>OX419725.1:17500000-18750000 GCA_948477245.1 Thumatha senex | reverse complement strand
GAGTCTGGCATAGCACCCATGAAGAACTCCACAAGAAAAAAAGTCATAACCCTTATGGGTGACTTGAATTGGCTCAATCGTAGGTACCCACAACCTGCGCCGGTTCATTTTAACACGGTAATGAGCTCATCATGTGTAACGTGGGACAAAAAGCATATCTCCGCATCCTCTTTCGGAAAAAGACGTGACTAGACGTATATGTATGTAAGTAATAGGTTCTTTATTTCTAAGTCTGTGATTTCTTTGGCAAAAATGTTAAATTTTAGCGTAATATTGTAACCAAAGCTGGATAAACAAGAGTAACAAATGTCTGTGTCAAATTACTTCTGACATGACATTACACTTACTACTTATATGGATACGCCGCTGAGCGTACTCCATACATGTCAAATAGATAATTTGCTAACCACTAGCGAAATGCCCATACAGGGCAGATTGTAAGACGAAGGATTCCATATAAAAAAAAAATTACTTCTGAGAGCGCATTCCTTAAACTGTCATAATTTAGCAGTCAAAACGAAGCAGTTGGGATCATTCGTAAAGTTGTGCGTCATTGATTTACAAGTTAAGATATCGCCGTCCCCAGAGAATAAAATGATAATTACAAAAAGCAACTTTTCAGGAAAAATAAAACAAAAACATGTTTTTGTTTTTTTCTTCTCAAATACTGGACGCAACCCTATGACTGATAGCTTTGAAAAAAGGTTATTTTTTGTATGTTAGAAATGATGTAGTGAATAATTTCTAATTTTTAAAATAGAGATAATATTAAAGAAATAAAATAATAATCAAAATAAGTCATCGTTTTAGGACTATAACATCCATTATCCTTTTATTCTCCGTATAGCCTGACCCGAGTCAAATATTGCATTCGTTACTTGTCAATTTGTTCTACGGGTTTTTAGAGTTCAATTAATGATGATAATACTTTAATATCATCTTATTGTAGTAAATACTGTAAAACATTTTTTCTATTAAGGACTTTAATTTGAATTGCCAATGAAACTATTATATGGTAATCAACATTAGTTTTATTAAACGTCTGCTAAGTAAAAGAAAAAAATCAAGATTCTCAGTTCAAAAAAGCAGCACACTTCAAGCGTATATCACCCTAAACCGTTTTGAACGCTCTTGCCAACTACTACGGGACCATTTCGGAACACGCTACGTTACGGTTATAAGTCAAGGACTCGTAAAACCCGTGATAGTTACTTGGAATATCTCCTGCCTTACAGAGGCTCATTAGATCATCAAATAAAGCCTTGCTTATTGGAATAGGTTCGGTGTATAATGTTTAAAGTTCAGACACATAGCCAGGACTTGGGCTTGGTAACTGGGAGGTACCCCGCCTGCTTCTTATCCTTCTGACAGGCTCTGTATTTAATTTGGAAAATTCTTAATTAGGGAAAATAATTTATTTAGGGAAGAGAAAGAAGTCACAGGGGGCTAAATCTGGCAAATACGTAGGGTGTGGCAATAATTGGTATCCCAATTCGACAAGTTTTGATGTCGCGATTGCAGTCGAGTGGGCCGGAGCATTATCCTGATGAAACAGAACTTTTTTCTTTGCAAGATGCGGTCTTTTATTGACTAACTCTTCATTGAATCTGTCTAACAATACAGCATAGTAAGCTCCGGTTATTGTCTTGCCTTTCTCCAAAAAATCGATATGAATGACCCCTTGGCTGTCCCAAAAGACTGTGGCCATCACTTTACCAGCCGAATTAACTGTTTTTGCCTTTTTTAGGGCACGTTCCCCGTAGAAGTCCACTGCTTAGACTGTTTCTTAGTCTCTGGTATATAATGATGGACCCACGTTTCGTCAACTGTTACGTACCGACGCATAAATTCACTCGGACTGCGGTTATAAATGGTCAGGCATTTAGAGCGGTTACACGGTTTCGTTTTTGGTCGACTGTCAGTAATCGCGGTACCCATCTTCCTGAAAGCTTTTTCATGCCCACAATATTATGCAAAATATAAAAGGAGTGAGAAGGAGTAGAATCCCCATAATACTTTTTCAATTTCTCTTCGGTCTGTTTAATAGTTTTACCACGTAAAAAATAGTGTTTAATTAAATCGAAACTTGCTTTTCTCCATTTTGAACGAATACTTAGCAGGCGTCTCACTTTTTTGTTACTGAAAAGTTTATTTCAACGCCAAATTTGAAAAAAGAACAGTGTTAGTTTCGTATTAGGTTCCCAATTAAAATTAAAAAAAAAAGAATTATTAAAAAGTTTTTATTCATCCTAAAGTCACTGAATTGCCAAACTGCCCTAGTACTTTGTAGTGGAACGATCCAACCTCAGATTGGGATGCTCAAAAAATTTTATCGAACTTATGAGAAATTTAGCAAAAAAGAAGAAAAATAATTTGTTAATCCTTCAAAAATTACTGTGATTGCTACAGTAATTTTTGAAGGATTAACAAATTATTTTTCTTCTTTTTTAATTTGCCGTACTCTGTGTTTAGTTTTTTTTAACGTGTAACATATTTTTCTTGCAATTTAGCTTGAGTTTTCGAATCAGCCTGTCGATAACGAATGCATTTTTCTAGTGCTGTATAAACAGTTTTATGTGAAATACTTTAGTGTTTATGAAAAATGTTTTCACACTTGTTCTTTTTTTAATCTATTGTAAAGAAGTAAGTGATTGATTGAGTTCGGGTACGTTTTCGCTCTAGGGTAATTCGTATAACATCTTTGACTAAGGTATGATTTACAATGTATTGCCACTGTTTCTCGTGATTTCCTCTTTTATAATGTTGCTGCATTAAGTACTCTCTTTGCTCATTAGTTATCTTTTCGCTACTTTTCTTCGTGCACTTACAACAAGGTTTTAAAACCTTTTTGTCGTATATTTTCTTTGATCTACAGCCTTTGTATGCTTCTCCTGAAATTTTTAATTTTTTATTCTTAACATCTTGTCTTTCGTTGAAATTTTGTGTACGTTTTCTTGTATTTTTTTCTGTGTCGATTCTTGAACTGTAGTGATTTTGGCTTGGTCCTCACCATCTTGTTTTTCTCCAGCATGTTCTTTTCCCACTTGTCCCTCTCTAAGTTCTTCCTCCCCAACTTGTTCTTATCCATCTTGTTTTTCTCCAACTTGTTCCTCTCCCACTTGTCCCTGTCCAAGTTGTTCCTCCCCAAGTTGTTCTTCTCCAAGTTGCTCCTCTCTAACTTGTTCTTCTTAATCATAGTCGGCTGCGTTACTGTATTGTCCCGTTTGAGTTCAAACCATAAAGATAGTTTTACTTACACATTTTTATACGAAGCGACTGGTTCGTTTTGAACGAGAATAAAATGGTAACTGAAATTTATCATTATCTAGCGGAAAAAATTTACGAGAACATAATTATATGAGTACTTATCATACTAACAAGTAAGAAAACATTTCGATAATGTTACATTAAAATTTTATTCTCGTGATTTAAGGCCTGTGTTAAATCAATGAATACTATTATAACATTTTGTAACTCCGTGAAATAAGTCTATAAAAATCCCATTTTTTTATTTGGCATATTATTTTATTTGGCAGTTTTCATTTTATTTTGCGGGGACGGCGATATATCTAGAATAAATTTTTAATAAAGTGGAAAAAGACAATTCGATTCGAGACAGGGATTGAACCTGTGACCTTTGCCTAACCAGGGCATTGTTCTAGCCACCTGAACTACCCGAACCGTATCGAATCAAGTTGAAATACTCCACCATATTTTAATCGTCATTTTAAGAGTATGACCAGAGCCATCTATCGAGCTAATGAAGAACTCGATACCAATGTACAGTGTTACAACCATTTTTAAACATTGATGGAATGGACTCCACTCAGTATATTGATACATTTTTAAAGCAATTATTTTGCTAAATTTCTCATAAGTTTTTAATAAAGTGTAAAAAGACAATTCGATTCGAGACAGGGATTGAACCTGTGACCTTTGCCTAACCAGACTTGTCCCCGTCCAAGTTGTTCCTCCCCAAGTTGTTCTTCTCCAAGTTGCTCCTCTCTAACTTGTTCTTCTTAATCATAGTCGGCTGCGTTACTGTATTGTCCCGTTTGAGTTCAAACCATAAAGATAGTTTTACTTACACATTTTTATACGAAGCGACTGGTTCGTTTTGAACGAGAATAAAATGGTAACTGAAATTTATCATTATCTAGCAAAAAAATTTTACGAGAACATAATTATATGAGTACTTATCATACTAACAAGTAAGAAAACATTTCGATAATGTTATATTAAAATTTTATTCTCGTGATTTAAGGCCTGTGTTAAATCAATGAATACTATTATAACATTTTGTAACTCCGTGAAATAAGTCTATAAAAATCCCATTTTTTTATTTGGCATATTATTTTATTTGGCAGTTTTCATTTTATTCTGCGGGGACGGCGATATATCTAGAATAACTGAGTGAAGTCCATTGCATCAATGTTTAAAAATGGTTGTAAGACTGTTCATTGGTATCGAGTTGTTCATTAGCTCAATAGATGGATCTGGTCATACTCTTAAAATGACGATTAAAATATGGTGGAGAATTTCAACTTGATTCGATACGGTTCGGGTAGTTCAGGTGGCTAGAACATTGCCGTGGTTAGGCAAAGGTCACAGGTTCAATCCCTGTCTCGAAACGAATTGTCTTTTTCCACTTTATGAAAAATTTATGAGAAATTTAGCAAAATAATTGCTTTAAAAATTTATCAATCTCTAGAATAGGTAATGCCTAAAATTTCAGCCGTTTCCAGAACAATTTTGTATTATGTTTTCCTGTTGTTGTAAATTACCATAGATGTATAGGCGTATTCGTTGGTAAAAATTGAATACTATTTTTTTTCGAATAATAGGTAGTGTGTAGCAAAAAAGTGTACAATCTCGTAAACAATTCATATAAGCAGAAACTCCAAACAAATTTAATATCTTTGTGCGAAATTACATTTTCATCTTGATCCCATGGCTGCAGTTCTAAAGCGTGTCAAGTACACACGCTTTAGAACTGCAGCAGCAGACCTCCTAAAGAGCAACCTGGTGCGAACAACTTAACCATTGGCCTATCCTGAAACTTGGTGGAGCCGTATATCCGTAGAGGCTCAGCATGAATAATAGTACTGCGTAATAGAGGTTTAGTTGATATATTAGGAGGATTAGAAATCCCACGCAAAACCGTCCTGTTACCCCACAGTTGGGCAGGGACGAACGAAAACTGCCCCACATTCAGATTTTTATCAGCACTTTATAACCACCTTTAAGAGTAATTTACCACAACAAAGATGATTATAATGTACCTAGTGAAGAAATATTGATTTCGGGTTTATAAATTTCCACACACAATCACCCTCTTTTTGTCGTTGGGGTTTAAAAATAGACTAATGGTTTTATAAAAGCTAGCAGTCCATTGCTTTGCGTTTCAGCATTGTAAAAGTAAGCACCGTCTGACTTCCCAACCCTGATAAATGATAGTGATAGTCAGCAGCCAGCTTGGAAGTGGAGTTGAATTGATCTAAATATCTTGTGTTCCTCATGCTTAACTATTAAATACATACATATAATCACGTCTGTATCCCCGCGGAGATGGGCAGATGCACATTACGCACCTACATTTTGCCAGTCGTTTTGTTAGTCCCACGTTATAAAGGACGAGCCTATGGCCGCCATCAAAAGCTATAGACAACACCACCGAAAGTTGAGCAAGCACTGACTATCTGTTCAAAAATTGTTACCTTTAACGACTATCTGCGAATAGCTAACAATATAATAGATTGATAGTACGGAATTTCGTACGAACCACACAACAATTGTTTTGAGTTTTTACCCGATTACGGTCAAACCGAAAGGGTAATTAACTTAGCAATCTTAATTTGCAGAAATGCTTGGCTCGCTATACCTGGGGGCTGAGTCTGCCACTTCAATCGTGTCAAAATAGAATCGAAATCGTCGCTCAATAGAAAGCTACCGGTGCAATATTGTCAATTTTAAGTAGTCTACTATTACAATCGTACTCCAATAGACTTCTATCGGTCGGCCGATAGAATTCCATTAACATGTACCGCGCCAGTGTACGCTAATCATTTGCATTTTTAATAATCTACTGACATTTTGGCACCTAAAAACAGCGATTCTGGTTCCATTCTGCGGCTTGTTAATAATAGACTCGACCCCCTGGCCGTCTGTTCTCTTTGAATGTTCTCTCAAGGATACAGTGTAAATATAGTTAGTTATCTAAGTTTTCGATGAAAGTTCAACAAATAATAAAGACCGACTCCCTCCCTCTGCAAAGTAAGTTAGAAAAATCTCGTATTGCTACTATAAAACCAAACATTTTTCATCACACTCTAACTACTATATAGAGTCAATCATATAGTGTCTTGTTTGCCTTAAAAATTAATATTAACAATGTTCAGTCTTGTGTGAGCATTATTTTTAGTTTATACATTAGAATAATTTTACAACTAGTTATAGCTACAGAAAAGTTTTATCCTATGGAAAATGAAACAGATCAAAACTTCACTTGACTCACCTCAAAAGTGGTGAGTGAGTTGAACGTGCTTATATTATTTGAGTCTTTTTATTCACAGCTGGCGATGTAAACATTTCTCGGCATATGTCAACTTATATGGGAAATCATACCACAATGCCTTCCATTGTGACTCCTGGTTTGCGCTACAAGAACCTCGGAAAATCGGGCCTGAGGGTGTCCAATATCGGCCTGGGTTTATGGAACATGGAGAGTGAAGAAAGCACTGAAGATGTTGTTATGGCTGCATTGGACAATGGAATTAATCTATTTGATTTGTCAGAAGCACACTGTGGTTAGTTATTCTCAGACAATATACATATTATTAACTTTGCTGCAACATAACAGTATATTTTAAACTACTTTAATAATAATGTTTACAGCTAAGGCTGAATCCGAACTCGGTAAAATCTTGAAGAAAAGAAATGTAAAGAGATCTAGTGTGATAATAATCTCGAAAATATATTGGAGCACGAAGTAAGTTTTATTTGTAAGGAGTTCTTTGATCAATCAGTACCTATGCAAGCTAAAAAACTGCAGATCCCAATTCCTACTAATATTATCAATACAAAAGTAACTTTGCTTGTTAAACTTTCAGACCTGAACTACTGAATCAATTCTAATGAAACATTGTACAAAGATAGACTAGATTAAGAAAGAACAAAAGTTACGTTTTATATGCTTGCAGATCTTCAAATAGTGGATAAGATGAAAGTCCATATTAAAATCTCAACAAACCTGTGTATTTCTACTATTTATGCATTTATCAAAAAAAATCTATATGTATGATTAGTTAAAATGATATTTTAATATATATATCGATTAAAACATTTAAAAATGCTAGTCTTAATAAAGATTCTAAACCAGTGACGTCACGGGACAAAGTTAGTACTGTTCCTACTGTGCTAAAAGTCTCATCGTGCAAATGTTTCATATTCTTTAATTTTTTGTACGACGTGTATCTGTTAATTACTTAAAATAAACTGTTATGATAATACTCTCTAGTTTCCATACTAATAACAGGTCAGACGAAAGAGGTCTCTCGCGTAAACATATTATTGAAAGTGTTAAAGCATCCAGAGCAAGACTACAACTGGACTATATAGATGTAGTACTTCTGCACAAGGTTGATCCTGTGTGCCCAATGGAAGGTACGTAGGTTTCGTATTCATATTATACTTAGAGTAAATTTAATAAACTACGTCTATAATGTTTCAGAGAGAACTGTTTTGTTACAGAACTCGTACGGGCTATGAATTTCGTTATAGATCAAGGTTGGGTTATGCATTGGGGCACAGCACGCTGGTCGCCATCCGAGGTATGAATATGATATATACTCTATATGATATAGGAGAAACTTTATAATATTTTTTCTTGTTTTAAAATTTTTTCTGGAGTTTTTTTTTTAGATCATGGATGCATACACGAATTGTAGACAGTTCAATTGCTATACTCCAATAGTAGAGCAGACAGAGTATCAAATGTTTTGCAGAGAAAAACCAGAATTATACATGCCAGAATTATATCATAAGATTGGAGTCGGTATGTATTTTCCATTGATACGTTCGCTCAAACACAAATAGCTACAAATACTATATCGTTTCAGGAATGATGGTGTGGTCTGCCATCACGACGGGGAAGGGTCTGGGACGTGATGAAGTCACTGGACTGTTCGCCAAGTCAAGATTTAACCGAAAATACAGTACATTTAGCTGGTGTGAAGAAGATTTAGCCGTGCCAGAAGTACATAAACCATATACTATTCTACCTATTAGTTTCGATAGCTGCAGCAATACACCTATTCAAGTATGCTAATTTATAGAATAGGTATTGTAGACCAGACCCGTCTAATGAACTAAAAACATTTCAAAATTAGTTTTTTGCATCAGCATTAAATCAAGATGACGTTTGAACCTGTACGACGACTAATAAAAACTACTAACCGTGCCCCCCAGCTTCGCCCGTAACATACTGCATACGCTCGTAGCATCCCACTCTTCTAACTCATAACCGAACTAAATGTATCAGCTTTTAAAGTTTTTTATTCACATTTAAATCCACTATTCCCTTTACATGTCTATCATAATTTTTAACCGAAAGGTCATTAACATTTTTTTCTGTATTCTTATTAGGTACTTTAAACATAAAAATAACGAAAATTAAAATATTTCATACAAATTATCAGCTATTGTTTTGGCCCCTTAGGATTAAAATTTCAATAATAAACAGCCTTTAAAAATTTTAGATATCTAAGTCCAGGGGCTGGAGAGTGAGCCAGTGTGTCAGGACATATTAAGATTTATAAAATACACTATACAGTTAATGTACATGTAATATTCGTACATGCAGGTCGATAACCAAAACCAATACAATTCAATTTCTCAAACGGCAATGTGATAGCTAGGCTTAGCTAAATTAATTTTGAATTTTAGCTGTCATGGTCATAAACATTACTAAAACATTGATTATCAAGTGTACTTTCATTTGCGAGTATCCGATATTTCGGCACTAATGCAAGCGTTGCAACTCCGTATTCATGGCGCTTGTTTAAAAATTATTGTCTCAATTATAAAAAATATGTAGATTAGAATGTATTGTTATTAACTATAGCTGAATGTAGAATTAATAACCTGATTTGATTGTATATTCAGTAACCAGATTATGTACTAACATACATTTAGTAACGCTTGTATCGCCGCAGAGATACGAATAGGTCGCGGGACGCATTTCACCTTTCGTATTTTATTCCACGTGATACTTAATGCGCCCATTTCCATGTTGAAATAGACTGAAGCAGGCCTATGACGATCTGCTGTAAAAAAAAATCCAATCTGCCCATAAGGCCTTCAACTTGGCTTAACGACTGCCATGTTACTAGATATCGAGACCAAAGGCTTAACCTATCTTTCGATGCACGGAAATTAGATTAGAAATAAAACAGATTGATATTTTTATAATTTAATTTCTCATTTTGTGTCCACAGATATTACCAAGCTCTGGTAGCAAAGAACAAGTCACGACTGAAGAACCACGCACTTACGGTGATAAACTACGTGATTTATCGAACTTAGCGACCACATTAAGTATGTTTTTCGCAATCTACATATCAATTTTACTCTTAATCTAATTTTTTTTTTAACTAGTTTTGAACATTTTTACCGACA
The DNA here is from genome assembly GCA_948477245.1 of Thumatha senex. Taxonomy (NCBI): domain Eukaryota; kingdom Metazoa; phylum Arthropoda; class Insecta; order Lepidoptera; family Erebidae; genus Thumatha; species Thumatha senex. Next base: position 18,740,325 of record OX419725.1, on the reverse strand, counting down.
GATTGCTCACTTAGCCAACTAGCTGTGGCATGGTGCCTCAAAAATGATAATGTAAACTGCTTCTTGCTAGGGGCTACAAGCGTAGAGCAGTTCAAAGAAAACCTACATGCTTTACAGGTATCGTAAAAAACTCCATATTTGAACGTTCGACAATAACTTAGCATTTTACCAATTGATGTACTAAAATAATGCCTTTAAATTAGTGTTAAATGGGGACAGAATAAATCCCTTTCTTTGTTTATTCTTCACAGTACCTGCTTATGTTTGAAAAGTATTTCCTTTACTGAAAATTATTATCATAGCATTACTGTCAATACCCAATATTCTTTTTCATTTACAAAATCAATATATTAGCATACAAAATTTGATATATTACTTTTGTTTTTATCCATAAAACAATTTTGTGGAATAAAGTGGGATCTTAGACTATAACATGTCAGACACAGCTCGTCAAGTCATTTCTTTTTTTGAAAAGCCTGCCAGTCTTTTCTTTCTACTAAATAATTTGTTAAATATAATTATAACTAAAAAAAAAATAGTATTAGAACTGATGAATAAAAAATTGATAGATTGATGATTAATAAAAATAATACTAACTTATCGTAATAAATGTTTTGATCATACGATTCTTTAGCTATTCAGTGGTCTTATTGCATTTCAGATGGCGATGATAAATATTTGACTGTGGGTTTTGTGTTTGACAGATCGTGCCGCAACTGTCGCCATCAGTAATGATCGAGATCGACAGACTTCTTGCCAACAAGCCGCAGCGGCCACCTATGGTATCTACTCTAGCAATGAGGAACCAGCAAAACAATAATACTGTACGGGTGGACATGACGTAAGTACCTAATAGATTTTAGATCACACGTTGATTGAGAACAAGATAATAAGTTCGGACTAAACCGTATCTATAATTTACCACTAAGGTGGCAGACAAACACACGTCTCATTTGATCAACTATCACATTTACTAACGATTTGATCATATACTGTAACAGAGGAGCTACATCTGGTGCTGGAACGCCAAAGGAAGATGTAGAAGGTGAAGCCTCAAGCCCCGACAAAGAGTCCGGGAGAGGCTTCTGTGAGATCCAGTGACTATGGCGATCTGGAAGCAGTGACTCTGCTTCCAAATCTAGTAAATCTAAGGTACCAACTTATTATAGTTAATTACATATATTTATTTACTGGTTGACGCTCGCGGCTTCGCCCGCGTAGAGAAGTTTTCCCGTTCCCGTTTCTCACAGGAACCTGTTCCCGGGATAAAAAGTATCTATGTTATGCCTATGTCCGTCACCTGGTTCTAAGCTATCTCCCCACCAATTTTCAGCGAAATCGGTACAGCCGTTGTTTATATATATAGATAGATTTTGAGCTAATGGAAAAGAGGGTGGTCTTATAAGTTGAAGGCTAATAGAATAGGCTACGCAAAGATATCACATTTGTTATGTTAAACAACTGCCCTCATAATTTTATCTCAAAATTTTAATATACACAAAGTGAAACCGTGGTTGGCTGATCTATATGCGCACGTTTCGAACACCCGATTGGATTTTATTTTCAGAGGTTAGAAACACAGAGGGAGAAGAATGAAGGAGCACGCAATATTCCTTATTTTGTGGTTGGATTTTTTTTGTTTTCCGAGTAATTAACCGCCATTGTTGATCATTTGAAACGTTAGCTAACTTCGTTAATATCTGGGCAACGTGACATTTTATTACAAATATTGTTGTCGAATGCCGAAAATCCCGGGTAACTACTCGGAAAAAGGTTCTGAGGTTCCAAACCGATTTGGCTATCACCACGGCCTCGCCCAATGGCTCGGGTGTTATCTTGTTTCTTGGGGCGTCAGGGTTACGTTAAATTCTCCAGTTACGCTACAGTCTTGGACTTGCTTCTTACTACTTTCTAGCTTGAATGCTAACACCACTGAGAATTAAAAGCCAAACTGTAATTGCTCTTATCAGTCAATATATACGGACCCCATCCTGTAAATCCAGGTAGACTTTGGAATCTACTGAGACAGCGCTAAGATGAAGAAAACATATCGTTTCAAGGCACAAAGCATTATTATTCCGCACGGATTGTATAGACAGGAAAATCGAATCATAAAACATATTTTTTTCTATTTTTATAGGACTCGAATCAGGACACCAAATCTTATTTTGACTTTTTGTGGTTTTGGCGCCATTCATCGAAAGGCAGTGAATCTGAGGTACGTAAGCATGACGTCTAGTATAAGTAATAAATATAAACTTTTAATGTAACTAATTTGACAATATATTAACAATTTATATAAATTAAAAATCAATTCAAAATAGTATATATTCAAAATAAACAGAAAAGTCGAACAGAAAACAAAATCACAGGACTATGTGTCGAAGAATACCTATCACAAATTTAACTTATTTTGTAGGGTACCATATTTCATAAATAAAAACCTGTCATTTGAGGTAATTTTTCTTAGGAATACGGGGTGTGGCGTGAAGTGAATGTCGGAACTCATGTCAGCAACCAATATTGTGAAAAAAATTAACATCAATACAAAAATAATAGGGGCTGTTTATGTTGAAATTTTTGAAGGTATACATTGCTCGCAAGTAAATCAAAACCATGTATGTATTAACAAATAAATACAGGAAAACATTCCAAACCTAAAAATTGTCTTAATTAAATAATGTTATTTTTATTATTAATTAATGTTATAATTCCTTTTCTTTTTTACTTTTTAAACCTCTTACTGGAGTTAATAACACTGATGTCATATTCGGACTGACAAAATCTACACGGTGCTCATTCAAGCTCATCGGCTGTGTGTGTAGAGTGACCCCTGAAAGCGACACTGACCCGTCGCCGCAGGCTCTGACGCCCTCTTTTTTGTTTGGAGGTCAATAACCCCTTAATAAATAAATAAGGAAATGTGTGCGAGAATCTGCCACCCTAGGCAAGGGAAGGAATTGATTTACAGACATTTATCCGAGTTTTATTTCGGGTTGATCTCTCCTTGCGTTCCTGAAAAATGGACTTAAGTTTGTCGTCTATATTAAGAATTTTTGTATTAGGCTTTAGGATTTCTCAACTTGCTATATTTCATTATCTATTTAGACGAGAGTTTCAAAATATAGGAATAGTATCGCAATCTCCTAATTGTATTAACTTAGAGGTTTGATGTTTAATTTTTTTATTATTTTCAACTCAATACTTCCTCGCGTTAAGGCCTAAAAATAAACGATACTTACTTAATTACAATATTCTTGTACTTTTGTTTTAATGGACTAAAAGGTTATATTATAAAGGCTTAGTTGGCATGCTATATAAATAGATAGTTGAGTATATTTTGAATTATTTTTAGGAATCGCCTAAGGAGAAGTACTTTTTGGCTCATGGCGCTGTCATAAAACGTATAGGTAAGTCTTCTTCGCATTCCTTATACTGAATCTCATAATCAGGTATTTGTAGGCCTTATTTAGTAGTAAACTTAAAATTCTTGTCTTTGTACAGATCAAGATGGAGTTATTAAGGACATAGTGATACAGGAATCAACATTGAAAGGCAAGCAGTCAGCAAGCGGTGGAAGTAAAGTTAAGAAATCCAAGTCAGATATGGATACGCCGAGGGCATCGTCTATACAAAGATCTTCCTCCGGACAATTATCGATTTCCAGAGATCGTAGAAGGTCAAGATTGGATTTATCTTCTCCAGCTGATTAAATAACCGTGGACGCTCCCTAACCCTAGTGTTAGAGTTAAACCACTACGATAGTTATAAAATACAGTCAGCTTAAGTGTGGACAGAACCTTACGTAACTTTTATGACGTATTTGAAAATGTTAATTGAACAAGTGTATAGTGTAAACAGTATATGAGAAGAAAATGTGTATTTGACGTTTAAAGTTATCTCGATTTACACACAGACACAAATATATCTACAATCTCAACGGAGATCGTGAATGTTTAGTAAAAATAATTTGGCTCTGCGATAAATGGCTAGCCTTTTTTATTGGAAAACAATATGGACACTTATTTTTTTATTGGACAAATTTGAATATGTTCCTTTAGATAGAAAATAAAAGTGAACAGGACTTTGCTAAAATATAGTGTAAAAGTAAATGGAATGTAATAAAAATTATAGATAAGGGACTGTGATTGTAGGAGGTTGATGGATAAAAACCTGTATATTTGTAAAAGAAATCGTAACATAATTACTAAAAGTAAGTATAAACTAGTAGGAAAACTACTAGTATAAGCTGTAAAGTTTGTTATGGATATAATTCATACCAAGTAGTGTTACAAAATTTCAAACCTAAATCTATACTAATTTATAAAGCTGAATAGTATGTTTGTTTGTTTGGTTGAACACGCTAATCTCAGGAACTACTATTCGGATTTGAAAAATTCTTTTTGTGTTAGATAGCCCATTTATCGAGGAAGGGCCATAGGCTATATTTCAATTTCACTACTACACTGGGGAGCAGAGCAGTATTCATAAATCTTGACCAATCCGGCAATTTTTTATGCATCATTGTAGTATTTATAAGCGACGGGATTAAATAGGTGCGACGGGAGGTTGAAATATTCTACGGGTGAAGCTGTGGGAGTCATCTAGTCTCAAATAATCGCGTTATTGTAAAGAATCTCAAAGTATATACTTACATAACGCATAAGGAATATAATTTTAATTTGTATTATTGTAATGTAAAAACATTCGAAATTGTACAATAACATGCAAAAAATCACGGTCTCCCAATTAGCTGAAAGTTAATATTCGAATCGTGGAAACTGGTTAAAAGAATGGTGATGGCTCTTACGATTTCTGGGATGATATTAATTGTATCCGTAGATAATTTTAAAATATTCTCCAAATCTCTAAATATTGCTTTGACTATGCTGCAGGCTTTTTTCCTTTTAATAACAGGCCTAATAAAGTTATAGTTACATATACGCCTTTATATTTTCTCTTAAATCGTCGATCTCAAAATGCTTCCATAGTTGTTTAATACCATTGATACAAATATACTTACTACGAGTATGTACACGCAGACTATATTATTCAAATGTTCGTGAGCGTAACCGGACTGATTTCGACACACAGATCACCATAATAATCGGTAGCCATTGTAATCCTTTTAAGAGTAAATTCTGTTGTAGAATTGTCCATCGGTTGGAGGATAGATTGTTACCAGGTGGACGGGATTAATGTTCTATATTTGCTTGTATTATATAGTTTATAATATATGTATATAATAAAGTAATAATTTTCTTTTTTGTAGGTATTTTGATATCGTATTATATCTTAATGTAGCTCAATTTTTCATTATCTATTCAAACTATCCTTGATTTTCTCATTAAATATAATTTGACGGACGTTACATTAATATTTTTCATTTATTGCGTAATGAAATCTTAAAATATAATGTTAAGTGTATATTAATATCGGTTATACTAAAAAAATAACCGTTGTGTAATATTTTTGGATTTTAATTTATAATATGTAACTTGTGTTGTCCAGATATATAATTATGCTAGGTTTTAATGGAATGATGAAATCATTTGGAATAAATAATTTAAGATATGAATTTTAAAAACACCGTGTTATAAAATTTAAGCAATATTCATATGATCATGTTCATTAAATATTATTATGTTAATTTTTATATATTAGATGATAGTCAAAGATGTTTTATTTTTTATAAATATTTAAATACAAATTAATCATAAAAAATATTTCAAAATAAAAAAAATATTAATTATTATTTTTTTATTTTAAACATAAATTTGAGAATTTTTTTAGGTAGGTACATTCTTAATATTATATTTATGGAAAAAAGTTTTCTTTGTTATATAATTACGAGTATAATATTGTTGTGATATATTATTTATTAGTGTAAATATATTCTCGTTATCGTCTTATTTTATTTATTTGTGTAAATATATTCTCGTTGTTATATTTTATATCTAGTAAAATTGCATAATTGTAATAATATTGTTTTGAACTATGGTATATATAATGAGTAAACAAAATTATGAATCAACGTTATATACTTACGTGTGTGAGTGTCAGTACGAATATAGTGTCTAAGATTAATAAATTCAGGAGTGATGGATTAACCTTGCCCCAGTCAGGTCTATTGTAGTGGCAACATTAGAGTCCCCACAAACTTGACTAGTTACTAAAATTGGTAATTTAAAAAATAAAAATCCATCACGCCTTATCCCCGAAGGGGTGGCAGAGGCATATTATACGCCCACTTTTCACCGTGTGGATTCCTGTCCCACGTAATAGGTGGTGAGCCCATTGCCGTGTTGAAATAGACAGACGCAGGTTGTGGCTACCTGCTGTTGAAATTTTTCAAGCCGCCCATAAGGCCTTCTACAGACTTAACGACTGCCATTTTACTTACAACCTAAAATTGGTATTAATGGGAAATGCAAGAAAAGTAAATACGACAGAGTGTAGATAAATCTGGGTGTTATTTTGATAAGAGAATGGGGATAATTTAACTGACCTGGTAGTTATGAGGGTACCGTATGATCTGTTTGCGAAACTAGAGTTTTTGGTATTGATAGAAGCACCCAGAAAAAATATTGAAGAATAATTCGTCTGGATGCAATTATTATTCTATAATATGTTAAAAATATCTATATTGGTTATCAGTTAGCTAGATCCCTTAGCACAAACTTATGTTAAACTAATTTGGAAGTGTACAAGTGTGTATTGTGTCATGTCAAGTGTACTGATATATGTATTTATAAAAATACACTTTTTAACTTGTGGATATCCCCCGCCAGTCGATATGCCGGACCCAAACCGCTAAAACCACCTAAAAATATTTTTCTAGCGTCGGGCTCCCCAGGTAACTCCTCTGAAAGATGTTCCAGTGTTCCTGGCACTAATAAATTACACTACCTTGAATTGCTCTGTTAGTCAACGTGCATTAGGACCTTGGGCTTCTTGCTCCTTATCTAGAGAGCTAGAGACAAAGAGAGAGAGTCTTTGGACGCAACCAAGATTAACACTCAGATGACGTACATTCTTGTTGTCCTTTAAGTAATGTTTTACGTAGTACAACTGAACATCGTCTTAAATAAATATAATATTATTTAAACACTTATGATAGTATATACAATATACATACGTATGTATATACTTACGGTATTATTATGTTCAATAAGTAAATATCCTTTCAATGTGCTTTAAATAGGTGACATCAAAAATGATGGATTTTAGTCCCCGCTGTCCTTTACGTTAAAATATTATAAATATAGTTGATTATAGTGTAAAAAAATTCATGAGATACACCAGAGAAACCTCCAGAATTTGTACATACAGTTGATGTTTTAGCATTAATTGTACATTCTGCCATATAAAAAAATTATAATGTACAGGATAATATTATATTAAATATTGCACTTTGCTATAATATTCTATCGGTTATCAGATCAATTTATATTAAACAATAAATTTAAAAATATTGGAGAATAATATATATAAATTCACTACCTATATAACTAAGCCCTCAAAACTTTCAGAGTCTTGTCCTGTACCTGTTGGTTTAATCTCAACATCTTGAAGCATAACTTATTTCTAGTCTTAAAACACCATATAGTGGACACATTTAACTTCGACTGCCTATAAACACTAATCTATCACTTCATTATAAATTATAATAATTATTAAAGTATAGTAAAGATTGTCGACAAATATAATTTAGCTAAGAAAACTTACACATCGATTGAATAAAGGTATATCTGAGGCTAAGTTCAATTGTATATAGGTTTATATATAATAAGTTGAAATATTTTGAAAATAGATTTACAGACATACAGAAAATTTATCCGTACCAAGTATTATTAATTCAAATATTTATTATTCGTTATTCATTCTAGACAGAACATGAAGTAAGTTTGATATAAGTATAGTATAAGAGAATTTTTTGATGTATGAGTTACATATCATACTTATTTGAATGTTTGAATTAATGCACATAAAATTGTCAATGTGCCTTCGGCAAAAAGTGTCTAAAGTTGTGTCAAATCTGAGGAATATTATCAATTTACTCAAGTCAAATGATATTAATTTATTTGCTAATAATGTATAAATCAAAATATATAATTTAAGTAGGTGTATTAGTATTGTGACAACGTTTTTTTTGTATAAATTTTATGATATATCACTAAAAATCATATCATATTTAAAATAATATTCACATTTATAACGACGGCGTATCGGGAGTCAATTTGTAAGGTTCCTGTTAACTTTTTTAAACTATCAGTTTCCAATCATAATTATGTTTCACACTTTTTTTGCTACCTTACATTTTGATCAGGTTGCACCGGCGGCGGTCACAAGCTGGGATCTTCATTAATATCAACTTTTTTGCCAAGCTGTAAAACCATTCTAGTGAAGGTGTACGTGTTTTACGCTCCACCTCCTGATTTTAATCTCGCTTCATCAACTGGAAATACCCAGTAACTTCCAAATGCTACACGGATTTGAAGCTTAGGGTCCGCTTCTTATTTGACTGTTAGGAGAAGTATTGTTTGACTTTTGCTTCGCGGTATTATTTAGAAAGGCTGCCGTCTGACCTCTCAATCCCGTAATACTGACCCAGTATAACGCAGGTTCCACCTTATTACCTAAACTAACTTACTATCTTCACGCTATATCCCTGACGGGGTAGTCAAAGAGGACAGATCACCAGACTTCGCGATCCATGCCTACTTCTTACGCTTCTTGCAGAGTCATCAATCGCTTCATATATGCACGTCTCTGGGTATCCGAGTACTTTTGACTTTTCCGTTTTTGAGCAATCTGCCCAAGTGGTCTTCATATGTCAGTTTTGGCCTACCCTGACTCCTTCTACCCTCTACTTTCGCACAATATATCTTCTTCCTCAACTCGTTCCTCACTCATTCGTTGGACGTGTCCAAACCTCATCCGTATATTAGCAGGTGAGGTTCTTGGCCCCCGACTATTTTGGTGGGGCTTCTTACACCCAACACTAATTTTGGGACACGGACGTTGGGATTATATAACTTGTCGGTATTTCTATTTTAAAACCCTTTAGGGATAAACAATTGAATACATCAGTTCTCATTAATGAAACTTAAAAGTAATTATTAACCAACCTTTGGACTTGACAGAATTATGGATACTATATTATAAATGTTCTAGTATTATGTAGTACATAGTTAAAGCGAGCATACGCGGCTTATGTAACCAACTTTAATAGTTGATATTTAGCCAGTTACTTAAAATAAAGTGTCATAAAATATATTTGCAGTTTTATTCTGTCTCTCAGACTTAAACATTGTACATTTCATTTAATTTCCATTTCTGCATGTGTACCTAAAGACCCACGTACTAAGTAGGTAAGAAGATAGATGGGTCTCTCATTGAAAATAGATTTATTTTGCACAAAGGCTAATATTGTAAGGCAATTCTTGACGAAACAGTTCTTTGCAAATAATAATGTGTGGTGCTCAAACTGTAGCGTGATACATAGAATGTCGTTATATTAGGTTTACAGTGATTAATAACTCCATTCTTCCCTGATTAAATTTGACTCATAATACGGCATCTAGCCATAGATGGTTTAGTAAAAATAAAATGGAAAATCGGACATCCCATGGAGGAATAATCACCGAAAGCTCGTGTTCGGAATTGGTGACGGCAAAACGCTTCGCTCCATTTAGACTTACCGGGGACGGCAAGTGCACCTAGTAAAAGTTAATTTAAATTAAAGTTAGGTATATCGTAAATGATGGTTACAACCAAATCTTCTACAGTGTTACTATCATTGGGAGCCACAGCATGTGCCTGCAATGCAGCAAAAGGTACGGCAATGTCAGCGCGAGTATGACCTGAGACATGGACATATTGTCCACCTGATGGAAAGTGTGTGTCAGACTCACTCAATAGTATAAAAATAAGATGTTATTATAGTGAACTTAATTGAAGTCAAAGATGTATTGCTGGAAGCGACTGCTGCCAACCTCAAATACGCATGAGCTTCATCTGTTTGCTGATAGTGAAGTTTGAAATTCTGGTTCCGGATATTCCAAGAGATTTTAGAACGACCAGATTGATTTAGTACAAATATAACATAGGTATTACTTAGTTGATTCGAAGAGTTTTATTCATACGAAGTGCGATGATTGTACTGAGTGGGTCAACTATATGTGAGGATGCGATTACACCGGTAAGTGCTCAATTAACCGTCCTCATCCCTCCAACTTGCCTGTCCGAGATCCTTGGAGGGCCAAGGATAAATATAGCATCGTTCCAGCTGCATGTTCCGTTCAGTAAATGGCTATTGTATACCGAGATGGAGTTAAATTGCCATAGTGGACGGACGCGCGGCCTCACTCTGTGCATATCACGCAAGTCAAGACATGGCGATCATTTACTTCGATTGGCTCGATTACCTCGTTTTTGGGGCAATGCTCCTCTTTTCTGCCCTAATAGGAGTTTACTTCGCATTTTTCGCAAGAAAAAAACAAAATACCACATCTGAATATCTTATGGGAGGAAAGACTATGGGAATGTTTCCTATATCAATGTCGCTGATAGCCAGGTAGATATGACTCTTTAATTTTATTATAATACAAATCATCACTTTAGTATGTTTATTGTTAACTTTGCGAAAGTGTCAAAAAGATGTCTATGACATTAATGAAATTATTGTTCATCAGTTACATTTCGGGCATATCGTTGCTGGGCCTCCCAGCTGAAATGTACACATACGGAACTCAATTGTGGACAATTGTATTGTCGGAATGGGCTGTTTCCTTGACTATAGCCATTATATACTTACCTGTATTTTATAATTTACAAATAACTTCTACTTATGAGGTAAGCATTCTTCTATAAATCCTAGGGTAAGCGTAGTTCTGGAATCTGCAAAGGGGTTTATAGCAACACAAGTCAAACGTATTAAATTTTTTTTCAGTTTTATTGTAGCAAATGGTGTAAACCATATAAATTTCCTCTTGAATCCTTGTATCTATTGGTAACGACCGTGTGAAAATTATACATTAGATAGTTTCTAATTAACTGCATTCCAGACTGACGCGACTGGGTACTTTGTATTTTGAAATTTACATGTGTACTCGGCAATGGGCTCACCACCTATTACGTGGGACAGGAATACACACGATGAAAAGTGGGCGTATAATATGCCTCTGCCACCCCTTGTACTTAAGTATTATTAACACATATTAACTATTTCTAAAATATACGAAGCTTCTAGTGCCAAGGCATTTTTGATCATTTTCTATCGGGAAGAAGCTATGCATGTTTACTAATATTAATTTGGTTTACAGTATCTACGTTTAAGATTTAGTCAGAATGTACGACTACTTGGATCCATAATATTTATCATCAAAATGATGTTGTACATACCAATAGTAATATATGTACCTGCGTTAGCATTCAGTCAAGGTATGTAATGTATACAAAGTTGTACATTTTTACTCAACATGTCATTAACGAAGATCGATGTGTATTTAATATTTTAAACTCACATGACTTGTATAACTTGATTTCGGGAAGTTTCGGAAATATCTGCCCAGTTGGCAGAAATTTCAAGAAGACCATTCAAAAAAAATTGAAAAGGCGTTATTAAAACCGAAACTCCACTATGAATGTATGTATGACATTTGCTTGCAAAATGACAATAGCTATAACATTTGGCGAATGCGGATAAAAATGCGTAAATATCGACATAACATGAATTTCATCGTTTTCCTAAAAAAAAGTGTAAACACAATTATAAGAATTTAAAGTTAATAAAAGGTTTTATATCAATCTGTAATCTGAAAACCTTTGTAATCCAATCCTGGGGCAACAGTAGCCTTAGTATAATAACTATGGTCAGCGTTGTTAATTATTACTAATTAAACTGTTTTACTCACGGGTAAAATTCGGGATAGCCCGACTAGTTTCGATAAAAAAAAAATAAAAAAAAACTAAAGCGTAAAACTGTTTAGTTGTAATAGTTACCCCCCTTACAAGCTCTTTGCCAAGGGCGTTCACAGAGGGGTTGGTAGGTCAAGAGCAGTCGTAGTGTCAAAAAACAGGCCCTAGGGATCCAAAAAAAAATTGATACCAGTGGGAATAAGGTGATAAGGGAAGGTATAAGTTAGTTAGGAAAATGTAAGCTACATAGCAGTACAGTACACTTTCTCAAAAATATTACTCCAATAAAATATATTGGCGAAGTGTTGCGCGGACTTTTGATTTTCAGCTTCATTGTGAGCGACTGCTGTCTGACTTCTCAACCCCACAAAGGCGCTTGCGTGGTTGCCTCGTCCGTTGGTCAGCAGGTACTTCGCTAGCAGCTGAGATCGTTTGAGCCCCGGAAATCTTGATATGGTTTACACCCAAATTGTATAATTTTTTTGCATAGTAGAGACGACAATCCGTGACTTAGAGCCGCTATCACAGCCTGTAGGGCCCCGATAGCGACTCTCAGGCTGACGGCCCAGAAATATTATCTTAAAGGACCCTGGATTGAAAGTGGAGGGAAACACGTGCGCTGGAGGCGAGTTCCATGCTTTTATGGTGCGACACAAGAATGACCTGCAAATTCTTTAATATTTCCATTATTAATATAGGATTATTTCCAGTATTCGAGAAAAGTATATATATTTATTAGCTACGCTAAACACTAATGATTTGTTTGGGGCAGCAGTCGAATGTTCTGCTTATTCTTTTCTAGTCATGGGCCCAAAATAATACTATAAAAGTAAAAAAAAAATTGTCCAAATTTAACTCATTTGACATGGATATGTGATGATTAAATTTATTAAAACAACTTCTAAAAACCATTTTCATCATGCCTAACGAAGCTTACTAATAAAATATTTCGTATTTTCAGTGACCGGTATAAACTTGCATTTGATCACACCGATAGTCTGCATAGTGTGTATATTTTACACAACTCTCGTAAGTATGTCTGTGGCACTTCCGTCTGAATTGACCCTATTCCATCCCGGCTACAATAAATAAATTGCTATAGTTTAGAACCATCTGAGATTGAGGTCGGCTAAATCAGACTTATTCACTTACATTACAAAAGTAGATGATTTTGTACTCAAGAAGTGTGTTTCAATCTTAAATTTCATTGATTTTCTGCCTACTGAGCGGCTATGCTATACATCTATATTTTACAATTAAACAAAACATATTAATTTACAATTCAACTGCACTTTTCTGCCATTATACATTTCATTCATTCATATACTCGTTCCAAATTAAAAACCTACACCTGGTAGTCTAAGCGACACTTTAACGACAGGATACCATTCATAATAATGATTAACAGTCATCCATCACATATGCTGATGGATTTCATTACGGTTGATTTGGTTTTGTCTCCTACGTAGGAGACACAACATTTTATGATCAGTACACATAGAATCCTAGAAATGCCCTGCAGCTTTAAGCGTGACATTTTTATGTAACCCGTTATTGATTTTATAGTTAATTGCTTTTGCTTCCTTGCTTGCTTCTGCGATAAATGTTCTATACAATGCTGGCTTTTGAGATTAATGTATGTATGATGTAGATGTAAATTCATTGGTGAAATGTCGCCGTTTTAAAATGTGAAACAAATGAAATTTCTCCAGCAAATTTCTACGCTTTTAAGTCGTATTATCGAGAATTGGTCTCGATCGAATGTAACTAAGAGTAATGACAATTCAATCTTAAAAGACTTCTTATAGACAAAAAAAAAGGTAAATTAGATAATACAGGTTATTTTATATTCTTCGATCTTGTGCTAGGTTGCTATAAATTTCCGGAAATCAGCTTCTTTGGGAGCTGAAAGTGGATTTGTAACATATCTAATGTTAATCTAAATTTTACAGGGAGGTCTTAAAGCCGTAGTCTGGACAGACACATTGCAAACTGTGCTGATGTATTTTGGTGTAATATTTGTTCTTGGATACGGTACATGGCGTCTAGGAGGAATATCAAATGTATTTTCTATAAACAAACAAGGAGACCGGCTTGAATTTTTCAAGTAAGGTTTATATATATATTATTTTTGATCTTCTTTTTCATCTTAAGATTTTTCCCCGTTGCTTCCAAACTCTATAAGCTACGGTGTCCACTGCCACCTCAGTGGTATAAAAAACAACTTTATAGGATTTGAACTTAGGGGCTCACTTATATTTGGTTGCTAGGAGCAGCTATCGTTTGGCTGTTTATTTTCAGCATAGTTGGGACTTCCCTCTGAAGGCCAATTCTCCTAATAAAAGCACGGTCAAAGTTAAGTTCCGATCTAAGCTCAGACTCCCAAATCTTAAAAAACGCATTCTCGTAACCAAGTTTTATGCATCTAACATTACCTGTAAGTTGATTAAATCGAATTGAGACTGAAAGTTGAAAATGACAAAATCAGTATTCTGCTAGTCTTGTCATTATTTGAGACACAATTCTGAATGAAATATATTTGGTATTCTCGTCATAATTTATGTGTCAAATTTGACATTTATATCAGTTAAAATGTATATCGACAGTAGATCGACGGAATACTGCGGAAAACCTGTTTTTGTTCGGTTAAAACGCGATTCGTGTTAAATATGAGCGGATATTTACGATGGTGGTAATGAAATTCTTTATTAATTGTCTCTGGGTGATACTTAGATGAAGTATACTTCATGGAATTTGTGTGAATGAATTTGCGGTGTGCTATATGTACATGCATAATGCACACACTATAGCTGCGTATCGTAGCGGTGTAGCGAGTCCAGAGATTTTAACTCATTTACAAAAATTGCGTACCGCGCTAAACGAGGCTTTCACTTTAAATAGTGACCGGGATCGACGTTAATGATGATGATGATGATGAAAAAAAATTCTACACTGAAAGAGTCCTAATTGATTACACAATATTATTTAATAAGACCTGTAGATGACCGGGATCAACGTTAGATGATGATGATGATTATAGTCGCGAGTCCAGAGGTTTTATCTCATCTAAAAATATGCATAGGTACCGCGCTAAAAGAAGTTTTCACTCCAAAAATTGACCGGGATCGACGTTAATAATGATGATGATGATGAATAAAAAATTCTACTCTGAAAGAGTCTTAATTGGTTACACAATATTATTTAATTAGACCTGTAGATGACCGGGAGTAACGTTAGATGATGATGATAATTATAGTCGCGAGTCCAGAGGTTTCATCTCATCTAAAAATATGCATAGGTCCGCGCTAAAAGAAGTTTTCACTTCAAAAATTGAACGGGATCGACGTTAATGATGATGATGATGAATAAAAAATTCTACTCTGAAAGAGTCTTAATTCATTACACAATATTATTTAATATGACCTGTAGATGACCGGGATCAACGTTACATGATGATGATGATTATAGTCGCGAGTCCAGAGATTTTATCTCTAAAAATATGCGTACCGCGCTAAAAAAGTTTTCACTTCAAAAAAAAGTATACTTCATGTAAGGGGTTGATGGGTGCACTGTATGATTTATTCTGTAACATGATGTTTTTCTCGCGAGATTGACACGAGTCTGAACTGAAATCACACCTATCATTTAACTAAAACCTTACCAACATGCTATTGTAATTTTGGTTAGGAGAATACCGATTTTCACTCACATAATAATTCAGTTTAGATTCAATAACAGTTTACTCTGTGATGCTTATTAATTAGGAGAATTGGCCTTCAGATCTCCCAAACCTGGCAATTGTTTTTCTTTTTTTCGCGTAAAAGATTTTGTGTAAGTTGGGCTAAGGGATGCTGACTTACTTGATCTTAGAATTCGGTGATGGTGTTGGAGGTGTGGGTGTGAAAGAATTAGATCGGGGAGAATTTATGGGGGGGGGTAGGAAGAGGTTAGGTGTATGTCAAGAAAGTGTTTGGAAGGTTGCGTTTGTGTTGGTTACAATTTATATTATATCTCTATTGTTTATAATGTACATTTTCTTTATCATTATAATAAATCTCTCTCTCTCTCTCTCTCTTTTCCTTATTTTTTTAACCCCGGCAGCTGCTTTGTTGTTCCGTCCGTTAGTCAGGAGGTGCACCACAGGCAGGTAAAGTCCCGGATGTCTTGGTAGGGGTTACCCTTATATTATCTTTGATACAACTTCTAACTACTACGATTTTATTAATTACACCTACTAATGATATCATTAAGCAATAATTAAGCAATGGATTTTTTTACAGTATGGATCCAGATCCAACTATACGACATACTTTTTGGTCGACAGTATTTGGAAATTATTTTAGTTGGCTGGCTTCGTGTTCAGTTAATCAAGCAATGGTTCAAAGATGTCTTGCTTTGTCATCTCTAAAACGGGCTAGAATGTAAGTGCTTTAGTCAAGTCATGTAATACTCGTATTAAAGAAGGTAACATCGAATATTATCTGAATATTTTTCACTGTATAGTGATATCGCAAAGCGACTGGTCGATTCTTCTCGTGACCATAGGGCTGCCCTCTTTCTCGCTCAGAGAATAAGCATTGCCATACAACGGCAATGCGGCCAGCCTTATGGGAACCTTACCGGTTGATTTCGATGGGGAGGAATTCTTCGACACCTAGTCGGGGCATCATTGTCAGTCTTGTAATAATTCCCACCACCCGCCCCCTTCTTTTTGTATTGTTTTCTGTAAATATGTTAAATTTTAATTTGTTAATAACCATACTTTGAACGCTATTAAAAATAAAGGTCTCCTTCATCTTAGCATCTTGTCGCTAGCACAAACCCTAGATTTAGAGCACAAGGTCAGGTTTTATTGGTGCTAAGAGCACCTTTGATATGCATGTTTTAGCGTTGTTGGGAGCCTTATCCAGAGTAATATAGTGTTAAACTCTGCAGCACCCAATTATCAACTGACAGACAATGCCTAAGTAATTTATTGGTGCGCAAAAAGTTTATCCCCTTCGAATCCTGTGTATACTGGTCCTTCAGATACCTGTGGTATCCAGAAATTGGATCTTTCCCCCGTGGTTCTACTGAATAGGTTTACGATAGAACTCGTGAATGTTTTTTTTCACTAGTTCTACTCGTCACTTTGTTGTAATAGAACTAGTGAGTAGTAGAACTATTCGGTAGAACAGTAGTTCTACTGAATCTCCCAGTAGGGAAATTTCCAGTAGGGAATGATCCCAGCCGATTATTATTTTCAATTTATTGTACTATTTTATTGTATTTCTAGAACAATATTCATTATGGCTGCTGGCATATTCATCATTGTTTCGCTCTGCTGTTACACCGGACTAGTAATCTACGCGACTTTCGCCACCTGTGATCCTCTTACCACCGGTGCGATTAAGAAGAGTGATCAACTGTTGCCCTACTTTGTGATGACTATTACTGGTTCGATACCTGCATTACCCGGCATTTTCATGAGTGGAGTTTTTAGTGCTGCTTTGAGGTACAGTACAGGTGTGAGGTGCCGCATGTTTATTAATGCATTACAATAAACAGATGTAAGGAAGCGTTGCATTACAATAAACAGATGTAAGAAAACTTAGATTAGTTTATTGCATTACAATAAACTGATCTAAAGTAGGTATAACTTAGAACACGTTACACGGGTGTTTCGGTGAATACGTGCATGGAATAGTCCAGGAGTGCAATGCAAATGCAAAAAAAGTCGGGCAATGCCGAGTGCCACCACTACTTACAAACGCTCTGTCTTGTGGTCACATCACTTCACACGCCCTGGCCGAGTCTACTGCGAGGAGTAATCACAGACGTGCCCTCAGGATTGTCATACGAGCACGGAGCTACATACTGTTCAAAAGTGTTAAGTGTTTTACGAGTTGGAGGTTTTATTGATGTGTCAGAACGAGACTGAAAATGGTGCGGTTGTTCTGTTCAATATTTTGACCTGTGTCGTAGCCTTTTATAGATATGTATTAATAGATAAAATTATAATACAATTAATGTCGTGTGTATCTGTTTCAGTTCCATGTCAACCGGCTTAAACTCTATGTGCGGAGTTATTTTTGAAGATTTGATTCGTCCCATTTACAATAAACCCATATCCGAGCGAACAGCGAGTTTTATTATGAAGATTATTGTCGTAGTAGTGGGTACGTATTATAACCGGATACGAGCACGATGTAGAAATAGTCATCAAATCATCACTTACTTATAAGCCATGCCTTTTATGCCCAAAGGGGTTATCATAGGTATACTATACATTTAACCGGATGCATATTTGTCACACATAATAGCCATAATAACAGGTAAATTGGCCGATGCCTTGTTGCAATGGAGGTTGTGCTGTTGAGCGACTGCCATGCTCGACCATCGGGAACAGGACCAATGAACAAATGAAAATACCACAAAACGGTCACACATCGTAGGACCAACCATAGCAAAAGTTTCTGAACGCTGTGATCGTTTACAGAACACTGAGTTAGCGAGGTTATGAGCCCTTCAATACACTTATGAACGAAACACCTCGGGATCTATTAGTAAACACGTAGTGCCCATAGTAGTGCATAGTAGCATTCTTTAAACATAAAGTATCACAAAAATCATCTTATATTAAGATATCCTGTTATAAATCTAGCCATCACAATAGGTAGACTACGGCTCCGTGTGCTTGATGAAAGTGTCCTATTCCCCTTTCCTACATGAACATGTTCCCGGAATATAAAGTGTTATATTCTGATGTAAATGTTATATTACTGTAAAGTTCAATTCAAATCTATAGGTTTTGCTTGAAAGAGTAACAAACATCTATACAAATTTAGATTTATTATATTACTAGCTGACCCCCGCGGCTTCGCCTTTGACATAATTTGAACCCCCATAGCACCCATTTAATCCCGTCGTTTATTACTTTTACAATAATGCATGAAATTTTGCACGAATTGTTGACATTTGTGGTTACTGCTCCGCTCTCCAGGGTAGTTGCGTGATGAATGATATATAAATGGACTATCCAACACAAAAATATTTTTTTTAATTCGGTTCAATAATTCCTAACTTTATCCCAAAAAACCAAATAAACGAACAAACATACAAACAAACCAACTCTTCAGCTTTATATTTTACTATAGATTAGGATGTAGGATAGAGCTCATTTAATTTATTTTTTCAGGATTTTTATGCGTGGCGTTGGTGTTTTTAGTCGAACATATGGGTGCTCTTATACAAGCTGGTAAAAGCCTAGCTGGCATCACAGCTGGTAGCCTTTTGGGCTTGTTCTCCATGGGACTGTTTCTACCCTGGATCAACGCCACTGTAAATATCTGAAGTTATGTTTTTTATCTTTTCTGGCTACCCACGGTAACGCGATTGCCAACAACAAAATTTATTGATCTTGAATATGTATTAATTTTTTCTTTAATAGTAAGTATTTTTCAAGTAGATAAAGAATCTACTTGATTCAAAAGAAGTAAATTATTCTTGTAGATAGCAGCCTTTTCATGTACAGGTTTGTTTAAATGCCGTGTTCCACTGAGTTATCCAATTTTACAACACTTGTGCACGTTGTCGAAGCTTTTATGTTTAACAAACCATAATTTTTACACATAAACACTCCATTACAGAACGCCGCTTCATAGTTTTACCTTAAAGTTTAAATGTAAATTTAACTTTAATTATTATACCTTCTTTAATATTTCTGTGAATCACTTAATTATATTCGTTTTCTCAACCAGCTTCCTTAATAAACAAAAGTTTCCAGTGTCTCAAACGGAAAATCTCTACATACTTTTCTAAAGATTGTCATTGTTTTTGTTATCTTGCAAATATCGCCATCATGTCAAAACTATCCTACATTCTCTAATTTCTTATAATAATTAAACTCATTCTTCAACCTTACCTTAGAATGTGGTAATAGTGAAAATACGTAAGTAGCCTTTATAAACCCTTATACCCTAATAAATTAGTAAGCCCGATTCTATTTCTGTCTAGGTATATTATTTTCTGCATCACAGAAACCCCGGAAGAGCAATGGCTATTAGGATTGCTATTTGCCAATCCGGGTTTCTGTGACACCCAGTACAAAGGTTACAGGCAAAACTGTTTCATATTGAACATAGAATTATGTTCATTTATGTATTTACTTCATGAATTAAATGTCTTTAATTACAGGGAGCCCTAACCGGTGGAATAGCGTCAACACTACTAGTTGGGTGGATCTCTATCGGGACCCAGGCATCGATGATACGCGGGGAAATCGTTGTGATACCAAAACCAGTTTCAGTTGCTGGATGCCCGGAAAATATCACAATTCCGAATATAACACCAATATCTAATAATACAGTGGAATATGACAGGTATGCTCCAAATATAGAGTCCCTGTTTTCAACTCCAGCAGACAGAGGGGGTTCTACTCGTATATGTTGTTTATGTTTGTCTTTTTCACCGTAGCACTTCAGCAGATGAACCAATTGTATTTGGATTCGGTAATTTGGTTTTTGACATATTTTATTACAATCGATTCAGACGTTAATTTTATAGGTTCTATGGTGTCAAAGCTTTACGAGTATGATTCTTTTAAATTGAAGTTTTTAATATTGATACTCGCCATTTTACTTTACTTATCCTCTACTTAGCTAGTTTAATTCGTAATTTTTATTCTTCTGATTAAGTAAGACGTGAGAAACCTTAATAAGAAAACTATTGTCAATGAAAGAGTTATGTTGCAACTGTTTGGCGATAGTGACTTTGATACCACTGTTGTAAATTAACAATGTAATTTTTTAATTAACTTGGAACTCTGACTTGTCAGTATTCACGGTAATATATAACTTAAAATAGTAAAACCTTAACGAGAATTCCTTTTAACAGGTCAGGAACATTCTTCCTGTACAGACTGAGCTACTTGTATTACACACTCGTCGGGATGATTGTATGCATCATAATTGGATCTATTGTATCTTATTTCACACAACCTAACGACCCAGCCATGGTGAGATTTTGTTGTATACATTACTTTTACTTTTTATTTTGTAGTTACATTAGTAATACATTGCCTCTATCCAAACTTCATTTTCATGTACAGTTGTAGCTTGTAGCTCAATTATATTTTTCACTTTTATTGAGTGTTAGATCAATTGACTGACTTATTTTGCGCTATTAAAAGAGACTGAAATAATATGATCTCATTAGATGCGTGTAGGGGTTGCTTTTTATTGGAAGGGACCAAGTAAAGGGCACAAGTGACCTCGCTGCTGCAGCTGACGGAGGACGAAGGATGCAGACGGGCTGTTTCGGTAGCCAAATAAAAATGAGCCCGAGACTCTGAATCCAAGTAGAGCTTAGGGGTAACTAGGAATACAGTAAGACGAAGAAATGAGTCCGTTTTATGTTTTGTTTATGTTAAAACCTCGTCTGTTAGTTATGAGAAATACGAGATTGCAGGTGTGAGCATGATGTAAAGTTTTAGTCAAATTATTATTGACTAAATGGCAATGCTAAATGTCAATAGTTATTCTAAGCCATACTTACATTTTACAAGAGCTTTCGTTTCTTGCCATATTCTTCTCCATAAAGGGTAGGCTGCCCTTGGAATTGGTAACTAGATTTACAATGTACTGGAATGTATTCACAAAGACACGACATTGAGCTGCATGCGAGGGAGCTGGTAGAATTAAGAGCAGATTTGATTTGGTTATCATTTTGTTTTTTATGTATATTTTTTTCAAATATTATGTAAATAAATCTTATGTAATTACTGGCGGCCAGGTTCTTCCTCGGGCTCTACCTATTGCTTTGCGAATCTGGCAATAAATGTAAATGTAGACGCAGTAATCTTGACGTTCATGAGTGTTACTTTGTGACCTACAAGAATAAATATTGTTCATTTCATTTAATGTGCAGGTGCACCGAGATCTTTTGACGCCGTTGATCCATCGGTGGCTCCCGGCACAGCACCCACACTGTCGCCGACCCCGCTTGACTCAGCACGACATTGAGCTGCATGCGAGGGAGCTAGAAGAATTAAGAGCAAACACTTATAACGTAAGTCTTTTATATCCAAATTGTATCAAGTGTATGATCCTTACTCAATTGATCACTAGAATTTCTCATGCACTAAAATATTTTTTTCTATAGCTCGTACTTAAATTGTCAATTTATTTTTTTGTATTTTTAGTAAGTAATTACAACAATCGTTAACATTGGTTAAAACAAGTAGTTGTTTTTATAAAATGTAATAAATAAATGAAATTGTGTTTTCAGACAGTATTTTTAGCGCTGACGGAAAATGTGATTTGGATGTAGAACGGCGAGTAGCTGCCGGTAACAAAGTTAACGGTGCTTTGTTTCATTTAGTAAAGCGATAAAATATTATAAAAAAAACACGACTAGCGATTCATAACGCAATGCTAGTGCTAACTTTGCTTTTCGATAGCGAAACCTGGGTATGTCAGAAGATGCATGAAAGTAAGTTGAATGCTGATGAGATGCGATCACTTCGAAAATTGTGCGGCTTAACCTTGGCCGACCGAATACGTAACGAAGTGATACGCAATTTCGCAGGTTTGAATGAAAGTGTCAGCGTTAAACTGGAAAAGAGCGTGCTCTGTTCGTTTGGACGTGTCCAGACGAACAGAGCACGCTAAGATAAATTGTACGAAAGTAGAGGGTAGAAGGAGTCAGGGTAGACAGAGACTTAGGTACATGTGAGGACCACATGAGCAGATTGCTCAAAAACGGAAAAGTCAAAAATACTTGGATACCCAGACGTGCATATATGAAGCGATTGATGAATCTGCAAGAAGCGAAAGAAATGTGCATGGATCGCGAAGCCTGGCGATTTGACCTCACTGAATACCCCGTCAGGCATATAGCGTGAAAGAAGTTAGTAAATAAATAATAATTTAATCAGGGTAGGCAAGCTCTATACAACCGATCACTGCCTTAAGCATCTTAAACAACCCTAAATGGTCACCTGCATCAGTAGGTACTAAACTGATGTAGGTGTCCATTTTAGGTTCCGTTTACCGTCCGTGCCCTATTTGGCACTTTAATACGTTGAAACTGGTAGTGAATGACGTGATTGACGTTAAGTCAATTGAAAGACTTTATGAGCGGCCTGAAACATATTAACTTCAGGTAACCACTAGGCTTGGTCGTTGCGCAACGTAGCTAGTTATTGAAACTATCTATTGGCACAATAGCCGATAGCGTGTTATTGAAACATAGTTAAACAAGCTAACTAGCTATTTAGTTATTCCCGTGATCACGTTTTCACAAATACGTTGGGCAACTTCGTTGTCGCGCTATCGGGTAACGAGCTATCGACTGGGTGGCGCGGCGCAGTGACAGTAACTCGCGCGATTGCGAGATGGAATAGGTATCAATACATAATTACTTTGTCTCACTTTCATACACGAAACCGCCTTCGTTTCGATTAGCCTATAATTTAAGATTTTTTTTTGACGTGACAACGCCTTATAATTCGATAGAGCCGGCTGCACGCACGAAAAAACATGACTCATGCGGCGTTACCTCGCTCTGAGGCGTTCCATGTAAGGCTTGAAGTGCAAGCGAGAGCGCGGAACGAGCGACAAAGAAGCACAATCGGCCTTTGCGTTCGGCAGCGTTCGACATCCGTCTCTCTCCTACTTGAGTGAATTATCATTTAATAAAATTGTAATAATAAGTAAATGCAATTGAAAATTAATTGATTGTCTGTAAAGTCGGTTAAATTTCATTTGCTATATAATAAGTCATAATGCTATATCAATTATAAGTATATATCATAAATATTATTTTATATATAAATAAGTTTTCAATCAAATCGTTAAAATACGTTGTCACGTTCAACTATCGTCAGTAAACCGACTTTACAGAGAACCAATTTTTTTTTTAATACGAATGTATTGGCGTTGAGTAGAGTGCAATTGTTTACCAATAATTATGACGTATTTATTTGCGAATGTTACTGGCAACCGGGACCAACGGCTTAACATGCCCTCCGAAGCACGAACGATCGTACACGAAATGCCATGACCAGATATAGCGAAAGACGCAATGATCGTTTACAGGACACCGAGTTTGCGGGGCTACGAGCGCTTCGTTTTTATTAACTGAATTTTTTTTTAAAATTTGCTTTAGTTTCGACTATTAATTAATTGCAGGAAGTCCTAAGTCTGGAAAATTTACATACTATCATGATTTTGACACCAAGAAACTATCTATTGTCATGTCGTCGTCAGTTTTTGTTGCGCAACGACTACGAAAATGTAGAACCAGCTAATAGCCGCTACTCAAACACGATAGATAGTTTCGTTTCGCTAACACAGAAAGCCGCGATTACGCACCGCAAGTAACCACTACTTGCTCCTGTCCTTTTTAACACTGCAATATGCTCTCCAGCTTTTACGCGGAGAAACTAAACAATTGATGTAATTTAGGCGTATAGCTTCTTTTATCTCCACCGACCTAGGTATTTTATTTTAGATCTTTATAATCATTGAAAATTTTTAATTGATGAAAAAATTCTATGAGCAATATTAGGTCAAGGGGGGTCAGTAATATGAAAAATTCATGCATCGTTTTGTGTCATATTTCTCAGAAGTAAAACAGATGTTCCACGCTACAGGATCACTTGAGGTCGTCAAGTCTCATGACAAGTATATACCAACATATCGAAGCTTAATTCCTCAAGCTTATTTCCAAATGTTCTAGGCTGACTTTAACAGAACATCATATTGATATCTAACTTAACATGGTCCGATAAGTAACTAAACTAAATATCTTTACGCTGTATCCCTGACGGGGTAGTCAGTCGGAACAGATCGCTAAAGTATTAATAATTATCTTTTATTGTCCTACTAATATTATAAACGTGAAACTTTGTAATAATGTATGTATTGAAATGGATGTAGGTTTGTTACTCTTTCACGCAAAAACTATTAAACAGATTTTGATGAAACTTTACAATAATATAGCTTACACATCAGAATACTTTAACACACAAACTACTTTTCATCCTGGAAAAAAATTACTGTGGGATACGGGAAAAGATAAACTTCGAAAATGCCGCGGGCATCAACTAATTATAGGTAATAGTAAAATTATTTTTTTTTTGGTATGGCACTCGTCGAACAAACTCAACGATTCAGCCAAAAACAGACATGCGATGGAGATTATTTCTAAATGGGAAATTGTAGGTATAACAATTTAGCAATTTAGGTTTTGGTCAATATGTGAAAAATTCTTGAATAAACACAATACGAAAAAAAAAACACTAAAATAAAAACAAATAAATACGAATAATATGAATAATAATAATTTTAAAATAAGGTGAAGAAATAATAGTTAGTTAATAGTTATTCGTTTTATAATAGTTATCTTTTAATGTAATTAACGCAACTCTATAAGGGCATAGATTACAGTAGATTTACAATTGTATAGAGTCCTAAGGTGTTGACTAGGCACTGTCTGCCAGAATTTTGATAACATGATATAAAAATACTCTGAAACAAACATTGCTGGACCAACCAAACCTACTTAAAATAAAAGATTTCTTTTATATTTGTTTCAGAAAACAAGGGAACGTGATGGAATAGCTAGAAGAAACAATAAAAATGAATCAATAGCAAGTTAATAAATGTATATTTTTGTGATAAACATTTTTATTTTAAATTAAATTAGAAATACTTATAAAGAAATTATAACTCAGACGTTTCTATATATGGGACTCGCAGCATCTGCAATTCATTAACGAACATCTTCGGGCTTTAATGTTTTTAAACTATATTTTCACTCATATTTGTGTATTATACCTCGAGGGCTTATTCGAAAACATCAGTCAATATGTGACCACGGCTGGTGCAATCCGGTCGAAACGTTGGGAAGTACAAGGTAGGCTTTCTGTTTTCGTCCAGGATTTAGGATCACGGACTTCAAGATAACCCACATCACCACCGATACACAACGCTCTGTCGTTTGGTCGCCTTTTCCATCTGGAAAAAGAAACTGAAACAAAAATTACCACATCATTAAAGATAAAACGAAACTGATTAATTCCTCTAGTGTTGCAAATGACGGCAAATGAAAACAATGTTTTATCAACACGCGAAACTCGTTTTTTTTTTCATTGTATCGAAACTACAAGCGTAGCGTCACTTAAATGTCTGCAAAACAAATATTTTATTGTTCCATTTTTGAAAAAATTGACACTGATCTTTTATTGAAATCCAGTATTTTTTAAAAATCAAAAGAGTTTTTAATATATACGCCATTTCCAAGTTAGTCTCGTGACTTATTGAACGATCTAGTACACACGATGATTTATTTTTGTTTTTTTGTTTTCATTTTTTATTTACAATTAATTAGGTAGGTTTGATCAACTGTTCAAGCAACGCATTTTCCTGTGTTCTGTTTGTTCATGGTCACTTATTTATAAAGGGACACACTACCGCCAAGAGCCCTCTCGCGTGGAACGATGTTTTTGCCGTAGTGCACAGTCTAGTTATAAGTATATAAAATGTCTTTGGGTGTTAGCTATCAAGAACTCACGGATCCATATTTTTGGAAATAGGTATCAAAACATCGGCACGAGCGTATCAAGATACGATTCTTGAGTAGGTGGTATAAGCCTCTTAACAACACCATGTTCCATAACCAAGAATGATCCTTTCAGCTAGACTCAGCACCAGGTCATAAAGCTCAATCCATTCAAGCGTAGTGGAAACGAAGCTTTCGGACTCATGTCATAGCTACAAGCTATGGCCGTCATCTAGACCCAATCTTAATTTACTGCTCATGGCATTCTCTAAACTCTATAATAATTCGGAGTACTTAAAACAATCCATAAGATTGGCAGTGCGGAGATTCCCCATGGAGAGAGTACGTGTTTCCATTGATAACTGGCCTAAATATTTAAAGGACTGTACTAAAGCCTCTGACTGCCTCTGTGGCGCGGTGGGAGTGTATCCGACTGCTACGCAAGAGGTTGTGGGTTGGATTCCCACCTAGTATACAACTTTGTGTGATGAGCACGATGGTTTATTCTGTGTCTGTGTGTTATTTATCTATAACATGTATGTATTTAGAAATATATAAGTATGTTTATCAGTTATCTGGTTACCATAGTACAAGCTCTGCTTAGTTTGGAATCAGATGGCATTGTGAGACAACTCCCCAACTACATTTATTTAATACAAACACTTAAAATAAACAAACAAAGCCAATGGTCATCATTTTGAACGAGCTTCATATACCTATTTATATATATATTACATACATTACAGTAATAATTTATTCATGCAATGGATAATAAACTTTTTTCCTTGTAACAATATTTATGGCAAGACTAGATATTTATAGCAGTCATCAACTTGCGAATTGAAATCATCATCGGGCCCTACGACACCATATCATCCACGTAGGTGATGTTATTTACGCATACAAAATGTAAAACAAGTTGCGGCCAATGTTCAACTGAATGGACAAGTGTTAGAGTTTGTAGAATCAACTGTGTTCCTAGGTATAACTATTGATGCCAATTTGCAGTGGGGCCCACACATAGAAAAGACAGCCTCTAGATTAAGTTCGGCTGCATACGCTGTAAAAAAGATCAGGTCTCTAACAGATGTGGATACGGCTAGAATGGTTTACTTCAGCTATTTTCATAGTATTATGTCTTACGGTATTCTCCTTTGGGGGAGTGCTGCAGATTTAAATATTATTTTTGTTCTACAAAAGCGGGCTGTACGCGCTATTTATAATTTGGGCCCCAGAGTTTCTCTCCGAGAAAAATTCAAAGAAGTAAATATTCTAACCGTACCATCACAATACATTTTTGCCAATCTTATGTATGTCCAGAAAAATCTATCACAGTTTTCTAAACTCTGTGATAAACATAATATAAACACTAGAAATAAAAATAATCTTTCAGTCCACCACAGTCGACTACATAAGATTGGCGATTCTTTCCAGGGTAACTGTATACGCTTTTACAACAAGCTTCCCTGTGACCTGAGAAATTTACCTTTAAATAAATTTAAAAAGTTTATTAAAAGCAAGCTTTGTGAAAAAGGTTTTTACTCCGTTACAGACTATTTGCAGGACAGGGACGCCTGGAAATGATCTGCTGGCAAAGTGAAATAATATTAAATTGTAAATAGGCCATCAAAAAAAAAAGCCTTCCTAAGTTTCTTGCCGGTTCTTCTCAGGTGGGCCGCGTTCCGAACCGGTGGTCGCTTTAAATATTTTAAATAGTGTATGACATTTTGTAAGCGCCGTTAAAATGGTCTATGCAAAATAAAGATATTTTTATTTTTTATTTTTATTTTTCATACGTAATCAATATAACAACCAATATGAAAGTACTGCTGAGCTAAATTCTATTAAAGATCTGACCGTGGATCAGATCGTTAATAGATAGATTGACAAACTGAGAAGTGAGACCCCCTGTCTCACGCCGCACTCCATGCTGTATCTTCTTACCCGACAATGGCGCAGTCTATCTCACCTCATTCAGATGATGATAATATTGCATGTATCAATTCTTCCGACACAGTCGCACTCTCCAGCTTCTCTCACAACCGCAATATATGACCGTGTCAAAAGCCGTGGAAAAGTCCATAAAGCACGCATATACCAGATTTCTTTGATCCGTGTAGTACTTAACATCTTGCTTGAGGCACTCTACAAGTAAGGTAAGTAAGTAAGTAAGTTACTCTACAAGGCTAAGTAATCACAACCGGGTATTAAATAGTCTACAAAAATTTAATATGAGTCGTAATTTTTCACTGGTAGCTTCATAAATTTTGAAGAAAAGATCTTTGTATTACTGCTCATCAGCACCTAATTGATGGGGCGAACAGGGAGTATTGAATATTAGAATGATTTGATTGATTTTTGATGACTTTGCACAATTCTCTTAAGTTATGATCCAACATGCTTACCTATAGTCACGCAGAAGCGTATAGTATGCCCACATAGCACCTTGTATTTTGGTCCACGATTGTGGTCGTGATCATGAGCCTATGGCCGTATTAAATGAGACAAAAAAAAATAAGACAGGTTGTGGTGACCGCTGTTGAAAACTTTTAGGTGCCAGTGGCTTATCAATTGTAATTTTGGCAACCGAGATGAACGACTTAACATGCCTTCCGAAATATATAAAATATAATAGACACAAAGCGGTCACTCATCTCAGGACCAGCCATAGCGAAAATATTCTTAACGCAGCCATCGTTAACTAGGATTACATAACACTGTGTTAGCGGGGCTACGATTGCTTCTCGTAGGTACAAGTATGACACCGGAAATAAACCAACCGAATTTAGAACTTCGTAAATTACGTAATTGGGGACCTAATGAACGTTGTTCATTTCTTATTATGTCCTAAACTAGATTTTCACCGATCAGTACATGAATCATGGATGTTTGTTTAGAATAGCGAGGACTTGTACATGGCTTTTAGATAGCTAAACATAATAACTATTCAGTTATGTGCAGCTGTAAGTCTTCCATGCATTAAATAAATAAATAAATATAATTGGGCCGTACCTATGTGGAAATTATTGGCTAAGTCCAAGTCAGCCATTGCTAAAACCAACACAATTATAAGTGACAATACACACAGAAACAAGTTTGAATTTTAAATACAAATTTGCCATTTAGAAAAAGAACAATCTCCATGGAGAATGCAATTAAATAGTAAAAATAAAATACTGAGAGAGGTTGACCGGTCATTCTTCTTTAGATGAAAGGAGTGATTTGCGTCTGAAATAAATCGTCTATTAAGTCTGAGGAATTTATGTTCTGCTGAGCAGCCTCCAGTCCACAGAAGGAGTACCACCACTTGGCGAGATCGTTACATATACAACTGACTACTAAAAGTCAGCCGATGTCAACGACTTGGAAGATGCGTTTAAGGCTACGAAAATCAGCCTACTAAAACCGACAAACGCGATGATGACGCCAATACATGGTATACATGTCGAGAAAATCGCGACCGTTGAAATTAATGCTGTAGAAAACAAGAGCAATGGAATAAAATCAAGTCTTGTATTGGTAACTACTATCGTAGTATGTTATAGCTCAATGAACGGAATACTACTTAAATACTGTAGACTGCAGATAACGTCACGGGTGATAAACTAGATAATGTATATATTAAGAAGTAAATAAAAGTGCCCATTGAAAGAATTAGTTACTTTTCCCCAAACTTTTGGCGATCAGACCCTCGGAGACAAACTAGTAAAATCAGCCTCAAAATTAGATTAACAGAATAAATTTGTGAAAATGACCCGTGCTTCTTCTTATTTATGTCAAACAAATATTTAAATATAGGCACAGGCATTCTTAAAATATTAGCGTACATGAGCACATCCAACACCAAGCTAAACAGTAATGCGCTAAGGCTGGCGCCCTACTGTACCCCGACGGTAACTTAAAAGAGTATAGTGCCACCAACTAAAGAGTTTCGATATTAGTCTAGAACGGTACGAATCCCTTTGTCATGACTCAGGGGACACATTAACGGTCCGAGATGGTACACTTATCGGGGTGGGAGTCAATGATCGTCTCAAAGAAATTCATGGCGTGGGACATAACCCCTTATCTCGGTAATACATAGATTACAACAATGTCATTGTTTAAACGTTAGGTAGCACACCAATACAAAGACCAGGGAAAGTCTTTGTTTTTGCCAGATAATGTTCACACATACACTTTTGTAATCTGCTCAGATTTTTGTGCCAATTGTTTATGGTCGTTACATCACCGTATAATACCATAAAATTATTACGCAATGTTTTACTTTACAAAAACCCCTTAAGACGTTTTATATAATACGGAAAGTTACACCTGGTAATCAATCAATCCGTGAATTCAGCCTATCCTACACAAATTTTATACATTTTGTCACGCTTTTATCCCCGAAGGGGTAGGTAGAGGTATACTATACGCCCACATTTCACCGTATGCATTTTCGTCCCACATAACTAGTGGTGGAGCCCATTGCCGTGTTGAAATGGACAGACTGTGGCGACCTGCTGTTAAAATCTTTCAAGACGCCCATAAAGCCTTCAACTGGGCTTAACGACTGCCATTTTACTGGCAACCAGGACCAACTACTTAACGTGCCTTCCGAAGCACGGATACGCTTGCAAATGTAATTGCCACAAATTGCCACAAAGTGGTCACCTATCCGAAGACCAGATATAGCGAAAGTTGCTTAACGCAGTAATAGTTTACAGAACACTAAGTTCACGAAGCCACAAGCGCTTGAAATTGGGAATTAAAAGGCAAAACAATATAATATTATAAATGAATATATTTTAAATTCGTTCTATTTAAACTATTAATATAGGTATTACTTACTGTTAGATGAACCGCTTATAATAACACTTAAGAGGTCTTACTAATACTTGATGTTAGTGAGACTAGTATCTGTTATTTTAAATAACAATAATTAAATAATATTAAATACATAATCACACTTATCTAAGTATCCAATTAAGCGTCTGGCGTAGAAACATATATTGCAGAATCAATTTTTCAATTTGTATTTCAACGTACTTCAGTATGACTTAATAAAAATAATTGATAAGATATCAATTTTTAATATATATTTTAGCCATTGATTTATTCTATAGACAACATTACTATTTCATTTTATAATCATAATAAAATAAAGTAAATGATTAATTTGAGTAATCCCCTTTACAGTCTTATATACCTAGTGATAATAATGAATAACTCTTGTAATATAGTTTGACAATTGCTATATTATATTATTTATTAGTTTAAACTTATTATAGCCTATAGTTTAAAATAAAAGTATTAATATATTCTATACCTAAGCCAGGTCCTTACAGATTGCGAGAACTCAACGTAGACTTGATCTAACAACCAAACTAACGTATTATAAGTATATTCAGCCATAACATTTGTATATTACAAACAGAAGTATTTAAAAACAGCATATTTACAAACAGCGGTTTATCACAACGTCTTTGTCAGACGAAGGAACATTCGAGAAGCTTATTACAGTGGATGCATGTGCCTTTAATAATTATGTTATTTTTTAAGCATGCATGAATTTTTATATGTACATTATTTAACTAAACAAATACGTGCAGCAAAACTTATGTAAATATTTAAATAGTACTAAAGTCTAAACCCTAAAGTATTTCGTTTCAGACCAATCAATGGTTGCGCACAGCCTAAGACAAGAAAATTTTTTATAAAATAGGTATTAATTTTAATCAGCTGACTTGTGAACATTTTGGATTACAGTAGGCAAAAGTAATGTAGAGGAGTATTCAATGTGAGCACATGGGTAGATTTACGACGAAAAATACGTTCAGTTCAATGAGTGCAGCCAGGATTAAGTATGCCACGTACACCAGAGCACATGTGATTCCAATGCGCCAGTCCAAATTAAATTTGTTTAATAGTAGGGATCCGTACAACACCAGTAGCGTGGACAGCAAGGATATCGCACTGTACGACAAACCACTGGAGTTTATTATTATCTAAAACAATAATTTAAATTACTAGTATTTAGTTAAAATTTTCAATCTACCTACGACAATTCAAATCAATTCCACCTCTTTTAGTGAGATCTCTGCATCAACATTTATGAAATGATCTGATGACACCCAAACGCTTGAATTGATCCACCTTTTATAATCTTTCGTCGCAAGTGCGGCTGCACATGGAGTACTGCTGTCACCTTTGGGCTGGTGCACCTGAATACTTACCTCTTTTTTTTCTTTTTTTGAACCTTAAACCTCGGTAGAACGGCGTGCTGTGAGGATTGTCAACGATCCTTTACTAGCGGGCGGTGTCGAACCCCTTTGCGACAGGATAGACCCTGCCTCCTTATGCGTTTTCTATTGCCTGTACAACGGTCTGTGCTCTGAGGAGTTGTTTGATATGATGCCCACGGCTACCTTCTATCATCGCACCGCTCGCCATAGACAGGGTGTTCACCCTCACACTTTGCATACGGTTAGATTCGATAGAGGCTTTATTCCTCGAACGCTTAGATTGTGGAATGAACTCCCTGCCTAGGTTTTCCCGAACGTCTACAGTATGGGGTTCTCCAAAAGGGGTCTCAAAAGGTTTATAAAGGGTCGGCAGCGCGAGTGCTGCACCTCTGGTGTTGCAAACGTCTATAGGCTACGGTGACCACTTTCCATCAGGTGGACCGTATGCTTGTCTGCCACCTCAGTGGTATACACCTCAGCGCATCATTCTTCTTCATTCACTAGATCGATTATATAAGGTACGCTACAATTCATTATTTAAAAACTAGTTGACGCCCGCGGCTTCTCACGCGTGGTGAAATTTTCCCGTTCCCATTTCCCACAGCAACTTGTTCCCGAAATAAGAACTAGCCTATGCGATATTCTGATGTAAGCTATATTATTGTAAAGTTTCATCAAAATCCATTCAGTAGATTTTGTAGCGTGAAAGAGTAACAAATATCCATACGTACAAACTTTCTCGTTTATAATATTAGTAGGATAATTATAAATACCCAATGATTTCCTGGCACTGTCGGATACGCCAATGATTTAATCAGCCAAGGTAGTCCCAAACACAGCAGGATGTCGAACGTGTTGGAACCAATGGTGTTACTTATACCCATTGTACCGTGACCTGAAAAATATCCAGGTTAATTAAACGTTGAAAGCAAAATATAGATCCTCGATGGCGCAGTTGTAGTGTATCCGACTGAGGTCCAGTGTTAGTTTCCCGAGTCGGAAGAAATATGTGTGTGAGCCACAAATGTTTGTTTAAAAATTTGGTTGTTTTCTATATGTATGTATTTAGAAATATATAAGTATGTTTATCAGTCGTCTAGATCCCATAACACAAGCTTATATTCGCTTACTTTGGGCTAGGCGGCGCTGTGTAAAAATAATGTCACACAATATTTATATTTATAAAGTTGAAAATGGAGTAGATACAAATATAATACGTTAAATACTATAATAGAGAATATAAAATGGTGATTTCGATTGCTTTTGTTATTCAGGTACCTCCTACGTATTTATCCCTGAAGGGGCAGTAGAAGTATTCCACCCCCACATTTCACAGTATGCTTTTTTGTCCCATGTAAACCAGTGAAGAGCCCTGTTGCCATGTTGAAATGGACAGGTGCTGGTTGTGGTGATACGATTACTTTTCTGTCTGTATATTTCATTTTTATGCCAATTAAGGCCCATTTAGATGGGAGAGCTTCTCTTCTCAAAGGCACGATAATCGAAAGAACATAAAAAAGTATCTTCGCCAAAACTTTCACACCTCTCGCCTTCCCGCATTGGCGATAATTGCCTCGCAATAGAATTTTTCATAGTGTCCGTCTAATCGGAATTTTAAAGCAAAAATAGGATTTCAAGATTTTGTGCCTGTCGCTACCATGAGTGCAATGTGAGAGATTATTGTAATTATATCTGCTCTTCTAAAACGAAACTTGCTGAAATGAAAAATAAAAAATCTTCTAAAGAATTAATGAAACAGAAACGGATAAAATGGTGTAAGGTTAAAAAATAATCGCCTATCCCCAAAATATACACGTGAGTAAAACCGTTTAATTATTAAAAGTGAACAACGCTCATGAAAGTTATTACTTAGTTAAGGAAGTTCAGAATTATTCTACACCACATTACCTTGAACTGTTACCAATACACTGGACACGGCTTCTGGAAGACTGGTGCCTGCAGCTAAGATCGTAAGTCCAGTAATGCTGTCCGGTACATTCAGAGTGTCACCTTATTATAAAGAATAAATAAACAATTATATTACATTTGTTTCTTGTTAGCGATGGCTGTATACTATTTAATTAGTTTGCCTAATTTTTAATTTTTTTGAAGATTGATGATTTGATATCTCGAATGTGTTATTGTGGTAATACGAGTATAATGCTGTTAATAAGAAATTCCTCACTAGAGAAAATGACGAGTAGGGCAAGGCAAGCGACGATGGGTAACCCGGTCAAAGACCTTATGCTTATAAGTATAATGTCTTTAAACCCGGTAGAATCATAGGTAATTATTAATTCCCAAAAAAAAACATATTCATATTCATAAACGCAATGTGCATAATTATACAATTGTCTGCAATCCGTTGATTTGATTGATTTATTGGTGCCTATAAATACCTCCGCTACTATTATGCATAATTATAAATATATTATGAACGACATCCTTTACTGCTTTCCATAATTAAAATTTCTGTTATGAATAATTATAATTATGCTCAATGGAAACGATTAATTTATCACTAAATAATATTTACAGGTACTTATTCTAAACTGTTATCATGAAAATTACCAAGGATGGTGATCATCCACGCAACGATGTAAGACACTCCACCAATCCAAGTGATGCACATTATAAAAGTCAACGGGTACAGTTTGGGCCTCTGTCGGCAATCGGGAATGGTAAGCCACAATACAAAGCTGGTAGGCCATGTTAAGATCCAGAAAAGTTTCTTCCAAATTGTTGTCTTTCCACCCGGCCAGGACCATACGGAACTATTATGGCTAGTATCTGAAACAATAACAAAATATATAAAATATATCGGTGTAACTATCTGACACGGCGCACCTTGTTCTACCAAATAAATTATCAAAGGAATATTCACACATACATACATGTTGTCACGCCATTATCCCCGAAGGAGTAGGCAGAGGCGTACTATACGCCCAAATTTCACCGTATGCATTTTTTGGCCCACGTAACAGGTGGAGAGCTCATTGCCGTGTTGAAATGGACAGGCGCAGGCTGAGGCGACCTGCTGTTGAAACTTTTCAAGCCGCCCATAAGGCCTTAAACCAAGCTTAACGACTGCCATTTTACTGGCGACCGGGACCAACGGTTAACGTGCCTTCCGAAGCACGGAAACGCTCGCAAATGTAAATCCCATCGAAGGACCACCCTTATAGTGAATGTTACTTCACGCAGTGAACGTTTACAGAACACTGAGTCAGCGGGGCCACGAGCGCTTCACACAAAAATACTAAAATCAATATTAAAATATGCAGTAGGTAGGAAGGTAAAAAATACTTTACGACTTATTCTGTTACCTCGCCACTATACCAAAATAAGACCCTAACAAGAATCCTGGAAGATTTTTACTCATTAGGGTCATTTGTAAGTACCGCCTATGTAAAAGTCATAGAACTAAATGGCATCTAGTGTGTCCCCATGAAGTCATAGTGGACCTAAGTCAACCTCACTGATAAAATCCCGTATGTAGTATATATTTAGCAAATAGTATCAATATTTACCTGATGCAGTTGAATCGTGACGTTTCATCTCCATCATCCCTTTTTCCACGTCATTGCCTTGAACCGAGTGATTCATACGATGCGCTGCGTCTAATGGATGGATTTTATCTAAAACATTAAGGTGAATCCATGAAAGGCAGTAGTAGGTATTTTAAATAAAAAAGAAACACTTGTACTATTCCACATTATTTACTTTTTCACTTGACGGTTTCTCCTTACGGCATTTTCAAAGGTTGGTTTTTTTATTTAAAATGAGTAGTAAATTCCACCAAGTGCCATCAATCAACAGTATAAATAGTAATAGTAGGTACACGACCTATATTTATATGTAAAACAGGGTGTTCGATTAAATCCTTAAATGCTAATAAAACTGTTGTGGTCGTAGGTAGTATGATTATTTACTACTGTGAATTCCGTTCTTTGAAACTAAGGTAGGTGTTAGAACCGTCATAAAAAATAGTATTCAAAATAAAATACTCACCTTTTGTAAGCAATGGTGTTGTTTCAGTGTATGGCTTCGTTTTTTTAAACGAACAACACCCACCTTTGACGAATGAGCCCAAACGTCCGTTAAATATCATAGCTGAAACCATTATGTCAGTATTTAGTTAAGTTTGTATTTAGAATAGACCAACAGTGAAGATGAGTTATTTTTAAATTAAAAAGGGGTATGCTGTTCTTCTGATTCAATAGCAACCTCCCAAAATAAATAACAGAGGTTTATTTTGTACCATTGTTGAGGCCTATCGATATAGATATTGATGACGAAGTCGGTCGCTGTTAGATTGATTTGATACACCAAAGGCTTCACATCTTGACAGTAAGATGTGTATTGGTTATGCCCCGTTGGCATCCGTTAGTACATTGCACGTACTTGAGGTATCTTGGTCCTGTCTTGCATCCAGTTATTGCAGTCGAACCGACTTGCTTTATTATCGTGTGTAAAGCTAGATGTCATGCCGGACTTGAACCGACTTGAACCTCACAGATGTCTCTGGGGAACTTACTACATAGTTTAGGCAAAGTTGACAAAACTAAGTTACCTAATATATAAAAGGTGTACATCAGAACAAGTAGCAGAGCTTCGTGCCAATATATTACGTCGTCGAGAAGCGTGAGTATAAGAGCCACTACCGCTACAGCATACATCACGCAGTCTCTTGACACCGACCACCAGTCTAGTTCCACAACCTGCAACAAAAACCCTTATTCTACTAGATCTAAGTCAAAACATGATGAAACTTAAGAACTTCTAGACCAAATGTAATGGGATGTCATCAACTTTGAGTACCATATCGCTACCTTTGACTGCTTCGGTGATGTAAGTTATAGTGTAATCGACTGCCACGCTGAGGTCTCGGGTTCGATGACCGGGTCGGCACAAATATTCAAAATAAATAAATCAATACGTAAATATACATGTTTTTTTTAATTTACTTTAATAACCTATAGAAAAACATGTTTTATTTAATAATAAAATGAATTATCAAAATACAATAATTGTTTTACAGCTCTTATTAGATACCGGACAGTTTGGGACAGTTAGTATTTCGTGCGAAAGGGACAATGCTCTACAAAAGCAAAATTAGCGAAATGTCTCTTTCTAAAGATAAAATGTCTCATTATTGCCCAGTGCTGTATTTTATGTTTATCAGTCGTTATCTAAATAGAAGCTTTTTTTGGACTTAAAATGTCTCGCAATATTTATTTTTCAACTTATTATTTTGTAAATGTCGTTTGTGAAATGACACAATGATTATTTTGTTGGATGATCACAAATGGGAACTGCATACAATGTGCAGTTCTCATTACAAATCCGAAATGGGAACTGAGGCAATACCTAATGCAAGACAAATTGTTGCAACGTTACAAAATTGTTGTACACTAATTTAAATTACTTTACCACATTGTTTAGCGCTCTACTAATTTCATTGTATTATTTGATAATGAACACTCGTATCCTAACACTTTCTATACATTCTGAACACTTGAAGTACGGAATATACTTAAGTGCAACCTTGACTGTGGCTATATGACTTCCGCGCCGAGGTAAGAGGGTTCCCCGGGATGCCCATGCCCGAGTGCCTCGAGTGGCCAAAAGCAAAGGGAAAAACGGTGCAGATTTATTTCTTTAACTAATTCTGTTGTTGAAAAACTTACTATGAATACTTTTATTAACATGTCTTTCTGTTTATTTATTTACTTATTTTATCCCCGAAGGGGTGGCCGAGGCATATTATAGGCATTTAGGTGGTGAGCCCATTGCCGTGTTAAAATAGATAGAGGCAGATTGTCGAGGCAGGTTGTTGTGAAATTTTTTCATCATCAGACCTGCAACTTGACTTAACGACTGCCTTGTTATAGTTTATCTTTTTAATAAAATAAATTAAATAAATATAAATAAATATCCATCACGCCTTATCCCCGAAGGGGTGGCAGAGGCATATTATATGCCCACTTTTCACCGTGTGGATTCCTGTCCCACGTAATAGGTGGTGAGCCCATTGCCGTGTTGAAATAGACAGACGCAGGTTGTGGCTACCTGCTGTTGAACTTTTTCAAGCCGCCCATAAGGCCTTCAACCAGGCTTAACGACTGCCATTTTACTGGCAACCGGGACCAACGGTTTAACGTGCCTTCCGAAGCACGGAAACGCTCGCAAATGTAAATGCCACAAAGTGGTCACCCATCCGAGGACCAGCCATAGTGAAAGTTGCGTAACTCAGTGATCGTTTACAGAACACTGAGACCGCGGAGCCACGAGCGCTTCTAAAAATAAATTAATCGTTTTAATTAAGATTTTAAGAAGTACGTAATTGGCAGATCGCCCGCGGTATTGTCAGTTAAAAGTAGATCTGAGGTTTAATCAGGAGCCTACCACCGTCTCTTAAAGCAATATTATTTCAATATCACTTTGAATCTCTCAGTTTGAATCGACCTTATTGTCGTTCGTTAGGATATGCTGAATACAAAACACTAATATCCTGACCAATCCTGACGACGACAATAAGGTCGATTCAAACTGAGAGATTCAAAGTGATATTGAAATAATATTGCTTTAAGAGACGGTGGTAGGCTCCTGATTAAACCTCAGATCTACTTTTAACTGACAATACCGCGGGCGATCTGCCGACTTCTGACGATGTCGACTTTCCGATTAACATTGTGGGAGTTAAATATTGAAGGGAAGGAGATGGAGCCTCCTGACTAGACCTAAGAAATACTTTTTACTGACGAAATTGTGTCCAACCCACCAAGTACGTACTTTTTAGAATTTTTATTAAACATTACATAATTTATTTTATCCCTGAAATTTTATCTCTGCAAAATATCAAATACCCGAATTCGTAGTTAGGTACTTATTTCACTAGTGGCGTGTACATTTTCATATTGCATTCGTATGTATGTGTGTAATACAATGTGGAGGCTGTTTTCTGATTGCATGCTATTTATCTACATTTATTATTATTATTTATCTCACTGCTAGACTGCATATCTCTAATTTGCAATTACATTGTTTTCTATCATTGAAGAAACTGTTTATCAAATGTCTCGGTACCCAAGCGCTATATCCCGGTTCTCAAATAGAATGTAGTTATTTATTATGCCTGCCTGGGTGGTGTAAGTGTTTTTATGTGCGACTATTGTAAGGTCGGGTTCTAAATAAATAATTTTGGGCGTATTCTATGTATGTACTTAATACGTGAAGCCAAAATTTTGCATGAATGTGAAATTTGATACAGTTAAAGAAGTTTTCCCGTTCCCGTTTCCCACAGGAACTTGTCCCGGGAAAAAAAGTAGCCTATGTGTTATTCTGATGTATAAGCTATATTACTGTAAAGTTTCATTAAAATATATTCAGTAGTTTTTACGTGAAAGAGTAACAAACATCCATACAAACTTTCGCATTTATAAGTTTATTAAGATTATGTAAGAAGTACACAACACATTTTTTTTTATTTGATCGAATTGCAATTCTACCAATGGGCGCGGTCACTCGTATTTAGAAATATACAAACTAGTAAAGTTTATCAGTAGTCCAGATCCCACACTGCAAAGCAATCACGATCTATAAAAAATATAAAGAAATATATAATAATAAATTTCCTGTGTGCAATGTACCTATTCATATCTGCCATAGTCAATAATTAATATTTAAGTATTTGTTGGGTAATACATGTTATACTAAATTAAATACATATGATATGAGTAGTTTGTAAATAATAACGTCTTTAAAATCGCTGTTTGGATGCACTTGATACTTCTTCAATCAACGTTCCTTAAGTTATGAAATAATTCTGATATGATACTTAACTTATAGTAAGTATCAATTAATAATAATGTAAGCTGCTTAAGAAAATAATCCTCTTCGGAACGTAAACATAAGTAAATAAAAACTCATAATTGTACACAAGGAAACACAATATGAACATTATACTTCATGGTATACTTACTGCCCGAGGCAATTTCTTACAACCTTCGGATGGAGACAACAGGGTGGTAAATACTATAGGGCAGTTTGGTGTACATACTTTATATAGCTACGTGAATTAAACATATCCAGAAAAATAAATACACTTTAAAAACCATGAAAATAGCCAAACGCACACGCGCACACACACACAACACAAGCGAACCGCTTATGCAGTGAAAGAATTTTCCATAAAGTTAGTGGAGTGGCCGGCCATTTTCAACCTCACATTCTCTGATGATCGCAAAGTTCTAGTGTGGGAGACATTCAAGAAATTGGAGCGTTTCTTTAGGTTAGCCAGAGTGAAAGGATTAAAGAGGATACTATAAATCATATCATAAAACAATAATTATATAATATCACTTCATCATTCACTATGTGACTCGGACCATGTTGTCGTATTCTAAACATAGAACACTGTATCACTCGAAACTAAGTTCTTTAGCAATCTATCTTGCCTGCTTGCAGTAAGGTTCCCTCCCCTTATTCTCCTCCGCATCCCTTTCCTTGAAAATGGGGGAAGCCTATGTCTAGCATTGGATTGGTTGTATGATAGGGAATTTCAATCTTTACACATTTTAAGTTATACTATCGTGTACATACCCTGCCAGCCAGGAGGGCGCAGCAAGCGGGAACAGCCAGCACGTTAAACACAGCCGAACCCACCACAGCGCCCACGCCCAGGTCGCCTTCGGTCACAAAAGTGCCCACGCAATTGATGAACAACTCTGGACTGGAACTGGCTGCTGCCATAAACGTCGCTCCTGCTACGTCCATACCCATATCAAGACCTGAAAAATAATAGGTATTCTGATGATTTTTATCTTTTACTGTGAGAAGGGCTTTGCTTTAACCCATTATCTTTAAATATCCTTTTTCGTAATCTTAATCAAAGATAAAGGTTTACTCAGAATTAACAATAAATCGACTCATTGTAAAATATTCCAAGTCCTTGCCCTCATTGAAATTGATTGTATCTACATGCGTAATTAGTATTACTACTACTATCTTTGACAGATCGCCAGACTTCGCGATTCAGGCATACTTTTTTTCTATCCCTGCAGATTCTGGATGCTGGATATCCGAGTACTTTAATTTTCAATTTATAAGACATTTGCTCACGTGATCTTTGTATACCTATAACCCTGACTAATTTCACATAGTAGATATTATTAATAACTGACACTCATTCTGAACATAATTCCGAGAAAATCAATATAGTATCAACAAGGACCATTTACAGCGCTAATAGAATCTTCAAGACAGAGGGTCATAAATAATTATACTTACGTTCGCAAATCATTTCAATGGCTGGCACGAAGTATTGCTCGCACACACTTCCCAGCAGCATGAAGCAGTACACCGCCAATATACAGTGAACGAATATAAACCCCTGAAATTGCCAAAAACAGTAAAATTCCCTCAATATCTTTCAGAGCTGATGTATCAAAATTAATATTTGATCGATTTTTATTTGATTTTATTTCGTTTCTTTGCAACAGTGCCATAGTGGAGTAGTCCTTGATCGCCTTGGACATCATGGCTTGTCTTGCAACAGTAGCACTCTGGGTGAATACTACGGCAGGCAAGTCAATGACATAATTCAAAGTGCGTAAATTCAGTGTGCTAACACCGATATGCTAGCTATACTTAAACTCAAACAGCTTGGAATGTGACAATGACAAGAAAACGGACGGTATGTCCTAAATCCATGGAGGATATGAAGGTCTTTAAGACGGACGCCACATACGTTGACACAATATCTTTTCATCTCTCCGGTAAGACAACTGCATGACGCGCATGTCAGTTTAAGAATTTTATTAAAATGTAGACATTTGAAACAAAACAATATCAAAAAATCAACCCAATTCTTGTGTATGTTTGTCTGAGCCTGCGTCGTTATTTAAACCTTTGGTGGACAACAATACCATAATTTATACATATGAGATGGACCAACAAAGTTCGAAGAAAAATTTCATACGCTGTGTTGCACGTAACTCTCAGATTAAGAAGATTTTTTTTAAAATTAGAGAAATCTTTATATATGTGCTCTAATATTATAAAGATTTTTCTTACCTAACAGCTCAGATTCAATGATAGAGATAACAATAAAATCAGATAATATTTCGCAAAGCTTAATGCAGTGATTTGATTGCACAAATTAATAAATGCGAGGATATAATCGTGGTTGGGGTTCTTCAAAAGGGGTCTCGGAATGATTTTCCAGGTTCGTTTCTCCGGTACTGCATATGTCCGTAGGCTACGGTGATTAATTTGCTTATTTTTATTGGCAGCATTTAGTTACTTTCAACAATTATAAAAAGTAAAATATTCATGGATCGCGAAGCCTGGCGATATGTCCTCTTTGACTACCCCGTCAGGATATACAGTGTGAAAATAGTTCGTTAGTAATAAAAAAAATAACCAAAACCACAATTCGCACAGACGTCACCTATTTTTGCTCTTAAGTGTATATTACGCGTGTAATTTTTTTAAATTACTGACTAATATGGTAAATATAATCATTTGTAACATTTGCAAATGCTTATTAAATAAAACCTAGCTTGTACTTGGCTATAATTGTTATTTATAATTACAGAGTTTTAAATGAGTTTATTAAAAAATTGTAACTATCAGTATTGTACAGTACTTACATGTTGCCTTTGCTGACGAGTAAAACCATCAGGGGGAAATTCTAATATAGCTGGATGGGTACAGTTTTTCTCCCCCTCTAGGACTCCCAGTAGTCTGCGTGAAACGAACGCATCTTCTACACCTGAATATTAAAAAGAGAGAAGATTACACAATATTAAATTGAAATAATAATAAAATAGCAATATTAACTATTATTCATTTCAATATTGCAGGTTCGAGTCCAGCTCGAGACTCAAAAAATATCCACTTTAAATTTAAAACAAATAGGATATAGTTAGCATACTAATTGCTTTCAAAACTGTTAAATTAATACAAATTTTACTTTGGATATTATCAAATTAATTATATACGTTTTAGGTTGTTTTTATGTACAAAAATGATAATAATAAACGAGCAGAGATGTTTACTACTTACCGATACGGGAGACTGCGTTCGTATAACTTTCTTCAAAATAATTACTCCGAGTTAAAAAATAAACTGAGGGTATAGCGAAAAAAAATATCACTCTTATAAATACTGTATATCTGTAACACTTTGACCGACTAGTCCTTAGTAACATGTTTGCCATTTAAAAATTACTATTAACTGCTTGCAACCCTCTTATTAAAACTAAAGTTATTACTATATAAATTATATTAAAGTTGATGAGCTTTTATCAAATGAAAAATTCAAAGAGTTTGCCGTAAAAACAGCTGAATATCATTAGCACGGATCTACTCAAGTGCACGTATGAAAACATACGTTAATTATGCGTGTACTAACACCACTTGCTACTTCAATACTGCACACGTTCAACCTCAAAGCCCTCTATGAAAATAAATGATTTATCAAGGAATTCTTATTATTACAAATACGATATAGTTACATATCACTCTTATCGATAATAATGTAAATAGAATAAGTTCTGTAGATCACCACGGCTAATCTAAAGTTTGATTACATTTTTTCTAATGTGTATCTAGGTAATTTAGATATCGTTTACCGACTAATACTTGTAAGTATTACTTAGCTAATACGGTAACAGATATTTATTTCTGAAAGACTGCGAGAATATTGCGATAATTTTACCAAACTACGCAGTTATTAATGAGTAGGTATTATATAACACATTAGTAATTATATGATATACCTGAATAAGGAACAATTTGCTACTACGACG
Organism: Thumatha senex; assembly: GCA_948477245.1. Taxonomy (NCBI): domain Eukaryota; kingdom Metazoa; phylum Arthropoda; class Insecta; order Lepidoptera; family Erebidae; genus Thumatha; species Thumatha senex. The sequence continues at coordinate 18,695,820 of OX419725.1, read as the reverse complement.
ACAAAGTTCAACATTGTGTATCTGATTATTGAAATGTATGATATACCTAACTTTACTTCTTAGATATGTTTTTTGTGTTGTGGGTGTAGGGAGCCCCACCAAGACCTTCGACCGGTCATCTCTTTCAAATACTAGAACCTTTGTTTTACTTGCATTCAAGCGGAGACCCTTACTTTCACACTCCTCTTTCATATTAGTGACTAATGCCTGAAATTCTGATGAGGCCATCAGCACCGCATCATCAGCGTCCAACAGACAATTTACTGTTAAGTCATCCAAGTTCACACCCATATCACAATCTTTTAACTTCTGCAGGCAACTGTCCAGATATACTATGAACAGCCAGGTGGACATGACACAACCCTGTTTGACGCCTGTACATATGTCGAAAAGAGGTGACAAATCCCCCCCCCCCCCCTGTACAGCGGCTGCATTGCCAGCAGTAGCGAGCCGTCCACACCCTCTCACCCTATCCGGGCAGCAAGACAAACAGAGTTTCTCTATAATAATAATAGAACCTTATCAAATAGTAAGGTGCATTTTCATGCCGTTTGGAATTGCCGCCATGCTACGGAAATAAAACAACTTTGGTTACAAATATTTTTCATTTTGTCGATGTGAGTTCCAAAAATGTCAAGCTATTGAAATAAAAACATATAAAAAGTTAAAAAGATATATAAAGATTGCGGTACAAAATCACAATAATGGAAAAGTTAAATATAGTCCCAAGTTTTCCACTGTTGTGATATAAATAAATATATTTACATTTGATTCCAATGATTAACCCTTGTTGATACTCATGCTATTTACATTCGATATATTTTTATATATTCGATATATTTTAAAGTCCGAGACTACCAGGACTTTAATTGGTCGTGCTAATGAGTGTCTAGCACATAAGACCTTTTAGCCTTTTTGTTACCGCCTCACTAAAAAGGCAACTGGTTCAAAATTTCTTCCAAATTTAACATCTAAAATAGACACATTTTATTAAATTTATTCGGCCCTTTATACCCACCCTAGTTCCGTGCTTCGAAAGGCATGTTAAGCCGTTGGTCCCGGTTGCTAATAAAATGGCAGTCGTTAAGCCAAGTTGAAGGCATTATGGGCGGCTTAAAAAATTTCAACAGCATGTAGCCACAATCTGCGTCTGTATATTTAAACTCGGCAATGGGATCACCACCTATTACATGGGACTGGAATACACACAGTGAAAAGTGGGCATATGATATGCCTCTGCCACCCCTTCGGGATAAGACGTGTTGGATAAAAAAAAACAAAAAGAGAATTGATAATAAAAAGCAATCTGATGTAAAATAGGACTAAGGCTACTTTTTAAAATTTCTAAAATTTCCCTGTGAGAAACGGGAACGATAATTTAGCATCTCATATTCACACACACACACACACACACACACACAGAAGTATATTTTTTACAAAATGCCCAAATATCACATAGAAGTTTTTAAAACACTTAAACACAATAATACAAAGGAATAGAGTTTACGCCTTAGTGAACGGTATACAATACCGTTTGTGAGTGCATTCTAGTCTCTTTCTCAGCGCTCTACTCCAAAAACAGTTAATTGTACAGAAAAATGCAACAGCCACTTTTTGTAGATAATTTTACGACAAACAATTTAAAATGACCCGTATCGACCTCCGAGCAATAGGTCGCGAGATATTGGCAAAAAACTGATTTTCACGACCTTTTGATCTTCATAACTTTTTTAGCAGGCACGATATTGATGTCGATTTTTCACATCTTCATTACACGCCGTAATAAAGGTGTGTTTCAAAATTCAGCTCACTAGGAATTTTTCCGCAGATAAATCTTAATTGACTGGACTACTAGGCGATCGGGTGAGACCCTACAGAAACCGATAACGAACTGTTTTTGTTTATATGACTTATTTCAGATTTTAACTAACTAACTAACTATCTTCACGCTGTATCCCTGACGGGGTAGTCAGAGAGGACAGATCGCCAGGCTTCGCGATCCATGCATACTTCTTTCGCTTCTTCGAGATTCATCAATCGCTTCATACACGCACATCTGGGTATCCGAGTACTTTTGACCTTTCCGTTTTTGAGCAATCTGCTCACGTGGTCTTCATATGTAAGTCTCGGCCTTCCCTGACTCCTTCTACCCTCCACTCTTGAACAATATATTTTCTTCGTCAATCGTTCCTCACTCATTCGATGGACGTGTCCAAACCAACGGAGCACGCCCTTTTCCAGCTTAACGCTGACATTTTCATTCAAACCTGCCATATTGCGTATCACTTCGTTACGTATTCGGTCGGCCAAGGTAACGCCGCACAATTTTCGAAGTAATCGCATCTCCACAGCATTCAATTTACTTTCATGCATCTGCTGACATACCCAGGTTTCACTACCGTAAAGCAAAGTTGGCACTAGCACTGCGTTATGAATCGCCATTCGTGCTTCTTTTACGATGCTTTGTCGCTTTACTAACTGGGACAAAGCACCGTTAACTTTGTTTCCGGCAGCTACTCGCCGTTCTACATCCGAATCACATCTTTCATCCGCGCTAAACATACTTCCTAAATACACAATTTCATTCACTTGCTCTAGACGTTCCTGGTTTACCCTAATCTCGCATATAGTTCTTACGTCACCTCTTTCAAATACTAGAACCTTAGTTTTACTTGCATTCAAGCGGAGACCCTTACTTTCACACCCCTCTTTCATATTAGTGACTAATGCCTGTAGGTCGGCTTCTGATGAGGCCATGAGCACCGCATCATCAGCGTACAGCAGACAGTTTACTGTAAAGTCACCCAAATTCACACCCATATTAAAATCTTTCAACTTCTGTAGGCAGCTGTCCAGATACACTATGAACAGCCAGGCGGACATGACACATCCCTGTTTGACGCCTGTACAGACATCAAAAAGAGGTGACACATCCCCCCCTACTCGCACGCAAGCCTTACAGTCCCTATAAAGCGACTGTATTGCCCGCAGTAGCGAGCCGTCCACACCATATCCTGGCAGCAAGTCCCACAGCGTTTCTCTCACAACGTTATCAAATGCTTTCTCTAGATCCACAAAAGCGCAGAAAACCTTCTGGCTAAGAGCCAGAAACTTTTCCGCGATCATGCGGAGAGAAAACACTTGATCCATGCAACCTCTTCCACGTCGGAATCCGCATTGAGCCTCCCATAAATACCTTTCAGACTTTTCTTGCATTCGTGCCGTTATAACCTTTGCATACACCTTACTAGCTAAGCTGACCAAGCTGATCGCCCTGTAGCTGGAGCAGTTTAGGCGCGAGCCTTTCCCTTTGTAAATAGGTACTAAAACTGCTACTCGCCAGTCATCTGGGACCTCACCCGTCCGCCAGCACAAGTTGCATAACAGACATAGTGTGTCCCAGACACGCGACCCACCGTACTTGATCATCTCAGCAGTAACTCTGTCTTTTCCCGCAGCCTTACCACATTTCATACTTCTTATCGCTTGTTCTATTTCTTTCATACTAATGACTTCAATGACATCGGGATCCGGAGCATCGAAGTGAGCTCCACTTCCCGACGTGGCATCTCTGTCTTTTCTTGCATACATCTTTCCATAATATTCACTCCATCTCTGCAGGACGTCACTTTGGTCTGTTAGGACGTCATTGTTAACACTAAGCACTTTATTCATACTGCAGATTGCCGAACAACTCCGGGTCTTGCCTACCTCTTTGACCCATACAAGACACCCGCCTATCGAGATAAATTCAGCGCTTATTCTCCGTGGTCTCTCTCATCGCGTTCGTTGCAACGATACCGATCATAGAAAGCCATTAGAAAACCAATGGAAACTATAACTATTATAGAAAAGAAGCGTTTGTTATATTAAACGCAGATGTTAGAGCTGTGCTGCGTGATAGATCAGCCAGTCACCGTTTTCTTTTATACATACATACATATTGTCTTACCTTTATCCCCTTACGCCCACATTTCACCGTATGCATTTTTGTCCTACGTAACAGGTGGTGAGCCCGTTGCCTTCATTTATACACCGGTGTATAAAAGAAGGCAATGGGCAAGAAAAAAGGAATCAGACGACATCTAAACCGAAATTAATTTCAAAACCGAAAGGTTTGAAACTTCAAATCACCTATTAACGTTTTTATGATGTCCTGTAAACCTTTGTCTCTATCTTTTATTGTTCCCGAGAAATAAATGCGTACAGACGGACGGATGGACTGACTGAGCCAATTTATAAGACTTTTTACACTTTAGGTTTAGGTCATATAAAACTATCTCATCATCATCCGAGCGTATGTCCCAGTTGCTTCTCGCGACGCCCGGGGTCCGCTTTCCTGTGTCATATAAAACTCTCTAACAGTCTGAAAAAACAAACAGTAGTTACATTTGTATGTTTCTGATATATGGCTTATAGTTCTAGCCACCTGAACTACCCAAACCGTATCGAATCAAGTTGAAATTCTCCACCATATTTTAATCGTCATTTTAAGAGTAGGTACAAGGTTAGGCAAAGCTTACGGGTTCAATCCCCGTCTCGAATCGAATTGTCTTTTTTCACTTTATAAAAAAATTATAAGTAATATAGCAAAATAATTGCTTTAAAAATGTATCCATATGGCTTATAGTACCTGTTATACCCTAAAACGCTCTAATACTAGCTACTTTGACTTATAATAATACAGTAGGAGTTTAATCGGCCCCAATGTTTCTCAAATGAATCAATATGTGTAGAGTTTGTGTTATCTACACTTATATCAGATCGCAAAATTATAAACATGTTTTGAACTACGATAGATATACTTAGTTAAGCAAATAACTAGGAACCTGCTCCACATAATTTTAACAGCGCGATAGTCATCGATTCATTCTTTTGGATTTTGATACTAGTTATCATTGTGATTAGACATTCTGTAGTATATTGCTCCTTAATAAAAATATTCCATTGAGTAATCCATTGATTAGACGTCGAACACTCTAGACATTAACGAAACTTTCCACTGTTTGCAGTTTACCAACTGTAGGCGTATCAATCGCAAATATTATCGTCACTAAGATATGAAACTTCATAATTAAATACTTATACTACCACGTATGTTAGTCTATAATCCTGATTAGACGTAAAGTTTTCCTACTACTACTACTACTACTACTACTAGATATTGATTATGAGGCCGGCTGATTATAAGGCGCAACACCAAACATCAACACTTGCGGTTTCCAGCTTGTGACGACACACGTCACCGTTATATAACAGGCTAAATCATAGAATAATTTGGATATCTTACTCTACATAAATAATAATAAATATTTTGGAATATTCTCACACAACGCTGTCTAGCCCAAGTTAAGCTAATAGAAGCTTGTGCTGTGGGATCTTGAACTGATTTACATACTTATATTACTTCTAAATACTTACATTACTAAAAAAAACTTGGGTAAACACCCAAACTCCAAAACAAACATTTGCGGATCACACAAATATTGGTTCCAAACCATGATTTGAACCCAGGACCTTCAAGTCGTACACACTACAAGTTACGCCACCGAGTCAGTCAAAAAACTCTAATAATACTACATTCATATCATACATTTTTCGGTTTAATTACCGGCTTGGAACGAAATGAAATGAAGGTATAACCGATCACCAAGAAAGGGAATCTGTCAAATCCGGTCAATTATCATCCCATAGCCGTCACTTCAATAAACCTGGACACCTGGAGAATCTCTCGATAATCAATCTAACATAGAAGAGAACCGTATTAGTATTATGTGAATCAATGATCTTCAATTTGGTTTTAGGCCGGTGATCTTTCAGCGTACATCACACAGGTTTCGAGTGAAAACAAAATAAATAAATATAAATATCCATCACGCCTTATCCCCGAAGGGGTGGCAGGGGCATAATATATGCCCACTTTTCACCGTGTGGATTTACCTGTCCCACGTAATAGGTGGTGAGCCCATTGCCGCGTTGAAATAGACAGACGCAGGTTGTGGCCTGTTGTTGAAATTTTTCATGCCGCCCATAAGGCATTCAACCAGGCTTAACGACTGCCATTTTACTGGCAACCGGGACCAACGGCTTAACGTGCCTTCCGAAGCACGGAAACGCTCGCAAATGTAAATGCCACAAAGTGGTCACCCATCCGAGGACCAGCCATAGTGAAAGTTATCGTTTACAGAACACTGAGACCGCGGGGCCACGAGCGCTTCAGGTTCGGAGTGAATCTATAGAAAGGCACGGTGAGTCTTTAGACTATAACTCTGGAAATTGCCTAACCCTTCAATAAAGTAAGGCAGGCGTTGCTTCTTTCTACGCTCGCGTAAAACGGTCTACTATCTCAATTGTGCAGCTGATAGCCTAGCTACCTACCCGGGCGACGTATTCGGATCTACTATGAATGCCAGGTGACCACTTAGTGGCATTTTAATTAACGAACGTATCCGTGCTGGTGCTGCGGTAAGGCACGTTAAGCCATTGGTCCCGGTTGCCAGTAACATAACCGTAGTTATGTCAAGTTGAAGCCCATATGGGTGGCTTGAAAAATTACAACAACGGATCGCCACATCCGGCGCCTGTCAATTTTAACACGGCAATAGGCCCATACTTAATTATCTTAATCCCTGATGTCGTATGCCTCTGCTTACGACATTAAGGGGTGACCATATGTATGTTACTTTGTATTTATCAACTCGATTTCTTGTATGGAATTTTTTAATTGATTTTAAACTAACTTCCGGATGATTGGAAAATTTGTAAATTTAAACCATGGTTCATTAGTAGATGAAAACGTGAAAAATCTTTCTATTTCACGCCCAGGCATTAAAAAAAGAACTCATACACACTCTTTCTATTATTGTTCCTCATCTCAACGGGCTAAAGCCCGCTGCTTGGCATACATATTCCCTAAAGATCAAAAACTCCGTTTTTGGGGATCTACATTACCTATATGAAGCCATATTTAGGGTTGAACTTAAAAATTTTAGATCTTGCTAAGTATATAAATTCAAAATAATTTAGAGAATCAAGATCATCAGGCTTCGCAATCCTTGCATACTTCTTGCCAATCAATTAATTCTTCTTGTCTTCCAATCTAGCTCTAGCTAATTTTTGTCCAGAATGATATTTTATTTCGTCTAGAGGACATAGAATATCGTTTCACCCAATATTATAATATAATAATAATTACTGATTGATCGCTGACAATTTCATAACTCATTAATAAAACGCTGGTATGTTTCACACGTGTACTTTACAAGTGTTAAACATAGATGGTGCGACAAATTGATAACGGGTTATCATATACGTTTACTACTTAATTTTATTTTATAAATAAATACATCGGTAGTATATTTGATTTCGTTTCGATAAATTTATATTGACTATGGTCACGCGTTTCTTTATCTAATTTGATGAAGACTGGCTAACTTTACTTGTGTTATAACTGTCGTGATATAAGCTAGTAGCTACTATGCTTAGGCCGGAGAGCTACAGGAGAAGGAGATAGAAGATCTAGGCCTATGCTACATTATTCTTCAATATCTGCTGGAACGATAACTTGTCTGGTATTTAGGTACAATATGGAATGGGTGTTTTATTTTATAAAATAAATAAATATCCATCAGGCCTTATCCCCGAAGGGGTGCAGAGGCATATTATATGCCCACTTTTCACCGTGTGGATTCCTGTCCCACGTAATAGGTGGTGAGCCCATTGCCGTGTTGAAATAGACAGACGCAGGTTGTGGCTACCTACTGTTGAAATTTTCAAGCCGCCCATAAGTCCTTCAACCAGGTTTAACGACTGCCACTTTACTGGCAACCGGGACCAACGGCTTAACGTGCCTTCCGAAGCACGGAAACGCTCGCAAATGTAAATGCCACAAAGTGGTCACCCATCCGAGGACCAGCCATAGTGAAAGTTGCGTAACTCAGTGATCGTTTACAGAACACTGAGACCGCGAGGCCACGAGCGCTTCCTTTTTAGTGTTTTATTTTAGCCATAGACATCTACACTAATATTATAAAGAGGAAAACTTTGTTTGTTTGTTTGTAATGAATAGGCTCAAAAATTACTTGACCGATTTCAAAAATTCTTTCACCGTTTTAAAGCTACATTATCCACGAGTAACATAGGATATTACAAACATAGGATTCATCATAAACATTATATTGAAAAAAAATTGGGTTCCGTAAGATATTTGGGTTTTTCGGACACAAGGTGTAAAATATCAAACAGAAAAGTTACTTATTTTGCGTTCGCTGCCTAAACTATAAAAGATAGATCCATAAAATGTTCTAATTAATTGTAGATCGTATAATTGTCTACAAAAAAGTCCGCGACACATTATACCTATCTATGTCGAGTGAGGCACAACAACCATTTTTTTTATTTATTAATCATGAATTAATTTTGGACTAAATTATACGCGTTTATTTTACTCATGCTATTAATCCTTATCTAAATAAATTATTTCATCACTAAGTACAGTTCATGTAAATAATATTTACATATTTCGACCAGGCCGTGCGGGCGAAGGTAGGTACTGAAGAGCGAAGAAGTAATCAACGAATTCGGAAAATCTTCATACATTATTTTGAAATTAAAAAACGACGGGATTAAATGGGTGCCATGGGGTTCTAAGTATGTCACGGGCGAAGACGGGCGGGACAGCTAGTCTTAACTAAAGAGATATAAAACAAGCGCGCGGCGCTGTCTTCCGTTTCAAAACGAACGTTCATAATTTCGATTTCAATGAACTACATAAATAATTTGCTTTTGCAATGTACGTTCACTTCAGTCAATTATCGATGTGTAAAAGCCATTGAGTGACATTTGTTTAAAGTGTGTGATGCACATTAGTGTGAGAATAAATATATATGACCCGTATGTAGTACTGTAGGGAGTAGCGGTAGAAACTTGGAGACCCAGGTTCGCATAGTAAAGGCTAATTTAAGCGCAAAAATGCATCATTGCAAGTTTACTTGTACGAAATCGCAATCAAACATATTGATCCTTAAGCGGTGTGCCAGGAGATAGTGCGACGCGACCTGAGAGCCATCATGCAATGGTCACATATCGCTTGCTCCAGGATACGACTCTGGAATCCCTCTGAGTTACAGATTTCGACATCCAGACTCCAGGATTCAGATTCTGACTTCCGTCACAGCTAAAAGATATTAAATAAGTACCAGCATTTCATAGTTTGTAATTTATGTTAAATTTAATTTTATAAGTTAAAACTCAGCTAAATCTATCTGCAAAAAGAACGTAAGGTAAAATTCGAGTTCATCCATTAATCCTCATCTGAAAGTTAGTCGCGGTTGTCTACTTTCTTACTTTTTTCTTCACTCCTCACTTCGGACGGCTTTCAGCATCCCTTACAGTGAACAAGACAGGCATGATAATGTAATTGTACCTAAATGTATTTTACTTAATAAACAAAATCATATCGTGTCAAACAAACTGAATTACCTACTGAATAAAAATTATTCGTATAAAATTCAGATCGTTCCAACAATGCAATACTAGTATATCCACTTTATATTCACCAGAGAAGTTGCCACGTGTGACCTTGGGAGGCCCACGTTTTTCTTACATGCGCTCCAATGTTTGGCTGTACTAGGAATACAGAACTCGAAAGGACTTTAAAAACATGAAAAAGTTACTTTGCCCGATCACATGAATTACAAATACGACAACGGATATTAATAATCGAATACATTATTTGCATGTGTTGCAATACGGAACTGCAGAGATAGTACCAGGCTCTCAGAAAACACTGAAGATTTAAGATATTTTTCATGTCATAATCATTTTATCGATGTAAATTTTATTCCTCATAAAATTTTCGACACTGCATGTAGGTATGTGCTAATAAAACCTGTAGGTGGATTGGTTCATTGATAATTTGCAGAACAGGTTGTGCATTGGAGATTAAATACGCTTAATTATTGTGTTCTATAATATACCTATTTACAATTAGTTTAATACGTGATGTTTAAAATTTCACGTTGTAATAAGAGAATGTCTTAGAATAGGAGCATTAGTACTACCGGCGCGCTGAGTCTCGGCTTCGTTTCCGGGCCAGAACAAATATCTGTGTGAATAGCAAACGTGTTTCGGAGTTTTAGTCTTTGCTATGTAATATGTACCTATGTATTTTGAAATAAATAAGTATATTTATCAAATGTCTAGATCCCATACCATAAGCTTATATTGGCTTACTTTGAGCTAAATAGCGCTGTGTAAAAAATGTCCTAAAGTATTTATTTATTATTATTTATAAATTTCGAATCCAGCATCGAAGGCATTACAAACTATTGCTGATGTGATTCATTAACTCAAACAAATATTGTAACTGACAATGAAGTAACTATGTAGGTATACTTTATTGTACCCCAAGATTACAGTTAAACAGACTTAGATTTAAAAATTTACAGGCTTGGCCTCTTGCAAGCTCAGAATTCTTAATAGGTTGCGGCGGTTTTTCATGCCGGAACAGAGATGCTTATATAAGTGTCATATTCGTCCGTGCGTGGAATACTGCTCACATCTCTGGGATGGTTCCGCCAAGTACTTGCAGAGAGCTTTACTCTCGGTGTGTTGCAGCGACGTGCCATCCACATAATGAGGTAACTGGCAGTCTTAAACCGTGGGAGATGCACAGAACGGTCGCCAGCTTAGCTGCATTTTACCGCATCAGTAATTATTGTAAGTGTTCTGAAGAACTCTTCCAATTGGTCCCACTCTCCTCTTCCGTTCCCGAACACGGGGCAGAGATGTTATCCATTCAATGGTGTCTAAAACCGAAATATTTCGTAGGTCTTTCTTATGCCGCACCATAAAAGCATGGAACTCACTGCCGGCGCACGTGTTACCCTGCTCTTACAATCCTGGGTCCTTCAAGAGAAGCATGAAAATGCATATTTGCTTAATTAAAGGTCGCTATCGGAGCCCTGCAAATTGAGATAGTGGCCCTATAAAAAAAACGTTAATGAACATGAATTAACACTGCGTTAAGGATTTAGAGATGGGTAGTTCTTTTTTATATAGTTAATAGTTACTTATTTAATAGTTCTTTTTTTTATTCTTTAATCTAATTATTATGTGCACATTACATACACAATTTCACATATCCTACTAATATTATAAACGCGAAAGTTTGTAAGCATGCATGTTTCTTACTCTTTCACGAAATATCTATTAAATGGATTTTTATGAAATTTTACAATAATATAGCTTACACAACAGAATAACACGTAGATAACTTTTATCCCAGGAAGAAGTTCCTGTGGGAAACGGGAACGGGAAATTTCACCACGCGTGCGGAGCCGCGGGCGTCAACTAGTATTCTATACGTACCGCTTGGACAGAAAAGGACTTTTCCCTAAAATTCGTGGAATGCTGTGGCATTTTTTACAAACTTGAAACATTTACAGGTGAATTTGGAGATTTCAGGAGCTGTGCCTCAAAATCATCCATCCTACTGTTAATACTGACAGCCAAGACATCAATAGGATTCTGCATTGTATCTATTATAGAAATGATAGTACATTGAAGCAGTTATAATTAGATTTTGAAGAGTTATTTGAAAGGAAATGGTTTATATTCGGCAGTTTGGGTGTTTAACCATGCGCATTTAGAAGAAGTATACTTCTAAATTTGAACCTATTGGTTCAAATTCAGAGATTGAACCAAACAGGCAAACTCTTCAGCTTTATATATTAGTAGAAGATAGAACACACCCACATAAATATTATATACACCTACTAAATAAATCGTGTAATCGATACAAGATTTATTTCGTAAAAAAAGGATGCTCTTCGCATTTCTTGTAAAATACAAGTTTTCGTAAAATTGTTATGAGGAATTTAACTTCATGATTTTAAATGACAAGCGTTTATAATATTATTTTATTCTACAAGTGAACATAATATTGTTTTTGCAAATAAAGTACTAGGCAAACATGAGTGCTAAAGAGAGTAGAACGAAGAATATTTTTTCCTTGCACATTGTGAAATAAGAGGAAGTAGGTAGTTAGTTAGTTTACATTTCGAATACATATTATAAGAGAGGTGTGAGCACATATTTTCTTTCTTTCCCTCATTTCATAGCAGTAGACAGCGCTAATAAAGTTTTAGTTCAGACGTGTGGTCTAAAGCACACTCGATTTGTTTAAAGTGAAAAAATGCTACTTAGTTCAGACTCGACGGGACTAAAAGCCTTTGACCCTTGTCTAACAAAAAGATACATACATACATACATACATACTGTCACACCTTTATCCCAGAAGGCAGAGGCATATTATAGGTACACCCACATTACACCGTATGCATTTTTGTTCCACGTAACAGGTAGTGAGCCCATTGCCGTGTTGAAATGGACAGGTACAGGTTGTGGCGACATGCTGTTAAAGTTTTTCGAGCCGCCCATAAGGCCTTCAACTGGGCTTAACGACTGCCATGCTACTGGCAACCGGGACCAACGGCTTATCGTGCCTTCCAAAGCACGGAAACGCTCGCAAATGTAAATGCCACAAAGTGGTCACCCATCCGAGGACCAGCCATAGTGATAGTTGCTTAACGCAGTAATCGTTTACGGAACACTGAGTCCGCAGGGCCACGAGCGCTTCCAAAGATACTGTTTACTTAAGTACTACCCCCTCTGAAAACACTCAGTGCAAACCAGACTACCAATTTTTTTCTTATTTACTATCAAATGAATAACTTAATAATAGTACTTCTACCAAGGACACTGTCATGAAGGAATAACCTTATAAGCTCATTATAAAAATGTATGACTCATTGAGAGTGAATACCCTACAGTGTTCATCCGTGGGCATAAATTTTGTTTGTAGCTGAAGTATTAGGAGACAATAAATTCCCCTCTTGGTGAGATATAGTAAGATTTTCCTCAACTCCCTCCCCTAATCTCACGCGAGATTCATCAAAACTTTTATTTGGACTGTAAACGTGTTGGTTATTGAGTTTTCTGCAAGAAAAAGAATTACGTGATATTGGCCAAGACAACCAAAATGAGATTTGGAAAGATTTAGCCCTCCCCCCTAGAACACCTCACGTAATTAATGGACTTTGACCTTTTGTGTTACTATTATTAAATCTTAATCCGATTGAACGATAGATCAAGATTTAGTAAAAAAGTATCTAGTTTGATGGCTATGCCTAGCGAATCTTTGTAGGCTTTTGTAATTGTAAAAGATGACCCATGCAGCTCGAATTGCGACAATTTGACCTCGTAACGAACTCGAGGGCGCCTCGAGCCCGCGGTGCGTAGCTTGACCTACGCACCGCGGGCTGACCTGATGCGTGTGGTACTAATTGACCCTTTGCATAATAATAAATAGCAATAAATTGGATCACAGTTACTGATTCTTATTTAACAATAACCGTGACTAAATACATGCTTAAATAGTGAATCTCATTTGAGTATACTTGTATCTTGATGAATGCAATGTCAAAATATCAGAAGCGTTTTGGAAGTTATACTTCTTTGAGCGCGTTGGGGAAAAATGATGAGAGTAAATTTTTACGATGAGTGCACAGACCGTCACGCAAAACCAACATCATGAAGTTAGCTGATAAGTGTTTCCATGACAACTTATAAACACCCCGAAGTTACCTGAGAAAGAAATTCCCGGTCTTCCCATGGGAACAGGAACGACACGGCTGACCTGGTTTCAGCCGTGTCGTCACATGCATTACACATAACAACTTAAAATATGGTGTATTCTTTGGGTACCTTAGATGAGCACCAAGAAAGGATATCTCGGTATTCCTACGAGAATGTCCTACTATATTAAACGTGACAGTTTGTGAACGTTTTTATGTGTTTGGATGTTTGTTACTTAATTAAATTAAGATGAAATTCGGCACATAGTTAGAACATTTTCTGGATTAACACATAGGGTATTTGTATACCGGTAAAAGATCTTATTCCTACGGCAAAATATTTTTATGTAATAACCAAATTACACGCGAGTGAAACTGCGGGCATCAGCTAGTCATCACATGATTTCATCATGTTATTTGTTCTTAAGGCAAACAATAATAAATCCTAATATTGACTTTGCTATACATGTGGCTGATAAGCTACAATGAAATAGGTTTACTGATTGTGTTCTAAATATAATTAATTATTATGCTTTATTCCCCGAAGAGGTAGCTAGAGGCAGAAGTATACAAAACACTAACATTTCATGTGTTCTTTGTACCACTTAATAGGTAGGTGAGCCTATTACCATGTTGAGATGGACAGGGGCAGGTTGTGGCTACTTGCTATAGCTATACTATACTAGCAGCAATAACAATAAACGCCAAGTAGCGGCATAATATAAACACTAGATATAAAAATAATCTTTCAATCCACCACAGTCGATTACATAAGATTGACGATTTTTCTTGGGTAACTGTATACGCTTTTACAACAAGTTTCCCTGTGACCTGAGAAATTTACCATTAAATAAATTTAAAAAGTTAATAAAAAAAAGCTTTGTGAAAAAGGTTATTACACTGTTAAAGACTATTTGCAGAACAGGGACGCCTGGAAATGATCTGCTGGCAAAGTGAAATAATATTAAATTGTGAATAGGCCATCAAAAAAGTCTACCTAATTTTCTTGCCGGTTCGTCTCAGGTGGGTCGCGTTCCAAACCGATGGTCACTTTAAATATTTTAAATAGTGTATGACATTTTGGAAGCGCCGTTAAAATGGTCAATGCAAAATAATGATTTTTTTTTATTCATATTGACTTAATGACTACCATGTTCCTGGCAACCGAAACCAACGGTTAAAGGTACGTTCCGAAGCCCGAAAACGCTCGTAATTGGAAATGCTACAAGCGGTTATCCATCACAGGACCAAAGGTATTGTAATCGTTTACAAAACACTTTACCGGCGTGTGTGTATGCTTGTGTGTATTAAAACACTTATGAAAGTTGAGGAAGCGAAATTTGTATGTCAGGATCGTAGTAAGTAGAAAGTCATAGTCTTTGCCTATCCCGATGAAAGACAGGCGTGACAGTATGTATCTATGTATATACAAAACACTAAGTTAGCGCTAGAGTAATTAAATTAAAGTATTAGTAATTGTAAGGTTATTATGTAATTATGGAACTCTCTGCTGGTGCACGTGTTTCCCTTCTCTTACAATCTTGGGTCCTTTAAGAGAACCGTGTAAAGTGCATATTTATATAAACTTGGTGGTTGGTTTATCCTCGCGGACAACTCCATGGTGCGGTATGGTATACGAAGGAGCGTGCTTCGTCTCTTCGGTTTCGGGAGGCGCGGGTGAAATGAAACCTTTATCCAAATATTCTACTATTACGCTATCGTAAGCCTCCTTCAACTTTGGAGATGTCTGCATTTTCCGTTCTAAACAAAAGGAGCGTTTTTCGGCTGACTGAAACGAATCTCCAAGCGAATTAACATCACCCTTAAAGGGGAGTGCGACAACATAACGACCATCACTATCGCGAGTAGTCGTGCGACTATAAAACTCTTCACAAAGTTTATCATCCGGGCTGACAATAGGAGGGACGTTCACCTCTTCTATCTCCCAGAATTTACGGACAGCGGAGTCCAGAGGCTCGACGGCGCAACAATATGACACTGTCGAGTTACAATCAAAACAAGCAAGTGCGGAACCAACAATAACAAAACCAAGAACCGTCTCTAAGGCGAGCGGCGCGGGGTGCGATGCGTGACCTTGAACCTTATGCTGCAACAGGAGGTGCGGGAAAATCGAAGCGCCAACTAACAAATCAAAATCTCCTGGAACGGCGTAAGTATCATCGGCCAACGGCAAATCTCTAAAATTAGTCAATAATGAGGTATTGACTGCGACAGTCGGTAAAAGTTTGGTAACCTTATCGACGACTAGCGAATCCATCGAAAAACTAACATCAAAATTAAAACGCGAGTGGAATTTAATCCCTACAGAACCATTAACGGCTTTAGTGGAACCCCCAATACCTTTCACAACATTACAGGCGGGCCGGTTATTTATATGCAAACCAAGACGACTACAACAATTTTTACTAATAAAATTACTTTGAGAAGCACTATCTAAAAGTGCGCGAACACTATGTCCCCTACCATGCGAATCGTAAACAACAACTCGAGCGGTTGCCAGAAGTACCGTAGTAGGGCTTGTGTGCAAACTTGATAGCGAGCACAAAGCGACATCGTTCGGCTGGAGGCGCGTGGCAGTGACGGGGACGAAAACACGCGAGAGCGCTTCCAGTCGCGACTCAACGGCGCGGGCGGCTGTGACGTAACAGCGGGCGGACGGTTAGGCACGAAGTTCGCGCAGCTGGAATCGACGGACGAACTACCGGACATGGCGGGTGCACTGCCAACTACAAGCGAATTACTATCATTAACGCGTGAGGAACCAACTGAGTTTAAATTGGACGCGGCATTATTGTTTTCGAAGTGTAATAATGAATGGTGTCTACCATTACACTTGCGACAAAAATGATTCGAATTACAGAATAAAACACGATGCCTCCCACTGAGACAATTGATGCATAAATTACTAGAACGAACAAATTTATAGCGATCGCTAGGAGTGAGTTTATTGAACTCCGAACATTTATAAAGTTGGTCATGGTGAACTTTACACAAAGAACAATTTTTCGAATGCAACACTTGCGATTGCGAAGTTGTGGGTTCAAATTAACAAAAGTCCGTGGTTTAACGAAGTTCGTTGCAAAATTCGAATATGTTGACGACCGAAAGTTTCTAAATCGTCGAACTTAGGTATTTGATGGCCACGTCTATCCATTTCAAATAAGCGAACGGTTTCGGAATCTAATTTCTTTAAACCGATATACAAAAACAAAAAGTCACAGAGGTCATTGACCTTGAGATTCTTTAGGGCGCGAACAGCTGATGCAAAAATATCTAAGAATTTTTCTAAGTCGTGTTCATTACACGATGAACTATTTTTTAAATTAAATATTTGATCCAAATAAGCGGTTGTTACTAAGCGTTTGTCTTCGTATTTGACCTTCAAAGTAATCAAAATCAAACTATAATTTTCGGCGCAAAGCGTTATACCGGCGTAAACGGTTTTTGCTTTCCCGGTTAGTTTACTAACTAAGTAATGTAATTATTCGTGATCCGATAACGAATTATTATTATGGATCGTATTTTCGAAACTAGCGAAAAACAAAGGCCAGTTTTTAATATCGCCATCAAATTCGGGTATTTGTATGGGCGGTAATTTAGGTCGGTCCCGTTTTAGCAAATCAAAACCGGCAGGCCTGGGTTTCGAATCGGTGACTACTACGGGCACGGGCGCTTGCAATGACTTAGCGACACGTTTTATGCGACAAATTAAATCTTCGAAAGATGACATGGCGTCATAATTTAATAAGAAATCGGGATTTAATTTTAATTCAAGCAAGTTAATTTTATCGAGAATATTTTCGAAATCTAAGCGCAAAGTATCTACGGTTTCGATCGAGGATAAAAACAATTCTTTTATTGATTCCTCTGCGATCCTCGATGAATAATTACAAATTAATTGCATACGCTTAAAAAGGCTGTCCTTCTTAACGTGTAACAGTTTTAACTGTAGATCCGGAATCTTTTTCGGTGGCATTGTTAAAACAAACAACTATAGCTACCTACAGTGCAAAACTAACGAACGATCAAAATGGAAGCGGTGGTGAACAGCGAGACGCGGCGCGAACGAGCGTAGGTACTTGTGTGCGCGGGCCTAGGTACCTGCCCGCGTGGTCTACCTATTACTATGCGGTGCAGTCAAAATTACCAACTATTTAGTACCTACCTATGCGAAAAACAGTAGGTAAGTATGCGTTTATTCCCTAATGGAATAAAACTATTATCTATGCGTTTATTTCCTATAGAATAAAAACTATTACCTAATCTATGCGTTTATTCCGAATGGAGTAAAATCTATAACCTATACCTATGCGTTTATTCCCTATGGAATAAAAACTATTGCGTTTCTATTGGCAAACTACTAAAGCGAATGGATCAAAAATTCGGATTGGTAGGGCTAATATTGCCTGTATGTGACTAGTGGAAACCGCCTAGTGACGTGAAATGACCGCTTAATGGCTTTCTAACAAAATTTATTGGCATACTAGGAAAAACTTAAGTGACTGCCAACACTCAGTTAACCTGCTATTCTGTCCTATATAAAGTGAGTCACTGATAAAATAGACTAAAACTTGAAGTGAGCATCAATGAAAACATACCTACTACAAACCGTCAACGCAGAATCAATTACAAAATCTCTTAAGCAACAACTACAAGTGCACGGGTCTATAAAATGGATGTAGCCATTTGCAAAATGGACGTATCAATAGTATTTTAATTTTGTTAAATTTTCTTTTTCTTTTTCCAATAAAATTAACAACAAGTCCCTTTTTTTCCAAAAATCTTCGTTTCTTCCCCTTTACGCCATTTGTGGATAGAGTAATAAAAATCACTTCTAGTAGTATTTATTTAAATAAGGAGAAATTAAATATATCAATGTATTAAGTTTTCAAGTACGACGAAACGAACTTACGAATTCTCAAATAAAGTATTTTAAGCTATTGCATAGTTTTTATCGTGGGCTTTGAGTGGGCTTTAATCAAGAAATTCCGTAAGAAAAAAAACCTAAGACGGAGGTCGAGACGAGGTCACACGAAGTTCACCGAGCCCGGCCGAGCGTTGGCTTAACGTGTATGTACATATATTATATGGTACGATTGTACGAAGCTCGCACGGATCGAGACGTGATGATAGTGAGTAAATAAATAAATAAAATAAATAAAAATATCTTTATTTTGCATAGACCATTTTAACGACGCTTACAAAATGTCATACACTATTTAAAATATTTACAGCGACCAGCGGTTCGGAACGCGGCTAACCTGCCAGTGTGAGTGTAAGGGTGGGGATGAGGGTGACTGTGAGAGTGAGGGTGGGGTGAGGGTGAGAGTGAGGGTGGGGTGGGGTGAGGGTGAGGGTGAGGGTGAGGGTGAGGGTGAGGGTGAGGGTGAGGGTGAGGGTGAGGGTGAGGGTGAGGGTGAGGGTGAGGGTGAGGGTGAGGGTGAGGGTGAGGGTGAGGGTGAGGGTGAGGGTGAGGGTGAGGGTGAGGGTGAGGGTGAGGGTGAGGGTGAGGGTGAGGGTGAGGGTGAGGGTGAGGGTGAGGGTGAGGGTGAGGGTGAGGGTGAGGGTGAGGGTGAGGGTGAGGGTGAGGGTGAGGGTGAGGGTGAGGGTGAGGGTGAGGGTGAGGGTGAGGGTGAGGGTGAGGGTGAGGGTGAGGGTGAGGGTGAGGGTGAGGGTGAGGGTGAGGGTGAGGGTGAGGGTGAGGGTGAGGGTGAGGGTGAGGGTGAGGGTGAGGGTGAGGGTGAGGGTGAGGGTGAGGGTGAGGGTGAGGGTGAGGGTGAGGGTGAGGGTGAGGGTGAGGGTGAGGGTGAGGGTGAGGGTGAGGGTGAGGGTGAGGGTGAGGGTGAGGGTGAGGGTGAGGGTGAGGGTGAGGGTGAGGGTGAGGGTGAGGGTGAGGGTGAGGGTGAGGGTGAGGGTGAGGGTGAGGGTGAGGGTGAGGGTGAGGGTGAGGGTGAGGGTGAGGGTGAGGGTGAGGGTGAGGGTGAGGGTGAGGGTGAGAGTGAGGAGTGAGGGTGAGGGTGAGCGTGAGGGTGAGGGTGAGGGTGACGGTGTTTTTTTTTTTTGTAACTTGGATTAATATCAAAGAAAAACTAAGGTTTGCTATGCAATAGCTTTACCGCGGCAGTCTCCGATTGAGGTGGCAGGCAAGACCTGATGGAAAGTGGTCACCGTAGCCTATGGTTTTGTTACATCTGGCAACCAAATATTTCACATCTCATTAATTGTATCGAATGATCAGTAACAATCGGACCTCGCAAAACCGGTTTCTATCATATCAACAACATTTTTTTTTTCTAGATCTAGCCAAGGCCTTTGATACGGTTGGTCCTAGTTTCCATCACTTTATATAAACTAGATAGACTGGGCAGACGTGTAGGTATGCTGTGTTGGTGTGCGGAGAACTCTATTCTTCCAGGTAAATCTCCCAATTTGGTTAACCGAAAGCCAGTGTGTTTTGGTCAATCCATCATCAATCCGAGTTGCGTCTCGCGACGCCTGGGGTCCGCATTCCTACATTTTCTCCTCCACTTCGCACGGTCGTTGGCATCCCTGTAGTGAGACCATTGGCACGCATGTCATCCCTTACGACGTCAAGCCAGCACTTCTTGGGTCTTCCCCTCTTACCGGGACCCGGCGGGGCTGACATGGCCAGACATTTATTTCCTACACACGACACTCTTGCAACTTGTCTGCAATGTCACGGACGTCAAGGCCGCCACGGATGCGAGACTTTCTCACGCGGTCCAACCGCTTGACTCCACACATCCACCGCAGCATCTTCATTTCCGTGACACGCAGCTACTGCTTGTGTCGCTCCAATATTGGCCGCGTCTCACTGCCATGTAAAAGGACAGGTCTAATGATGGTTTTGTAGACCTGTCCCTTCAACCGGATCGGCAGTTTGGGGGCACAAATGACACCGGTCATCTCCCGCCATTTGGCCCACGCGGCAGCAATGCGTGACTTGATATCGCAATCGATGTCAATGGACGTGTGAAAAACAGATCCCAGGTATTTAACCTGGTCCGTGCGCTCGACCAAATCACCGCCTATGCGGACGGATGTGCGATCTGTCGAGTTTAGTGCCAAGTACTCGGTCTTCGCCACATTTAGTTTCAGACCGCCGTTCGCAAGCGTCTCCTTCCACGCTTTCACACGTCGCACCAATCTGCCCCTGTCCGCGTCTGCCAGCTCAATATCGTCAGCATACACGAGCAACCAAGGAGGCTGCTCATGCGAGTTCCTGATGCTGTCCGACAATTCGTCTAATATTACACTGAACAGAAGCGGACTAAGGACCGAACCCTGGTGCACCCCGACGGTGATGGGGAAGGGTTTCGTGTCGCCAACAGCAGTCAGAACCATGGAATCGGAGTCACAGTACATGTCCCGGATAGTGTCAATATAGACCTCTGGAACCCCTTTGGACCGCAGTGCCCACCATTTCATCGTACGAGGAACACAGTCGAAGGCCTTCTGCATGTCTAAACACATACAGTGCAGAGGCGTGTTCTTTGACCTGTATTTCTCTGCGATAACCCTTAGGGCAAAAACAGGGTCCGTGGTCCCATGACCAGGGCGAAACCCATATTGTCACCCCGAGAGAGTACACTCCTGCCGGATCAGAGAGTCTATGATCCTCTCGAAGATCTTCATGGTGTGGGACATCACCTTTATACCGCGGTAACTCCCGCACTCCTGCACTGACCCCTTACCTTTTAAGACTGGAGTAATAATACTCAGTCTCCATTGGTTTGGGATCTGCTCACTACGGTTAAAAAGGTTTACTAGAATGCCCACACCGCGAGAACCCATCGCTTTCCAGGCTTTGATGGGGACTCCATCGGGTCCGACAGCTTTCCGATTCTTCATGTGGTGAAGCGCAGTCAGGACTTACTCCAGGCATTACTATGTCAAGATACGGTCAATATGTCAAGATAAATGTCTAAAGAAGCATGTTATCATATCACCACCAGTCAACAGCAAGTACGACAAGCTCAAGGCTCATAGATACATACATACATACATATCATACAGCTACGATCCTGGCATACAACTTTCGCTTCTTCCACTTTCATAAGTGTTTTCATACACACACGCCGGTTAAGGGTACTTTTGCCTGACATTTTTCCAAAATGTCTTCTATTTGATTGACATATGTACGTCGAGGTCGCCCCTTACCAGTTTGCCCTTTTCTGATAAATCTGTTTCGTTAGTCTACTTTCATCCATCCTCTCCACGTGTCCGAACCATCTAAGCATACCTTTTTCTATCTTAGTCACTACTTCTTCTACCATACCGCAATGTTCCCTTATCACACTGTTCCTTTCTTTGCCCATCAATTTCACTCCAGCTATACTCCGCAGACTTCTCATTTCCACTGCATTAATTTTACTTCTATGCTTCTTCTGCCACACCCAACTTTGACTGCCATACATGAGTGTAGGAACAAGTACTCCTCTATGTACAGCCAGTGTTGCCTTTTCAGACACGTTCTGACTGCTCATAAAGGCGTGCATGGCTCCATTGACTTGATTTCCAGCTAAAACTCTTCGTTCAATAGATAGATAGATAGATAGAATCTTTATTTGCTTGAAATATGAAAATTTACAGAGATCTTACAACATTTCGTAACAAAGCTCTTCATACTTCGCCTACTTGTACAATGTCACAATCACACTTTCCATCTCTCACAAATTTTGAACCCAAATATACAAATTCTTTCACCTGTTTCACTCGTTTTCCTTCTACAAAAATCGAGCAATCCGTCATACTTTCCTCTCTCTGAAAAACCATTACTTTTGTATTATTTACATTCACTTTCATTCCTTTGTTTTTTAGCGTATCATTTATAATGTTAACCATCAACTGCAACTCCTCCGCCGATGATGCCAGTATTACCTGGTCATCAGCGTATAGGAGGCATTTCACAGTCAGTTCATTCATTTTTAAACCATACGCACTCTCTTGCAGTTCTTTCAAACAACTGTCCATGTATAGGTTAAACAGTGCCGGTGACGCTACACAACCCTGTCTTACACCTTTTTCAATATGAAAAAAGTGTGTGAAAGCTCCGTTGATCCTGACACAAGCACTGGAGCCCTCATAGAGAGATTTCAGTACTCGTATCAAGTGACTGCTTACTCCATACTTGGCCAGTGTTGTCCATAGTTCATGCCTCACCACTCGGTCATAGGCCTTTTCCAAGTCTACGAATATGCAATAGACCTTTTGACATTTTGCCAAAAATTTTTCGGCTGTGCATCGTAAGGAAAAGACCTGATCCGTGCATCCTCTTCCTTTCATAAATCCTGCTTGTAGATCCCACATTTTCCCTTCAGTTTCATTCATCACTCTTTTAATCAAAACTTTTGCATACAATTTGCCGACGATGCTGAGCAAGCTTATGCCGCGGTAGTGTTTGCACTCTTGCTGTGACCCTTTTCCTTTGTAAAGCGGCACGATGACAGCCTTGCACCAATCTCCTGGCTCGCTGCCACTCCTCCAGCAAAGATTAAAAAGGCGGTACAGCTGGCAAGCTACCACGCCATGTCCCGCTTTCAGCATCTCGGCAGAAATCCTATCAAATCCAGCAGCCTTACCCAATTTAATTCTACTCAATGCTTCCACAATTTCTTCCATACTTATGATGCTTTCGTGGCTTAGTTCATTCCTTTTCCAAGAACTCGTTTGTGCTTCCATATCCTCTTTTTCATAAAAGCTTTCAAAATAATCTTTCCATCTTTTTAGCACACATTCTTCTCCTTTTAGAAAACTGCCATCCTGGTTTCTGATATTACTGAGTTTCGATGATGTTTGTTGACCCCTCACAGATTTTACAGATTTCCAAAAGAATTTTATATTCTGCTGGAAATTATCAGATAACCTACTATTAAATTTACCCACGAAGATACAATCTTGTCAAACTGTTTCGCTATTCAAAAAGAAAGTGAAAGAACATTACCTCTCCTCTTTGCCTTCTTAAATATTATAAAATATCTTTTCTTCAATATTAAAAATAAAAATAGATACAAGGGGATGAAGAGTAGAAGCGTGCACGTCGCCATCCCTGCCAGCTACGGCTGCAATTCTACTCCAACACGAGTGCCACCAGGGCGATTACTGCTAGGGCGTGCCCCCGAGGCGACGCGCACCAGTTCGTCCCCGCTGGTGCGAAAAGTGTGTGCCAGAGCGGCGTAGGGGACCGCCACCCTACACGCGCGGCCCGACACGGCGGGAAGTGGAGGATGGAGTGCAGGGTAGTTGCGTGGAATGTTAGGGGAGGAATGACAGATAAGATGAATGAGTTGATGGATGTTATGAATGAGAGAAAGTTAGATGCAGTGTGCTTGACAGAGACCAAGCGCAAGGGCAGCGAAGTCTGGGATGCTCGCGCTTTGGTCTGGAGTACCAGAGAGCGAGCATGGCAGTCGGGGGGTTGGAATTTTGCTGTCCTCGCGATTGGCCTCCGGTATGTATGAGTACAAACTGGCAGGTCCTAGAATCCTCTGGATCCGTGTAAAACTTGGTTTGACGAAGATTTTCCTGGTAGCTGCTTACGCGCCAGTATCTTCGTCGAACGCGAGTGAGCTAGAGGACTTCTGGGAGAGTATGAGAGAAGCTCTAAATGTGATAGAAGGAAATGAAAGGCTTATAGTATGTGGAGACTTGAATGGATGGGTGGGTACCGCTGGCGATGGTTTTGAGTCGGTACTCGGGAAGTATGGGGATAAAAGGGTGAACGACGCTGGCAAGCTAATACTGGCATTTTGTAAGGAAAAGGATTTGTTTGTGGCGAACACAATGTTCAACCACAAACAAATTCATATGTATACGAGGAGATGTAAGTCAAAGAGAAGCATGATAGATCTATTCCTAATGGATAATCGGCTCCGTAAACAGGTGATGGACACAAGGGTTTATCGAGGCGCTGAGCTGGGATCAGACCACTACCTAGTCATAACTAGGATTAGGGGTCTGTTCGCGGGTTGGCGTCATCGTACCGAGTGTCCTGAACCTGAGCCGACTTATAGCATCAAAAGCTGGAAGCTGCAGGATGCATCCATTAGGGATAAATATAATGAAAGGGTAGCCGAAAAGCTTGGCGACGTCAATGTAAGCAGTGAGAATGTGGAAAGTGTATGGCAGAACCTTAGGGACAGTATGATAAATGCCGCTGTGGAAGTGTGTGGAGAAACGAAAAGAGGCAGTAGTAATAAGCGTGATGCATGGTGGAATGAGGAAGTGAAAGAAGCAGTTCGAATGAAGAAGAAAGCATGGCTAGACTACTTAGCCTCGCGAAATGATTTTAATATGAAAGAGAGATACAAGCTGCAGAAAGTTAACACGAAGGCACTGATAGAAGAAGCTCGTGAAAGGTGCAGAATGAAAGCGAATGAAAGGTTGTCGTTCAATTTCCGGGATAATGCCAAGCTCTTCTGGAAAGAGGTAGGCAAGACCCGGAGTTGTTCGGCAATCTGCAGTATGAATAAAGTGCTTAGTGTTAACAATGACGTCCTAACAGACCAAAGTGACGTCCTCCAGAGATGGAGTGAATATTATGGAAAGATGTATGCAAGAAAAGACAGAGATGCCACATCGGGAAGTGGAGCTCACTTCGATGCTCCGGATCCCGATGTCATTGAAGTCATTAGTATGAAAGAAATAGAACAAGCGATAAGAAGTATGAAATGTGGTAAGGCTGCGGGAAAAGACAGAGTTACTGCTGAGATGATCAAGTACAGTGGGTCGCGTGTCTGGGACACACTATGTCTGTTATGCAACTTGTGCTGGCGGACGGGTGAGGTCCCAGATGACTGGCGAGTAGCAGTTGTAGTACCTATTTACAAAGGGAAAGGCTCGCGCCTAAACTGCTCCAGCTACAGGGCGATCAGCTTGGTCAGCTTAGCTAGTAAGGTGTATGCAAAGGTTATAACGGCACGAATGCAAGAAAAGTCTGAAAGGTATTTATGGGAGGCTCAATGCGGATTCCGACGTAGAAGAGGTTGCATGGATCAAGTGTTTTCTCTCCGCATGATCGCGGAAAAGTTTCTGGCTCTTAGCCAGAAGGTTTTCTGCGCTTTTGTGGATCTAGAGAAAGCATTTGATAACGTTGTGAGAGAAACGCTGTGGGACTTGCTGCCAGGATATGGTGTGGACGGCTCGCTACTGCGGGCAATACAGTCGCTTTATAGGGACTGTAAGGCTTGTTTGCGAGTAGGGGGGGATGTGTCACCTCTATTTGATGTCTGTACAGGCGTCAAACAGGGATGTGTCATGTCCGCCTGGCTGTTCATAGTGTATCTGGACAGTTGCCTGCAGAAGTTGAAAGATTTTAATATGGGTGTGAATTTGGGTGACTTTACAGTAAACTGTCTGTACGCTGATGATGCGGTGCTCATGGCTTCATCAGAAGCCGACCTACAGGCATTAGTCACTAATATGAAAGAGGGGTGTGAAAGTAAGGATCTCCGCTTGAATGCAAGTAAAACTAAGGTTCTAGTATTTGAAAGAGGTGACGTAAGAACTAAATGCGAGATTAGGGTAAACCAGGAACGTCTAGAGCAAGTGAATGAAATTGTGTATTTAGGAAGTATGTTTAGCGCGGATGGAAGATGTGATTAGGATGTAGAACGGCGAGTAGCTGCCGGAAACAAAGTTAACGGTGCTTTGTCCCAGTTAGTAAAGCGACAAAGCATCGTAAAAGAAGCACGAATGGCGATTCATAACGCAGTGCTAGTGCCAACTTTGCTTTACGGTAGCGAAACCTGGGTATGTCAGCAGATGCATGAAAGTAAATTGAATGCTGTGGAGATGCGATCACTTCGAAAATTGTGCGGCGTTACCTTGGCCGACCGAATACGTAACGAAGTGATACGCAATATGGCAGGTTTGAATGAAAGTGTCAGCGTTAAGCTGGAAAAGGCCGTGCTCCGTTGGTTTGGACACGTCCAACGAATGAGTGAGGAACGATTGACGAAGAATATATATTGTTCAAAAGTAGAGGGTAGAAGGAGTCAGGGAAGGCCGAGACTTACATATGAAGACCACGTGAGCAGATTGCTCAAAAACGGAAAGGTCAAAAGTACTCGGATACCCAGACGTGCGTGTAAGAAAAGATTGATGAATCTCGAAGAAGCGAAAGAAGTATACATGTATCGCGAAGCCTGGCGATCTGTCCTCTCTGACTACCCCGTCAGGGATACAGCGTGAAGATAGTTAGTTAGTTTAGTTTAAAAATAAAAATAAAATGAATATCCATCACGCCTTATCCCCGAAGGGGTGGCAGAGGCATATTATATGCCCACTTTTCACCGTGTGGATTCCTGTCCCACGTTTTCTTAAATATTACTATTACTTATCTATGTATGTATATATAAATAGAGTATGTATGTATATATCTATATGTATTTGTGTACGTTTTTATATATGTTTTGAAACTTATTATGTATGTATTTGAATATGTATGCTATTATTATTTATGTATAAAATATTATTTATGTTAACCTGCACACACATATAAATTCTTTCTTACCTTAACATCTCCTATCTCAGGCCTACTGGAAGAGATTTCTGTGGAAATAAGTAGGCCTTTGTACATTGTTTTCTTCTTATTTGTTTTTCTTTTATTATCATTTGTGTGTACATAAATAAATCAATTAAAAAAAATATCCCTATCATTCTCTTTCTCTCTTTTTATAACTTCTTTTGCAACTCATTTATACCTTTTATATTCATTCTTTGCCATTTTTACATCCTCATCCGTTGCCCTCTGCATTCTTTGATTCACCTTTGAAGTGAGCCAGTCCAACCATGCCTTCTTGTCGGACAATGCTTTCATGACTTCTGCACACATTCTCTTCACCTTACATCCTTGGCTTCTTTTATTTACCCCACACACTTCCTCCGCAACTTCCACTAGACCTTCCTTAAGCGTCTTCCATAATTCTTCAATCTCACATACTTCATCAAAATTTTTAAATTTCTTACTCAATTTACTCACGAATCCTTCTTTTATGCTCATCTCTTGCAAATTTTCGACTTTTATGCGCTCTAGTACACTTACAGGTTCACACACACGATGCCGCCACCGTTGAAACAGACCTCTTACTCGGCTGATAATGATTTTAATATTATCAAAGAGGTCCATGATCATTGGTATACTACAAATGTCGGTGCTCAGATCTTTTAATGAAGTTTAATTGTTCAAGTCGCGTGCCGACGCGGGTTGGGCTTGTAAATAGACGTTTGACCCCAGAGATTATTAAAATCAGAGCTCGCTGACCGCGTACGAGTACCGAAACCAAACAGTGTGTGGATATGAATGAGTATTTCTTTATGTATATTAAAAAAAAAATTAACACAAATATGAGCGTAAAGCTTTGGTGGTTGGTTAAAAAAAATCATTCAAATATTAATGAGGAAAATAGTCCAGGTTGTGAACTTTTCACGAGAAAGTTAGAGAGTAAACGATGATGGTACAGGATCAATAGTTCGCTCAGGGAGTTAATCCCGTACTGCGCCAGAGCATCGGCTTACGTACGTGTATTGTATGAAAATAAATAATTGGCCCCCGTATTCTTCTTTTGACGAGCTCTCAGGCGGGTCTATTATGTTCATTTAAGCGAGAGCGGCGGCATTCGGACGCCAGTGGCGACGTCCTCGGTCGCCTGCGTCGCGCTCCACACAACACTACATCAACATGAATACCTCCGATCGAGGTACGAGTTCATGTCTTACTATATTTTGAAAGTTCCCATAGAGGGATTCGATAGATTTCTAGAGTTCTGGAGATTCAGTCGTCGGGACATCGATCCTGGTGAAATGCTCTTACCAACATAGCAAGGTTATGTAGAAGGAGGTCGGAAGTGCGTCCAATTCTCGCTGTACGGCTAGGTCACTCATTATTGCGAAGTGAATCAAATGGAGAAGCGGAGAAGATAACATCATCGATTCAAGTGTTCAAAGTGAATGTGTTGTCCGTCTTATATGTAACAGCACGGGGAGGATGCCTTATACGGTATTTTGCTCGGCTAGTTGTAAGTATGGAAGACTGAACCCCAAATTATCGCCATTGTGCTACCAGGTAGGACTACTTATCATTTAAATAGTTCATTATAATGTTGAATAATGTAGCATTCTCCAGTCTTGAGCGCTATTTTACGTAACAAACTGAGTAACATAAGGACACATTAACAAAATTGCTGTTCAATTGTACTTTTTCTTGAATAATGCTATAAATTCTATTGATGAAACTGTCGAAATAGGTACGGGCGTGGCTCTTGGTTCATCAGATGGACATTGGCCTTACTGTTATGGAATTAGTGTTGCTTATAGCGCAACAACATTTGTTTGACAAACAACCGCACCTATGTTTCGTGCCTGGTTATATCTATTGTATTATTATATCCAAATACGACTGACCTACCTCAATAGTCACAACTACCAGTCTCAACAGCCAATTCTTTACGTTTTACAATATATTTTAATGTAAAAACCGTACGATAATATTTAACTACTTTTAAATAATTTGATCCCGAAGATCAATGAAAATTGTAGAGATTAATCTAGATAATACTTGACAACACCTGAATAAATCAGAATAATGTTGTGTGTGTTTAGTTCCAGATGCTTCTAGAAAGCTCTTGTTTTTGCTACTATATGGCGTGCGCTAAAGTGTGATTAGCTAAATTTAATGTTATGGCCATTTGCCGCAGTTAGGCCGACGATCTTAAAGTTAGAAGGGGAGGCATGAGCTCCGACTCAGCGCCTCATCCGGTCGTTCCTCGCGCAAATTGTCAATTGGCTGTTGTACATTCAGGGCTGTCAGAGAACAAGGTTGAGCTCCGGTTGTGTACACGTGATTGTTACTTATTATCTTTCAAATCTTATACAAAATGAAACATCTCAATAAAAATACAGTACGAAATAAAGCATATATAGTCCAGTATGTAGTTAGAGCACTCCTCACTTTCTGAAGATACTTTATCCAAACTAAATATGAGTACTATAACAATATAGTTCCTCAATTGGTTGTTTGTAATTCGGAAATGCGTTATTATCCATAGTTTGTTGGGCAATGACAGTAAGAGCATCGGTTTCAAAGACAACTTATGCGACGTTAATGCGGACTTCCTGCCATCTTTGAGCCGTCAATTTCCGTCAAAGTGCACTCAGAGTCGGAGATGAGCTAGTGTCTAAAGTAACGAGATATGACAATAACAATTTAGAACGAAGGTTCTTAAAACGCTCCTGGCACGGTAACACACCGACCAACCACGTATATTTTAAAATCAGTTAATTCAGTTAAACAAGTTAGTGTGGCAGTAATTTGAGACAATTTACGCCAAGATTGGCCGGTTGACTTTGCAATTTGAAAGAGTCGTTTAGTAGTGGCGCGGGATGTGCGTTTGTTAATCAAGCACGCCATACCACTTAGCTGAACCGTGTGTGTCAACTTACTGAATGTTTTACAAGACGAGAATAATCTAAACGGTAAAAAAATAAGATACTATTTCTTTAACAGGAATACCTTTATAGAAAATCGAAACCTTATTGTAAATGGTCAGCAAATACTTATCTACGTGTTAAGAATTTATTGAAAGTAATAGCAATTTGCTGGAAACCACTGACAACGTTCACGATCGTTCCGATAGAGTGGTCAAACCGCTACAACAAGTGTCTCTAAAGTTTTTATCCGGAAAAAGCAAAACCAGGTGGTCAAAACTCTCGCCCGAGTCTCTTGAACTTATGAGAAATAGACGTGAAATGCCAACTACGCACACATTTTTATCAGACTTGAGGGCTTAT
Source organism: Thumatha senex (assembly GCA_948477245.1). Lineage (NCBI taxonomy): Eukaryota > Metazoa > Arthropoda > Insecta > Lepidoptera > Erebidae > Thumatha > Thumatha senex. Next base: position 18,665,353 of record OX419725.1, on the reverse strand, counting down.
AGAAACATGAAGCCTAAATGTAAATGGTCAGCAAAAAATAGTTATCTACGTGTTAAGAAATTATTGAAAATAGTAGCAACATTATGTAAAACAATATTTTTCATCACAATCCGCAAGCTAATACGACACGACCTTAGAAGCTACAATACTGTTGATTGCGATTGAGCAGAATAGGGGCACTAAGGTATTTACTTAACATCTTAGAAGACCTCGTCTCACGAAACTCAAAACAGCGGGCAGAATGAGATTCTCGAGATATCGAGATTTTTTACAGAGAGCCACAGACGCGCCACAACACTGAAGACATCCCAGATGTCAACCAGGTTGAGGTCAAGGCGGCTCTCGAGCAACGTAAAAACAATAAGTCCTCTGGGGGGACAGAATCACGACCGAGCTTCTTAAGGTGGGTGGGACTCTGGTCCTTAAAGAGTTGACGAGCTTATTTAATTCTATCCTCCAGCAGGGACAAACACCTAAAGCGTGAGGCGAGAGTGCGGTGGCTCTGTCCTGTATGGTTTTTGTAGTTTCGGAGAAAGCTCTGTCGAAACCTGGACCGTCCTGGATGCTCTGCAAACTCGAGGTGTTGAGAAGCTTGCACGATACCGCTACCATGACAGTCCAGCTCCAAGACCAAAGGGCCAACCCCATTGAGCTGCGTAGAGGGGTCAATCAGGGCAATGTAATATCCCCCAAGTTCTTTTTCAACATGCATGAATTTGGACAAAACCAAAAGCATGTTTAATGAGCACGTTACGCCAGGTCCAATATACGTCAAAGAATCCGAGACTCGAGGCTGGCCAGAAATATACCTACCTTGGACAGGTTATCCAACTTAGAAAATAGAACCTAGACAAGGAAATCGTAAATAGGATTGAAGGCAGCATTTATGAAACTGCGGCGGATTCTTTATTTTCACCACAATGACTGACGACAAAGGTTTACATCCAGTGCATCCTGCCGGGTATGACCTACGATTCCGAGATGTGAACACTTTAGGTTGGGCTAGTCCATGCCCTGAAAGTTGTACAACAAGCTATGGAGCACGCTGTGCTCGGAGTGTATTTGAGGGATAAACTATGAAACGATGTTATCCGTCAAAAGCCAGAGTGGTAGACATAGCTGGCAAGGTAAAGTGGCAATGGGCTGGCCACATCTGTAGAAGAACCGAAGGTCGAGCTAACAAGTAATGGAATGGAGACCGCAAATCGGCCAACCTATGGTACTCGTAGGAAGACCCGCTGCCAGATGGACTGATGACCTGGAAAAGGTCGCAGGGAGGGACGGAATTCGGAAAGCGCAGGACCTTGTGTTGTGGTGGGAATTAGGAGGGGCCTACATCCAGCAGTGGACTGCCATAGACTGATATGATTGATTGACTGACATCCACCGCAACGTGGACGTTTCGCTATTGTTTAGTTTTTTATTACACTTATGCCAAAACAGTGTCATTGATTGGCACTGACCTCACCTGTAGTCGAAAATTACGATAAGCCACGAATGGTTCAGGTAAATCAGTTGACAGAGCTTGTAGGAAAACTGTCACGATTTAAGTTCCATGCAGTCAGCATTGCAGAAGGCAAGCATAGACTATGAATTAGTTGTCTCCGTGTGATGTTTCCTCATATTTCGACAGCAGGTTCATAGGTTTAGGGTTTTGCACAGATAATTAATCTCATCAGTCCAGAGAATACTTTTGGCTTTTAATTGTTTTTGTAAGAAAAGCAATACAGTTATATGTACAGTAGTAAGCCGTTATCAAATTCAGCTTGTTAAAATTAGTGTTAGTTACTACGAGGCAGAGATGAACAGTGTAACACAATGCTTCAGTAACACGATATGTAGAGAAACGTTTCACTCACTTGTAAATCTTAGCACTTGTAATAACGCAATACGTCCAACCATCTTTATAAAGTCTAACACGATGATAGGATACATTAATCTTTTCGGTATTTGGACTTTATTTCTTGCTTATTATAAGAGTCTCTAACATTTGTTACTTACCCTAAACATAATAGGCGGGCTTTTATTAGCTTGAACACCTATAGAAGAGGAATAATATCGTTGTACATTTTTGTGTTATATCTCTCAGGTTTAGGAAGCGTTTTCTATAAAAGCTCTCGTTGGCGTCATTTTTTCCGACATCTTGAACAATAATAATAATAATAATAAATATTGATTAGTTATTGTTGACATCACCATACCTCACGACGAGAACCTCATGAAAGCCGAGGTAGACAAACAAAATAAATATTTGGACTTGGCTCATGAGGTTGTCGACATGTGGGATGTGGAATCAGTGATCATTGTACCGATAGTCATATCTGTCCATGGACTTATAGCCAAGAGCCTTGACTAACACCTACAAAGGCTCGCGTTAAACGGCTGGATCAAGGGCCTGATACAGAAAGCAGTTCTTCTCGACACGGCACGTATTGTGAGGAAATTCCTTTCTCTGAAGCCCTAACCACCGGTAGCTTGGTCCCTGTACCCGATACCGGCGGGCCACAATTTTTTATATTTTTAAATGTATTTTTATTTATAGAAATTTTTTAAAAAATAATTTATATGTTATTGAAATGAATAAAGGAAAATAAATATTGTGGGATTATCGACAATATATTATTATTGACAATTATTGCCTTAATTATGTATAAACCTTCCTGATAAATCACCCGATCTAATGGAAAAAACACTATTAAAATCTATTGGGAAATTTTAATACCTAAAATCTGTCCGTCCATATAAAAATAAAGTTAATGTTTGTTGTTAAAAACATTAACTTTATACAGTACTATTTATACAGTACGGTCGATGCAAGGACGCCATATGGAACATATTCAGTCAATTGGCTGTGGATGATGGTGCTCTTGCTCAGGAAACATCTGAAATTCGGAAGATAACTCATATTATATCGAAATTATTTTTAATCCAATGCTTGTCATTAAGTCGTACCAGAAGTAATAATAATTAATTTGTATCATAACATTTTCGTTTTTCCGTGAATTCCTCAGGATGACACTCAGTGTTATGTTCAGGGTAAATATAAACTGTACCTACAAATGAAAAAAGGGACGTAACTCCGTTTGTCGTAGTCGTAGTAGTTACCTCCGTCATCTGCAGGCTCGCCCAATTCAAAAATGTTGTTTAAAATGTGGATATCGTACAGCGTGCCAAACCTGTTGCCGTCTGTACTACGATTGTAGGTATGAGGGTATGACTATATAATATTATACTCGTATACCTACATATACAGACGTATAGCAATCGTCTCATTATTTATACGTAACGATTTGCCCCAACAAAAACAGAACGACGCTCGTTTGAAGTACCCTATCCTGTTTATTACATGCTATATCACTTTTATCAATTTGAATTTGCAAATCTTCCTTCTATTATGCATCATGGTTTTATAAGTAGATACTCAAAAACTAATAAAGTCTAACCCATAACACTATTAATTAGGAGAGTAGTACTAAAGAGGGTACTAGAGAAGCTGGGAGAAGTGGTACTAGCTAGGCTAGCTTCTCAGAGCTGTTTTGCCAAATACCTGTGCCATCACTGCCCTAGTGGCGTCGTGTGTACGGCTTCGGATGGGCCTCGCAATGCCCTCAAAGGCTGCGTTGGGCAATGGCCGACCGCTAAAAAGGTTGGCATACTAATTGCTTTAAAAATGTATCTCTCAATCCTTAATTGCAAACCGAAGTTTTTAATGTAATGTACCTATACATGTATATGTAAAGACGCGATGGTACTTCCAACTTTTTAAAGGCAGCCGAGATGTTTTTTGGTAGCAAATAATAACCTGTTCTGTACTCCCCACTCCGCAACGATAGGCAGCATAAGCACGTGTTTGCCAAACTAAGTCCCACACAAGTATCTAACTGAACGAACAACAGACTGTCATCGTCGTATCCGGTCAATGAACAACCCTCCGGTAATGGTGAAGTGTAAAAGGCATAAAATCCAAAGCTCCACAAAAGTGGACTTATTACCGATTCTTGAGGTTACCCAGAATGATGTCCTTATTTTAAAGTGTAATCAAAATAAGCTATTTGACGTTTTGAATAAACAAACATATCAACTTAACTTAACTTAATATTAACATTAAATATAACCTTAAAAATATGATACATAACTAAAATATATAATTAAAAGAGGTCCCTTTAGGCAAGGTTCCGAAGATACTGGCAGCGTTCCCCCTTTGAATAGCTAAACTAATTCTTTGTCCGAGGTAGCTGCCAGCTCTTCGGTATCCTGTGATGTCGATTAACCTTTTCGCAATTTCCTTAAAAAGCCTTATAGCGCTAGGACCACGGACCAAGAGTCTCGACACTGAATGGGACAAAATCATATTCGGAGCCTAGACCTATTATAAAGTTATAGTGCCTTGTGTAATGACCGCGAGACTATTATTTTATGACCAGCATGGACCACCAAGCGTTGTCGAAAGCCCCAAAAATATCTAGGGAAATGGCCAGCACATACATAGTTTTCCTCACTGCTATCACTGCGTTGATAGTAGATTTTCCTACTGTAAACCACTCCAAATTGATTTTTGTGAAATTTAACACCACCCGACAAATTATAAGTTTTCCTAGTAAGGATAATAAGGTGATAGGCCGGTATGACTTATTTATTTATTTAGAAACTTAACAGCTATGTTACATATATCTCATGGACGAAGTTAAACATTGCAATAGACTCTTAGCCTATAATAAAGTTTCCCGACAATAATAAAACTTCGTGCACCACTTAACACATAAATAATATAATTTACTTAGAATTAAGTAGGTATACTACAAAGTATATAACTAATTACGGTATGTTGTACAGAGACCAATATTTCCAATGGAACGTAGTTTAACAATCATGAATATTAATTATAAATCTACAAATATGATTGCAGGCTTTCAGTAACTCGTTTTTTAAAAACATTTTTTGAAAGGTGGAGTATATCAATTTCGTTAAAATTATCGTTGTAACAGTTAGATAATCGATTGAGAACAGCATTCTTCCCATAATTAGTACGGTGCCGAGGAACACCGAACAGGCGGGTGTGCCTAGTACGAGTTTTGGGTGCATTTAAGCTAATATTTGAAAGAAGCTCGATACTTAAAGTGGTCTTTTTTAGGAATACGAAAAATGGTTTACTATTTTTTACCATAATAATGGTGAAGAGTCTGCAATTGCTGATGGCTTAAATACAAAACTAGATCATAAGAAGATTACCAACTTAAAGAGGAACACTATAAACATGCTACCCTTCAATACTAACAAATGTATAATACTAACATAAAGTAATCGGTTGCGTCCAATTCAATATAAATACCTACTGTATGGAGATGATTACTCGAGGCGTGGTCAGTGCAAGGGACTTTAAAGTGACCTTTGATCGGCGTATAATTTCGCAGACTACATGTCTGACCTCACTAATATTAAGAAATCTTTTAGATGTCTCTCAATCATCCTACTAAACGCCTGGGACGAAAATAATTGCTAAGAGCCTTACCAAGGTTTGGGTGGGCACGCTTGTCTCAGTTGCCATGGCAGACGTTAAGTCAAGTTAAAGGAATTATGGTTATTGAAATTTCAACAGAAGGTAGTCACAATCTGCGCCTGTCCATTTCAGCACAGTAATATATTCACCACCTGTTACGTGGAACAATAGTGCAAATTGTGAAATGTAGCGTATAATAAGCCTATGCCTTTTATGTATGTAAAATGGTAATGCTTGAAAAATCAATGCATCACTATCCTTTCATTTAGGATTTTCCTCTATTACGTTTTACGTTACCATTAGAGGCAATAATTGAATAGAGTACATGTTTGATTATCTTCCCAACTTTGAAATAATTAGCAATCAATCAATTAATAATTTATTGAAGTCTATATTAATAAGAAATCGCACAGCGGAAGGCCTCCCGCAATTGGTAAGATGACTTAAAATAATTAAAGGTCCCGCGAGGGGACTGACTTTTGTATTAATAGTTGGGGAGGTAGAGGGTATATATAAGTGCCAAACGGCTGATATGATGATGATGATAAAGCCCACAAAGTATTTAGTATTTGTAGGCATACGAATTCTTACCACAAAGAACACAAATGTGGAGAGAGACTTTTACTTCCAGTGTTGTCCACGACAGCTATTCGCATGGCCATACATACTGGGGGGTCCCACGGGGCTAGGTGTTGTCTCCACCATGATTTTGCGGCACACTCATCACACATCAAGAAGCGCTCGGTGTTCTTTCAGTGTTCTGTAAACGATCACTGCGTTAAGCAACTTTCGCTATAGCTAGTCCTTGGATGGGTGACCACTTTGTTGCAATTTCATTTACGAGCGTTTCTGTGCTTCGGTAGGCACGTTAAGACGTTGGTCCCAATTGTCAATAAAATGGCAGTCGTTAAGCCAAGCTGAAGGCCTTATCGGAGGCTTGAAAAATTTCAACAGCAAGTCGCCACAGCCTGCGCCTGTCCATTTCAACATGGCAACAGCCTCACCACCTGTTACGTGGAACAAAAATGCATGCGGTGGGTGTTTAATATGCCTCTGCCTACCCCTTCGGGGATAAAGGCGTGACAATATATATATATATCTATGGAATTCCCCGGTTTGGTCTGCGGTAGGAAATGTCGTAAACAACTTGCGTCTTAAATCGAAGATACTCTCACAATATTGTCCGAATACGGTGGACTAAATCTGCTCCAATAAAAGATTAAGATACTAAGATTCAAGTTCCCGTATTAAACGCTTAAAACCTCAATTTACTGTAGCGCCGCAACTTCAGAGCACACCTATCCCGAAACACCCATGCATCCGGGAGCGTTTGTGTCCACCGTAAGATAAATAAATACGCACTCCTCGGTCATCTGCCTAGCTCCTACCTTCCATTGGCACGTACTGTGGCGTTTACTCTACCTCCATACATCCTCTGAATTTCCGTTGCACCTATAGTGAATAAGTGTTACTCGAGAGCTATGAAGGGTTATCTACTTGTGGGCAATGTCCGAGGAGCCCTCGTGACAAAAAGGACTTCACCTCATTATGCGTATTTTATTGCACACGTGATACTATATATCTTCACTTCAAAAGTTATTATTATAAGGTATTAGTTAAAGGTATTTTGAAGCGCTCGTGGCTCCGCGGTCTCAGTGTTCTGTAAACGATCACTGAGTTACGCAACTTTAACTATGGCTGGTCCTCGGATGGGTGACCACTTTGTGGCATTTACATTTGCGAGCGTTTCCGTGCTTCGGAAGGCACGTTAAGCCGTTGGTCCCGGTTGCCAGTAAAATGGCAGTCGTTAAGCCTGGATGAATGCCTTATGGGCGGCATGAAAAATTTCAACAGCAGGTAGCCACAACCTGCGCTGTCTATTTCAACACGGAAATGGGCTCACCACCTATTACGTGGGACAGGAATCCACACGGTGAAAAGTGGGCATATAATATGCCTCTGCCACCCCTTCGGGGATAAGGCGTGATGGATATTTATTTATTTTATTTAAAAAAAGGTATTTCATTCAAAAAATCACAGCATTGCTGCAACTGCGGGAGTCTGAATTGCCTCGCGATACTTTATGTATCTCCATCGGAGTCTAAGTTACTTGCCAACTACTTATATACATTTTTTAAGGATTTTATTTGTATAAATTTCAGAGACGCATATACGAAACTGCACGCCGCCGGCCATTGACGATTTTCCGGCGGGACTGTTCACTGAGCTGCAGCGGCAGCATGGAGCCATCGTGATCCACGCATTAATCTCTCTTTATCTCTTCATAGCACTCGCAGTAGTTTGTGACAAGTTTTTTGTTCCAGCAGTAGAAAGAATATGTCAAGGTAAGAATATCCACCTCAGTACAATCTAAAGTTTTTACCGGTTTGTGTATATAATACAATAATTACGCCACGTGAAAGGATAGGGTATGAGTCAGATTGATAGGTGTATGGTTTGACAGTACTTTAGTTGGCTTAGCTGGAGAATTAAATAACTACGATTTTGGGCAATTGATTTCTCATTTCTAAAACACACAAAATATGTAATATACTCGATTTGGATCGAACAAGCATTTGTATTTCTTGTCTCGTTCCAAAATTAAATTATTTTGGAACGAGACAATTATTTTTTAAACCAAATTGAGATTAATTGTTACTTACATTCAATCTGTTGTCCAGCTTTAAATGCTATGAGCTAATATAGAGATAACGGCGACCAAAACTGTACGGTGAGCTAAAAAACAGCAAACTATCTAATCTTCTCTTTGTAGCTCTTACAGTGGAATAATTATGGTACCTCATAACGTTTATCGCCAACGCCTTCAACACCTTACCCTGGAGCTGCGTTAGGGAGGCGCTCATTTACCACGGAGTGCCTTCCTACCTCCGTCGCATTGTCGGGGCTTATCTGTCCGAGAGAGCCATAGCTTACCCGAGTTGGTTAGGGCCGGGACGGTTAGCAGGACGTTAGCATCGGCATCGAACCCTCGATGAAGTACCTGGGGCTCGTACTCGATAGCCGATGGAACTTCGGACACCATTTCCGAAGTTTGGTCCCTAAACTGAGGGGGGCGGCGGCAGCGCTCTCGCGACTGCTGCCCAATATAAGGGGACCCAACGCTCCCTGCAGGAGACTCTACCTAGGGATCGTGCGGAGCATGGCCCTATATGGGGCTCCCGTATGGGCGAGAAATCTGACGGCCACTAACGTGGCTATTTTACATAGTCCGCTGAAAATGATGGCCGTCAGGATGATTAGAGGGTACCGCACGATCTCCGTTGAGGCGGCATGTCTCCTAGCCGGGACCCCTCCATGGGACCTGAAAGCGAGGGCCCTTGCGTCGTTGTATCAATGGCGCTAGGAGGCGCTGGAGCGGATCTTTAGGCCTGTGCCCCGAGAAATCGAGGCTCAGCGATCCCTGCTCCGCCAGGAGCTCATGGAGACATGGAAGGTGGGACTTGAGCATCCAAAGTGGGCACATACCACAATTGAGGCGGTGAAGCCGGTCATGGAGGAGTGGCTGGAGAGGCATCACGGGAGCCTCACCTACCGGATGTCACAGATACTTACCGGGCACGGGTGCTTCGGTAAGTTTCTGTGGCGTATACACCGGGAGGTACCACCAGAGTGCTAGCACTGTACGGACTGCAGCGAGGATACGGCGCGAAGAAGAAGCGAACCGGCCTCCGTGACCGGGGGCCTGAGTACGGCGAGTGGGCTCCTCGCCGTACTTACAGAAGCAGGCCATGGAAAGTGGCGCAGCGTGAGGGTTACACGCACGCCCTTCACCCTCTCAATAGTGGTATAACACTCACACCCCCCAAAGAAGCGAGATAACACTCGAACCTCCCCAAGAGGCAGGATAACACCTAAACCCCCCCTGAACGAGCCTGCGGTAGCGGACTAAGTCTCTCAGGAGAACTGGGGCTATCCTTCTGAGGGCTCACCCGGGACTCCTGGCTATAGACAGATGAAGGGAAACGTGTGGTTTAGTCGGTAGGAGTCCGGCATAGCATCCATGAGGATTTCCACACGAAAAAAAACAAAAAAAACTTCATAATGTTTACGGAGAGTAGTCTTGTTGTACATTCTCATTTGATGTCACAATCTGCATTTCATCGGACTTAGGCTCAACATCAAAATACGTATTATTTGCTTTCTTACCCTCCGCAACTGATGGTAGCTTCAAAGAATGTGAAATATCAATTTCACTATTCTTGCCACTTTTATCTGGGTAAAGAGATAACGTGGTTTTTACATTTCCATTATGTTGATGGTGGTCCAAAACTAAATCAATTTTGTTTAGTGATGAAGCTTGTTTAGCATTTTTGTGTTCTGTAAATTTAAACAATAACACAAAAGATGGATAATTGTCGTTAAAATTACATTTCAAAACGTTGAATGTATGATACGCACCATTTTCGATTCCAATAGCATTATCTTGCTTTTCTTCACTTTTATTTAACATATTGGACACACATTTCCAACTATCTGCAAAGTAAGAACTTTCTTTATCAAATGATATCAATTATGTTTGAAAAACTGCTGCCTTAACTAATACTCACTTTTCGCAAAATTTTGTATAGACTTGTCATAATACAAATGTAATAAAAAGTTTAATAAAAAGTTGTCGAACATTTAGGACTCCACAAATAGAAAGAAGTTCATTAGTGGGAAATCTTATAGGTCGCCTGAGTATTATCTTTAGAATCACTCTCTGTTTATTAAAAGAAAGCTTTGTGAAAAAGGTTATTACTCTATTCAAGAGTATTTACAGGACAGGGATGCCTGGAAATGATCTGCTGGCAAATAAAATATTATAGTCAATATATTAAATTGTAAATAGGTCATCAAAAAAAAGCCTTCCTAAGTTTCTTGCCGGTTCTTCTCAGGTGAGCCGCGTTCCGAACCGGTGGTCACTTTAAATATACAAATTTTTTATCTTTAGTTTTAGTGTATGACATTTTGTAAGCGCCGTTGAAATGGTCTATGCAAAATAAAGACATTTTTATAAAATAAATAAATAAATATCCATCACGCCTTATCCCCGAAGGGGTGGCAGAGGCATATTATATGCCCACTTTTCACCGTGTGGATTCCTGTCCCACGTAATAGGTGGTGAGCCCATTGCCGTGTTGAAATAGACAGACGCAGGTTGTGGCTACCTTCTGTTGAAATTTTTAAGCCGCCTATAAGGCCTTCAACCAGGCTTAACGACTGCCATTTTACTGGCAACCGGGACCAACGGCTTAACGTGCCTTCCGAAGCACGGAAACGCTCGCAAATGTAAATGCCACAATGTGGTCACCCATCCGACGACCAGCCATAGTGAAAGTTGCGTACCTCAGTGATCGTTTACCGAACTCTGAGACCGCGGGGCCACGAGCGCTTCCATTCACATTTTTTATTATTTATTTTATTGTGTTCTCTCTAACTCAAGCATATATGATTCTACAGCACCGCTCCAACATGTTACACAGTAACCAAGTATTGATTGTGCCAGAGTCTCATGAGTAAACAGATTGTAGGCAGTTTGTGTCGAGAAAATATGAGATACAAAGCTTATTTTTTTTATTAACCCCAAATCCACGACCTAAACCTTCTTAGAACATCGAATTTGACGATTCTTAGTCAACTACCCTCACCATAAGATACAGCAAGAATTCGACCGCTTACTTTTTGGGTAGCATCTTCATTTACTCTAATATAGCTCCCATAAATTAAATTGATCATCATCATCCGAGCGCCTGTCCCAGTTGCGTCTCGCGACGCCTGGGGTCCGCTTTCCTACATTTTCTCCTCCACTTCGCACGGTCGTCGGCATCCCCTGTAGTGAGACCATTGGCACGCATTTCATCGCTTACGACGTCAAGCCTGCTGGCTTGACGTCGTAACCTTCTTGGGTCTTCCCCTCTTACCGGGACCTTGCGGGGCTGACATGGCCAGACATTTGTTTCACATGTGGCCCGGCGGTTGCCGCAGATGTGACCATACAAACTAAAGCGTACAGCTCTACTATTAACGGATGATTCAATGATTTCATATTCATTTAAGAGGTATAATAGGTTAAAAGCTCTCAAAACTATGGTCTTATTTTTAAATTTTATGTATTTATAAATGTTTATAAGTATAGTACCTCTTAGAGAACTAATCGTGAGAAAACCAAAATTCAACAGTGACATGCATATTTGTACTATTTCAGCTCTGAACATGTCAAACGACGTAGCCGGCGCAACTTTTATGGCAGCTGCAACGTCGGCACCTGAGTTATTCGTTAATGTCATCGGAACATTTATCACGGAAGGAGACATCGGTGTTGGCACCATAGTCGGATCAGCTGTCTTCAACATCCTCGCCGTAGCCGCGTGTTGTGGCATCGGCGCTGGAATGGTAAAATTTAGCTGCTTTGTTCTTTAAAATCTCTATTATTACTATATCAACTAACTACATCATTTTGTAGGTTGTGCCGCTGGATTGGTGGCCATTAACCAGAGACTGCCTGGCATATGGCATTACAGTTTCTATACTGATCTGCATAATGCACGATGAATATGTTCTGTGGTACGAAGCTTTACTCCTTGTATTGCTTTACGGAGTTTACATTTGTATCATGTATTATGACAAGTCTATACAAAACTTTGCGAAAAGTGAGTATTAGTTAAGGCAGCAGTTTTTCAAACATAATTGATATCATTTGATTTAGAAAGTTCTTACTTTGCAGATAGTTGGAAATGTGTGTCCAATATGTTAAATAAAAATGAAGAAAAGCAAGATAACGCTATTGGAATCGAAAATGGTGCGTATCATACATTCAACCTTTTTAAATGTAATTTTAATGACAATAATACATCTTTTGTGTTATTGTTTAAATTTACAGAACACAAAGATGTTAAACAAGCTTCATCACTAAACAAAATTGATTTAGTTTTGGACCACCATCAACATAATGGAAATGTAAAAACCACGTTATCTCTTTACCCAGATAAAAGTGGCAAGAATAGTGAAATTGATATTTCACATTCTTTGAAGCTACCATCAGTTGCGGAGGGTGAAAAAGCTAATAATGCGTATATTGATGTTGAACCTAAGTCCAATGAAATGCAGATTGTGACATCAAATGAGAATGTAGAACAAGAAAATGTGACTGACAATACCAAAGAAACAGACGAATATCAACATTCACTATGGAAGTGGCCCACTGGAAGAAGCTGTTTTACAAAGGTTATTTTATTTAATTAGTATTACACAAGTTGATAGTGTTTACTGACTAAAGTTTTCAATAATGTTCACAGACCACGTGGATAGTAACATGGCCCATACACCTCGTCTTCTTATTCACTATTCCTGACTGCGAGAAGCCACGGTTTAAGAGTTGGTTCCCGTTGACATTTATCATGTGCATCGTATGGATAGGTTCCTTATCCTATATTGTAGCGTGGATGATTACTATCATTGGTAAGATTAAATATTATATAATTGAACTTTATTTATGAATCACATATTAACAGACGGTTTGATTTTCAGGTGATACGCTAATGATACCGGACTCAGTGATGGGAATAACATTCTTGGCGGCTGGCACATCAGTGCCGGAAGCTGTGTCAAGTGTTATAGTTGCGAAGCAAGGTATTTTATTTCAATAATGAAGTCTCTTAGTTGCCGTTCTCTTAGTTATAACTTTTGACACCTTAATGATTTGTTTTAATATTCACAGGTCATGGATCAATGGGTATAAGCAATTCAATTGGGTCAAATACATTTGATATTTTGCTATGTCTTGGTCTACCATGGCTCATTAAAGCATCACTGACTCCAGCCGAACCTGGAAACTACTGGGTTAGATTTTATTTCATTTAAATTTATTCTTAATGCGAATGAAACGAATCATAATTTGCGTTAATATAAACGGCCGAGCATTGCAAATTTGCGACATTAAAATTTAAATTGCTTAGCGACTGTTGCATATTTTCTTGCCAATTATATTCGAGGATTTTTTGAATATATAATGAGTATAATGTTGACAGGTGAAGATTAACTCGATGGGGTTGGAGTATTCGGCGATATCACTTCTGTCTACATTGTTGCTGCTGTATTTAACATTTTGGTTCAATAAATTCAAGCTAGACAGGGCTGTAGGTCGCGCGTGTCTTGCCATGTACGCCATGTTCCTGGTGCTTGCAACACTTATTGAATTAAACGTATTCTTCCCTGTTAATGTACGTACGTGCAAGAGAAGTGAACTAAAGTCTTAGAGTAGCATAGTGTTCTGGACATAATGACAAGAAGTGTAAACATGGTCATCGTGTTGCTAGAGCGTGTTGTTAATGTGTGTTAAAAAAAGGATGACATATTAAATCGATTTTTTATTGTAATGGACTGTAATTTGCGGGATGTATCGAATTTATCAGACGATACACCAAAGTTTCCTTCCTGAATTATCTGTTTATTTTTCAGAATGTCATTTTTCCATATTTTAATTAGGTTAATTGGAAGGTGGTGAAAATTAAAAATTACACTTTGACATAAATATGATTCATATTAATGAAGATCGTTTATAAATAGGTACTAAGGAGCGTATTGTAAAGATCCATTACCTAAAAAGTCGGTTTATATCCAACATCCCTAAACTTATATGTGTATGTGCTTGTAAAACCATAGCTTAGACATAATTTATGCAGTATATTTTTTATCGATGCCTATGACGAGAAAATAAATGTTCGAGATAGCTCTTAAGTATTGAAGTAAATAAATATTATGCAATACTTACCACACTCTACAAGTTAGTATGTTAAAGAATTTCTGATTAGAACAAAGGTAGGGCAAAATGTGACAATCAAAACTTTTAATTACTTATGCTGGTTATTTTTTTGAAAGCCTGTTAAAATTAACAATAACAATCTGATGCTAGGATTATTTTAGTTAGTATCTTTATATATATATATATATATATATCTGATAATAATGTCGATTCACATTGCCTGCTTTAAATGAATACATGAGTAGTAGTCAAATAAAAGTGAAACTGGCGTAAAACTTAGATCAGTTTTACTCAAACAGTGATATGTCGATACAATTTAGTTGATGTAAATACATAATTTACGAGGTATTGTAACTGTCTCTAAGAGTAATTAAATATATATACCGATTTTTTTTTATGTTTCATTGTTTATTTGTTTGTATACCTTATTGGGTGACATTGCTTACCTTTTGATCCCTTTCAAAATAAATCATTTTCAGTGTGATCAGAAATGTTGATCCATTATTTTATTAATCCATGTTCTAATTTGAGAGAAGTTTCACTATTAGAAAGCGCGTCGTTTAGGCAGATCCAGAATATTATATTTTTAAATGTCTACATCAAGGGGCCAAGTCCACTAAATCATTCGCGTCTGAAGAAAAATGAAATAGACACTCAATATAGAGCCGACAGAGAAATTGACAGTTTTTGTAAGAATTCCAGGCCAGTCGATATAATTTTATTAACACGTGTCGCGCTAGTAGCCGTATATATTGACATGTAAAACAGCTATTTTGTCGTTACTCATCGACTTGAGAAATGTGATTGTGATACTATGTTAAGAAAACCCTGTCCGAGTCGTGAAGGTATTGGTAGGTAGGTAAGGTAAAAAAGAGTGGCCATGAGTTTTATTACCAGGTTCTTCCTCGGGCTCTACCTATTGCTTTGCGAATCTGGCAGTAAATGTAAATGTAGAAGCAATAATCTTAATAATAATAAGCGCTCGTGGCCTCGCGGTCTCAGTGTTCTGTAAACGATCACTGAGTTACGCAACTTTCACTATGGCTGGTCCTCGGATGGGTGACCACTTTGTGGCATTTATATTTGCGAGCGTTTCCGTGCTTCGGAAGGCACGTTAAGCCGTTGGTCCCGGTAGCCAGTAAAATGGCAATCGTTAAGCCTGGTTGAAGGCCTTATGGGCGGCTTGAAAATTTCAACAGCAGGTAGCCACAACCTGCGTCTGTCTATTTCAACACGGCAATGGGCTCACCACCTATTACGTGGGACAGGAATCCACACGGTGAAAAGTGGGCATATAATATGCCTCTGCCACCCCTTCGGGGATAAGGCGTGATGGATATTTATTTTATTTTTTTAATAATCTTGACGTTCATAAGTGTTACTTTGTGACCTACATGAATAAAGATATTTATCGAGAACTGATTTTATTCATGTAATCCTTGTTTGAAATTACCTCCAAAAATTACCCCAAAAAATTTACCCCGAATAAAATAACTAAAAAAATAAAATAATGTGGTAACTTACATGGCAACACATGGAAAGGGTTTTTTGGAAATGCAAGGTCAGCTTACATCTGCCGGCGGTTTCTGTTGATATCACATACAAAAGCAGATAGCAAGACAACTTGCGTCTGTCTATTTCAACACGGCAATGAAAAATAAATAGTTAGTTAGTCTTATTAAACAAGGAACCCTAAAATGTTGTAATAATGACGGAACAAATTACGTATCATATTGCGACATTACAAATCTGCATAAATTAAATTCTTTAATCTACACTGCATAGGTAATAGACACGCAATCACACTAGTTAATATTGTTATGTGATAGTACTCAAGTGCTTTGCCATCAGATATATGTGCAATTTACTGTTTGTTTTTTTTCTTTTAATTAATGTTTGTGACGGATAAAAATCATCTTCAAAAATGTAAATAATGCCGTGATGCAACTTTCTAATGGGCTCAAAAACAGAGAAAGGAATCCGGGACCCTATCGACCTCATCAGCTTAGTGGATGCCGGGTTCCTGCCAACCCGGCAGACTGCAGTCGAACTAACTTAAAACTTAAACACAGGTATTAACGCGAACATGCTTATGCAGTTGCTTTTAACAAAGCTAAGCGATAGCCCGGCCATGTGGTCATCGTGGGATTTTAGTCGATAGGAGACCAGGGAGCCAAGTTTATTAATGCAATTGCGTCAGAATAAAATGGAAATCGTCACTCAATAAAGAGCCGACAGAAAATATTTTAATTTTCGTAGTTCACTATTACAGTTGCGCTCCAATAGAATTATTTCGCCCGATTGCATTTTATTAATGAGTGCCGTTCCAGTGGCCTCTCGAAAGTTGTGTTTTTGGTAGTCTGTATCAATATTTTTACAGTCAAAAAAGGAATTTGTCTCTATTTTGCGATTGAGAAGTGTGATAGTATAATATATAATAGTTTAGACCAACTACCTAGATTTGCAAACAATCGCAATAGAACCGCTATAAAATAGAACTAGAACAGCTTTCTATTGGGAAATGGTAGACTCGACCCCCTGTATGGCAACGGAAAATCTAATGTGTGGCCTTGCATGCCCCATCAAGTACTCGCAAGATGACCTAATGAATACAACTAAAAATACTGTCCTAGTAGCTAAGTTTGGTCCGAGACATTTTCGCTTTGCTAGCAACTTACTTACTTTATTCATATTATTCACGCCTTTATCCCCAAAGGGGTGGCAGAGGTATTACATTTCATCACAAGAATTTCTATCCCATGTAACAGGTGGTGAGCCCATTGACTTGTTGAAATGGAAAGGTGCAGGTTGTGGCGACTTGCTATTGAAAATTTTCAAACCGCCTATATTCCTTAAACTTGGCTTATCGACTGCCATGTTACTGGCAACCAGTCCAATCATAAAACTGAAAAACGATTACTATGTTAAGCAAGCAAGCAAGCAGAGACTATGGCTTTCCACTTGCTACGATTCTGGCATACAACTTTCGCTTCGTCAACTTTCATAATTGTTTTCATACACGCTCGCCGATTAAGGGTACTCTTGACCTGGCCTTTTGTCAAAAGATCTTTAATTTGATCGGTATATGTACGTCGAGGTCGACCCTTACCAGTTTGCCCATTTACTCTCACCGCATAAATTTTCTTGGTCAGTCTATTTTCATCCATCCTCTCCACTCTATCTTAGTCACTACGTCTTCTGTCATACCGCAATATTACTTTATCACGCTGTTCCTTTCTTTATCTATCAATTTCACTCCAGCTATACTTCGCAGACTCCTCATTTCTACTGCATTAATTTTACTTCTATGCTTCTTCTGCCATACCCAACTTTCACTGCCATATGTTAGTGTAGGGACAAGCACTCCTCTATGCACAGCCAGTCTTGCCTTTTTAGACACGTTCTGGGTGATCATAAAGGTGTACATTGCTCCATTTACTTGATTGCCAGCCAAAACCCTTCTTTCAGTGTCATCATCAAACTTTCCATCTCTCGCAAATTTTGAGCCTAGGTATATAAATTCATTCACTTGTTCCACTCTTTTTTCTTCCACAAAAATCGAGCAATCTGTCATGTTTTTCTCTCTTTCAAAAACCATTACTTTCGTCTTATTTACATTCACTTTCATTCCTTTGCCTTTCAGCGCATTATGCATAATATTAACCATCAACTGCAACTCGTCCGCTGATGATGCAAGTATTACCTGATCATCAGCGTAAAGAAGACATTTGATAGTCAGATCAGTCATTTTTAAACGATACGCACTTTCTTGCAGTTCTTTCAAGCAACTGTCAATGTATAGGTTAAACAGCCACGGTGACGCTACAAAACCCTGTCTCACACCTTTTTCGATGTGAAAAAAGTCTGTGCAAGCTCCGTTGATTCTGACACAAGCACTGGATCCCTGGTATAGAGATTTCAGTGCTCGTATCAAGTTGCTGCTTACTCCATACATGGACAATGTTGACCACAGTTCATTCCTCACCACTCTATCATAGGCCTTTTCCAAGTCTACGAATGCGCAATAAACTTTTTGACTCTTCGCCAAAAGTTTTTCAATTACGCATCGTAAGGAAAAGACCTGATCCGTGCATCCTCTTCCTTTCATAAATCCTGCTTGCACATCTCACATTTTCCCTTCAGTTTCATTCATCACTCTTTTTATCAATACTTTCGCATACAATTTGCCGACGATGCTGAGCAAGCTTATGCCGCGGTAGTTGTTGCACTCTTGCTGCGACCCTTTTCCTTTATACAGCGGTACGATGACAGCTTTACACCAATCTTCTGGTACGCTGCCACCCCTCCAGCAAAGGTTGAAAAGGCGGTGCAGCTGGCAAACTACCACGTACTGTCCCGCTTTCAGCATCTCGACAGAAATCCTATCAATTCCCGAAGCTTTGCCTAGTTTCATGCTATTCAATGCTTCCATAATTTCTTCTATACTTATATCACTTTCATTGCCGCTTTCACTTACTTCCCAGCAATGTGTCTGTGCTTGCATACCCTCTTTTTCAAATATACTTTCAAAATATTCCTTCCATCTTTTGAGCACACATTCTTCACCTTTCACAACACTGCCATCATGGTTTCTGATATGGGTGAGCTGCGATGTTGTCTGTTGAGCTCTCATTGTTCTTATGGATTTCCAAAAGAATTTTATATTCTTTTGGAAATCATCAGATAACCTGTTGTCAAAATCATCTCTGTCATCCTTCTTCTTTCTTTTTATCACCTCTTTTGCAACACGCTTAAACCTTTTATATTCATCCTTTGCCATTCTTACATCCTCATCCGTTGCCTTCTGCATTCTTTGATTGACTTTTGTAGTCAGCCAATCCAACCATGCTTTCTTCTTATCGGACAACGCTTTCATAACTTCTGCACACATTCTCTTTACCTTACATCTTTGGCTCCTCTTGTTTACTCCACACACTTCAATCGCAACTTCCACGAGTCCTTCCTTAAACGACTTTCATAATTTTTCCATCTCACATACATCATCTAAATTTTCAAATTTCTTGCTCACTTTACTTAAAAATTCTTCTTTTATACCTATCTCTTGCAAATTACCGACTTTTATGCGCTCTAGTACACTACAGGGTTCATGCACACGGTGCCGCTACCGCTGAAACAGACCTCTTACTCGACTCATAACCAAGAAGTGGTCTGTGTCAATACCGGCACCGCGGTATGCCCGGGTGTCTAGCACTTTCTTTCTCAGCCTTGCATCAACAATCACAAAATCAATCATGCTTCTCTGGCTTCCTTCTTGTCTCGTAAACAAGTGGATATCCTTGTGGTTGAACATGGTGTTGGTTACCACAAGATTCCTCTCCAAACATACTTCAAGCAAGCTTTCTCCATTTTCATTAACTCGTTCGTCACCATATTTTCCCAATACACTTTCATATCCATCACGCTTCACACCAACCCAACTGTTAAAATCACCTAAAATTACTATTCTTTCGCACTGTTTGCATTTACTCAGAATATCACTCATACTCTCCCAAAATGCCTGCCTCTCGCTTTGGTCTCTTGAAGATCGGTACCACCGCGCATCTTGCGCATCTGGCACGCTGTACTGGTATTGGCTACACCTGACCAGTAGGCGGTATAGGGTCCATGTGTAGTGGTGTCACATCCTTTCCTCTTTGTTTCATTCACACACAAAATATCAAGTCGTCTCTCTCGCATCATCTTGCATACCTCCACAATTTTGTCTCTCATTCCTCCTCTTACATTCAACGTAGCAAAGCGGCTATCCCTAGTCCACATTTCGCCTCGATGGGAAACGTGACGTGACGGGTCGCGAACCACATCGCTGCCATTTCGGATTTTATTTCTACTTATATCCATAGCGTACCCACGAGAAGCTAGGGAAATTTAGAGTCCGCCTAGACAGAGGCCCGCTTGTCTAGGTAAGGCTAGCCTTATTTTGGGGTCGCCTGGTCCCAGGGCAATCAGGCACGTTTAAAACTAGGCTCGCCCCTAGCCACGCAGCACATCGGCACGGCAACCTTCGCTTGGCGGAGAGAGGATAGGACGAGGACAGGGTAGGAAAAGGATTAGTGGATAAGGAAAAATGAATGAGGTAGGAAAAGGATTAGGATTAGGGAATAATAATCTTAACCTTCCGTATTCCAATCCGTAAAAAAATCAAACAGCCAGGACAGTTGTTAACACACCTTACATGGCCTCTGCAGTCCGAGCTCTTATCTTAACTAATTATCTTCACGTTTTAACCCTGACGGGGTAGTCAGACAGGTCAGATCACCAGGCTTCCCGATCCATGCATACTTCTTTCGCTTCCTGCAGATTCAATAATCACTTTATACACCTGGTTATCCGAGTACTTTTGACTTTTCCGTTTTTGCCAGTAACTTGGTAGTCGTTAAGCCAAATTTAAGGCCATGGGCGGCTTGAACATTATCATTTTGATTTCATCACAGCAATGGGCTGACCACCTGTAACGTAGGACAAAAATGCAAATAGTAAAATGTGGCCGATAAAGGCGTGATAATATGTATGTAGGCATGTTTATTATCGGTCTTGTTAGGAGCGTATGCCGTCTACACCCTCAAAACACCGTCCTATTCTCGTTATTGTTAAATTAGAATTCAGGCGAGGTTGTTCTACCTCAAAAATAGGTATTTGATACCTTATAACTACATGTACTCGTACATAAGTAAGCATAACGAAGAGATCCATTTTTCTCAGAACCAGATCATTGCTCTCATTCTAAAACACAATCATGAGTAACAATTTAACTTGTAAACAATAGCTGTTGATGACATAACGTATATTGGAAAATTGTAATTTTGTCTCGTAATAAGACATTCAACTTTTCCATTCCGACGCGTAGAAGTATAAAAAAGGAGACAATATATAATCGACATTGTAATTGAAGAATACACGCGAATTGCAAGCGGCACTTCGGCTTACTAACACGCACGTCTTCAGAGGGCCCGAAGTCTAGTATTTCAATAGTGTATCAATGGAGTGTCGATAGCTTGACAATGGCACAGTTTTGCACTTTTCGTAGTCCGCTAACTTTAAAAGACCAATGGCTTCTCACTGACTTGTCATTAGCCTGCCACTCATACAAATCTGTATTCTACTAACCAATGACGTCTCGGTGTATTTCCAATGGTTTGGCAAACGGTAGTCTACTAATTATTTGACATTAGTTTCAATGACTTCACGATGTCTTCAGTATGACTATTTGTCATTATGCCACCATTGAACCACCATCGAGCAGACACTGCTTTGTTACGAGTGGTTGATACTATTCATATCTCATATTTAGTTAATAATTAGGTAAAAACGAAAAATATTACACTCGCTAATGCTAGAAGAGGATCGTCGACGAAAAAGCGCCAAATATAGCCGGGGAGAAAATAATGTTTGAGTAGGTACCATAATTCCCGAAGAGGGATAGGTAAAAGTAAATAGTAAGACGTTCGTCACAATAGGTAGATACAATAAAGACTGGGTGAAGAAAATCGCAGATTAAACATTCCATGATTACAATATAAGTGATGGAATTTTAAGTGTTTTTTTTTTGTGTTACGATACAACTTCTCTTTGTATTTCAGCTTCTGTCTAATATATTCCAGTCATTTTTCCACTTCGAAAATTGTGCGGAGTAACTTTGGCGGACCGAATACGTAACGAAGTGGTACGCAATATGGCAGGTTTGATTGAAAGTGTCAGCGTTAAGCTGGAAAAGGGCATGCTCCGTTGGTTTGGACACGTCCAACGAATGAGTGAGGAACGATTGACGAAGAATATAATATTGTGCGAAAGTAGAGGGTAGAAGGAGTCAGGGCTGGCCGAGACTTACATATGAAGACCACGTGAGCAGATTGCTCAAAAACGGAAATGCCATAAGTACTCTGATACCCAGACGTGCATGTATGAAGCGATTGATGAATCTTGAAGAAGCGAAAGAAGTATGCATGGATCGCGAAGTCTGGCGATCCGTCCTCTCTGACTACCCCGTCAGGGATACAGCGTGAAGATAGTTTAGTAGTTTTTAATTGTATGCAGCAGGATCTTCAAACTTTAATGAGTTAAAATCCATTTTACAATGCCACACAAACCACAGTGCAAGGACTATGTTGTGAGACAAGTGAACAAAGCATTTTTGTAACTTGTGAAAGCATTCATGAAGTTTATAAATGCTATGCCCAGTTGGGCATAATATACCTCGGCATATGCTCCTTTTGACCTTAAACTCTCTACCTATGGCCTAGGGTAGGTTAGGCTGTCTTTTACAAATATTTACCTCATGCATCAGGATCAGCTTATAGCCCACTACAGCACAGTTATATTTGTGACATATCTTCTTCATCTTAACATATTTCCAGTGACTTGTAAACATTGTGCTACTTTTTGTAACTGCAGGAGCAGCTTTAGTTTAGCTAGTTTTTAGCATAATTGGAAGAGACCACTGTCTGACCCCCTAACCTTGTAGCGGCACTAGCATCTTCGCATGCGTTGGTGAGCTGGTGCACCGCTAGCAGCTGTCACTTAAGCCCCCGTAATATTGGATAGGCCCTTTATACACATACACATGTTTCGCATGCCATTTAAGTTGGAATAATAACAATAAAAAAACAATCCATTAGAAATAAATGTTTATTAATACATCATTTAATAGAATTTCCAACAAATATATTTGAATGTTTTCTTAAAGCTAAAGGTGTGTCAGTCGAGCAATGATGAATATGTGAAAAATGTTTTGTTTTCCTCATGGAAGGCCATGCCATGCCATACAGCATGCGCTGGAGAACAAATTATGGGCAGAGAGAAATTTCTAAAAAATATACTATTGCTTGTAGTGTTAATTTGCCTTTTTTCTTATTAGTTTGGGTGTAAATCTGAAAGCAATACTACCCTGGCTCTTTGTCCCTGAAAGTAAAATACAATAATTTATTAAAAAATATCAGGGTGACTTTAAATAGGTGTAATTGTTTTAAGGGGGTAAGAGTACAGCCCATGGGATGTTCAAAAATGTGTGGAACACCTGGTCGAAATCTACTGGTTTCGGAAATACACGATACTTTAACTTTTTTAGGAAAATTACCAAAATTCAAGAGAAATCCTTAAAAATAAAAATAAATACTGGATGCATGGATTTTATTTTTATTTTATCTGATTGCTGGATAAATTATCCATAAAATAAAAAACATCAAATGTTATGAATCAGTTAAAATTTTAGAGTTATGAGAGCTAAAACTTGTAACAATAAAAAAAAAATTTGCTTTATCGAAATTTCAATTGATTTTAGTGAAAAATATCCACTCCGAACTGGTCGTACAAACGATGTCATTAAATTCCTTGTTTCCTTAGCTTTCTAAAAAGGTATAATAAGTGTACAAAATTCTCAGATAGCGCCCAACATACTCAGTTAGTCCCGAGTAGGTAATACGTAAACTGCACATTAATAACATTATTAGCACTTTACCATACTACCCTGCTAAGGTTTTTTCTTTAAGTGTCATTAATTTACCTCGTAACACGTCTCATTGATTTGCTTTAGTGGACTTTATGAATGCCGCTCATGAACACTTCCACTTTCTCTAAGCCGTTGAAACGCCGCAGAAAAGACACGTACACTAGGTGCGCGACGATTTGGAAATCGGTGTATGTACTCCCTTCTGGCCGCTGCAGCATTACCGTCACAGAATCCGTACACAAACACAATGTCTGCGTACTCTTCGCTACTGTAGCTTGCCATTGAAATAAAGCAAAGAAACAGATGGATGAAATAACTAGTACGAATAATAGGTACGTCCGGCACGCGTAAGTATCTAAGTAGTACTAGACAGAGGTCGCGCAACTTGGGGCCCAAGCGCAAGGCAACGGCCAACCGTCAACAATTGCTATCTCACTCACACACGTTGTGCTATTTATCGATTCTCTCACTCTCGCATAGTGAAACCGTGAGAAAGGTTTTAAGAATTCCAGGTATCGGCTCGGCTTGCAATACATTAACAATAGGGATCATAACTACCTGCTCGGGACTAACTGAGTATGTTGGGCGCTATCTGAGAATTTTGTACACTTATTATACCTTTTTAGAAAGCTAAGGAAACAAGGAATTTAATGACATCGTTTGTACGACCAGTTCGGAGTGGATATTTTTCACTAAAATCAATTGAAATTTCGATAAAGCAAATTTTTTTTTTATTGTTACAAGTTTTATCTCTCATAACTCTAAAATTTTAACTGATTCATAACATTTGATGTTTTTATTTTATGGATAATTTATCCAGCAATCAGATAAAATAAAAATAAAATCCATGCATCCAGTATTTATTTTTATTTTTAAGGATTTCTCTTGAATTTTAGTAATTTTCCTAAAAAAGTTAAAGTATCGTGTATTTCCGAAACCAGTAGATTTCGACCAGGTGTTCCACACATTTTTGAACATCCCATGGGCTGTACTCTTACCCCCTTAAAACAATTACACCTATTTAAAGTCACCCTGTATGCCTTAGTATTTTATGTAATAATACAAAATATCCTGTTACAGTGGAGAAGTTATAATGCATTTACACTTATATTGGAAATAAATGTTTATTAATATATCTATTATTGAAAGAGAGATACAAGCTGCAAAAAGTTAACACGAAGGCACTGATAGAAGAAGCTCGTGAAAGGTTGTCGTTCAATTTCCGGGATAATGCCAAGCTCTTCTGGAAAGAGGTAGGCAAGACCCGGAGTTGTTCGGCAATCTGCAGTATGAATAAAGTGATTAGTGTTAACAATGACGTCCTAACAGACCAAACTGACGTCCTACAGAGATGGAATGAATATTATGGAAAGATGTATGCAAGAAAAGACGGAGATGCCACATCGGGAAGTAGAGCTCACTTCGATACTCTGGATCCCGATGTCATTGAAGTCATTAGTATGAAAGAAATTGAACAAGCAATAAGAAGTATGAAATGTGGTAAGGCTGCGGGAAAAGACAGAGTTACTGCTGAGATGATCAAGTACGGTGGGTCGCGCGTCTGGGACACACTATGTCTGTTTTGCAACTTGTGCTGGCGGACGGGTGAGGTCCCAGATGACTGGCGAATAGCAGTTGTAGTACCTATTTACAAAGGGAAAGGCTCGCGCCTAAACTGCTCCAGCTACAGGGCGATCAGCTTGGTCAGCTTAGCTAGTAAAGTGTATGCAAAGGTTATAACGGCAAGAATGCAAGAAAAGTCTGAAAGGTATTTATGGGAGGCTCAATGCGGATTCCGGCGTGGAAGAGGTTGCAAGGATCAAGTGTTTTCTCTCCGCATGATCGCGGAGAAGTTTCTGGCTATTAGCCAGAAGGTTTTCTGCGCTTTTATGGATCTGGGAAAGCATTTGATAACGTTGTGAGAGAAACTTTGTGGGATTTGCTGCCCGGATATGGTGTGGACGGCTCGCTACTGCGGACAATACAGTCGCTTTATAGAGACTGTAAGACTTGCGTGCGAGTAGGGGGGGATGTGTCACCTCTTTTTGATGTCTGTACAGGCGTCAAACAGGGTTGTGTCATGTCCGCCTGGCTTTCATAGTGTATCTGGACAGTTGCCTGCAGAAGTTGAAAGATTGTGATATGGGTGTGAATTTGGGTGACTTTAAAGTAAACTGTCTGCTGTACGCTGATGATGCGGTGCTCATGGCCTCATCAGAAGCCGACCTTCAGGCATTAGACACTAATATGAAAGAGGAGTGTGAAAGTAAGGGTCTTCGCTTGAATGCAAGTAAAACTAAGGTTCTAGGTCATCTCTTTCAAATAAAGAGATGACGTAAGAACCAAATGCGAGATTAGGGTAAACCAGGAACGGCTAGAGCCAGTGAATGAAATTGTGTATTTAGGGAGTATGTTTAGCTCGGATGGAAGATGTGATTCGGATGTAGAATGGCGAGTAGCTGCCGGAAACAAAGTTAATGGTGCTTTGTCCCAGTTAGTAAAGCGACAAAGCATCGTAAAAGAAGCACGACTGGCGATTCATAACGCAGTGCTAGTGCCAACTTTGCTTCTTGGTTTGCTTTTAGCGAAACCTGGGTATGTCAGCAGATGCATGAAAGTAAATTGAAAGCTGTGGAGATGCGATCACTTCGAAAATTGTGCGGCGTTACTTTGGCCGACCGAATACGTAACGATGTGATACGCAATATGACAGGTTTGAATAAAAGTGTCAGCGTTAAGCTGGAAAAGGGCGTGCTCCGTTGGTTTGGACACGTCCAACGAATGATTGAGGAACGATTGACGAAGAATATATATTGTGCGAAAGTAGAGGGTAGAAGAAGTCAGGGTAGGCCGAGACTTACATATGAAGACCACGTGAGCAGATTGCTCAAAAACGGAAAGGTCAAAAGTACTCGGATACCCAGACGTGCGTGTAGGAAGCGATTGATGAATCTTGAAGAAGCGAAAGAAGTATGCATGGATCGCGAAGCCTGGCGATCTGTCCTCTCTGACTAACCCGTCAGGGATACAGCGTGAAGATAGTTAGTTATATTGGCTGATTTAAAACCGTAATCGCACAGTTCACTGCTGGATGTAGGCCTCTCCCAATCTTCACTATCGCCAGGTGTTCTACTGTATAATTTAGGAGGTATTTAATCTTACTGTACCATGCTGGCAAGACTAATTGGTTTAAGGTTTTATTTATTTTGCCTTTTCTTTGCCATGACCTCATCCATTAATCAGTAGGTACAGGACTCGCAGGTAGTTCGGGCCCTGAAAATGTTGATAAAACTTCACCTCAACACAAATATCAATATGAAGATTGAAAAGTTTAATACTTGTTGTCGGCAGCTTAGATTTTTGTTTCTGAGTACCAACTTTGGATTTGTTTAGTTATAAAACTGACAATAAAAGACAAATAAATAATTAGTCCCCAGTAAAATTGTAAGGTAAGTCTCTATTTAAACTTTTCTCTTCATAGCTATTGCCTAGCCTTCTAGTAAGGACAATTAAAAAAAAATTGCTTAATTGGGTTCTCAGTTTCAACTTGTGTGAAATCTATCTACTACTAGTTCTTTAAATATACACAATAATAGAGAATCTTTTAAATATACACTCACTTTTAGTCGAAAGGTACCCAATATGTACTTTGAACAAGTTTGCTACAATGAATAGCTACTACTTTCAGACAAAACACTTCACAAAACTCTTCCTTGGACAGAGAACATCTCATAGCCAGGACCATAGGGGTCCTAATAAACGATATTAAAACCTCTGGGTGCTCCCACACTTGTCATTGTCACTTTTCATTTTCATGCAAAAAGTTATTGAATCTTTGTATTTTCAAGATTCAAAGTAAACGATAAAGTGTGCACAAAACTTTTCTTCATACTGTGTTATGTACTTACTATTTCTTATAAAGTTACAACTTTATTTAAACTTTTATATGAACTATTAATATAATAAAATATGAATAAATTGTTGGTTTTTTTTTTGTTCTTGTGGCGATACTATTGCTCCGCCAATAACTCAGTGTGGATTTGGTAGGGGTTTAGTAAGTCTGTCCACACTTAGGATTGTTTGTTTTCCGCGTCGAAGTTCGGAATTTTTTTGCCACTACCATTAATGTCAATATCACTTTTTTTCATGTACCTAGCACAGGCACGTAGAAACAGCCTAAGAAATAATTTCTGTTTTTTTTAGTTTAATTATGCTTAATTTGTTTTGGTTGCCACATTTATACAATTCTATCATTAAATATGATATGTTTTTATAAAATTAACAATTCTCTGGCTCAAAATTATAGACAACTTAATGCATATTGATTATAAAAGAAAAGGAGTCACTAACTACTGCTGAAGAACTGGTGAGAGGTGTCTCTCCACAACTAAGTAGAATCTTTCTGCATATTAACAAACAGTGCACTTTAGTTAAACAACAGTCTCAATGTCCATGTTACTCCCACTCATTCACTAGTATAATTTTTCCTATTACCATTATAACTCATGAAATTTCAAACAATAACGATTTGTTACAATTTTTAGACGAGAATCCTCACTTTTATATCTTGTACACTGACGGCAGTAAAACTAAAGATCATGTAAGATCTGCAGTGTTTGATCCACAGACGAAATTTCCCCAAAGTTATGTTTTAGATAAAAACTGTTCAATATTTACAGCAGAGGCATATGCAGTTTTAGAAGCACTCAAATTAATTCACCATTTGAAAACCAGTAAAAACTTTTTAATTCTAACTGATTCTTTTAGTCTCATAGAGAGTTTAAAAAACCTAAAATTTAATTTTAAATCCAGTTACATTTTATACCTTATTAAAGATTGTATATATAAATTGCACAATATGGAAATTAATGTCGCTTTTATGTGGTCACATAGAGGTATAACTGGCAATGAGGTAGCTGACAAAACTGCATATGAAGGGATTAATCCTTTAAATGTCATGTATGTAAGGAATATTCCGCTAACTGATTACTACAGCTCTGTAAATATAGACATATTAGACCAGTGGAAAAGCATGTGGAAAAAAGACCAAGAAGAAAAAGGAAAGTGGTATGGCTCTATACAGGAGGATATACCAGCATATCCATGGTACTGGAAATTGAAGTCGGCAAGTCGAGACTTCATAACGACTATAAACAGGCTTCGATTCGGACACTCCACCACTCCCTCCCACCTGGCGAGGTTGGGAATTGTGACAGATAATAGGTGCAAAGACTGTAATACTCCACAAGCGGATATTGAACACACTGTTTTCTTCTGCCAAACACACAATATGCAAAGACTG
This sequence comes from Thumatha senex, assembly GCA_948477245.1. Taxonomy (NCBI): domain Eukaryota; kingdom Metazoa; phylum Arthropoda; class Insecta; order Lepidoptera; family Erebidae; genus Thumatha; species Thumatha senex. The sequence goes on along the minus strand of OX419725.1, from coordinate 18,636,330 downwards.
ATACTTGCTAGTGAAATCAGTGAAATAATGGCAAATGATTCCTCCCGCCGCTTGAAAGATTTATTAACAAATGTAAAGTGCTACAAATATTTATACGATTTCATTAAAAATACGATTGGAAGAATTTAACAAAACAATAAATATTAAAAGTGTTCAAAGTGTTGAGTATAGTGTTTAATAAAGTGTAGATATATTTATAAATAAAAAGACGTGTCTCAAATGTCTAGTAACCATGACAAAAATCTTAAAAAAAAAACACTGTTGAGCCATTGTCATTCCATTGCCACTCTATCGACATTTTGCTGCCACCGTGTTTTTACGTTAGTAGATTACCGATTTTTGCTCAATTATGTGGCGATGGAATGACCATGGCTTGTTCTTTAACGTAAATTAGTAGACTTGAGGCCCGGGCCTCAAGTCTACTAAATTACGAAAATCAAATACCCAGTTTTCTTATATAATCAATATGCATTATGTTTTCTATAATTTTGAGCCCGAGAATTGTTAATTTTATAAAAACGTATCTTATTTAATGAGAGAAGCGCTCGTGGCCCCGCGGACGTAGTGTTCTGTAAACGATCACTGCGTTAAGCAACTTTCACTATGGCTGGTCCTCGGATGGGTGACCACTTTGTGGCATTTATATTTGCGAGCGTTTCCGTGCTTCGGAAGGCACGTTAAGCCGTTGGTCCCGGTTGCCAGTAACATGGCAGTCGTTAAGCCAGCTCGAAAAATTTCAACAGCAGGTCGCCACAACCTGCATCTGTCCATTTCAACACGGCAATGGGCTCACCACCTGTTACGTGGGACAAAAAGCAAAGCATACGGTGAAACGTGGGCGTATAGTACGCCTCTGCCTACCCCTTCGGGGATAAAGGCGTGAAAGTATGTATGTTTGTATGTAGAAGTGTATAAATGTGGCAACCAAAACAAATTAAGCATAATTAAACTAAAAAAACAGAAATTATTTCTTAGGCTGTTTCTACGTGCCTGTGCATGAAAAAAGGTGATATTGACATTAATGGTAGTGGAAAAAAAATTCGAACTTCGACGCGGAAAACAAACAATTTATTCATATTTTATTATAATAATAGTTCATATAAAAGTTTGAATAAAGTTGTCACTTTATAAGAAATAGTAAGTACATAACACAGTATGAAGAAAACTTTTGTGCACACTTTATCGTTTACTTTGAATCTTGAAAATACAAAGATTATTTATTTATTTATATTTAATATCGTTTATTAGGAACCCTATGGACCTGGCTATGAGATGTTCTCTGTCCAAGGAAGAGTGCTCAAATGCACGCACCTAATGTTTACGAATGTACTCTTACTATCTCGCGCGTTCATGCGTTTAACCGACTTCGTGTTATGTTCACTACAATGCATGTAATAACGTATTCAATATTCTTCCGTCTTTTAGTCATGTGAAGACAATACTTCGGCATACGTTATTATTCAAATTAGGAACTGAAAATCCCCGAAGGTAAATTATAAGACAATGTTATATTCTATAAATCATTATATTAATTAAAAACATATTTATCACTAATTTTATTTTAAAATTTATTTATTTAGTAAATTTCGTTTTCGCCTTGGTATGAAGTAGTCTAAGATCCTTTCCCAAATTGTCTTCACTGGAGGTCTTGGAGTTGGACTTAGGGGTAACGTAGTAACGCACATTTTGACTGGTGGCCGATGCACTATAAAAGGATATGGATGTTTAATCACTGGCGATATTGTAGTTCCAATCAGACTAACTGTCGGATTAGGAAAATAATTCGGCTGACTCTTTATCACTTGCGGCTGACTGGCCCCACCGACCAAAATAACTGGTAACGAACTTCCTTTTGTAGTGGTACTAGATGGCCTAGCCGTAGTAAACGTGCTTGAGTACAATGGCTTCATAGTCGCAGTTGTAGCAGTTTCAATAACTTCCTGAAGTACAGAATCATCATAGTCTCTGTGCTCCTCAACTGCAGGTTTGACAAAAATCACTTGACTTAAACTGTTTATATCATGCACTAGTTTTGCGTGTTCTTTTACTAAATAATCTCCTCTTGGTATTAGATTGTCGATTATTCTAATAGTATCTATGCTTCGAGATGCTTCTCTGGGATAGGGTACAAACTCTGTTGGTATATGAAGGTATGATCGCTTTGATCTGCCGACGAGTGGAGCTTTCGATCGCCAACCTGACAAAACCACAATATTAACATTTAAGTAGATGTTTTGAGAGTACTAACAAGTAATTAAGTCATCATTATTACCATCAGTCAAAATGGCGACCAATCTTTCGACAGTATAATCACTGCAGTTAACCTGAAAAGAATAATCTGAGTTGTAGAAAAGTGCCGAATGTTTTGGCTTAGAATATGGTTGGCTGAGAAAGACATATTTTATAACTCGCTTGTGGCATGTACTCGTAGAAGGACATGGGTACGAGTATGTAACAATTTGATTTCAGGAAATCGCATAATTATCTTTTTTTGTCCTTTGACTCAATAATTTGATTTAAATCAGGCTGCATTTTTATTGTCTAGTGTCCCATAAATCTTCAACTTGGCTTAACGACTGCTATACGTGTCTTCTGAAGCACGAAAACGGTCATAAATGGAAATGCCATAAATCGGTTACCCATCTGAGGACCAGCCATAGTGAAAGTAACGGAGTGATCGTTTAGAGAACACTAAGGGCCGTATTTCAGAACGTTTCTCAATACGCAATCAACGCTTGAGAGTAGCTTTTATAAGGAAAAAGCTAGCCTCAAGCGTTGATTGAGTATTGAGAAACGTTCTGGTATACGGACCTAAGTTAGCAGGGCTACGAACGATTCAATTTTTATTTTTTATTTTTCAAATTATCACAAAATTATTTTATTATATAGACAGCAGCTATCAGACCATTGATTCTCGGCATTGTTGAAACCAATTGTCGTAAAGTCTCGTAAAGTGTACCACTAGCAGGGCATTGCTTGTGCCCCGGAGATCTCAGCAAGGCTCCTTATATCAAAGATGATCATTTTGCTTAACGTATAATAAGTACATGTAACAATAGATGACTGCCTCGGTGTCGCAGTGGTAGTGTATGCGACGGCCGCGACTGAGGTCCCGGGTTCGATTTCCGGGTTAGAAAATTTATTTGAGAGATCCACAAATGTTTGTTTCGGAGTTTGGGTGTTTCCTGTGTATAATATGTATGTATTTAGAAATAAATAAGTATGTTTATTAGTCTTCTAGATCCCTTAACACAAGCTTATATTAGCTTACGTTAGGCTAGACGGCGCTGTATAAAAAAAATTCATACAATAATTTAGTCCCATTTTAGACTTCTAAATCGTAATGTTCAGAAAAGTCTTATAAAACGGCTTAGTCTGTCCGTCTGTCTGTACGCATGCATTTCTCGGGAACTATAAGTGATAAGTATATACTATAAGTCCGAGACTACCAGGACTTTAATTGGTCGTGCCAATTAGTGTCTAGCACATAAGACCTTTTAGCCTTTTTGTTACCACCTTACTAAAAAGTCAACAGGTTCAAAATTTCTTACAAATTTAACAACTAAAATAGACACATTATTTAAATTTATTCGGCCTTTTAGACCCACCACAGTTCCGTGCTTCGGAAGGCACGTTAACCCGTTGGTCCCGGTTGCCAATAAAATAGCAGTCGTGAAGCCAAGTTGAAAGCCATATGGGTGGCTTAAAAAATTTCAACAGCAGGTCGCCGCAGCCTGTGCCTGTCCATTTCAACACGGCAATGGGCTCACAACCTGTTACGTGGGACAAAGATGCGTACGGTGAAATGTGGGCGTTTAATATGCCTCTGCCTACCCCTTCGAGGATAAAGGCGTGAAAATATGTATGTATGTATAAGTGATAGAAACAAAGGTTTTGCGGAATTTAATTCAGGACAAATTGAAAACGTGCAGGAGCTATTTTGAACCTTTTACAACTTCCGGTTTTGAAACTGGTTTCGGCTTAGAAGTCATCTGATCCCTTTGCAACGATTGTAGGGGCGCTTACCTTGTTAATGTACATAAAGTTGATGCTTGTTATACTACAGCGAGTTCTAGAAATTATTACACGCTATTTATCAGAAAAGAGTGAATGGGCAAACTGGTAAGGGGCGACCTCAACGTACATATGTATGAAAACACTTATGAAAGTGGAAGAAGCGAAAGTTGTATGCCAGCATCGTAGCAAGTGGAAAGCCATAGTCTCTGCCTACCCCGATGGGAGAAAGGCGTGACGATATGTATGTATGTATGTTCTCAACTGGTTGTATGGTCGATAAAAAAATTAAAATAAAGTATCGAACAAGAACTTGACACACAAGCCTAAAATAGGAGTTTACTAAGATTTTTAAGATCTTAGATATTTAGACACGAACACTTCTGTTACTAAGGTCCGTATTCCAGAACGCTACTCAATACTCGATCAACGATAATTTATACTGTTGATTGATGGCACTTGGTGGAACTTGCTACACATTTTCAATAATAACACTTGTACTATTCCACAACATTTACTTGATAAACCTTACCGGTTTCGACTCACGGCATTCTCAAAGGCACACAATATGACAACTGGATCTAGTAGGTGTACCAAAATTAATAACATTATTATGTAGGAATATCAACACATCAAGATACCAGTTTCGAAATTTACCCCACAATTAGGGAGAATACAAAATTTTGATCTTAATACAATTTATATTCAAAGTATTAGAATTTGAACGTGACATAGTAAATGTCAAAGTGTCAAATTATTAAATGTTAAAAATATCTATGTCAAAATTATTAAATGTCAAGAATTCAATATAATGATAAATTATTAAATATTCAATACTGCATTTTGTCATTAACCAAATAAGATTACAAACTAACAGTCAACCAAACATTACACATTCTTTGATAGTAGTAATAAATATGTAGATGTAATCACTTAATGTAGTAAGGGTGAGCGATTTAAATCTAATTGTTGGTTTAAACTAATTTTCTTGTCTGCATTCATGTGTCTACTTATCTCGAGCGCTTCGAGAGCATTCATTTTCCTACCTTTATCACAGGAATGAAGAACCTTGAAATTGACTTTTGGGTCTAAACAATGTTTTCCGTTAGCAGGTGTTCTCCAAAATTAGACTCAATTTTTGCATTATAAAATCTAGTTTTATTCAGACTAGATTTTGCATTATAAAGTGTTTCTTGAGAGTTGATAATAAACGTTCTGGAATACGGCCCTTAGACACGAACAGTTCTGTTTGTTCGACATGCTAAAACAGTTTTACACGAAAAAATACCTTGCGCCTATTTTCTTTCTCAACTTTTCCTGGTACATTATTTTTAGATAAGATCTGCATATCATAAATTTGTCGTACAAAAATCCTATCTAATATTAAAGCCCTGGTAGTGGTACAGGGCTTAAATAATATATAGGATTTGTATGGAATTTATGACAAGTAGCAATTTTCAAGTACACTCACTACTAAATACAGAGCAATCTAGCTTCCCTTGGCTATTACTCAACCGTGTCGTATGTACCTTTGCAAAAATAAAGTTATGATATAACTAGTTGACACCGGCAGCTAGCAGGAAAATTCTATAAAATAACAAAAGGGGTTTGAGCAGCTGCTTTGCGGAGTAAAGGCCAATGACGATCGATTTTGTTGACTAAGGGTGGAGCTGAGACGGTGCATGTGTACCAGCGTATACCGAGGAAAATTAGTTTATCCACCAACCCCTAAAGTAATACCGACTATAACTTTATAATGACCGACTATAAATTTATTACTAGTTGACGCCCGTGGCTCCGCACGCGTGGTGAAGTTTTCCCTTTTCCGTTTCCCACAGGAACTTGTTTACGGGATAATAAGTAGCCTATGTATTATTCGGATGTGTAAGCTGTATTATTGTAAGGTTTTATCAAATTCCATTAAGTAGTTTTTGCGTGAAAATGTAACAAATTTACATTCATTTATTCTTACAAACCTTCGCGTTTGTAATATTTGTAGGATAAGGCAACCTATACAAGGGGATCTACCAAAATCTTCGGGGTTTAAGAGACTTAACCCACCGATTAACGGACGAGGTAACGACACAGGCGACCTTACGGGGTTGGGACATCAAGCGGCAGTCGCTCCTACGAATGCCGAAAACCAAAACATAACGATAGACGCTCCTAGCAGCCATATAACAATGAAACCTAAAATTCAAATCCAGCTAGGCTTTGGAAACAACTAGGAATACACTAAGATAAAAAGAAACTATCCATCAATAGGTCGGTGTAAATTTGATTTTAAATGTTCATCTAGGCGGGCCCACATCAAAGCATTTACCAGACAGAAGACATTCAACAAATAAAATATCCAGTATAATCTATAGTCTACTATCAATAAGCAATGCATAACCGAACTTTTTTAGACTTAAGTAGATGTCAATAAATCAAAATATAGTCGCTTAGCATATTTAATTGTCCAGTTGACTTCCATTATTACCTCAATTTGTCACAGAAATGATTATAAAGCATGTTAATAATTAGCAGTATTGATTGGACTTACCCCTGGCATTGTGCCGGCAAACGGGTCAGGCGTGACGGCCACGGGCACGCTAGCAACAGTGACCAAACACGAAAACTTGAACACCACCTGCCACCACATGATCAAATGATTAACTGCCACCTGACAGTGTTCGTTCTCAGCCCCCCCACAAGCAGTGTAGGGGAAACAATGACAGGCCTCACAATTTTTTTTTCCCGCGTAGAAATCATGCACGAACCTGTGTTCTATTGACTCTTGAAACAGCACTAAACGTTTCAATGATACATGTTCACGTAAAAATATTGTATATGTACTTATATGGGTGTTTTAAATATAATTAAATTTTGATAGGATAACTAGCAGTCGCTACCAATAATCTTAATAATATTATAAATACGAAAGTTTGGATAAATATAAATAAATAAATAAATATCGTTAGGACAACTCACACAACGTCATCTGATTCCAAACTAAGCAAAGCTTGTACTATGGTAAACAGATAACTGATAAACATACTTATATATTTCTAAATACATACATATTATAGATAAATAACACCCAGACACAGAATAAAACATCGTGCTCATCACACAAAGTTTTATCCTGGGTGGGAATCGAACCCTCGACCTCTTGCGTAGCAGTCGGATACACTCCCACCGTGCCACAGAGGCAGTTAAATGTTGTTTGTTACTCTTTCACGTAAAAACTACTGAATAGATTTTAATGAACCTTTACAGTAATATAGATTATACATCAGAATAACACATAGGCTACTTTTTATCCCGGAAACCGGTTCCTGTGGGAAACGGGAACAGGAAAACTTCTCTACGCGGGAGAAGCCGCGGGCGTCAACTAGTGCAAAATAAAAAAAGTAAAAGTGTGTGCGTACAAAGTACACATTTGAAAACAAAAATGAAACAGCTTTAATTTTTAAGTTTCGTTTTTATTTATATTACTCACCTACTCTGAATAACAAATACATTACTTGGTTAGTATAAGTATGACTTACAAATTTATCACAAAATGTTTATTTATTTATTTAACTCACTGTTTAAACACTATTTAAGTTATTGTGTTACTTGTTTACAGAATTCATACTCCCCTTTTACACATATACATCATTCTTCACTAAATTATCCACCCCTGACAGTACCAGGTACAAAACTGCATTTAAGGCTGGCTGCGTTGCCACGCTAAAAAGCATGGCCATTATTTGCACCAGGTACGAGCCGGAGTGGGAGTACTGGGACTTCTCGCGTAAAACAATTCCTTCGGTTGTTACATATAACAACCGCATTAAAAAATACTAGGAAGCATTTTAGGACTCCACGTATGATTTATTTTTTATTACCATGGGCGTACCCAGGGGCGGCAGGGGGGGGCAGCTGCCCCCCTGGATTTGCTTTGGTCTCCTACTTTTGTCGAAAATAGTACAAAAATAACTTTTTCCTATTTGCAATACCATATACATCTTTTAAAAATCGTGAGGTACGTCGATTTTAACTGTTTGTTAGCAGCGTCAAGCCGGACTTGAAACGACTAAAAACCTCACGATCTCTACCTATTAGTTTAACACCGGGCGCCCCCAGTAACTACTCGCAAATCCTCCCTGGGTTCCCGGTAGAGTTTGGCTACCATCGTGGCCTGTTTTAATGGTTTGGGCGTTATCCAGCTTCTTTGGGGTTTGGTTTGGATCCCGCTTTTTGAGGCGGTGAGGCGAGCGTGAAATTTTAAGGTCAATCCGCCGTCTTGGACCTGCTTCTGTAAAATCAGTGGGCCATCCAGCGTACTAAACATAGTTATTTAAGAAATTATATAAATAATACCTGTTTTAATTTATATGTATTTCTTATTTACTAGTAGACGTTTGAGACGTGAGAGTAGTAGTAGGTTTAAACTAAAGAACGGGATAAAAGTAGGCGGAGTTACTTCTTCTACATATAAAAGAGTGCCAGTGAAAGTCCCGTTAAAATCGGTTCAGTTGTGTCAGAGATTAGCCGGAACATACAGAAAGAGATACACATTTTAAAAATAGTTTTTTTGTTATGTAAATAACGTATTTGATTTATCAAAATCTAAAGACAAGCAAGATGCATTAGGTGTATTCTGCGATCTATCCAAAGCTTTTGATTGCGTTCAGCATGAAACGCTGTGCAGAAAATTACATCACTATGGAATAAGACGCAAAGTTCTCGACCTTCTGTCTTCAAATTCTTCTTCTGTTAATAAAAAAAAAAGTTTTATGAAAAAGGTTATTACGCTGTTAAAGACTATTTGCAGGACAAGGACGCCTAGAAATTATCTGCTGGCAAAGTGAAATAATATTAAATTGTAAATAGGCCATCAAAAAAACATTCTTAAGTTTCTTGCCGGTTCTTCTCAGGTGGGCCGCGTTACGAACCGGTGGTCACTCTAAAAATATTAAATTTATCTTTAAACTAGTGTATGACATTTTGTAAGGGCCGGTTAAAATGGTCTATGCAAAATAAAGACTTTTTTTCTGTAGTGAAAATCTGTAAATTTGGAATTACAAACAGACATTTTAATTTTATTTATCTTTACATATAGAAGAACTTAACCAAATAAAAAAAAATATACATTAAAAAATAAATTAAATTTCAAAATTCTAATATATTAATTTTTATTACTTGTATTTTAAGGAACAACCCTTAAAAAGTAGGTACTATTGAACCCAAACACCATGTCTGCTGTGAATTTTCGAAGAGACAGCATTAGGTCAAAGTTCTCTATTAATTGTCATTTAACTTAACAGAGTAATCACACGCCAAAAGTGCCTAACATTATTATGAAAAAAAAGTGATACTCTTACACAGCTGAACCGATATTTACCAAATATACCTAAGAACCACCACCAAGAAACGGGTTTTCAAATGAAAAAAAGAAACCGCATTAAAATTGGTTTGTCCGTTTAAGAGCTACGATGCCACAGACAGACACCTACACACCGAAATCTACGTCTTACTTATAACATTAACACCCCTATTTTTGAGGGGGGGGGGGGTTAAAACCAGGTAACATTATAAAATATCTGAATTGCCCCCCCACCTGGCCCAGATCCTGGGTACGCCCATGTTTATTACCTACTAAAACGCACAGAGCTATCAGGGCTGCTTTACCAAGTACTTACCTGTATGAACTGGCGGGTGTGGAGCCAGACTCCCTGTCCCATCACTGCGTACGCTCGACATTTGTGCGGGCTACGCGCTGCGTAGTATCCGCATGGTCAATTTTGGGCCGGATCTTTAACGATTAGTACTACGGCATGAGGGTTGCTACCGACCATGATACGAGCCATTGCCGGCAGCCGCCAAAGAGAGTGGCCAAAAGAGAAGAGCTACGAATATGGGAGAGACACCGTGCTGAATTCGTGCGCACCCCCTACTAGTTTCGCTCGTGAGTGAAAAGTCGGTAGACCCTGTTCACTAAGTTCATATGGCGGCTGGCACAATCTGTGTACAAGGTGTCTTCTACTGCCCGCTCGACCGCCCTCCAGTTCCTTTGTTTTCCTCAGAGGGACATTCGGAGGCATATCTTAAACTTCAGGAATCGTGAGGGGCAGCAAATCTGTCCCTCACACCTGCTTCCCTGCAGCAAGACTGACGGCGTGTAAACGGATTCCTCGCCCGTATACTATAAGCTGGCAAATAGATATAAAGTGGTCACCATAGCTAATCATATCACTCCATTGCTTCTTTGAGTCACGGTGGCAGAACAAACACCCTTTCATATTTGACTCTTACATTATCTTTGACATTAGTGTGGCCTAATCTATTTGTCACTACAAGGGATTTAAAATTAAAAGCTTGTGTTCTTTTCTGTAATGTAAAACCTATATAAAACCTACTGCAGCGCATGATATAATCTTATCAGAACATAGCTGATGGGCGTTATTCCACTATTTTAGGACGTCATTGTCTTGTCGCAATCTAGGTAGGTACCTACTTAGAATTTCTCCAGACATCCTTGGGATTATGTTGTGACTATATATGAATCGGTTACAAAGAGTACTTATTCTACATGCATAATAAATCGCTTTGATATGTATCTAGACCGTTTCTTTTATCGTTAGTCTCTGAAGCTATTTAGTCGAGTAACTGAGTGTGAGTTCAGTTGTGTGTACATGGTTTTTGTGTTTTTTTATTGCAAATACTGCCACCGCTGCCTGTGCAGTTGCCGGTGAGTTGATTAGTTTAACTATAAAAGTGAATTGAAAATAAATTGCACATAGAGTGCACATAACGTATCTTAAAGATAAAGATAACACATAAAGATCATCTACTTTTTTAAGACAGAAAGCGCATTTTTGTATGTCAGCACTAACAAGCAGAAAAATGAAGACTAGGTACCTTTATCTATATCTTATTGAAGTGAAACTTCTTTATCGATGTTGAGAGAAATTTTATAGCTTGAAAAAAAATTGTCACGTTTTTCGGTTACGCGCCAAGTTGTTTTGAAATGAAACTTCTTTATCATAAGTGAATCTCTTTATCGACGTATGAGAGAAAATTAATAGCTGTAAAAAAATGTCGTAAAGAAGTTTCACTTTTTACCTGTGTACTCTGGTACACACATATTTTTTTATTATTACGGTGACCGAAAGGTCCGGTTCTTCAGTTGCATCCAGTTCTTACTTTGATCAATCAAACCTGTCGTAGGCCTCTCCCCTCTCAATCCAGTTCTTACTTAGAAACACGGAAAGCGATTGTGAAAAGCTTTTATTTACCTGCCGTTTGACTTTCGTCAAAATCCGAGCGCTAATCCCGGTGGCATACAAATCCCTCGTACCTAAATGTTCAAAAAAAGAAATTATATATTTATTATCAAGAATAATTTAAAACTAGAGATAATTTTTAGTATAACAAAATTGTCTAGTAGTAGTGTAGTATCTAATTACGTTTCAGCGTGAATCAATAAACATAAATATTGAAGAACATCAAACCTCACCATCATTATTCCTATTTTTTGTACAAAGACGCTGCACCGCGACAACATATGGCGCACAATTAATTATACTAACTGACCTGCACTGAACTGCAGCTTTGCCTGTGACACACTTTGAACCCTGTGACTCTCAATTATTCCCGATGATTTTTTTTATACTGTATGAACATGTACCCGATTTGTGGACATTTATAATTACTGCTCGACCACTCATATGGGCAGTAGCGTGATGGTATATAGCGTATGGCTTTCCTCGATAAAGGTGAAGGCGCTCTAAGCTATGTACCCGCTATCGAATTGTGGAATTATCGACACAATCACACACAGAGTACGCTTTCCCCGTGATCTTTTAAATTAGCCGAGCGTAGTCTCAGTGCACTCGAAGCGGAAGTGCTTACATTATTTCCTATAATGATAATATTCTAATACCACTCGAAAATATGCGCATTAGTAAAGGAACTGAAAAATTAAACATGAAAACACTCACTTTCTCACAACGCTTTCCTTTGTACAAGTTTTCACTGTTTAAAAAATGTTAAACGCATTTAATCAACGGCGAAATACCGTTGTTATTATGCACCTACGTGTTCAACGTAGGTGCATAATAACAACGCAATGCAAAACAACGCGTGTTAGTTTAAAAGTATCAGGTGCTCTCTTAAGGATGAATAATAGTGATGGCTCGAAGTTGTGACCGTGTGAGTATTCGTACTCGTATAATTCGTAATATCGACTGCTCGAAGACCAGGAAACATGAAGACGAGTTGTTCGAATTCCTCTGATGTATATCACACTTTCATAGAACAATTCTACACATCAAACGTAACCTCCACATGTTTGGAAATAGGTTAATAATATGGAACTTTATTAAAAAAAAATAAGTTAATTTCACAGGTTTGAGTACAAATACGACATTATTAAAAAACTATAATTATTTTTGTTTTTAAATGTTATTTTTGCAATATTCCGCTTTTTTAGAAGATGTCGTACGATGTCGACACGTGTTTCACCTACACACGAGGCCAAGACTGTTTGGCAGCAAAAATACTTACGCGTTCACCTCAACCTTTTGTAGTTCGAACGCAACCAAACGATAGCGCGATGTAGACTTCTAGTTGTTTTGTCTATTTATTAATAAACTAAGCAAAACAGAAGTGTGGAAGTATGTTTGTTCTTTCAGCAAAGTACACCCGTCCTGTTTTATAATTTCTAACTGCTCTAATACGGACATTTTTAGACCCTTTTCACATAAATGTAATATTTCAAAACTGTTGTTATCATTCAAAATATGCCCGGTGTCCAGCAAATGCTTCGCGAAATGTGATTTATCTGTTTGACCGTTTCGGAATGCTCCTAAGTGTTCCTTAAATCTGGTATCAAATGAACGACCTGTTTGGCCTATATAAACATTGCTACAACCATTTTATTTATTTTTATTTATTTATTTATGTACACACAAGAATATAGTAAAAACAGAAGGAGGAGTCATAGGTACAATGGTACTGCTTATTTCTATAAGAAATATCTGCCAGCAGACCGGCGAGAGGAAAATGTGAATACATAGGAAAGAACAAATAAAAGTGTGTAAGTAAAAAGTAGAAAAGAACTAAATCAACACACATTCAAAATAACTCAAAATAGACAAAATAATATTATTAACTATAAGGATATATACAAATACGTATAATGAAAGAATAAAAAAAATAATGATAATAATAATACTTACACATACACATATACTTTACACTTATTATATATTTACACATATAAATAATAAGGTTTACAGAGTAGAAAGGTAGTACGGACTTTCCTTTTAAAAGTAGTAATAGATTTACTGTCTCTAATAACAGGCGGAAGAGAATTCCACAGTCTAACTGCATGCACTGTGAAAGAATAAGTGTAGAAATCTGATTTATGATTTTGGAATTTGAGATTTGAGCGTAGATTTGACCTACAAGGAGCATCAGGAGAGCGAACAAAAGAGAAGCGCTCCTTTAGATAGGAAGGGGAAGATGGATTGTAAAGGATATTGAAAAGGAGACTGAGAATTTGAGTGTTCCGGCGAAGGCGGAATGGGAGCCACTTGAGTTCTTTGCGAAATTCGGATACATGATCGTATTTTCTAAGATTGAATATGAAGCGTATACATAAATTTTGCAACCTCTCAAGTTTATCTAGCAGCTCCTCAGTAGCGTCTAAGTAGCAAGCATCAGCGTAGTCGATAATGGGTAGAATAATAGTTTGAGCAAGACTGATTTTCGTCCGCAAGGGCAGGAAGCCCTGGAGGCATCTCAAAGAACGAACGAAAAGTGTACTTTTTTGCTGACAACACCAATATGCGTGCTCCAAGATAGTGTGGTGTCCATTATTACACCCAGGTTCTTCACGGAATCCGCGTAAGGTATCTGAGTGCCGTCCAATACCACGGGATTCAACCCAGACACCGGGAGTGTGCCACATTGGTATTTGCTACCGATGATGATAGCTTGCGACTTCGACGGGTTAATGCGTAATCCCACCGACCTGGCCCGGTCACTTAACTTATTTAAATCTCGGTTTATAGAAGATATCCCGGAAAAAGCATCAGTAGCCGTAAAATGACGGTACAGCTGCAAGTCATCAGCGTAGAGATGGAAGTTACTGGAGATAAGACTCGTAGCAGAGTTGATAAAGATAGAAAATAAAAGAGGAGATAGAACGCCACCCCTGAGGAACGCCAACAGACAGCTCGCACCAATCCGAGGAGGTCTGGCCGATGCGAACACACTGCGAGCGCCTTCGAAGGTAAGAATCAAACCAAGATGTAACAGAAGAGGAGATATTTATAGACTTCAGTGTACGGAGAAGTATATCGAAATCGAGAGAATTGAATGCACTACTGAAGTCAAGTAAAACTAAAAGGCTTAACTCTTTCCGCTCCATAGCCCAGCGAATATCGTCTGTCACTTTAACAAGCGCAGTGACAGTGCTATGCCAAGTGCGAAAACCTGACTGGAAGGGACTGAGCGAGTTGGAAGATGTCAGAAAGACTGTGAGCTGCCGATGGACAACATGCTCAAGGACTTTAGAGAGAAAAGGAAGAATGGAGATTGGTCGGTTATCAGTTAACAAGCAGGGATTGGATGTTTTAGGAAGGGGAACAATATACGCTGACTTCCAAACAGCAGGAAAGGAGCCAGAGAATAAAGAAAAATTGAACATATGTGTGATGACAGTAAGAACGATATGGACAATAGGCAGGACCATCCTTGAGCAAAGACCATCGTCTCCCGAAGCTGATGAAGAAATAGACAGGAGTGATCTCTCAACGTCAGACTCAGCGACCGATTGAAACTGAAATGGTAGGAGTAGTACATCTGCCTCCAAGAAAACAGGTGACTGTGAGAAATGTTTATTATGAGCATTTACATCAATGTCCTTGGAGTCAGAAACTGGAGATTTACCTATGCCAACAGACCGAAGAAACCTCCAGGTATCAGCAGAATTCCGACCGTTGAGAGAATCATAGAAGTGGCGTTTCCTAGCATCTCTACACATCCGATTACAACGGTTTCGCAGTGACTTAAAAGCCATCAAGTTTTGATCTGAAGGGCTTTTCTGAACCGCCTTTTAGCTCTATCACGACGTGTCGTTAGATTTTTTATAGTTGCGTTCAACCACGGAGCCGGGTAGTGTTTGATACGAACTCGTTTGACGGGGGCATGACGGTCGAATAAAGCAGTAACCATGGAATTAAAAAAGGTGACCATGTCGTTGACATTTGTACAGTTCAACACTAGCGAACAGTCAATAGAGCTAGCATCACTTTGTAATGCCTCCAGATCCAAACCCCTGAAATTGCGAAAGAAACAAATTTGCGGCTTACGTTTGGGAAGGCGAACACGATAGGAAAGATAGATCAAATAGTGAAAGGAGAAAGGAGCGGGCAATTGACCATGGGTGCACACATCGTTGGGCGAGGAAACTATGATAAGGTCAAGTAGTGAGGGATTACAGTTAGGGACATGGTGGGTAGAAGAGAGTGGCAGAACATGAAGGTTATAAGCAGACAATAGAGATAACAATTTGCGAGAGCGGAAATCGTCTTTTAATAAACAAGTGTTGTAGTCACCCATTATGACTACGTGACTGTAGGATGGGGTGAGATTATGTAAAAGGTTATCGAAAGAGTTGAAATAATCGATGTGCAAGTTGGGGCTGTAGAAGACTCCAAATAGAAATTTAGTGTGAAGTAAGGAAATTTCCAGGAATAGGTGTTCAGCTGATTCGGTGTAGGCAGAAGGAGATGTACTGACAACCTTGTATGGGATGTTAGCTCGCAAATAGATTCCTACACCACCACAGCGTATTCCAGTCCTATCGTTACGCACTAAGACATAACCTGGAAGTGAGCACTGTGTAGAAGGCTTTAGGAATGTTTCAGAGATAAGGATATCATCAAGAGAGGAGTTGGAAGCTCTCCGTCATCCACCCTACTCACCAGACCTTGCGCCTACAGACTACTACTTTTTCCAGAGTTTGGATAACTTCTTGGCGGGGAAAAAATTCAATACCCGAGAGGCAGTACAATAAGCCTTTGAAGAATTTGTTGCCTCACGTCCAGCAGATTTCTTTAAGAAGGGTATCAATAAACTGCCACTGCGTTGGCAAAGATGCATTGATTGCATGGGTGATTACATCGATTAATATCTACAAATAAAAAATACATGAAAAAAATACGTTTGAATATTTTAATACAAAACCGCAATTTCATAGGTAAAGACCTAATATTTGGCACGTCGAACTGGCGTCGCCCGCCTTATGATAAGGAAAGACGACGACACGTTAATGAGGGCCGCTATCTCAACCCGCAGGGCTCCGATAGCGATCCTCAATTTGCCGGTCCAGAAATATGCCTTTTCACGCTTCTCTTAAAGTACCCAGGATTACAAGAGGAGGGAAATACGTGTGCTGGCAGAGTTCCATGTTTTTATGGTGCGACATAAGAAAGACCTATGGAATCTTTCGGTTCTGGGCACGATTGTGAGCACAGTGTAAGTAAGACATCTCTGCCCCGGTCGTCTTGTTCGGGAACGGAAGGGAGAGGGTGGAATCAATTGGAAGAGTTCTTCAAAAATAGTAAAATCTTCAACGGTTCAAGACTGCCAGTGACCTACTCTGGATAATCTATTATGTGGATGGCACGTCCCTGTAACGCGTAGAGAGCTTCAAGCAAGCTCTTGGCGGAGCCATCCCAGAGATGTGAGCAATATTCTACGCACGGACGAATCTGACACTAATATAGTAAGCATCTCTGTTCCAGCGTGAACAACCGCCTCATCCTGTTAAGTACTCTGAGCTTGCGAGACCAAGCTCCCCAGGTCAAGAACCCCTCGATATAGTTATTATCGTTAAGCTCTCGAAGAATGTCTAACCCCAGAATGCTGAGGCAATTTTGCAGCGGTAGTGTTGTGTTCTGAAGAGTTGTAAGGGGAAGGAAAAGGGATAATTTTGCAGTAAACGCACATGCCTGCATTTTTCTGGCATTAAACTCGACCCGATTATCGGAACCCCACCGAGAGATAAGTCCAGGCTCCGATTGAATTCCGCCACAACTTGTCCCCACATAGCCTTAACATCCGTCCGCTTTTGCCGCCGGATGACTTACATATCTATAATGTAGGTAATGCATTATCATCTGCATTGCAATGTATGGCGCCCACAGACAATGTATCATTGATATGCAGAAGAGTGGGCGACAAAACGGACCCCTGCGGCACGACTGCATTTATCTGCAAGCAATCTAGAGGCCTGACCGTCGCATTGGACCTGAATACGGCGCTCATGCAGAAAGCTGGCGAGCCATGTGCATAGTTGAGGTGCCGGCCATATGCCGTAAGCTTGGAAAGGAGTGATGCATGCCAGACTCTATCGAAAGCCTTGGCGATGTCCAGGCTGATGGCCAAGGATTTGCCATGTTTATCCATAGCCGCACCCCAAATGTGTGTAACGTATGCTAGAAGATCCACCCGCTGACCCTTTCGGCCTAAAACCGTATGGCCGGACGTCAAAACTCTACTTACATTCACCGACGTGAAGGACCTTTCTTCACGCTGTATCCCTGACGGGGTATTCAGAGAGGACAGATCGCCAGGCTTCACGATCCATACATATTTTTTTCGCTTCCTGCAGATTCATTAATTGCTTCATACATGCACGTCTGGGTCTGGTCTGGGTATCAGAGTAATTTTGACTTTTCCGTTTTAATTCTCAATCTACGCTAACTCCTTCTGCCCTCTACTTTTACACAATATACATTTTTCATCAATCGTTCCTCACTTATTGGTTGGACGTATCCAAATCAACTGAGCACGTCTTTTTTCAGCATAGCGGTGACACTTACGTAATAAAGCGATACGCAATAAGGCAGGTTTGAATGAGTGTCAGCACTAAACTGAAAAAGGGCTGAAAAGGACGTGATAATGTGTAGCACCTATTCAAACTCTTTTTAATATTCATGACAGATTTTAATTTCATCTATTCAGTAGTTGTGCGTTTATCACGTTTATACATATGTACCTAATTGTTCTCTGCTGAGCCCCTATGTTATGTAGCGTGATAATGTATACATATTGTCACCGGAACAACATGTAGGACTCTGTTAAGGTAGTCATGAATTTGCCCAAATAGTGACGAAAGTAATAATGCCGTATTATTACGTTCGTCACTATTTGGACAAATTCATGACTTCCTTAACAGAATCCAAAGAGATGACAAGTTTACGTGCGGCTGTATGCGATAATCGCATAGGCGGCCCGTGCATCTAGTCGTGTGAGTAAAAGTTACACCCCCTGACCTAGTTTGTATAAAATACTAGTTGATGCCAGCGGCTTCGCCCGCGTAGAGAAGTTTTCAGTTCCCGTTTCCCACAGGAACTTGTTCCCGGGATAAAACTAGCCTATGTCCGTCTCCTAGCTCTAAGCTACCTCCCCACCAATTTTCAGCCAATTCGGTACAGCCGTTGTTGAGTTATAGTTAGTGTAACTAACAAGACTTTCTTTTATATATATAGATATACAGTAAGACGTCTCTAGTAGACCGCTAGTGTTGATTCTTTTTCTGTGGTCGCTATTTTTGAAACAAAACGTTCTATTGATCATTTACAAGTTTCACTAAGTTTTAAGCGTTCATTCAATTTTGTCTTTTAGGTTGAAATCTACGTACTTTTATCTTGTAATAAACTATCCGGACGCTCCCCACGGTATTACCGTGCTTGGTCCTATGGAAATACGGGGAAAAAATGTAGCCTAAGTTACATTCTTATAATATCAACTATATACAAGTGAAAATCGTTTCAGCTGTTTTAGAGATTAATGTCTGTGTAATCTCGGTGCAATCTTTGTGTCTGACAAAGTCAAACATTTTTAAATTATGTGAGTATCGTATATACTATCAGTTTAGAAGCTATCAATTTAGATAGAGAAGTAGTAATGTAGACAGAGAATTTTGACTCTGCAATAGGCTCGACGCCGGGAGTTGCTCGTAAAGTGCAGGCGGTATAGTGGCCTACAATTAAATATAAAATATACAACTATGTATAAACAAAATAAAAACATCCATAATGGTAAGGTATCTTTATTACAAGTACTTAAACGATACCTGTTATGTACAAGATAACAAAAAATATATAAAATTTTAGAATTGTGTTCATGTAGGTATTACATTGTGGTCTTGCGGAGAGCCCCATTCGGTTTCTCAACAGCCCTCACACAAAGTCAAAACAAGCTGAGAAAACACAATAGCGGAGAATATGAAATTTTAAACAATTCTTTTTAAATTCCAATTTAACTAAAGCTAAATAATCAACTTATATTTAAATAATAAATATTTACCACACACCTCCGATTACTACAGTGAAACAATTCTTAATTCATTAGGAATGTCCCATCCTAGACACGATCGTTTAGTATTTCGCCGCATTCACTCCCGACTCAACACTGCCCATATTTATTTAAAAGAACTGGGCAATCATATATATATTAATTATGCTACGTGTCTAACTTACAAATATAACACAGCAGCTATTGCTATAAAATTATGTTGATAAAGTTACAATATAATAAATCGAACATTTTAATAATTAATTACACAGCGCCTCATACACGTAGTAGGCATCCAACATACGCTGGCTTTAATAAAACAGTGTTTCCCATAGGTATTCTGTTTGAAGCAAGAAAATGATTGGAAATTGGGAATCAAATTCAAAATTCCCTGTTTATTTATACAGCTCACAAACAAAGATTAATTCACAAATAGTAACTACTAACACGAGTAACAACACAGCTAAAAGTAATTTTCAATAAAATCGAAATTCTAATGAGATACTTTAAATAAATAGTAAATTATCATAAATCGACACCTAACAACCCCTGTATACAATTGCGATACATAAATACGAGTATTTTGTTATCAATTTGTATGGATTTTTGAAATATAAGGATGATGATTAGGTGCTTGTTCCACGAATGAGTGGGCGGGTGATCAATTTGACCGCGAAGTAACGGTTTTTATTAATATACACTTTGGCGTGAACTAGCTAGCCGCGTCGGGGAATAGCTAAGGTCATGTTATGCCACGCCTATCCATTTTACCCTATCATTCGCTGATATATTCAGCGCGCCCCGACCAGCCTCGACCAACTATGATTCCAGTCCCTAATTATGATTTCGAATGTTTAACGACATGCAAAATATGCTCTGTTGAAATAAAATTACCATATAGATAATTATTTTAGTACAAAATTATTTAATTTTTATGTATTGGGGTTTTGTACAATGATCCTGGTATGAATACTATATTTCAAATAAAAATTTAGAGGATTAGGCAGATGGCGGAACGGCAACATGACAGTGCATTTAGTTCAGTTATAATATTCTAGACGTAGGAGCACGACAGCGTCTAACAAGAATAGAACTTAAATCGTGTCGCCACCGTCCCGTTACGTGCGCTCTGACCAAATTTAGTGCAGCATATGTCACACAGTCATGAAGCCTTGATAAAACCTACAAAAATATTATATAGTACACACATAAAAGGAATACTAGTTTAGTATTTGCTTGCTATATCTATAAATAAGGTTTAATAGGCACTTCCAAGCGTGATTTGCCATAACTAACGACAAGATTTATTGCTACATTTTAAATTATGAACCCAGTCAACTATTCATCATGACATGAGTGTTGATTTACAAATATCACCATTCTGTATATGAATAAATAAATGTATAAAAGAAACCCTGATCAGTTTGATTCTATTTATCCCCCGATATATTCTACAACACCGCGTGTCCGAATGTTTCATAAGCTGCGCCATCTCGTATATATCTCAACAACCAAGGTCTACATTTATCTTTGATCATGAATGAACATACGTACAAACTACAGCTTTACGAGTCCAGTTTGGAGATTCCAACTATCACACCTATTGATTGTATGTAAGTGTAGACAAATATAGAAAGGTGCTGAGTACTGATAACGTCAGTGGATCATGACGGGTGCGAGAAAAATAGAAAATAAAATAGAGCAATTTTGCCCTCGTAGTACTTATCAACTCACAGTGTGACTAAGGATGTTATAAAATTCTCTGTAGTCACACTACTGTGACTAAGTAAATAAAATTATCCAGATTCACACCGGTGGGCAAATTTTCGTGTGACTACAGAATGGTTGTCAAAAAACCTATGCATGCAAATATACATTACATAACGGGCTATAGCCAAAACATTGATTATTCCAAGATTTACCTATTGAGTGTACCACGGGTTTTTAACATAATTGTCACGGGTTTTTAACATAATTGTCGCTGGTTCACCAGTTAGGTGAACCACAGGTACTTCATTATATTTAATTCCACGAGTGTGTTTGCATGAATAAATATCTATGGTTTACTCATTAGTTGAACGAGGGGTACAGAAAGTTTACTATGGAACACCTAGGTGAACCATGTTAGTGCACCACGGGTCAGATAGACCTCTATAATGCATCCACTATTTGTTACCTTATCTTGCTCAAAAAGTCCGTCATAAAAAAAATACAACTAAAGTGGTAGACAGGCGTAGGGTCAACTCTAAAAAATTCTTCTAAGGTCCCGTTTCAAGAACCCCAAACTGTAACAGTATGGGAATTCCGAGGCTGGAAAAAACGAAGATGGACCAAAGGCAAATATCTGCAGGCTGTGCTGACCATTCTCGATCGGTTAGCCATGAGCTAGTCGGCTAATAAAAAAATAATAGAATTCTCCAAATAAGTGACCATACATTAATATATATATATATTTTTAATAGTGCTTCGAGTTGCCTCAAAGCTTCATACTGTAATAATTTTAACTTATCATTTTACAAATATTGATAAAGAAACATTCACTCATAAAAGTTATCAACAGAACTAGAAGTTTTCGATATAGATGTGAATATTTTCAATACTACATCATGTTTATCTAATTGAGAGTACTTGTAGAAACAAATATGAATATTATATTTAAACCGGTGTGTAAGATTCTGTGATATGGTGATAGAATATTGGTTATTATTACCGACCTTTATAGCTGACTGAACCACTCATCAGAAAGTTAAAATCTAGCATAAGAATAATGAAACATAGAAATCCTCAAATGTGTACCAACCGCATGTGCAAATATAGCCTAATACTGTTTTTTTTTTTTTTGCTACTGGTAATCGTTCACTGGCAATGGTTACTTGAACATCAAGTAATTTATCTAATCAATTATCAGCTTTAAAAAGCTTATTTTTTATGATTAGTATTAAACTACTAATACCCGTTTTAATACTGCATTTTCGAATATGTGCGTATGTTCAGGTTTGAAACATATGAGATCAAACAGATTTATTGTGACGTAAGAATATATTATAAATTTATAATTATAATAAAAAATAAGGACTACATATATTTTTTTTTAATGGAAACTGTTTTAATACTCCATACAAGCGGAGCCGTGGGATAAAAGCTAGTATTATTATGATATTGAATTGTTACTGGAACTAAAAATGTGCGCAAGGTTTATACGTTTAGAAGTAGTCGAAACTCCGTCGCAAGACGCATACAATGTAGATATAAAAAGTCAACGATTTCTAAGTATTTCTGTAACAATTAAACATAATCGAAATGTTTAAATAATATGGAGATATGTACGCCACGAGTTTAAAAATGTATAAATGGTTTTTGTCTTATTCAGTCAAGCTTAAATACGAATTAGAAAAGTCGTCAACAAAATGTTCATCCTGATTTTGATAATTTCTATATTACCATTATTCTTATGTATGTATAAATATATATGTGTGTATTTAATATTAAGGATCGATTTATTGTCTGTAGACATGGAACTTAAAAGAAGTACGGACGTAATGTCACACAATTGTGACAATTCCATTCAATATTTTTATGGCTTTTGTTTTCTTAGCCAAGCTTCTGCGTTAGAACTAATATAATGAAGGAAATTTGTCAGTGTCTATAAATTTGATTGGCAACCATGAATATGCAATGTGATTTTTTTTCCGGCATAATCTAAACACAACTATAAACAGAAGTATAGACAGCACAAAACTATTATAACAATCAAAACAGTCTAGGGCAGTCTAATATGACTATAGACGATTATAATGTGAAACTGCAACGGTCACAATTTTTCTTTGTATTAAAAGATTCCAAGAGTTCAGAAACTAAAACTACCGGATTACAGAAAAATTTAACCCTAAAAAGTATTCAAATAAAGCAAAGAGATAACTTTATATTAAAAGAGAGAAAGAAAGAGGGAAAGAAGATATTTTTTAAGTGCTATATTCAATTAATTTCAAACACGGTACATAAACAGGACATTTATTTTTAATACAGGACACTATTACCCCAGATTACGCCGAGAAAAAAATCTGTTATTTGTGGTCTGCCACACTAAATTAAGATTATTCTAGTAGTTATAATCATTGTGGCATAGGGATGCCAAAATGATTGTTGCAATTTAGGAAAATTGCATGTACACTCAAACATTTGCATGATTCATCGATGATAAAGAGAATGAGCTAACTGGTAGGGTCGACCTCGACAGAAGACCTTTTAGAAAAAGTCAAGGTCAAGAGTGTATGAAAACACATAAGAAAGTAGAAGAAGCGAAAGTTGTATGCCAAAAGCTTTGTAAGTGAAAAACCATATTCTCAGCATACCCCGATGAGATTACATCCCACTTTTTTTAAGTTCATATCTGCAGTACAGGCAAGTAAAAACGACATTATACTAAACTAATTTAAAATAATAAACACTCCTCTATTATGTCATTGTAATAAAAGTTGCAAATATTTGTGCCCTTTTATTAGATTGCAGTAGGTGTCGAAATAATCAATTGTAATCCTAAATATTCCAGATATCTACAGCGACTGTAGGTAACAGGTATGTCAATAGTCACACAGACGGTGCATAACAAAACTACGTAACTAAACACCTTATAACTTATCCACAATATCTCACACACGACGAGACTTCATTCATCTACTTACACAGTATGCAGATAAGTGCCGTCGTCGCCAGTACAAAATTAAGCCGAGCTTAATACAATATTACAAAGCATCAACGTTGGTAACAAATCATTAGATTTGTTGTTAAGGTATGCTTACCGTGACTTATATTTAGTATAACATTAAACAGTACCGAAATTCCCTAAGGGCAATCATAGACGGACACTGAAATCCAACTCATTAACACATCTCCACATGCACCTATTTATTATATTTCTCTCCACAAATCAAATTGGTTCTAATTCCCTTGATCTCAAAATCTAGGAATATGTAGAATATCTTAATATAAAATTACAATATATCTCATAATCGCAACATTCGCTGAGGTATATCTATCATTAAGTGAATTGTCGTACTCCAAATGATCAGCATACATTCCAACTATAAATACTATTTATATTTTTTTGTTCACTACATTAAATAGCTATTGATTTCCTAGATGTATTGCTCATTTCCATTCTTTTAGCAATTGATGGATTGAAATGTGTGCTGATATTGGAGTGGTGTGTGAGGCGTTTAGATATTGTGAGACGTCTTACATGAACGTCTTGTAAAATCTAAAATCTGGTGTCACAATATTTCCTACGCAGGTAACGGCAAGCTCGCAGTCAATATATGTGGCGCTCCATCATGCCAGCATTATATCCTGTAACAAAGTATCGGAGTTCTTAAGCATAAAAAAATAATCTCTATGCAACACTTGTTATGACTAGTATAGAACTACTGTTATACTCTTACACATATGCAGCCTAGCAAATATAATAAGCTATCCAACTTTTATCTTTTTTTTATACCACTGAGGTGGCAGACAAGAATGCGGCCCACCTGATGGAAAGTTGTCACCGTAGCCTATGGACGTTAGTAATCAATCTTATTTTAAAAAATGAGCGCAATATATGTCTGATACATTGTATTTGCTCAACACCTGGTGACCTTTGATAAATGTACGGTTGTTTTAAGAAAAGTTATCACTAGACAAAAATGAATCTTGAATTTGCCTATACTAAGGGTCGTATTACAGAACGTTTCGCAATACTAAAGAAACACTTGAGATACTACACTAAAGTGTTTCTTGAGGCAAAAACTAGCCTTAAGCTTATCTTGAGTATTGAGAAACGTTCTGTAATACGGCCCTAATATTAGAAAGCTAAGAGTTTGTTTAGTGGATTCGTTAAACGGGCTAGACTCGGGAACTGTTGGTATGAATTGAAAAAATATTTGTATTGGATAGCCTATTTATCGAAGAAGGCTTATAGGCTAAATATCATAACGCTACTATATAGGAGAGCGGAGCAGTAATCATAATTTACAACAAATCAGGCAACTATCAAATAAAATTATTGTAATAAATAAAAAACGACGACCAATAGAGGTCACGGGTGTTTGACGTATGTCACGACAAAGCCGCGCGGCTCAGATAATATGGTATATAGGCATTGGCTAGAATTGCAGCGCACAGCTTTCGAAAAAATCTCGCCAAAAGTGCAAATTGCGAATAAAAATTACTATATTAGAATGAACGCCCAGCTTTTCCAAGTATCGGTTGTGAAACAATTAAATTTTATTTTTTTCGAATATTAGCAGTATTTGTATTTATAAAATTACACAGTACTTATTCGATTCAGTATAGTTGAGTATTGAACTCAAAATCTCATTAAATAAAAAGTCACCGTAACTCCTATAGTCAAGGCCTTGACTATCTATAGTCAAATAAATAATTTTAAATTTTAAATCTTCATTTATTCATTTTCATTTCATTTCATTTCATTCACCTAATATATTATGAAGTAAGAATTGGAAACACGTCACCATCATCATTCTCACCCAGTTTGGTCTAAATTAATTCCAGTTTCAGACTATATCTATTAGGTCATAGTTCACTGTGGCATGCATCGGTTTGCTTTAATTTGTTTATAATAAATAAATTATCAACTCGCAAAGGACTTTTAAAACGCAAACTGCTCTCAGACTGCACTAAGCTCAATCGCTGCACTGCGCATATACAAAGAATTTCGTCTAGTTCTTTTTTATTTACTAAATTGATTAGGTATAGACTAAGATAGTAATACAAAATTACAACTACACTACTGTAGTCCATAAGTTGAAATGAAACTCATTGAGCGCACAGCCTCTCCCATGGATATGATATTATGAAATGCAGAAAAGTTGTGGAATGTATAGTATTTTAATATTTTAAAATTGAAAGAAAACTTAACTATTAATCTTTGAACATACCTCATAATGGAGATGAATGACAAATATTTTATTCGGACAACATTCAGATAATATAAGCTGGGTTAAGGGAACTAGACAACTGATAAACATACTTATATATCTCTAAGAAATGCATTGATATTTAGTATTTGCAGATGACATTACTTGTATTATAAGTAAGTAAACGGGATTACTCACGTTTTTACAACCAGTAATAGACCGACCGGTTTCAGCTGTAATTAGACAGCCTTTTTCAGAGGTGCGAACCGTTCGCCGAGCACTCTTTACGCACACTGAGTGCGTAAAGAGAGTACTTATTTATAATGTGTAATAATAACGTTAGTTTTCTAGTTAAGACATTACTTGTAGTTTAAAAAGGAGCATTATTTTTGAAGTCCCCACTCTGCAATCATAAGCTGATAGATATAAATTCGCACTGCATGGATGGATGAACAAGCAAAATATTAGACTTATAGATAACGCATACATAGTATTGTGGCAAATCCACGTAGTATTTTTATATGTTAAAGTAAGTAAATACATTTAAATAAACTGAAACGCTCCCAGTGTGACGTCATTTCATTTGAGAAGCTTACGGCATCGCAGCAAACACTTTCAAACCGATCACCATTAGTTCCCATTCATCCCATTCATTCATTCCGTCCATTTTATGAGGGAGCCAAAAAAATAACTTGTCCGCCATCTTTGGCAGTCGCCATGTTGAATTTAGAATGACGTCACATAACATGCGTTATCTAATCGTGTACCTATACAAAAATGCTACGCAAAACGGAAATATTAAAAATAATAAAAAAAAAATTTCAAGTTTGTTTTACAAATTACCTTAATTTTTAGAAGCACCTGCAGATGTTTTCACCGGCTGTGGTATAATGGTAATCTCATCATTAATTTTCAGCGGCTTAGTGACTGTATCGTTCTTGGGTGGTGTGGCGATCTTGCCTTTGTCCATGACACGCTTAGCAACCACGCTGTGGGCTGAATAAACGTGATTCTCGAACTGTTTGTACATTCCAAACGTTGCCGTGCATACGGTGCATTTGTACGAAAGATGTGCCGGTTTGAGGGTCAAATTGTGATCCCTGGTCACATGGTTAAGAAGCTTCCACTGATATACCTGAAAATATCAATTAATATCTTAGATAACATTTTTATCAAATGACTCTTGACCTCCTAATGGGCTGCCATACCGATGTTCTAAAATAAAGGGCCATAATGATAGTCAAAAAGGTTAACAATAGTGGCCCTAAAGCTGACGGCTAAATAATATACCTGTTTACACTTCACCTGAAGAGCGCAGGAAAGAGGAAAACACATGCTCCGGTTGAGAATACCATAGTATAGCAAAAAAAAACATGTCGGATAGTCTCATTCGAGTTAATAGATATTCTCACGATCATCTTAACTACCTACTTTTATTTTTTGTTTATGATTAACTACAGGACATCTTTGTGTTAGTATATAAGGGATTTTTTTACATTTATGATTGATCTTAGGGTAAGTAAGGTCTTCTCATGCGATTTTTATACCATAGACTAGTATTGGTAAATAGGCGGGATGTGGTAGCCACGGATATACTCAGTATATTATAAACATATATAATTTGTTGTCATATCAGTCGTAAAGAACATGCGAGGTAGGAATTATTTTAAATTCATCAAAATATTAAGACTTGTAAAATAATATACCTTATAAATATTAACATAGAGCATGAGGGACTGCGCACGAAAAATAAGTAACCTTTATTTAAGCTAGAATTGGGAAACAAAGTTCAATTTGTATAAGAGTAACTCTGGCACAGACAGGTTTTAAAAATTCTTTCACCATTAGAAAGCTAAGTTATTCAGAAGTAACTTAGGCTATGTATCGTAGTAGTAATAATAAATGTCTACAAATATATCAATTTAATACTTTGATTTCCTATTAAATATTACCCAAATATTATATTCTATAGAATTTCATAATTCAAATCATAAAAAAATATATATAAAAATAAATATCCCTGACGGGGTAGTCAGAGGGGACAGATCGCCAGGCTTCGCGATCCAAATTCAAATTGATTCTTAAATAAATCAATAAGTTCCATCAAGCCATTTTATTACGTACATACATTAGCTAAGGTATTGGCGTATCTTTAAAAAGTTAAAAATATAGTAAAATGAGAAGTCTCAGTCTTTCATCATATTGTTTTCCCAGTTGCTTCCAAACCCTACGTAGATTTTGGAGTCTGGGGTCCACATTTATTTGACTAAGAGGAGCTATCACTAATATTAAATTTTCAGCATATACTCCGTAAGGGCGCCTCTATCATAGCCTCGCTAGTTAGAAAGCAGGTGCACCGCTAGCATCCATACTAAAACGATAAGTGAATGTAAAATATGTTTTAATTTACTTACTCTTCCACACACGGGACACCTGCCAGCATCTTTGCCCTTGTTAGCAGCTTCTTGCATAGAACTGGTCACAAGGCCGTGGGATCCCAATAAATGTCTCTCCAGTCCTTGGTCAGTGAAAAACCTATAAACAGCAAATGAAATATTTATGATAACTATTAAAGTGAGTTAGTTTCTTTGTTAATTTTAGCTGTGTCTATTTTCACGACTTAACACTCCAATATTATTTCTATCACGCCTTATCCCCGAAGGGGTGGCAGAGGCATATTATATGCCCACTTTCCATCGTGTGCATTCCTGTCCCACGCTTATAGGTGGTGAGCCCATTGCCGATATTATATGTCTCCTACTATTGATTCCATGACAAACTACTGTCGGTATTGGTATCTTATTTCATAATAATATGACTACATATAGATAGGTAGGTAGACAAAGGTAATAATTTTGCATCATACATTGGTAAAATCTGATAATTTCTGTATCAGATTTCACTTCTTCTAGCCTTTGATGACGAATTTTTAGATAAAGCGATGAATCTAAAATTGATTTTCAAATGTTTGTGAATTTTCCATTTCAACGCCAGCATTGTCCTTTGGGAATATGAATGTTGGTTATTCAAAGGGTAACCTGAGGTCTTGGATGGATGTACATATTGTACATGATCCTTTTTTCCTGGTTAAAGGAATTTTGGTTGGTGGTGCCTCAGGTGTATTTCATCTGATATAGTATCCATCCAGTGTCTCATGGTCTATTACTAGGGGAGTATAATTGGAGAGGAGGAAATAAGGTTATCTTACTGGTCTCTATTGTACTCTAGATTGTAGAATGGTTCCTAAATCAATGAATCAGTAGACAACATGAAAAATTATTTATTTGTATAAACCCACAAACTGTTATAATGTAAAAAGATTTTCTTTTTATGTTTAATGGCAAATGAAACTTTTGAATTGCATCGCCTTCAGAATCAGAGTCAATTCCAATGCAGGAGAAATTGTATCATGGGCACAATGATAAGCTAAGCCCAGGTGATTCAAGTGATTCGCGCTGGATATTAGCGGGATTGCCCAATTATTGAGTATTTTGTATACACACATTAACACCCCTATCATCACTCAAAGATCGCCACCAGATCTATACAATACTAGTTGACGCCCGCGACTTCGCCCGCGTAAAGAAGTTTCCCGTTTCCCAAAGGAACTTGTTCCCGGGATAAAAAGGAGCCTATGTGTTATTCTGGTGTATAAGCTATATTATTGTAAAGTTTCATTAAATTCTCAGAGATATCTCATGAGAAGCGCTCGTGGCCCCGCGGTCTCAGTGTTCTGTAAGCGATCACTGAGTTACGCAACTTTCACTAGGGCTGGTCCTCGGATGGATGACCATTTTGTGGCATTTACATTTGCGAGCGTTTCCGTGCTTCGAAAGGCACGTAAGCCGTTGGTCCCGGTTGCCAGTAAAATGGCAGTCGTTAAGCCTGGTTGAACGGCTTGAAAATTTCAACAGCATGTAGCCACATCCTGCGTCTGTCTATTTCAACACAGACATAGACAACAGAAGATCAC
The DNA here is from genome assembly GCA_948477245.1 of Thumatha senex. Lineage (NCBI taxonomy): Eukaryota > Metazoa > Arthropoda > Insecta > Lepidoptera > Erebidae > Thumatha > Thumatha senex. The sequence continues at coordinate 18,606,084 of OX419725.1, read as the reverse complement.
AATAAACTCTTCGGGGATAAGGCGTGATGGTTATTTATATTTATTTCATTAAAATCCATTTAGTTTTTACGTGAAAGAGTAACGAATATCTATTGTTACAAACGTTCGTGTTTATAATATCAGTAGGAAGTAGGATGCTCTAAGCACTATAAAACTTTGAATTCACTAAATTAAATTGCAATTACCTAAATTGACATTTTTGACAGTTCAGCGGTGGCCTGTTGTAGATCATTTTGGGATGAATCTTCACTTTATGAATCCATTGCATATGGTTCCGAAGCTGTTCCAGGTCTTTGATGTAACCATCACAGATTTCACAGATAACAAAAGTGCTCTTAGAATTATGCGCTGGCTGTGGCTGGATAGGCTGCGGCTGCCGCGGCAATGGTGTGATTGAAATCGACGGTTGGTGAACAGACTTTTTGACATTATTCTAAAACAAGTAAAAATTTTTACTGCACATGCTTTTATAGTTTATGCATATTTCATAATGAAGGCAGGATTTGTAAGCGCACGGATATTATCACGCACACGCTGACACGCACGTCAATAGTTCATGGGAATGAAATGTTTTACATCAAAGAAAATTATGCACATACATCATAATATTTTGATAACACTCCGCCACTCCATCGCCCGTGTAGTTTTCTTAACGTACGTTTAGTATTGAATTCGTACTGAGAATGTATTGAGAAACCAAATATTTTTTGTAATCCTCATATGCCTCTAAGACCACACTGAAAAAGATACATAATTATATCTGCCTCTTGCTCTGCCACTTGCCTCCCAGTTGGGTGCTTGCGCTGAACCCTTATCTGACACTTGTAGCTTTTGGAAGGCCATCGCTTTGAAGATCACAATAATACCTATACAAGTTCGAAAAATAAAACAATAAAAACAATTACAATAAACTTAAACTAGCACTTACCGCCACAGGATAGTTTGATGACATTAGCACTGGTGCATTGTGTCGAACCATAACGCCTCCACGAACGATCGGTGCACCGTGCACAGGAATTGCACGAGGCGGCACAGCCATAGGTGACCGACCACGTGGCCGGAATGGATTCATTATAGGCATCATACCCGACATGTTTATAGACGGTCGACCCAAGTTATTACCCATTGTTCCTCGGTTGAAAGTATTTTGGTATGGACCCATCATACTATTACGAGATCTTGCTATCTATAATTGAAGAAATTAAACGTTACTCACAAGCAAGACACCATAAAGCAATTTACAAAATAATTATTTTACACATACCTTTGGTATTTTGGCAGGCGGTTCCCACTCCAATGGTGGAGCTAAATTCAAATCTGGTTTGAATTTTTTAGCACAAGGTATTAAATGACGCGCCAATTTGCCCTTACCATTATCTTCAAATGGACAGTTAGCACATTGATGGTACGCCGGTGCTCTTTCTAGCTTACCCCTAATGTTGTGTTCAGCTTCCATGTGATATAAAATATCATGAGGGCTTCGAATTTCCAATGGACAGCAATTACACTTATAAACATTATTTTTCATATGAGGAGTCTCCAAATGATGTGCCATTGCCAACTTAGATTCTGTTTTAAAACTACAAAACTCGCATTTTAACTGTTTAAAAGTATAAGGCGCATTATTTTTTTTACTAAATTCTATATTTTTCATAAGTGATGCAATTGATGTTTCAGTGCCTTTAGTATTATGCCCTTGCTTCTTTTCTCTATAAAGTTTTCGATTTTGTTGTTTTAACAAATCACTTTGTACATATTCTTGCACTAGACTTAAACCAATATTGATGAAGAACTTCCCAAGAGAACAGTCAAAATAGTTGTCAGATTTACTTGAACAAACTTTGTCTGCAGTTAGCTCTGTAACATCTTTTATTTCTTCAATGCAATCAGCTTTATCTTTGATGATTATTGTTTTGTGTTCCTCATCACTCAATATTTCATCATCTGAGTCTGATGATGATTCACCATCCCAAGACACATCATCGTCGTCACCCCCTCGCTTTCTTTTTTCTAAAAATGAAATACCTTTAAATCTGCAAACACTTAGGATAACTAAATAACAGACAGTGCTATCTAAACCAAACTAAGCTTTAAGCTTTTGCTATAGGAACTAGACAAGTGATAAATATACTAAATGTTTCAAAATACATACATTTATACATAGGAAACACGCAAACTCTGAAACAAACATTTATTTATGTTTATTTATCAATCACGCCTTATCCCCGAAGCGCTAGTAGAGGAATTTTATACGCCCACTTTTCACCATGTTTATTCCTGTCCCACCTAATAGGTGGTGAGATAATTATCGTGTTAAAATAATTAAAGGCAGGTTGTGGCTACCAGCTGTTTAAATTTTTCAAGCCGGGCCTGCAACCGAGACTAACCGCTTAACGTGCCTTAAGAAGCGCGGAATCGCTCGCAAATGTAAATGCAAAAAAAGTAAAGTTGGCACCCATCCATGACCAGCGATAGCGAAAGTTGCTTAAAGTAGTGATCGTTTGCTGATCACTAAGTCAAAGAGGCCATGAGTGCTTCGACAAACATAAATAAATATTCCGACCCAGGAATTGAACCCGGAAGGTAGTCTGCACATATCAATACACTCAAACAGATGAGATTAAATATTTGAGGAAATTGTAATAAGTAGGTACACCATTTAGGATCCAAAATCAACTAAAGTATTTAAATAATAATATAACAATACCATACCTTTTTTCTTCTTTTTCTTTTCATCATTTTCTGCAGCTGTAACCGGTTCAATCTTGTCAGCTGTCAATGGGTCTGTAGCTTCTGAACTCTGTGATGTCTCTTCTATTGGGCCTCCTATTTCATCATCAATTTTTTCTGGCTTCGTTGCATCCTTTTTCTCTTTACGTTCTTTATCTTCTTTGGCTTTCTGTGCCTCTAGCTCTTTACCCAATGTATCAACAAATTCTCTGAATGGCTTCACAGAAGGTTTCTCATAGACATAAGGGACTATAAAAGAAGGTGCTTCTACAACAAACATATCATCAGTCAGAGAAGGTAGTATAGCAGGTTGTGGTGTGTGAACAGCAGTTGAACTCTGAGTTGATACATTAGACTTGCTGCTTATAGGGGTGACAGTAGTACCTCTAGCTACAATGCTTTGATATAAGTGTTGAGCACTTAAATTTGGGTTTGAACTTACGCTAGTATTTTTGTTATGTGGAGTAAACTTTTCAGCACTTACAGAATTTGTATCTATGATTACAACAGTAGGCTCTTTCTTTTGGTTATTAGATGGGGCAGATTTCATTTGTCTAGCGGCCATTTCAACTAGAGTTTTAGTATCATTTATAACAATTGGTTTGACTTTGCGGTAAAAAGGAACTTCTGAAGCTACTTCTTCAATATCAGATTCATTGTCACCATTTTCACCATCATCAGTGTATCTTTTACGCTTAATCGCTCTGCTGCTTCTACGCAATTGTATTTTATTATCACTGGCACTCACTTCTTTTTTATCCTTTGCTTTTTCCTCTTCATCCGCACCACATTCATTATCACTAACAATCTCTTGAATTTCTGGACTATGAGAGTCATGTGAATCCCCCCCATTCTGTGTGTGAAGTGGATCATTTTCTAATACTATATCACTATTTTGATTTTTCATTTGGTCATGAGCACTTTCTGAGTCAGTATCTGAATTAATACTAACAGTATCTTCAGCTCGAGGTTCAACCTCTGAGCACTCATCTTCAGAGGAATCTTCTTCAGAACCTACTTCATTATCTGTGTTCTGAAAAAAAATGTATTGAAGTGAGAATTTAATTTACTTCAATTTATATGATAAACATCTAATTGAATAATCACACAAAATTCTGAGCTGGGTCATGGTTACACTTGATAGTCTCCACTTTAGAGCTTAGGGTCAACTTTGTTAGGCACTCAGACCAAAATAGATTGATTATTGTTTGGCAAGCAATTGCAAACTGCCCACTAACTTTTCCAACTCTATAAAGACGCCAAGTAACTGACTATTAAGCCATTGATGCTGGCTCCCAGTAACATAAGTGTTTATTTATGTATGTTTTGTAGGAATAAATACAACTAGTGTGGTTCAGCATGCCTTTGCCTCTTCAAAGATTTTTTTATAAATTTATAGGACACTATTAACCACAAAGTTAAGAAGATACTGTAGTGTATAATCAGAGGAGGCACAAAGACGAAAAATATTGTAACCTCTATTGTAATGATATCGTCACAATAGAGGTTTGCAGCAACCTTTGGATTACGTGGGAAATAAGTTCCAATATGTCTTTAAAGAGGTGGACCCAAAGTCGTAATCGTCATAGTTGTAGTCATTGATGTCACAGATACTCTCCACAATCAAATACACTGAAGTTGGAAATTGAATGTGTACACTGTTAATATAACGAAGCCTCCTCTACATCATGGTCTATAAGTAGTATTAGGCAGGGATAATAGCAAGGGTTGTCCAGATTGCAGCAAAGTTCATTTTAATAACTGCCATGAAATCAATGTCAGTATTAAAGACTGTGTGAATATGAAACTAATGCTCAGTCGCTGAATATCATATTCTCAAAAGACCATATTCGTAAAACACCACATTCGCAAAACATGATATTCGTAAAATATCATATTCTCATAACATCATATTCTCAAAATATCATAATCTTATAAGACCACATTCACAAAACACAACATTCTCAAAACATCATATTTTCAAAAATGGTCAAATAGTACACTGGACACCAAAAATGCTAATGCCTAATGCGGCTTTATGCAACAGTTCACTAACACCATCATTGAAGTATCGGGTTATTCACCATCTCGACACGGGAGGCTGGACACACGTGTGATCAATTGGTGAAACTCCAAAAAATAATATTTTATTATTTCGTCATTTAGACACGCCAGGATTCTTACGCGTATCCACATAGTGAAACTTAAATTAAATACTTTAATGTTTTCGTCAACTGGACACACATTCATATTTTACCCAAAATAATGACAAAGTACAGTCACATAGATTAATTTTGAGTCGTAATCTCTGTATGTATCACTTATAGAAAAATAAATTTAAAATATATTTTATATCAATATGCTATGATTTAATATTTATTATTATTAGTAACATTACCTTTTGATGAGTTACATTGTATTTCTGAAATGATATTTATATTACTGTGTGTGTACTCTATGTGATGATTTTTAGTTATTAGGTATATTTAGATTACAATTATATATATCTTTATTCGTCATTTTTGTGGAACTGGAAGTGATAGTTTAAATTACACAATTACTAGGTGTAGACACAGGCTTTGCCCGTGACATTCTTCGAACACCCATTGCATTCGACATCTCTCCCATCTCCCATGCCATTTATTATTATCAAATACTTTCATACCAACCTTGATTCCCTATATTCCCTAAAGGGTAGAGTTTTGGCAAATTCAGAAACATGTGTTTATTTCTTTTCAGAAGCAGGCATACATAGAAATTTGATATTATTATTATCTTTAAATTTTTTTTTTTCCATTGACACACAAGAAGGGTTATGGGTAATATTTTGCTAAACCACTAAACAAATACACGTTAACCTGTAACCAGCTATAGGTATACATACTTTTCATGTTTCCAACTATGAAAATTACGAAGTTTGATATGACTGTTTATTAATTATTAATACCTTTTTTAACAATAGATTTTTAATAAAAGTATACCTTTAAAAGAAGGCACTTACTTCTTTTAAAGGTATACTTTTATAAAAAATCTATTGTTTTTTTCAAATCCCTACTAATATTATAAATGCGAAAGTAACTCTGTCTGTCTGTCTGTTACGCTTTCACGCCTAAACCACTGAACCAATTTGGCTGAAAATTGGTGGAGAGGTAGCTTAGAGCCAGGAGACGGACATAGGCTACTTTTTATCCCGGGAACAAGTTCCTGTGGAAAACGGGAACGGAAAAACGTCTCTACGCGGGCGAAGCCGAAGGTAACTAGTATGTCATATATCATAAATCCTGAAACATTTGTTTGTTTGTTTGTTTTTAATTATAAGCAGGTATACAAAATATGAGTAGTATGCTAGTTTTGAGAATAAAGGATTTCCTACATAAACTTACAACCTTTATTTCATCCCCGTAAAACCTCAATAAATCTGTACATTTATTGTACCTGGAAAAAACACCTGTTGCATCCTCCAGACTTCTAATTCATGCCTCTATTAACGTTTTACATATTTTCATAATAACTTATTTATTTATTTTACAACCTTAAACAATTTAAAAAATTCAGTAATAGATATTTCTATTTGTTTATTAGACGCAGGTATACAAATTATGATGTTAGTTGATGAAGAATTCTTCATTTTAAAAGAAACTCTCATTGAAATAAGAACCTCTATTTTACCTTTTTATTGGTAAAATATTCAAAACCACGAAGCATGAAAAAATTTGTTCGTAAACATAAGCACGAGCACATATTCTGATATTTTTAACATTGAAAATCTCGAACTTCTATACAACTGCTTATCCCTTATTGTATCCCACTTTGTGAGCCGACTATAAATTTTAACAAGGGCTTCGGCTGGGTGTTATTTGTAAAAGAATGAGTTGCCCAGTAATTTTATTAATAAAGACAACCAATTTTTACCTTCTTATCCATTTATTTGAGATCAGGAAGAGATATGCGTAATTTCACGTTTCCAACTTGGAATGATGAACTCACCTCATTTATGAAATTAATTAATGAAACTATTTTTAACATGACTGTACCTTTTTTCCCAAAAATCTTAGGTATGTCCAGTTGACGAAAACATTATAGTATTTAATTTAAGTTTCACTATGTGGACACGCGTAAAAATCCTGGCGTCTCCAGATGACGAAATAATAAATATAATTTTTTGGAGTTTCACCAACTGATCACACATGTGTCCAGCGTCCCGTGTCGAGACGGTGAATAACCCGAAATATCAGCACCATGTGTCTACAAATTTCTAGTTTAACTAAGTTTACCTAACTCAACAGCCAAAGATGAAAAAGGTAAGTAGTGATATATATGCTATACCAAAAGAATCGAACAAGAAATGGTGTTAAGGGTTTAGCATCGCCGAATCAACTCAAGAATTACATCAAGCCCAGTATGTTCATACAGTTCATTTCACTGTCGAAAAAGGAAGCCAAATAGCAATATGCAGAATTAAAAAAAATATTCATGACACTGATGCAAAACGAAATAGAAAAGAAAACTAATGATTCATGATTAATCAATGATTGTATAAAGAAAAAATATGCATTGAATTGAAGTGTATTTGAAACGCTTAAGTGCAATTAGAACTTTCTGCCGGCGCACGTGTTTCCCTCCTCGTACAATATTTCTAAGTCGTCAAAATGAGGGTCACTATCGGAGCTATGCCGGCACAGCCTTCTAATTTCAACTTGATTCGATATGGTTCGGGTGGATCAGTGGCTAGAACATAGCCCTGGTTCGGTTTAATCCCCGTCTCGACCGAATTGTCTTTTTCCACTTTATTAAAAAAATTATGAAATACTAATATATAAAAATATACTAATATAATATACTAAAAAATAAGAACTAAAATATCATTTATAAGTACAGAATTTAATTTTTTGTTTTGTTAAACAGATAATTAAATTTTTGTGTAGTTACTACCGTTTATAATAAAAATAAATTAAATCATCGAGACTGTACTTTGAATGTGACTGTACTTTGAATGGGTATCACAAGAATGTTGTGTTTTGCGAATGTGGTCATATAAAATTATGATATTTTGAGAATATGATGTTATGAGAATATGATGTTTTACGAAATCATGTTTTGCGAATGTGGTGTTTTACGAATATGGTCTTTTGAGAATATGATATGCAGCAACTGAGCTGAAACTACTGGCATCAATTCTGTTATGAAACAATAAACCACTGAAGTTCTATTTTTTAGTTTACATTTCATTTTATAACACCTGTAACTCAAAAAGATTTGACTGTAGTTGAGATACTATACTTTTGACCCCTATTATAATTATCATAATCTTTAAAAGATGACTGGTACTGAATGAGAAAGTTTGTATGACTATGTGATATGGCATAAATTGAGAAAGGGTGTATGTTCAGAAATCAACTACCCTAAGCTAAGATTTGATGTTATTTTTATGTTCATTAAAAATTACAAAAAATAAGTTAACCTCTGAAGTTGAATAGTTTAGATAGTTTTTAATTAAAAAAATATTCAACTAAACCAGGTTATGAACATAATATGTCTGAATGAGAATAAAATAGATGGTATAGAGAACCAACCAAAAAAAAACATAAAATTAGATAGATCACTGTAGTCCTTAAAAGCAGTCTCTCACCTTCAAGGTTGAAAGTAAGCTGGGCTTTAAACTCAGGTGAAGATATGAGAACCAACAACTGAGTAACTCTATGTAATAATATGTGAATACAAAATATCATAGAATCATTCCCATTTCAAATGTACAAAATTAAATATTATTTTGTGATTTATTTAAAGTTACGCACCCCACTAGTGACAAGATTAGAAGATATTGATACCATGACAATGCACATTTGTTTAAGCAAATATTTAATCTTAGCCATCTGGCCTATTCTGAGGTCATGGGTAGAAAGACGGCATGATGCCATGACATACCAGCACATACATTTGCTCATGAGATGTATATCTGTTTATGAAAAACTAGAAGAAATACTAGAGTCTTGGTGTGTATACCAATTTTAGAGTCTCAAATACCACCATATATGGTGTTATTTATAAAAGATCTCCCTGTATCAACAAAAAATCTACCAGCAGATCAGTGAGGGAAAGTATTAGATGCCTAGTAAAATCTTAGTTTTATTATTTTGTTTTTAAAAATAGTTAAAATTGTTATTCAGCCTGTATAACTATGTATGGGTGTGTAAGCAGTTCTCAACTAAAATATGTCCAAGAATAAATAATACTCATTAGGTTTAAATTTAAAAATGTTATACTTACCCCATCATTAGGTTGTGGTTCACATATGCCGTCATTCTGGGACTGTTCATCATTACACTTCTCATTGATATTATGCATGACTTGCTGATGCGTTGTCTCAGATTTAGCCTGAGAACTTGCATCGGACTCAGCATCTGACTGGTTACTATTATGACAGTGGTTTTCAGTAAAACTATTATTGCTATTAGAATTATCAGGCACATTTCTGGACTCTTCTAATATTTCTTTTTGATCACTGCTGCTACTAAGTTCACTTTCCAAATACTCAATATTTTTTGTGTCATCATATTCATGGTAATCTTCTGTTATTATTTGATTATTTTCCTCTACAGCATTACTGTTATCCAAAGGATCAATAGAACTTTCACTGTCTCCCAAAACTACTTCCTTCTGGCCCAATATAATGTCTGGGGCTTCAGTGTTGGAAGTATCCATAGATGTTTCCATAGTACCATTTACTTCACCATTCATGTTGATAGACATCTACATTCCATGTGAGAAATACCTGTCAAATCAAAACAATGTACAGAGGTTATGTTTCTGTTTTGTTTTGGTCTATCTAGGGGGTTGGTGATACCAAAGGGAGAGTCAAAGTGGAGCAGCACATTTCTGATGGTCGTGAGCGTGAGACACCGAGAATCTGAGCGTCACATTTTTTGTAATAAGCACTCCCCTCCTCCCCGCCCTTCTCCCCCCTGGCAAGGCGCTAGCAATCAAAATGGCGGTTCCATGGTATAGGTAGCTGTCTAAAGCTACGTGTACATAATGCACTTCGACTTCAAAGGTCACGTCGTAAAATAATACCAAGAGATTTAAAGAACTTGTTTTAACTGATACCGCTCTTCAGATGTACACAAAACAATCTTTGAGTGAAGTTGTCAACGTAGGAACATGACAACTTTCGCTCCAAATACGACAATAATAAATTATAACACATTATATTTATACCAGAAATTAATTTTCATAGAAAGTTTTTGTAAATAAATGCACGAAATTACAAATTACTAAGTCACATATCAATTATATTTTAATTAACGCTCTTAGTAAACAAATAAGCCGGTAAAACAATTAAACGATAACGATAACACACATATAGTAATTCTAAACTGCAGAATTGCAGCTCTTAAAATACATAAATTATACGATACCTAGTTCAGGCTGCAAAATGCCGTCGTTGAACCTTTTCTGGTACTCGGTCACTACTTGGTTAATTCAATGATGGAACCCAGCTCTACATTTATAATTTGTTATACACTACACATTAGATATCAATGAAATCAAACATAAAATAAAAAACAGTTTTCTTGATTAACAAACAGAACAGTTCGGAGCACTAATGTATTTTAAACATTTTTAATCATTACAAATTCTGCGAAAGTAATGATTCCTCGCCAGCGTACAAATCCAATATGGCGGAGACGAGGCGAATCAGTCACGTGACCGTACTAGTTGCGCCCTCTATCTCTGAATTCATCAAACTAATAGATTTAGTTTTTAACATAAGTTTTAAATTGCCCAGACTGAGAATAGAAATTCTTCTTTATTTCATCTCAGTATATCCCAAGTTGCTACAAAACCCTACCTGGAGTTGGAGTCTCCTATTTATTTTGTTACTAGAAACTAATCTATCGTCTTTCTGGTCCACTATTTATTTTGTCAGTCCGAGACTACCAGGACCTTAATTAGTCGTGCTAACGAGTGTCCAGCACATAAGACCTTTTAGCCTTTTTGTTACCACCTCACTAAAAAGGCAACGGGTTCAAAATTTCTTCAAAATTTAACATCTAAAATAAACACATTTTATTAAATTTATTCGGCCTTTTAGACCCACCCCAGTTCCGTGCTTCGGAAGGCACGTTAAGCCGTTGGTCCCGGTTGCCAGTAAAATGGCAGTCGTTAAGCCATGTTGAAAGCCATATGGGCGGCTTAAAAAATTCAACAGCAGGTAGCAACAACCTGCGTCTGTCTATTTCAACACGGCAATGGGCTCACCACCTATTACGTGGGACAGGAATACACATGGTGAAAAGTGGTCATATAATATATATGGCTCTGCCGCCCCTTCGGGAATGGGGCGTGATAGATAAATAATAATAATCTATCGTTTGACTTGTTGTTTTCGGCACTGTTGGGTACGACTGCCGTCTGCCCTCCCACTAATCTATATAAAGGGGCCCATTAACTAACCTGCATGGCAGTCCACTGTGTAGGACTGCGAAGCAGGACGTAGCACACATTGCACTGCATGACCGTCCATAATCAGTACTTTTTCTTTCCTCTCTGGTGTCGGTGCTCCTAGCCCCGGATCTAGACGTGGGGGAGGGGGAGTGTGGGGTTCAAGCCCTGCGTGGCAACTTTAAGGGCCGGCAAATTCAAGCTCAGCAGACATATGTGGTCATCATTTTGAAATGAAATGAAAAATCTTTAAATTCATCTAGGTCACAAAGTAACACTATATGACACTTATGAACGTCAAGATTATAACTTCTACATTGACATTTACAGGATGTCTATCCTTATATTTGTAGGTATTGCTCCGCGTATTTATTGTACTCTTCTTACTACATTCGCTAGCTGTAAGTGAAATTTTAGAAAACTCCTTATGACTAATTAATTAAATTATAACAAGGCCATAGTTTTGTTTGCAGAATATATAGGTTTTATTTTCGTTACGGAATTTCTTGATTCAGGCGTCGCGCTCAAAGCCCGCGACAAAAGCTGTGCAATAGCTGAAAACCAAGAAAATTGTGTAAAATTGTAATTTTAATTTGAAGCCCCGCGCAACTTCATTGGCGCCACTTAAGAGAGAGAAAGAGAGCGAGGCGTAAGAATCTATAATACAATTTTAGAGGATCTGAAAGTTTTTTCTCTATGTCTATCTAAAAGCTTGACAACTACATTCATACTAGGAATACATTCACGTGGGAATACCGGGCATTTCTTTCTTACTACTCATCTAAAGTACCTAAAGAATACATTCACCAAATTTCACGTTTCTATGTTTAATAGTTTAGGTTGTGTGTGGTTTACTCGCGTAGTTCCCGTTTCCATTGAAACGTAAAATTGTGTAATAGTACCTCATGGGAATTTCAGAGTTTTTATGTCTTAACGCAGGAAAACCTGACATCCCCTCGGGATAAGGAACTACGCAGGTGAAATCAAAACGGCTTAAACTATTAGACATAGATGCCTAAAATTTGGTGAGTTAAAAAGGTGCTTTTTTGACTTACAAGATTTCAGGCAATAAAGGAATTTCCAGCATTTCCACGGCAATGTAAGCCTACTAATATTATAAATGTGAAATTTTGTTAAGATTTTTATATATTTGAATGTTTGTTACTTAATTACATTTAGATGGAAATCGGAGTAGGAGTATGGGAACGAACAATGTGACATTGTGATGGACAGTCTCAACGTAAGTGTTGTCCTTCCCAGTCCAGCGTCTTAAAGACATATCATAAGGACATAACATCGTCCTGTCTCGATCCTCTACGCAGCTCAATGGAGTAGGTCTTTTGGTCTTGGAGCTGGACTGTCATAGTAGCGGTGTCGTACAAGCATCTTAACTCCTAGATATATTATATATAAATAATATGTTAGGTTTCGCTGTAGAGCAGGCCTGTCCAGGTTTCGATAGAGTCGAAAGCGTACTCGTAGTCCATAATAGCCATATACAGAGGCTGTCTTATGTACAATCTGCTACACAGTATGGTTGTGGTTTACGGTACTTAGCCTTTTCGAGTTTTCTGGCGAGGCGGTTTGCGACTACTCTCGACTCGTCAACAATTTGTATATGTGGCTCATAAGTGAAATAGGTCTATAGTTCCTTAGCAAGGATTCATCACCTTTTTGAAGAGCCGAGCCACTGCACTCCCTCCCCACACTTTCGGCCCCTGCTAGAGGATGAAATTAATAAGCTCGCTAGCTCTCTAAAGACAGGTGTACCACCCGCTATACGGAGCTCGGTCCTTAGAGAGCTAGCGAATTTTATCCCCTCAAAGGGATTTAATATTCCAAGTTGCTTGAGAGGCACCTTGACCTAGCCTTGGTCGTCATCAGGGCATCAGTACTGGATCCCGTGGAATTTTTATCCGTCCTCCAGAGAGGTAAAAGGTCATTATTTCCTCTAGAATCTTGAACCTTGAGGTCACGATTTTACCACCCGCTGCTTCCAGTGGGTCCGTATTGAGTTGCATTAATTAAAGAGGCATAATTTAAAACTGCATAACGTTTTTTGCCATACTCTTCGTTTCGCATAACGTTCAAACAGTAACCTAACCAACCAGTAACCTAACACTACATATTTACGACTTTGCCCAAGACTAGCCTAAAAATAATTACACTTTTAAAATATCGCTTCACATGTTAAGGCTTTATTACTCATTTATGATTTAAACGGTCATGCATACCTCCATTATGCGTTTTGTATTTTATGATAAATTATCTTCAGGTGTATCACAATTATACCCTTTTCATTTATGCTGATTAAAAATATGATTTACAAAATTAGAGTAAGTTAAAATTATACCAATAAAACCATTCTGCATTTATTTCTTTCTATTTTTTCCTTTTTATTTATCCTGCATTAACACTCTGCTTATCATTATTTATGCGAGGAAACTTTATGCTGAAACTGTTATGCCAAACTACATTATGCTGAAAAAGATTATGCAATCGAAAGGGCTCCCGTTTTCAGTTTCGTTAGACGGGGTATTCCAAGCTGTTGTTCAAATGACTTAGTGCCTTGGTCCTACTCGTTTGTATTCTCGACGATGCAAGTACTGTAGCGTCTATGGCGTCGTCCCAGCCTGTGAATTCTGAGGTTTAAGTCCCTCTGGTCTGGCATTTCACGTCTAATTTTCAAGTTCGAGAGTTTTGAGCTCCTGTTTTTACTTTTCCCGGACAAAATCCTTCGAGGCACTTGTTGAAGCGTTTGACCACTGTATCGGTTTTATCGTGAATGTTGACAGTTATTTCCAGCAGATCGACGAAAACAATTTGAAGTTCCATGTGACCTTGTCGAGGCTTCACCAAGTCCACATTCTGTTAGGCTATTTCTTAAAGGAAGAGTTCGTTAAGAAGAGCCCCTACAATTCGAGAAAATTGATAAGTAGGTATAATTGCACGCCGACACGCTACTGACTTCCATAACGCTGTAAACAAGGTCCATTTTCACCATAAAACCGAAACCATCCTCGATGGAATGCCTTCCATAATCCTCCCGAAAGTAGAACAGGACGCTGGAAACAAGGGTAAGCGTGTCCTCTCACTTTCATCGGACCTCACACAAACCCAATACGTGCCAGTGCCATGCGACCTAGTGCTCCCGGAGCGCTCGTCCAGCCGTGTGGTATTTCCATTATAGGTTGCCCGGGTCAGTCAGTATGGTAGCCTGAGGTAGCCTCCCCATCTTAGATGGATGGATGATAGATTCTTACCCATCCTCTCTTCTGCCGTCACCTCTACCGCTATTGAAACCGGGAATAGCGGAAGTGCCGGGAACTGGGGGCCGTTTTCTGATAAACTTGTTCATATTGGGAAAGTATTTGGTCTTACTGTACCACGCTGGTCAGACGAGTTGGTACAGGGTTTTGTCTCGAATTTTCCTTCTCTTCTCCATGATCTCGTCCGTTAGTCAGCAGGTGAACCACTCGCAGATGACCTGAAGTTATAGGTAGGGTACCATTCGCACCCTATATCCAACTCCAACTCGATTTATTTCAGACTGTATCCTGTGCTTTCTAACAACAATATAATAGAGTGTCTCATAGACGTGCCATATATGTATGTTTGAGAGCGCAAGATAGGCTTTCCTTGAGGCTTTATCCATCGGTGAACTCGAACATCGAACTTATCTAAATATTTCTACAGTTCCCATAATTATTACTAATAACTTCATAGTATTAAAAAAATACTCATTAAAACTTAATAAGAGTAGTACTTAAATGTTTGGGTTTGGTAATACTAAATGCAAGATCCATTGGGACATCCCTTAACTGGCAACTTCTGTATTTATTGAACTTTTCTTTTATTTGTACTGTAAGGCCTAGCTTTTGGTAAAAATTTCGTGATTCTAGTTCAACGGGAACCACCACATAGGTTTTCATTGGGTCGAAAACCTATGTGGTGGTAACTATAGGGTACTTCCAGTTGACCTAGAATTGTCAATACAAGTTAAAAGCAAGGTCTTATAGCACAAGTAAAGACAAAATTCCAAAACATAAAAAAGTTGACAATAAATTCTGGTACTTACAAGTATTCGCGAATATCTAAATTTGCTCATATCTTTTAATAATGTTGACATTGATTTTTATACACCTGATAGAGACTAGACCTCAGTATTTGGTACAAATTTCAACTTGCTAGATACATCCGTTCCTGAGAAAATCGCTTACATGGGGCAGTTAACAAAATTTATTAGCCACCGTTAATTTTTATTTTAAAAATGTAATGATAAAATAATTTATTGTAATTTAAAATAGTAAAAATAATTTGTTGTAATCTATTGACCTTAGCCTAAAAAATATTGAATTTTTTTAAACTTACATTACTATTCAAATTACTACAATTAACGGGATATTTACCATGTTTTATTGTATTGTATTTGTATTAATAAAACATGGTAAATATCCCGTTAATTGTAGTAATTTGAATTTACAATTTTTTTTAAATTTATATTTAAATATTATGGGTTTATTTTCGTTCCTGGGCAAAAGCGTTAAAACTGTAATACCATATACCAATAAAACGATGAAGTCGTTTAAAGATTAAATGAAGCTCGTACACATTTTGCCTGCAATACATTATGTTATTTTAATAAATGCCTTTATTTTCCATTTCCTTTTATAAAGTGGTCACCGTAGCCTAGATTCCAGAGACACCAGCTTCACCTTAATATCAATATGACTACGGTATTCGACGTCACTAGAGATTTCAACTCTACGGATCCCAATAATATTGGAGATGGAGAGAGGTGTGACCTGGAATTGTGAATTAATGGGGCTTTTTAACGGTGAATGCACAAATGAGTTTTGGTATGGTTAATTTGGACAAGGTTTTGCCTACCCCAATAGGCATATATATTTATTCCCATGTATTTCAAACTGCAGCCGTCGACGAGGGCTCTGATAGTTCTACCGGCCAAAAAGCTGGATACTCATTCGCAAAGTCCCCCGGGTAGTCCAAAGGAGGGTAATTTCGATAGAAGATCACGGTGCCAGACCTGATCAAAGGCCTTAGAGAAAATCGAGACTTACTGCCAGAGCCTCTTCCTTACTCTCGATAGCCGTCGCCAAGCGCTGTGTGAGGTATACAAGAAGATCGCCAGTCGAGTGACCGTGACGGAAACCGTACTGCCGGTTACTGAGCAGGATGTGTTATTCCAGGTACCTCAAGAACTGTGTATTGGTTACACGCTCCATCAACTTAGATAAAAGGGAAGTTACGGCTATCAGTCATTAATTGGATTTATCTGTCCTGTCACCCTTCTTAGGCCATTCATTCATTCATTTTTCCATGTAGCCCGGACTTGTTTCATGGAATACGAAAGTGCGTGTAAGTACCAGACACAACTCGGGACCACACCGCTTGAGTACCACCGTCCGTATACCGTCTGGGCCACTTGACTTATGAACGTCGAGGGACTAAAGCTATCACTCCCGCTGTGCGCGTTTAATTTCCGGCATGAAAATTCCACACCACTGGATGCCAGGCGCCAAAGCCCCCCGTCATCCATAGTCGAGTTAGAGCCAAAAAGAGAACCCAGAAGGTGAGATTTCTCCTTGGCACTCTGAGACCAACTACCGTCAGGTTTAAGTAGGGATGGCAAACCAGACTCACAAAAGTTTCCCTCGGCAGCTTTGACAAGCGACCAGAGTTCACGACTCCCAGAAGGGTAGCCTAATAGGCCATATAGCCCAGTAGGGTAGTAGATCTTACCCGAACTCCCATGTAATTTCTCATAGGAGTTATTTGAGTCTTCGATTTTTTAAGGTTTTAGTTACTTTCCACAATTAATAATTACTTTCTATTGTAGGTGATAGTCTTGACAGGTAGTTTTGTAGGTTGTTGTTAGTGAACGATTTTATAAGACCTTTTAATTCTTTCGTGCATTTGTAAATTTTTTTTTTTGAAAAATATAGGATATCTAGAGGTACGCCAGACGGTACGACAGGCGGGTTAGATAATATAATGAGAAGTGGACTGCCACAGCGACAGAATGTGATTTGATTGAGCTGATGGAAAATCATTGCTTTTCGTCGTAAATAAGCTGAAACTGGTTACGAATCATGCAAACTTATATTAGTGTTAAAACATTATATAGAACTTTAAAAACCACATAGAAAATCTATGTTAAGCGTCATTGTAGTCTCCATAATCATATTGTTGCACTATTACTATCATGGTAACAATTTTTTTTTAAGGTCGTCACAACCTGCGTCTAATCATAATGCGTCCAATCTGTTCTCTGATTTTATTTTACTCAAGTCAAATATATTTGTACCATTTCGCCACTGCGCGGGACCAGTGGGAATAACATCCAACGAAAAATTATAACAGGAAAATCCGAAGAGTTGGGTTTGTTGATAATAAATTCTGCGGTGCAGCACATCTCTAATGCAGTGGGACTATGGGGAAATTTTTTCCTTGTAGCCCCACTACAATGCAGTGGGGCTGTTAGATAGAATAAATTTGAGTTTTCTTCAGTACGGTGGGTCCACGGGGAAGTTTTTTCCGTGGGGCAAAGCATAAACAAATATTCTGTGACACATTTTCAAACAAAAGAATTTAGCCCAAACTAGGCTATAAGCTTGTGCTATGGGATCTAGATCTTTTCTTAGTTTTTCCATGTTGCTGCATATAATACGCTAAAGTAAAATCAACAATGTTATCTTTTATAAAGTAATTGCCCAAAAATCCTATAATATTAATTAAATTAAATGTGTAATTTAAACACTATGTCTTACTCGTATTATCCTGCATTCCTCGCGGACACAGTGTACTGTAAACGATCACTGCATCATCATCAACTTTCACTACGGCTGGTCCTCGGTTGGGTGACCACTTTGTGGCATTTACATTTGCGAGCATTTCCGTGCTTCGGAAGGCACGTTAAGCCGTTAGTCCCGGTTGCCAGTAACATAGCAGTCGTTAAGCCCAGGTGAATGCCTTATGGGTGGCTTGAAAATTTTCAACAGCAGGTTGCCACAGCCTGCGCCTATCCATTTTCAACACGGCAATGGGCTCACCACCTGTTACGTGGGACAAAAACGCATACGGTGAAATGTGGGCGTTTAATATGCCTCTGCCAACCCCATCAGGGATAAAGGCGTGACAATATGTCATGTCATGTGATGGCATTCCTTGAGTTAAGGACTATATATGCCTCGGTGAAAATGGCAATTGCCTGTCTCGTATTAGTGAAGTCCTCGCCTACGGCTTGGCTCTCAAACTCATACTCGACCTGCAATTTCCTATTTCCCGGCTTTTGCAATAATGTACTATTGCTCGTTCTACTTATCTGGTATCCTCGTGTGAAAATTGACCATTTCGGAGGGACACCTATGAGTGTCAGAGTAAATCCGTAAACAGCTCTCCTCGCAACGTCAGTGCGCACAGAACTCAACCAATCAAAATGAGGACCGTTAATATCCCCCAGAATCACAATCTCTTTGGAGGGATACTGCTCAATTACTTTATCAGCCATTTGTTGCAAGTGGACAATGAGGTGAACTGTGTCCACGTCACCGCTGTGAGACCTGTAAATGCACGTGTAGATACGGGTGTGGCCCTCGTGATCCACGCGTACCCGCAGTGTAGACAGTTCGCTGTCTTCAAGGCTCTTAAGACGGTGACAGTAGATATTATCCCGGATGTCATACATAACCCTTGTCTTGGCTTGTCGCCTCAAGTTGTACTCCAGATTATAGCCTGGGTACATTAAGTAAGATGTATCGGCCGGGCGTGATATCTTTGTCTCCGTCAAGAAAAATAAGGTCGGCTTCGCAGTCTCAAGGTGGTTGTGGACTGCATTGGTGTTTTTGTGTAAGGATGTTTAAGGATAAGAAGACCTTCAGCAATGAATATAACGACTAAGAAGATTCCCAGCTTAATTCTACTGGCGATGGAAAATTTAAGACTAACAATTTGCTTTTTGGTTTTGGTTAATTATAAAATTTCCAATACTTCGAAAACACTGTGCCCAATTCGTGTAGACGGAAACTGAACGGACGTCGTTTGATTCATATTTAGAAACGGCGAAACAAACAAACAAAACTAACCAATAAATTTCCATTTACCGAAAACCGTATGATCGAGAAATCGAGAATAGGGCCGCTGCACATTATTTTAATTTCACGTAAGAAAAGTAAAAAATTCAGTATTTTGATGATTGGAGCGTGACATATATTGGCGAGAAAGAAAGTTGTCTATAAACGTTCCCGCGAAATACAAAAGATTATGGCCAAGTAGAACGTTGTCGATTTTCTCAAGGCGATATAAAATCATTATTATTGTGTGGTAAACATTGATAGGAATGTTTGGAACACTATAAACAAAATTAATGAAATGTACCCATCGATCCCATAAATGGAAATTAAAATTATTCAAGGTCAAAAACGAGGTCGTTTCGTTTTACACGGTGGGTAAGTTTCATAATAAAATTTAATTGGAAAAAATTGAAAATCTTTAGTTATCTCAAAACAAATGTTGAAATACTCTTTGCAGCTACTATTTCTGAAATATAACGATCAAGATTCAAACGTTATAATCTTCATAGTAGGTAGGTACCTATACAGGTATACATAATATGTAGGTACCACTGGTAGCTTATTAATTGCTTTGCTTCTAAACCCCGCCCTGGGTTGAAACCTAGGGCCCAATTTTATAGGCTGGAGCAAATATCGTTTGTTTGTACCTATTTAGATTTTCGGAATTGTTGGTAAAGATTGCCCTCTCAACCTCGTAAGGGCGTCTGCGTCGTTGCCTTGTCCATTTGTCTACAGGTGCGCCGCTAGCAGGTGAAATTCGCAAAGTTCACGTGGGCATCGGAGGGAGATCTTAGGATAGGACTTAGATGGCCCACTTGCACACCAGCTATAGTACTAACACTCGGATAATGATCCAGTTGCATTGCGGTAGCCGGTAGATGTATTATGCTCACAAAAACCTATAGTTGTTCTACTTACTTTAAATGTGATATGTACAATTAATAATAATTTTATCGATAAATAAAGAGAAACTTTAATATATTATATACGTGGTCAAACTCTAACCGCTGATACCTATAGTTTGCCGTTCCAAGTTTGCTAATTACCAGAAAACAATTAACAACTTGAAGGAATAAATTTAAAACTATTTTTTAGAACGTTGATGTTAATTATACGTTCAGATTCTAATTATTAATTACCTTAAGCAATCTAAATTGCATTAGAAATGTTCATAAATAATAGTATTACAATTAATTATGTATTTTTGAATAAAATTAACTTGTACACTTTTATTCACTTATGCTTAAATTTATCTTCTTGTGGGCACCATTTATTGGAACACGCCTTGTTGACAACTGTCATGGAGGTTTGCGAAGTTTTTACTCGCAGTGCATAACGTAGGGCGAACTTATTCAGTTATATATTTTTAGAATATAGTTAGAAATCGTTTTATAAACTTATTAATTCAATGTTGTAATCTTATTTACGTATACTCCATTCTCTATTCGTAGTTAAGAGTACTAGTCATTTGAAAATATTGTGATTATGGTGATAATGGCATATCGAGTTCTGTTAGTTTTTATTTTTGTAATTATATCCGTAAGAACAGAAGAGGAAAAGGCTTCGCGTATGTCGAGAGCTGAAAGACTGAATTTAAGGTATGTGACAGGTTTACTTACCTATGTATATATATAAGTTTTTTTCACCCCTAATTTTCGATTGCATGAGTGATTATGTAGATTTTTAATATTGACTGTATTGTCAACAACTCCGTTGTGATATGCCTACGTAGTACCCTTATTAGCTTTAAGAAAGAATGATTGCATTTCCTGCACCACTAGGCCAATTTACTTTACCTTTAAATTATTTCAAAATGCAATTTGTTGTTCTCCAACTTACGACATTTTTCTGGAATTATTTTCAAGATGTCCCATTTGTAGGTTAACTTATATTGCATAAGCCATGAATTTGGAACTTAGAAGTGTCTCACTTGTATCTTATATTTTGTGATGTTATGTTATTACATATTAGGTCTAGTATATTATACATTTTAGGTCATCCCAGAAAGTGAGCAACCCAACATGCTTCCGGATGATAGTGATAGGTATGTGTCACAATGTTTTCCAAGCTTCTGTACTCCAAACTGAAACAACCCCCAAAAGCCTAGATAAAAGTTTATGGTGGGAACATTACCTTGAAAGACTTTGCAAGGGCCTCAGAACTTTTTTGAAGCGGGCAAAAAATTCCAGAACCGAAACAGACTGGGATAATTATAAATTAGTACTTTGGCAGATTTGGAAAGACAGAGGCCTGGCACAATTTTTGTAGTGATATAAACTCAACAAACAAAGCCACAAGGTTAAAGAAAGTCCTAGCCAAGGGCAAGTTAAACCTTCTTGGCTAAAAAGGGAGGACAGCACTTATACAAACACAGACTCTGAAATTACCACAGTCCTACTTCGAACAGAGTGGGCACTGAGAAGCTTTGAACCATTCAAATCCGTGGGTATCTATGGAATTTTCCCAGCACTACTTCAGTGGTAATCCAACGCAGTCATCATACACCTAGTACCAATATTTTGGGCCTGCATAGCTCACAAATACATACCCAATCCATGGCATGAAGCAAAGTTGAGCGAAGTGGGCGGCAAGACATGCGGTTGGATAATTCGGTGGGCGGTGCCAGCATCCCCAAGAAAAAAATAATAAATAATGGGTTAACACAAAAGTAGTTATCCTGCCCAAACCAGGAAGGGAGGACCATACACAAGCCAAATATATTTGGCTTGTGTATGGTCCTCCCTTCCTGGTTTTGGCAAAAAGAAGAAAAATGTTAGACTTATAAGTCTAACATTTTTCTTCTAAATTTTAGAGAGACAAGTAGACCTAAGGGATGGAATACTGATTAGTATATCACTACAACCCAAACAACATGCATACAAAAAAACAAAAATCAAAAATCTTTATTCATGTAGGTCACAAAGTAACACTTATGAATGTCAAGATTACTGCTTCTACATTTACTGCCGGATTTGCAAAGCAATAGGTAGAGCCAGAGGAAGAACCTGGCAATAAAACTCATGGCCACTCTTTTCTAAACGCCATTTGACACAGTTTGATTAACATGATATTTGACCAATTATACAGTAATGAAATTACACAAAAAAAAAAACAAAATAAATGTTGTGTTCAAACAGGAAGGGCAAATCAACAGAGTCGGAACTACATACGCACAAAATTGAAACTGCCTTCACAAACAAGATTCAATAATGTGTAATACACTCCCGGAGTATTGAATCGAGCCACCTTATATTCCCGGGCCTAAAAGCCCAATACACAAAAAATATACAATATAACAAAAAAGTTTTTATGCAATTTTAATGCTGGCATATTTCATCGTCTTTCCCGTATGTATTATTCCAAATTTGAATTTTACAATTTAAAATAAAGAACAAAAGCTGAGCTTGGTCACTGATTTGAAAAAAATAATGACTGTTGAAAGTTGCTTTTGAAGCAATTTAATGTCGATTTGGTTTGAATTTTCGCAACTGTTGTTAACCAAAGTTTAGTTTAGTTATTTTTCTATAATTTGTACCGTTTTTGGCTATAAAATTATGGATTAAGCAAGCTGTAGCACTTCTTCAATCTGGGCTAAGTCAGCGAGATGTGAGTTCACAACTTCATATAAGTCATTCCGCTGTTCAAAGAGTGTACCCCGATACCTGGAGACTGGCGGCTTTGTTCGGCGTACAGAAGGACCTCGTTACCAAGTGACAACGGCGAGACAAGATCAATACATGTAATTATTAATAATATTTCAATTGTCTTATTATGGAGACATGAACTAACAAACAAACAAACAAAAGTTATAACTTGTTTCAGGCGCCAGGAGGGTAAGTCCTACCAACTTTATGCAAACGGATATCAGCGATAGAGATTGAGCCTCTAATCATAAGAGCAGGAACCAAAAATATTAGAATACATCTCTAGAAGAAAGTTTCTATATTTCTATAGGCAAATTGATTGAATATACATTATAAACATTATCGCTATTGGTATAATTTATTCCAGTGTTTTAGTAAGCTAAAGATTAACTATTCTCAGGGTTGAGGCGTGAAATTTAGAATACCCAGCATAATGCCAGCTTATAAGTCAAAATATATATCGTAACATGATTCCAAACATGAGCCAAATCATTAAGTCGTTACATGGGCCTAATCATGAGTCGTGCATCATTATTAGATTAATCTACACCAAAATAATTCAAACTAAGTACCTGAAGGCGGTTACATTACCACGGGATTCGAAATCACATCTGCAGACCGCGACAGGTGTCGTCTCCACTAGAGTGACGAGCCCGTAACCACATGGTCAGCATCCATGGCAAATTTTATCCAACAATAGAATTAATATATAAAAAAAAGTGCATTTTCAACTGCAAGGGAAAGAATTAGTCCCATTAGATTTGGAAAAACAATTGAGATTTGTTCGTGATTTGAATACATAAAGAGAACGTACCACTTTTTTAAAGAAAACCCATAAATCTTGAAGAGCAGGCAAATATTCCATTAACGCCGCTCTAAAAATCGTAAGTAACAAGCTGTAAACAAGCGAATAATCCTTCGTTAAACACACCATGTCATCGATGTTATAAATGTGGTTCCAAAAATCCAAAGATCTTACCGAAATACATAGTCATCCTGATATAAACATTGATAAGAAGTCACAGGCGTGAACTTCCATTTACAATTTATAAAAGATTACTTCTCTTTAGCGAAGTTTAAAAAATATATTTACGTCCGACATTTTTCTTCGTCGATTGTAGATAGGCTAATGACGTTCCGTCACCACTGTCAAAAGACATTGACCAATTGACAGAACTATTTTAATTCATTCGTTCTAAGAACAGGCCAAGACATTCAAAAACATTCTGCCTTATCAAAACGTAAATTATATAAATTCGATGACAAGTAGGGAGAAAGAGTCAACTATCTACTCTTTTCTCTCTCTAAATCCCAAGTATAACAATAACGTTCCAATGTGACGTTTTACAACGTTACATACATTGTCACTACTAGCTTACGAAATCGACGCCTTAACTCTGTTCAGATACAAGAACAGCTCAGGGACATTCACGGAGTGGCTGTAAGTGCTCGGACCGTTAGAAGGCGACTCAATGAACGTGGTTTAAAGCCCCATAAGCCAGCCAATGGACCCAAATTGACACGAGCACACCGAATAGCCCGTCTAGAGTTCGCACGCGAACATCTAAACTGGACTCGACATCAATGGAGCCAGGTTCTCTTCACAGATGAGTCTAAGATAATGCTATATGGTAATGGCACTCTAAATGAATGATGAGTATACCAGCTCCAAAACTGCATCAAAACATTTTCCTTCTACATACATCTTTTATAAGTTACACTACTCCAAACCAAAAAAAATCAAGGTGGCTCGATTTAGGTGTCCGGGAGTGTATTTAAAAAATTAAATGGAATACATTGTCCCCGATTGGAGAGCCAGAATGTAATATATAAAAGAAATAAGCAAGCAAAAGGACACCTTAAAGCATCTGTTTAGGAAGACTAATGTAAACAAACAAAAGAATATTTAAGTTCAGGCGCCAGGTGGGTTAAAAAGGTTCTACCAACCCCATGCACATGAATATCAGCGATAGCGATTAGGGGCTTCAATCACAGAGGCAAGGGCCCTAAACAAAGAAATTCCATACCTAGGAAAAAGTATCTAAGAACCCTGTGTCTGTGTTTGATGTTAATATGTGTGCTGTATATGTTTGTAGTAATTTGTGTGCGTGATAAACGTATTTATTTCTTTACTCCAGCTCATGCACTTTCTTGGTTTCTTTCTTGGTCTCCAGACTTAACTGTTACGCAGGAGGTCTGTACCATTTTAACTGAATTCATTTAGGCTTGAGTCGGTGACGATGGTATGGATGGAGAAGATGATCTAAATGGTGCATATGACACTGTGCTTGGGTTATATGGTTCTTTCGGGGATCTGACCTATTGTAATATTTGACGCCATCATCATCATTTGTGTCGGCTGTAGCATGTTGTTCGAGGGGAACCTGCCTATTAAGTCCCCCATCGCCTACGGTTCGCATGCTGTGGCACCCAGCGTTGACAGATGCGCCCGGCGGCCCCCGTGTAGCGGCCGTAAATTATATCTCTTTAGGGTGAGCTCAGATTATAGTCACGACAGTCTTAAGACAGACTATTGCTTTACAAAACATATGGAACAGCGCACACTTCGAACAAAACGGGTATTAGACAAAACTGTCTAATACCTACAAAATCAGCACAGCAACAAGTCTGACTAACGTTTGTCGGCTTCTCTTTTGTGGATATTTGCGAGCGCGCACATTGACAACAAAACAGTCTAGCGATGTACCCCAGTGTTGCCAACCGTACGATTTAAATCGTATTTATACGATCTTTTTTTATACGATTTTTGGTAGTCAGTTTCAAGTCATGTGAGCTAAAAACTTTGCGATCCAGATTGCCGAATACCGCAGCCGCAGCACCGATTCGCGCGTTGATTTCAGCGTCAAGGTCGCATTTTGATGATACAGTACTCCCCAAATATCGGATTGTACTTACTTGCTCAAGTGTATCTTCACAGAGTTTGATGTTCAATGTCTCTTGACCATGGATATCTAACGACATCACATTCGTCTTTTTCACGTTTATCTTGAGACCAAAATTACGGCAAGATTCGTGGAAGGTGATCATAAGTGTCTGCAGGCCATCCAAGGAGTCGGTGACAAAGCATAAATCATCTGCATAGACCAACTCTGAGATCATTGTGTAAGACACTTTCGTACGAGCCTTGAGTCTGGCTAAGTTAAAAAGACTGCCATAATTGCGGAAACGGATGCGTATCCCTTGAGGAGTTGTCTGTAAGACTTCTTGGACTACGACTGCAAAGTACAGAGCGAACAGTGTGGGTGCGAGGACACATCCCTGTTTTACTCCACAAGTAACGGGGAAAAAATCTGACTGATCAGCATTGTCAGCGACGCAGCTCTGCATGTCGCCATGCAGGAGTCTCAGTAGTCTAACAAACTTCTCCGTGCAGCCAAGTTTCAGCAAAACCATCTAAAGGGCTTCTCGCGGCACACTGTCGAATGCCTTCTCAAGATCAACAAAACAGAGATACATATTACGGCCCTGTTCTCTGCTTTTTTCCTGCAATTGAACTAATGAGAAGATTGCCACACAGGTACCACGACCAGGTCGGAAGCCGAACTGAAATTCCCGCAAAATCCTCTCAGATAAGTCTCTTAGGCGGTTCAGGAGAACGAAGACTTTTCCAGGCACTGAAAGTAGAGAGATACCGCAGTAAGTACCACAATCAACTCGATCACCTTTGCCCTTGTATAGTGCCCGAATGAGCGATACTTTAAAAGTAACGGACTTGTTCTTGCTCCCACATAATGACAAAAAGTTCCCACAGCACCGTGTGCAAATCCTCACCACCGTATTTCAATAACTCTCCCGGTATAGAGTCAACACCTACAGCACGTTTGTTTTTTTGTTGCATAATAGCAAGGCTAACCTCGTCGAGTGATACTGTCTCGTCGAGATCGGAAGCATGAGGTTGCTGCGGTAAGGACCGAATATAGTCAAGATCAACATAATGGTCCACGTTGAGTAAAGTGTTAAAATGCTCCACCTATCGCTCGAGTATTTCCTCCTTACTTCCTTAAGTTAACCTTAAGTTCTTCGCCACTGTTTGACTTCAGTGGGACCATTGCCTTGGGAGATGTGCCGATTAGGTTTCGTACCTCAGCAAAAAATTCTCCAAGCTGGTTGGTATTAGCCAGCCATTGCATCCGACGACCCCTCTCCCGCCACCATGTCTCCTTCGCCAACCGTGTGAGTTTACGCAGCTCCAGGTCACTCCGCCGTATCTCTGCAATACTTTTATCGCGATCATCTCTTCTGTGGCACCTCAGGAGCCGACGGTGTTTATCAATAGCGTCCGTTAGTATCCCATAATTCTCATCAAACCAGTCCTCATGTTTGCGGACTCTCAGACCCAAAGTAAATGTAGCGGTATCGAGAATATGAGAAGTTAAGGACTTTAGATCGAGGGGCATCAAAGCATTGTTTAAAGTTTCCGCATATTTTACCCTTGTGTTAGTATCTTGGAGTTGCTCAAGGTTAAGACGCTTTTGTTCCAAAATTTTTGATCTACGAGGACGTCGTAGACGAAGACGTATTTTTGTGACCACAAGCCTTTGATCACTCCAGCAGTGAGCGCCACCGGTGGTCTCTCTGCCGCACAATAGCGTAATCTATAAGATGCCAGTGTTTCGATCTAGGGTGCATCCACGTTGTTTTGTATTTGGCAGATAATGTGAACATAGTGTTCGTGATTGCAAGATCCAATTGCGCGCAAAGACCTAGCAACAGTTGCCCGTTGCTGTTCATTTTACCAACTCCGTGTCGGCAAAAAACTCCAGGCCAGGCCTCATAATGTCGTCCTACTCTGGCGTTAAAGTCACCCAAGAGTAGGATCTGTTCTCTAGGTGGGATACTATCCATGCACCGCGTTACTTCTTCATAGAATTTGTCCCTTATTTCATCAGACTTGTCCAGCGTTGGGGCATAAACACTGATGACATTAAGGTAGTTCTCATGTTCCATGTGAAGGCGTAATGTGGTAATGCGGTCTGAGATGTGTACAGGGTACTCTTTTAGCTGTTTAACAAGGTTATTCTTGATCGCAAAGCCTACGTCTGACCTTCGCGGCTCCGTGCAAGCGAGTCCTTTCCAAAAGAAAGTGTACCCGCCAAGGTGTTCTACCAGCTCTCCTTCTTTCGCGAAATGTGTTTCGCTAAGGGCAGCCACATCGATATTATAGCGTTGAAGTTCTCGAGCTACAATGGCAGTTTTTCGTTGCGGACAGGCATTTGCGTCACGGTCAAGAAGTGTGCGCACATTCCACGTGCCAAACGTCATTAATGCTGATGTTTCATGTTTACTATTATTGTGGCGTCGACCGCAAAATTGAGAGAGAGCATTTGTTTAGGGCACCTTTTCTAGCCCCCTCCCCGGCCCAGCGAGGAAAGCAGTGCCTCCCTAAATAGGGCTGCTTTGTCACCCCGGGTGCTGCCGAATCCGCTCTTTCACTCCAGCTCTGCAGAGCAGAAGCGACCACGATGTAATATTACACCCAGGGCCGCCTACGTGCAGGTGTCAGACAAAGCCCAACGAGCATCACATCGAGCCTCTACCTCCCCCCATCGCCGTAGCGCTAAGTTTGAAATCGGAGTCCCTTTATGCGGGAGCAGTCAGTTGCTCAGGATATATTAACGTGGACAAATGTACGCGCCTGACACAGGTGCACATACTCACCCTTGCCCTTCTGGACCCAGTGGAACGGCTACCGTTACAACTGGAGAAAGACTTGGGTAGATGAAATAGCATAGCGGTGGAAAAATTACAAGGGGTCAGTACAGTTATTTTATCACATAAAATGAATTTAGTAATATCAGATACAAAATAAGTGTAGAGAAAGAGACCAAGAGACCGGACGGTATGAGTTTGATTCCATGGAAGATGGGCCGGGTGCTGGTATGGGATGCAATCTGTTCAGACACGCTGGCCCCTCCCCATCTACATGGAACCACCAACAGAGCTGGTGCGGCTTGTGAAGCGGCTGAAAAAGCTAAAGCATTCAAATACAGGGGTCTTGGCTCCGAATATGATTTTGTCCCATTCGGTGTCGAGACTCTTGGTCCGTGGGGTCCTGGCGCTATAAGGCTTTTTAAGGAAATTGCGAAAAGGTTAGTCGACATCACAGGAGACCGAAGAGCTGGCAGCTACCTCGGACAAAGAATTAGTCTAGCTATTCAAAGGGGGAACGCTGCCAGTATCTTCGGAACCTTGCCTATAGGGACCTCTTTTAATAATATATTTTAGTTATGTATCATATTTTTAAGGTTATATTTAATGTTAATATTAAGTTAATTTAAGTTGATATTTATTAATATTTTATAAAAACAATTGAAAATCGATAATTAAGTGTTATTTATGATATCACCAACTTTAGTTTGACTTAATAACAGAATAGCATTTGGCAATCTCTTAATAAAAATAAGAACATTTTAGAGAAATTTAGTTTAGTGGTCTCAACAACAGAATTAGCACCACTGAAAAAGATTGTCTGACTAGCACTAGACTATGGTGTGCGGTGTCGCTTCATACGCGGACGTCTGGGTATCCGAGTATTTTTGACTTTTCTTCCGTTTTTGAGCAATCGCTCACGTGGTCTTCATATTATGTAAGTCTCGGCCTACCCTGACCCCTTCTACCCTCTACTTTCGCACAATAGATATGCTTTTTCAATCGTTCCTCACTCATTCGTTGGACATGTCCAACCCAACGGAGCATGCCCTTTTCCAGCTTAACACTTTCATTCAAAACCTGCCATATTGCACTACCGAATACTAATCGAAGTGATTCGTTAAGTATTCGGTCTGCCAAAGTTACGCCGCACAATTTTTTTGTGAAACCTTTAATTTTGGAAGATGGGTTTGTTTGGTTGAAAAACCTGTTTACAGATCATAGCCGTAGTTCCTGCCGTTAGCACCTTTCAGGACTTTATCCCCTACTTAGTTGCTCATCAACGTAATCTATATGTTAAGCTTTGATGGATGTATAATAATAATAATAATAAGTCCCCCAAAGCCCTACCTTACGTCCAAGCCGAACACCTGGCTACGTGGGGGACGGACACGCATACTATTGAAACTTATGCGGCTAACAAGGCAAAGGTAACCCTTTTATGGAGATGAGCAAAAAAGTGTATAATTTAAGGCCGCTTCCCGGGGGTCGCCGGGCCGCACTTGGAGCCGATGCTGGGTGCTACAGTGAACGATCCATCGGCGGTGAGAGATCAAGCAGGCGGATCTCCACCGATAAAAATGTTACAGCCGGTCGCCGGGGGTTGAACAGGCGGACCCACGACGTAGAAGTTACAGCCGATTGCTCGGATGATGACAACATTTCATTATTTTCATCTATGCCATCATCTCATCCATCTTATGTGACAAGACGAACACCTTGCTTATCAACTAGTACACTCGACAGTGTTGTGCAAGACGTCTATTTCGACGATGATATTGCACCCACTCCGAGCGTCCCTTCGACGCGCAAACGATGGACACTTGAAATGAATAAGTTCATATTGCGCACCTATTTTCAACTTACTTCATTGGAAACTGATAACAATACATATCTGGAACCCCTTCATTTAAAATTCATGGGAAAATACCCACTTATGCAGGTAAGCCGTCAAAGAATAGGGGACCAACGTAGGGCCATTGTGCGTAATAAGCTGCTCTCCCCAAAAATAATAGATCTGTTAAGAAACGAAGTAAAATCCGAACTAAATCAGTTAAAATTAACACTCAACAGACACAAACTTCTTTCAACCAGATGCAAAATGGTACAATCTTACAACCTTCACCACAGGCCCAGTCTTTACCACACCCACAAAACACACGGCACTCTACACGAACCCGAATTACATGGACACAGGAGCACAATGAAGCAATAATTCGGTCTTACTACAGAATAACTAACTTAGGTACCAATGTGACGGCATATAGAGAACAAATACATAAAGATTTCATAGACAGATTTCCTTCACTGGAACACTTATCGGTGCAACGGATAGCTGATCAAAGAAGAGCGATTGTAAGCAATAAGTATATTAGCCAACATAGACTGGAGATCCTCAAGCAAGAAGCACTAACAGAATTAGGAACAAATTATAATAACGACACTCACACATTCAATAACTCTGACATAATTAACTCTAGCACACATAGGACAGAAAACTCAGATAATTACCCAAGAAATGTTTCAGAAAGGGACATTAACGAAGAAATATCTACTGAGGAAGGAAGAAACTCAAACAGAAACACACAAATAGACATAACTTTTCAACAAGCAATAGAATTTTATAAAGACACTGACCCAACAAAAAGAACCTATATTCCCAAACAAAAACCGTCTAGAAAACTTGCTGGTATAATAAGTTACATAAATGACACAATCCTACCTGAAGCCCTCGATAGAAATATGGACTAAAATAGCTTACAAACCCTGATATATTGTGCAACTTGGACCACTGCAAAAATGAAAAGTACGACTTGAAACTGGAACTACCCCACAGGAACCACAAAAAAATGAATACAAACCGTTTTGGCAAATTCGTTTAGAAAAAAAGCTTGATACACTACGAAGTAACATAGGTCGATTAACACAATTCATCAACGGCAATAGAACTAAAAATGTTACTAAACATGTTAAAAGAATTATGGAACAATATAAAACTCACACAATACACGAAGAACTAACACAAAGCACACACACTCTAGATACACTGAAACAAAAACTCGCTGGCATAACTGGCCGATTACAAAGATACAAAGCATGCACTCTCAGAAAGCAACAAAATATAAAATTTAGACATAATGAAAAACTCTTTTACCGCAACATGAAAATAACAACCAGTAACAGACAAAACAACAATCCAAGAGACGATACACAATGCATGCCAACCACAGAAACATTGCGCATCTATTGGGCAGGGATATGGGAGAATCCCACCGAACATAATACTGCGGCTGAATGGATTCAAACTGAAGTCACCAACAGTAACACACACATAGACGCAATGCCATTTCAGTTTGTTCCCTTAGAAATAAAATAATATTTCATAAAGTTATACGTCGTTTGCATAACTGGAAATCACCGGGTTCTGATTACATTCATAGCTACTGGTATAAACAGTTGACGTCCACTCATAGCTACATACATAATTGGATAAATACTTTCATTCAAGACCCTACAACAATGCCATTATATTTGACAACAGGTAAAACCTTCATGATACCAAAAGACCACACTGATCTTTCCAACCCTTCTAAATATCGACCTTCGTCGTTCGACTTGTCTACAGACCTTTTATAAAATCATCACAAGTTGTATTGCAGAATTAATTTACCAACACATAGACTCCAATAATATTCTGGCAGAGCAACAAAAAGCGTGTCGAAAATACAGTCAAGGCTGCAAAGAGCAGTAGATTCTGTTATTCAAAAACAAGTACAGAAAACCAAATCAGACTTATTCAGCATGTACATAGATTACAAAAAAGCATATGATTCAGTCCCTCACTCTTGGCTTAAACAAATTCTAGATATTTATAAAATCAATCCAATACTTGTGAATTTCTTAAATACCTTAATGACACAATGGACTACCGTACTCAGACTTACTACTTCAACTGATATTATAGAAACAGACCCGATCAAAATTCAAAGAGGCATATTCCAAGGTGACTCACTAAGCCCGCTTTGGTTCTGTCTTGCTCTCAACCCACTTTCAAACAAATTGAACGCAACTTCATTTGGATATCTTCTTAAGGATACATCAATAGACAGACAGATAGGCAGTAATAGTAGAATTAATCATTTGCTTTATATGGACGATATTAAACTATATGCAGAAAATGAAGAACACTTAAACAAGATAGTTAATATAACAGAGCAATTCACGGAAGATATTAAAATGGAGTTTGGCATTGATAAATGCAAAATTAACTCGGTCAGAGCAGGTCAGTACTATAAACATGAATACACACTTAGTACAGGATCAGAAATCGCATCTTTAGAAGAACAAGATACCTACAAATACTTAGGATACAACCAGTCTCAGCAAATACATCACAAAGACACTAAACAAAAACTGACTCAGCAATTCCAACACAGACTAAACACAGTTTTGAAAACTCAGCTAAACTCCAGAAACACAATCAAAGCAATCAACACTTTTGTAGTACCATTACTTACCTACTCTTTTGGAGTAGGTAAGTATAAACTGGACTAAAACAGAACTTAAACATCTGCAAAGAAAAATCAATACTACTATGACCAAATTTCGCAAAAATCACCCACGTTCGTGCATTCAACGATTGATATTACCTAGAAAGGAAGGAGGTAGGGGTATCATTGATATTTTGAATCTTCACAACAAGCAAATCCAAACTCTTAGAAAATACTTTTTCATGAAGTCCGAAATATCCAAAATCCACAAATTAATAGCCCAGAAAGATAAACAACTAACTCCACTAAATCTTTACGACACTACAGGACAAAAAAATGAAATATTAACGGATGACAAAGCTAGGCTATCAGAATGGACCCAGAAAATATTACACGGAAGACATCGTCAAGATTTATGCCAACCAAATATCGACAAATTAGCTTCAAACACTTGGCTACAACGAGGCGATCTTTTCCCTGAAACTGAGGGGTTCATGATTGCCATACAGGATCAGGTAATAGAAACAAAAAACTATAGAAAACATATAATTAAAAATGTGATCAATGATACATGCCGAAAATGCAATAGCTCACCGGAAACAATACAACACATAACAGGAGCTTGTAAAACAATAGTCCAAACTGATTATAAACACCGACACGACCAGGTGGCCAATATCATTCACCAAAAAATAGCATACGAAAACAAACTGATAGATTCTATTACACCATACTACAAATATAAGCCTCAAACAGTTTTAGAAAACTCATCTGTAAAACTCTACTTTGATCGTGCTATTCTTACTGATAAAACCATACATTATAATAGACCAGACTTAACAATCATCTAAAATTGGATACTTAGTTGATATAGCTGTACCAAACACTCACAATTTACAAACAACAATAGCCGAAAAACTATCTAAATACACCGAACTGAAAGACGAAATAGCACGACTGTGGCATCTACAAAAAGTAATAATAGTTCTGATAGTCCTTTCTACAACAGGAGTCATACCAAAACAATTACATACCTCTCTCGCTACTCTCAATTAAGCACCAAATATATTTCACCTTTTACAGAAGGCTGTCATTTTGAACACATGTAGAATCGTGAGAAAATTTCTGCAATTTGATTCAGATACCATAGCTCGAAATTACACTATATAATTTTCCCAAACAAATAATACTCCCACTGGTGTACACTTGGCCTAGGCCCGTGCCACCAGATCTCCGGTTTCAACCGAGAAAACGAAGAAAACGTATCATAATAATAATAAAAAAATACCCGAACATGAAGAAATATTTTTTCTAAATTTTAATATACCTTACTAAGGGCCGCTGCTACGTGATAAAGGTCTTAAGCTCTACTATCTTGTGTGCCAAAGGTTGGTGGTAACCTTAATCCACTTGGCATACAAACTAAATCAAAGGCATACATATTATCTATTCACTTTCCTTTTATTATGTATTAAACATTACTGCAACCTTTTAATTATTAAAACTAAACTTTTTTTAAAAATATTAATGTATTAATATAAAATGTGTTATGTATTAAGTTACCATAGATAACAGAATTAGTTCAATAACAACTTCATCACTCATCATGTCAATCCCCATATCTAGTTCACAGAAAAAATCTCCTAAAAATACATACTTGTGACCCCGCTGACTCAGTGTTGTGTAAACGATCACTGTGTTAAGCAACTTTCGCTGTGGCTGGTCACGGATGGGTGACCATTTGGTGGCATTTATATTTGCGAGCGTTCGGAAGGCACGTTAAGCCGTTTACTCCCTCCACTTCGCATGATCTTCTTTGGATTTAGACTTTAAACTTAATAAAATTATTTGATTTATTCTTTCTAGGGAAGAGTCTCGGAAGATGTTCTATCATGCATATAACGCTTACATGGAAAATGCTTATCCAGCTGATGAACTAATGCCCTTAAGTTGTAAAGGGCGATGGAAAGGCGTCACGCCAAGTCGCGGTGACATGGACGACGCCCTTGGCAAGTAAGTAAACCACAGTTATCAGCTGCAGCTGCTATTAAGTAAAATAATACCTGTTACATGGTAAATGGTAAGCAAGCGTAAAATCTTTATTTGGAGAAGCCTGTACTACGATAGTCTAATTTGTTAAAAACAGATGATCAGTTAATTTGACAAAATAAATAGCTGTGTGATCGATATGTACAATTGTACGTAAGCAAAAAAAAGCACGGATTAGGCACTGTGTACCTAATCCTTGCATTAAAACATGCAATAAAATTTTACAGGTACTATAAAATCAGATAGAACCCATGTAGGTACTCCAGATGAGATTGTAACAAAGTTTTTGGGTGTTTTCGTCTGAAGTAAGTTGAGATTAGTAGAAAAGGAGCTCAAAATGTACTTTGGTTGATTTTTGTCAGAGTCTACAAGTAGTTACTTTTACTGTGCCATAGGGTATTTCGTGAGCTCCGGAAGTATGTAGCATAATATATGCTTGTAAAATCTTATCGCCTTATGTAGTGGGCCTATTAAGGACGATAAAGTACTTAAAGATTTATATAACCTTGACACGCGTACAACTTATTAATCTGTATACACAGGCGCCTAAAGTACGAATTTATAAATATATGTTCACCAAATGATTAAATAATGACCTAGACATCAGCAAAATTTGTAAAGGTTAATACCAACATTAAAATTTCTAAAAAATCCGCGGAAATCATACTGAAGTGTCCATTAATGAATTGAGTGCCCCTCTTTTTTAAAATTCAAACCTTACGATTGGTTCTTGCTTCCAGTAACATTTTAGTCGCTATCCCGAAGCTGAAAGTCAACCCACCCATAAAACCTCTCAATTGATTGAGAGGTTTTATGGGTGGCTTGACTTTCAGCTTCGGCTTCTGTCCGTTTTAACATGGCATCGGCTCACCACTTCTGAAGTGTGGACGTATAGTATCTTTATCTCTCTGCCTACCCATTTGGGGAAAGGCGTGATAATATTTGTGTAGGCTTGTACACAAATAGATTAAAAAATCCGTCGCAACCAAAACAAAGAGTTTTGTATCTAGAACGTGCTAGAACCTGTTTCGAAGTCGGTGTATTTTCAACGTGTTTTTCATTGCATCATTGTGTTTTATAGTAGGATCTATATATTTTCTAGGTAGGTATACCCTTACAGAGCATAAAGTCACAGTATAAACAGTTAACCTATCAGTAGCGTTACTCCTTTGAAGTTGACAAAAATGCCGACAACGTCTAGACAGTGACGCTTGTAGGGTTGTCACAAGTATACAAGGCTGATATTATCTATAACTTACTTATTAACTCGTACTAGCAATCAACTTTCAATATATAATATAATATTATCTTAATAATAAATAAATAATAAAAATAAATATCGTTGGGACAACTCACACAACGCCATCTGATTCCAAACTAAGCAGAGCTTGTACTATGGTAACCAGATAACTGATAAACATACTTATATATTTCTAAATACATACATATTATAGATAAATAACACCCAGACACAGAATAAACCATCGTGCTCATCACACAAAGTTTTATCCTGGGTGGGAATCGAACCCACGACCTCTTGCGTAGCAGTCGGATACACTCCCACCGCGCCACAGAGGCAGTTATAAGTTATAATTTATAAGTTATAATATTATAAACGTGAAAGTTTATGTAGATGAATCTTACTTTTCACGTAAAAACTACTCAATGGATTTTAATGAAACTTTACAATAATATAATACATCAGAATAACACATAGGCTACTTTTTATCCTGGGAACAAGTTTCTGTGGGAAACGGGAACGGAAAACTTCTCTACGCGGGGGAAGCCGCGGGCGTCAACTAGTATATATAATAAATCAATTATAAAGAAAAAAATAAGGATCTGAGATTTCATCAATTGCCGCACACGGAAGAAGGTAAAGTTCATTTCATGTCGAATCGATAGTTTTTTTTATGAGAAAGCGTTTAAGAAAAGGCTGCCGCGTAGTAGATATAGAATTATGGGGTTTCAAGTAATCAATATGGCCGCCGAACCATTCTTATAAAATTGCATGTTGGGTATCGTACAAAGAGTTTATTGGTATGCCGAGTACGAATTTCGTGTTAATTTTGCAATCCAAAATGGCCGCCGCGCCGTGGTTTTAAAATTTCATTTTGGGTATCGTATAAGGGGTTTTTTGGTATTCTGAGTACGAATTTCATGTTAATTTTGCAATCCAAAATGGCCGCCATATTAGATTTTTTTTCAAAATTGTAAATCTTCGTCGGGTTGTTGTAGAAAAACTATCGTAGCATATCGATTGTCGCTTTTCTTGTGCGCGTATCAAATGCGCTATATTATCGAAATTAATAAATATTATGTCGTGTTTATTGTAAGATAGATTCAGTGATCTGAAGAGAATTGTGCTACACTGCCTATATATACTGGTTCCGTTAGGTAGATATAGGTAACCTACATTGTCTAAGGTAAGTCGCGACGAGCTGAAGGTTTGTGGGGCCTGTATGCTTGATGGGACTGGCTGGTATCTTCAAAAGGTTCACGAAGATAAATAGGGTAAGTGATTTTAGTAATAGTTCTAAACGGGATTACACTGAAACGTGTTATTTTTTATCGTGTCTAAATTTTATATTCGTTTCGCTAAATTAATTTTAATCATTTTCGTAAATACAGTCCATTCATATACATTTTTTGGTCATTTGAGCCCGGTAGGTATTGTAAGGCGATCTAAGGATATTGCATATCGTTTTGTCGTTTTTTAATTACCTAACCTAATACTAATATTTTCCCGTTGATAATAAATTTGTGAATGTGTGCTTTTGCTTGCATCGAATTAATAGAGCGTTCGGATTTATGCGGTTATTCATTGCAGGACATAAAGGACATTGAACATGATTTCCACAACGCTCAAATCGAAGTATTACTGTCGGTTACACCGAATAATACACTCCCGGACACCTAAATCGAGCCACCTTGATTTTTTTGGTTTGGAGTACTGTAACTTATAAAAGATGTATGTAGAAGGAAAATGTTTTGATGCAGTTTTGGAGCTGGTATACTCATCATTCATTTAGAGTGCCACTGTTCTAAATTTGAACTACAGTTTATTAAAAAAGGCGAGTTACGTTGAAACAAGTCCATATTTGCTTTTTTCAAGGAAAAAAATCTGATCGATTTTTAAATAAAGACATGTTTTACATGAAAAGAAATGTTTATTTAGTAACTTGTATTGCCTCCCAGTGCATTTATGACAGCTCTCATACAGTTTGGCATAGAATTAATCAATGTCGTTATGATATGTTGAGGAATGTCCTCCCATTCTTCCAAAGTTACATTTTTAAGCTCCTGCATGGTTTTCGGGGCAGGATGATGAGGTCGAACAAGCCTTTTCAGCTCATTCTATAGATGCTTTATAGGATTCATATCAGGACTTCGCGCTAGCCATCTCATAACAGTGATACCAATGTCATTTAAGTACTCCCTGACGATTCCCGCAGTATGGGCCCTTGCATTATCATGCATTAAAACGAAATCTTGGCCAATAAATCCAGCATATGGCATCACGTGGTTCTCTAAACATTTGCGAATGTATCTATTGCCATCTAGGGGCGGCAGTCGTGGTCCCGTCACTACCTCTAGCTCAGTTTTGCCTTCCATTGAGATTCCTCCCCAGACTGTCCATGATCCTCTCTGTCTTCGGTACTTACTCCTTCCGTCATAACCATATAGCATTATCTTGGACTCATCTGTGAAGAGAACCTGACTCCATTGATGTCGAGTCCAATTTAGATGTTCGCGCGCAAACTCAAGACGGGCTATTCGGTGTGCTCGTGTCAATTTGGGTCCATTGGCTGGCTTATGGGGCTTTAAACCACGTTCATTGAGTCGCCTTCTAACGGTCCGAGCACTTACAGCCACTCCGTGAAAGTCCCTGAGCTGTTCTTGTATCTGAACAGAGTTAAGGCGTCGATTTCGTAAGCTAGTAGTGACAATGTATTGATCCTGTCTCGCCGTTGTCACTCGGTAACGAGGTCCTCCTGTTCGCCGAACGAAGCCGCCAGTCTCCAGGTATCGGTGGTACACTCTTAAACAGCGGAACGACTTATGTGAAGTTGTGAACTCACATCTTGCTGACTTAGCCCAGATTGAAGAAGTGCTACAGCTTGCGCGGCTACTTCAGGTGAAGTATCCATAATTTTATAGCCAAAAACGGTACAAATTATAGAAAAATAACTAAACTAAACTTTGGTTAACAACAATTGCGAAAATTCAAACCAAATCGACATTAAATTGCTTCAAAAGCAACTTTCAACAGTCAAATCAGTGACCAAGCTCGGCTTTTGTTCTTTATTTTAAATTGTAAAATTCAAATTTGGAATAATATACACGGGAAAGACGATGAAATATGTATATTGTATATTTATTGTGTATTGGGCTTTTAGGCCCGGGAATGTAAGGTGGCTCGATTCAAGAGTCCGGGAGTGTAGATCTGCGGAGTTGAGAACGTCGTCTGATTTTGAATTTAAAGTTAAAGCAATTAGGTGTCGTAAATTCGCTGATATGTGCTTGAGTGTTAAATTACCAAAAATAAGCATTAAACCTTTTGACGGGCAGATAGAAAATTGGGTATCGTTTATACAACTTTTCGACTCTCTGATTCACAATAGGGAAATCCCTGCTGTTGAGAAGCTTCATTACTTATTGACAAATGTTCAGGGTTATGCTCTAGACTTAATTAAAAATTATACTGTGTCTAGTGAAAACTATTTACTTGCTTATAACGCGTTGAAGTCTCACTATGAAAAGAAGAGAGTGTTAGCAACATTGTTTTATGAGAAAATACTGCATTCTAATTCAGTGAAGTCGAGGAGAAGTAGTGAACTAATTAGAATTTATCGTACATTTAAAGAAAATCTTGATATATTTGGTAAATATCAGTTACCAGTCAAGAATTTCATATTATATCATTTACTGTGGCCCAAGCTAGATGTTGCTACAAAAGAAGCGTTTGAGTTACAGCTTGACTCCAAAGTTGACATCCCGAGCTATGTTGACTCAATTAATTTATAGAAAGGAGAAGTCAAGCATTAGAGAACTCGGTTAGGTCTAATATTGTTACTACAAAGCCAGTGTCATTAAACACTGTACAAATGTACCCTTACGCACAGTTAGTCACAGGTGGTACACCTGTGACTAACTGTGCGGTGTGCTCGGTTCTCGGCCATGATGTGGAAAAATGTCCTAAATTTTTAAAATTTACACCTTCTGAGCGGTTTAAGTGTGTTAAAGAGAAAAGGCTCTGCATAGTATGTTTTCATCCATCGCATACAGTCAAGCAGTGTAAATCTTCAATTGGCTGTGAAAAGTGTCGGTATAGGCATTACACCCTCTTGCACTTTGACAAACGTGAGGATAGTGAGATTGCACAGCAAGCCTCTCCTGGAACTACGTTGACTGTTCCCGGAGGTACCTCTCAGGTTCTGTTATCTACTGCACTGGTTTTCATTAAAATAAGTTTAACAGATTGACCCCTATTCGCATTATTTTGGACAGTGCTAGTGCTTGTAATTTTATCACTTTAACCTGTGCCCACAAGCTGGGACTTGATATAAAAAATGAAGCCCAAACTGTTAAGGGTATTTAAGAAGTGTCTGCTAATACTCTGGGTTCTGTCGATTGTGAGATAGTCCCCTCTAGTGGGGATAGCTCATGTACCTTCTCGTTAAAAGCTTTCGTTTGGTCGAATATTTGTACTGATATGCCATCAGAAGAAATTGATGTTTCTTCATGGAAACATATAAATGATTTGGATCTTGCAGATCCTTTCTTCAACATACCAGGACCCATTGATATGCTGGTCAATGTTAACCTTCTCGCTTCAGCTCTCCAGCCTGGTCTTGTCAAAGGCAGATCGGGGCAACCTGTTGCTGTCCGCACTGTTTTCGGCTGGATAGTGATGGGGGAGTGCTCTGTTGACATTGACTCTTCTCGATCTCGATCTCGTAAGGGATCCTGTGTTGTTACCAAGAGCTGTCTTATCGTATCGAGTCTGTCTTTGGAAAGCAGCATTCAGCAGTTCTGGGAATTAGAAATGGTTGATCCTCCTAAAATTGACGTATTATCTAAATCTGAACTGTCGTCACAGATTCATATGGTGGCTTCATATTGTCGTTCTCCTGATGGTAGAATGGTCGTACCCTTGACATTTACCAACCCTCAGGAAAAGCCTCGGTTCTCGGGATCGCGTGAGATTGCTCTCAAACGACTCCTTAATTGGGAGAGGAAATTTAAGGTTACCTTAACTTCATGGACGATTATTTAAAGTCTGGTCACATGGAAGAGAGAGATATATTATATAATATTCTGTTTAACCCCTCTACACCTTCCTATTTAAAAGAACGTTTTAAGTTCCTTCATGATACACATGACAGATGTTTGAGGTCATCGGAAAACTTAGAATTAAAAATGCCACCGCATTCCACAAAATTTTTAGACCATTCTTTTAGTGTTACAGCAGTTCGCTTGTGGAATAGGTTGCCACTTCAAATTAGACGAGCTGAGACGTTACAAAGTTTTAAAACTAATGTTAAAAATTATTACTTGACTAATAATTGTTAAAATCTTCCAATATTATAAAGTTATTTAACACATTACGTATAAACATTTTAATACATTTATGTATTTCTATATTTGTATTTATGTATATAGTTCATAAATTTACATTTGTGTATATTGTCTACTTCTTTCTATATATATTTATATATGTTTTAATATTTATATATATTTATATAATGTTTTGTAGAAAGTAATTTATTGTATTTAGGAATGTATATTATAAATTTGACGCCGACAACTACCAGTTCGCTCCTACCAATATTCTTTTCCATCCAAAGGTTGCCTGGCAGAAATTGCTTTAAGCGATAAGGCCGCCCATTGTACTGCTATTTTGTATAACATTTCTAAATTGTAATACTACCTTGGCGTACAATAAAGTATATAATAAATAAATAAATAAATAAATAAGAGGTCGAGCCTCCTTTGTCATCTGATGGTCACTTCTACTATATTCCGCATCACGGAATTTTACGCCCTGACTCGGTCACTACCCCGTTGCGTACAGTGTTCGACGCAAGCGCCAAGGACTTTGCCGGTGTGTCTCTGAATAACTAAGCCCTAAGCTGCAGAAGAATATATTCGACCTGTTGATACGGTTTCGCTGGCATGCAATTGTGTTTACCGGAGACATCAAACAGATGTACCGCCAGTTCTTGGTCGACTTGACGGACTGTGACTACCAACGCATCTTGTGGCGCGCGTCATCGGAAGAACCTGTCAAGGATTTTCGCCTTCTCACTGTGACGTATGGTGTGTCATGTGCTCCATACCAAGCCCTTTGGTGTATCGCTAGGTTGGCTGAGGAGTTTACGTCTCGCGCTCCTCATGGCGTTGTGGTGTTGGCTAGGGACGCTTATGTGGATGACATCTTGTCAGGAGCGGAGTCAGTTGAGAGTGCCTTATTAATACAAAAGGAATTGTTAGAGATCTTGTCGTCCTGTCGTCTCTACCTGCGTAAGTGGGCGTCTAACAGTTCAGAGTTTCTTGGAAGTTGTCAAGACTCTGATCTTTATTCTGAC
This sequence comes from Thumatha senex, assembly GCA_948477245.1. NCBI lineage: Eukaryota > Metazoa > Arthropoda > Insecta > Lepidoptera > Erebidae > Thumatha > Thumatha senex. The sequence continues at coordinate 18,563,374 of OX419725.1, read as the reverse complement.
CGCCTCCGTAACTTTGAGGATGCCAGTGATTTCTCGCTCACGATCTTAGGATTATCGTGGCTCACCAAAGATGACACGTTCACCTTCAATACATATTTCCATGAATGTCGCTGCATCAAGCGATCGATTCTCTCTGATATAGCCAGGATTTTCGATCCCTTAGGTCTTCTGTCGCCTGTCGTGTTTTTCGTAAAATATTACATACAACTTCTATGGCTGTCTGAAGTAGATTGGGACAGTGCTATTGCTATTTAGCCTATTGCTATCGCGCAAGAGTGGCGCAAGTTCAAGTCGCAACTTTCGTTTCTCTCCTCTCTGTCTATCCCTCGCAGAATGATAGATGTTTTCGTATCGTTGCAGCTCCACAAATTTTGTGACGCCTCGGAGAAGGGCTATTGTGCCGTCATTTATTGTCGTGTCGTTAGAAATAATGATCCTTTGCCGTGCGCCTTTGCTGCGCCAAATCAAAGGTAGCTCCCCTTCGTAGGTGTTCCATTCCTCGTCTGGAGCTGTTAGCCGCTGTTTTGTTAGCGGACTTGGTCGTATCGTTCAGGGACGCCCTTAAGGAATTCCATACCTTAGACGAAAGTCGAAGACGAAGTCTACGCTTGGTCGGACTTGAGTGTCGCCCTGACCTGGATCCGATCATGTTCGTCTAAGTGGAAAACTTTCGTGGCCAACAGGGTGGCTGACATACAAGAAAAGATTCCCCCTGAGATTTGCACCATGTGTCTGGATCTGAGAATCCGGCAGATTGCGGATCCCGCGGTCTGTTACCTGCTGATCTCATCCAGAATTTAACATGGTGGGCGGGGCCATCTTGGCTTTCCAACCCCCAAGAGACTTGGCCCCGATCGGAAGCGTCCTTGGAGCCACTCGATCAAACTGTTACAGCCGAGCAAAAAAATTATAAGCTTATTAACAGCTTTAAACGTATCGTTCGTCGATGAAATCTTAAACAGATTTTCGACACTCAAACGAATCCTACGCATATTGGCGTATTGTTTTCGCTTTATCCACAACTTGAAAGGTCGTTCCTCTGGGAAATTAGACCAGTTATCGTGTAAGGAAATTAACAATGCCCTCTTATTTCTCGTGAAGCACGTTCAAGAATGTGTTTGCATCGGAGATTCGCTCCTTGTCGAAGGAGGATTCCTTTAGTGCCCTTTCGAAGCCCATGCGAAAGTTGTCTCCTTTTTTGGATGAGCATGGTCTCCTCAGGGTGGGCGGTCGTCTTTTTTTAAAGGTGACCTGTCATATGATGTAAAACATCAAATATTGTTGCCTCGTGATCACAAGCTCACCAGGCGTATTATCGAAGACTACACCAGGATTTAGATTACCAACGCTTCATGCATCCTGGATTACAAACTTTGCAAAACCTGATAGCCCAGGAGGGCTTTGATTCTTTTCCCATAGAGGGCTATTCATGCGGTGGTTTCATCATGCATAAAATGCTTTCGTGTCCATCCGCGAGTTGTTTCACTTCCGTTTATGGGCAACATACCAGCTTATCGCATCAATCAGCTAAAACCATTTTCCTCTTCAGCGGTCGATTATGCGGGACCCTTTGATATTAGCTTGGGTCGAGGTCGAGGCTTGCGCACTTTTAAGGCTTACATATGTGTATTTGTGTGTACCGGTACCAAAGTAGTTCATTTTGAACTTGTGTCTGAGTTGACCTCCGAGGCTTACATAGCCGCATTAAGGCGATTTATAGCGCATGATTTATGCAATACATATCGATTTCGCCTTCAACCCCCCTGGTAGTCCACATTTCTCGGGTTTGGCTGAGGCTGGGCTAAAGTCTGTAAAGACACATTTATCGCGCGTGATAGGGTCACAACGTCTTACGAGGGTGGTACTGAAAATTTCGGGAATCAAGGAAGTGACAAAACGTTACTATTTAAAAATGTATTATTGCTTTTCGAAGTATTCTCCGCGAAATTTGACACATTTTTCCAAACGATGGAACCAATCATTGAAGCAACCATTCCATACAGAAGTTGGGGTATCCAAAATGGCCGTTTTGTAGGCGTCCACAGCTTCTTCAGGTGGTGAAAATCTCTGACCACGCAATTTATTCTTTATTTTAGGGAATGTATAGCAATCATTAGCGCTTAGGTCGGGGCTGTACGGCGGATGGTCTAATAATACTATGTTTTCTTGCTCTAAAAACTCTTTTGTTCTGTGCGCGGTGCGAGAACTCGCATTGTCGTGATGGAGGATGATGCGGCGGTTGCAGTTCTCTTTACGGAGTTCAGAAACGACCTGTGGCAAACAAATGCTAGGATACCATTCTGCATTAACCGTTCTTTGTCCCTCAAGATGAATAGTCGCAACATGGCCGGTTTTGGAGACAAACGTGGCCACCATTTTTTTTTGCAGCACTCCGTGAACGAACAATTTTTGTTGGCTTTAACTCATTTTCGAACACCCAAACTCGTGACTGGTTTTTTGTTTCGGGTTCGTACACGCGTACGAACCCGAAACAGGCAGGTCGTTTTAACTCCCCAGTCCCGGTTCGAATTGTAACAACGCTACAAACACCATCATCGTCCTTGTAATGCTTTATTACGCGACCTAGTTTCCACTTCATTGGAGGGCATTGCTCGTTGACAATTAGCACAAGAGATTTCATTATGCTTATTGTACCACTTATGTCGCTGTTGCAGGGTATGCATGTACTCGATGTGCCATTTGCGCCAAAAATCCTGATGAATCCGTTGTATCAACTTCCACCTCTGTAGAGCACCTATTTTCAAATCAACGACATTTTCCTCAGGTAAAATAGAGAGGGGCTCCAGAGTGCGGAAATGACCAGGAGTCAAAACAGAAAAGTCATTTGGATCTGAACTAACCGGAGATAGAGGTCTCGAGTTCAACATTGCCTTTATTTGTGTAAGGACAGTATAAAATTCCTCGTATGTACGAGGGCTGCACTAAAAGTATCGGGAATGGAACATTTCCACTGTTCCTGTCATATTAAAATATTGTTAATTGAAAACTCCCTGGTTTTAAAATCGAATACCATTTATTTATTTAATAAAAGAATCTCGGTCTTGTCACAAGGTTTTGTCAAACTTTACTCGAGAAAATTCAAGAGCAATGATTTATTATGACTTTCGAAGTGGTTTAACACAAAAACAGTGTGTTGACCGGATGATTTCTGCATTTGGTGTTGAAGCCCCATCCAAAACCACAATTTATCACTGGTTTGCTGAATTTCAACTTCGACGTGTCAAGCTCAGTGATGATCCCCGTCAAGGTCGTCCAAAAACTGCAGTCACCCAAGAAAACGTTGATGCTGTGCGTAAGCTGATTGAGAAAGATCGACATGTGACATACCGCGAAATTCAGGCAACTTTAGACATTGGCATGAGTCAAATACAAAGGATCCACGCAGGATCCTCAAATGCTGTATACAACATCGTATCAGGTGACGAATCCTGGATATGCGTATATCCAGGATTCGTCACCTGATACGATGTTGTGAACCGTGAACGAACAATTTTTGTTGGCTTTAACTCATTTTCGAACACCCAAACTCGTGACTGGTTTTTTGTTTCGGGTTCGTACGCGTAAGCGTAAGCCAACAAAAATTGTTCGTTCACGGAGTGCTGCAAAAAAAAATGGTGGCCACGTTTGTCTCCAAAACCGGCCATGTTGCGACTATTCATCTTGAGGGACAAAGAACGGTTAATGCAGAATGGTATCCTAGCATTTGTTTGCCACAGGTCGTTTCTGAACTCCGTAAAGAGAACTGCAACCGCCGCATCATCCTCCATCACGACAAAGCGAGTTCTCGCACCGCGCACAGAACAAAAGAGTTTTTAGAGCAAGAAAACATAGTATTATTAGACCAGTCATAATTTATCTGTTATGTGTTATCTCGTAGTTTAAGTTTACTTAGTTAAGAAAATACCCACATCCAATGTGAATTATAGTTAAATATATTTAGTCTTGTTGAAAATACGTTGTATTTTGGCGGGCGGAATGTTAAGATTTGTTATGGGCAATTTTTAGTTTGTCGCCTGGCAACACTTATTACGTTAGTATTTTTTTTTCAAAATTATATATCTTCGTCAGGTTGTTGTAGAAAAACTATCGCAGCATATCGATTGTCGCTTTTCTCGTGCGCGTATCAAATGCGCTATATTATCGAAATTAATAAATATTGTGTCGTGTTTATTGTAAGATAGATTCAGTGATCTGAAGAGAATTGTGCTAAACATCACACTTCCTATATATGCTGGTTCCGTTAGGTAGATATAGGTAACCTACATTGTCTAAGGTAAGTCGCGACGAGCTGAAGGTGTGTGGGGCCTGTATGCTTGATGGGACTGGCTGGTATCTTCAAAAGGTTCACGAAGATAAATAGGATAAGCTATTTTAGTAATAGTTCTAAACCGGATTACACTGAAACTGGTGTTATTTTTTATCGTGTCTAAATTTTATATTCGTTTCGCTAAATTAATTATAATCATTTTCGTAAATACAGTCCATTAATATACACCCATGAATTAAAGAAATCGATACAAAATTAAAATAATCATAGCAAGCGGTCGTGAATGCGTCAGCCCTGAAAGACTGTCCCAAGCTACTAACAAAATTTTGTTCGCAGGTTGGGACAAGCCCTCCCCCGTCTCGTCCCTTGTCCCGCGCACGATTGCTCTGTCTAAACAGCTTCGTCGACCGACTGTATGTCTTTTGGCTGTGAGGCTGTGATAGAGTCTTGGCTAATGTGGCCTCTTAGTGGGCGAGAAGTCGATTTGCGTAACGAGTTTGTAACTAGGATGTTATGGCTGATTTTCTTAAAAATGTTTGGTTGTGCCACACGTTCCGTAGGTATCTTTACTCCCCCACGTCATACTTATTGCACCCAACAACATCAACAACTATGTTTACTCTGTCAATCAAACCCACCGTAAACACTCCTAAATTTATTTCATTTCAAGGCTACCAATGAAATTCTGCAGGACAGTCACAGCTCCGTTACGATAAACGAGACCGTCGACCTAAAGGTGCAACCTAATAAACCATTCTACCGCGGTTACTACTTGCAAATAAGACCTTTCTTCTTCTTTCAGTTTAGCTCTGTTATAAATCCTGAATCTCTTCACTAAGCTTCCGTTTTATCAGTCATTTTTTGATTCGTCAGACGTCCACACCAACTCTCGAAAATGATAAGATTATTATATAATACGAAAGTGCTGGCGATATTGCGATATATTATTCAGCCTTGGCAATAACAATCGAGTTAAATCGATAGCTCTATATTGAATTGGACGGTGTTTTTTATACCTGGTGTAAATTATCATATCGAGAAATTTCAGTTATTGATGTTTCATTGTGACATAATTTATTGAATTATATCTACTGGCTATGGCTCCGTCCGTGTGGTGAAGTTTTTCTGTACCACTTGTTCGCGGTGTAAAACTTGCCTATACTGTGAATGAAAAAAAAAGGGGAATAGTCTAGCTATCTCTGTACCAAATTTCAGCCAAATTGGTTCAGGGTTCTAACACACAATTGAAAAACAAACATTTTCGCTAACTTTCACATTTACAATATTAGTGGAATAACCAGTTCCATTTAAATTACCACACTCTTGTTTAACATGAACAATATTTTAAATTTATTTTTAAAAAAATTAAGTAGGCGATGTACATTTTTTAAAATGTGTCGATTTAAAAAGCATTTTGAATAATTGGGCACTGGTCAGTACAGAAGTAGGAACGCGAATAAAGCACAATGTCATATTCTTTTTTGAGTTATTATAGACTGAGGCCCAACAATTTCATACCACGGTGGAAGTTATTGTGAATCACAGACATAATATTTAAGTTAGTTTTGTTACCTCTAGTGTTGTGAATGAATTATTTTAAATATGTCTTTAAAAAAACTATGAATATAACTAACTAACTATCTTCACGCTGTATCCCTGACGGGGTAGTCAGAGAGGACAGATCGCCAGGCTTCGCGATCCATGCATACTTCTTTCGCTTTTTCAAGATTCAGCAATCGCTTCATACACGCACGTCTGGGTATCCGGAGTACTTTTGACCTTTTCGTTTTTGAGCAATCTGCTCACGTGGTCTTCATATGTAAGTCTCGGCTTACCCTGACTTCTTCTACTTCTTCGTCAATCGTTCCTCACTTATTAGTTGGACGTGTACAAACCAACGGAGCACGCCCTTTTCCAGCTTAACGCTGATAATTTCATTCAAACCTGCCATATTGCGTATCACTTCGTTACGTATTCGGTCGGCCAAAGTAACGCCGCACAATTTCAAAGTGCTCGCATCTCCACAGCATTCAATTTACTTTCATGCATCTGCTGACATACCCAGATTTCGCTACCGTAAAGCAAAGTTGGCACCAGCACTGCGTTATGAATCGCCAGTCGTGCTACTTTTACGATGCTTTGTCGCTTTACTAATTGGGACATTATCATCCGAGCGTCTGTCCCAGTTGCGTCTCGCGACACCCGGGGTCCGCTTTCCTACATTTTCTCTTCCACTTCGCACGGTCTTCAGCATCCCCTGTAGTGAGACCATTGGCACGCATGTCATCCCTTACGACGTCAAGCCAGCACTTCTTGGGTCTTCCCAAGAAGTGCTGGCTTTACTAATTGGTACAAAGCACCGATAACTCTGTTTCGAGCAGCTACTCGCCGTTCTACATCCGAATCACATCTTCCATACGCGCTGAACATACTCACTAAATACACATTGCAAAAGGTAAACAAACATTAAGAGAGCATAAAGACTTTCGAAATATAAAGGCCTAGGAATGCTACAGATAATGGCCATGCAGAAAATTTGAGAGAATGAATAATAAAAGATTTAACGTAAGTAAACATACATTACACCTTTTAGAACAAAAAATTAAAACCCTCCCAAATATCACCACTCAAAATTTAGAAAACCGTGAGCACTGCCATGTTCAAGACTGCTTAGACAAATTTATGAGTGATATATTGATATCACTCATAAATTTGTCTAAGCAGTCTTGAACATGCATTGGCATGTGCAGAGTTATCGTTCCCTTTAAAAAACAGCGCTCAAGGGAAGATACCATCACCCCCTTGGTGGGACCAGGAATGCACGGGTTTGGTCAAACAGAGAAAAGAGGCTGAAAGAAAATACAATGCTGACATGAGTACATCTAATTTATTGAACTTTTAACATATTGAGGCTAAATGTAGGAGGGCATTCCGACATAAGAAGCGCACAGGATGGGCCTCCTTCTGCTCTTCTCTCTCCCCTTCAACTCCATCCTCAGTTGTATGGAAACATATTAACAGGTACCGTTCAGGATGTGCCCCTGTTTCATCGTCTCCAATGTCGGCCAAGACTGCTGGCCTGTTTTTTGCAAAAATAGCTCCCCCCTCTCTGGCTGAAAGTCAGTTATCAATTGCAGAGGTATCCACGAACCCACATGAGTCTCCAATCTATGGTGGAACTCAATATGGTATTAAAATACGTTCATTATTCTACCCCAGGAATAGATGGTATCCCATATTCTTTCATTGCTCACGTTGGCTCCTCTGCTGAAACTGCAGAAACTGCTACACCTGAATTTTCTGGTAAGGATAATTCAATGCATATGCCAGTTACTTATGTCTCGTTCGCTGATTCTTAGAGTTCAGGGAGAGGAGATGGGGCTGAGAAAGGTGTGGACTAGGCTGCCTCAGGGATCAGTCCTTAGTCCCCTGCTATATAACCTGTACTCTGCTAACATTGGCTCAGCACTAAACAGCAATTGTCAAATTTTACAGTATGCTGACGATCTCGCCTTGAATGTTACAGATTATTCCATCAGTGATGCAGCTACATCACTAACACTTTCCCTGAACTCATTTAGTCAGTGGCTGCTAGACCATGGTTTAAGGTTGGCTCCATCTAAAAGCTCTATAGTTACTATCATTCGGAAACGTGTGCTCCCTCATGTTCAAGTGACTATCGACGACTTCCATATTCCAAACGCCACTTTAGTTAAATTTTTTGGGGTCTATCTGGATGCTAAACTGTCTGGCCTAACACATATAAACTATCAGGTGAAGCGGTGTGAGAGAATTATTCCAATTCTGAAAGCTCTCTCTGGTGTTTGGTGGGGTGCGCATCCATTCACCATGAAGTTAGTTCATAATGCACTAGTTCGCAGCATCATGGACTATGGTTATTTTCTGCTCATACCATGTAATAAAGGGGCGCTAGCAAGACTAGATACGAGGGTGGATCCAAAAGTTCGTGGCCTAACATAGATAAAGCAATGTATTTTTTTTAAATCTACCCTTTATCTGTATTATGGTTATTCAGTAGCAAGTGAGCAAAGTTTGGTTCAGGTAGTGCGCGCGAATTTTTTTTTGTGGATATTTGTTTAAGAGTTTCGGAATAGATATTCAAGAATGAACAAAATCGAACATCGGGAAGTGATTAAGTACCTGCATAAAAAAGGTCTATCACCAAAACATATTCATGAAGATATGGTGAGCACATTAGGAGAATCTGCTCCATCCTATTCCGGTGTAAAAAAATGGGTAGCTGAGTTTAAGCGAGGTAGGGAGAGCGTTGAAGATGATCCTAGGTGTGGAAGGCCTTCAACGTCTACCACCAAGGAAAACATCGATAAAATATGTGATCTTATACTAAATGACCGAAGATTGACCATCATGGTCGGGTTCAAATATCATAACTCAAGAACTGGGGTTCCATAAGGTTTCTGCTCGTTGGGTGCCTAGGTTGCTTTCAGTCGAACAAAAACGCGTTCGCTTCACAATTTCGCGTGACTGTTTGGAGCTTTTTGAGGCAGATCCTGAGGATTTTTTATCCCGGTTTGTTACTATGGATGAAAGCTGGGTTTACCACCATACTCCCGAATCCAAACAACAATCGAAACAATGGAAAAGATCCGAAGAATCGAAGAAAAACGGCCGGGTATGTTGCGTAAGAAAGTTTTGTTCCATCAAGACAACGCGCGGGTTCACACTTCTGCCGAATCAATGGCTGAGATCCATAATTGTGGTTACGAATTATTGCCCCACCCACCTTATTCGCCGGATTTAGCCCCCTCGGATGATCATTTATTTCCGAATTTAAAGAAAAATTTAGGTGTTCGAAATTTTCAACCATAGAAGAGGTCATAGATGCAGTAAATGGTTATTTTGACGACCTTTCGGAATCATTTTTTTTGAAGGTATAAACAAGTTGCAGTTCAGATGGAAGAAGTGCATTGAACTAGATGGTAACTACGTAGATAAATAAAAAAAAATTTACACCCATGTTTCTTTGATTTTCATGGTCAGGCTACGAACTTTTGGATTTACCCTCGTAGGACCCAGGCTAGCTGCCTAAGGTTCATCTCAGGCTGTATGAAATCCACTCCGGTCAATGCTTTGCAGGTCGAATGTGCCGAACCTCTTATTAACCTTAAGACGCCAATACTTAGCCTCACGATTTATATATCGTTTAATTAGTAAATCTTTCCATCCTCTACTTCCAAAATTAAGTCTATTAAGTGAAGTATGCTATAACTCCAGCTATTGGCCGTAAAGACATACCACTTATTATTAAGACCTTTCGTTCCTTCCAAACATTAGAGCACCCCATAATTAAATCTAAGAGACTGCCAGTGTTCAGACATGACTTCGTTTATTACCTATAGAATATAAACTATTACCTAATCTATGTGTTAATTCCGAATTTAATAAAAACTATAACCTATATCTATGCGTTTATTCCATATGGAATAAAAAATAATGCCTAATCTATGCGTTTATTCCGAATGGAATAAAAACTATAACCTATACCAATGCGTTTATTCCCTATGGAATAAAAACTATTGCGTTTCTATTGGCAAACTACTAAAGCGAATGGATCAAAAATCCGGATCGTTCGAGATGGTGAGGTGGAGGCTGCCGGGGACGTCCCTGGAGTTGGATTCCTGGTTTCCTTGCACGAATACACTATTTATCCATGGAAAACACAACTATTGCGAAAAGTTTATGCGAGCGCGCGCTCGGCCATTGCAGTAATACGTCTTCAGTCCGTCTTCGCTGCCTGTGTGTTGACAGCGCTGCGGTGGAGTTTTAGATCGCGCGTAATACAGCTGTCTCGCTCTCATAGACAAGGTAGGTGCGAAAGAGAAATGGAATAAAGGGAAGAGGGGTGGGAGTGTCGACAACTAATTAATTAAAAACAAATGGAGATCGGCGTTGCAACATACAAAAAATAACGCGGCAAATTTCATTTATTTTGAGTGCACAGCACACCATTTATTTCGAGCATCAAAATAGCGGTTGGATCATACAAATCTCATCTCTTATACTGCAGAAAAATTGTACACAATCTGTGCTAAATTGTACATACAATCATACCTATATCCCCGAGGGTGTAGATAGAGGTGAATTACACTTCCACACTTTGGTAATACTCGTAATCAAAAGGACGTTTGACCGACCGTGCGCAGTAGAGGAGAACGCAACTGAGACAGACGCTCGGGTGATGATGATTCTAATAAATACATTTTAGTTGACAACCGCGGCTACGCGCGCGTGATAAAGTTTTCTCGTTCTCGTTTTCCACAAGAACTTGTTCCTGGGATAAAAAGTAGCCTATGTGTTATTCTGATGTATAAGCTATATTATTGAAAAGTTTCATTAAAATCCATTCAGTAGATTTTACGTGAAAGAGTAACAAACATCCATACTTACAAACTTTCGCGTTTATAATATTAATATGATGTTTTAAACCATAGACCCTTACATTTGGGTGTAAGGGGCCTATCGTCAGCTTTGGGCCCAAGCCGACCTCACCTGCACGTGGTACACCTGCTGATCGACGGACGAGGCTACGGCACGCAGGCACTCAAAATGTGTGCCAGGTGGCACAAAAATAAAAAAAGATTTTTTCCTTTTAATTTTTGGACCGGGGGTACCACCATGCAGCCCGCGGAAAACCCCCCAAATAACTCTTGGGTTATGTTCGGGGTTCAGCGGCTGGAAGCCGGGCTTGGTGCGAGATTTGATGCAGCAGGTGTGTGACCAGTGGGTGCTGAGTGGCCTCTAGTGTGGGTGGCGCGAGTCGAACCGCCGGCCAGGGAGACCTGTAGAAACGGTGGTGCCACTGGCCGCCCGCAGCATAGTACAGGGGCCTAACTGGGACTAACCATCTCGGAAGGCTGCCCCACCAGGTCGTGTATAATCACGATGTGGTTCGTCGTGCCGGTTGGTGACCGGATGTGTGGTCCCGGCGACTACACTCGGGGGGGTACGGGGGCCCTTCCGTCCGGCGGATTGGCTTCCGCCCAGCCACACGTCCCGGGAGAAAACGAGCACCTACACTTTGTCACTCACTGCTGCATCAAATACCGCTCCGCTTCACGCTTCCTTCTTTACCCATCAACATGGCATGTGGCAGTGCAAAATAAAAGGCAAATCTCTACAGCGGCCGAAACAAATCCCACACGCACGCTTTTTGAGGTGGAGTTCACAAACATCCGTGGACTCCATACAAACCTCAACGCCGTCCACCACCATCTTGAGATGGCGCGGCCCGGATTGCTGTTGGTTACGGAGACGCAAATATGCCGCCCTGACGATACCTCGTATTTGTGCTACCCCGGCTATTTTGTCGAGGACTGCTTCGATAAAAGGGCCGGGGTGTGCGTGTTTGTTAGGGCGGTCGTTTGTGTTCGCCGTCTGCGCTACCTGGACCCATCCTTCTCTGTCCTCTGGCTTCACGTGGATCATGGTTCTATTAGCCAGATCTACGTGTGCCTGTACCGTTCCCATAAAGGGGATATGGAGACAACTCGGCTCTTTGAATACCTCGGAAGGGCGGTAGATGATGCGCAGGTGCGGTTCTCGAACGCGGAATTGGTGTTTTTGGGGGACTGTAACGCACACCGTACAGAATGGATGGGCTCCCTCAAAACCGACCATGCGGGACGAACCGCCCATGCATTCGCTCTTTCGCATGACTTGACACAGTTAGTACGCTAGACCACCAGGATACCGGATGGTGCAAGTCATGCGCCCGCTCTGTTGGACCTTCTGCTGACCAACAGCCCAGCCCAATATAGTGTACCGGTAGGTGCTCCATTGGGTACTTCCGATCACTGCGTCGTGCGCGCCGAAATGCAGGTGTTATCTCCTAAAGAACAACATAATAATAAGAAAATATTGTTTTTGATACCATTATTTTGCTATATGTACCTTAAGAAAAAAAATTACTGGTGTAGACAGAAAACATCTATCAAAACAATAGCGTTCTCATTTCAAAAATAAAATTTCCATTAGTATATAATTATAGAAAGAGGTCCTTCGCGCAGTCACGCACAGTAACTGGAACCTCAGGGACAAGGTTTCCAAGAAGGAAGACAACAAAGGGGTCAGTATTATCTCGCCTAGTACACAGTTCCGAGATTCAGGGTCTCCAGAATCTCTTAAAAAGTAGCAAAGAGCTGTACTTTTGGTTGAAAATATTTGCTATTATAGTTTATAGATTAGAGTGGCATAATATTGTATTTCAATAGTTATTCCAGAGAAACTATAGAGCTTTTTTATAGGGTATGAAATATGAGCAAATGTTTGGTATTAATTTGTAGTCCTTTGTTTCCTATGAATTCTTGTACTAAAAACACCAGCAATCATGATAAACGTGATCTTAACATATTTTTTGGACAACTCACACATTTTAGTAGTGGTACAATTTTTTTAAATGTATATTATTATTATATTAAGTACTAGCTGAACGGCGCGGCTTCGCCCGTGACAAACTTCGAACTCCCGTCAGTTTATTTCGTCAGTCATTCAATCCCGTCGTTTATTACTTTTACAATAATGTATGAATATTTGCCCGATTTGTTGATTACTGCTCCGCTCTTCAGGGTAGTAGCGTGTTTATATAGACTTATCAGTCTCGCCTTTATTCCCGTCGCTCCCATTCAATCCCGTCGGTTATTACTTTTACAATGTATGAATATTTGCCCGACTTGTTGATTACTGCTCCGCTCCTCAGGGTAGTAGCGTGATGAGATAGCCTTTTATCAGTCACGTATTTATCCGCGTCGCTCCCATTTAATCCCGTCGTTTATTATCTACTTTTACAATTGTGTATGAATATTTGCCCGATTTGTTGATTACTGCCCTGTTCTTCAGGGTAGTAGCGTGATGATATAGCCTATAGACTTCCACGATAAATGCGCTATCCAACACATATTAGTATAGTTAACTTTATATTATTACAAGTATAATTACACAGGAGACGCGATGGATTTCGCAGAGCTCGCTCGCTATTGGCTAGCTGCGACATCGCGCATGCGCAAAACGCAAATCATCAGCCATACTTTTCACTTGTCATTTTAAGAACATGTTTTTTCACAATAAAATGATTATAATAAGTTAACTTTAAAGATAGGCATATGCTGTCGCGGACTTTATTTTAGAACTTTTATAGGGGAATATACTTAGTTTTTGCGTAACTTTAATCGTTTACGCAGCGTTCGCAACGGAAGCTATCGAAAGGAATATTTTGTCCCCGATTTTGCCACATTTATCATTGCTGTTCCGCACCTATTGGTCGTAGCTTGATGCTATATAGCCTATAGCCTTCCTCGATAAATTGACTATTCAGCACAAAAATAATTTTGCAAATCGAACCTGTAGTCCCAGAGATTAGCGCGTTCAACCAAACAAACAAACATACTCTTCAGCTTTATAATATTAGTATAGATAGGTATTAGTTATACTCGGACAACAGGCATCGATCAACCGGACTACTGGAATTACAAGGTAATTTGTGGATGTGATCCCTAAAATACCTTGCATGTGTGAAGCGCTCGTGCCCCGCTGCCTCAGTGTTCTGTAAACAGTCACTGTGGTAAGCACTTTGTAGAATTTACATTTGCGAGCGTTTCCGTGCTTCGGAAGACACGTTAAGCCGATGGTTCCGGTCGCCAGTAAAATGGCAGTCGTTAAGCCTGGTTGAAATTAGTGGCCGGCTTAAAATTTTTTTTCAAAATTTCAGCAGCAGGTCGCCACAGACTGCGCCTGTCCATTTTCAGCACGGCAAAGGGCTCACCACCTGTTACGTGGGACAAAAATGCATAAGGTGAAATGTAAGCGTATAGTACGCCTCTGCCCACCCTTTCTGGGATGAAGGCATGACAATATGTATGTATGTGTGTAATATCCATCCTGGCTGTTGGAAATTATGGATTACAAAATGGTTATAGATTTTTTATATAATACGTAGGCCGAACAAAATTACTGGCAAAGTGTATAATTTATCCCTACCCTACCGGGCGTGATTGTAATGTAATATAATTGTTGTGTATACAATTTAGCACAGATTGTGTACAATTTTTCTGCAGAATAAGAGATGAGATTTGTATGATCGAACCGCTATTTTGATGCTCGAAATAAATACACCCGCCATTAGAGTGGCGGGTGTATTTTGATTTTTTTATATTTTCGGTTCCGTAGTGGTACAGTTTTTTTAAATATACGTACTATTTAGCACAGATTGTGTACATTTTTTTCGAATTTTGGACATTAGACTAGTTATGCTCCAAACGTCATTATTACTAACACCAAAGTGTGGGTGTGTAATTCACCTCTGTTTACCCCCACGGGGATATAGATGTGATTGTATGGATATATGTACAATTAAGCACAGATGGCAGAAGCACAGAGTGGCGGGTGTATTTTGATTTTGTTATATTTTCGATTCCGTAGTGGTACTATTTTTTTAAATATAGGTACATTTTAACATACATTGTGTATAATTTTTCTGTATTAGAATACATTGGTTTTTTATGATACACCCGTCATTTTGACTATCACTTGATGGGGGTGTCGGAAAAATAAGCCGCCTGGGAGCTTTCAATGAAAACGCTAACTAAACCCTTTGAGATATAGCAATATAATGAATGGTGGATTTGTGTATTTAATATAGTTATAAAAAAAGTCCGCGACGGTATATGTCTTATCTCTTAAGGATAACAAACTAGATCCATTTTAGTACTTCAAAAAATTTGAAATTATAAAGCTGTTACTTGAAGGCTATTTACACAAATACGTAATTAATCCTTATCATTTTAAATATGTTAGTTGGCTTCAGCATTTCATGAAGATTATTTCGTCCCTTTACACCTTGCAAATTAAACGAATATCTTAGGAGATACGGCAAAATCTAAATAATGTGCAAAGAAATTAATTGGGTACGTGTAACCATAATTCGACCGGGCCGTGCGGGCGGGCGTACTGGAGAGCGGAGAAGTAACTAATTTGGAAAAACTAATAAACGACGGGATTAAATGGGTGCCACGGGGTTCGAAGTATGTCACGGACGAAGCCGGGTGGGTCCTCTAGTAATACATAAATACCACACATTGGTACTGACCAACGTGTGGTCCAAAAAGGATCATTTCAAAACATCCTAACTCATTTAGTTTATTATGAACCACCAAATTTTAATCTATATCACCTGATTTTTAAATATGGAATGTTTTTTCAGTTTTTCTTTAACACTTGTGGACAGCCTGGACACCTTAGCCATCATGGGTGACTTCTCAGAATTTAGTGCAGCCCTCAAACTGGTCATAAAGGACATTACATTCGACCATGACATTGTAGTCTCCGTTTTTGAAACGAACATCAGAATGTTAGGGTAAGTGGTACAAATGTTACGAGAAATATATGAAACCTAGGAATTGAACACATTTACTAGGAAATGTATAATGTACACAGTTTAAAAAACATAATTTCTAACCCGTACCATATTAAACAAAATTTATTTTTACAGGGGCTTACTATCTGCTCATATTTTAGCGAATACGCTAAAATACGAGGTGCCAGTATTGCAATGGTATAATGGAGAACTACTGCAAATGGCTGAGGACTTGGGAAGAAGATTATTACCCTCATTTAATACTTCTACCGGATTACCCCACGGCAAAGTAAGTGACAGATAAAGACCGCCAATAATAACATAATTTTGATGTCATTATTTATATCTACCTATCTTTACGCTGTATCCTTGATGGGGAAGTCAGAGAGGATGATCGCCAGGCTTCGCGATAGAGGCATACTTTTTTCGGTCTGCCTGCAGATACATTAATTGTCTATTACATACACAACTGTATTCGCGTACTTTTAACCTATACGGTTTTGAGCAATCTGCTCACGTGGTTGCCGTATGTAAGTCTCGGTCTACCCGTACTCCTTTCTACCCTCTATTATGGTATAGTAAGTATCTCTATATTCTATTTATTTGTTTAATAAATAATTTGTCTATACAGGTCAATCTCCGACACGGCATGCGTGGGTTATCGGAGTCCCGTGAGACGTGTACTGCGTGTGCCGGAACTATGATATTAGAAATGGCGGCGTTGTCGCGTCTTACTGGAAATCCCATTTTTGAGCAAAAAGCACATAAGGCTATGGACAGGCTATGGAAGATTAGACATAGGTAATGACAGGGCTGAACTACATGTAATGTATTTTGAATGTGTGTTGGTCTGATTTTGAAGTGGGGTGTGATGTTACTTTTCTGCCTTGGATTGTCATAACATCTTAAACTGATTGGACATTTATTGTGACACAATTATAGTGACACAACATTCAAGTCTAGTAATCTATACTAATATTATAAAGCTGAAGAGTTTGTTTGTTTGTTTGATTGAACGCGCTAATCTCAGGAACTACTGGTCGGATTTGAAAAATTCTTTTTTGTTAGATAGCCCATGTATCGAGCTATAGGCTATATATCACAACTACACTGGGGAGCAGAGCAGTAGTCATAAATGTTGACAAATCGGGCAAATTTTTATACAGCATTGTAGAATTTATAAGCGAAGAGATTAGGGATTAGGGAGATAGGTGCGACGGGAGGTCGAAATATTTCACGGGCGAAGCTGTGGGGGTCATATAGTGTCATTATAAAAAAAATGTGTGGATCACTTTTTCACAGCATTCTAGTCCAAATTATGCTAATATCTTATGCCATAGCATAAGATATTAGCATAATTTGGATATATGTACCATAGGTAGACAAGTTTGACAACTGATAAAGATTACCTAAATAAACTATCTTCACGTGATATCCCTGACGGGGTAATCAGAGAAGACAGGTCGCCAGGCTTCGCGATTCATGCATACTTCTTTCGCCTCCTGCAGATTAATCAATTGCTTCATACATGCACGTCTATTGGGTATCCGAATACTTATGACTTTTCCGTTTTTGAGCAATCTGCACACGTGGTCTTCATATGTTGGTCTCGGTCTACCCTTACTCCTACCCTCTACTTTCGCACAATATATATTCTTTGTCAATCGTTCCTCATCCATTCATTGGACGTGTCCAAACCAACGGAGCACGCCCTTTTCCAACTTAACGCTGAGACTTTCATTCAAACCTGTCATATATATATATATATAATAAAATAGTAATAAAGTAAAAACTGAACATTGAATATTTTTACAAAAAAACACTTGCTGTGTGTTCACTGAAGGATACCAAAGGCAAAAATGTAATTTTTAAAATGTTTGTCTGTCTGTTTGTCTGTTTGTCCGCAGTACCTTTGTCCGGGATAAACTCAGAAACTACTCATTGAATCTAATTCAAATTTAGCACGAACATTAACAGTAGGTCGAGTCAACACATCACTACATATTATAAAACAAAGTCGCTTTTCGCTATCTGTCCCTATGTATGTTTAGATCTTTAAAACTACGAAACGAATTACGATGCGGTTTTTATTAATAGTTAGAGTGATTCTCATAGAAGGTTTTTATGTATAATTTGTTAAGTTTTTGTATACATTGACCTAATTATAACTGCTTCCAACAAGAACGCTGCCTAAACCCTTTGAGATATAACAAAATAATGTACTGTGCAATTGTGTATCTAATGTAGGTCTACAAAAAAGTCCGCGACGATATATGTCTATCTTATAAGAATAACATACTATATCCATTTTAATACTTTAAAAAACCATCAATTATAAAGTGGTTATTTGAAGGCTATTTACACAAATATGCTATTAGTCCTTATCTTTTTTTCTATGTTAGTTGGCTTCAGCATTTCATGAAGATTAATTGTCCCTTTACACCTTGCAAATTAAATGAATATCTGACGAGTTATCGCAAATTGAAAATAAAGCGCAAAGAAATTAATTTCGGGCAACCATAATTCGACCTCCGTGGGGGCGTAGGTAGGTAGTTAGGAGAGCGGAGAAGTAATCAATGAATTTGGAAAATGTTCATTATTGTGAATGTGAAATTAATAAACAACGGGATGAAATGGGTGCCACTGGGTTCGAAGTATGTCACGGGCGAAGCCTGGCGGGACAGCTAGTTGGCTATATATTATCTCGCTAAATAACCTAGGAGCTAGGCAGAGAACAATTTACTATAAATGCATGTCAATAAAATGGCAGTCGTTAAGCCAAGTTGAATGCATTATGGGCGGCTTAAAAATTTTCAACAGCAGGTCACCACAGCCTGCGCCTGTCCATTTCAACACGGCAATGGGCTCACCACCTGTTACGTGGGACAAAAATGCATACGGTGAAATGTGGGCGTTCAATATGCCTCTGCCTACCCCTTCGGGGATAAAGGCGTGACATCGTGCATGTCCGAGATAAACTCAGAAATTAATGATTGGATTTAATTCAAATTTTGCATTAACATTAACATTACGTTGGGCCTACACATAGGCTATATGTGATCACGCTACATAACCTAGGAGCTTGGCAGAGAACAATGAGCTATAAACGCTCCGGGATAAACTCGGAAATTACTTAATGGATTTTATTCAAATTTTGCACGAATAGTAATAGTAGGGTCTACACATAGGCTATATATAATTACGCTATATAGGTAACCAAAGAGCTCGGCAGAGAACGATTAAATTCCGCATATTTAACCGGGCAAAATGCAAAAACTACTGCATAGATTTAAATAAAATCTTTCAAGAAGATTAACAAGACGTTTGGTCTACAAATAGGCTACATATTATCACGCCACATATCCTTGCGGCTCGGTTGAGAACTTTTAGGTACATATATATCTGAGCGATAATCGCGAAAACTACTCAATGAATTTAGTTTAAATCTTACACGAATGACAACAATTAATTATTTAATTAATTAATCTACGGCAATGGGCTCACCACCTGTACCGTGGGACAAAAATGCATACGGTGAAATGAGGACGTTTAATGTGCCTCTGCCTACCCCTTCGGGCATAAAGACGTGACAATATGTATGTATGTACACGAATGACAATAAGACATTGGATCTACATAGGGGCTACATATAACAGCTAGGCTATATCGACCCTACGTAGCCTATGTGTAACAGCATGTATAGCCTTAGTTAACGATAATTATGTTCTTTATTGAATCTCTCAGAGGTCAATCGTGGTAACACCTCAGATCAAAGACAATATTTTAAAAAGTCCAGGATAGTTTGATGTAGGCTAGCCTCATGGAAGTTATGAATCCTGAGGAGATTCTTCACGCCGCACTAGAAGTGTTCTCCAAGACTCAGTTTAGACCCTGCTTCGAAAACGTCTTTGTATTACTCCGCAAATTTCTTCTGCAAATTTCTTAGTATAGTTACTCCACTATCTATGACGTGGTATTCGCATTATGATTGTTCTGGGGTAAGGGGCAGCCTGGAGCCACTGGCGAAGAACAATAATTTTCTTGGCTGCATTTTACAGAATCTCACATAGTAAGAAGAAAATCAGTACCATAACTTCTTTTTAATGCAGCAAAAATAGGAAACGCATTATAAGGATTGCCCTCATATCGCAAATATGGGATAAAATGTTCAATGTCTTATAAGAAAAGCAGTGTAATCATTTAGAGAACTTTATGATAAATCCGTAGGAACGAACAATTGATTGGTGGTCTCACAGATTTATTAGTTCAAACAATTTGCAATTCGCAAGCTCATGAATTCTCAGAAGTTCATCTAAATCTTTGCGAAGGCACTTTACTAGAAGCTGTCGTCTGGTAAATTACCTTTATAAGTAGAAATTTTTCAAGCCACCCATAAGGCCTTCAACTGGACTTACCGACTGCCATGATACTGGCAACCGGGACCAACCACTTAACGTGCCTTCTGAAGCACGAAAACGCGTAATGCCACAAAGTGGTCACCCATCCGAGGACCAGCCATAGTGAAGTTGCTTAACGCAGTGATCGTTTACAGAACACTGAGTCCGCGGTACCACGAGCGCTTCAAACGTCCTTATAAAGAAGTTTTATAAACATTTACTTTTGTTTGTGTATTTACACCTATTTAATAGTGGTATAAAGAAAGGTGTAGGACGGGGATTGGAACCGTAACCTTTACCTAGCCAGGGCAGTGCTCTGCGCCACTAAACTACCCGAACTGTGGTACAAATTGAAATTCTTCACTATAATGTAATCGTCATTTAAGAGTATGATCAGAGTCATATACTAGCTACATAACAACTCTGATATCAATGAACAGCGTTTTAACCATTATAAGACATTGATGCGATGGACTCCACTCAATCCATGGATAATTTTTTAAAGTAAAAAGCTAACTTTTAAATCATTTTATTTGCTTTTGCCAACAAAAAGTAAAATTACAACTAGGTTCAGCACGGATTAGTTTAAGTCCCTGGTATTGCAGCATAAAATTTTATACCTGTGCTATGCGAGGTAGTTATGAGTGTTTCCATACAAATATACTTATATGCCTGAGATAAGTATAGGGTATTTAAAAATACATTGAATATTTTTAAATAAAATTTGTTGTATGTATTATGTATCTATACCTTCATTGAGTAAATTAAACCTCAAAACACTAGCTTATTAAATTTTCAATTTGTTCGTTAATTTCATTGTGTGTTAAATGTGGTCTTCAAAAACGAATAGTCCGATTTCAACTATTTGTATTAACAAACACTACTTTGCTGAGGGGCTCGGTAGAGAGTAATACAAATTTCGAGTCATATCATAATTTCCACGCGAACGAAGTCGCGGGCAACAGCTACTATCCATATATAAACATAACCTGGATCCCCGAAACAAAAGATTGTAGATCACATAAATGTTTGTCTCAATCCGGCGGCTACTGCGGCCTCGGTCATGTTACACCTAAAATATTAATGTTATTTTAACTGACAGTGTCTGGTAATGGTATAAGTTATGCGTCGAAACTTGTTTCATCTTAATTTTTTAATATAGTGGAAAAAGACAGTTCGATTCGAGACGGGGATTGAACCCGTGACCTTTGCCTAACCAGGGGCAATGTTCTAGCCACTGAACTACCCGAACCGTATCGAATCAATTCTTTCATCTTAGCGTATACGCAGATGTTTCAAAAACTCTGTCTGGGTTTGGAGCCCGAGGTCCACTTTTATTGACTGCTATAAGAAACTATGGTATGGCATTTTGTTTTCGGGTTAGTTCCTCTAGTTCTGTGATTTATTCCGGTAACCGGACTTTTCGTATCAGTAGGCGACTGCCATCTGACATCCCAAATCTCTAAGGGCGCCTGTGTCATTGGCTTAAGCTAAAGATGACTATAGTGACGGATTGGTAAGACATTGAGTCAACATCGCTATAAAATGAAGGATAATAGAATATACAACCTTAGCGTTTTATTTACACAATTAGCGTTTATTTACACATTTTACATTTTTTATTCTAGGACATCGGATCTGATGGGGACAGTTATAAACATACATTCAGGTGACTGGGTACGAAAGGATTCGGGCGTCGGTGCGGGCATTGATTCCTACTACGAGTACTGTTTAAAAGCTTACATCTTGCTTGGTGATGAGAAGTATTTGGCCAGATTCAATCGACACTACAACGCGGTTATGAAGTACATAAGCCGAGGCCCTGTTATGTTGGCTGTTCATATGCATAGGTGAGTGCTGATTACTTATCATTTTAACAAGATTTTCCATATTTTTAAATACATTTACTTTGGTCCTCTCAGGAGACTTGTATGACGTTTTGTATCACGTTCGGAGTGTCTAGTAGCTGTGCAAGTTAAAGTATTATTGAAATAATATTGCTTTAAGAGGCTGTGGCAATCCTTCTGTACCACACTCGACTAGATAAGTTGATACAGGGTTCTGATTCGAGAATTTATTCTCTTTGCAATGACCTCATCCGTTAATCAGAAAGTGCACCACTTGCTGGCAGCACTGAAGTGGGCCCGAAGATGTCCTTAGGGCCCCATTTAACCTTAAGCTAAACAACTAAGATAGTACATTTTAGTGATTAATGTACGTGGTACATAATCTTACAAATATTATAAATGCGAATGTTTGTTTGTTACTCTTTCACAAAAAATTTACTGAATGGATTTTGATAAACTTTACAATAATATAGCTTACACATCAGAATAACACTTAGGATACGCTTTATCCCGGCAACATGTTTCTGTGTAAAACTGAAACGGGAAAAAACTTAACCGCGCGTGCGGAGCCGCGAACGTCAACTAGTATTTTAATACTTCTACGAGGGCTGCACTAAAAGTATCGGGAATGGAACATTTCCACTGTTCCTGTCATATTAAAATCTTTTTAATTGAAAACTCCTTGGTTTTAAAAATCAAATACCATTTATTTATTTAAAAAAAAGATTCTCGGTCTTGTCACAAGGTTTTGTCAAACTTGTTTAGTCGCTGAGAAAATGGAATTGAACCGAGAAAATTCAAGAGCAATGATTTATTATGACTTTCGAAGTGGTTTAACACAAAAACAGTGTGTTGACCGGATGATTTCTGCATTTGGTGATGAAGCCCCATCCAAAACCACAATTTATCGCTGGTTTGCTGAATTTCAACGTGGACGTGTCAAGCTCAGTGATGATCCCCGTCAAGGTCGTCCAAAAACTGCAGTCACCCAAGAAAATGTTGATGCTGTGCGTAAGCTGATTGAGGAAGATCGACATGTGACATACCGCGAAATTCAGGCAACTTTAGACATTGGCATGAGTCAAATACAAGTAATCTTGCATGAACAATTAGGTGTAAAAAAGTTGTTTTCCCGATGGATACCGCATTCGCACTGTGAAGAGCAAAAAGCGGCTCGCGTTACTTGGTGCGTCAGAACTCTCGAAAGATTCCACGCAGGATCCTTAATTGCTGTATACAACATCGTATCAGGTGACGAATCCTGGATATACGCGTACGAACCCGAAACAAAAAACCAGTCACGAGTTTGGGTGTTCGAAAATGAGTTAAAGCCAATTCAGGTCGGGGCTGTACAGCGGATGGTCTAATAATTCTATGTTTTCTTGCTCTAAAACTCTTTTGTTCTGTGCGCGGTGTGAGAACTCGCATTGTCGTGATGGAGGATGATGCGGCGGTTGCAGTTCTCTTTACGGAGTTCAGACACGACCTGTGGCAAACAAATGCTAGCATACCATTCTGCATTAACCGTTCTTTGTCCCTCAAGAGGAATAGTCGCAACATGGCCGGTTTTGGAGACAAACGTGGCCACTATTTTATTTGCAACACTCCGTGAACGAACAATTTTTGTTGGCTTTAACTCATTTTCGAACACTCAAACTCGTGACTGGTTTCTTGTTTCGGGTTCGTACGCGTATATCCAGGATTCGTCACCTGATACGATGTTGTATACAGCATTTGAGGATCCTGCGTGGAATCTTTCGAGAGTTCTGACGCACCAAGTAACGCGAGCCGCTTTTTGCTCTTCACAGAGCGAATGCGGTATCCATCGGGAAAACAACTTTTTTACACCTAATTGTTCATGCAAGATTATTTGTATTTGACTCATGCCAATGTCTAAAGTTGCCTGAATTTCGCGGTATGTCACATGTCGTTCTTCCTCAATCAGCTTACGCACAGCATCAACGTTTTCTTGGGTGACTGCAGTCTTTGGACGACCTTGACGGGGATCATCACTGAGCTTGACACGTCCACGTTGAAATTCAGCAAACCAGCGATAAATTGTGGTTTTGGATGGGGCTTCATCACCAAATACCGAAATCATCCGGTCAACACACTGTTTTTGTGTTAAACCACTTCGAAAGTCATAATAAATCATAACTCTTGAATTTTCTCGAGTCAATTCCATTTTCTCAACGACTAAACAAGTTTGACAATACCTTGTGACAAGACCGAGAATCTTTTTTTTAAATAAATAAATTGTATTCGATTTTTAAAACCAAGGAGTTTTCCATTAAAAAGATTTTAATATGACAGGAACAGTGGAAATGTTCCATTCCCGATACTTTTAGTGCAGCCTCCGTATGTACTTTGTCTGGTCCTAATATCTACGACTAATCTCTAAAACCACTGAACCAATTTTAACGGGACTTACACCGGCAGATAGCTGATGTTATAAGGAATAATTTGTGCTACATTTTATCTCCATAGTATTGCAATGGTAACGGTCATTACGCGAGTGAAACTGCGGGTGTCTGATGGTTAAAACCTTGAATGCTTGTGTGAGTAGTATTATTCATATTTCATCAGCCAATGAAAATGACAGACAACTTTTAATTTCAATTTGGGAGGGTAGGCCTTACTGTACCACACTGGCCGGAGGCGTTGGTACAGGATTTTGTATCGAGTCTTGTTTCCCTAGAATCTTGTATGTTATCGGATGTGCAGCCCTTTAGTTATGCAGGCTTACACCCAAACGATCTTGGTAGGGACCTAGACCTAGACCTATGAAACATTGTAATTTTATTTGATACACAACTATTCAGCGTTTTATATAATTTTGACGGTCACGAATCTGGATTTAACCTCCATAGTTAGATAGATACTTGTACCCACTTTCAACAGGCGTACTTCATGCTCCTATCGGTTATGAATTTAGAAAGGGTAGGTCAGCTATTTAATACGTGGAATATTGCAAGCTGTTCTAGTAGGTTCTGCTTTATTTCAGAGATACCTCTTTCAGCCGGCATATTAGCCGGCTGAAATAGTCTCAAAATTATGGTAGGTATCACAGAACAGAAAAAACAGTAGAAGTAGCATATTACTTCGTTAGTATCGGAACGTGCGTACCCCAAGTGCACACATCGATAAGATTTTGTATATACCAATACAAAAACTGAAACGTCCACAAGCATGTCTTGTCTAAAAGCTGACTTACTTGTAAAGTAAAAGAAAGAATAATATATTTGTAAAATGTAAATACATATTTACGAATCTGTCGTCTTCAATCAATCGTTTATAACGCCTACTTACGACTTCTACTGTTTTTTCTGTTATTTTATAGATATCATGTACTCAAACCATCTTTATTTAAATAGGTTAAAAGAAAAAAAAGTCGATACAGCATTCACCTAGAATAATGCGGGGTTAGTTTTTCTTAATTAAAGTGGATTACGTCAATTAGGAGCTAAGCTGATCTCACATACATATAACCACACAATTTACCTTAGGTACTTGTATGTAGCTCTATACTTGAATTTGGTTAAAGATAATGAGACGGTCGGAAGGTTCTGATATTTGACACAAAGTAATGCGAGCCGATTCTCTGCCGAATTTTTAACGTATATCTTTTTTAACGTTGTAGACCACATCTTCAGTCGCGGAATTTCATGGACGCCTTGTTAGCGTTCTGGCCAGGGCTGCAAGTACTGCTCGGTGACGTGAGACCCGCGGTAGAAACGCACGAAATGCTCTATCAAGTTATGCAAAGGCACACCTTTATACCAGAAGCATTCACATCTGATTTCCAAGTATGTATACATTAAAATATTATAGTTGTATAATAATACGATTTTAAATAGTTTTTCTTAATACTCGTATTTTGTTTATTTATATTGACCACTGTTATTAAGTCTGTTAAAAATATACTCATATTCGACTGACCATGTATTTGTCCATGTATTTAATTAAAAACATAAACGGGATTTTTGCGTAAAAACACTTACGTGTTGTCGATGTCGATCGACAATTGTTTCTGCTTCATCCGGAAGCCTTCATCGGAATCATGAGTGCGGGGCGCTCGCCGTCGCGTCCCGTCTCGCACTGCGCGCTTTCGCTTCTTCAAGATTCATCAATCGCTTCATACACGCACGTCTGGGTATCCGAGTACTTTTGACCTTTCCGTTTTTGAGCAATCTGCTCACGTGGTCTTCATATGTAAGCCTCGGCCTACCCTGACCTCTTTTACCCTCTGCGTTCGCACAATATATATTCTTCGTCAATCGTTCCTCTCATTCGTTGGACGTGTCCAAACCAACGGAGCACGCCCTTTTCCAGCTTAACGCTGACACTTTCATTCAAACCTGCCATATTGCGTATCACTTCGTTACGTATTCGGTCGGTCAACGTAACGCCGCACAATTTTCGAAGTGATCGCATCTCCACAGCATTCAATTTACTTTCATGCATCTGCTGACATACCCAGGTTTCGCTACCGTAAAGCAAAGTTGGCACTAGCACTGCGTTATGAATCGCCAGTCGTGCTTCTTATACGATGCTTTGTCGCTTTACTAATTGGGACAAAGCACCGTTAACTCTGTTTCCGGCAGCTACTCGCCGTTCTACATCCGAATCACATCTTCCATCCGCGCTAAACATACTCCCTAAATACACAATTTCATTCACTTGCTCTAGACGTTCCTGGTTTACCCTAATCTCGCATTTAGTTCTTACATCATCTCTTTCAAATACTAGAACCTTAGTCTTAGTTGCATTCAAGCGAAGACCCTTACTTTCACAATCCTCTTTCATATTAGTGACTAATGCCTGAAGTACTATTTGTTAATCAAGAAAATGTTCTATCTATATGACTAATTTCATCTAAAATTAATATTATTAAGTAACAAACATTCAAACACATAAAAGTCTTCACTAATTGTCACTATTATAATAGTAAAAGGATTACATCATCGTGGGAACACCGGGAATTCCTTTCTTGGTGCTCATCTAAAGTACCTAAAGAATGCTTTCACCAAATTTTTGGTTTCTATGTCTAATACCTGTGCCAGGTTTCAGCGGTGTCGTTCCAGTTACCGTGGGAATACCAGGCTTTCCTAGTGCTCATTCAAAATATCTAATGAATACTTTAACTAAATCTCGATTAAAACTACTGAAAAGATTACCATGCAAGCTTTACTAAAACATTATATTAGATAATAATGGTTAATTAGGGAGGTTTAGTTTATACCTAAATTTGTCAAAATTTGGTTAAAATATTACGATAATTGTTCAATATGTCGAATAAAATTAAGCCGATTTTTCTTTGAAAACACTGCCTAAACCCTGAGAATTATTATAAAACAACTTACAACAGTTTTATTCCCTTATTATAGGCGAAGCGATGAAGCGCTCGTGGCCCCGACGACTCAGTGTTCTGTAAACGAGCACTGCGTTAAGCAACTTTTACCATGGCTGGTCCTCGGATGGGTGACCTCTTTGTGACATTTACTTTTGCAAGCGTTTCCGTGCTTCGAATGGCACGTTGAGCCGTTGGTTCCGGTTGCCAGTAACATGGCAGTCGTTAAGCCCAGTTGGGCGACTTGATAAATTTCAACTGCAGGTCGCCACAACCTGCGCCTGTCCGTTTCAACACAGCAATGGACTGACCACCTGTTACGTTGGACAAAAATACATAGGGTGAAATGTGGGCGTATAGTATGCCTCTGCCTACCCCTTCGGGGCTAAATGCGTGACAATATGTCTATGTCTATTATAGGTCTACACAATTGTCACAACTGTGTACAAAGTGCCTTTATTAAAGATAGCTTGGAAACGGGTACAGGTAAAATTAATCTAGCAGTCTGAGTTGCGGGGCATCAGGTGGTATTGAAATATTTATTAAAAAAACCCAAAGTATCCCCGTCTTAACAAAAAAATAATAATAATTACTGCGTTGATGAGTTGCAATTGAATAAACAGTTTGTCTTTCATCCCCTGTCTCAAAGGAAAATAGTACCTATACTAAAGCCTTTCTCGGAGTAAAAACTCAGACCATGGCAAGTTTCATTTTAATCGATTCAATAGTTACGACGTGATGCTCATTATCATATAGATCAGATACACATTCAGAAAAAAATAATGTTTTGTCTTCAGAATGCCCAACTAAAGATTTTTTCAAAATATCTCTAATGTACTGTATTCAAACCCTCTAGTGTTTTATTCCCCTTCTCATGTTAGTGTATTTACTTCAAAGCCCTGTAATTGGAGTATAGGGTCCACTTTTTTTGTCTGCTAGGTGCAGCTTTATTTCGGCTTTTAATTTTCAGCATTGATAGGAGCGACTGCCTTAAAATTTCGGAAAATCCTGAAAAACTTTCATCTTTATTTCTAATTATTTTAAGCGCTCGTGGCACCTTGACTTAGTATTTTGTAAACGATTACTACATTAAGCAACGTTCGCTATAGGTGGCCCTTGGATGATTGACCACTTTGTGAAATTTACATTTGCGAGCGTTTCCGAGCTTCGTTAAGTTTTAAGCCGTTTGCCCCGGTTGCCTCATGGGCGGCTTGAAAATTTTTAACTGCAGGTCGCCACAGCCTGTGCCTGTC
The DNA here is from genome assembly GCA_948477245.1 of Thumatha senex. NCBI lineage: Eukaryota > Metazoa > Arthropoda > Insecta > Lepidoptera > Erebidae > Thumatha > Thumatha senex. The sequence goes on along the minus strand of OX419725.1, from coordinate 18,534,850 downwards.
CATTTTAACACGGCAATGGACCCACTACCTGTTACGTGAACAAAAATGCATACGATGAAATGTAGGCGTAAACTATGCCTCTGCCTACCCCTTCGGGGATAAAGGCGTCACAATATGTATAGTCATAGGCGTCATAGTATGTATGTGTGTATGTATGATAATATCTAAGAGATAGCTCATAAACATTTTTTTATGTATATTAGTTTAAAAAAGGCGGATTTCCATGCAAACGTTCATCCCCTATTTTACATTATCCCCTTAAGGGTAGAATTTCAGAAAATCGTGAAACTCGTCTCTCTTAATTTTCTTACGAAAACCAATAGACAAATTTCTATGTTGATTAGTTCAGAAATAACTGATTTTATTTAACCCCCTTAGGGGTTGAATTTCAAAAATCCTTATACACATCTAACTTGAATTATAAAAGAAAGTCCAAATACATTTTTTATGCATATTAGTTTAAAAATGGCGGATTTACATTCAAACTTTCAGTCCTTATTTTACTCCCTTAGAGGTTAAATTTCATAAATTCCTGCAATACGTCTATCTTAAATTATAAACGAAAGTCCACATACAATTTTTTAATGCATAAGATTTTAAAAATGGTGGATTTCCTCTCTTATAAATTCTTCAAGTGAACCCGATGGGCAACATTAACGGCCGTTTTCTGGATCTTGTGATTACTGACGCCCCCAACATAATATCTTCTGTTACTGAATATAATTCACCCCTTGTAAGGTTAGATGAGCAATATCATAAAAGAGCCGCTTTTAGTTTCAATTTTCACCAGAAGTCAGTCTCGAAAAAAAGTCAAACACCAAAGAACACCATGCTTAAACTTTTCGAGGGCAAATTATGATGGCATTGTTGAAGATCTGGATGCGATGGCATGGACTGATCATATGCGCCCCTCTCTTACGGTTGACGAAGTTGTTGATGTTTTTTATGACCTAATTACACCCATCATAACTAGACACACTCCAATTACCATCAAAAATAATAAAAACTACCCTTGTTGGTTCATTCGATCCCTTATTTGGACACTGAGAGAAAAAGCACAGTATCATCGACGTTTCAAAAAATAAGGCAACCTGAGAGACTACCTAACACTTAAACTTCTACGCACTATCTACCTATAGATGCAGTCTTATTTCAAGCACTTCTCCGACCGGTGTAAGCAACAGCCATACAAGGGTAGTATGGCTGTTGCTTACACCGGTCAAGTCACGCATGTTACCTGTCAAAAACTGAAATCTTAAAGTCACTTCAAAATATAAATGTAAACAAAGGACCTGGGCCTGATGCTATTCCACCCATTTTCCTTAGAACTTGTGCTAAGCAGTTGGTCGAGCCACTATACATTATTTACAACAGGTCTCTGGAAAGTGGGAAATTTCCTTCGAAATGGAAAACTGCACACGTCACACCTATTCATAAGTCCGGTGATCGTAGTGATGTAATAAACTATACACCTATTTCCATATTATCGGCACTAGGCAAATTATTTGAAAGTATAATCCAAAGAGTAATTTATTTCCATCTTAAAAACTTTTTCGACCAGCACCAGCATGGCTTTCTGCCGGGGAGGTCCACAATTTCAAGCCTATTTAGCTATACCACTGACATAATAAAAGCAATCGAACACAAATATGAAGTGCATGCGATATATACAGATTTCTCAAAGGCCTTCGATGTTGTCAATCATTATTTACTGGTTCAAAAATTGAGACATGCTGGTATATGTGGTTCGTTACTTCGATGGTGGGACTCGTACCTACGTAATCGTTCCCATCTTGTTAGTGTCAGAAATTACAAATCCAATTGGCAAGTTATACCTTCGGGCGTTCCCCAGGGTTCCCTTCTGGGGCCCCTCTTATTCCTGGTATTTGTTAATGACCTGTGTTCTGTGGTAGCTTCCAGTTACAAATTATATGCTGATGATCTCAAAATCTACAAGTTATTAGATCGAGAGAAGATGCTCTAATCATACAAAAGGATCTTGACAATATTGACGCTTGGTGCCAGGAAAATTTTATGACATTAAATCCCATTAAATGTCAACGTATAAAATTTTCACGCAAGCAAAAACCACTGGCTATAGCATACGCGATAAATGGCATGGCACCAAAGTCAATGAAGTAATCAACATTCGTGACTTGGGAGTTGTTTTGGACCAAAGGCTAAACTTTAGAGACCATTATGAATATGTTATCAGAAAGGGGAGTAAGCTGGCCGGGTTTGTATTGAGGCAAACTAAAATTTTCAAAAGGCCTGAGAAACCCATCATGCTGTTCAACTGTTATGTACGCAGTGTACTGGAGTATTGCAGTCCCGTGTGGAATCCATTCTATGGTGTCCACATCAGCCGGCTTGAGGGTGTACAGAAAAGATTTTACTACCATCTTGCGTACGCCAATAATAAATGCGAGATTTTACAGACCTACGATTCTAGGCTTCAATATTATAAATCCTCTTCACTCTATCTGAGACGTAGAAACACCGATTTGCTATACCTCTATAAAATCATCAATGGGAAAATTGATAGCCCAGATATTTTGGAGCAAATTGGTTTATCTGTGCCTAGAAGTGGCAGTCGTCTGTGCAATCGCAAGACATTCGTCATACCGACATCTCGTACAAACTATGGACAAAACGCACCTGCGAATCGTTTATTCCGTACTTACAATGTCATGAGCTTGACATTTTCGACGCATCGGTCAATAGAATTAAAAGTTTTGGTATCGATCACTAATTCCGTTTTTAATGACTATTTTTTTTCCTGCAACCTAGATGTTGTTTATAAAAAGTTTTTCTATGCATGCAGTGTTCATTGTTTTTAGGACATTCAGTCAAGGTCTTATTTAAAACTATGTTATTATTTTGTAAGTTTTGCTGGTTTGTCCTGTTAATGGACATTAAATAAATAAAAAAAAACCATTTAATATTTCAGTCCTTATTTTACCCCCTTAGGGGTTGAATTTCTAAAATTCCTGAAACACATCTATCATAAATTGTAAACGAAAGCCCACATACAAATTTTTATGCATAGTAGTTTAAAATGGCGGATTTCATACAAACTTTCAGCCCTTATTTTACTACCTGAATTTCTAAAAAATCCTCCCTTATTCCTTGCCAACATAAAAGAAACCTCTGTGCAAAATTTCAGGTATGTAGGTCTAAGGCTATAAGCTGTGCGCTGATAGTCACCAGTCAGTCAGGACTTTGCCTTTTATATATAAATAGATGATTATGTATGAAACTGTTGATGAATCTGTAGATAGCGAAAGAAATATGCATGAATCATAGAGTATGAAATAATGTCACTAGAGACGCCTAACTCTATATATTTCATACCACCAAGCATGTCAGGGGGCGTCACCATTTTTCATACAATCACACTACAAACGAATGGTAAGCAACTGACAGGTCGCGTATACGATTTTAGCATTCAGTGTGACGATATCTTGTATGCGGTATTATTATTACTTTCGTCTTTATTAGGTGCGAGTGATAAGGAGTGAGCAACATTCCATGCTCTGTGGCATGGATCGAGATACCTAGTGATCTGTCCTCTCTGACTACCCCGTCAAGGATACAGCGTGAATTTAGTTCAATTTCTAATTAAATTAACCTCTCAATGAACTAGTACTTGAAAATGGACCACTGCTCAGGTGGATGACAATGCATGAAATTGTGAAAAATAAAACAAGAAGCACTTTATTCATATTAGTCTATCTAACATGGCACATGAAAATAATACTGTGAATAATTATAATATAAATTTTATTTGATTTGTAGGTACACTGGGGACAGCATCCCCTACGACCGGAGTTCCTAGAATCAACATATTTCTTACATCGCGCCACCGAAGACGACCATTACCTGCAAGTCGGCAAAACTGTACTTAAAGCGTTACAGCAACATACTAGAGTGCCATGTGGGTATGCCGCCGTGAATGACGTCAGGACGCGACTACACGAGGACAGAATGGATTCTTTCGTATTAGCAGAGACGTTCAAATATCTGTATATGCTGTTTGGGGAGGACAAAGACCTTCCAATAAAATTGGAAGATTATGTACTGACCACCGAAGCTCACTTCTTGCCACTTTCCTTGGCCACTGATGGGAAAAATACATCGTATTTCACTCTCAAAATTGATGATGCTGATGAGGACAAATACAGAAAGTAAGTATGCGTTTTTTTAAATATATTATACATACCATATTTTCTCTCGGTTAACTAAACTAACTAACTATCTTCACGCTGTATCCCTGACGGGGTAGTCAGAGAGGACAGATCGCTAGGCTTCGCGATCCATGCATACTTCTTTCGCTTCTTCGAGATTCATCAATCGCTTCATACACGCACGTCTGGGTATCCGAGTACTTTTGACCTTTCCGTTTTTGAGCAATCTGCTCACGTGGTCTTAATAATAAAATATATATAATATATACAACAATATACATATTTTCTCTCGGTTAACCAATACTAATATTGTTAAGCTATAGAGTTTGTATGCTTATTTGGTTAAAAGAGCTAATCTCAGGCACTACTTGGTCAAAATGAATAGCCCATTTATCGAGGAAGACCTACTAATATTACAAACGCGAAAGTTTGTATGAATGTATGTTTGTTACTCTTTCCACAAGTTTCCTCAAATCCACTAAATGGATTTTGATGAAACTTTACAATAATATATCTTACACATCGGAATAACACGTAGGCTACTTTTTATCCCGGGAACAAGTTCCTGTGGGAAACAGGAACGGGAAAACTTCACCACACGTGCGGAGCCGCGGGCGTCAACTAGTATGCTATAATTATATAATCACGCTATCACCCAGAGAGAAGTCACTGATGAGACTGTCTATATTGTAAGTGACAGCCAAGTTGAACTCAAGGGGCTCACATCGAGTGAGGCAAAGTCTGGATTAGTGTTGCACTGCATTAGATGCCTGAATAGACTAGGCAGCAGCAATAGAGTCAGATTGGTCTGGGTGTCAGGTCACGCGGGCATCGAAGGCAATGAGAGGGCGGATGACCTCTCAAGAAAGGGCTCAGAGAAACAGTTCACTGGGCCAGTGCCATTCTTCGGAGTTGATTGTGGAGTCATAAGACGAGCGCTACAGGAGGCTGCCGCTGAGGAACATAGAAACCAGTGGCAGTCGACAACAGGCCAGAAACATGCAATAAGGTTTCTAGAAGACAATAGGGCAGGCTGGTCCAAGAAAATATGGACATACAGAAAGCAGCTCCTGACAATCACTGGAGCACTCACAGGGCACTATGCAACAAGGCAGCAGCTCCACAAAATGGGACTCACGGAAGATCCGACGTGTGTAGGACCTGTAAAGATGCTGGCGAAACCATTCATCATCTGCTGTGCGAACGCGTGGCACTTGGTGCAAGAAGAATGAGTCTTCTGGGAAAGGCATATCCAACACCTGAAGACTACATGCGCATCCCTCTAAATAGAATACTGAGGTTTATGAAGGTGCTGCTTGAGCGCTGGGGGGATGGGTAACGGGTAAGGGGTACAGCACAAAATACCTCATAGAATCGAAGTGCTTGGGAAAGGCCGATTCTAAAAACAAGATAAGATGGGTCTTATCTTGTTTTTAGGGTCGGCCGGTAGGTAGATAGGTAGGTAGGGTGTGATTAATGCTACTCTCTCCTGGGGGAGAGCGTTAATTCACAAATGTGAAAAAATCGTTTTTTTTTTTTAAATATTTTAAAATATTCGATGTGCCAGGGGGATTTGAGATTCTCACGGGTAAAGCGGCGTGACTCAGCTAGATTTTTAATATATTCGGGTAGCCATTGTATTAGTACAAACAATAATAATCGCATTTTAAAAAGCAACATCTATTTAAGTCAGCTGTATGTTTATATTTAAATGTAGTATCTATCTTCTAACTCCTGAGTCATTTATTAATCTACCCAGAAATATGTACTTTTTAAGTTTGGCTAACCATCAAAATTTTATATGAAGTGGCTGATATATAACCATTTATTTACCTTCGTTTTTTAAGAATTTGAGCGCTGGGTGGGCCACTGTGTGTTGATTGGAACTTGGGAGCCAGAAGTAGGTAGTTTTACGAGAAAATATGGAAATATATCGTAGGCAGTATTCCTTACGCGTCAACACTCAAATAAATTATAGAATCATGTATATAGAAATCTAAATACAATGAAAATGGTATGTGCCACTTTAACTATTTAGGACACTTATCGCATTTTTATGTCATCTCGGAACGAAACCGCGTATGTGCATTTACATTGCTTTTTGTTGTACGGTACGGTTGTATAAATATTTAAAAAGACCCAAGGCTACGTGGGCTACGAAGAGACAGCTGTCATGACTCATATTTTCTAGAAATTTAACAGAAGTGTATGTCATATGCAAAATTCGAGACATAGCTTAACGACTAATATATGTCCTCTAACAGAGTATAAAATTACTTGAACGCAACGATTAACGAAGAATATCTACTCTGCGAAAGTAAAGGGTAGAAGGAGTCAGGGTAGACCGAAAATCCGGAAAACTCAAAGTACTTGGATACGCAGACGTGCATGTATGAAACGATGTATGAATCTGCAGGAAGCGAAAAGCTTATGAATGCATGAATCGCAAAGTATGGCGAACTCTCCTCTCTGTCTACCTGCCAGATAGTTACTTAGTTTTGATCCATCATTATAGTGGCGGATTATTGAACAAAAACTACTGCGTATCATTCGTGTAAAAATTATACAGACTCAAATAGTCCGGCAATTTAATCAGTTATGTGCTCAATAACTAACTATCTTCACACTGTCTCCCTGACGGGGTAGTCAGAGAGGACAGATCGCCAGACTTCACGATCCATGCATACTTTTTCGTTTCTTGCAGATTCGATTCTGGGTATCCCAGTACTTTGGACTTTTCCGTTTTTGAGCAATCTGCTCACGTGGTCCTCATATGTAAGTCTCGGCCTACTCTGACTCAATTGTTGAATTTAATCGTAATTGTTTTCAGGTCATGTCCCAACACAGCGTCGCTGGTGGCAGAGAAGGTGCGACAACCCATGCGACAGTTACTCGGCTCGACTGCCGCGAGACCCCCTGCTCGATTACGACCTTTGAACGACCTGCGTCAGATAAATGCGCTCTCCGATATGGGCATATCCGTGCTTACACTTCCTGATGGCAGAGTCCAACTGCTTTACACCACTTCTACGGTAATTCAACCTTCTACGGTAATTCACACTTTTCATTTGTCCGGTTCTTTGGGATGGGTACATGCTTTAAGTTATTTTACTTTTGTGTTGTCTTCGTCAGGATATTCTTAAACAGAGCACTAACTTCCTGAAAGGCGCCTACTGTCCGATTCACATTGAATTTAAAAGTAGGAATCGAAATATATAGCATAATTGTTCTATATCTCATATAGAACAGTTCAGCTACACCACATATTCTATGTATCTTGTGCTCACACGTACAGATTATGTTTTGAACAATAATTAAATGAGACTACCCACATCTCACCTTCAAGCTGGTGCACCAACATAAATATCTCTGACGCCAAAGCACTTATGAATAGGTTGGAATGTAGAAAACGGCAGTCGGCTCTAATACAGCGAAGATAAAATTCAATAACCCGTTGGACGTCATTGGGACTTTTGCGGATTGAGATACAAGAATCACACCACTGACACCAAGCTATGGGTTACATTTTCTTGCGCATTGCGGGGTACTAATTTCTTTTGAGATAACACAATATAACCTTTATAATATATTCAAATTCTTCTAACATTATAAACATGCAAACTTATATATTTCTTTATCATTCAGGCAAAGTCAGCAAAAGACGCAGCTGAAGGGCTCACATTTATGCGTGAAATGTCCAAATGGAATTCCCTAAGTGACATGGAAAACGGCGTAGTTCCAGCCGCCATCAAACTCGGAGACAAATTGTTCCCAGCTGGTCCGGGACACTTTGGCAAGGAGATAGCAGCTCAAGACATTTACACCAACACGGCCGCTTTCGTCACACCCCTAGATGCTTGCTCGCCGATACAAAATAAACAAGATGTTGAAGGCAAATTTGGCATCGCTAAACGCGGCCAGTGCACTTTTGCACAAAAAGTTCGTAATATGCAAAAAGCTGGCGTCAGTTTAGCCATCATCCTGGATAACGTACCGGAGTCAACGCATGAAAACACAGCTCTATTCGCCATGTCTGGTGACGGACAAGATGATATAGAAATTCCTGCTGTATTTTTATTTTCCTTTGAAGGCCATTACTTGACAGAAGCGCTCATTTCTAAACCTGATCTCTTAGTAACGATCGGTGATCATAAAGTTTTGAAAATACAGTCTGAAGGTGACTGCAGTGGGGGTTTCTGCGAAGCTGTTGTGGAATCGCCGGGAAGTCAAGCCGACCGAGAGTCTATTGCACAATTGAAAAAAGTTTTAAGTCAACTTGTGGCGCAGTTCGAACTTCCGTTGTCCAACGAGGAGAATGCTTCATCAAAAACATGTGGCGATGATTCACAGGAGATTAATATTTTGAAAGATAACTATGTAAATGAGGAAATTAAAGTGAGCGGCCTTAATGTTTGTACAGCGAAGGAGGAGCCGACGCTTACAGAGTTTAAACCTAGCGAGCCTAGACGAAATAAGAAAGATTCGTCCAATGACAACATACAAACTACCTTCGAGACCGAGGTCAGAGATGGTTTCTGACCGTTGCATGTTCGGAGAAGATCAAAAAATCAAACTAGGCCGCAAGTGAACATTTTCTGATCAGTTAATATTCAAGTGATTATTGATATTCAGCGTCAGAACTAATCTTGCGGTGCGATACAATGCCGAAACAAACTAGTGTATAATTAAATCAAGTGTAATGTGAAAATATTTCACAGGAACAAATATAAGACTCGTAGAAGCGACTGCCATTATTAGACAGTGCCTGTACAATTGTAAATACGACTTGTAAATTACGTTTTATACATGATTGTACAACATAATTATGTAAATAAAAACAAATACGTTCTAAATGTACATATTATATTGTCCGTTACAGTTGGTACAGTTAAAATTATAGTGCGTTTCTATATATGTAACAGTTTTACTGTTTGATATATTTAAACCGTGTAAGATAATACATAATTTATTTCACAAAAGTAATAAGATTTGTTATTGAATAAAGCATTATATAAAATTTGTGACTACAGTTTTATATAATATAGTTCATAAACAGTGTAAATAAATTGATATTGTTAAATTCGTAGTAGTTTTTATTGTCGTATTGTCAATCCGCATAACTACATTTATACCCAGTCTCTTTAGGTCTAGACCAGCTATAGAAGAAGCGAAACCTTTGGTCCTTTTGTCGCTATATAAACTGGTGAGAACATGTATTAGTTGTACGAATACGAAACACTAGCGTATTCTGTTCCTCACCAAGATTTCTGAGGTGCACCTACTGATAAAGGTTACGAGACAAGGGAGGACAGACGGTTGTCACTCCCAACAATGGCGAAAATCAAACTCCCAATGAAAGCAGGTCGTAATTAAATAAAAGTAGACACCAGGCTCCAAATCTGAGATCATTTCTCCTATAACTGAAGAAGCTGTTGTGGTCCTCTTCTTGGCGTTCACGTCTATTTTGTAGCCATTATTGGATAAATACCACCATTTTAAAGTACAATTTGTACAGTACCTACTATGTATTGACGAGGAATAACTTGTTATTGTTACAAGTGTGCAGGTCAAGGAGATTTGGCCATGTTCGTTTAGCCAACTCTCGACCTGCATACTTAGACAGGCCAGTATTCACCGACAAAAAGTTTGAAGCTGACCGACTGCACCATGAACAGGGCAGACTAAAAATCCAAAGCTTAGACAGAACTGAATAATGTCGACAGTCGAGCTCTATTCAAAGTTTTGCTGAGTGCAACACGCATTTACATACACTAAAGACCACAGAGTGCGCGTCTAGAAAGACTGACAGAACGCCTTGAATACTCTTGTACGTCTGGTCTGTGGACAACAGTTTAAAGTTAATTTCGTTCGTAAGTCGTAACCTTTTCACTCTTACTATTTGCACCTATCAGATAACATGGGTTTTATTTTAGAAATTAAATAGCTGCTTTTAAATATCTAAATAAGATTCTTGATTTTCGTATCCTAGAATTTGACACTACTACCTACTTATTAGTGGCATATATTGATATTATATTAAAAATATTTAATATATATTTGAAATATTTTGTTCGCATTGACGGGGTGTCAATGCGAACAAAATATTTTATCCTAGAATTTGACACTACTACCTACTTATTAGTGGCATATATTGATATTATATTAAAAATATTTAATATATATTTGAAATATTTTGTCCGCATTGACACCCCCTTTATTAGAGAGCCACATATAGAAACCTCCGGTATATTATTAGCAGTTGTGTTCTATAATAAAATAAAAATATCTTTATTTTGCATAGACCCTTATAAAATCTCATACACTATTTAAAATATTTAAAGTACCGCGGCCCACCTGAGAAGGGGTCCGTATTGGGTTGAATAAACGTATTTTGGCATACCCTTCGTTTCGCATTTCTCATAACGTTCAAACAGAATAAATCATTAGGCATACTTTATTTTCCCATAACTTTTTTATAATTATGATATACCCGCATAAAATGTTTACGCATCATTTTTTTACAATAACGATTACTAATCATTACATTTATTGGCACATCACTCACTCTCGCATAAAGATTACAAGCCATACATATAGAATACCATAATGTTAACAAGTACATATTTTTATTTTTATATCTAAGCTTGAACTGTCTAAGATTGAAATGCCCACTGATTAAAAATGTCGATAGTCACTATACTGAAGTTCAAAATTTCAACACTTATATATAGAATATATATAAATAAAATACAAAAAAAAGTAGGTAGATTAAAACGAGCGATTCTATGTCACAAGTGACCTAACACTCCTCGCTTCGCTCGTCGTCGTACCTATTTACGACTTTGCTCAAGACTAGTCTAAAAAAATAACACTTAAAATATAGTTTTATATGGTACAGCTTGAAACTTGGCTATAAGTGAGATGATTATTTACAATGGTGTCTTATCATTTCTATAATCTTAGTCAAATTATTATTCATTTATGATTTAAACGGTTATCCATACCTCCATTTATTGCGTTTTGTATTTTATGATAAATTATCTTTAGGCGTAAATTATTTGAATTAACGCCACCGGAACTCAGTTTAATTGCAAAAAATGCTTCGGAGAATATTTTACCTGAAAAGTCTAAAAGTCGCTACATATCTAATATGACGAATTCATTGTGTGGATAGAAGAGAAAAAGGCAAATCGTTTTTCAGAAAATGTTATTTTGGCATACTTCTCTGAACTTTTAACAAAATTAAAACCATCTACTATATACTATATATTTAGGTATTCAATGTTAAAAAGTGTTCTAAAAATCAGGAATAATGTGGATATCAGTGAATACCCCTAACAAAATGCTTTCCTAAAACGACAATCAGACGGCTTTACAACTAAAAAGTCGAAAATATTAACATCGAATGAAGTGGAAAGGTTTTTGAACGAAGCTCCCGATGATCGTTATTTAAGCACAAAGGTAATTTATTAATAAGTACTTCTATTTTTCTTTGGTATTCAGTTTACGAAATCGCAAAATACACTCAATATAAAAAAATATTAATCAAAACCCTTTTTTTTTTGTAGGTTACGCTGATTTTTGGCGTTGCTGGTGCTTGCCGCAGAGAGGAGTTAGCTAATATCACTTTAAAAGATATTGAAATCCATGGAAAAATGCTACTAATCAATATTCCGAATACAAAAAATAAGATACCGAGAAGCTTTATTGTTGAAGGAGATTTTCTTAAAATAGTGCAAAAATATATGAATCAGCGGTCCCAAAAAGCAAAAACCGACCGTTTTTTCCAAAATTATCAAAAAGGGAAGTGTACATCTCAAGCAATCGGGATAAACAAATTTGGTAATATGCCAAAAGAAATAGCTACGTTTCTTGGTCTGCCGGATGCTGAGTATTATACTGGGCACAGCTTCAGGAGGACCTCTGCTTCATTATTGGTAGATTCAGGAGCCAATTTGACGTCCTTAAAGCGACTAGGAGGCTGGAAGACAGACAAAGTTACAGAAGGCTATATTGCTGATTCATTACACAACAAACTAGAAACTGGGAAAAAAATCACACAATCCATTAATTTAAAGTCCAGTCCATCTCCTTCACATGACAATACTGAAGAGAACGTTCGTCCGCCTACCTTCGTCGATAAATATAATTCATCAGATCCAATTCCATCAACTAGCAAACGCTCTTGTATGACACCTTTGACAAATATACATGAACAATCATATGAAATTAATAATAGTTTGTCTCAAACAGTAAATATGCAACCGAAAACTTTTGTTAACAGTTAATATAAAAAACTGTACCAATTTCAATGTATATGTGAACTATAACTTTTACAAGAAATAAATGATTAGTTACTTGAATTTATTGTGTTTTTATTATTTTATTAAATAGCTTCATTTTTTCGCAACTGTATTAAAAATAGTCGTTCAATACACGTACAGAACCGTCATTGCAACTTGTTCCGACTGTCAACCCTCACCTTTGGCTGCGCCTCGGCTCGGGTCGACATTTGTATTCCACACTTGTATCGAAATATACTATTAACGGAGTAATAACCTTTTTCACAAAGCTTTTTTTTTAATTAACCTTTCATATTTATTTAATGGTAAATTTATCAGGTCACAGGGAAGCTTGTTGTTAATCCTCTTTCATTTCTCGCGAGTCGGAGTTTGGTTGTTGTATTGCATAGGGTTAAAAATGATACAAAATAACGCCCTACTTGAAAATATTCTTTGTATTTTTGCTGGAAAGTAGTATCACCAATGTCGGATAACAGTAGCGTGGTTATGAATTTTCTACCAACGGCAATAGATGACATTGTTAGTGCTAAACAGTGCCCTCTATGGAATTCAGTTTGCATTAGATGTAACACCGTGTGACTTGCTTTTGTTGTATATTTGGAGGCAAGTAGTATGAGACATTGCCACTAGATGGCAGCAGCTATGTTAATGGAAGTTCCGGAAAATTTAAGTCTTTTGGACTTCTAGTTAATCCATCTAAATCGCAAGCTGTTTTTGTTGGTAATGGACATATGCTAAGCGCAATAGGTGATCAGCCACTTTCACAAATTTTGTACAATACGGTACCTATTGCGTATTCAAAGTATGTAAAAAATTTGGGTTTCCATATAGACTCAAATCTTACTTGGGATACCCAAATAGCAGATATTAGTAAGAGGGTGTTCTGCGCCTTTCAATCCATTAAACGACTCTAGAAATTCCTACCACTTCACACTAAAATTACTCTTGCTCAATCCCTTCTGTGTATGTATGGTATATAGAATAACAATAACAGATAAAAAACACAAAAGACGTGTGGCACTCGGAGACTGCCGCGGTAAAGCTATTGCATAGCATACCTTTGTTTTTCTTTGATATTAATTCAAGTTACACTAAAAATACAAAAAAAACACCCTCACCCTCACCCCTCACTCTCACCCTCACCCTCACTCTCACTCTCACCCTCACCTCACCCTCACAGTCACCCTCATCCTCACCCTCACACTCACACTCACTATCATCACGTCTCGATCTGTGCGAGCTTCGTACAATCGTACCATATAATATATCTACATACACGTTAAGCCAACGCTCAGCCGTGCTCGGTGAAATTCGTGTGACCTCGTCTCGACCTTCGTCTTAGGTTTTTTCTTTACGGAATTTCTTGATTAAAGCCCACTCAAAGCCCGTGATACAAACTATGCAATAGCTTAAAAACTGTTCTTTGTGCACAATTATACCCATCCGTGGCAGCATCTCCATTCACCCTAAGGTTTGCTTGTAGAAAACTCAATATTGAGTTAAGCTCGCCTATGTACACTAATATAAGTCACCTTGTATCTAATATATGTTTACTGTGTACAATAAAGAATACATACATACATACATACATATCGTCACGCCTGTCTCCCATCGGGGTAGGCAGAGACTATGACTTTCCACTTGCTACGATCCTGGCATACAACTTTCGCAACTTCCACTTTCAAAAGTGTTTTCATACACACACGCCGGTTAAGGGTACTCTTGACCTGACCTTTTTCCAAAATGTCTTCTATTTGATTGACATATGTACTTCGAGGTCGCCCCTTACCAGTTTGCCCATTCACTCTCTTCTGATAAATCTGTTTCGTTAATCTACTTTCATCCATCCTCTCCACGTGACCGAACCACTTTTTCTATCTTAGTCACTACTTCTTCTACCATACCGCATTGTTCCCTTATCACACTGTTTCTTTCTTTGTCCCTCAATTTCACTCCAGCTATACTCCGCAGACTTCTCATTTCCACGCATTAATTTTACTTCTATGCTTCTTCTGCCACACCCAACTTTAACTGCCATACATGAGTGTAGGAACAAGTACTCCTCTATGCACAGCCAGTCTTGCCTTCTCAGACACATTCTGACTGCTCATAAAGGCGTGCATAGCTCCATTCTCTTGATTTCCAGCCAATTCATTTTTAAACTATACGCACTCTCTTGCAGTTCTTTCAAACAACTGTCCACTATTTAAAATATTTAAAGCGACCACCGGTTCGGAACGTGGCCCACCTGAGAAGAACCGGCAAGAAACTTAGGAAGGCTTTTTTTTGATGGCCTATTTATAATTTAATATTATTTCACTTTGCCAGCAGATCATTTCCAGGCGTCCCTGTCCTGCAAATAGTCTGTTACGGAGTAAAAACCTTTTTCACAAAGCTTGTTTTTAATAAACTTTTTAATTTATTTAATGGTAAATTTCTCAGGTCACAGGGAAGCCTGTTGTAAAAGCTTATACAGTTACCCTGGAAAGAATCGCCAATCTTATGTAGTCGACTGTGGTGGACTGAAAGATTATTTTTATTTCTAGTGTTTATATTATGTTTATCACAGAGTTTAGAAAACTGTGATAGATTTTTCTGGACATACATAAGATTGGCAAAAATATATTGTGATGGTACGATTAGAATATTTACTTATTTGAATTTTTCTCGGAGAGAAACTCTGGGGCCCAAATTATAAATTGCGCGTACAGCCCGCTTTTGTAGAACAAAAATAATATTTAAATCTGCAGCACTCCCCCAAAGGAGAATACCGTAAGACATAATACTATGAAAATAGCTGAAGTAAACCATTCTAGCCGTATCCACATCTGTTAGAGTCCTGATCTTTTTTACAGCGTATGCAGCCGAACTTAATCTAGAGGCTGTCTTTTCTATGTGTGGGCCAAAGTTAGTTATACCGAGGAACACAGTTGATTCTACAAACTCTAACACTTGTCCATTCAGTTGAACATTGGCCGCAACTTGTTTTACATTTGGTAGAGTAAATTTTATACATTTAGTTTTATTATCATTAAGGCAAAGATTATTTGAGCTGAACCAATGAACTACTCTTGCAATTGCATTGTTTACATCGTCATAGTTATCTAATTGTATTTAAATTTTTAAAATTAATGAGGTGTCATCTGCAAACAAAACAATCCTATTCCTGTCCCCTACATAAAATGGTAAATCATTAATATAAATGAGGAACAAGAATGGCCCAAGTATCGAGCCTTGCGGCGCCCCCATTGTAACCATGGATCCTAAAGAACGTGTACCATTAATATCGACCCTCTGTATTCTATTGTTCAAATATGAAGACAGAAGGTCGAGAGCTTTGCCTCTTATTCCATAGTGGTGTAATTTTTTGCATAGCGTTTCATGTTGAACGCAATCAAAAGCCTTTGATAGATCGCAAAATATACCTAATGCATCGTGCTTGTCTTCCCAAGCTTCATGAATACATTTTAATAACTCAACACCAGCATCGGAAGTTGAGCGCCCTCTCGTAAACCCAAATTGATTCGCATGAAGTATTTTATGACTATTATAATGGGATAGCATTTGATTCAAGATTATTTTTTCAAATACTTTGCTCAAAGTTGGCAGCACTGACACTGGTCGGAAATTAGACGGCTCTGTAGCGCTGCCAGCCTTGAACAAGGGAACGACTTTGCTGTGTTTCATTAAATCAGGAAATGTACCACTAGAAATACAGTCATTAAACACAGTTGCTAGATGGGGCGCAATTACCTCAATTATACATGATGCAGTTTTGACCGATAATCCCCAAAGGTCCGCGGTTTTCTTAATTTCGATACATTTAAATGTTTTTACAATGCCCTGAGCACAAATATCTGTGAATACAAATGCATCCCTGCAACAAAGAACAGATTCTTCTAATAAAAGTTCAGCGGAACTGGAAGATGCTTGGAGAGATTTTGTTGTCAATATAGGTACATTTTTGAAAAAATGTTCAATCTCCGTCGCCACTTCCAGGTTCCCTGTAACATGGCAACTATTTACTTTTAAGTGGAAATCCCTTTCAGTCACTAAAGATCTACCGCAACTCTGTTAATGATGTTCCAAGTCATTTTTATGTTATTTACAGAATTAGAAATTTTATTTTTAATGAAGTTTGACTTAGCAAGATGACATGTTTGTTTAAATATTTCTGAATAATTTTTAACATATTCCTGAAAGGTTTGCCTAAAATTATATGATTTTTCTGAATATAATTCAAATAATTTATTTCTACTTTTAAAGATACCTGGTGTTGCCCAGTCACTGAAAACAGGACGACCACCAATATGTAGTGTTTTTGAGGTAAAAACTTTGCCAAACTCATCATTAATCAAATTAAATAAGTGTTTATATGACTGGTCTACACAAGTGAAGTTAGGCAGATATGGTAATCTCTTTAATACATTTTCTTTAAAATTATTCAAACGACTTTGGTTAATTGGTACATATTTAATTTGTTTTTTGCTGACTTTGTTACTACTTTTAGAAAATTTTATCCATTGGCCACGATGACCTGACTCCACAGGATCCACAATACCTTTATCTATAGGTTTAATATCAGTAAAAATATTATC
Source organism: Thumatha senex (assembly GCA_948477245.1). NCBI lineage: Eukaryota > Metazoa > Arthropoda > Insecta > Lepidoptera > Erebidae > Thumatha > Thumatha senex. Next base: position 18,517,762 of record OX419725.1, on the reverse strand, counting down.
AATACATTTTGCACTGGTGGCTGTAATACGAGTGGGTTCTAAGAATGTACTATGCAGATTAAAGGATTTAAATAATTTTTTCATTTTATTTCTCTCTGATGGAGTTAATGATGTATCTAATATATCAACATTAAAATCTCCACAAACTATTATAGATTTCTTAGAACATTGGCATTTGAAGAGTGCTTCTTCAAGCTTTTCTTCAAATTTAATGTATGGAGCTTTAGGGGGACTGTATACGCTTAACAAGATGAAATGCTCAAATTCAATACTGGCAATCTCAATAACTCGCTCAATGGAGAGGGCTACTAAGTCTTTACGTTCTTTAAATTTTAAGTTTTTATTAATTAATATTAAAGAGCCTCCACGTTTAGAATGTTTTCTATTGAACGAGCTAGCAACCTGGTGATTTACGAAGTTCAACAATGTGATTTGATGATCTTTTAACCAGTGCTCTGTAGCACAAAAAATATTAATAGAATTTCCATTAATGTATAGCTCTAACTCTAAATCTTTACCATTTATTAAACCTCTAACATTATGGTGCACCAGGTTTATAAAAACAATATTTTTACTAAGATTATTCTCAGGGGCCAAAGTCAACTGGCCAGATTTATTATCTGTTGTCCTATAAACTAGTTTTTTGGAATTTCATTTTCCAAATGTGAAGTATCAAAACTATCCTGCTCAATAAAAGCAGTTGTACTTGCCAATAATTTGGCTTGAAAAATTAAAAAATTAGCTTGAAAAATTAAAAAAATTGATAGCAACAGAGCTACATTTCGTTGTAAAAATTTTGATAGAAAATATCTATCTAATGTCAACAAACTATTATTATTGAGAATTATGTTCCAATCAAACAATTCCATTTTTTTGGAATATGATACCATGGTATGTAGTTTCATATTTAATTTGTATCTTAAGTGATTTTCCTTGTGGCTCATAGCAGTGCTGTATGGCAAGATGGACAAAATTACTTGTTTTACTTGCAGACTTGATTACTTATCAAAAATTTTTAAAAGTTTGTCACTATTAATATTGCCTCTTCTGCCAACCAGCACCACTATAGTAGACTGCATGCAGTGTGTACCAGTCAATATAAAATCTATAATTTGAGAGTATGAAGCTCCTGGATATGTATGATTTATTACAGAATGACTTAACTGTGATAAATAATGTCCAAATTTTTTACCTATTTCATCGCAATAGACTATGGTCTTTGCATCACTTTTTATTTGCAACTTTTCTATTATAAATGCCTCGCAATTACTACTTGAACTTAATATACTATTATCCACACTGCACACAGTTTTAATTGGTGAAAATTCATCATTGCATCTAATTCTTTCACAACTCAAGGGTGAGGAGGGAACATGGCCTGCGGATATCAATTGGTCATTTTGACAATGACATGAATTTACTAATTTACCTATGGCTAACACCTGTTCCCTACTCTGTTTCTCTGCTGTTTCATATTTATATGAAATTGATTTCAAAGAGTCTTGAAGTCGGTCAATCTGACATTGAAGGGCCTGTGTATCAGTTTTGTACTGTTGTGCAACAGTATCAAGTTCTAACATATACATATTTACCTGGTCAATCAGTTGCAATCTCTGTCTATTAAGTGACATGCTATTTATAAAAAACTTGTATTTATGTATAATTTTTTTAGATTTAGTAATAAACTTTTTAATTTTTAAATATTTCTTTATCTTATTCTTATTACACTTCAATCTCACATACTTCATCTAAATTTTTAAATTTCTTACTTAATTTACTCACGAATCCTTCTTATATGCTCATCTCTTGCAAATTTTCTACTTTTGTGCGCTCTAGTACACTTACACGTTCACACGATACCGCCACCGTTAGAGTTGTAAAACAACTGTTTAAAACGGTTTAAAACCATAATCAACGGTTTAAAACCGCAAATAAACCGTTTTAAACGGTTGAATACCCGACTGCGCCATAAAAGAATATGTTTAAATTTTGAACAAAATAGTTGCTAATTTAAGCGTATTTTTTTATAAACATTGTATTATTTATAAAATCATAACTTTTTAGAATAGGTCCGTTCCACGACTAATGAAAAAATTGTTCTTAGTAAGAATATGCAGAAAACCTCTTCGAATTCTGAACAACGAATAGAAAAATCAAAGTGAGCAAGCAAGATCTGCGAATGCGATACGCGAGTGTAATATAACCAAAGTGGCAACGTCGCGTATGGACTCAAACCTTGCATTGCAGAGTCGGTTAGTTCAGAGATACAATCAAAGTGGCAACGTAGCACGCACGCGTGTATGCAAGCGCAACGTTGCCACTTTGGTTGCATCTCGCACGTAGCGTTGTTACAGAATTTGCATTGAAGAGTCGGTATACACATAACGTAACATAGTAATCAAAATCACCTGTAGTAGACTTGTTTGTTTTAGTGATGTTGAGATCACTCTTCGAGTTTTTTTATACTGCCGCGGACTGTTTTTTCTTAAACTTAAGGATAGAGGCGGCGATACGCCAGCGTAATAGGATCAAAGAGGCAACGTCGCGTATACGTTCATTTTGACTGTACGTCGCTCGCTCGCGTATCGTACTCACAGATATTGCAGAGTCGGTTAGTTCAGATAGCGCAACTACCAGTTGTGGACGTGTTTGTTTTGTTTAAGTGAAGTGGAGATTACTCTTCGTCGTTTTTTTAATTATGCCGCGTCCTACGAGTGCCGTGTGGGAACATTTTTTGACACTAAATGATAGTGACGGTAAAAAACATGTTGTTTGTTGCTTTTGTTCTACACAATATAAATATGCAATGGCAAATAAACTAAGACTACATATTTTAAGTTGCAAAAAATGCCCTAAAGAGGTGAAAATGAAGTTCAAGCCAGAAGATAACGCATCAACATCACAATCACCTCAAAGGTTGACTGTTTCCACATCACCGGCAGCAGCAACCGTATCACTTTCTTTAAGCGCACAACAGGCTAACAGCCCACAAAGTTGTCACGAAAATACGAGTGTGTCTTCGTCCGTTCATCCTACTTCTCCGGATCACGATGATATAAATGTTGCTTTAGCTAGGGCAATATATGCTAGTGGTGTGCCATTGTCTCTGCTTGAATCAGAACACTGGAAACATGTATTTCACCTATTCGACCCGACATATGAAGTGCCGACGAGACACGCCTTGAGCAATAGACTTTTAGATGCCGAATACTCAAGAATAAAAGAAGATATTACTGTTAAAATTAATCATTCTTTGGCTCTTGCTCTCATTGTTGACGGCTGGACAAATATTAATGGTAAAGGTGTGATAAATTTTATTGTAACAACCCCAGAACCAATATTTTATCATGCAATATACCCAGAAACTAATAGAGAAACGGGTGAATTTATTGGCGGTCAAATTATCAGTATCATCAATGAAATCGGCCCTGCCAAATTTATAGTGGTTGTTCTTATCTTATCTTATCTTATTCGGGGTCGGTAGATACCGCGGCACTGCGTCCCTTCCAGAACTATTGTACCACACCCCATCACCTCACCCATCCCCCCAGCGCCTGTGCAGCGCCTCCATGTACCTCAATATGTTCCCAAGGGGGATGTGCCTGTAATCCTCCGGAGTCGGGTATGCTTGACCCAGAAGACTAATTCTTCTTGCACCGAGTGCCACACATTCGCACAGCAGGTGGTACATGGTTTCGCCAGCGTCCTCACAGGACCTGCACGTCGGGTCTTCCGTGAGCTTCATCCTGTGGAGGTGCTGCCTCGTTGCGTAATGCCCTGTGAGCGCTCCAGTGATTCTTCGCAGCTGCTCCCTGGTATGTGTCCACAGTTTCTTGGACCATCCCTCTCTGATGCTTCCCAGAAACATCTTTGCGTGTCTTAGACCTGTTGTCGACTGCCACTGGGTTTCATGTGCCTTAGTGGCTGCCTCCTTTATTGTTCGTCTTATTACTCCATAATCGAGTCCGACGAACGGCTCCGGTCCAATGAACCCTTCCTCCGAGCCCTTCCTTGCGAGGGCATCCGCCCTCTCATTACCCTCGATGCCCTTATGTCCTGGCACCCAGACCAATTGGATCGTATTGCGTCTTCCCAGCCTATTTAGGCTTTCAATGCACTGCAATATCAATCCGGATTTCACTTCACATGATGTGAGCGCCTTGAGTGTAGCTTGGCTGTCACTCATAATATAGACTGTCTCATCAGTGACCCGTCTATCTAACATTTCTTGCACGCATGTCAGTATAGCATAGGTCTCCGCCTGGAAGACCGTTGCATACTTGCCCATGCTTTGACTAATGTTGCAGTTGTCGCTGTGAACCCCTGCACCTGAGCCGGTTTCCATCTTGGATCCGTCCGTGAACCATATCTGGACATTTCTGTCCTGTGTCCGCATTCCACACTCCCACTCCTCTCTCGTGGGGATGTGTACACTATAGTTCTTTTTGAAGTTATAGACCGTCTGTATTTTGTCTAGATTCATAGTCATAACCCCTTGCTCCTGTGTTGCCTCAAGCGCCATATGCCCGTAGTTCCGGCTTTGGCCTTCGGCTCCGAGCCTGTGAACGGCTTTCCTTGCCTCCAGCTCCACTCTGATGTGCAGCGGAGTAAGGTTTAGAAGTATTTCCATCGCCGCCGTAGGAGTGCTTTTGAAGGCTCCTGTCATAGCCATGCATGCCATCCGCTGTAGCTTGTACAGGGTTCGTCTGCAGCTCTCCTGTTTAGTCTTGGGCCACCATACTATACTCCCGTATGTTATTAGTGGCCGCACCATCATTGTGTAAATCCATTGGACCACTTTTGGTTGTAGTCCCCATGTCTTACCGTACGTGGAACGGCACATACCAAAGACTCTCATTGCCTTGGTGGTTGCTGTTTCCACATGTCGATTCCATGTTAGCTTATTATCTAGGATGACTCCTAGATACTTCGCTTCCGTGGACAAGCAAAGCTCTTCGTCATATAGTCTTAGCGTCTCCATTCCTGTTAGGGTTCGCCTCTTCGTGAAATTTACTATCACCGTTTTTTTGGGGTTAATTGATAGGTGGTTTTGTCCACACCATCCCTCGACTGTATCCAGTGCTTTTTGCATGATGTTTGAAACGACACTTGGTACTTTTCCGTTGATTAGTATCACGAGGTCGTCCGCGTAGCCAACTGTATGTAGTGGTCCTCTGTTAAGTCTCCCCAGCAGGTCATCTATCACCAGACACCATAATGTTGGGGATAGAACACCGCCCTGTGGGCAACCTTTTGTGACTTGAACTTCCACTCGCTCCCCCAGTAACTCCGCGAGTATTGTTCTTCCTTTGAGCATCTTATCCATCCATACACAGATTGTGGATTCGATACCATGCCTTTCCGCCGCTGCCTTTATGGTTCCGAATGTGGTCCTGTCGAACGCTCCTTCCACATCCAGAAATGCAGCTAAGCATATTTCTTGATTACCCAGTGCCAACTCCGCCCTACTCACCACGTGGTGAAGTGCTGTTTCAGTTGACTTCCCTGGTTGGTATGCACATTGCATTTTGTGAAGAGGATATTTCTTCAGTGCTTTCCCTCTAATGTGCTTATTAACTAGCTTTTCTAGTGTTTTGAGGAAAAACGATGTTAGACTAATCGGTCTGTACGATTTTGGATCTCCATAGTCCGCTTTGCCTGGTTTCGGCAAAAATATGACTTTTGCACGTCTCCAGCATTCTGGTGTGTAGCCAAAGGCTATACACGCCCTGTATAACCTACATAAGTGTGGGTTTAGTATTGTTTCCGCTTTTTGTAGTAGTATCGGATATACGCCGTCTGGTCCTGGCGCTTTAAATGGTTGGAAGCTATTTATTGCCCATTTAACCCCGTTATGTTCTACTACTTTCTTGGCGGTCACCCAGTCCGCTTTTGTGGTACATCTTCTTTCCTTTTCACCACTAAAGCCTGTTTCGTTTGCTTGTGCGGTTATTGCCATTGAATCTGGAAAGTGTGTCCTGAGCATCACTCTCAGTGTTTCACTCCCAGTTTCCGTATATCTACCATTACAGTGTTACTGACAACGCCAGAAATATGAAAGCAGCGTGGAGAATTATCAAGAGTGAATTCCCTCATATTTCCTGCGTTGGCTGTGTAAGTCACACTCTAAATTTAATATATAAAGATGTTATTAATGAAACTGACGTTTTCAAAACAACATTGGATAAAATTATTCAGGTTATTAAATATATCAAGCAGACGCACGTCGTATTGGCAGCGTTCGAAAACTACCAGACAGAAAAATATGGAAATATAGATTGCACTTGCACCTTAAAACTGTTTTGTAGGACCCGATGGAGTGGAGCCTATATTACCATGGAATCGTATTTAAAAAATAGGGAAGCATTGGAACTTTTGGCTATATCGCATGAAGTCACAATCACACAAGAAATCAAAACTATTATTTTGAATACCGATATATGGGTAAAGCTAGACGAGATTGTAAATATTTTACAGCCACTTGCGACGGCCATTCTTTCAACAGAGAGAGACACATCTGTACTTTCTGATGTTTATTACACTTTTGAAAATTTAAAAAAGGGCCTGTCACAGGTATTGGATGAGTCTGTGTTTTTAGATGCCGAAGACAAAAATCTACTACTAGGTCATGTTAGCAGTCGAAAAGATTTTTGCATGCAATCTATACATTTTGCTGCCTATCTGTTGGATCCGAGACATTGCGGCAACGGGTTGAGTGATGAAGACATTTCAAAGGCAACTGAATACATTCAGGAATACTGTGTGACTAGCGGCTTAGATGTAACAAATGTTCTGACGAACATGGCAGAGTTTAAAACAAAAACGAATTTTTTTCAAGAATCAAAGCCTATTTGGTCTCCAGCGAAGAAGCTACAACCCAGAATATGGTGGCAAACATTTGCCTTAAATCAAAGTGTTGGTGCTATAGCTATAAAAATTTTAAGTGTACCGCCATCATCTGCGGCTTCGGAAAGAAACTGGAGTATGTTTGCTCACACACACACAAAATTAAGAAACCGCTTGAAACAATCGAGAGTTCTCAAACTAATAAGTATCAGGTCGAATCTTAATTTATTGAAAAAGAAAGATGAGAAGATTTTATATAATGATTCTGAAGATGAGGATAGTGAAGATGGCGAGATTGAACATGTGACTACAAGTAACACTGATCCCCTTGTTTAAATACAAAAATAATAAGAACGAAGCAATATCTTGTTACATGATCATAAGGAAATTTTTGAACGTTGATTTTATTGTGAAGTTTTGAATTAATATTATTGAAATAATTCTATTTAACTGTTGATTATTATTGATTTTATCTTCTTAGTATATTTCGAATATTATTTTCATTATAGTTAATTATTCTATATCACAAAATTGACATGTTTCAAAATGATTGTGATTTCATTGTGACAGTAGTTTCTAGTACCAAATTCATATTTATATACATACTAAATTATTATATATTAGATTATAAGAAACAATTGTCAGTCACTTTATTATTTAACTGATTAAACACTAGTAACTCTTAAAATATGATTTTATTACTCGATCGATTTGTTATGATACACCTAAAAAAAATCTGATTAACCTGAAAAAATACCTTTTGGTTCTTCAGGGTATGGGAAACTTGATGACATAATGAATAATGGGATCATATTAATAAAACATAGTTTTCAACCATTTTAAACCAAAAATTTTGGTTTAAAATGTTTTAAACGAAAAAAATGGTTTTAAACCGAGTAGTTGAATTGGTTTTAAACCGGCTTTACATCTATAGCCACCGTTGAAACAGACCTCTTACTCGGCTGATAATCAAGAAGTGATCTGTATCAATCCCGGCACCGCGGTATGCCCGGGTGTCTAAGACTTTCTTTCTTAGTCTTGCATCTACAATCACAAAATCAATCATACTTCTCTGGTTTCCCTCTTGTCTAGTATACAAATGAATCTATTTGTGGTTAAATATGGTGTTTATTCTGGAGTCGCCCGGTCCCAGGGCAGTCAGGCACGTTACGACTAGGCTCGCCCCTAGCCACGCAGCTCATCGGCACGGCAACCTTGGCTTGGCGGAGAAAGGATGGGAAGAGGATAAGGTAGGAAAAGGATTGGAGGGTAGGAAAAAGGATGAGATATTAAAGGGTAGAAAGATAAAAAGATAGGGTAATTTTGTCTAAACCTTCTGTATTCCAAACCTATAAAATATCCTATATAACATATCCCTATATAATAATATTGTTGTATCTTTGGAGGCAAGTAGTATAAGACATTGCCGCTAGATGGCAGCAGCGCTGTTAATGGAAGTTCCGGAAAATTTCAATAGATGGCGTTGTTAGTGCTAAACAGTGAACAGAATTTAATTTGCACTAGATCTAACTTCGTGTTATTTGCTTTTGTTGTATCTTTAGAGGCAAGTAGTATGTGACATGGCCACTAGATGGCAGCAGCGCTGTTAATTGAAGTTCCGGAAAATTTCAATAGACGGCGGTATTATTTGGTAGTATACGACACCCTCTGTGGAAAATGGTATGTACTAGATTAAATGTCCTGTGACTTGCTTTCATGGTATCTTTGGTGGCAAGTGGTATCGGATATTACTACTAGATGGCAGCAGCGCTTGAAATGGAATTTGCGGAAAATTGCAATAGATGGCGTTTTAGTAATAAACAACGCCCGCTATGAAATTTAGTTTGCACTAATTCTACATACATACATACATACATACATATCGTCACGCCTGTCTCCTATCGGGGTAGGCAGAGACTATGGCTTTCCACTTGCTACGATCCTGGCATACAATTTTCGCTTCTTCTACTTTCATAAGTGTTTTCATACACACACGCCGGTTAAGGGTACTCTTGACCTGACCGCCTGACCAGGTCGCCCCTTACCAGTTTGCCCATTCACTCTCTTCTGATAAATCTATTTCGTTAGTCTACTTTCATCCATCCTCTCCACGTGTCCGAACCATCTAAGCATACCTTTTTCTATCTTAGTCACTACTTCTTCTACCATACCGCAATGTTCCCTTATCACACTGTTCCTTTCTTTGTCCATCAATTTCACTCCAGCTATACTCCGCAGACTTCTCATTTCCACTGCATTAATTTTACTTCTATGCTTCTTCTGCCACACCCAACTTTCACTGCCATACATGAGTGTAGGAACAAGTACTCCTGTATGCACAGCCAGTCTTGCCTTCCAGACACGTTCTGACTGCTCATAAAGACGTGCATGGCTCATCACTTGATTTCCAGCCAAAACTCTTCGATCAATGTCACAATCACACTTTCCATCTTTCACAAATTTTGAACCTAAATATACAAATTCTTTCACCTGTTCCACTCGTTTTCCTTCTACAAAAATCGAGCAATCCATCATACTTTCCTCTCTTTCAAAAACCATTACTTTTGTCTTATTTACATTCACTTTCATTTCTTTGCTTTTTAGCGTATCATGCATAATGTTAACCATCAACTGCAACTCCTCCGCCGATGATGCCAGTATTACCTGGTCATCAGCGTATAGGAGGCTTTTGACAGTCAGTTCATTCATTTTTAAACCATACTCACTTTCTTGCAGTTCTTTCAAACAACTGTCCATGTATAGGTTAAACAGCGCCGGTGACGCTACACAACCCTGTCTCACACCTTTTTCAATGTGAAAAAAAGTATGTGCAAGCTCCGTTGATCCTGACACAAGCACTGGAGCCCTCATAGAGATATTTCAGTGCTCGTATCAAGTGACTGTTTACTCCATACTTTTCCAGTGTTGTCCATAGTGCATGCCCCACCACTCGGTCATAGGCCTTTTCCAAGTCTACAAATATGCAATAGACCTTTTGACATTTCGCCAAAAATTTTTGACTATGCATTGTAAGGAAAAGACCTGATCCGTGCATCCTCTTCCTTTCATAAATCCTGCTTGTACATCCCACATTTTCCCTTCAGTTTCATTCATCACTCTTTCTAATGTCGTGAAACTTGCTTTCGTTTTATCTTTGTTAGCAAGTGGTATCAGAAAATGCCGCTAGATAGCAGCAGCTTTTAATAAAGAAAGTTATGGACAATGACAGTAGATGGCGTTACTAGTAGTAAACAGCGCCCTATGTGGAAATTGGGTTGCACTTGATTTAATACGATTACGTTGTATCGTAGGAGGCAAGTGTTGTTAGTAATTGCCACTAGATAGCAGCAGTGGCATGACTGATACGGAAAATACCGGCCAACTGCAATAGATGGCGTTACTAGTACGAGTAGCGTTTTAATTTTCATTGGAGCCAACCAATTATTCACATTTGAGTTTATAACCATTACACGTATCGCGATGTGTTCAGAACTTGTGCCAAACGAGTTACTATCGTTTCTGCAATAAAAGAAACTGGATAAGATGAACAAACTGTCCGCTATCTAGGGACCCTACCGCCCCCTTTACAAAACAATGTAACCTATTTCAAAGAAGTGTTATTCAAACTTTATAATATTATATGAATACTTATATCAGTACCATGACTTCATTATTTCATGTAGGTATATAGCCAACGTCTTTTATAGGGTTCCGTATACAAAGGGTAAACACAGAACCCTATTACCACACATAATACCTATAGGTAATCAATCTATTACAGACTCCGCTGTCCATCTGTCTGCAAACTGTGATATGAATTGAATGTGACATAGACATATTGTCACGTCTTTATCCCCGAAGGGGTAGGCCGAGGCATACGCCTACATTTCACCGTATGCACTTTTGTCCCACGTAACAGGTGGTGAACCTGTTGCCGTGTTGAATGGACAGGCGCAGGTTGTGCCTACCTGCTGTTGAAATTTTTCAAGCCGCCCTTAAGGCCTTCAACTGGGCTTAACAACTGCCATGTTACTGGCAACCGGGACCAACGGCTTGACGTGCCTTCCGAAGCACGGAAACGCTCGCAAATGTAAATGCCACAATGTGGTCACCCATCCGAGGACCAGCCATAGTTAAAGATGCTTAACGCAGTGATCGTGATATAGAACATTGAGTCCGCTGAATTGAATGTGATTTAATTAAAATTAAATGACAATTTTTAAAGATTTAGGCGGCAAAATGGCTGACAGCATACGCTTGCTTTCTATTATTTTTCATAACTAATGCATTCATCTTGTTTTATGTGCGAAAGTCGTGGTTTGTTGGACATAAAAGTTGTGTTAACGTGCTATAGTGAAAGACAGTGTGCAGTAAAATGCGATTTTCCATCTTGCCGCGTCCAATCCACTGAAAACCACAGTATAACAACAACAAAGAACTATACTGGGATGAGACTGACCCTGACTTAAGACTACACTTGACTAAGACGTAGAGGACGGCGACATTTTAGATAGTAAGAAGATTGATGAAATATGAAAAAAAAAAGATTTGGTTAAAAGGTCTTACTAACAAGGCCATAAAATAATATTTTTTTTATAGTTGTATTTCTGTTGCCGCTATGACAACAAATACTAGAAATAAAACAAAATGAATATATAAGGCTCCCATACAGCAAATGTGATTATTATTTGCCATTTTAGGCTCGATATTAATACCGGCAACAGATAGACGCTTCAAATATTGACAGAATATTTAGTTCTACATGTACTATAAATATAAAAATGATTTAAAAAGAAATAATTACGTAGGGTATTCCCATACACCAAACGTGATTTTATTGCGGAAGGAAAATAATCAGGTACAGAAACTTTCGTGCGCGAGTTCGCCTCGCACTTGGCCGGTTATTTTTTTAATGTTTGTTCCGAATCGTTCTTATAAGCAAATACTTCTTTATGTTAACATTATAACTATTGATTAAAAAAGATATCATTCCAAGGACGAAAAGAAGGATAATACGGTTCCAACCGCATAGTGCTCGTCGACTCCCCTTAAATAAAATCAAGTGCAAAATGAAAGTTAGGGAATACTTATTAACTTTAACATATGATGATACAGAGAACCTGTATCATCATATGTTAAAGTTATGAAATAATGTTTTATATTATATAGTTTTATATTATTACTATTACTAAACAGTTTGGTTTTGGTTTCAATTTTATTGTTTATGAGGATTTAACGCTGTATGCTGAGATACAGGTGTGTACCTAGTTCGGCTACAGATGTGGACATAATATATTGCAAACTTACTTAGAAATATTGTAATTATTGTACTTGGTGTGTGTGAATAAAGATTATTATTATTATTACTCAAACGTAGGTGCACTCGCTAGCTTACATTGTAGGGGTAAAGAAGCTTCATACAAACAGTCCTCATTCATATCATTGTATAAACAGTGCACCTCATTCCATATATCCTTCGGATGACTGAATCTTATCACTTTATTAATGATTTTATCTCAGATGTTATGAAGGCTGTATTAAGTATAGACATCTTGCACCTCTTTAGAGTTCAATGGTACTCATATTTTATATACTACTCGGGCCTTCACGCGAAACAATGTTGTACTTACATTCACCGACGTTTCGAGCGCGTTGCAGCGCCCGTGATCGCGGCTGGACTGATGTTGAGGGCCAAGAGTATGCATGGAGTTACTTTTGTTTGTAGCTACCCTCCATTATTATTTTAAAGCAGGATAAGGCCGGCGACACACAACACTCACTACGTCAGTTTTGTTTGGCACAGGTTTTCTACGGTCAAGATTTTTCATCACTGAATTCCACATCCCGGATAGCTTGAATCCATCTTCCCTATTGAAATTATTGTATCTTCTAATTTCAATAGCTTCACGCACAACACGAGGATAATAGTGGTGATCAGTGGAGAGGACTTTGGGTTGATGGAGTTCGATCCAGTGATTACTACCCGACTCGAGGTGTTCCGCTATCGCCGATTTGTTGAACTGACGGTTTTTCACAGCTGCGATGTGTTCTTTGACCCTTTCTGCGATGGTTCGTTTTGTTTGGCCTATATATGAACGACCGCAGCTGCAATCCACTTTGTAGACACCTGGTGTTTGCAGAGGGGTGACGTCCTTTGGTGTTCGCACATACTTCGCTACTTTGGCTAACGGTTTGTATATTGTACGAATGGAGAACTGCCGTAAACACGATCCAATCTTGTCCGTTATACCTTTCACATACGGCATATAAGCCGGTTGACGGTCAACACCCGGTTTCATCTTCCTCGGTGCACGTCGTGTCTTCCTGCTACTCGCATCATACCCATTCATCCCAAGTATCTCCTGAACATGCTCCAACTCCTGCTGTAAATGCTCAGGGTCGCAGAGGTCATTGGCTCTCTTGATGAGCGTGGCGCTTACTGATTTTAGGTGAAGTGGGTGATGATGCGATGAGGCGTGCAAGTATCTGTTAGTGTGAGTGGGTTTCCGGAGAATGTAAGTACAAAATTGTTTCGCGTGAAGTCCCGAGTAGTATATAAAATATGAGTATAAACCGCGAAAGTTTAAAAATAACATTAATTTTATTTTATTTTATTTTCCCAAAAGCAGCAGCATTATCACTGTCACCAACAGCACCAACTAGTCTTTTAAAATCATACGTAACTTGCCCTCCATGATATCCATTAACATCTATGCCGTTGAGCTTTGATGTTATGTGATATGGGACCACGGAATTGAAACAGATACCGTCACTCAGTCCAGTTGTATCTACCCATCTAACTTTGGTATCTGAATTTTGCACAATTCTATTTTCCGTGCTGTTTCTTATTTAGGAACAAGACAATGAAAGGCACATGAACTATTAAATTGGTTTCTATTAGGATTGTTCCGAATAAACTTGCATTTAAAAATTGACCCGGCGGACTTCAGTTATTAGCTAAGTTTTTAAGGCAGTACTCGTAACAGCAGCGTCTCTCTCTTTAGCTCTGCGGAATTGTTTGATATGTTGCTTATGGCTACCTCTTATCCTCGCACCGCTTACCATAGACAGGGTGAACACCTAAAGACTTAGCGTCCGGAGCGGTCGAATACTGTTAGGTCAGATAGAGGTTTCTTACGCGTGCGTTTAGATTGTGGAATGAGCTCCCGGTTTTCCCGAACATCTACAGTATAGGGTTCTTCAAAAAGGGTCATAGGTTTCAGGTTTCACAGGGTCGGCATCACGAGTGCTGCATCTCTGGTATTGGAAACGTCCATAAGCTACAGTGACCACTTCCACCAGGTGTGCCGTATGCTTGTCTGCCACCTCAGTGGTATAAAAAAGCTTCACATGAGTTCTTCAGGTTCTTAGGTTTTTGCCGGGTCGGTAGGGCGAGTGCCGCCGTTACGAACTTCATAGGCTACGGTGACTACTTTCGCCACCTTAGTGGTGTAAAAATAATAACAAAAAACGTGTGGCACTCGAGGACTGCCACGCTAAAGTTATTGCATAGCATTTTTTTATCAACTTATGCAATTCGACCCCCCCGAACAATAAGTCGGTAATGTGCTATTATGGACTTTTTATTGTTATGCGACATTCGGCATCTATGGGTCGGGACACATGTTTGTAATTTTTTTTCAGAATTTTCCTACTGATATTAACGAAGATATTTGCAATTACCACTTTATTAAACGGAAACATGTCAAGACAGTAATAACCAGAAAAACTTTATTATACATTGATACAAAGTGTTTTTCTTTTCAAGATTCGGTAAGTTGCTATTACCAGTTTATTGTGGTGAAAATTTTATAGTGATTGCCGGTAAACGCATATGTGATATTTATTTCGTATTAAATTTATAGAACATAAGTCGGTAATAGAAAGTAACAAACATTTGTAGGTAGAAAACCATTAACATAATATCTGTAATATGTACATACCTACTAAACATTTCAAGTTCAAACACGTCGCGGTCGACTTTGAATTTAATTGTTTTTAAGTCGTGTGATAATAGGTACAAGACATTTCTATATTTCTTTTTAAAGCAATTAGACATTTATATCTTTTATGGCAATAGATATTAAACCGTAAAACACGTGTAAGTTTTCGCTGCCGCGGCAATGTCTGTTATTGTTTACAGTCACGAATTTGAATTGGTGTGCAACACGTTGGTTTGGTGCTTTTATTGCGACAAAGGATGGGCAAAATAGGCAACTGTAGGTCAGAGAGAAGTAAAAATAGTCAATCCAAAGGCAAACATGTCGAGCAGTGCCACCACCGCATAAGATGGCGACTGCTAGATAAAGCCATGCCCCAAACGTTTTCCTCAGTTGTTGGTGACAAGATAACGTAGGACAAGTTAGGACAAGTTAGAATTGTCTGAGGGACAGAACCTTATCTATAAGTTGGCGTGCTTCACGGTCACAGCGGCACAGGATATTTCTAAGTCTACTTCTCTTCTTTGAAAATTCACTTTTAACAGAGCGGTCGTGGTCATCACGTTGTCAGGTTTTGTTCAGCCGTAATCCACATGAAGCCACTCCCACGCCATCGTTACCCTGTGGATCATGATACGAGTGCATTCGTGTACTGGGCCGCCTACTGCTGAATTTTATCTGGTCAGTCCATCGCATGAGCGACTTGCTATGCTGCTTTGTGCCTTCATCCTTCCCTTGTAGGACAAGGCGCACTATGCAGGTGTTGTCACATCATGATACGTGTCCAAAGAACTGAAGATTTTGAGCCTGGACTGTGCTTGTTAAGCTCTCAGTGCCAAACTCTGTGTCACTTCTATTATCTTTTCCTTAATTTCTTGCAGCGTTTAGGTCTCGATAGCGTACAGAAACATGGGGAATACCAGTATCCGGATAAGTCGAATATCTTCAAGTGCTGCTGTGTAAACAATCCTAATGGTAACCTGCTATGCTAAAAACTCGTGATGAAAGAGCGATGGCACTCGGTCTTCCACGACCTGCTGAATAAGCAATATTAAGAGGTGTAGTCTCCGAATCAGGGACTAATGCCAACTTTAAAAGTATGCAAAAGTCCAGACTGTTCTTTGCTGCATGATGATTTAAAAAGCTATCGGAGTCGATGAAGACACTTTCGATTATATCAAGTTAAACCACGTACTCTTCACCGAGGAGATTCCCAGCCAATGAAGGCTGAGTATTATTACTCCAGTCTTCAAATGGAAAACGGTCGGTGTAGAAATGAGGTAGCTACCGTGGCATGAAGATTTAGAGAAGATTATTAACCTCCGTATCTAGCAGAAGTGTACTCTCTTGGAGTATCAATATGGGTTTTACCTTGGTAATAAAACTACGGACACTGTTTTTGTTCTAAGAATCCTATCATTAGAACAAAAACAGGACCCGGGTTCTCATTACTGGAGAAATACAGGACAAAGAGACAAAGAAATACTCGTACAGGAAGAAGAGTCTGCACTTTCTGTTCGTGGACTTAAAGAATGCCTTCAACTGTGTTTTTGGAACGATGATCTGGTGGGCACTGATGTCCAAAGGTTCTAGGCGCTTGCACCACTATTCTGTGGTTCTGATCGCTTTGGTTAATTAATTTTGTTACTTAATTTCGTCTTATTTACATTCACTTTCATTCCTTTGCATTTCAGCGCATCATGCATAATATTAACCATCAACTGCAACTCGTCCGCTGATGATGCAAGTATTACCTGATCATCAGCGTAAAGAAGACATTTGATAGTCAGATCAGTCATTTTTAAACCACACGCACTTTCTTGCAGTTCTTTCAAGCAACTGTCAATGTATAGGTTAAACAGCCACGGTGACGCTACACAACCCTGTCTCACACCTTTTTCAATGTGAAAAAAGTCTGTGCAAGCTCCGTTGATCCTGACACAAGCACTGGAGCCCTCATAGAGAGATTTCAGTGCTCGTATCAAGTAACTGCTTACTCCATACTTGGCCAGTGTTGCCCATAGTTCATGCCTCACCACTCGGTCATAGGCCTTTTCCAAGTCTACAAATATGCAATAGACCTATTGACATTTCGCCAAAAAAATTTCAGCTATGCATCGTAAGGAAAAGAACTGATCCGTGCATACCCTTCCTTTCATAAATCCTGCTTGTACATCCCACATTTTCCCTTCAGTTTCATTCATCACTCTTTTTATCAAAACTTTTGCATACAATTTGCCAATGATGCTGAGCAAGCTTATGCCGCGATAGTTTTTGCACTCTTGCTATGAGCCTTTTCCTTTGTAAAGCGGTTCGATGACAGCCTTGCACCAATCTCTTGGCACGCTGCCACTTCTCTAGCAAATACTAAAAAGGCGGTACAGTTGGCAATCTACCACGCCATGTCCCGCTTTCAGCATCTCGACAGAAATCCTATCAAATCCAGCAGCCTTACCCAATTTTAAACTATTCAATGCTTCCGCAATGTCTTCCATACCTATGATGCTTTCGTCGCTAAGTTCATTCCTTTCCCTAGAACTCGTTTGTGCTTCCAACAAATAAAAAGAGTGAAAAGGATGAAGTATTGCGCTATAAACAAAGGAATATGTTTAGTCTGCTTACTGTCTAACTTATATGTCTGTGCTTTAAACCTATAACGAATTTACAATTGGTGTTGAAAAAAAAATCGCCGTCTACCGAGTGCAATTCTATCTTCAAACAATCCAGTAATAAAATCCAATCCAGTAAATATACACATAAAATTGAATTATTTCTAAATTCTTTATATCTGAAGCAGAACTATTTTGTATTTCAACCAAATAGACCAATGTGATCGGGACCTCTTACTATTGCTATGAAACTCATAAATAAATGTTTGACAACCAAGTGATTCTATTTTTAAATTTCTAAACAAAAATCAGAAGAGACTTACTGAACATCTCAATTTCAGAGGCAGAAACATTTTGTATTGAAAAATGTAATGATAATAATTAGTTTTTGCTTTATTTATTATGTTCGTTTCTAACCGTTTAAACCTACCCTGAACCTTTACAAACCTTTCAATATGAAAATCAGCTAAATCGGTCCGGCCATTGTCGAGTTTTAGCGAGACTAAAGCACATCAATTCATTTTTTATATATAAGAATAATAATATAAATATTAAAATACAAATATTGTGAGATACTTTTTGTACAGGGCCATTTATCCTAAACTAATAAGATAATATGCTATTACGCTTGTGCTATGGTGTTTGTCTAGACAACTGATAAACATACTAATACAATTCTGGAACACACATTTGTAGATCACACAAATTTTGTTTTGACCCGAGGTGCGAACCCTAGACCTCAGTGTGGCATTCTCAAACACTATCACTTACGCAAACGAGGCGATCATATATCAAAGTATAGCCAAAGAAATTATTGTTCGAAAATGTTAACGACTCAGGGTTACCTTCACCTTTTAAGACATTCTACCTAATACGGAGAACACGTCGCTGCTGCATAGCATTCGGTCACTCAAGTTTTGAAAAGAGAGTTATCCCAAAAATGAGAGCAGGATGTCGAATATACGGGACGAATATTTTCAGCAGGCACTTTTAGTACGGCGGGAAGAGTCGCCTTATTTGCGATTTAAGATAGTCTTTCAAAGGTGTTATAGGATTCTTCGGAGTGATTAGAGATAGAAGGAACTTTTTTTACTCTTGAGTTTGCAAATTCTGAACATAGCATGTTGTTTTGATCAAAAGGTCCTAAACTATTTTATCGAAATTAGTCATGTTGTATTTCAAATTGTTTATGTCCCGATGGGTTATAGAAAAAAGAAAGGCAGAGTAATAATTTCTTTCATTTATTAATAGGTCATTCTACGTAACAAAACCTTTTAGTTCAACTTAAACTGGTTTGATTATAAGGAAATATGTTTCCTCGTGGTCGAACTAGTCTATTCAATGTTATGATAAAAATGTATACAGTCGATAATAACACGCATAATGTTCAAATCACATTTGGAGATAAACTACGCCGGCAAATCAACCCGGAATTGTAGTACTTTTTACTAATAAATGAAAAAAAATGAATCGCTAAAAACAAATTACAATAGAAACAAATGCATGTCGGAGAAATTAAAGAAGGAAATGGCGAATCATTGCTACCCAGTATGTAATGGTCATCACATAGATATGATGAAAAACGAGTAAAACGAGTGTAACGAGTCATTAAGCTTAATGACATCTCAATTTACTTTTTTGGTTTCTATCGTCTGATAATCAAATCGGATTAGATGACACTGATCACATTTAATATAACAGAAAACATAATTTGATGCGACGTCATTGAGGTTGAAAATGGGTTGACCGGTTGACCAAGGACTATCGCCCAGTAGTTATGAAAATCAATGTGACAACGAATGAATCTAATAAATACGATACACACGACACAACACAACACGACATGGCACACTTTGGTTTTAAGCATCCAATAGCTTTTATTTAAAAAATCATGTTTACCAAGTTACCATAAGGGACAAATAACTTTTTTTCTTTTTTTTACACATATCATTTAATTTTAAATATATTGGCACATTCTTACATATTGCTGTCTAGCCTAGAGAGCTGTTAATACATAGTGCTATGGGATCTACACAACGATAAACATACTTATATATTTCTAAATACACACATATTATGCAAGTTAAACACCCAAACTCCGAAACAAACTTTTGTGGATCACACAAATATTTGTACCGACACAGGAATCGAACCCGTGACCTATGCGCATCTGTCGTGTACACTACGCATAATTACATACGTCAACAATGCATTTTTAAGAAGCTTACGAGCTAGATTCTTGAAATGTTAAAATTTAGCAGTAAGTTTAAAATGAATTAGGAATTTTGTATTCACAAAGTTTATATTAGTATTTTATTACTAACTCACTTTCCTGTAGTCTTACAGGAAAGCGAGTTAGTAAAAATTTGGTAAAATACATTGCTCTCCCTTTACCAACCATATAAACTTTACCTATGTCTGAAGGTATACACGTTGGCAGCTTTAAATAGGCTTACGTTGAGTTGACAATGCAAAATCATAAATGTGAATCACTTGTAGTTTTATTAGAAATAAATAAAATATATAATAAAAATATTCCGACATGAGCGTTTGAACGCGTTACATGTATCCAGGTTTCAGAGCAGACTTCAATCGACGGGGTTGAGTGGGACTGTAGTCTGGAGCAGGAACTGGTGGTGATTGAGGCTGGGGCCACTGGTCACGACGCCAAGAAGATGAATTTTCCACCGCGGGTGATGGTGCTGGAGCCGTCTTCGGAGGTGGTTGCGGTGGTCGTCGTATGTCTTCCAAATACGAGAAGACCCGTGCGTTTTGTGGAGTGTGACTTTGCGGACGATGCCATGAATTCGAGCGGTCGAATGAAAGACTGAAATTGAGCATAAAGTAAAGGCATTAAAAGGGGCTTTATAAATGACACTCAACAACGCAACATATTAATAAATTACAACCAACTTCTGGTATTGAAGGGGAGTTATGTGATTTTGGTTGTTTACACGTGAAGGTGCAATGGTTAGTAGGCATTAGTCTCATATGCTCACGTTTCACCGCTAGATCTAGTGTAAGAAGAAGGAGAGAGCTCTACACGAAAAAAAGGGATGTGCAAGAGGAAAAATATAAAAATAACGTTTTATGTATATGCGGATATAAGCGAAACCCTATCTCACAGTCCAAACCAATGACCAAATGAATGTAGATATGAGGAACGCTTACTTTGAGTAATAATCAGAACGAGGTGGCTCTGGTCGCCGGTGAGGACTGCGAGGGGGTGAGTCGTCTTCGATGAAGGCGCCGTTCATTTGCTGTCTGAAAAAGGAAAGTTAATAAGTTCCGATATCCAATCTTAATTGAGGACACTGCAGTTCCAGGAAACGTAAGAACAGGAAAGCGTATTTCGAGCTCCAAAGTCAGGGCTACAAATTCAACTCGACATATAAGTCGCGGAAATGTGAAGTAGCTTCATTCAATATATTAGCTTTCCAACCCAATCCTAAAAATTCTACTTCTTTCTGGGATTTGAGTTCGATGTTGGTGTTTTGTTGGGTCTTGATAAAAATAGGTACACGGGTGGAAATAGTTCCGCAGTAAAAAAAAACCTGTCGAGTATATTATTCTGAATTTTTCAGAGTGACCCACCGACTTATAAGAGATTTAAATGCTAGCAAAGCAGCTGCGACAATCTGACGGTGCGATATTCCTTTGATACCATTGTTTAAAAACCTTATAAATCATTACAAAGTGGACCCGGGGCTTCAAAGAGCATAAGACAAATATGACTGCTGACATAACTATCATGCGCCAAACATGACTGTTAATAGCAACAATGGTTAGTACATACATTACTTTAAAAAAATCCTGAATTTGTTATGTCTAAAATTCTCCCAATCACTGTTTTTATCTAGAGTTTTTAAATTACAATGTATACTCAATGCGTTCTTGCTTATCTATATAAGTAAATAATTTTTAGACCGATAGCTATAAGATTGGGATGCTGTAGCTTCCAACTATACCTAAACAAATAACCAAAACCCAACTGCCCAGCGCCAAAGCGAACTTCAAGTATCAAGGGCGAGATTTTGAATGGAACCAGGACTTTAAGCTATACAGAAACTTACTCGTAGACTTAAACCCAATATAGATCTACGATTCCTATACATTTAAAAAAATGGTACTACCGAAACGATCAAGCGGTTTCTTGAGTTTGAATGACGAACAGATTTTTAACCAACTTCAAAAAGGATGTTCAGTATTCGTCCTGCATTATGTAACATAGGAGGTAAGAGATCCCGCCAAGATATCTTAGCTACCTCAACTGCTTGCGGTGCACTTGCTGATTAAAGGACGATGCAATGACGCAGGCTCGATAATTTAAAAAGTAAATTATAAGAAAGCTTTGTGAAATGGTTATTACGCTGTTAAAGACTATTTGCAGGACAGGGACGCCTGGAAATGATCAGCTGGCAGTGAAATAATAATAAATTGTAAATAGGCCATCAAAAAAAAGTCGTCCTCAGTTTTTTGCCGGTTCTTCTCAGGTGGGTAAATATATTAAACTAGATGACCCCCACAGCTTCGCCCGTGGAATATTTCGACCTCCCGTCACACCTATTTGATGAAAAAAAAATTGCCCGATTTGTCGACATTTATGACTACTGCTCTGTTCTCCAGTGTAGTAGCGTAATATATATAGCCTATAACCTTCCTCGATAAATGGGCTATCAAATACAAAAAGATTTTTTCAAATCAGACTAGTAGGTCCTGAGATTACCACGTTCAACCAACCAAACAAACAAACAAACTCTTCAGCTTTATAATATTAAGCCTCGTAGTAAGCGTCGATAAAATGGTCTATGCAAAATAAAGACATATTTATTTTTTATATATTTTCAGGGTGGGAATTATGAGGGTGGGAAGTCAGACTGCAGTGTGATAAAAATTAGGTACCAAATATTTAAATAATTAAATGGTTATTAACAAATTAAAATTTAACATATTTACAGAAAACAATACAAAAAGAAGGGGGCGGGTGGTGGGAATTATTACAAGACTGACAAGGATGCCCCGACTAGGTGTCGAAGAATTCCTCCCCATCAAAATCAACGACTGCAGTTGCTCCAATAATACTGAAAGTCAAAAGCCAACGAGAGCTACTCCTTGCCTAGCAGTCTGATAAAAGTAACATGTCTTTACAGTTACGGTAGAGATTGTGAGAGAGAAGTGAAATGTACCACGTGTAATGTTTCTTATAATTTAACCCGACTTCAAAGGAGCCCCACTGGAGACATTCCAAAACCGCCTTATGTAGAAGAACAGTATCTAATTTATGATTATGAGAATGAAAAGGTATCTAATCTTACCCCCTCGAAAATGGTGAATTATTGTATATGTCAGGATTTGTCCAAGTTTCGTCAGACTTTTTTGAGCTGTAAATTAAATAATAAAAAAAAAAACAAATAATAAAATAAAAATACATAGTCAAAACGTAAATCATCCACCTTTTTTGAAGTCGATTAAAAAAGTAATCTTATGAATTTTTAAGTTTCCGGCCACTCCCACGAAAACCAATATTCCAGGGCTTATGAACTAATTACAGTAGAACATAATTATAATATCTTCATGGTGTATCCCTGAAGGAGTAGTTAGAAAGGATAAATCGCCAAATATCCTTGCATGCTTATTTTGCTTCTTGCAGATTTATTAATCGTTTTATACATGCACGTAGAAATGGCCCCCAATTTGACCCCACTCGCGCTATTTTTTTTATATAAGACACCCTGATTAAGAAACATAAATTAAATACCCAGAAAGACATAACATTAAATAGGTAATGCTATACATAAGTTTAGCGGGTCATCTAGTCACTGATAAAGTACGATCGATACATATTCTACAACAGCAAACGTTACCAATTAAGCTATCAAATTAATCTCTGAACTTTAGGTATCATTAAATTCTACACGTCGCATTACTTACTCGAACGCACTTAGAACTCCTACTTTGTGTATTGGATGCTGCAACAAAAAATATTATTCATCAGAATGTTATTTATACGATTAATATTGACCCGTGATATAAAGGTGCTTATATGTTAACTTGGAATATTTTGAACAGGGCAGGGTTCGTTTACATGGAGAGTGAGTATAATGGTACTCCGACAACATCACACAGAAGTAAAGATGAAGTGAAAAAAATTAAACATCTCGTTGTGTTGGTATCGGTTTGAACTTGTATAACGCTAACGTCATGCTACCCTGGGATATCCTGGGGAGAAGTTTCCAGGGTGACCGGAGATAGGCAATAAGGTATGGACCGTATGGTTTTTGTTGATTCGAATCTAACTTCCCTGGGGACATCCACATGTAACAAAAAAACCGCTTCACACTGAAGTCCTGAATAAGACAGATCTATAGTTTTACAAGAAGTTGTAAATTTTTTTATAAATGAAAACTCCTGTTTCACGTACTCAACAAGTATTAAGACTTAATTGAGGACATAATGGAAAAAGCTCGTCAGACTTCAAAGAATGGATTTACGTTGGCTTTAAAGAGCAAAATAGTATTGCATTATCTAGTGTTAAGTGTACCTGTTAGCGGTGCACCTGCTGGCTAAAAGACGAGGCATCGACGCAGATACGGGGCAGTTACGGGGTTGGGCAATCAGACGGTGCAATTCACACAATGCCGCAAACTAAAAGCCTAACGATAGCTGCTCCTAGCAGTCACAAAAAGGGTTCACCTTTTTGTGCCCAGGCCTTAAATTCAGGTAGGGTTCGGAAGCAACTGGGAAAACAATTAAAATAAAGAAGAAAAGTATTTGCTACTAGGAAACTTATTACTGTTAAGATGATCTTGAACTGCTTTGCCCTCGCGCTGATCGACATCCGAAATGTCCATCGTGTTGTGCGTAAGTGGTGGTTTGTGTTTTTGGTTTATAGTGGGTGGAAAACGGGTTTTATCTTAAGAGCAGATGAGAAAGAATCACCTGTTTATCTTCAAGTGTCTTCAGATAATCTCTCGTGTAAAGCAGCAACAGTACAAGGAATACACAATTCAAGACCGGTACCACAAATCCTTTCATGGATATTACCATAAGCCATAATGTTCCTTGCCGCAGTACTTCCATTAAGTAATTACTGGCAGATCCTGGTGATAAAAGTCCCTGGAAATAACAGTAAAAGGCAGTATCTAGTTACTACGGTTACAATTCTAATGCATTTCACCCTTGTTAGAAAAACGAAGTAAATAATTTATCACGTGATTTCTTCTAAAAAAAATACCCTACTTCCAAACTATAAGTATCTTAAACTAGAAAGTTTCTGTTTTGATCTTAAACGAAGATATTTTAAGAAAGGTAAATGAAATTAAAAAAGTAAATCTCTTCAAAAAGCGTAGAATTTTATATGGGTGTTTTTATGAATGAATTATTAACAAATCATCGGATTCATTTCAAAATAGCCCAATGATCGCCTAACAATCATACAAATAATAATACAGAGTAACTAACTAACTATCTTCACGCTGTGTCCCTGACGGGATAGTCAGAGAATAACAACACAGGCGAATTGATAAACTCCTCGTTTTTAAACGTCGCTAAAAATTACAAAATATTATCGACCAAACGGATATCTAAACATTCTGACATAACTGAAAAGTTAAATTTTCAGTTATGTCCAAAAGGTGCCTACGTATTATATTATCTGTGGTATTATACACAAGTACGTAGGCACGGCGCTAGATAGAAAGACAGAGACCGTGTGGTATTTGCCGGTTCGAGTCCGGCATGATGTCCGTGGGGATTCCCATACGTTGAAAAAAAGGGTTGTCAGTTATTGAAAACGAACAAAAGGAATAAATCAATTCTTTCCAGGATACACGGAGAAGGGATTGAAACGCCACTTACCATTCTTGATGTTAGAAAAGTGTGATCGATGCCGAAGTGTGTAGCAGTAGTAATATCAACAATTAATACAGCAATGCAGGTACCAGTGTAGGCGTACACTACCCATTTGAGGAACCGCGACTGTCTCTCATCTTGTATAACTTAAAAAACAAGAAAATATTTATCATAAAATATACAATAAATTTGTTTGCAGTTGTGAATACGGTTGCATGGACAGCTTAGTTCTGGATGTTTAATTTTGTAGTTGGCCTTTTATTCGTAGAGGCTTCAAAACGTCATTTGTGCTGTAGTTAAAGTCAAGTTCGCTTGCTACGTGTTTCAGCTGTTGCCTTTGTCGGTGTTAGGACAGTAGTCACAGTTCCAGTAACGTAAAGTTGTTAGTGCAAGATATAGATTACTTTAGTCATATTTACTGCTAAAATATTCATGGAAGTTTCGCTAAAATACAAAAGCGTACTCCCTGATTTACTAGAAGCATGGTATAGACAAAACACGCTTTCGTAGTGACATGAAATTGAAATATACGTGGTAAGGTTCCTGAAGGTAGTCTTTGAGTTAAGTTGAAAGTATTAAGAGGTGGCTTTGAGAACTTCAACTGCGGGTAGCCACAATCTCGGTGTAATCTGTCTGTATCTGACCAAGATCGACGTGGGCTAACACCCGAAAACACCAGAATCTGTCTGTACCTTCATTATCAAAACATTCCTTAAGTAGTCCTAGTCAGCATCTATACTGTTATAATCTCATGAACATTGTGTTTAACTGCCTCAGTTGCAATTGAAATGAATACTTATGTCGTTTCTCAGCGTTCGTAATACGGGCTATGTGAATCCCAGATTGAAACAAATATTTGTGTGATCCATGTGATATAATAATATAATACAGCACTTATAATTAGTTTGCGATGAAGCGCTCGTGGCCCCGCGGTCTCAGTGTTCTGTAAACGATCATTGAGTTACGCAACTTTCACTATGGCTGGTCCTCGGATGGGTGACCACTTTGTGGCATTTACATTTGCGAGCGTTTCCGTGCTTCGGAAGGCACGTTAAGCCGTCCCGGTTGCCAGTAAAATGGCAGTCGTTAAGCCTGGTTGAATGCCATATGGGCGGCTTGAAAAATTTCAACAGCAGGTAGCCACAACCTGCGTCTGTCTATTTCAACACGGCAATGGGCTCACCACCTATTACGTGGGACAGGAATCCACACGGTGAAAAGCGGGCATATAATATGCCTCTGCCACCCCTTCGGGGATAAGGCGTGATGGATATTTATTTTTTATTTATTTTTATTTATAATTAGTTTAATTTGGGCTAGATAATGGAGTGTGAGAATGTCCAAAAATATTTATTTGTTAACAGGAACATTTTGTATAGAAAATTTTAAAGGTCATATTTAGTTTTTGCTTTATTTATTATCTTTGTTTGTAACCGTTTATACCTACCGTGAACCTTTACAAACTTTGCAATATGAAAATCAGACAAATAGATCCGACCATTGTCGACTTTTAGCGAGACTAAAGAATATAAATTCATTTTTAAATATAAGATGTAGATTCAGATTCATTATTTGATAACTTCGTCTCTTCCTTGTTCCAATTATCTATTTATTGTGATTATATTTATATTACTAGCTGACCCGCGCAACTTCTTTTGCGCCACTTAAGAGAAACAGACAAAGAGAGATTAGTTAAGAGGGTGGCGCATAGGCTATTCTTAGGAAACAATCTTTTGAAGTATTCTCTTTCTAACCACAAAGCACTGAATCGGAATACTATACACGTGGGCGAAACTACGGTAACAGAATATACATTTTACACATATTTCATCCTCTCTCGCAAAGAAACCGCGCAGAATTTCAGTACTTAAACTCAAATCATGCCAAAATTGATTCAATATTCTCGGCTTGATGGTCGAGGCTGTGTTTGGTTTCACCCACGTAGTTCCCGTTCCCATGGAAATATCGGGAATACCGTTTTATTTTCTTTTCCAAATACTTAAAGTATACGTTTACCAAATTTCAGGATTCTATGTAATGCTTAAGCTGTACGTGGATTACCCGCATATTCGGTTCCCGTTCCCACGGGAAACGAATCATCTGGAATATCACTGGTAATACAGGAGCTTTCTTTTAGCCTTATGAGATTCTTCTATAACAGGTGTACGTAAGTTCATGTTATTAACTTTGAAAATGACAATCTTCCATACAACCGTTTATCCCTTATTTACGCCCTTAGGAGTAGAATTTCACGAAAGCCTTTCATAAGAGGCACGAGGCTACGTGTTAATAAGAACCCTCATGCGAAGTTTGGGCTTCATAGCTCCGTTAGCTTAATAGATTTCGTGATCAATGAGTCAGTTTCTATAAACCCTGTTTTACCTCCTCATAGGTAAAATTTAGCAAAACCGCGATACACGTCCCCATTTATTTGTAACTAAAAACAGGTGTACATAAATTCATGTCTCTAACTTTGAAAATGACGAACTTCCTTACAACCGTTTATCGCCTAATTACTTCACTAGGGGTAGAATTTCGCAAAATCCGTTCTTAGCGGAAACCTACGTATTAAAAATAATCTCCATACGAAGTTTTAGCCTCATAGCTTTGGTAGTTTCAGAGACTTCGTGATCAATCAGTCAGTGATTTTGCCTTTTATATATATAGATATTGAGGCTAACATAATTATATGATGTCCTCATTTTGTCAAAGCTAAAATTAGACTTAAGTACACAGTCCAGTACACAGGAATATTTTGCCGTGACGTGTAATCACTCTCAACCGACAACAGTCTTAATTACAATTTAGCAAATTCCTTAAGGCTAATTTAGGAGTATGAATGTTCTTTTTTAAAGAGTTTTGTGGGGTGTGACAAGCAATCGTATTTTAAGTTTCTATACATTAGAAAAAGATGTTATATATCTACGTTGTGTTATTTCATTTATATTTTAAAATATTTTCTTTTATTTGGTACATGTATGGGGAACTTGGACCAATGATTGATGAAACCCTTTTAAACGTTTTTATTTTTTGGATTTTTTCCTTTATTTGTACTATAAGACCTTGCTTTTTACCAAATTTCGTGATTCCATGTCAACGGAAACTACCTGTAAGGTTTTCAACCTAAAACATATAGGGTACTTCCGGAAAGACCTAGAATTGTCAATTTTCAAAAATCCGAAAAACTAAATACTTAAGTTTAAAATTAAGGTAAATTTTGGTACTTACAAGTCGCGAAAACCTAAATCTTTTAATCTTGTTGATTCAGAACTTGATTTTTATACACCTAATAGGGGCCATAGACCTCAGTATCTGGTATAAATTTCAACTTGCTAGGTCTACCCGTCCCTGAGGACAATAAGGGGATCTCATAATATACATACATATTGTCACGCCTTTATCCCCGAAGGGGTAGGCAGAGGCATACTATAGGTACACCCACATTCTCAGTTCTGTAAACGTTCACTGCGTTAAGTCACTTTTACGATGGCTGGTCCTCGGATGGGTAACCGCTTTGTGGCATTTACATTTGCAAGCGTTTCCGTGCATTGGATCTTATAAAGGTTCCGTTTATTTTTCCTTTTGAGGTCCGGAACCCTAAAAGCAGTTTAACCACGTCAAAATCGTACGTAGAGAGTATAAAGGTAGGTAGGTAATGCACGATCCTGAAAAATAGAAACTAGGTATAATGTGGTTAGTAGGTAGTGGTTTTTTGATTCCAATCTTCTTATATATAAAAATGAATTGAAGTGCGTTAGTCTCGCTAAAACTCGACAATGGCCGGACCCATTTGACTGATTTTCATATTGAATGGTTTGTAAAGGTTCAGGGTAGGTTTAAACGGTTAGAAACAAACATAATAAATAAAGCAAAAACTAAATATGACCATTTAATTTTTCAATACAAAATGTTCCTGCCTGTGAAATTTAGATGTTCTTTGAGTCTCTTTTGTGTTTTGTTTATATATTTAAAAATAGAGTCTCTTGGTTGTAAATATTTAGAGGTGCGTTCAGAAATTTGTCTTATGAGTTTCGATATCTCCTTGGTTTGTTTTGTTGGAATACAAAGAGTGCTGTTTCAGAAATAAAAAGTAAAAGAATAAAATGAAAGTTGGTTGTAGAAAAAAGAAAATTAGAGTTTGTAGCCTAGCTCCTAAACGATCTATGACCGATTTGGTTGTTTTGTATGTATATTTCAATCAGTTACTGAATTGTTTGAAAATACAATTCATATCACCTAATTTGCTGTACAATTGAAATTTACATAATTTTTGATACCAACTGTAGATTGTTTAGAAGTTTTTTTTATACCACTGAGGTGGCACATGATTTTTTATTTTCTTTTTTTTAAATATTTAATGGCCTGGTTTCTAAGACCTTTTAGCCAAATCTTATTTTTTATATCATATTTCTTCAATCTTATCTTCTAATTAGTCCTGTCCAGTCGATGTCGTGTCCTCATTGTCCGTCCTGGTCCTTGCCCTCAGTATAATGGTGATTCTTATACTAAGGTTGTCAGTGGACGTTTCGCGGCAAGAGAGAAAATAGCATTTCACTGCATATATATCATTGTCTTTCACTATAGCACGTTAACACAACTTTTATGTCCAAGAAACCACCATGTGCGGCAGTGCACATAAAACAAGATAAATGCACTAGTTTTAGAAAAAAATTTATAGCAAGCGTCCGCACTTGTCACTCTTCCCGCCAAATGTCGTGGCACATGATCAAAAGTGGTTACTATAGCCTGCGGACGTTTGAAACACCAGAGGTGCTGCATTCGCGCTACTAAAACGACAAAAGCCTTCTAATACCCCTTTTAAACAATCCCAACTGTTAGACATTTTGGAAAATCGAGGCAAGTTGAGAACAGGGAAGGTTATTGCACAAGCTTCTATACGTCATAAACGTATTTTAGAGCTTCGGACGTAAAGTTTTAGGATGATCACCCTGTCTGTACCACGTGGTGCGATGATAGAAAGTGGCTATAGGTATCATGTCAAACAGAGCATAATGATATACAGGCGATACAACATGCTACGAAGGCGCAGTCTCCCCTTTCACTATATTCAATCAGGAATTGCGAGTAACCGGTAAGGCGCTAAGATAAAGAAGAAGAGACGGAGAGCGGTGTGACCTTGGACTGCAGCAAAGAAAAGTTATGAAAAGGACTAATTAAAAAAAAACTGTTTATAGTACTTTTACAGGAATTTGTCAATATAAAAACTGTTTTTTTTACTATGCAACAAAAGTTATAAAGCTAAACAGAAATTATTAATTTTATAGCGATACGAAGTCCGCCGGGGTCGGCTAGTAAATATTATAAATATTATAAAAACAGTTACTTGTAACAAGACAGATGCCTGCCGCCAAGTTGAGCACTGAGAACGCCAATGTGATTGCTACCAGAGTTAACACCGTCGCCTCCTGCATCAGTGTGTTTATAGAGTACGCATACTCACAGGTGCTCTCTGAAATTAGTATCATTGTTGTTGTACATCCTACTGATATTATAAACAAGAAATTTTGTAAGTATGGATGTTTGTTACTCTTCACGGAAAATCTACTGAATGAATTTTAATGTGACTTTACAATTACATAGCTTACACATCAGAATAACACATAGGCTACTTTTAATCCCGAGAACACGTTCCTATGGGAAACGGGAACGGGAAAACTTCACCACGCGTACAGAGCAGCGGGCGTCAACTAGTAATGTATATATCACACAGCAAAACAGTTACACCGCCAAGCATTATTTGTTCTGATAGTATGTTTATATATATATGGTTATAGTATGGTTCTTCTGATAGGTAACCAATAAATTTAATAGTACCTATTATGTGCTTAATTTTTAATAATATACAGGGTTATTTATACAACAAGAGCAACCTGCTAGGATTAGGTAGCTAACATCATTTAAAAAGGTTTCATGTATTTTATGTTTTACTTTTATATTATTTTTCAAAAATACCTTTGCTTTGACGTTTTGATTAAATTACAGTACTACGCAACTCGTGAAAATCACAGGGGATAGGGGTGGACCTGTGATAGTTCCTGTGACTTTTTTTAACCGCATTAATGCGTGCGCGTCAATGAATCATCGAGTCATGCAGTACCTACGTGACAAAAAACGACTCAGGACTCTTAAGCGAATCCAAGAGCGAAAACCTATGACACAGCTCGAAGGTTCGATGTAAGATAGTACACGTTTCGTGAAGAATTGCTTAAAGTCGTAAAACAAACGTTGTTGGTTATGACTTTGGCTTTCCACTTGTAGCAAGTTGCTGGTGTTCTACAAATGACCCTGATGCGTGATTCAATGATCACATAAACGCTTGTCCCATATCGTTTAAAACGTAGTTTAAGGTACTTACAGGCTTAAAACTAACCCAATGGAAAAAAAAAACATGACTATACATATCTTCCTTGCGATTTCAAACAAAAAAACACACCTGCAATTTATTATAGAACTATAGATACGAATATAATTTGGATCAACTATGATTTATTTCGCTGTGGCTAGTTTAGACATTTGCAAAATTTTATTGCAATTCTGAAGAATAACAACCAATATCTCCCAAAAATGATATAATGTACGTATACATAAGTAGAAAGAAAAATTTAATATTTACTTAGGCCATAAACGGTGAAGACGGTGTACCATAAATATCCGGAACCTGTTGTTGCCGCAAAAGCGTCGCAATTAAATCGGAACACTATAAAAACTACGCATAGCAGTACGTATAGCAAGGATACTATCTGAAAATAAAACTCTGTTACAGTACAATGAGTCACTTATAAGTTATTCTAGATACCAGCTATTGGCTTACAAGGTTCGGCAATTTGTGAGCTATCCAAAGGCTGGTTTGGTACAAGTAACCTAATAAGCGTATGTACACCATTATTGAAGTAAACACCTGATCTCTACACTATACCTAAGCGTCCTAAACTATGTAAAATGAAAGAGATATACTTACAATGGTTAATGAGCCCGATAGAATAGCAATTAAAACAAGGTTTGGAGGATATTTTGAATTCGTTGTGGTAGCCATTTTATAATCAATTCCTTTTATTTATTATAGAACACGGCTTCATGTCGTTTCGTCGTTCGATTATGAAGGAAGTGAATAATTTATCAGAGCTTTAATCATAACGCGATAATTGTTATCGATATTAACGCTCACTATCTATTGACAAGCCGATGTCCTGTAACACAATTTTAGCGTCCACTGCGTTGATCGTGAGCCACTAGTCACGCAAGCGTAGGTACTCTGAGGTAATCGTACTACATCACCAAATCTACTGCATTCACTCAAAATATAAACAATCAATTTTACACAATGCTGTTAGATCTATTACTAGATTAGCTTGTAATAGTATCATTCAGTAAAAGTACAGGTATATAACTAGGTCGCCCCGTGGCTTTGCCCGTGACATACCTTCCTACTTCGAACCTAGTCGCACCTATTTTTTCCGTCGTTTGTTGCCTACTGTTACAATAACGTATGATGCCCGATTTGTGGACATTTATGATTACTGCTTCGCTCTCCAGGGCCGTAGAGTGATTATATAGGTATATAGCCTCCCTCGATAAATAAGTTATCCAACAAAAAATTCGTGAGATTAGCGCTTTCAACCAAAAAAAAAAGTTTTAACTCCACTGGTACGGGAAAAATGCTATTGATGTTCGACCGTCCGTCCGTCCATTCAGTCTACAGGTCCCATTTTTCATCGGATTCGCATGTAACTTGGCATGACAATCCTTGATGTAGTCAACAACTTTTAGTGAGAGGGCTTTTCGATGGAGGGGGGGGGGGGGGAATGGTCCCGTAGTGGTTGGTAAGAGCGCTCAAAACGAACAAATAATCTTATAATGAAAAAAAATACTCCGAAGTCTACGGTTCACA
This sequence comes from Thumatha senex, assembly GCA_948477245.1. Taxonomy (NCBI): domain Eukaryota; kingdom Metazoa; phylum Arthropoda; class Insecta; order Lepidoptera; family Erebidae; genus Thumatha; species Thumatha senex. The sequence continues at coordinate 18,484,607 of OX419725.1, read as the reverse complement.
GAACCACTAGTGGAATTTAACAATTTAATTTAATACTTAATTGTACTACGTACAACCTGGGCAAAGTCAGCGAGATGTGAGTTCACAACTTCACATAAGTCGTTCCGCTGTTCAAAGAGTGTACCACCGATACCTGGAGACTGGCGGCTTCATTCGGCGAACAGGAGGACCTCGTTACCGAGTGACAACGGCGAGACAAGATCAATGCATTGTCACTACTAGCTTACGAAATCGACGCCTTAACTCTGTTCAGATACAAGAACAGCTCAGAGACTTTCACGGAGTGGCTGTAACTGTAAGTGCTCGGACCTTTAGAAGGCGACTCAATGAACGTGGTTTAAAGCCCCATAAGCCAGCCAATGGACCCAAAATGGGGGAGTGCTGCAGATTTAAATATTATTTTTGTTCTACAAAAGCGGGCTGTACGCGCTATTTATAATTTGGGCCCCAGAGTTTCTCCCCGAGAAAAATTCGAAGCAGTAAATATTCTAACCGTATCATCACAATACATTTTTGCCAATCTTATGTATGTCCAGAAAAATCTATCACAGTTTTCTAAACTCTGTGATAAACATAATATAAACACAAGAAATAAAAATAATCTTTCAGTCCACCACAGTCGACTACATAAGATTGGCGATTCTTTCCAGGGTAACTATATACGCTTTTACACCAAGCTTCCCTGTGACCTGAGAAATTTACCATTAAATAAATTTAAAAAGTTAATTAAAAACCAGTTTTTGTGACAAAGGTTTTTCCTCCGTTAAAGACTATTTGCAGGACAGGGACGCCTGGAAATGATCTGCTGGCAAAGTGAAAAAATATTAAATTGTAAATAGGCCATCAAAAAAAAATCCTTCCTAAGTTTCTTGCCGGTTCTTCTCAGGTGGGCCGCGTTCCGAACCGTATGACATTTTGTAAGCGCTGTTAAAATGGTCTATGCAAAATAAAGATATATTTATTTTTTAATATTTTATTTTAAATTGACACGAGGACACCGAATAGCTTGTCTAGAGTTTGCGCGCGAACATCTAAATTGGACTCGACATCAATGGAGCCAGGTTCTCTTCACAGATGAGTCCAAGATAATGCTATACGGTAATGACGGAAGGAGTAAGGTGTACCGAAGACAGAACGAGCGTTTCGCGCAATGCTGTATTGACGAGAAAGAGAGTTATGATGGAGGATCATGGACAGTCTGGGGAGGAATTTCTATGGAACGCAAAACTGAGCTAGAGGTAGTGACGGGACCACGACTGCCGCCCCTAGATGGCAATAGATACATTCGCCAATGTTTAGAGAACCACGTGATGCCATATGCTGGATTTATTGGCCAAGATTTCGTTTTAATGCATGATAATGCAAGGGCCCATACTGCGGTAATCGTCAGGGAGTACTTAAATGACATTGGTATCACTGTTATGAGGTGGCCAGCGCGAAGTCCTGATATGAATCCTATAGAGCATCTATGGGATCCTGCCCCGCAAACCATGCAGGAGCTCAAAAATTTAATTTTGGAAGAATGGGAGGACATTCCTCAACATGTCATAACGACATTGATTAATTCTATGCCAAACCGTATGAGAGCTGTCATAAATGCACTGAGAGGCAATACAAGTTACTAAATAAACATTTCTTTTCATGTAAAACATGTCTTTATTTAAAAATCAATTAGATATTTTTCCTTGAAAAAAGCAAATATGGACTTGTTTCAACGTAACTCGACTTTTTTTAATAAACTGTAGTTCAAATTTAGAACAGTGGCACTCTAAAAGAATGACGAGATACCAGCTCCAAAACTGCATCAAAACATTTTCCTTCTACGTACATCTTTTATAAGTTACAGTACTCCAAACCAAAAAAATCAAGGTGGCTCGATTTAGGTGTCCGGGAGTGTATATCCCCACGTTTTTTGTCATTTGCCAAACATTTTTTTCTAAGCAGGATCATAAAACCTACTTGTTTGGTACCTCAAACCTTCACAATGACATAAAAACATTGAACTGCATTGTCATCACAATCCATCTGTAATGTCATGTCACATATACAGAGATATCGTAGTGCTTTTCTACTTTAAAATACAGCCAAACCATCATGGGCTTGTTACGTATTATTTTATATTTTGTAAGAAGATATCCAAAATAAAACGTAACTTACCATATATGAGTTACCTCCTTTAATCTTACCATGGTTTCCTTCGCCAATCAGACATATAAACAATGATTTAGAAAAAAACAAGGAATAACTCAAGAGAAACGATCGCTGCAAAATATATCCCATAATGAGTTCCACAGCAGTGAACACTGATATCCCTCGGGTAGCCAGTGCTGAGGTGCAGGTGAAAGAGACTTATTTACAGGTGAATAAAGAAGTGCCTGAGCTGAATTGGCACAATACTCTGTTACTTGGTATTTTCCGCGTGTATCGACTATTCGGTTCCATGTTTTCCAAGTGTTCAAGAAAGCAAGGCAGTCAGCCTATGAAGAGAACAATACACAGAGAAACCGCACGTGACAAGATTAGAAAGGTCCTAGAGTTCGGTTGGCTGGCGATATCGACAGTAATTCCTGTTACTCCTCGGCATCGGTCGCCATTTTTAAATCTCGTGAGCACACTGGCTAGTGTACAATCACAGATGGACGTAATACATCTAATTGGTAAAATAATGACTATTCTCGAACACCCTATAACTAATATAATTCTTGCAATAGCATTATTTTATATTATGGGCACTGTGTACTGGTATTGCATAGAATGGGCAAGAATTAAATTATGCAGATTCCACATTCGTGGTTTGAATTCGATCGATAATTCTGATGAATAAAATTGTGATAGTTTTACGTACTTGCATTGACTTGTGTGGTAAGTTCAAATAAACTATAAAAAGTTCAAAGTATATGGAATTTTAATGTACAGCTTACCTGATGTTTTTAAATCTCGTAGATAGAGTCCTTGATGAAAAAATGTACCCGTACGTGCACGTAATTATTTTTAATTAATGTTTATGGCATGGCTGGTTGCGCCGGTATACGATAAAAGAGTAGTCGCGTTATTTTTTCTATGTTGCATCGCTGATCTGCATTTGTTTTTAATTAATTGGTTGTCGACACTCCCCCCGCTCCCCTTTATTCTATTTCTCTTTCGCACCTACCTTGTCTCGCATAAAGGAGGAGCGAGACAGCTGTATTACGCGCCCAAGTACCTACGCTCGCGCCGCTAGCCTCACGGGCAGCAATTCACGGATTGAAGGCTGGCAGTCTGTCCTACAATAATCGCGCGCGCGGCCGCATCGAACCAACTATTGCAATAATAGTATTTTCCATGGATAAATAGTGTTTTCGTGCAAGGAAACCAGGAATTCAAGTCCAGGGACGCCCCCGGCAGCCTCCACCTCAGCATCTCGCAGCAAGCACGTGTGCCCATTCCTGTTTTTCCATTTCTTTTTCCGTCGACAATTGCGTGTAAATTTCATTTTTGTCGTTCCCCGCAAATACAGTCCATTTTGAATTTATTTATCTCGCCCGCTCAACCATTTTTTGGTCCGAACGATCCGGATTTTGATCCACTCGCTTTGGTAGTTTACTAATAGAAACGCAATAGTTTTTATTCCACCACGGAATAAACGCATTGGTATAGGTTATAGTTTTTACTCCATTCGGAATAAACGCATAGGTATATGTTGTAGTTTTTGTTCCACCACGGAATAAACGCATAGATTAGGTAATAGTTTTTATTCTATAGGGAATAAACGCATAGATAATAGTTTTATTCCATTAGGGAATGAACGCGTACTTACCTACTGTTTTTCGCATAGGTAGGTACTAAATAGTTGGTAATTTCGACTGCACCGCATATTAATAGGTAGACCACGCGAGCAGGTACCTAGGCCCGCGCGCGCAAGTAGGTACCTACGCTCGTTCGCGTCGCGTCTCGCTGCTTACCACCGCTGCCATTTTGATAGTTCGTTAGTTTTGCACTGAAGGTAGCTATAGTTGTTTGTTTTAACAATGCCTCTGAAAGAGATTCCGGTGCGGTGATTGCACACGCTAAAAAGGATAGCCTTTTTAAGCGTATGCAATCAATTTGTGATTATTCATCGAGGATCGCAGATGAATCAATAAAATAATTGTTTTTATCCTCGATCGAAACCGTAGATACTTTTCGCTTAGATTTCGAAAATGTTCTCGATAAAATTAACTTGCTTGAATTAAAATTAAATCCCGATTTCTTATTAAGTTATGACGCCATGTCATCTTTCGAAGATTTAATTTGTCGCATAAAACGTGTCGCTAAATCATTGCAAGCGCCCGTGCCCGTTGTAGTCACCGATTCGAAACCCGGGCCAACCGGTTTTGATTTGCTGAAACGGGACCGACCTAAATTACCGCCCATACAAATACCCGAATTTGATGGCGATATTAAAAATTGGCCTTTGTTTTTCGCTAGTTTCGAAAATACGATCCATAATAATAATTCGTTATGGGATTACGAAAAATTACATTACTTAGTTAGTAAACTAACCGGGAAAGCAAAAACCGTTTACGCCGGTATAACGCTTTGCGCCGAAAATTATAGTTTGGTTTTGAATACTTTGAAGGTCAAATACGAAGACAAACGCTTAGTAACAACCGCTTATTTGGATCAAATATTTAATTTGAAAAATAGCTCATTGTGTAATGAACACGACTTAGAACAATTCTTAGATATTTTTGCATCAGCTGTTCGCGCCCTAAAGAATGTCAAGGTCAATGACCTCTGCGACTTTTTGTTTTTGTAAATCGGTTTATAGAATTTAGATTCCGAAACCGTTCGCTTATTTGAAATGGATAGACGTGGCCATCAAATACCTAAGTTCGACGATTTAGAAACTTTCGTTCGTCAACATATTCGAATTTTGCAACGAACTTCGTTAAACCACGGAGTAGCGAAAAATAGTCCGACTAATCGCAGTAAGCCCACGAAGTCCACGCAGACTTTTGTTAATTTTGAACCTACAACTTCGCAATCGCAAGTGTTGCATTCGAAAAATTGTTCTTTGTGTCAAGGTCACCATGACCAACTTTATAAATGTTCAGAGTTCAATAAACTCACTCCAAGCGATCACTATAAATTTGTTCGTTCTAGTAATTTATGTATCAATTGTCATTTGTTGTGTGTAAGAAACATCGTGTTTCATTCTGTAATTCGAATATTTTCGTCGCAAGTGTAATGGTAAACACCATTCATTATTACACTTCGAAAACAATACCGCCATATTCGGTAGTTCGCCCGTCGATTCCAGCTGCGCGAACTCAGTGCCTAACCGTCCGTCCGCTGTGACGTCACAGCCGCCCGCGCCGTTGAGTCGCGGTTCGGAGCGCACTCGCGTGGTTTCGTCCCCGTCCACGCCTAGCGACGGCGGCGCCAATGCCGCGCGCGTCCATCCGAACGATGACGCTTTGTGCTCGCTATCAAGTTTGCACACAAGCCCTACTACGGTACTTCTGGCAACCGCTCGAGTTGTTGTTTACTATTCGCATGGTAGGGGACATAGTGTTCGCGCACTTTTAGATAGTGCTTCTCAAAGTAATTTTATTAGTAAAAATTGTTGTAGTCGTCTTGGTTTGCATATAAATAACCGCCCCGCCTGTAATGTCGTGAAAGGTATTGGGGGTTCCACTAAAGCCGTTAATGGTTCTGTAGGGATTAAATTCCACTCGCGTTTTGATTTTGATGTTAGTTTTTCGATAGATTCGCTAGTCGTCGATAAGGTTACCAAACTTCTACCGACTGTAGCAGTCAATACCTCATTATTGACTAATTTTAGAGATTTGCCGTTGGCCGATGATATTTACGCCGTTCCAGGAGATATTGATTTGTTAGTTGGCGCTTCGATTTTCCCGCACCTCTTGTCGCAGCATAAGGTTCAAGGTCACGCATCGCACCCCGCGCCGCTCGCCTTAGAGACGGTTCTTGGGTTTGTTATTGTTGGTTCCGCACCCGCTTATTTTGATTGTAACTCGACAGTGTCATATTGTTGCACCGTCGAGCCGCTGGACTCCGCTGTCCGTAAATTCTGGGAGATAGAAGAGGTGAACGTCCCTCCTATTGTCAGCCCGGATGAAAAACTTTGTGAAGAGTTTTATAGTCGCACGACTACTCGCGATAGTGAAAGTCGTTATGTTGTCGCACTCCCCTTTAAGGGTGATGTTAATTCGCTTGGAGATTCGTTTCAGTCAGCCGAAAAACGCTTCTTCTGTTTGTTGTTTAGTTTCTTTTGTTTTGGATAAAGGTTTTATTTCACCCGCGCCTCCCGAAACCGAAGAGACGAAGCACGCTCCTTCGTATACTATACCGCACCATGGAGTTGTCCGCGAGGATAAACTAACCACCAAGTTGCGCGTTGTTTTAGATGGCAGCGCCAAAACTAGTTCGAATGTTTCGGTAAACGATATTTAGCACAGTGGTCAAAATCTCCAAGGTAATTTGTTTGAAATTATAGTTAGCTTTCGCTTATTCGCTGTCGCGCTTTCAGCCGACATTAGACAAATGTTTCTTTGTATTGGTGTTCGCAAATCAGATCGCCGATTTCAACGCATCAATATAATAGAATAGAATAGAATTTTTGCATTATCGGACTCGACCGTCGCTTTGTGTTGGACACATTCTTCGCCCACACGTTGGGATACATTTGTCGCAAATAGGGTGGCAAAAATTCAGTCGGAATTGGCGCCGCAAAATTTTTATCACGACTCAGGTACGGACAACCCTGCCGATTGTTTGTCTCGTGGGTTAACACCTGCACAGATTTTGGATCATCCGTTGTGGTTCCATTGCCCTTCCTGGTGCCAAGCCCCACTTGATGAATGGCCTGTTAGTCCTTTCAACCCCGCTATTGTGTCCACGCCGCCAGAGGAAAGAAAGTCTCTTTGGTTGCTACCGCGCCGCTCGAAAAGTCGCCTATCTTAAAGTTGGCTAGCCGTGTTTCATTGTGGTCGATTCTTTTACGTAGTGTTGTTTTTATTTGTCGATTTTTGAAAATCCTTCCTCGTCGCGAGCATGTTACCGCCTTTGACTTAAACAAGGCTGAGTTAATCGTGCTTCGTGAACTTCAGAGATTTTATTTTTCGTCTGAAATTAGAAATTTGGAATTGAATAAGCCTTGTAGTCGTGCTTTTCAGCATTTGAAACCTTTTTTGAAGGATGTCCTCATTCGAGTTGGTGGTCGTTTGAGCCAGTCCGCATTAGAGTACGATCAAATGCATCCTATAATTCTCCCGCGCAAGGATCATATCGTTGATCTTTTAGTTGAATATCACCATAGGGTGAATTGTCACGCTGGTCCAGATTTATTAATGTCGATTTTGCGCCAGAAATACTGATTCTCTCCGCACGCAATTTGATTCGTTCGATAGTTCATAGATGTATTCCGTGTTTCAAACTTCGCCCGAAGTCAATTGCGCCCGAAATGGCCGATCATCGTCCTTGTCGTGTTGTTCAGGCTGCTAAACTATTCGTACACACGGGTACAGATTACGCTGGCCCCTTCAGGGTAACAGTTTCTTGTGGTCGTGGTATACGCTCCACGAAAGCTTATATTCGTCTTTTTATTTGTACGACGACTCGCGCCGTTCATATAGAGTTAGCTGATGATTTGAGCACGCCATGTGAAGCATGGCTGCATTTAAAAGATTTTTGTCGCGTCGGGGTTCCATATCTCGAATGTATTCGGACAACGGTACGAATTACGTCGGAGCTTGTCGTAACCTTTCCGAACTACATAATTTTTTGCGTTTCAAACCATTTACGTTCTCACTCAAGTCGAGGCCGTAATGAATACGCGACCTCTTTGTAGAATATTGTCTAGGGATCCCTCGGAGCCGCTTGCACTGACTACAGCGCACTTTTTGAATGTTAAAATACTTACCCGCTTTTGAAATAGAGGAAGATCGACTATATCTTCTCTCGCGTCATACATTATTGGATAAACTCGTTCAATCGTTTTGGAAGCGTTGGAGGACAGACTATTTGCATACGCTACAGTCACGTCAGAAATGGAATACTCCATCGAACCCTATTACTGTCGGTACTGTCGTAGTTATTTTAACTGAAAATATGCCTCCATTACATTGGCCTCTTGGGGTAGTAGAAGAAGTTTTCCCTGGGTCAAATGGGATCACCCGTATAGTTCGCGTTAAAACCGCAACTGGTTCGTACTTGCGATCAGTTATTCGTCTTTGTCCTTTGCCTAATCAACAGTAACTTCAATAACAAATTTAGTTTGTTCGATTAGGTTTAGTTTAGTTTAGTTTAGTTCGATAGCATTTTGTTTAGTTAGCAGCTAAAGCTTAGTGGCAACTGTATAGTCAGTTGTTCCTTTTTCGAAGGTAACCCTTCAAGCCGGGGGGAATGGTTGCGCCGATATACGAAAAAAGAGTAGCCGCGTTATTTTTTCTATGTTGCATCGCTGATCTGCATTTGTTTTTAATGAATTAGTTGTCGACACTCCCCCCACTTCCCTTTATTCCATTTCTCTTTCGCACCTACCTTGTCTCGCATAAAGGAGGAGCGAGACAGCTGTATTACGCGCGCAAGTACCTACGCTCGCGCCGCTAGCCTCATTCACGATTCACGGATTGAAGGCTGGCAGTCTGTTCCTACAATGGCACGCGCGCGCCCGCATCAAACCTTTCGCAATAATCCCGCACCAACTATCGCAATAATTGTATTTTCCATGTATAAATAGTGTTTTCGTGCAAGGAAACCAGGAATTCAAGACCAGGGACGCCCCCGGCAGCCTCCACCTCAGCATCTCGCAACAAGCAGCAAGGTAGTGTGCCCATTCCTGTTTTTCCATTTCTTTTTCCGTCGACAATCGCGTGTAAATTTCATTTTTGTCTTTCCCCGCAAATACAGTCCACTTTGAATTTATTTATCTCGCCCGCTCAACCAATGGCTATATCGGCCGTCAGAGCAAAAGTTGTTCTGAGAAAGCTTCCCCTATTCCGTTGGTCGTCTCTATAAACATCACAGCTAATGAAAAAGAAAATAATAAGCTAAGACAAAAATGTACACTGAAATGTGGGCATATAATATACCTCTGCCACCCCTGTGGGCATAAAGGCAGTGAGTAATGTATTGGTGCTGGTTACAATCGTCTATTTTTTGAAAATTTACTTAGTTTAAATTAAATATATTTTGGACACCTTTACCTCGTCACATCTTCTACAGGGTCTCAGTACTTCCCGTGGTTTTCCTCCAATCGGTGTCTAGACCCTACTCCTTGGGGTTGAATGCGCAAATTTTTTCAAGATTAGAAATAGCGCCTAGGTGACCCAAGTACTGGCACTTATTTCTCACAGCGCATAAGCATAGATTTAAAAAGGAAATGCTGACAGCCTTTTAGGCACAATGCCACGAGGCTTTATTTATATTTAGTTTAGAAAAAAATACCTTCTATATAACAATATTACCTATATTGTTATATTGAAGGTATTTTTTTTTGTATTTCAATTTAATATTGAATAAATATGTAAAGATATTTTTAAAAAGTGTATTATATATACTATATGTTGAGTTTTTGAAAACTATACTATTCTTATATCGTTTGGAACATATTATACTCTTTGGTTTGGAACCTCTCTGCATTTAATGACATTTTCTCAAAATGTTACGATCACAAAATATGTTTTGCGTTCGCATAATGTCACACTTGCGCTATGTCGCACTTGCTCAAAGTTGAATTTGAAAAATAATAATACGAGGGCCACACCAAAATGATCGGGAATAGAATAAGACTCTAAAAAAACATTTATTTTCATAGAATTTCAAATGATTTTTCATGACAATCCACGCATGTCTGCATTCGTTCAAATCAATTATTGTAACAGTAATTCCAGTCTGACGTGGACATACTCGTAACGCCGATTTGTAAGCTTTTACTGTCTTCTCTGGACTCTTTACACTGGTGATTGATGGCACTTGGTGGAACTTGCTACACATCTTGAACTAAAACACTTGTACTATTCCACTTATTTATTTCTTAAACCTGACCGATTTCGCCTTACGGCATTTTTAAAGGTTAGCACATATTATATGTATTTCGGATGTCATTGAGTACAATATGATAGGTTACTACAACAATGGTTTAACTGAGGGTAAATAAGAAACTGATGATACCACTTAATAATTATTCCCCAAAATTAGGGAGAATCTTTAAAAATTAAGTTATACATTTAACCATTAATTCAATATTACAATTAAATTATATGATAAATAATGTCAATTATCAAAATAAATATTATTAAAAATAATAATAAAAAGAAATAAAATAATAATAATGAAAAAAAAAATAGAAATAAATGTCATGAGTAGGTACCAATGTCGATTACGTGTATCAATGTAAAATATAAACTATTATAAATTACAATTTATTATCCAATGTCATGTGAATTAAGATTACAGAAATAAAATATGTACTGTAATAAAGGTGAACGGCTTATGTCTAACTGTTAATTTAGGATTATGTTTCTATCAGTATTAATTTATTTATTTATTTCAAGAGCTTCAAGGGCATTCATTTTTCTACCTTTTTCACATGCATGTAAAACGTTAAAATTTATTTTCGGGTCAAATGAATGTTTCTCTGTTATGAGATGTTCTGCGAAATTGGACTCGGTTTTATTGAGTCTCCAGCCACAGGTATGCTCAGCCAACTCTGATTTTGAAAGATCTTCTCGTTTGACCTATATATTTTTTATAACAATTAGAGCATGTCAATTCATACACACCACTTTTTTGGTCGATCGGTGTCTTATCCTTGTTATTGCACAGAAATTTGTATAAATTGTGCGTTGTATAAAACGCGGGCTTACACACTGTAAGATGTCTAGTACATTTATATGATATTTTACCGATATAAGGTATGCGTGCCCATCGTTTTTTATTCATATCTGGAGTAGTAGCAGTACCTCCTTTATAAATTAGATCTATGACTGCCCTTGTTCTCTTTCGTGAAATAATATTATCTATCAACTTATGTGAGAAACCATTATTGACTGCTATGGTCTTTATTACTAATAGTTCTTCGTCATAATCATTCTGCGACATTGGAATCGAAATTAATCGGTGTACCATCGAGTAAAACGCAGCATGTTTTTGGTTTAATTGGTGTCTAGAACCTTCAGCTATAACATTATCCGTGAATGTAGGTTTTCTATATATTTTAAATTTATGTCTATTATTAATTAAACTTATAGAGATGTAAAGAAAATTTATTGTATCATATCCAATTTCTATTGTAAATTGTATATTGGAATAAATTGTATTAATAAATGTCAAAAAAATATTTAACTCACCATGTGGGTGAACCCGGTCTATAAGCAAATGATATCATCCACATATCTGTACCAATAACATATAAACCGTTTGTAAATTAAGTTTTCTAGAATTTGATTTTCTTTAAAGTCCATAAAAATGTCAGCACAAAGTGGAGAAAGAGGACTGCCCATAGCTAGGCCATTAACTTGTTTATAAAACTTATTGCCAAACTTGAAATAATTTTGTTCCAGGCATTCCGATATTGTGTGTTCTAAATCTATAGAAATTTGTGGGTCTACTATAGCCTTCAACAGAATATCCTTAATTGCGATCTTGCATTCCTGTAAAGGTATGCTAGGAAACATGTTCTTGACATCAAAAGAAGCCAAAATAGCCTTATCCGGTACATGTGTGTCTATAAGTTTTTCCACTAAGTTAAGACTATTCTTAATGGTATTAATTGGTACAAATTTTGTGTATTTTTTGAACAATGAGTTAACTTCTGCTGCCAACTTGTATGCCGGTGCTCCGATGAAGATAAATTTTAGAGATTTACATGCATGTGAAAAAGGTAGAAAAATGAATGCCCTTGAAGCTCTTGAAATAAATAAATTAATTAATACTGATACAAACATAATCCTAAATCAACAGTTAGACAAAAGCCGTTCACCTTTATTACAGTAAAGGGATGACATCTACATATTTTATTTCTGTAATCTTAATTCACATGACATTGGATAATAAATTGTAATTTATAATAGTTTATATTTTACATTGATACACGTAATCGACATTGGTACCTACTCATGACATTTATTTCTATATTTTTTTTCATAATTATTATTTTATTTCTTTTTATTATTATTTTTATTAATATTTATTTGATAATTGACATTATTTATGATGAAATTTAATTGTAATATTGAATTAATGGTTAAATGTATAACTTAATTTTTTGAAATTCTCCCTAATTTTGGGAAAAAATTATTAAGTGGTATCATCAGTTTCTTATTTATCCTCAGTTAAACCATTGCTTTAGTAATCTATCTATGTGCTAACCTTTGAAAATGCTGTAAGGCGAAACCGCTCAGGTTTAAGAAATAAATAAGTGGAATAGTACAAGTGTTTTAGTTCAAGATGTGTAGCAAGTTCCACCAAGTGTCATCAATCACCAGTGTAAACAGTCTGAAGACAGCAGGTACGGCTGAACTCATTGATATTTATTCGAAGTTAAAATTAAAGTTCGCTAAGATAAATGAACATATATGGTTTAACACAAAATGTAAGAAAGAAGGTCTAGTCCCAAAATACATTGACCTTAGCTTAAAATGTAGTATCCATAAACAATACCTCAAAGAGTTTTTATTTAGCGCAAAACAGAAGCTATTATTAAAAGAAATTAAAAATCAGTATTGCCAGCGTGATAATTTGAGTCTCCAGCTCAAATTTTGTCATGTAGAATTGGGTAGAAGACTACATTATTTAGAATTTCAAGTTCTCCAAGCTGATGTTTTAAATGAAATGCACCATTTATCAGCCATGACTCATAGGAGACATCTAAAAAAATTGGGGAATTGAAGGTCATCGCAACTCGTAGTCTCCACAACATCAGCGCCACACTTACATCATGGCAATAAATTTTATCCAAGATTGAAAAACTTTACCAATTTTGTTTTTGAAAATAAAGAAGTAGAATTATTAGAAAAGGGACTTAAATATTGCCCAAATATTCCAATATCTAGGAAAGATTTGGATAATCTTGCCGTCGATTTAGATTTAGCCGAGTCAAACTTTACGGAGAAACACGTTTTGAGTAAAATGCTTCAACAACATAGCATGTCACGGAAAAAAAGTCCTCCACATGACCTTAAAACAATTTTAAATATAAGGTCGAAGATTCAAGAAAATGATCTTATCATTACCAAGGCGGACAAGGGCAATACAGTGGTCATAGCAACACGGCAAGATTATGTCTCGAAAGTTGAAGATTTCTTGAAAGGTCCATCTTTTGTAGAAGTGAAAAAAGACCCGACGAAAAAATTTAATGAAATTGTAATAGAGACTTTGCAATCTGCCAACAGCATTTTTAAAAAAGAATCTTTATACAAGGTCAAAATGATGAACCCTCAACCACCTAAACTTCACGCCTACTATAAACTTCATAAACCTGAAGTTTCCATCCGTCCAGTGGTGGCATACATCGGAGCACCGGCATACAAGTTGGCAGCAGAAGTTAACTCATTGTCCAAAAAATACACAAAATTTGTACCAATTAATACCATTAAGAATAGTCTTAACTTAGTGGAAAAACTTATAGACACACATGTACCGGATAAGGCTATTATGGTTTCTGTTGATGTCAAGAACCTGTTTCCTAGCATACCTTTACAGGAATGCAAGATCGCAATTAAGGATATTCTGTTGAAGGCTATAGTAGACCCACAAATTTCTATAGATTTAGAACACACAATATCGGTATGCCTGGAACAAAATTATTTCAAGTTTGGCAATAAGTTTTATAAACAAGTTAATGGCCTAGCTATAGGCAGTCCTCTTTCTCCACTTTGTGCTGACATTTTTATGGACTTTAAAGAAAATCAAATTCTAGAAAACTGATTTACAAACGGTTTATATGTTATTGGTACAGATATGTGGATGATATCATTTGCTTATAGACCGGGAATGTGGGTGAGTTAAATAATTTTTTGACATTTATTAATACAATTAATTCCAATATACAATTTACAATAGAAATTGGATATGATACAATACATTTTCTTGACATCTCTATAAGTTTAATTAATAATAGACATAAATTTAAAATATATAGAAAACCTACATTCACGGATAATGTTATAGCTGAAGGTTCTAGACACCCATTAAACCAAAAACATGCTGCGTTTCACTTGATGGTACACCGATTAATTTCGATTCCAATGTCGCAGAATGATTATGACGAAGAACTATTAGTAATAAAGACCATAGCAGTCAATAATGGTTTCTCACATAAGTTGATAGATAATATTATTTCACGAAAGAGATCAAGGGCAGTCATAGATCTAATTTATAAAGGAGGCACTGCTATCACTCCAGATATGAATAAAAAACGATGGGCACGCATACCTTATATCGGTAAAATATCATATAAATGTACTAGACATCTAACAGTGTGTAAGCCCGCGTTTTATACAACGCACAATTTATACAAATTTCTGTGCAATAACAAGGATAAGACAGCGATCGACCAAAAAAGTGGTCTGTATGAATTGACATGCTCTAATTGTTATAAAAAATATATAGGTCAAACGGGAAGATCTTTCAAAATCAGAGTTGCTGAGCATACCTGTGGCTGGAGACTCAATAAAACCGAGTCCAATTTCGCAGAACATCTCATAACAGAGAAACATTCATTTGACCCGAAAATAAATTTTAGCGTTTTACATGCATGTGAAAAAGGTAGAAAAATGAATGCCCTTGAAGCTCTTGAAATAAATAAATTAAATAATACTGATAGAAACATAATCCTAAATCAACAGTTAGACATAAGCCGTTCACCTTTATTACAGTAAAGGGATGGCATCTACATATTTTATTTCTGGAATCTTAATTCACATGACATTGGATAATAAATTGTAATTTATAATAGTTTATATTTTACATTGATACACGTAATCGACATTGGTACCTACTCATGACATTTATTTCTATTTTTTTTTTCATTATTATTATTTTATTTCTTTTTATTATTATTTTTAATAATATTTATTTGATAATTGACATTATTTATGACGAAATTTAATTGTAATTTTGAATTAATGGTTAAATATATAACTTAATTTTTTTAAGATTCTCTCTAATTTTGGGAAAAAATTATTAAGTGGTATCATCAGTTTCTTATTTACCCTCAGTTAAACCATTGTTGTAGTAACCTATCATATTGTACTCAATGACATCCGAAATACATATAATATGTGCTAACCTTTGAAAATGCCGTAAGGCGAAACCGGTCAGGTTTAAGAAATAAATAAGTGGAATAGTACAAGTGTTTTAGTTCAAGATATCTTCTCTGGACCTTGAAACCGTAGGCCACATAGCAAATCTTTAGTACTTGGGAATTTAAAGTTATCATTGGACTCACGTCAGGGCTGTATGAGGGATGGTCCATCAATTTCACGTTGGTGCCGTGGCCGAGCGGTGTAAAAGCTCACATTAGCGTGGTAAGGATTATGTAAAGACTAAGACTTCCGGCAAACAAACTGTTGTGAGCCAGTTGGCAGTAACCGTTCTTCGTAGCGTGTAGAAGAATTGTAGCCACATGTAAAGTTTCGCTATAGACGAAGTGATATTTTTTTTCGATACGCTACGATAGCGCATAGCATTTGTTGCCTTGACCTTGGAAAAAAAAACTACCAATGTCCGAGACATTGGTAGTTTTTTTCGGGTTCATATAAATAAATCCACTATTCATCACCCGAGACGATATTGTAAACAGCGTTTGAGCTTCGTCTATCGAACCCTTGGAAAGCAGACTGAACACCATTTAACACGAGCCTACTTTTGTTTTTCGGTCAAACGATGGGACACCCAGCGGGAAACTAACTTTCTGGGTAAGTTCATTATGCATTATTATTAGAACGGCTGCCATACCAATGCTGAAATAAACACGTATCTGTTCGTAAGTCACATGTCTACCTTCTTGTAGTAATTGGCGTACAGCATCTATGTTATTAGCCGACCAGTAGACGGAACTTGGTAAGAGATTAAACGTCCTCAACGAAATTCAGAATACCCACCATAAATAGTTGTTATACTAGGTGCTTCAAGTTCACAAATTGAAACAAGCTTGGCAAGAGTGTTTTTAAAAGTGGCATTGTGCGAAAGCGACATTAAACTGACGTTTTTCGATACGGTGACATTTTGAGAATGTGACAATTTGCGCCGAGATCGTTTGGAATATACCTTGTAAACGATTGTTTGACTATTCAATATACCTTGAAAAAATTGTTTCATTTTTACTAATTATAATGCATTTACACGCCTGAAAGCGCGTGTAATTTATCGTCATATTGTAAATATTTGAAATATGAAGACGCTTCGTATAACGCAGAACAACGCCTTCTGTTACACGGGTGTTAATCTATATATGCAAATAAGTAATTCATACTGGCTACACCACAATGTACGTGCTTACCTAACTTTAAGCGAAAAATGGGATTTAAAATGTCTTATATAAACGTGGTCCCATCAGGTCCCATGTACTAGAGATGATCTCCAACTACCTAATCAAATTGTTGAACCCGGTTGAACTATACGAGACCAAGATAGCGAAATTGAAGTAACACGTGTTAATCACAAAGAAGTTGCTATAAAAATATTTATGATAAAAGTTTGTTATGTTTACATTTAGATGATGTTTGGAACGTGATTAATAGTTCGATGGTTCCTTACTTTCTCTTAGTAAATTCTCATTTACTTCCAAACACTACCTATATTTTGACTGCCTCTGTGGCGCGGTGGGAGTGCATCCGACTGCATCTTCATGCTGTATTACTGAAAGGGTAGTCAGAGAGTACAGATCACCAGGCATCGGGACCCATACCTACTTCTTTCGCTTCCTGTAGATTCATTAATCGCTTTATATATGCACGTCTAATTATAATTATATAATAAGTTAATAAGCCCTAAGAGAGCCTCTGTTGGGGCTTATTAACTTACTAGATGACCCCCACAACTTCGCCCGTGGAATATTTCGACCTCCCGTCGCACCTATTTAATCCCGTCGCTAATAAATTCTACAAATATTTGCCCGATTTGTCGACATTTATGACTACTGCTCTGCTCCCCAGTGTAGTAGCGTAATGATACGAGTATATATCCTATAGCCTTCCTCGATAAATGGGCTAACTAACACAAAAATATTTTTTCAAATCCGACTTGTAGTTCCTAAGATTAGCGCGTTCAACCAAACAAACAAACAAACAAACTCTTCAGTTTTATATTATTAAGTATAGATTATCTTATTACAGTTTTTTTATTCATTATACTTTATAATACTTATTATCTTAATATAGTCCAAGACTACCAGGACTTTTGGTCGTGCTAATGAGTGTCTAGCACATAAGACCTTTTAGCCTTTTTGTTACCACCTCACTAAATAGGCAACGGTTTCAAAATTTCTTCCAAATTTAACATCTAAAATAGACACATTATATTTTACTTTATTTTATGAAATTTATCGGCCCTTTAGACCCACCCCAGTTCCGTGCTTCGGAAGGCACTTTAAGCCGTTGGTCCCGGTTGCTAATAAAATGGCAGTAGTTAAGCCAAGTGGAATGCCTTATGGGCGGCTTAAAAAATTTCAACAGCAGGTCCCCACAGCCTGCGCCTGTCCATTTCAATACGGCAATGAGCTCACCACCTGTTACGTGGAACAAAACTGCATACGGTGAAATGTGGGCGTTTAGTATGCCTCTGCCCCTTCGGGGATAAAGGCGTGATAATATGTATGTATCTATGTATGTATCTTATTACAGAAATATATTGCCAATATTCCAAATTTTACCAATGGTTCTCTAGTGCTAATTAATACCAGCACGTAATTCAACTCTTTTTTAAAATAAACTGGTGTGATGTTTTTCGTCTCATATTTAGAAATAGGAAGACGTGAAAAAAGAGATTTCACCAATTAGTTTTCCTCTGTGACAGTACATATAATATGTACTATGTCATAAATATATGTACCATGTATTGACAGTGTATATTAGCTTATGTTTACTGCTTTATGCTTATGTATACTCTAAGCTGTATATCAATTTGATAAATTCTATTCGAGAATCGTGACCAGTAATTCATATTTACCTTAGTAGTCATTACTCAGTTAACTAAATATTCATATGTTTAACGACAAAATACCTACTGCTGTGTACTGTCGTTACAGATATACTTGTGAGATAGTTTTTTATACCTCTGAGGTGGCAGACAAGCATACGGCCCACCTGATGGAAAGAGGTCACCGTAGTCTATGGACGTTTGCAACAACAGATGTGCAGCACTTTCGCTGCCAACCCTTTAAAAACCTTCTAAGACCCTTTTGAAGAACCCCATACTGTATACGTTCGGGAAAACCCAGTCAGGGAACTCATTTCACAATATAAGCGTACGCGGAATAAAATCTCTATCTGACCTAACCGTGTGCTAGCGCCCGGTGTATTATATTACTAAAATGGAAATCAGTTTGATTGTGATTTGCGCTAATCAGCTGTCAAAATTCAATTTTGGTATTATCTAAGTTCAGTGGGCAACTGAAATGACGTAATAGATGTCATATCCATTATGATTCAAATTTGACAGCTACTTTCGTATCGATAGTCCTATAAACGCGTGAAATTGGTATTATCTAAGCATAATGGACTTCAAATTTATAACTAAAATCTTTTTCAAAGCAATTCAGTGACTTTGCAGAAAGCAGTTGCTAAAGAGATGCGTATATGAAGTTTTGATAAAAGCAACTATTATGCGGTTGATTTAAAAATTGTCAATAGCCTATAAAAAACTAATAAATATTGATGTACTTGTAATTTGATGGGATAATATCCTTATACGCTTTGTCGTTGTTAGATTTCAATAAGGCAATGGGCTCACCACCAATGCATATAGGGAAATGTGGGAGTATAATATGCTATTGCCTTCGGGGATCTGCGGGACTAATAAACTTATAACTATAAGGTAGCTGGTGACATATTTTGGGATTTGCCAAGGAAGAAAGTTGGGAGAGTAGGTAGGTATAGTAATATATATATATATTATTAGGAGCTAGGACATGGGCAAAAATTAACGCTTTTGTATAGAAACGATACTTGGGCAATTTTGATTGATTTTATATGAAGTTGAAACTTAGCATAATTTTGGGCGGTTATGTAGGTTTTTTTATCGAGACATGTAAATATTTCGCAATTTGGACCCACGTAGTATTGGCCAAAGGCTCTTGCGTTGTTGGTGGCAATACTAATTTAACCTATGGTTTATCTTACACAAGCAGGTCCATACTTACCTAACCAACTTTTACTTGAATCATTTTTTGCTTGAAAATAATGAGATTTTTGGTACCCTTTGTAACCCCCAAACACCTCCTTCACTACTAATTAAAAGATAAAAAGGATAGAAATTTGACGTTTTTAATTTTTTTTTAAATTTTTTTAAACAAGTATTTCAAGTAATGATAATGGTTGCTATAGCACAAACCAAAGCGACATGAACTGTCAAAGTTACATAATAGCAGGGCTGGACGCAAAGTGTGCGGGTTTCTATGGCGAGCGGTGCGTTGATGAAGGTAACCGTGGGCATCATATCAAAAAATTGCGATAGAACACATATAGGGAGGCGAAGTCTCTCCTGTCACGAAGGAGCTCAACACCGCCTGCTAGTAGGGGATCGTTGACAATCCTCATAGCACGCCCTTCTACCGAGACAGAAGATCGAAGCTGGTATTCAGCTGCAACAGCCCAAAGGTGACAGCAGTACTCCGTGTGTTGCGACTAATAGAGAAGCAGTGTTTTTACTCTGCAGTAAAGTACTGTCGCGCTCTGTTGACTACAGGCATAGCTTAAAAAAAAAACGAAAGCTTTTTATTTACACTTTTTATTACGATATAAAAACATGTTAAATATTTTTCTTTATTTATTTAAATATTATTAAGGCACATAATATATAAGCCACATGTAAGGGCCAATAAAAGACTGCTGTTAAAAATATGTCTCACAATCTTTATTTATATGTCGACAATGAAACTCGACTACTGTTATTTAACATTAAATTAATTAATACAAATTTTGTCTAACGACATGTCGCTTACGTCCATTTCACTATAGAAGGGAAATAAGAAAGCTTTCATGTTTTATTTCCAGATAATATTAGGTATAAAATACACAAAACATCTTAACGTGTAAAGATGGTATTTATACTTTTAAGTATTATTTGTTACTAAGCTGCTTATACATATATCGTAATTTCAAAATATTATTACAAGTTTTCAACAAAGTCCTAAAAAATATGGATGGCGTGACATATACCATGGCATAATCAGTTAATTTGTCTTACAAAAACTGCACATACAAACAAAATCGTTTTAAATTACCGCTACTTCAAAGAAAGAATTTCCATTAGAGTGTCAAGGACATGTGACTTTTTTTATAGTACATACATACATTCATACATATTGTCACGCCTTTATCCCCGAAGGGGTAGGCAGAGGCATATTAAACGCCCACATTTCACCGGATGCATTTTTGTTCCACGTAACAGGTAACGTGCAATAATAAAATGTGTATGCATGCGTACACTTAATTTAATTAAATTATACTCTTAAATATTACACAATTCTCATACATCACCCACAGGTTACATCAGTATTTTTTAGCACCGTGGTTTCCAGGTCCTTACTTACAATAGCAATTATAGGCATATATATAATTTAAACCATTTTAATATCAGATAGCCTTCAACACGTACTTTTATCTATCTATCTTTTACAAATATAAATAATTTGCTAAATTTCGCAGAACTCAAAAGCCCAATAAGTCAGTCTTAACTAACTAACTACGGGCAGACAGATCGCCGGGCTCCGGTCTATGAACCAACACTTATAAGTTCTAAAAGTTCAAAGGACAATGTAATCTTCTACTAAGAGCCTGATATCAATCCCGAATCTAAGAGAAAGCAAATATAATAAATAACATCCGAGCTAGAAGTTTTAATTATGTCTTATGATATTCTGACAGATAAAAGCGATTACAGGCGTCTGGTCTAGAGCCTCAACTCTTGGTCAGCCGCCTTTTAAACGCTCTGGTTAAAATTTATGCAGGTTATAAATTTCAACCGGAGAGTTTGAAAGGCTCCTAACACAGTAAGTATAAATACTCGTACTTTTGAAATTAATAAGTTACAATACTAGTTTTGGTATATAAGTACAAAATCATAACTTAGTGTAACGAATAACTTAGATAGAATCTTAAAAAAACAGTATTATTTACAATAGAAATAGTTAGCTACCGCGGTATTAAGGTGATGTCCCACACCATGAAGATCTACGAGAGGATTATATACTCTCGGATCCGGCAGGAGTGCACTCTCTCGGGGTTTCAATATGGGTTTCGCCCTGGTTATGAGACCACGGACCCTGTTTTTGCCCTGAGGGTTGTCGCAGAGAAATACAGGTCGAAGAACACGCCTCTGCACTGTTTGTTTCTAGACATGCAGAAGGCCTTTGACTGTGTTCCTCGTGCGATGATCTGGTGGGCACTGCGGTCCAAAGGGGTTCCAGAGGTCTATATTGACACTATCCGGGACATGTACTGTGACTCCGATTCAATGGTTCGGACTGCTGTTGGCGACACGAAACCCTTCCCCATCACCGTCGGGGTACACCAGGGTTCGGTCCTTAGTCCGCTTCTGTTCAGTGTAATATTAGACGAATTGTCGGACAGCATCAGAAACCCACATGAGCAGCCTCCATGGTTGCTCATGTATGCTGACGATATTGCGCTGGCAGACGCGGACAGGGGCAGATTGGTGCGACGTGTAAAGGCGTGGAAGGAGACGCTTGAGAACGGCGGTCTGACACTAAATGTGTGTGAAGACCGAGTACTTTGCACTAAACTCGACAGATCCCACATCCGTCCGCATAGGCGGTGAAATGGTCGAGCGCACGGACCAGGTTAAATACCTGGGATCTGTTTTTCACACGTCCAGTGACATCGATTGCGATGTCAAGTCACGCATTGCTGCCGCGTGGGCCAAATGGCGAGAGATGTCCGGTGTCATTTGTGACCCTAAAATGCCGATCCGGTTGAAGGGACAGGTCTACAAAACCATTATTAGACCTGTTCTTTTACATGGCAGTGAGACGTGGCCGATATTGGAGCGACACAAGCAGGAGCTGCGTGTCACGGAAATGAAGATGCTGCGGTGGATGTGTGGGGTCACGCGGATGGACCGCGTGAGAAACTCTCGCATCCGCGGCAGCTTTCACGTCCGTGACATTGCAGACAAGTTGCAAGAGTGTCGCCTTCGTTGGTATGGTCACGTCTTGCGGAAACTTAGGCTACGTAGGTAACAAATGTCTGGCCATGTCAGCCCCGCCGGGTCCCGGTAAGAGGGGAAGACCCAAGAAATGCTGGCTTAACGTCGTAAGGGATGACATGCGTGCCAATGGTCTCACTACAGGGGATGCCGAAGACCGTGCGAAGTGGAGGAGAAAATGTAGGAAAGCGGACCCCGGGCGTCGCGAGACGCAACTGGGACAGACGCTCGGATGATGATGATATTTACAATAGAATCACACATACAGAGTAAAAAATTAATCTGACATGATGAAAAATATACATACTAATGGATTTTGATAATATATAAACTAAAAAGGTAGAAGTTTTTAAATCTTAATTTAGAATTACCTACCTAGAATTAAACATGTACAAATCTTTTTATTTCATCAAAATGGGTCAAATCACTCATCTAAAATGTCAAATCTAAATATATAAAAATGAACCCTTATTTCCCTTGGTCACGCTATCACGAGTGAACGGCTGGACAGATTTGAAAAATTCTTTTTGTATTGGATAGCTCATTTATTGAGGGAGGTTCTTAGCTATATATCATCACGCTACTACACAGGACAGCGGAGCAGTAATCATATATGTCAACAAATCGGGGAAACTTTCATACATTTTTGGAAAAGTAACAAGCGACGGGATTAAATGGGTGCCACGGGGTTGTAAGTATGTCACAGACGAAGCCGGGCAAGTCAGCTAGTTATTTATAGAAACTTCTGCTAACAGGATCTATGCAAAAAGATAGTTTATAATCTGAATTCAAAAGCTTTTTTTTTCTTTTTTAACGTGTGGAAATTCTCTTGGATGCTACACTCACCGACTAGCGACAATCTAGGTACTGGTATTTGAAATAATTGATTTCTCTACTATAAATATTACTCTGTGTTAACTCATTCAATAGAAACAGACATACAGCTACCCAATTTTTATAACATGACTCATATACTAATATGACGTAATTATCTAATACTTCAATAGTCAGTATTGTACATAAGCATTCTAAATAATTTTCATAAAAATACGTAATACATTTAAAGCAACCAACACTTTGTCAACAGATTGTCGTCTGGTGTACTAAACACATTAATAGAGAACGTCAGACTTGTTCAAGGGCGCTGAAAAAGAAAAGAATAAAGTTATATTAATTCATCGGCAGCAATAGTAACAAAGTAACATATGTCATGCTCGCCTAAGTGTCCTGGCAGTGGTGGCGTATGTATCGGGTCGCCTTATTCCCTATAATACGGTTGAGTAGGGCGATGGCTGCTATAATGCGTCATACCCGTGAACGGGTGCCGTCTGTTGGGACTGGTCAGCTCATAGCTGTTATAGCAATTATTACAAATAATCTTATTTATATTTAAGGTAAACTTAAGTTTAGTCGACTGTTCTCACATAAATCCAAAGGAACAATGTAAGTGTAATTTTAATGTTGTAAGCCATTCCTACATTTTAAAATGGCATCCATTGACTTTCTTGCCAGATTCTTCTTCAAGGGTAGGCTGCCCTAGAACCGGAAACTATAATCGCTCTAATTTTGATATGATTTAAACACAACATTGATTTTGTTTTTTTGTTTGTAAAAATTCATTACTATATAATTGGTCAAATATCATGTTAATCAAACTAATGTAATTACTGGCATTTAGAAAAGAGTGGCCATGAGTTTTATTGCCAGGTTCTTCCTCAGGCTCTACCTATTGCTTTGCGAATCTGGCAGTAAATGTAAATGTAGAAGCAATATTCTTGACGTTCATAAGTGTTACTTTGTGACCTAAATGTATAAAGATTTATTATTAGTATTATTATTGAATACTATTTTTTTTTTCAATTATAATTCTGATGGGTTTGTTAGTTTGTTTGGTTGAACGCGCTAATCTCTGGGACTAATGGTTCGATTTGCAAAATTCTTTATTGTGTTGAATAGTCCATTTATCGGGGAAGGCTACGACCAATAGGCGCGGAACAGCAATGATAAATGTGGCAAAATCGAGGAAAAAAATATTCCTTTTGATAGCTTCCGTTGCGAACGCTGCATAAATGATTAAAGTTACGCAAAAACTATGTAACACAAAATTATTCCCCTTTATAAGTTCTAAAATAAAGTCCACGACAGCATATGCCTATCTTTTAAGGTTAACTTATTACAATCATTTTATTGTGAAAAAAATTGTTCTTAAAATGACAAGTGAAAAGTATGGCCGATGATTTGCGGTTTACGCATGCGCGACTTCGCGCTTAGCCAATAGCGAGCGAGCTCTGCGAAGTCCTCGCGTCTCCTGTGTAACTATACTAATAATAATATAAAGTTAACTATACTAATATGTGTTGGAAAGCGAATTTATCGTGGAAGTCTATAGGCTATATCATCACGCTACTACCCTGAAGAGCAGGGCAGTAATCAACAAATCGGACAAATATTCATACACAATTGTAAAAGTAGATAATAAATGACGGAATAAAATGATTAAATGGGAGCGACGGGGATAAAGGCGTGACTGATAAAAGGCTATATCTCATCACGCTACTACCCTGAGGAGCGGAGCAGTAATTAACAAATCGGACAAATATTCATACATTATTTTAAAGTAATGAACTAAAAAAAACTAACTATTTTCACGCTGTATCCCTGACGGAGAAGTCAGAGAGGACAGATCGCCAGGCTTCGCGATCCAAAGTAATGAACGACGGGATTAAATGGGCGCGACAGGAATAAAGGCGTGACCAATAAAAGGCTATATCATCACGCTACTACCCCGAGGAGCGGAGCAGTAATCAACAAATCAGGCAAATATTCACACATTATTGTAAAAGTAATAAACGACGGGGTTGAATGGGCACGACGGGAATAAAAGCGTGACTGATAAAAGGCTATATCATCACGCTACTACCCTAAGGAGCGGAGCAGTAATCAACAAATAGGGCAAATATTCATACATTATTGTAAAAGTAATAAACGACGGGATTAAATGGGATCGACGGGAATAAAGGCGATATTGATAAAAGGCTATATAATCACGGTAATACCCTGAGGAGCGGAGCAGTAATCAACAAATCGGGCAAATATTCATACACAATTGTAAAAGTAATAAAAGACGGGATTGAATGGGAGTGACGGGAATAAAGGCGTGACTGATAAACTGACGGGAGTTCGAAGTTTGTCACGGGCAATGCCGCGCGGGTCAGCTAGTAATATATATAACGAGTTAAGAAAACTAAAAAGGCATAGAAATCGAAAAAGCACTCTCTTCCAATATCTTTGGAAAAATGCCTTGTAATAGTCTAATGGATCGAACCACTAGGTCGGACAAAGCACTTAGCTGCAAAATACGTACCTAACCTGGGATCTAGACTAAGTAATTTATCGTCTCATTTCATATGCATCATTATAGATTTGTAAAAGTAATGATTGTTCTAAAGCATAATATTAACGTATAAGAAGTACAGAAGATTTATAAGTCCAAACCAGCGATCTATAATTATGTACTACGTGTTAGAAGCGGCTCTAGACAGGAAGTATCTTAGACTGAGGTGCAGCTCCAGAACCATATTGACGATAATATTTGTCCAAGTAAATAAAACGGAATGTTGCATAAATGGGTGCTCAGCAATATACCATAATAGATAGGATGTCAAAATAAAATTCAAAGTAACGCTTAAGCACCTACAAACAACAACAAAAACCAAGAAATTCGGTGTGTATAAGACCCCGCCATAAACCAAGATCTCCGGCGCCTAATAGATCTCATCTGCATACGAAATGATTACATTTATACTCTAACGAACAATACAGATACATACAGAGGTATACATACCGGCGCCCTTAAGGGGTTGGGGGTGAGCAGGAGTTGCTTTTAATAATGCCAAAACCAACAACCAAACGAAAACTGTACCTATCGGCCAAAATAAAGTGAACACCTCGGTCCAAATCCTAAAAAACAATCCGCCAGAGCAGGGTTTCTAACCCCACCTTACTAACTTAGCAACTGGGAATACATAAGAAGACATACAATGTACACACTAGGCATTTAGAACATTTCTATTCAATTATCGATCCTATATATTGGTGGGATAAACCTAATGTCAATGGCCCAAGTCCTAACTAATCTCGTCTACTGATATACGGACGATGTTCTATACCGTATATCTCCGGGTTGAAAGATTCGATGTCGAGTAGGTACTTTCACTAAATAGTCTAAATAGTAGCCTAAATAGTCAAATTAATTTGTAAAATCGTATGCCGGCTCTGAAAAAGGCTTTAGATGTAATTGAAAAGGTCAAATAACTTTTGTTTAGAGCGTATCTGTAATTCAAATTAAAGTGTCTCAAATAGTCAATAAAGGACAGTTGGCTATAATTGATTATTAATAGGGTTTTAAGTAGTTTAATAACAGAAAAGGTCCGGGAGTTTCACTGTCAGTGACGTGATTTAACGCAACTCTTGAAAAAGGACCTCCGTTAGATGTGAAACTAACCGGGCTGTCACGAAATCTACACGTGCATGCAATTATTTATATATAACAACGCTCACGAATGTTATTAGTCCAGTATAATATACTTTAATCTTAAAAAAAAGTCTCAAGAACAAATATTCATCAAGTAACAACAACAACGTCCAGATTGTTAGTATTTATGCGATTGGCGCAGCCGGATGTTATGGACATTTAGCAACATTTAACTTGAACGCATACGGTTCTAAATATAACGTATCTTAACGTTATCAGATGGCCTAAATGACACAGAGCGTCAACAAGCTCTTTCTGAGCTAGGAGTCTGATCGTCGAGACGTACTTAATAATAATATTAACAGCATCGATAAACTAACTCGATTGAGATACAATGTTATACCACAGTCTATCCGATTCTTTATTTACATACATTGTGGTATTATATAATAGGTAAGTGGGTATATTTAAGGTTTGTATTGAAGAGATTACTTTTTAGAATGTGAGTAGGAGATCCTTATGGTTGCTTTTGTCGAAATTGACCTTTTTCAACTTGACCCTCATGGGATCGACTAGCGTCTTGATGACAAACCCCTTTACTACGTCCTTGATTTAGTCATCATCAGTTTGCAGTTACCAAAATCAATGTGTGCATTGAGATCCTATCGATATCTTTGGGGTTTAAGCCAGCGTCACCTGCAAGTGGTTCATGAACTAACAAACGATGACATCATGGCGAAGAGAAAAAATCTTGTAACAAAACCCTGTACTGTGCTGCAGTAAGGCGTAATACCTCCCCAGCGTGCGTAACGTTCGGCAGTAGATAGGATAATGTGATATATCATCTTGCAGGTAAGGTTTTAATAGATTATGGAGATCTTCGTGAGGTCCGCTTACACGCAATATCTTTACATGAAACCTACTAGCAGTGGGTCTATGTGACCTCACAAGTTACAAAATAAATAAATAATACACATGCACAATACATTATTTGAATTCAAGTTGTTATGGGGATATTTTACGTTTTTCCTGACTTTATTCTGTATATCCACATTAAACACCTAATGGTTTCTAGTTCCTCTACTACGACTGTCATAATATTAGGCGTGGGGCACTTTTCAGTTACTATATGCGGTAAGAAAGACGAGAAAATTACATAGAATGTGATCTATTTATTACAATTTGACGTTTACCATAACTCAGGATTCCTACCATATCGAAATATCAACATAGAGATATGCAACATAAAACCGCGATTATCCAGTACAAATGAACATACTTCCTTAATAGGGAATCATCATCATCTGAGCGACTGTCCCAGTTGGGTCTCGCGATGTCCCGGGTCCACTACTTAATAGGGAATGCGACAGTTTAAAAGTTACCAGAGCGACATTGGGGTCTCAGACAGACAGTCTCTTCATTGTCATCTAAGAACAACGAAGACTTGGCATGTTCACCCAATAGACGCTCTAGAAGTCGCATCTTTCGTGGCACGTATCGGGACTTAGTAAAAGGAATAGGTACAAGTTGTGTTTGATGTTCATATCGGTAATATCTTACCTTATACTAATCTACTTGTATGTGTAATACTCACAACGCAAAGACTGCGATGCCACGTAATGTTTCTTTTGCGTTAACGAACTTAGACTGGAGGCAGCTCTATGGACAGCTAGAAAAATATAATTTTAATGGGTATTAAAATGAGAACTCTCCGTGTATATACTATAGTTTTAGCAACAATTCATTTTTTAATCAAAGTGTAAACGAAGAAAATATTACTGTTGCACATACGACTATTGCGCCACCGAGACCCTTTTAACGTCTGGCAATCTCGTGGACTCGAACCGACTAAAACTACTCGATCTCTACGTATCCGACTAGCGCCGGACGTCTATGAGAACTCTTCGAAAGGATGTCCCAAGTCTCTCGTTAGACTTTAGCTACTGCCGCGGCCTGTTTTAAGGGTACGGGTGCTATCCTGCTTCATTGGAGACGCCATCGAGGCTGTTATAATGGTTAAGCCTTCGAATATAGGACTTGAAAATGTTGTAGAAAATTACCAGTTCAGACATGTTTTGCTTATATATGAGACAGAAATATCAGTAAATTATTAAATAAATACTTAAATATTGTTGGGAAAACTCACACAACGCCATCTGATTCCACACTAAGCAGAGCTTGTACTGTGGTAACCAGATAACTGATAAACATACTTATATATTTCTAATTACATACTTACATATTATAGAAAAATAACATCCAGACACATAATAAACCATCGTGCTCATCACACAAAGTTTTATCCTGAGTGTTACGTCTTCGTTCCTTGAGAAATACCGCCGAAATAGGTAAGGCGACATAGCAATTGTTTTTGAAACAGAATAGAATAGAATAAACTTTATTGCACACTAATATAAAACACTCACATAAAGAGATTACAGTTTCATAAATGTACAAAGGGCGGCCTTATCGCTAAAGAGCAATCTCTTACAGGCAACCTTTGGATGGAGAAGTTGTCAAGGACCTTAAGGGAAATGGGTAGCAATTGGTGTTTTTAATAAAAAAAGACGATTAACTAATAATTATAATGTAGTTTACCTAAAAACTTACTAAGAACTTACATCACATACATACACAAAAATAAATATACATACATAAATACATACACATACATAAATACATACACATACATAAATACATACACAAACATAAATAAATTCACATCCACCCAAATATTATGCGTACATACACAGATACTACGACGCTAATCTAATGCAAAAATTTTGAAGTCGCTCAAGCTGCTCCTCGGTGACATCAAGATAGCTGACATCTGCATAATCGAGTATAGGAAGGAGAAGGGATTCTGCAAGCGCCCTTTTAGTGGCTGTTGGAAGGAAGTTTCGCAATCTACGCAAAGAGCCTGCAGAAGCAAATAGCTTACAGCTGACTTCCCTCATTTGTGGACGCCAAGATAGTGTGCTGGCGATTATGATACCCAAATCCTTTATTTCACTGTTAATCTGCAGGGCAACTCCATCAAATTTAATATCTGGAAGGTCCATTGAACTTGACTTAGCATTCGAGAGCTGCCCACCACAATGACTTTACTCTTAGAGGCATTGACCTCCAAGCCATATTGCTTGCTCCATTGACAGATATGCGCCAGGTCTGTATTTATTATTGTAAAAGCTGTCGACAACTCAGATAATGAAGCTTGATTGTAAATTTGAAGATCATCTGCATAAAGGTGGTAAGAAGAAAATAAATACTTAAAAATAGAATTAATAAAAATTGTAAAGAGCATGGAAGAAAGCACGCCACCCTGTGGAACACCGATAGAAGTACTACACCATGTGGAAAAGGAATCCTCTACTCGAACACGCTGTCGGCGAACAGAAACTACTTTCGAATTAGTTTTGAAAAGCAATTCGTATGCTGACTACCTATATCATATATTTAAAGAGGATTAACTTTGAATTTACCAGTAAACAGTCTAGAGTGCGACTGAACCCACGATTTCTCCCTTGCCAGGAGTGCCGGAGCTACTTTACTTATATCACCTTAAGACGTAAGTAAAAGGTAAAAAAAATCAGTTTCAAGTGCACTTTGGTAGCTTAGTAGGTTAAGTAGCTTCCCGGGCAAGGGAAATATGACGGGTTTGAATTTTACTAGCAGTTGAAAGTTTTCCACTATTTGCAATAAAACTTACATGCTTTTTTAACAGGCTGGAGGGCCGTGTAATCCGGGAGAGGGACAGGAGGGAGATCCTCGTCTGGAGGGAGCTGGTCCCGCATGCTGTGCGCGGGCCCCGGTATATACGCCCAGGGAAGCTGCCCCTGGAGCTCGGCCGTTGTTCCGCGCCGCCTAAACATTACATAAAACATAATCTAGTGTACCTAAACCACTTGACTGCCTCGGTGGCGCAGTGGTAGTGTATGCGACTGCCACGACTGAGGTCCCGGGTTCGATTCCCGGGTCGTAAAAATTCCAACATTCCAACCTTTTACAAAATTTTAGTAGTTTTGGTTTGCTCTGGTTTGTAAAATAAGAAGCAAAACTAGAGTGTAGTATAGTTGTAGTGTTTACATAAATGCGGAGAGAGCAGTTTTGTACATATAAATATGCTCGTGCAGATGGAGACTTTCCTTTCATCTGAATAGCTCTATAGGAATACAACTATAGAGCACAGAATATAAGACGAGACAAGATACCTACCTGTACAAAGACGAAATTATGGGTATTAGCCTTATCAACCACGCAATTTGCAGTATCAAGCACGTTTAAATGAAAGTTAGTTATGAACTCTACATTTATACAGCTGAATAGGATAAACAACACTCGTAAACTGAAACATTTACAGGACAAAGACTGCTTGTGAACAGTTACAAAGGATCTTTATTCGAGAACATGCACTCTAGAACATTCGGGAACCTCACTCACACAGTTAGTTGTCCTTCGTATGGTATTTCGGTTCTCAATATCAATCAATCAATATATTTATTTCGACGATAATCGTAAATTTTACGTTTTAAAAGTGGGCGTGGGTCTAATCCTCTTTCGAAATCCTACATTTGGTAATTAAAAGCTATTTTTCTAATTAAATACAGTGTTTTTCTAATTAAAACAACAACATATGATGTTGTCTACTATGCGTAAAATAAAGTGCAATTTACAGCCTCTGGACTCTACAAAGCACCCGCCGGCTAACATTCTGTGAGAGAGACAGGTCATGGACAAGTTCAAATAATACAGCTGTTTAGAAACACCATGGCAAAATTTATATCACTAAATTAAAGTCTCAGTTGAGATTTACTACTACTCTATTTCTATTCCCGAAGAAAAGGTTCGGCTGATGCTTACCTACATATTTGTACTAAAATTTCGAACATGAGCTGGGCGTACTACAAGTACTACGACTGGGATTATTATAATTTATATGAGATTCACTGTCTCCTTGTACGACAACACACAACTACCGTAGTGTGAACAATTATAATTTGCATTTTTCTTTGTGCTATCATCGAATTGAATGAAGTCACTTGACAAGTGGAACTAAAAAAACAAACACTATTGTTTGGTGAATCATATTGAAACTATCACAAATCTACACACCACACGTAACTACCTTTGAAATACATTTAGATTATGATGACATTATTTTGCGAATTTGTGAAAAAGTTAATGCTTTGAATGAACGTTAAGTTGAAAGGCGCCAGCAGCGATAAAAAAACATTAGTAGAATGGAGTTAGGAATAAATGTTACTGAATGATATCTAATAATACCACGTAGAACTAATTTAGTCTTACCAAAAAAGTCTCGAACTGAGATAGACGACTCAATCAAACTGAAACCATAATGATTCATACTTAATTTATCAAAAAAGCTCAAAACAGATTAAGAACTATCTTTGCAAACGTATGTCGATACTTATAAAGGACACGTAATCGAATTGTAAAAGTATTAAAATATCGATATATCAAAAACGGGCCACCTATAAAAGACGGTATATTCTGTTTATAAATATTAAAATAAAAACTAACCCTCGTCCATCTGCTGGTGGTATGGAAGTGGTGTCGAGCTGTGGCAGGGACTGGGAAGCACGCGGCGGACTGTTCCGTCCCGCAGTATCAATCACAGCATTGTCTAATCGCCGCTGCTGTTCGGCAATTATGTTCTCCAGTCGCTGCGGCAAAGAAAGTAAACTTTTCGGGAAGTTCACAGTTCTCTTCATGTCAACATGCGGCGCGTGTGGCGATCTAGGGCATTGTAAAATATTAGCAATTAAAAAAGGGTTACAAAACTTGTTCATTAGTCGATATTATAAAATGAAGTAGGTATGAGCGTTAGCATACGAGTATGTGCTAAAATTCCAAATTAAATTTAAGGAAAATCTGGTGGCTCATTATTTCGAACCAAATAAGGAACTCAATGGCGTTATGGATAAAACGGGCTTCGTCATTGTCTTATAGATTACTTTAAGCTGAAAAAGACTCACATGTCTGGTGACACTACCAAAGATTCCGGGTTCGATCTACGTCGATGAACTTCAGGTGTAAGCGATCTCCTGAACAGGAAAGACTTCATACGGTGGAATGATTTGCTCAATCCAGCGCGTGGGATCTTCGTAGAGGGTTGTCCTTCGCTTAGTATGCTGCCTATTTCTTCATCTCTTTCACTAACATCACGTGTCGCTGGAAGAGGCGGGCTAGGTATCGGTGATGATTGAACGCCAGTGGATACGTGAACAGGTTCTGGATCCTGAGCAATAGCTGGCGTTACTGGAGTAGGAGCTTCTAGTTCCTGAAATCAATAAAATCTTCCTCAAAGAATATTGTCGAACACACCACCATTGCACTGCTGCAAAACTACTTCAGTATTTCGGGGTTAGACATTTGTTTTAGGAGTGCATCAGTTTCACTTCTCGAAAGCTTGGAGTCCTTAACATAGTGATGGCAGTTTTTGTTACTGTAGTTGCAGTGAATTGAGAACCGCATAATAGATTGTCAGGAAGTCACTTCGCCAGCTTAGTTGGTAATTACCGTATCTACTGCGGTAAGTGATCTGAAGAACTCTTAAAATTTGTTCCCACCCTCTGATTTTAGTTCCCTAACAAAGAGATGTCATCCTCAAACTGTGAACCTAATCGTGCGCAGAACCGAAAGATTTCGCAGGTCTATCTTATACCGCACTGTAAAATCTTGGAACTCTGGCATGTGTTTCCCTCCTCTTACAATCCTGGGTCCGTTAAGAAGAGCGTAAAAGCATATTTATGGACCGACAACTTGAGATCAACTTTCGGAGCTCACCTGGCTATGATAGCGGCCCTTAATTGGAACATATTAAATCATGTAGGTACTCATAGATCTACATTGCGTAGTATTATAGTACAAGTATGAAATTAATTACCTATATAATAAATAGTATTAAAAAAATAAATTAAAAAATCAGATCACGCTGTAGTTGGTTCGTGCGTTATTGCTTTATGGCTATGCGCATTCAAAGAGGCGAATGTGCCCTTTATCATAGCAAAATACTGCACATTCGCTATTTTCAATACCAAGTTGCAGATGTTCTGATCATTTTTATCTAATTACCCACATAAGATGTTGTACTTTAATTTAACAATGTATAATGATATTTCGTAGACGATTCGTAGTTTTTAGTATTTTTATAGAGTGGAAAATTTATTTCTTTAGATTTGGAAGTAATTTCTTTTATAAAATGGAATAACAGTGTCGAATGAATGTGGTTGTCAGGACAAACCTGTAAAGGTTTTTTGATAACCGTTGTACTGGATAGCTATAACAAGTTGTATATGAAATTAATCAAAAAATAACGAATCGTCGTCTTGCTTTCCATCTCGCGGCCAGTGCCATTATTTTAACAATATAGATATGGATAACCTATTTATTCGAAATAATATTTTCGTAGTCAGCTGTACCTACTTACTACAGTTGTTTTTGTAGTTAGTTGTACTCTTCAATTACAACAGTTTTATACCCACTTACCACAATATCTGCTTTGGTTTCTGGTTTAATGTTCAGGCTCACAATCACAAGTATGAGTAAAAATATATTAAGCAGAAACAATACGACGAATCTCGAGTACAGAAGTA
This sequence comes from Thumatha senex, assembly GCA_948477245.1. Lineage (NCBI taxonomy): Eukaryota > Metazoa > Arthropoda > Insecta > Lepidoptera > Erebidae > Thumatha > Thumatha senex. Next base: position 18,450,143 of record OX419725.1, on the reverse strand, counting down.
CCATGATCCATGACGCCCACGACGTGTTCAACGGTGCCCCTGACGTGCCGCTTACTACAGCCCCGACGAAATCCATAATATCGCTTAAAGTCTGCAAAAGATGTAGCAAAGTTAGAATCTTGATCCTAAAACCCTTACCCTTATTTATCCCTATACCGGTACATGGCTGATTTGTCGACAAGTCTATCTAATATCTATCTGAGACTACTATGTGACAGTACGAGATAGAGTTGTCCTAACAGAAGTTGAACCTCCTTCCTCCTTCCTAAGTATGTAACATACTATCTTAATAGTGGGTGTAAGAAATCAAGATCTACGGGGTCCAAACGACTTCATATGCTGGAGGTGCATACGAAGCAGCGACACAGGCGCTCTAATGGGTTGGGACTTAGGAGGTCAAACGGCAGTCGGTCCCATCAATGTCTAAAATTAAAAGCCAAACGATAGCCCCTCCTAGAAGCCAAATAAAAAAGTTGCAAAGTTTTAGCTTAGTTAGTTTTACTTTTTTTTTAAGATGCGCTCGTGGTTTCTGTGTTCTGTAAACGATCACTGTGCTGCGTTAAGAAACTTTCGCTATGGCTGGTCACGAATGGGTGACCAATTTGCGGCATTTACATTTGCAAACGTTATCGTGCTTCAGAAGGCACGTTAAGCCATTGGTCCTGATTGCCAGTAACATGACAGTCGGTAAGTTAAGTTGAAGACCATATGGGCAGCAAAATTTCAATAGCAGGTAGCCACAACCCGCGTCTGTCTATTTCATCACGGCAATGGGCGCACCAACTATTTCGTGGGACAGGAATACACATGGTGAAAAGTGGGTATATAATATGCCTCTGCCACCCCTTCGACGATAAGGCGTGATAGATAAAAAAAAATAGTTTTAACCTAAACATTTGTAGAAATTTACCCTTGTATGAAATGAGTCGTTAGCGTAAATAACGGTAGTAACCAGGTCCAGCGCACATACAGCTACAGTTACTATGATCCATGGCCAACGCATGCCTTTCGATTGTTTATTATTAGCTCCACCTACTGAAATAATATTTTGAATGTAACATGTATATTTAGAACAATTGCAGGTTGAATCTAAAAACAGTCTTGGGGCTACTGCCGTTCACATAACTGTATTGCTTGCCTAGAAAGAAACTGATTAATTATCAATGCCTTAATTTTAAAAGCAATCTGTTTTATAGGCAGATACACAAATAATGCATCGTCTGCTGCGTATTTCAAGTGACAGTAGAAGCCAAGATGTTCGACTTGCGATCAGTGTAGTCATCATGTACGTAAAAACACTTCTAATTCTATCTTTAGAACTTATATATATAATTACCTACGCTGTAATCAATCAATATATATAAAAATAAATGCCACTTTTCGTTGTAATTTTAAAACTCAGGAACAGTCTCATCTATCCAAACCAAATGTTTAGGCTTTGTTCGGACTATTTAGTAGATGGTTTATGTGAAGTTTGCACAAAATCGGTCGAGCGGTTCTTCATTTATCGCATTTTTGGTGGCGCTAACGAAGTTGCGCGGGTCAGCTAGTTTTATTATACAACTTACTTATTTTTTGGTACGTTAATTTTGGCGTGAACTACCAAGAAATATACTAAATATAAACAGGAATATGGTTTCTTTGTTAAGTAGTAGTATAAAATATTGTGCTTTTGGGTTCACCAAGTTTTAGGTTGTCTAAAGGTTTTAAAACGTTCAATTGCTAAAATTTCCAACGGATTTTTTATATGCGGCATGTCAAAATGGCGTCGCCCGCCTGATGGTAAGCAAAGACGACGACCCGTGATTGGGGCCGTTTAACTCAACCCTCAGGGCTCCGATAGCGACCCTCATCTTGACGGCCCAGAAATATGCCTTTTCACGCTTCTCTTAAAGGAACAAGGATTGTAGGAAGAGGGAAACACGTGCACTGGCATAAAGTTCTATGCTTTTGTGGTTCGACATATGTAAAATGTACTGAATCTTTCGGTTACTAAACGGTTACGATATGTCCAACGTTTCAATACGTTCCAAATATGCGATAACGATTGATGGGAGGAGGGGATTAACTATCTCTACATTTTGATTAGTTTATATTACAAGACAACGATTTTTTAACTTTTAAATGGCGCGTGGGCTTTTCACGTCTCTATTCTTTTTCTATTCCGACCAACATATGAATTTTCTATTTATTTAGGTTATTAATAAAATATTACATCTTAAACTTAACGATTCATTTCCAATTTTTCGTTCTTCTTCTTAAGGTGCCTCTCCGATTAACGAAGGTTGGCAGTCAATTTGGAGTATTCCTCTCTATTTCTTGCGAGGTGAAAGAGTTTGGCTGCACTCGCTATCCCCGTCCGCTTGCGGATGTTACGCAACCAAGATTTTTTCCTCCGACCGACACGTCTTTCGCCCGCGACTTTTCCCATCATAATTAGTTGCAGAAACTCGTACCTATCGTGCCTCAATACATGTCCTAGGTAGGCAACTTTTCTTTGTTTGACGGTCTGCACGTTTCTGCTTTACTCGTCGGAGAACCTCAACATTGGTTACTTTTTGAGTCAGCTAATAGCAAGCATCCACCTGTATGCCCACATTTCAAACGCCTCTACACGTTTTCTGAGGTCTTCTTTGATCGTCCAAGCCTCACATCCATGTAGAATAATGGGCCAGATGTAACAACGGAGCATTCTAAAGCGCAAACACAGTCCGAGGTTACGGTTGCAGAGAACACGATTCATCTTATTGAAGGAGCTGCGAGCTATTTCGATACGGGTTCTTACTTCCTGATCACTTTCCCAAGATTAATTTAACCACGTACCGAGGTATTTGTACTTCTTTACTTGTTCAAGTATGTGTCCCTCAACAGATATACACGCGTCCCCATGCTGCCTGGTTAAAACTACCATAATTTTTGTTTTATCCTTGTTCAACCTAAGACCGCCCTTCTCACTACACATTTTCACTCTGTCGACCATTGTCTGAAGCTCTTGCTCTGAGGATGCTATGAGAACTGTGTCATCCGCGTATCGTAGATTATTAATTAGTTTCCGATTTACTTTAACACCACAGTCTAGATCTTCTAATGCTTCAGCCATAATAGCCTCCGAGTAGACATTAAAGAGTGTAGGTGATAGTATGCAACCTTGACGTACGCCCCTTTTGATTTCAACATCTTCAGATTCCTCACCATCTACATGGACAGTAGCACGTTGATTCCAATACAATTTCTGGATGATTCTGACGTCCCTGTTGTCCAAACCGATGTCTACTAATAGCGCGATGAGTCGATCGTGTAGTTCTCTATCAAACGCCTTCTCGTAATCAAGAAAGCACAGGTAGACATCTTGTTGCATGTCTTTACATTTTTGCACTAGAACTTGTAAAGCAAAGAGAGCCTCTCTCGTGCCAACTCCAGATCTAAATCCAAATTGGTTGTCGGAAAGATCGCATTTGATTTTAATGCGTTCATGTATAATGCTAAGAAATAGTTTGAGTACTTGACTCATTAGGCTTATAGTTCGAAATTCCTCGTATTTCTTAGCATTTTTCTTTTTCGGCAGAGTAACGAAAGCTGACACTAACCAGTCTTTTGGTAACTCCCCTGTTTCATACACCAGATTCATCAACTCAACCAGGGCGTCTATGTTATCTTCCATTAGTAACTTCAGTACTTCAATGTGGATGCCATCCGGTCCAGCATTTTTCCCAACTTTAGCTCTACGTAAAGCACTCCAAACTTCTTCCTTTAATATCGAGAGTCCCTCACAGGTGTTACTAGTTGTTATGGAAGTTCGGGAATCGTCTGCAAACATAATCCTGATGTATTGCTCCCACATAAGTTTCTTTTTCTGAACATCCAGTATTGGAAGACTCATCTCATCCACGAGTCTATTTATGAGAGCAGTTGTGCCGATCATAGACCTTATTTCTTTATGCAAGTTGAATGCGTCGTGTTTATCGAACAGCCTCTCCACATATCTGCATTTATCCAAACACCATTGATTACGAGCATAGCGAACCTCTCTTCTTATCCTTTTATCGATGTTATTATATTTTGTGACATCTACATTCTTGTATTCCATCAAATTAGATATTTAATCCGTCATCCATGCTTGCTTTGGGAAAAAGGTTATTTTAAGGTACTTGTTACTTACATCAGATATGACATTCTTCAGATCTGACCAACCTTCCTCAATGGACTTTGATGACTGTTCCCTGGTGGTAAGCGCCCACTTATTAACCCCGCTGGAAACCTTGGATCTAATGTCGTTATCAGTGAGCTTTCTAATATTCAACTTGGCGGAACAAGACTTCTTTTTAATTGACTTCAACTGACAAGATAAGACACCGATCACTGGATTATGATCTGTTCTTACATCAGCACCGCGATAAGTTTTGACACTTTTAAAGGAGTTTCTGAAACGGTTATTGATCATAATAAAATCGATCTGATTTCGCATAATATGTTTACGAGATGTCCAAGTATATAGTCTTCGAGGAGGTAGTTGAAAAAAAGTGTTCATGATCACCATTTCATTGTCCTGACAGAATTGCACTAGTAGATCACCTCTATCATTTCTCACTCCCAAGCCATGTCTACCCACCACAAAGTCCGATTAGACTGAGGGATGAACTCCACGGAGGTATTGAGAGTTTTAGTATTTATTACTATACCCACACCATACAAATTCGTAGACTCATCCGAGCCAGAGTAATATATTACATGCTCATCATTGGTGTTATGACGGCCTCGCCCCTTCCACCTCACGTCGCTCAATCCCAGTACCCCGAGCCCAAGCCTGTTCATTTCCTTGCTTACATTATGGACTTTACCTGGACTCAAACTCCTTACATTCCATGTTCCAATTTTTATTTCACGCTGCTTATTCCTACTTTTCCGCCCGGGGATTCTTCGCACCCCTGTTCCATTTAAGGTACGCCGGCACTCGGGGCCATTTTCTTTTTAACTTGATCCATGTTTATATGTCCAAATTGACAACTAGGGAAATTTAGTGCAGTGGTTTCCCATGGCCTTCTGCACCAGACATTTTTGAGGTTATTTAATCCTCAAGGCTCGCTGTAGTCTCTTCCAACCCATCCGTGATCACCCATCCGAGGACCAGCCATAGTGAAAGTTGCGTAACTCAGTGATCGTTTAAAGAACACTTAGACCGCGGGGCCACGAGTGCTTCGAAGTTAACTTATTTAGACTTACTAAGTAAGTTAAGTAAGTATAGGCAGTATATTTTCTGCTGGGAGCAGTGGGACATCTTTCCGATGAGTTCCTCGGATCGCACGGCAATAGACCATGTTCCGAGTTTTTTAAGCATGACATCCGAGGGGATTTCTTTTATTTTAGAATTGTAAAAAAATTACTTACATATGATAACCACACTTGTTATAATCCATAGTACGCTAAGGCCAAGACTAGTACAGTTGATAATAAATGTTCTGAATGTTGGTAGAGACAGCTTTGTAATCAACACAAAAGCCTGATCAGCGATGCCGTCTATGGCGTGGCCGATGTTGATCCGAGTGCCGCAAATGTCAGGGTCTGTAAAAAGCAACCTAAAATAATAGGAATCTTATCAACTCGGCAATATCGGTTTTAAAGATTATTTTCTAGAAAATAACTAACAAGTAGGTATTATTCAGTGTAAGATACCGTACGTTTGAACTATGCGAGTCTAGCCACTATTGAATACAACGATTTAAAAACGGTTTCTACTTTCCAAACTCGAAAATAACTAAGTAAAATAGAAATAGATTCTAATACGATTCGAAATGAATTCAACCTTTTTTAGATTACCTACGAAGAATGACAGAAGAAGAATTGACAAAATATAAAAAAATTAACATCGAACAAACCGAACACAACCTATTAAAATAAGCAGCGTTTCAAAGATTTTCCAAATTATCACAAAGTGCTTAAGTTGGCACTTTGTTAAAATGATTTAATAGTCATATTAATAAGTAGCTCTTTATTTTGTTTTCGTTTTCGGTATTGTACCCTTAATTTTCAATGTCTATTAACTTCACAAAGTTAATTTTAGGACATCCTATATTATAGTTAATGAGATGCAAAGATTGAACTTAATATTATCATATTTTTTTAATCATTCAATCGTATGACTTGTTTTTAATATGGAAAAACATACTCACTATGAAAGTAAAGAATTCTGACGTAGAGTAGAAGCGGCAACTCTCTGAGGAAGTCTATGAGGCAGAAGTACTGTGCCAAACATAGCGCTGTGTACATCATCTGCCCTGTTGCTTGCAACTACGATAAAAATAAAAACATCAAGAAATGAATTAAGTACTGAGGTCATACTAAATTCCAAAACTTCATACTTTATGGTTTCTGTATCTTGTTAAAGAAGAAAAGTAAGGATATTTATGATATTTTGGGTCTTATTCGCGACGTATATCATTAGGTACAAAGCCTACCTTATATTTCCAGACGTTGCGACCGGATTACACCAGCCGTGGTCACGGATTGACTTGTACCTAATAATATACGTCGCGAAGAAGACCCGACATATCATAAATATGAGTGACAATCGCGAAAGTTTAAAAACATGAAAAGTAAGTAGATCAATTTTCATAGCTATGCCATTAAAACTTTGATTATTAGAAATACGACGAGGCAACAACCCATCTCTAGCGTTTTTAGTGATTAGGGTCACTAAATGTAAGTAATAGAATACGCATTGGCAATTTTCAGAATTTTATATATATATCTTAGAAATAATTTTAAAAAGCAATCAGTATGTCAACTTCATAAAGTTTGAAGAAATTGCATTTAACGTTAGGTCTTACTGTTCATTACAAAACCCGTATTCCAAATACTTGTAAATATTAATAATTGGTGTACAATAAAATTTATTTCTATTCTATTCTGCAAACTAACTACAAACGATCACCCATTTCAGGACAAACGCAGTAATCGCTTATAGAACGTTGAGTAATCGGGGATATGTTTCACAGGTTCAACAGATAGATATAGTGAGAATTGCCAATCCATTTTCTACTTTTTATAATATGTATGTTTGTAACCGACTCCTATGGGCGCGATTTTGACCCACTTTAAACGGCCAGATTTTGTACTGAATTATTTATCGTAATTATCGAGAACTGATGACAATACACTAATTTGATAAAATTATTCCATATTTCAATTTGGATAATTTGCGGTTTAGTATAAAAAGTATGTCTTTTTAGCTTTTTTAAACAATTATAGGTATTATTTATTTTAAATGAATCAGTATCGTAGTAAAGCGTGCTATTAGGATTGTCAACAATCCTCTACTAGCACGCGGTGTCGAACCGCTTCGCGACGGAAGAGACTTTGCCTCCTCATGCGTGTTCTATCGCCTATACAACGGTCTGTGCTCTGAGGAGTTGTTTGATATGATGCCCACGGCTACCTTCTAACATGGCACCGCTCGCCATAGACACGATGTTCACCCTCACACTTTGCGTCCGGAGCGCTCGCATACGGTCAGGTCCGATAGAGGCTTTATTCCGCGTACGCTTAGACTGTGGAATGAACTCCCTACCTGGGTTTTCCCAAACGTCTACAGTATGGGGTTCTTCAAAAGGGGTCCTACAAGGTTTATAAAGGGTCGGCAGCGCGAGTGCTGCACCTCAGGTGTTGCAAACGTCCATAGGCTACGGTGACCACTTTCCATCAGGTAGGCCGTACGCTTATCTGCCACCTTAGTGGTATAAAAAACCACATTATTATTAAAGTGATAGCTAGTGAGTGTTTGTTTATGTTTATTACTCCGACATGCTAAAGCGGCTATATCAATTAGGATAAAATTTGGCCTGGAGGTAGCTCATACTTTAGATTAACACAGGCTTTTTATCTCGAGAATAGGTTTCTGTGAAAGCAGTACGGGAAGAAATCACCGTGCTGGTGGAGCCCCAGGTGTCCTCGCGCGCTTGATCTACTTAATTAGATGTCAATCAAACAGTGTATCACAGTCCACTGCTGGACGTAGGCCTTCCGCAATTTTAATGAGTGGGTGGAGGGAGACATTTTACCAAAGGATTTTGATCAAGATTTTATTCTCATCGCTTAGACCACGTCCGTTGTTCAACAGTGTTCCACTTGCAGTTTGGGCCCCTAAAATCTCGGTAGAGACCCATCACACTTTGGTTGATGTTATCGGCTTGAAAAACATTTTAATGCACCTAATCCTCCTACTTTACGATTTTATTATCATAGAGATTATATTATACTTTACATAATTAAAAGTGATTCACTGATTTTACTTTAATAATTTATAATTTAAACCAATGAACCTATTACAATAAATATTATGTTTAGATGCCCACGAGTTAGACAAATTTGATAATATAACATTACAAGTATACGCTTTAGATAAGATAAAGGTGGTGTACATGTTTATCTTAAGATATGTGTGTATTTTAGAAAATGTTTACGTTATTAGTCACTAATGTAATCAAATATTTTATTTTATTTAAATATTCTTAAGATTTTACTAAGATTTTAGATTTTTTTGCAGTTTAGTCGGATGGAATCAGTTTATGAAACTCAAGTGCGACTGCTGCTAAGCGAGCCCGTTTACTGGCAGTGGGTATGTGCGGGTCTTTGCATAAAAACTCTTTCTTCATGTTACATAGCGAAATTCAGTTTCTGTAAACTACGTTAGACGATTGTACATTTCTTCACATTGCTTCTTGCCTTTATTTGGAGCTGCGCCATGTGGGTATCTGTACAAGTGTGCTACTTTGTAGAATAGTTGTCGATCGCCTTGGACGTCATGGCTTGTCTTGCAAGGACCTAAATTATACTACGCCATTGAACCTAAATGACATAATCCGACATGCTTTTGTTGTATCCGGTGTGCCAGCTGTACTTGAACCAAACGGTTTGGCACGTGACGATGGAAAGAACCCGGACATTATGTCTTTAATGCCGTCGAGAATGGGTAGATCTTCACACTGGGGCGTCACATGCATTGATACTTTTACACCTTTCTCATCTTTCCGCTACTGCTGGCTTTGCTCGTGCCGAAAATTAACAGGCTATTATGTTTTTGAGTCGTTTGGGGTTAATAACTAAGAGTTAAGTTGTCCAAACGCTCGACTTCTTTTTGAGAGGTTGTAAAAGTTTATCCACACTACTCATGACCAGAAGGCTGGTTTATTTTTCGCAAAAAGGTTAAGTTCGCCATTTTAGCACTGCTGCCAATCTTCTAAGAACACATGACGACTGCGATGCGGAGAAATTGTATGACTTAACATTTGTTTTTTTTAATTTGGTCAGCCCTAAAATGGGTGACAGTTTGTGACATTTCCATTTACGTATCCGTGCTTTAAAAAGCACTTTAAACAGTTCGTCCTAGGTTGCCAGTAACACAGTAGTCGTTAAGCCAAGTTGAAAGCCTTCTAAGCAACCTGAAAATTTTCAACAGCAGTGAGTCACAACCTGCGTCTATCAATGCAATGACTCACTACCTAAACTTCCGGGTAAAATAGGTAAACATATAATGAATGTACCTGTAATACCTTTATGAGGAAGCAGTTTCAGATGTTCCTTCACTTCGCTACTCTAGAAGTATGAGCTCTTCATATTTCTATAGACTTTTGTAATAAGTAAATTTTGTAGAGATGAATTTGGTTGAAGCGCTCGTGGCCTTGCGGACGTAGTGTTCTGTAAACGATCACTGCGTTAAGCAACTTTCACTATGGCTGGTCCTCGGATGGGTGACCACTTTATGGCATTTATATTTGCGAGCGTTTCCGTGCTTCGGAACGCACGTTAAGCCATTCGTCCCGGTTGCCAGTAACATGGCAGTCGTTAAGCCAGTTGAATGCCTTATGGGCGGCTTGAAAAATTTCAACTGCAGGTCGCCACTACCTGCACCTGTCCATTTCAACACGACAATGGGCTCACCACCTGTTACGTGGGATAAAAAGCAAAGCATACGGTGAAACGTGGGCGTATAGTACGCCTCTGCCTACCCCTTCGAGGATAAAGGCGTGAAAGTATGTCGTGTTATGTTATGAATTTGGTGAACCATACATAATATAGCTTTGTCATGTAATTAGCAGTTACTGCCACATAAAATAAAAATTTAGGGGGTCACTTTTTATTTAACATAGTAACTACCTAAACTCCAAAACAAACATTTGTTCCAACCTGGGATTCAAACTTGATACGGCATTCGTATGGATATTTTTCTACGTCCGAACTCCACCTCTTGATTCTAAATTTCCGATTTCCAGCACCTTATAAGTCAAAAAGAAGTCCCACCAAGATATCGGGGCCCAAGAGACGTCACCTGCTAGTGGTGCTGAATAACTGGTAAGGCAAATTAGACGGCAGTCGCTTCCAAAAATGTTAAGACTAAAAGATAACAATAGCTGCTCCTAGCAGCCACATAAAAAGGGCCCTCAGTCTCCAAATATAGGTAGGATTTGGAAGCAACTGGAAATACAATAGTATGAAGAGAAGCGCTCGTGGCCCTGCGGACTCAGAGTTCTGTAAACGATCACTGAGTTACGCAAACTTTCACTATGGCTGGTCCTCGGATGGGTGACCACTTAGTGGCATTTACATTTGCAAACGTTTCCGTGCTTCGGAAGGCACGTTAAGCCGTTGGTCCCGGTTAACGGTGAAGTAACATGGCAGTCGTTAAGTCAAATTGAAGGCCTTATCGGTTTAAAAAAGGTTACCCTACCTTAAGGTACCTTATCGGATTTACGGCGGCTTAAAAAAATTCAACAGCGGTTAGCCACAATCTGCATCTGTCTATTTCAACACGGCAATGGGCTCACCACCTATTACGTGGGACTGGAATACACATGGTGAAAGGTGGGAAAATAATATACCTCTGCCACCCCTTCGAGGAAAAGACGTGATAGATAAATAAATGAAGAGAAGAGATATGACCAACAAAGAGGTACCGTCGCTGATATCTATTTAAGAATAAACCATAAACTTTTATGTGAAAAGAGTCACAATAATCTGCTCACAGCTTCGAATAAACTTCTCATATGAAAGATGGCAATAAAACCGCGTGTCGAAATTATTGCCGCTATGTTATGGGTGCAATTCTACCGATATCAAATGACTCACTATACTAGCGGTTCGCTATGATGGCCGTTTTGACATAATATAGTGATGATATTTTACTTGTTTTACATAAGTACTTTGTTTTCTACCGTTTTTTTTTTTTTTTTTTTAACGTGTGGAAATCCCCTCGGATGTCATGCCGGACTCGAACCGGCTAAAACCACACAGTCCCCGCCTAGCTGTCTATTGCCGGACGCCCCGGGTAACTCCTCGGAAAGATGTCCCAGAGCTTGTTTTCTACCCTAGTATAAATATCTACCTTCTAATGTGGTCGACTATTCACATATTTCTACAAATAAAATGTGATTAAAATTAATACGAAACTTCATGAAAGGACTAACGTCAAAACGGCCATCATAGCGTGCCGCTAGTATCTATAGTTACTGGTACTAATAAGTCTAATCCCCAATCACCCTCTCCATCTCAAATAAAATTGAGATAGACCTACGTTCAGCAATGTACTGCGATATCTTTTTACAAAATTACTCGTATATCTTTCTCAGAGCGTTTGATAGTAATTTCTGACGTTATTTCTTTATCATTGATAGAAAGACTTGTGATAAAACAGCGGATGCCCTATGGTTTTACTATCTTTTCAAATTCACTATAAGATTACAATATTACCGTCCTATTTCCTAAAGTGAAGATATTTTATCTTAAGAAGTATTTGGCGAACGTCACAATGCTGTGAGAACTGCGACACCATCGGTTACATTTTACATGTTACTTGCGAATGTGTTAGGACACATTCGCAACTAACATGTAAATATAAATACGCACGCATTTTGAGGTCGTGACTCGCGAGAGATATGAATTGTTGGCCTCGGTAGCACTCGAATCTTCGACTGACCCTGTCTCAGTTGATCTCAAGCACTATCTAAATGACGAGAGATAGGTTTAGATACAAACCACAAACATTTTTATTAATCTAGTACGACACGAATGAGATCAAAGCTCTTTGTTATTAAAAAAGCTTATGCAATACATATTTTAATTAGTTACATGCCGAATAAATGCTAGATAAGCAAGATATATGATTGTACTAATGTTTATCATTTTGACCTAATACTGTAATTATAATTGTGTCGCCCGAGAGGCCCAGATTATAGGTATTAATCATTTTCCAGGCATCTTTGATGTAAACACATAATATAATATACCAAACGCTTTTAAACTCGAGCAAAGAACTATTTTGTAGGTTTGTTGGTATGTTACTCTTTCACGGAAAATATACTAAATGGATTTCGATGAAAAGTTTAAAAATAATATGTAATATAGCTTACACCTCAGAATAACAAATAGGCTACTTTTTATCCTGGAATCAAGTCGTTGTGGGAAACGGGAACGGGAATTTGCTCTACGCGAGGGATGCCGCGGGTGTCAACTAGTTTAAAATAAAATTTTCCGACTTAAAATATAGAGATTATTTTTAACTAATATAAATAATGAGTGTTTTTTTCTCGACTTGCTATTAAATCGAGATGTATGCTGTTACACTCATGACGCCATTGTCTCGTCATCACTAAAATACTCTAGATACGCACACTTTTCTCCTTTCCTTTGTATTTACATTGTACATACTATTTTAGAAAAAAGAACATTACTATCAGTGAATGCGTATATTTGTATTCAAAGTTGGTGATTGATCAAACCATAAGGTCAAACAAGATAGTTTGGAAACTATCGAGATTATATTATTATTTTTTAAACGTATCAACTGTTAACAGAAATAAAATCGCTTAGCAACTGAGCTTAGCAATAACAAAATCAGTCGCAAACTATAAACTAATTTCGCTTGAACCTAACTTATGAAAAGCGCAAGTAAATAGGTTTTATTTAAACTTACCAAGGTTATGATGCCAGCGGTCACCATAATTCCGTTTAAAGTCATGGTGTTAAGGTCTACGGTGGTAGTAATCCACCGATATTTGAAATTTGTGTGTATCCGATATAACGGACAGCGCTTGACAACGCGTCATGTATCTTATAGTATGTTTCAGTCTAGTATTACACTGATAAAGAAAAAAAAAAGGGGAGAGCTCTACTAAGATAACAACATCAGCTATCGAGTAAAGACGACGGCAACGTCTATATACACTACACAATTTGACGATGCGATCATGTTCTTCTTCATATCTCAATCTCAAGCACCGTAATCTATGATTATCTTGTATGGGATACTACAATTTCTTTAGGAATGTAAAGATAAAGTGGACCCATTGATGTGGTGTTTAGAGTTGTACCTACGTATGAGTAATAAGCAAGCAGCAGTTTGTGCGCATGACGTTCTGATTGAAAAGACAAGATTTCAAATAGGCATATCAATACATCATCTTCTCAGCTCAGTCAATACACATCTACTACTGGGCATAAGTCACCTATTCTTTCTTAGGCTCATCTTCAGGTTCAAGAGGTCTACCTGGATATGCAGCATTGGATTTTTTATAAGCTTAATTTGACTTTCTTCTGCCACCTGACTTCTCAAACACGTAAAGGCGCCTTCACCAGAACCTTATGGGTCAGCTAGAGGGTGCACGCTCCCATAGGTATAGGATTTATCGTATCCTGTTTGCCTATCGTTCACAGCCGATTATTTTAACCTAACTATCTTCACGCTCACTATTCCTGACGGGGTAGTCCGATTATTTTCTTATATATAAAACAAATTAAGTTAAAATTTAGTAGAGCTCAAATGGACGAATAAATTAAGGAAGTGCAAACTGTAGCAATTGTCAGTGCATATATTTTTTATAATTAAAATAAATAAACCACCACACGCATGTTTTAATTTTTTTTTGCTATCTATACACATTTAATTGAAATGTATTTATTATAAATTATTGTTATCTCTTAGTTTGATTATCTATACACCGCATTTTTTAGTTTTTTAAACTATCTAATATTTACTTTTACAATAAAAAGAATGTGAGTCACTGACAAATATATTTAGAACATGTCCTTTCATTTATTTGATATAGCACAGTCATTGCTTAAGATGCTGAACACACGTAGTCACCAGACCTAATTAAAAGTAACTAAATTGCCTTAAAAACCCCTTTGAAGAACTACACCTACAGTATGTGGTTCTTCAAAGGTGTTTTAAAAGTTTCTGCGGGGTCCACAGCGCTCTGGTGCCTAATTTTCGATTTTACGACTTGAAAGCATAGACAGAAGTTTTGCTGGTGAAATGTCATTTGTTTCATATTTAGAAACAGTAAAACATAAGGAGTCTGCCACCTCAGTGGTACAAAAAAAAGAAAACAACGGACATAAGACATTTCACCATAAAATTTATTTCTACGCTTTCAAGTCATATGATCGAGAATTGGGACCCTGGTGTTTTTTAGTTTTAGTGAAGTCCATAGGCCGCGTGCTTGTCTGTCACCTATGTCGTTTAAAAAAAGTTATAGCAATACCGAAAATCAAATCAAAGTGCTCTTAGTAGTTAATAAAAGTGGACCGATCTGAGACTCCACGTTCCGGGACCCAGGTTTTACGTGTTATGCCGCTTATAATCACACATTAGTAAACCGTGTAAGATCTATGCGGTAGCTTTCGAGATTATCGTATAAATACAGACAAAAAGAATGCACCACATGATTTTATATACGGATGAACTTACAAAAGTTGCAGGCTGATGTGAAATTTTGCTACGAAGGAGGTGCTAGAAATATAAACATTAAATCATGTTAATTTTTGTTGCTAATTAGTTATTTTAACACGTAGGATTTAATTTTAACTGGTCTATATATATAGGACTTCAATGCCTGAAGATATATTTGTTTAAATATTGCTCTCAAAGAAGCGTCATGAGGAAATTGGTGAGTTCACTTCAGTGGTTCATTTTAAATTTATTAAATTAAAAGGGCTTTCCACCAAATACATTAATTTAACATGACAAGCAGTGTTATAATAAAATATAAAGCATAAATTCAATAACTGGTAGGCTCCTGGTAGGTAATAGACTTCAGTATCAACTGGAATCTTAATTATAGACACGTATACTTATTTTCCAGGTAGTGATATTAAGCCATTTATTGTGGTTAATGTCTGTCGGAGGATTCAACACTAGCAACATCACTACACCACAGGGTAACACCACAGATTCAAAAGACATGTAAGTACACTATTCTCCTAAACTTAGTGTACAAACCCCACCTGAGTTTGGAGCATGGGGTCCACATTTATTATGCTGCTAGGAGCAGTTTCCTTTAGTTTCTATTTTCGGCATTGTTAGATCCACTGTTGTCTGATATTCAAACCCAGTAACCCTACGTCGTTGCCTCGTCCGTTAATCACCAGGTGCACCGCTAGCAAGTGAGGTCGCTTGAACCCCGGAGGTCTTAGAAGAGCCCCTTACACCCATATAAGTACACTATATAGTCTATATAATATTTTAAATGTGTTGACACACCTCTCCAGGAAGCGAGGAAGTAACTCTTAAACAAAAGGAACGGCTCGCTTGGCTCGCTGGCGAACTTGGTCAGGGTTACATGAATTAAATTTTAGGGATACACTAAGTTTCTGAACCCAGACAGCGGCAAAGGACCATATTGTTATAACCGTGGCTGGTTCCATACATTAAAAAATAATTTGTAATTGTCATCCAATATGGTGTTTGCACCGGGAGCGGTTACGACCGAGTTATATTACCTGTCGCGCTTGATCATTTTCATATTTTAAAGATTAAATGGTGCCTATTTATTTTATAATTGCAGGTATGTCATTAACGCTATGGTGTATCAAGTGGGTATTGTCACAAACAAAACGGACAATGAAACCCATTATATGGATAACATGTGAGTTCACAACAACAATTCGTCTCAGATACCTGTACCGATACCGGCGATACCTAATACATCTGTTATCCATGATGCAAAAACATAATACGCATTCAACTTCGCCTTAACAACTCTATTATTATAATGTTTCTATGCATCACGTTTCCTCGTACTTATTATGCCCCCCAGTTGTACCCCGGGCGTATAGCTCTGGCTTCCTTCCTCTGACCGACCAATAAAGGCAAGACAGAGTCGATATTTGCTGCACTCCTTGCAGTACCGGAATGCTTCCCGCTAGCCTATTAAATGCTATTTGGTCGAGAAGTACCAGAAACTCTGAGCAATCGGAACGCCACGCATATTTAGCTCGCCATAAGCTGTGCTGCGGCTGTGTGCTTGGTTATAAAAATAACCTTGTGATACATTTTTTGACTGATAACTGAAATCGAGACTAACAGTCCTCATAGAGTTACGTTATCCTCTGAAAAGATAACGATTGTCATCGAGGATATTCTCCTAACAATACACCAACAATTTTGGTGTATTGTTTAATACTAGTGGTCACCCATTACGCAACTCTATCAAAATTCATTTCATTTGTAAGCATAAACTAATGCACATACATATTATCCAAAATTATAAATTGTAACTGCGTCAAATTTAATGTTTATCATTTCCAGCATTTTTATATTAGTAGCATGAGGCTAAAATGGAATTAAATTAAATTAGCCTTCTTCAATAACCTATCCGAAGCAAAAATAAATTTTCAATTTGAACGACTAGCTCCTAAAATATGCACGTTCAATCAAACAAACAATCTCTTCAGCTATATATACTTAAATTGTACAGTAATTTTATACCTTCATGTTTTTTAGTACAGTACTATTTAAGAATTCAATTCATACAACTGGACGCTGTAAGTTTCATAGCGAATGTAGCTCAAATTATTTTGACTTTGAGTACTTTTTGAAGTATCTACTCGTATATACTCGTATATTACCATGTCATATTGTACTTAATACTTTGCATGCCTTGATTTAATAGCGAAATATGTAATGTACTAAACATCTTGTATATATATATATACAAGATATATAGCACGTTATATATCATATTTCAGGCAAATTAAGTTAATTTAATAAGAATTGCACCTTGAAAAAGTTAAGCCCGTAGTAGACCATCATTTTTTTAATTTTTGTTACAGTGGAAATCAAGAGGCTTTAACTTTTTACCGCCATAATGGTTCTCAAGTAGACCTGAGTCAAATTGGAGCACCTCTGGTTACGAACGTGACCGCTCATAGTCTGGTGGGGATAGCTCCGGTTTCCAGTTCTCAGGGCAATTCCCTAAAGCAACTACCCTGGAATACGTTCAACCATTTTACAAATATAAAGCCTTCACATAACTCAAAAGCAGGTTTGTATTTAAACGAATTTATTATATATTTAATTTTTTTTATAATTTCTTTTAATTTCATACCAAGTATTCTTCTCTGGTGTCTCACTTTTTCCATCAGTTGAACTAACTGGTGCTAGTTCTCATATTCAAGGATAATTAACTTTCTACACCTTATACAATTTTGATTATCTTTATCCAGAGATTAAACAATACCAGATATCTTACCAGTGAAAGTTAAATTGAATCCAACGATTGGGATATTACCCGGAAAGACTGTTTAAGTAGGGTAATTTTCTAAAATCTCAAACCAAAAAAGGTTTAAAATATTTTTTTTCTAATTGAATTTTTTGGTGTTAGTACAGACAGTAGATGCTCAGATTTCAGCACAACGCTCAAATGTGTGTGAAAGCTTAACTATTAACGGTATATACATAGCAGTCCACTACTGGAAGTAGGCCTTTTCCAATTTAAGCCATAACACATTATTATCATTATGTCTCCATCTTCACGGGCATCTTCTTTTTTTTGCTACGAAGATACCCGGTCTTTTGGTATGCTTACATGGGGACATATTGGTCCAACACGCAGAGGCCCTTTGAGAATTTTAATCTAATAGGAAATGGGACCCCCCGCCCCACTGCAGACAATCCACGCTCGCCTTATGTAGAAGAACGATAATGGACCACCTCCAATGGGAGTTAAACTATTGTAAAATATGCTAGCTACAAAATGGGCTATTGGGTTGGGGGTTAGATGAACTGGGTGATTATAACTATGGATGAAGGCGGCGTCTGCCATTTTAATATCTGATTATCAAAATGTTGGCAGACGGTGACTCGCCAACACACTAGATAGGCCCCCTATACAATCGCCATAGGCATACAAATAACTTTTATTATTATTATCAGTATTGCGCTTACGTTTCCTAGGTCGTCGGGCTGATAGTTTATCAATCACACCTTAATCCCGAATGGGGTGTATTCCTGTCCTGTGTTTATATATTAACCTACATTAATTTCCAATTTAAGCCATAACACACAGTATTGCGCTTACGTTTCCTAGGTCGTCGGTCTTATAGTCTATCAATCACACCTTATCCCCGAAGCGGTGTATTCATGGTCTGTGTTTATATATTAACCTACATTAATTAAGTAATTTCTTTTCAGTATTAAAACAGTTGCCCCCCTCTATAACAGTAAATGGCGATGCTCTTTCAAGAAATGACGATAAACGTGTGAAAAGGACAACTAATAACTTAAACAAAAGTTTATTCAAGCGAGGTACTTTAGAAAGGAACACGCCTGTGAACGTACATGAGGGGGCAGCAGTCATTTCCCAGACAGCTGGTGTTCAGTCCATCGCTATACCACCTCTTTTAACTCTTAATAACAATTTGTCTCAGATACCTGTACCGATACCTAACACGTCTGTTGTTCACTATGCTAAAATAAACACGCTTTTAACTTCGCCTTAATGCGCTTTGATAATATGTGGTAGTTACATTATGATTTCAATTTAGTATTACCACAGTTGGTGCAACAAACATAAGTTAACAGAAAATTGTCTATCGAATATAAATAATATGGCCTCCTCCGTTTTAGAAGACGTTTAAAAAGGTTAGAAATCTTAAAATAACAGAGTTTATCCCTGTACAAATAAATAATAGTATGGAACACGGTAGTTTAAAAGTATGTTGAAGTTTCACAAAAATAAAATTTCTATTTAACAATGTGTTTATTCTTATAACCCATTTGTTGGTCGACCTGCTGTTGAAATTTTTCCATTAGGCCTTCAACCAGGCTTTACGACTGCCATTTTACTGGCAACCGGGACCAACGGCTTAACGTGCCTTCCGAAGCACGGAAACGCTCGCAAATGTAAATGCGAGCAAATGTAAAATAGCGAAAGTTGCTTAAGGCAGTTGTCGTATTCAAAACACTGTGTCCGCGGGACCACGAGCGCTTCTGGGTTTATACTCGTATGTATGAATTTTTTTATGTATGTTTTTATAAATTAACAAATACGAGTATGTTTATAATTTTTCTAGACCCGAGAAAACAATAATTAAAGTAATTTCGGCTAGACGGCATTGTGTGAGAATCTCTCAAAATATTTACTATTATTGAAAATATACCTCTGCCTACCCCTTCGGGGATAAAGGCGTGACAATATGTATGTATGAAAATTTCCAGATACATTGTTATCTACGTTTTTAATTGCATGCAGACACCTTAATTGGCCGATATATAGTATACAGACTTCACCTAAGATAATTTGGGGTTACACGTGTACTTTTTCTAGAGCCCTGTCTTCTCAGATAGTGCTGGACACAATAATACCTACCTGCCTACTCCCTTATCTTTATTTATTTAGTCTATTCATTTACATGTAACGATAGTCTACCAATTTTATGAGAATTTTCAGAGTCTTTTCATCTTCCTAAGCCATGCAGCCGTTCAGCATGGTGTCTTACCGATACACTAGACTGGTTTAGTACTGTACTGTTTAATTCAATCAATGGGATGGAACCACTAAGAAATATTAAAAACACTGGTGTGTGTGGTAACGTCATATCCAATATTCCACTTCGTGACATCCGTTTTTAAAACTCCGTGACTTTTTCAAGAATAAAAAAACTGTAGTAACTATTTAGATTTCTAGTAATTTAATCAATCAGCCGGCAACAATGCCGAAAATGAAAAGATAATGGTACCTAAAAGCTCCTATCATCACAAATAAAAAAAGTAGCCCCAAGCTCTAAATCGCGGTAGGGTTGGGAACAACTGAAAATAGGTACATTAAGATAAAGAGAGGGATATTTTAGAAAAATTAATAAATCAATTATTGTCGGATAATTATTTTGGGACTGATATATTATAGTAACGTCATGAAGAAACTAAAGTAGCTTTTCAAACGACTCGACTTTTTTAGATATTTCCCGAGCATATGAAGTCGCAGGCTTAATATGGTTTATAATCAATATAAACAAAATGTATAAGTACTTAGATGAAGTAATTGAAGTAGGTTAATGCGCCGACTTGAACTTTGGTCTCAAGTCTTTTGTGTAAGGTGTTACCTGGCGAAGGCTACGCACGCGTCAAAGTCACGCATGCGCCGGGATGTATTTAATGATTTGTCGCACCCCTCGAAACATTGATACTCTAGCTATGTAAAAGAACAAATCATAAATAAACCAATCCCCATTATGAAGTATACAGAATTTTGTTTATAACACGAGAACTGCGTACTGAAGTCGGATAAATAAGTGCCAACATGAGTTCACCAAAGCTTAATGAAAGATGTCCCAGTAATCTCAGTAATAGCAAGAAACTCCTCAGCAGTGACTCGAAGGAAGACTCTTTGGACAATTCTGTGAGTGTATTTATATATTATGTAATCTGTATTGTGTTAAGCCTCCGTGTTAGTCATAAAAAGTTAACAAGATTAGTAAATACGCATGTGGTGTTAAAATGTAACTTTAAAAAACAGTAAAGGCTATATCACTATCTTTTAAATTCTGAAAAATAGTTCAGCCCTCCAGCTAGGCCCATACATACTCTATGAACTTTAACGCTTCCTAACGGAGTGATCTCTAATGGATGAAAACATTATAATTTTAGGTTACTGAGGCTTTCGGTTGGGCGTTAATAGATCAGCGACATAACCCGTAATTTATTTTTGAAAATTCTCTGCAGGTTAGAGAGTCTATGAAGACAGAAAGATCTGGAAAAAACGAGGAGGACTGGCGCCGTCGGACCATCATCGTAGAAAAGAAAAATGGCACCTACGGCTTCACACTACAAAGCTACGGCATACATTACAAAAAGGTAGATTAATATAGTATTTTTTAAGTAACACAAAGTACTCATATATTATTTTTAATTGCTTAAGCGTTAAAGGCTCCTCCATGCTTTGCGATAAACAAAATGTGTGTTAAGCACAGGCAAGCGTTGCGAATTGTGTAGAGCTTTAAAACAAAATGTTAGTGAAGAAAGAAATTCCTTATTTTTTAAAAGTATATTTTTTTTTAGGAACAGGAGATTGAAGTTATTACGTACGTTGACCACGTGGAGGGAGAGGGGCCAGCATCAGCAGCCGGCATGCGCGAGGGCGACGTTATACTCTCCATAAACGGCACCGACGTTGAACGCGCTGATCACGCAGCCATTGTCGATGCTATAAACCACTGCGATTCCAGAATGCGTATGGTGGTCATTTTCGAAGATTGCGTACGCAAAGTTGAACTACATCTCAAATATATTAACCTCCAACGAACTTTGCAGTCAAAAATGAAAGAGCTAGAACAGCTCACTATCCGAGAAAGACAGCTATTCGACTCTAACTGGAAGACTCATAGCTTGCCCTCGCAAAAGAAGAAAGCATCACCATCGGATTTAAATTCTGACACCGAAGAAAATAACCTGAGTGAAAGTATAAATAATTCGTATAATCGACCCACATTATCCAGCGAGAACGTGACTGCAAAACCTCCACCACCAAACAACATATTTATGTATCAGTACTTAGATCCACGGTATGGAGCGTGTCTTATACAGCCGAATTTACAAACTGGTAGTTTCGTCATCACCGTTGGTTCTCCAAGGAATAGGCGGGATTGTCACCACTATGTTTTGAAACCATCTAACGAATGTCATCGAGCATCTGAAAATTATAAGGCTAGTAGTACAAAACACAATAAAGGCCACCGAAGTAGTCACAGCCATGGATGTACTCCTTGCATGCCTGCTTACAATAACCAAGACGCCAACAGTCTGGAGGCTTATGATCTCGCTAGCCCCTGTTGTGATCCGCATTGTGTACCAAACGCCAGGAAAAAAACTCGAAGAAAACGTGAATGTTCCAAAGAGCATAAAAAAAAAGAAAAATGTCAACAAGTTGATAAATGTACTCAAAAGTCAGACAATGGTCCACAAATACGAACTAAGAAAGTATGTCAATCAGGACACTGTTCCAGTCGCTATCGTTATCTAACAACAGAGTCTACACAAACGAGTCAGTGCAGTCTTCAATCGTATGCAACGAGTAATGTCACAGCGCCGTGTGATAATTCAGCTTCTAGTTACAGCACTTCATTAAGCAGTGATACATTGTTTTGGGACAACGATCGGACTGAGGCTAAATCTTCACCAAAAATTCAATACCAGAGTAGCCACCAACACGTTAAACCGAAATCCTGGGATAATTTAACAACTAAGGCATTTGGTGGTTATGGTTTTGGATACGGATATCTAGATACCACGGCAAAACAATCTAACAGGTCGAAAAGTCATGGGCGAAATCATAGTAGTCGTAGCACACAAAGTCATCACGAGTACCAACACCATTCGCATGAAACTCACAGACAGAGTGCTCCGCATCATTACTCTGTATACGCAAGAAGTCATAGTCACTGCGCACCTACGAAATCGACGGAGAGTCTCATCATGGTGCCCAAATACCAATTGGAAAGCAGCGGGTCGGAGAGTAGGCTTGCTTGCGACTGTGTTGAATCCATTGAATACTACCGTAGAGTCAGTAACAGTAAAAGTCCAGGTGATGCCCATTCAACTGCATACTATACACATTTTATATATCCTACTCACACATACAAAAAGAAGGATAACAATGTGAGCTCAGAAATAACTAGACTTTAAAAAGTGAGATTAATTATAGCAATAATCGAAACAGTAACTGCTCAACTATAAGGCCTAACGTATAAATTAGATCCCATTGTCTATTTACTGTAGAAGCTATTTGTAATTTAATAAGTCGCCCCCATAGCTGCTGTTAACTTAGAAATCATAATTTTTTTAATACATATAAAACTAAAATCGGTCTTTCTTTTTTGCCTTGATTAATTTTAATATGAGCCTGCATATCATGGGATATTCTTGTAAAACCTAATACAAAGGAAAAGTTATGAACTCTAGAGCCATACACTTGTCCGTATGTCGGTCCGTCGGTTTACATTATGCTTAGCAAAGCAAAGCAAATGAACTGTAGAGCAATAAATAAACAAAGATTATGCAAATTGGTACACAGTGCCATCTAGACCAAATTAAGCTAAAACAAACTTGTTCTATGAGATCTAGATAACTGAGACCGTTATTATACAAAGAAAACGACCAAACCACGAAACAAACAT
Organism: Thumatha senex; assembly: GCA_948477245.1. Classification (NCBI taxonomy): domain Eukaryota; kingdom Metazoa; phylum Arthropoda; class Insecta; order Lepidoptera; family Erebidae; genus Thumatha; species Thumatha senex. Next base: position 18,426,704 of record OX419725.1, on the reverse strand, counting down.
TTGTGGGTCACACAAATATTTGTTCCGACCCAAAATTCTTACATAAAGGTACAGTGCGGTATTTCCTCACATTACCACTGCGCTACCGAGGATGGTACTCGTACACGAAGCTACCCAGGTCATATAGAACGGTATGTTTCGATGCTCTCTAAATTAAGAGTAAAGTTAGTTAAGTTAAGTTAAGCTTGTCATACCGACTTAGGGTGTGGAAGAATTGAAACGGGAGAAAGGAGAGGATAGAAAGAGTCATACATATTAGGACTACGTGAGCAGACTGCTTAAAAACGGATGGGTCAAAAGTATTATGAATATAGTAATATAAAGCGATTAATGAATCTGCAGGAAGCGAAAGAAGTAAGCATGGATCGCGAAGCCTGGCGACCTGTGCTCTCTGATTTGATCAGGGATACAGTGAGATAATAGTTAGTTCGTTTAAAAAATATTAGGTTGATATTAGAGACGGGACAGTAAAGCCAGGTATCGTTACAGGAAAACTTTTCTTGAAGAATATCCATAACTTATGAAGTTTTTCTAAACTGCATACACAGTTTTAGAAAAAAAGGTACTTTGGAAATAGTAAATTAAAGCAAAAAAAAATATGCCCATATTCCAGAACTATTTCATAAGAGGATCAAAAAGACTATGGACCATTTTTTTAAGGTTTATTCATGTACGTACTAGACATGAAATGAAAAAGATTTTATTTTAAAATTTCAAAATCATGGAAATAATAGACTTAAAAAGGTTACGAATTCGAAAAAAAACGTACAAGCAGCAATTATTTTAAGAGTCATTTCATAGATCATCTATATTTGCGTTTGTGTTTTAAAATACATGCTTATAATTGTTTTTCCTAAACACTAATTATATTTTACATTTGAAGCTTCTATGTTTGAAAAGAATGTTCTAACAAATGTCCCACAATATTTATTTATTTATTTTTTAGGATTAATGTGGTAGATTATCCTGAGTGTCAACTTGATATTGTAATTTACCTACCGTAGCACTATGTGTCACCATTTTTTCGGATGTCCTCTTATTACCTATTATAAAAACGTGTAAAACAAATCATTTAGAAAGACAGAGTCAAACTCCAACGTGTTAAAGTAGTTAGGAAGTCAGGCATATTTTTGGTAATATTTCAATATTTTGATTTAATGCATAAATATAATAAAAAAAATTATATCATGATATGCTGAGGTCTCGGGTTCATTTCCCGGGTCGGAATTAATATTTGTGTGATACACAAAATTTGTTTTGGAGTTTCCTATATTATATGTATGTATTTAAAAATATATAAGTAGTGTGTGTTTATCAGTTGTCTAGATTTCATAGCACAAGCTTAAAAGCTTGGGCTAGATGGCGCTTTTAAGCTTATGCTATAGGATTTAGAAGATTTTAAATAAAAATTGAACATATTTGATAGAGGTTAACTACTAAAATAACAATGGCCCGATCTAGTATTTATTGCTGCGCTTAAGATTTCGAAAACAGTAGTCATGAGTTTGTTGCCAGGTTCTTCCTCTGGCTCTTCCTATTGTTTTGCGAATCTGGCAGTGAATGTAAATGTAGAAGCAATAATCTTGACGTTCATTAGTGTTACTAAGTGACCTACAGGAATAAAGATTTTTCTTCCTGTAGAATAAAGATTTTTCACTTTCATTCATTTTTACAATTTCATTTGTGATTTATCACGCTATTTTGTCTAAAGGCTCGTTAAAGAGCTATTCAAATTTTCAAAATTCTACTATTATCACGCGAACCAAGGTAGTAGGCAACAGAGTAGAGGAAATATAACTACAATAAAGATTACAAAATTTAGAATGTATTGTCGCCAAGTAACGCCGGATTCAGATTATTAAAATAATCCTCAGATTATTAAAATAATCATGTCATCAAGAGCAACTTGTGGTCCAGACAGGACTATTATTATTCTGTAGTCGCTTAGAAGCTTACGCCAATAGCAGATATTATACTAGCTGATGCCCGCGGCTTCGCTCGCGTGAAATTTGATTACTACGAAAAAGGTGTTTCCCGTAGGAATAAGATATTTTCCAGGTATAATTCCCTATGTGTTAATCCAGAAAATGTTCGATCTATATCACAAATTTCATCTAAATTAATATGATTAAGGAACAAACATCCAAACACATTAAAGTCTTCACTAATTGTCACTATTATAATAGTAAAAGGATTACACTCTCGTGGGAATACCGGGAATTCCTTTCTTGGTGCTCATCTAAAGTACCTAAAGAATGCTATTACCAAATATTTGGTTTCTATGTCTAATGCCTATACCTGGTTTTAACAATATCGTTCCAGTTCACGTGGAAATACCAGGAATTCCTTTCCTAGTGCTCATTCAAAATATCTGATGAATACTTTCACTAAATGTCACGTTTTCACGTTTAATAGTTTAGGCTATTTATGGTTCATCCACGTAATTCTCGTTCCCATGGGAATACAGGAATAAAATATACCATTTGACACTCACTGGTAATTTAACTTCCTATTGGTGAAAGAATATTCAAAATCAGTTCAGTAAATCCTTAGAAACTCACATCATCACTTGCAAAAATGTCGGGTTTAAAATTTTCTCTACAATCAAAGAAACCCTTGAATTCTAGTTATAACGAATAGTAATATCATCTTCTAAACTATAAAATTCACTATACTTATGTAAAACAAAGTCAGAGGTTTAGTATATACCTAAATTTGTCAAAATTTGGTTTAAATATAACGATAATTGTTTAATTTGTCGGAAAAAATTAAGCCGATTTAGGGCTTTCTTTGAAAACACTGCCTAAACCCTGAGAAATATTAGAAAACTATTTACAACAATTTTATTCGTTTATTAAAGATTTATTATAGGTCTATGAAGCGCTCGTGGCCCCGTGGACTCAGTGTTCTGTAAACGATAACTGCGTTGAGCAACTTTCATTATGGCTGGTCCTCGGATGGGTGACCACTTTGTGGCATTTACTATTGCGAGTGTTTCCGTGCTTCGGAAGGCACGTTGAGCCGTTGGTTCCGCTTCCCAGTAACATGGCAGTCGTTAAGCCCAGTTGGGCGGCTTGAAAAATTTCAACAGCAAGAATATCTAGATCAATAGTACCTACACTAAAGCCGTTTTCGGAGTAGAAATCCAGATCATGGCAAGTTTCATTACAATCGATTCAATAGTTACGACGTGATACTCATTATCATATCAAAAAGACTGACATTCAGAAAAAAAACTGTTTTGTCTTCAGAATCGTATTTACGAGGGTAAATCCAAAAGTTCTTAACCTGACAATGAAAAACAAAGAAACGTGGGTGTAAATTATTTTTTATTTTTCTACACTATTTGCCAATCCGATGTGGTGGTCTCGGGATTCGTTGTGCGCTTGATGTGGGCCTGCCGGCTTTTCTGGCGTCTGCGCATGGGGTTGCAAACCTTGTTACTACTGTACTCAATTATGATGGTGACGAGGGGAGCTTGCCTTTTGTGTCGGATGCCGTGTCAGCTTGGTCGGCCCTCAATATGGGTGCTTCGATCCCTGAATCGGGGCACCTTCAGCGAGCGTGGGATGATGTAGGGGTGAAGCGACTTCTGGAGCAGTTGGTGGAGGCGGCAACGGGAGCCGATAAGGCTAGACTGCGGGCTGTGTCGCAACCAGAATCTGGAGCGTGGTTACCTTCGCCCCACCTGGGCACCCTGCTCGACTCCGACTCTCTGCGTGTGGCAGTGGCTCTACGCCTGGGCTGTAAGGAGTGTGAACCCCATATATGCACCTGCGGTTCCATGGTGGAAGCGGATGGCCATCATGCCTTGAGTTGCCGACGGTGCACTGGGAGGTTTTCGCGTCACCACGCTCTGAACGATATAATCCGTAGGGCCCTTATATCGGCAAACGTGCCTTGCTTGCTTGAGCCTCCGGGTCTGAGCAGGTCGGACGGTAAGAGGCCGGACGGGCTGACTTTGGTTCCCTGGAACAACGGCAGGTGCCTAATTTGGGACGCAACTTGCGTCAGCACCGTCGCCGCCAGCCACCTTAGTCGCACGGTTTGCTCCCCGTCTGCTGCGGCGGAAGATGCCGGCTCGAGGAAGAGACTAAAGTACGCTGATTTGGAGCCGCTGTACCACTTCGTGCCGGTGGCGGTAGAGACCCTGGGGAGCTGGGGCAGGGAAGCCAAACATTTCATAAAGGATATTGGGAAAAGGCTCCAAGAGACGACCGGTGACTCTCGATCCGGATCGTTTCTGGTGCAGAGGCTGGCCATCGCAATCCAGCGTGGAAACGCGGCAAGTGTGATGGGCACCTTTCCACCGGGAACGGTCAGGAGCGGGTATTTAAATAGTTTGTAAGGTTGATATTATTTTTCTATCTAATAAAGTACCTTTTTTCTACATAGTCACCATCTAGTTCAATGCACTTCTTCCATCTGAACAGCAACTTATTTATACCTAAAAAAAAATGATTCCGGAAGGTCTTCAAAATAACCATTTACTGCATCTATGACCACTTCTTTGGTTGAAAATTTCAAACCACCTAAATGTTTCTAGAAAATAAATGATAATCCGAGGGGCTAAATCCGGCGAATAAGGTGGGTGGGGCAATAATTCGTAACCACAATTATGGATTGATTGATTCGGCAGAAGTGTGAACCCGCGCGTTGTCTTGATGGAACAAAACTTTCTTACGAACATACCCGGCCGTTTTTCTTTGATTTCTACGCGAAGCCGTCGTACTCGTAAAAGGTTAGAATAATAACTCGAATTTATAGTTTGGCCTTTTGGTAAATAATCTACAAAAATGATTCCGTTCGCATCCCAGAATACCGAAGCCATGACTTTGTTACTCGACAAAAGGACCTTAGCTTTCTTCGGAGAGGGTGAGCCGGATCTTTTCCATTGTTTCGATTGTTGCTTGGATTCGGGAGTATGGTGGTGAACCCAGCTTTCATCCATAGTAACAAACCGGGACAAAAAAACCTCGGGATCTGCCTCAAAAAGCTCCAAACAGTCACGCGAAATTGTGAAGCGCACCCAACGAGCAGAAATCTTATGGAACCCCAGTTCTTGAGTTATGATGTTTTGAACTCGACCATAACCGATGCCTGTGATCTCAGCTATCTTATTGATGGTCAATCTTCGGTCATTTAGTATAAGATCACATATTTTTTCGATGTTTTCCTTGGTGGTAGACGTTGAAGGCCTTCCACACCTAGGATCATCTTCAACGCTCTCCCGACTTCGCTTAAACTCAGCTACCCATTTTTTTACACCGGAATAGGATGGAGCAGATTCTCCTAATGTGCTCACCATATCTTAATGAATATGTTTTGGTGATAGACCTTTTTTATGCAGGTACTTAATCACTGCGCGATGTTCGATTTTGTTCATTCTTGAAAATCTTTTCCGATAACGCACTAACTGAACCAAACTCTGCTCACTTGCTACTGAATATATATATAGTACAGATAGAGGGTAGATTAAAAAAAAATGCATTGCTTTATCTATGTTAGGCCACGAACTTTTGGATCCACCCTCGTATTTAGAATGCCATACTAAAGATTTTTTTAATATTTCCAATGTATAGTATTCCAACCCTCTAGTGTTTTATTCCCCTTCTCATGTTAGTGTATTTACTTCCAAGCCTACTTTTTTGCCTGCTAGGAGCAGCTTTTGTTCGGCTTTTAACTTTCGGCATTGATAGGAGCGACTGCCTTAAAATTGTAACACTTCTGAGTGTCGGTTACATATTCATAAGATTTGATATACTAACCTTATTTCTGTATACATCCCTTTGTGGAAACAAACTCAATTTTCACAATACTTTAGTTATAACATTAATCTTATTTTTCTAATTATTTAATATGTTAAAACATTTCATTCTGTTTGTTTTTGTTTTGAACGACATGAGTTTGACGTTGTCAAAACTGTCACGGTCGTTTCGTGTCTTTTGGCGCGTTCTAAAATTAACGCGTGCTGTCTATGGTGTCTTTCAGTTTGGTGCTGGACATTGAACTTAGATAGATTAGCTGTCCTGACTTGCATCCACACATAATATATTGCGTGCGGTGTGACAAACAGGAATAGTAAGGTCTTCATGTTGGTCTTGTTTATTATGCCAATGTTTGTCAAGGCTGTATGGCCGTATGACTTTAGCCTGCCGTAATCGAGCAAAAGAAAAGATAGGAGCTCGTTTTTTTTCGAAAACATGGCGTCATGAAAAAGCGCCTGGTCATGGTGATTTAATTCGGATTAATATCCGAAGCGTCTTTATATCAAATATGTATATACAATAATTGTTGTTATGAGGTGAGAATATTTGTTTTGATTTGTTTTCTTCGTAATCGCTAAGATTACTTGGCATTTACAAATAATATTTTCTTACAATGTATTTCAGTACGATTTCAGTCGACTTTGTATTTCAGTCTGATTATCAAGAGACTTAGCAAATAACCTGAAAAAGATTGATGGTAGAATGATCTAGTTAAAACCCCACTGAAATAAGTGGTAAGTTAAAACTGTATAATCTTTTAGACGATATTTCTTAACAGAATGTTGAGGGAGAAATTGTTTTTTATTACAAATAACTAATGTCTGTAACTTTTCTATTGTTACAGGGTTTTTTTTTATTTACGGCTTTTGTTTTATTTAGTATTATCTTGGATCTTCAGGATATTTTATAGTTTAAACGTGTTTCACGTTCTCTGCATTCTACGTTTTTTTTACTCCTTGTGAATGTCTGTAAGGAGACTTATAGTAAGCTGAGACAATGTTCCAAGAAGAGGATATTTTTCTCTACTCTGGTTACCTACTACCTGGACTTCTAAAATAGGAAGAGATGTGAAGGATTTGGACGTTCCTCAACCTTATATCCAGATAAGTAGTAATCCTTAATTCGTTTCTATGTATAATAACTAGGTAAAGGCCGACTGATGTTGATAGTTTAAAAGGAATAACTTTTAACTTTAAATATTCATTTCTCTGTTGCCTCTGTAGATGACAACTACTTTATTGTTACTGTGTTATGTTGTAGTGTATGATGATGATGATGATGATAGGAAGCGGTGTTGTGTGTTAAACTCAGAGATTGTTTAAATATATGTCTGTATATAATTTAGATATTTTTAAGGCATCTGACAACTGCTTTAATATTTGTCATTTTAGGCCACGCCCACTTCCATACCTTGGTTTAAACTTTCGTTTGTACTAAATATAAACTTATTTTTAAGTGATATATATATATATATGAATTCCACTATGCATGACTAAGTCATTTCTTTTTACTTTCATATATGTATATTCATGTCTTCATATGGATATAGTTTAAATAAATATAATTAATAAGTTGGTACTTGAGTTTTTAATTGCATCATTCGTTTGATGGAGAGATACCTGGCGCCCCCTCTTTATAAATTCTGGTATTTCTCTGCTCCAGGTTGGTCCATACTCACTCATAGAGAGTGAGTATGGACCAACCTGGAGCAGAGAAATGCTCTGCTAGCTGGTGCACCGGTGATTCTTTGAGATAGTGTTCCTTACACATCTCCAGGGATTACCAACCGTACCTGTGAGGTGTGTTGTTGCTACCTAGTGCGCATCACCCCTAACAAGCCGTGTCTACCATTATAAGTAGCGCCCAACGTAGGGCCTTGGAGAGTGATGCAATTAAATATTAAATATGGATTTTAATTTAGTGACAACCTTGTACTTTATTGTGGGTCGCTATGGTTTTGTTAGTCTTAACCCTCAGTTTACCCGGTGAAATTATATACCACAATTAACCTCATTGAGTCCATTTGACTCCTCCATGCAAATCATCGATTTTGCTCAAAATAAAAGAAAAACTTCCATTATAAAGTAATTTAATGTGTTTAACAACAAATTTCTTATTATTTACGTATCACATTTTAATCAGTCATGTCTCAATCTTATATTTTTCTTGTACATACTAAATCACTAGAAAATATCTATAAAAAAATAAATGCCAACTTCTGGCTTCGAACTAAAACAAAATCCAAACAAAAATATAGTTTTTTTCTACTAAAAAATACAATAATATCTTAAAAAATCGTTAACAAAAATAAAAATGGTTCGTTACCATAGTAAAAAAAAAATACCTGCAAGGCCAAATCTTTGGCTTTATTGTGTGCTTGTGTGCGTACATTTCTCGAATAAGGAAAACTTTATCATCGGAATCCTCATCATCGTCCTGGAGCCAGTCGTTTCTTATCGATTCACCACCCTGTTGCATTATATTAACTAATCTCCTATTTGACGCCATATTGTTAACCTAAAATAAAATAAATTACATGAAAACACGACAAATAACAAAACAATGATTTTAAAAATTTTGTTACACAAATACCCTGTTTGAGTCCAATGGACGCATGACAAGCTGCTACTTACCTATACACGCTGCGCAGGTGGACGCCCTCCTCACCCCGCACCCGGCGCGCTACCGAATGAAGGTACACGGACGCGCGAAGTATAATTCGCGGTAATAAAGTTTTTAAGCTTGATTGAAACTTTGTGCGGAGTCCAATGGACCTAACGGGTAAATTAAGGGTTAAGGTGTACTTTAAAGGAAACTTATAAATTTTATTTAGTCTTAAGCGCTATGGTATTTTTAAGTTACTTTTGAACAAATTCACTACTTGTATGTATTTGGTTAGATAGTTAAAGCTGATAAACTTGAAACTATCCAACACCAATGAAAGGCAATATATTCAATTTAAGCTTTTAACTTAAAGAGATATTAATTTTTAAACACGCCGTGCTTATATCTACTGTTCACTATTTTTTTCATTTTGATTAGGTGCCATCACCTAAAAATTATACTTGTTTTGAATTAGAATTGAATTTAGAATTCAATATTCTATCATGGATTTTCTACAACGTCTCTCATTTACACAAAGACGAAATTACACATGAACTGACCATTCGTAAACTAGAAATTAATCATCTCTCGCGACGATCCAGTTTTTGTCAAGCATTAAATGAGACATCGAAACTTGCTCGAAGGGGTAGTTTGAAATTTACTGATTTAGTCAAGACTAATTTGACTTCGGAATTAGAAGTGTGTCAACGAAAAGTTGAGGCGGTGTTGTGTGTTAACAAAACTCAGAGATAGTTTAAATGTATGTCTGTATATAATTTAGATATTTTTAAGGCATCTGACAACTGCTTTAATATTTGTCATTTTAGGCCACGCCCACTTCCATACTTTGGTTTTAACTTTTGTTTGTACTAAATATAAACTTATTTTTAAGTGGCCCTATATACCGGGCGGTTCCTTTCTTATCACATTAACTGAAATGCCTGATAACACTCCCTGATATAAACCTAGTCATATCCATAGAATAATATTATTGAGAAAAAAATAAAAATGCATTTTTAGAATACCATAAATAGAATAAAAATAGTCGAAAGTTAGAACATCCCGTTTTTGTTTATTTATAATGAAAGTACTCTCACCTTTGAAAAAAATGGCAACGTTACGGTTGCCATAACAACGCGTGTTTATGTTGACAAATGGCGGCAGAATGATCAATCAAACCAATACCTAGTTACCTACTGCACTTTTATTTTTCTAAATGACTACTTGCCATTTTAACAGTTCTAATAAAAACACTTCACATTTATACCTAAATAACTTAAATTTTTATGTTCTCAATATGTTCACCATTTACGTCTATGCACCGCAGACATCGTCGTATAATATGGTCTCCGCGGTCTCCTTGGCACAGTGCTGGTTATCCCGCAATCTTTGCACAGCTATTATTTACAAAGATTCGGGATTCAGAAGGACATGTGCGACTGTTTCCGAACTTCTCACGGTATGTCCTTACCTTTACGCTAAGGCCGCATTTGCCGTAAATGAGGATCATGCCAGTGAACTAAGAGGCGGTATAATTCATCGTGGCATCGTGTCAAACAGAAAATAAACAAAAATCACGTCAAATTTTTTTTATTGTATTCACCTAAAATCGTAAAATTTTTAATGAGACTAAAATAGTTGTTAATTTGAATAACTCAAAGTACATCAATGCAGCCGGCCGCCATGACCTAGAGCGGCCTTGTTCAAAAAGTATCGACATATCGAAACAATATGTATAATTTCGAGACTCTTAGCAGAATATTAAAACAAATTAAAAGTAATTGTATTGTGTCTGACTGGTATGTTTTATTTGTGTTGCGTGTATGTGGCGACCATTGTTTATTTTATTTCACTTTACCTGATGTGGGTTATTTTTGCATAAGATAGATAATCCTATACTCATTATTTAATAACATAATTATAATATTCTTTAAAAACTATAAATTTTAGAGATTACAATGACAGTCTTATTGCTAAGAGTGATCGCTTTCTGAAAACACAACCTGAGTATCGAAAGAGAAGGTCAAGAAAGTAATTAAAAATTACAATCTTGAACTAAAACACTTGTACTGTTCCATTTATTTATTACTCAAACCTGACCGGTTTCGCCTTACGGTATTTTTAAAGGTTAGCACATATTATTTGTATTTCGGATGTCATTGAGTACAATATGGTAACTTATCTTATCAATGACATCCGAAATACAAATAATATGTGCTAACGGTCAGGTTTAAGTAATAAATAAGTGGAACAGTACAAGTGTTTTAGTTCAAGATGTGTAGCAAGTTCTACCAAGTGCCATCAATCACCAGTAAACAAGTAATAAGTAAACAGTCTGTAAAAATTACGAATTTATAATACGTACATAGTAGTTAATTTTGCGTGCCGTGATGATTAAACTGTAGAAATGGTGGATGATAAATCCACCATTTCTATTAAACCCGTACCAATTATTAATACATTATTATTTTAAAACCATAATCTCTTGCTATGTGACTTTTGTATCGATATTTTATGCTTGAGGTAGAGATTTTATTAGACGGTGATATTTTAATAAATATCCAATTATCGATATTTGTTTCACTGTTGAACTCCTTAGCTATGCGGCTAGGTCAGATAGAGAATTTTTTTTTTTTTATTTTTCGCACTCTCTAACGAACGACTGAGAATTGTCAACTTTATTTCATTGAAATGTGGTTGAATTTTATTTAAAAATATCTTAGTAAGAGCGGCAACGTGTCAGGTCGATGTCCGAGGTACTGACCTAGGCAATGTAGGTATTGCCTAGGTCAGTTCTTTTCTAAAAAAAAACATGATGATGAAATAAATTAAACAAACATAAGCGAATCCTGGCTAAACTGATTAGTATTTTTGGTTCATGTTGGTATTTTCGCAGAAGACAACATGTACTGTAGGTGGTTCAAATTAATGTGATATCCTCGGCGCCACTCGGTTTATGAATCCCACTATGCATGACTAAGCCATTTCTTTTTACTTTCATATATGTACCTATATTCATGTCTTCATATGGATGTAGTTTAAATAAATATAATTAATAAGTTGGTACTTGAGTTTTTAATTGCATCATTCGTTTGATGGAGAAATACCTGGCGCCCTCTCTTTATTAATTCTGGTATTTCTCTGCTCCGGTTGGTCCATACTCACTCCCTATACTCATGCTCTGCTAGCTGGTGCACCAGTGATTCTTTGAGATAATGTTCCTTACACATCTCCAGGGATTACCAACCGTACCTGATGAGTGTATGTAGGTGTGTTGTTGCTACCTAGTGCGCATCACCCCTACCAAGCCGCGTCAACCATTATAAAATTTCGGAAAATCCTGAAAAACTTCCATCTGTAGTTCTAATTATTTTAAGCGCTCGTGGCACCCTGACTCCGTGTTCTGTAAACGATCACTACGTTAAGCAACGTTCGCTATAAGTGGTCCTTGGATGGTTGACCACTTTGTGGAATTTACGTTTCCGTGCTTCAGTAGACACGTTAAGGGCATTACCTCGCTCAAATCCCGAAAACAAGGTAAGCTTAAAGAAGATTGCAGATGATAACGTTTGTGCCCTTATAAAAAATATATGGTATATTTAAGGTCATCACAAATACATTGTATTGTTTAAAATGTTAATAAACTTCCCAAAAATTTTCTCTGTAACAGCTAAATAGTTTTAGAATTTATAATACGTACATAGTAGTTAATTTTGCGTGCCGTGATGATTAAACTGTAGAAATGGTGGATGATAAATCCACCATTTCTATTAAACCCGTACCAATTATTAATACATTATTATTTTAAAACCATAATCTCTTGCTATGTGACTTTTGTATCGATATTTTATGCTTGAGGTAGAGATTTTATTAGACGGTGATATTTTAATAAATATCCAATTATCGATATTTGTTTCACTGTTGAACTCCTTAGCTATGCGGCTAGGTCAGATAGAGAAATTTTTTTTTTTTTATTTTTCGCACTCTCTAACGAACGACTGAGAATTGTCAACTTTATTTCATTGAAATGTGGTTGAATTTTATTTAAAAATATCTTAGTAAGAGCGGCAACGTGTCAGGTCGATGTCCGAGGTACTGACCTAGGCAATGTAGGTATTGCCTAGGTCAGTTCTTTTCTAAAAAAAAACATGATGATGAAATAAATTAAACAAACATAAGCGAATCCTGGCTAAACTGATTAGTATTTTTGGTTCATGTTGGTATTTTCGCAGAAGACAACATGTACTGTAGGTGGTTCAAATTAATGTGATATCCTCGGCGCCACTCGGTTTATGAATCCCACTATGCATGACTAAGCCATTTCTTTTTACTTTCATATATGTACCTATATTCATGTCTTCATATGGATGTAGTTTAAATAAATATAATTAATAAGTTGGTACTTGAGTTTTTAATTGCATCATTCGTTTGATGGAGAAATACCTGGCGCCCTCTCTTTATTAATTCTGGTATTTCTCTGCTCCGGTTGGTCCATACTCACTCCCTATACTCATGCTCTGCTAGCTGGTGCACCAGTGATTCTTTGAGATAATGTTCCTTACACATCTCCAGGGATTACCAACCGTACCTGATGAGTGTATGTAGGTGTGTTGTTGCTACCTAGTGCGCATCACCCCTACCAAGCCGCGTCAACCATTATAAAATTTCGGAAAATCCTGAAAAACTTCCATCTGTAGTTCTAATTATTTTAAGCGCTCGTGGCACCCTGACTCCGTGTTCTGTAAACGATCACTACGTTAAGCAACGTTCGCTATAAGTGGTCCTTGGATGGTTGACCACTTTGTGGAATTTACGTTTCCGTGCTTCAGTAGACACGTTAAGGGCATTACCTCGCTCAAATCCCGAAAACAAGGTAAGCTTAAAGAAGATTGCAGATGATAACGTTTGTGCCCTTATAAAAAATATATGGTATATTTAAGGTCATCACAAATACATTGTATTGTTTAAAATGTTAATAAACTTCCCAAAAATTTTCTCTGTAACAGCTAAATAGTTAGGCATGAATTTTGTATCAAAAAATATGTACTGACATATTTCACAATATGTATTGTTTTTTTTCTAATTTCTTTTAATATTTTTAAATTATGACAAAATCTCACCAGCACCCCGCTTGAAGCACCCCCGCTAAGGCCTGTGACGCTTACTCGGGACGCGTTACTTCAGTGTCTCGATGACTCTTGTGACGGGTGGGACTTTACGCGCGTTATTTTTTCCAAATAAAATCTAAAAGTCCACGTTTTGAATGTTTTATGAATGAAATCTTGTTGTAAATAGTACAAATATAATAATTTCGTAAAACAACATTAGTAATTAAGTTTGTAAATATATTTAAATTAATTACTAAAAAATAAATTTGTAATTTCGTTTTGTATTTTCAATCGATTATAGAGTAAGCCTGACTATGCCTAAATATAAGAATAAAAGTAAGGTGAAGCGTGGCCGAGCTCTCCAAAACTATTGGTAAGTACCTACCCTATTGAGTACATTATTTCTATTGTGTTTATTTTTTATCGTTTTAAGCTATCTTGAGAATTTCGAATGACGGAGGATGTAGACCTTGGTGACTGATGATGTCACCTACCTGATGGTGGACTACGAAGGTGGGTATACGAACCCAGTACCGACGCTACGTAGAACCAGCGTGTTTGGGCACATTCGAAAGGTCTCATGGAGACCTTGAAAAAAAAAAAAATAAAAAAAAAAAAATATCTTTATTTTGCATAGACCATTTTAACGGCGCTTACAAAATGTCATACACTATTTAAAATATTTAAAGCGACCACCGGTTCGGAACGCGGCCCGCCTGAGAAGAACCGGCAAGAAACTTAGGAAGGCTTTTTTTTTGATGGCCTATTTACAATTTAATATTATTTCATTTTGCCAGCAGATCATTTCCAGGCGTCCCTGTCCTGCAAATAGTCTGTAACGGAGTAAAAACCTTTTTCACAAAGCTTGTTTTTAATAAACTTTTTAAATTTATTTAAAGGTAAATTTCTCAGGTCACAGGGAAGCTTGTTGTAAAAGCGTATACAGTTACCCTGGAAAGAATCGCCAATCTTATGTAGTCGACTGTGGTGGACTGAAAGATTATTTTTATTTCTAGTGTTTATATTATGTTTATCACTGAGTTTAGAAAACTGTGATAGATTTTTCTGGACATACATAAGATTGGCAAAAATGTATTGTGATGGTACGGTTAGAATATTCACTTCTTTGAATTTTTCTCGGAGAGAAACTCTGGGGCCCAAATTATAAATAGCGCGTACAGCCCGCTTTTGTAGAACAAAAATAATATTTAAATCTGCAGCACTCCCCCAAAGGAGAATACCGTAAGACATAATACTATGAAAATAGCTGAAGTAAACCATTCTAGCCGTATCCACATCTGTTAGAGTCCTGATCTTTTTTACAGCGTATGCAGCCGAACTTAATCTAGAGGCTGTCTTTTCTATGTGTGGGCCCCACTGCAAATTGGCATCAATAGTTATACCTAGGAACACAGTTGATTCTACAAACTCTAACACTTGTCCATTCAGTTGAACATTGGCCGCAACTTGTTTTACATTTGGTAGAGTAAATTTTATACATTTAGTTTTATTTTCATTAAGGCAAAGATTATTTGAGCTGAACCAATGAACTATCGTCATAGTTATCTAATTGTCTTTTAATTTCAAAAATTAATGAGGTGTCATCTGCAAACAAAACAATCCTATTCCTGTCCCCTACATAAAATGGTAAATCATTAATATAAATGAGGAACAAGAATGGCCCAAGTATCGAGCCTTGCGGCACACCCATTGTAACCATGGATCCTACAGAACGTGTACCATTAATATCGACCCTCTGTATTCTATTGTTCAAATATGAAGACAGAAGGTCGAGAGCTTTGCCTCTTATTCCATAGTGGTGTAATTTTTTGCACAGCGTTTCATGTTGAACGCAATCAAAAGCCTTTGATAGATCGCAAAATATACCTAATGCATCGTGCTTGTCTTCCCATGCTTCATGAATACATTTTAATAACTCAACACCAGCATCGGAAGTTGAGCGCCCTTTCGTAAACCCAAATTGATTCGCATGGAGTATTTTATGACTATTAAAATGGGATAGCATTTGATTCAAGATTATTTTTTCAAATACTTTGCTCAAAGTTGGCAGCACTGACACTGGTCGGAAATTAGACGGCTCTGTAGCGCTGCCAGCCTTGAACAAGGGAACGACTTTGCTGTGTTTCATTAAATCAGGAAATGTACCACTAGAAACACAGTCATTAAACACAGTTGCTAGATGGGGCGCAATTACCTCAATTATACATGATGCAGTTTTGACCGATAACCCCCAAATGTCCGCGGTTTTCTTAATTTCGATACATTTAAATGTTTTTACAATGTCCTGAGCACAAATGTCTGTGAATACAAATGCATCCCTGCAACAAAGAACAGATTCTTCTAATAAAAGTTCAACGGAACTGGTAGATGCTTGGAGAGATTTTGTTGTCAAAATAGGTATATTTTTGAAAAAGTGTTCAAACTCCGTAGCCACTTCCAGGTCCCCTGTAACATGGCAACCATTTACTTTTAAGTGGAAATCCCTTTCAGTCACTAAAGATCTACCGCATTCAGAGTTAATGATGTTCCAAGTCATTTTTATTTTATTTACAGAATTAGAAATTTTATTTTTAATGAAGTTTGACTTAGCAAGATGACACGTTTGTTTAAATATCTTTGAATAATTTTTAACATATTCCTGAAAGGTTTGCCTAAAATTATATGATTTTTCTGAATATAATTCAAATAATTTATTTCTACTTTTAAAGATACCTGGTGTTGCCCAGTCACTGAAAACAGGACGACCACCAATCTGTAGAGTTTTTGAGGTAAAAACTTTGCCAAACTCATCATTAATCAAATTAAATAAGTGTTTATATGACTGGTCTACACAAGTGAAGTTAGGTAGATATGGTAATCTCTTTAATACATTTTCTTTAAAATTATTCAAACGACTTTGGTTAATTGGTACATATTTAATTTGTTTTTTGCTGACTTTGTTACTACTTTTAGGAAATTTTATCCATTGGCCACGATGATCTGACTCCACAGGATCCACAATACCTTTATCTATAGGTTTAATATCAGTAAAAATATTATCAATACATTTTGCACTGGTGGCTGTAATACGAGTGGGTTCTAAGAATGTACTATACAGATTAAAGGATTTAAATAAATTTTTCATTTTATTTCTCTCTGATGGAGTTAATGATGTATCTAATATATCAACATTAAAATCTCCACAAACTATTATAGATTTCTTAGAACATTGGCATTTGAACAGTGCTTCTTCAAGCTTTTCTTCAAATTTAATGTAAGAAGCATCAGGGGGACTGTATACGCTTAACAAGATGAAATGCTCAAACTCAATACTGGCAATCTCAATAACTCGCTCAATGGAGAGGGCTACTAAATCCTTACGTTCTTTAAATTTTAAGTTTTTATTAATTAATATTAAAGAGCCTCCACGTTTAGAATGTTTTCTATTGAACGAGCTAGCAACCTGGTGATTTACGAAGTTCAACAATGTGATTTGATGATCTTTTAACCAGTGCTCTGTAGCACAAAAAATATTAATAGAATTTGCATTAATGTATAGCTCTAACTCTAAATCTTTACCATTTATTAAACCTCTAACATTATGGTGCACCAGGTTTATAAAAACAATATTTTTACTAAGATTATTCTCAGGGGCCAAAGTCAACTGGCCAGATTTATTATCTGTTGTCCTATAAACTAGTTTTTTGGAATTTCATTTTCCAAATGTGAAGTATCAAAACTATCCTGCTCAATAAAAGCAGTTGTACTTGCCAATAATTTGGCTTGAAAAATTAAAAAATTAGATAGCAACAGAGCTACCTTTCGTTGTAAAAATTTTGATAGAAAATATCTATCTAATGTCAACAAACTATTATTATTGAAGATTATGTTCCAATCGAACAATTCAATTTTTTTGGAATATGATACCATGGTATGTAGTTTCATATTTAATTTGTATCTTAAGTGATTTTCCTTGTGGCTCATAGCAGTGCTGTATGGCAAGGTGGACAAAATTACTTGTTTTACTTGCAGACTTGATAACTTATCAAAAATTTTTAAAAGTTTGTCACTATTAATATTGCCTCTTCTGCCAACCAGCACCACTATAGTAGACTGCATGCAGTGTGTACCAGTCAATATAAAATCTGTAATTTGAGAGTATGAAGCTCCTGGATATGTATGATTTATTACAGAATGACTTAACTGTGATAAATAATGTCCAAAATTTTTACCTATTTCATCGCAATAGACTATGGTCTTTGCATCACTTTTTATTTGCAACTTTTCTATTATACTCGTAGATGCCTCGCAATTACTACTTGAACTTAATATACTATTATCCACACTGCACACAGTTTTAATTGGTGAAAATTCATCATTGCATCTAATTCTTTCACAACTTAAGGGTGAGGAGGGAACATGGCCTGCGGATGTCAATTGGTCATTTTGACAATGACATGAATTTACTAATTTACCTATGGCTAACACCTGTTCCCTACTCTGTTTCTCTGCTGTTTCATATTTATATGAAATTGATTTCAAAGAGTCTTGAAGTCGGTCAATCTGACATTGAAGGGCCTGTGTATCAGTTTTGTACTGTTGTGCAACAGTATCAAGTTCTAACATATACATATTTACCTGGTCAATCAGTTGCAATCTCTGTCTATTAAGTGACATGCTATTTATAAAAAACTTGTATTTATGTATCATTTTTTTAGATTTAGTAATAAACTTTTTAATTTTTAAATATTTCTTTAACTTATTCTTACTACACTTAATAATTTTTAATGACTTAGAACAGCCCCCGGTTTCATCATCAGAAGTGAGGTGACTAATGATGTCACCTACCTGATGGTGGATTACGAACGTGGATATATGATCTCAGTGACGGCACTACGTAGAACCATCGTGATTGTACTCATTTGAAAGGTATCATGGAGACCTTGGTGACTGATGATGTCACCTACCTGATGGTGGACTACGAAGGTGGGTATACGAACCCAGTGACGACGCTACCTAGAACCAGCGTGTTTGGACTCATTCGAAAGGTCTCATGGTGACCTTGTTGACTAATGATGTCACCTATTCTCATGGTGGATTACGAAGGTGAGTATAGGATCTCAGTGACGGCACTACGTAGAACCATCGTGATTGTACTCATTTGAAAGATCTCATGGAGACCTTGGTGACTGATGATGTCACCTACCTGATGGTGGACTACGAAAGTGGGTATTTGATCTCAGTGACGGCGCTACGTAGAACCAGCGTGTTTGGATCCATTTGAAAGAGGTCATGGAAACTAAGGTCACCGGAAAAATAATCTTGTTTAAAAAATAACCTAGCCTTTTAGTTTTTTTGCGGTGTAAATATGGCTATTATCACCAAACTGTAATAGCAAAAAATATTACTTTAGCTCATTTAAGTTATTATTTTTCAGGCAATTAAGAAACCAGCTAAACTCCGAATCACAAAATCAGGAACTTCAGCCATTAACAGATACACACGATCTGTCTAGTATGGCAGTACACTGCGGTATATGTTCGATAGTTTCCCTAGCTAATTTAATTTGACACTGTATTGTTAAAATGTTTGTTTTAGGTTGAAGAAGATGAAGAAGATTTACCAGATTTGATTATTGAAGAACAAGAATCACAAGCAGAAACAAAAATATATCTGGAAGACGAAGATAGATATAGCTTACTTCTTTTCCAAAATACAAGAAATAGGCGGCCATGGTGCTTTTAACTGTGGTATACAAAGTTTGAAACTTATAGGAGAGAAACGTGTTGGACTTGCTTCTAAGTTTACAGTAGAATGTTTGATGTGTAAAGAGAAGTTTTCTCTTTGTAATGTCACTGGCGACTTAGATATTAATACAGCAGCGGTCGCGGGCGCCGTTTCAGTTGGTATAGGGTATTCGCAATTAGAGGAACTGTTATCAGCATTTGACTTGCCCGTGATGTCTGAACCTGTATACCAAAAACGCCACGACATTGCTTCCAATGCCTGGGACAAAGCACTTATCTAGATGCTGCTGAAGAAGAAAAAAGAATTGCTTTAGAAAAAGGTAACGTCAGCAAAGATGGGATACCTATTATAGATGTGGTTGTAGACGGATGCTGGAGTAAGAGGTTTTACAAAAATAACTACTCAGCAATGTCAGGAGCTGCTGCCATAATTGGAAGACACACAAAAAAAAATATTTTTCTTGGCATTAAAAATAAATACTGTAGCATATCTACGCAAGACCTTAATAATAATCAATACCAAGAACTCACCAGTGCTTTAAAAATTTTACGGGATCATCGACTGCCATGGAGTCAACAATATTTGTAGAAGGGTTTAAAGCATCTATGGAAATGTATGGTCTGATTTATGGTCGCCTCATTTCTGACGGAGACTCTAGCACGTATGCGAAAATTTTGGAAGCAAGACCTTATCCTCAATTTACAGTTGAAAAGGTAGAATGTAGGAACCACCTTCTAAGAAACTTGTGCAACAAATTAGACAACCTAACCACTGATACGAAATATCCTATCAGAAAACTAATCACAAAAAAACGCATCATGAGCATTAGGTCAGCAATACGAAAATGCAGCAAAAAATACAACGACTCGTTAGAAAATTTAGATTTTAGCACTCCAAAACTTTTTGAAGACATCCAGACTGTACATTTACATGCCTTTGGTAACCATACCAAATGTAAAAGCCATTTCTGTAACAGTCCACAAAATGTTGAAATCTTACCGCAAGCATTTTTTACAAGTTCCTTATGGCAGAAAATATGTTTTTTTATTAATACAATTGCGGGGCATTCCAGAAGTCTTGTTCATGATGTTGACAGTAACATCGTGGAAAGTTTTCATAGCGTGGTAGCCAAATTTGTGGGTGGTAAAAGAGTGAATTACTCGTGCAGGCGTGGATACCAAACTCGATGTTCAGCGTCTGCAGTTAATTTTAATACTAAAAGAAAACCTGTTTACATATTGTATAAAAAATTGTCGGGCAAAGTCCTAAGGGCAAAATGAGCACCTTAGATAACAAGTATAGCAGGTAAAGAAATTTGTTAAAACATATTTATTACAAAAAACGACAGACTCATGGTGCCATAAATAAAGATTATGGAGAACAAACCATAAGGCCCGATGTGAGTGATGCGATGCTAGAACAAATGAAGGAGAATTTTCTATCCAACTTAGATAAAAGTGAGGAAGAAAGAAGACAAATTGAAAGACAAACAATTTTGCAGATCGAGTCAAGCGAATGGCTCGAACTCAGGCGCTCCTTGTTAACGGCTTCAAACTTTGGAAGAGTTTTAAAATGAGGCCTGATACTAGTTGCGCCAGCGTCGACAAACAACTGCTCTACATAATAAATATAGATGCTGCGCCTATACAGCATGAAAGAGAACACGAAAAAAAGCGCTAGATCAGCTATCTATACAAAACGATGTTGAAATTAGACCATGCGGACTTTTTATAGATCCCGAGATTCCATATTTAGGAGCTACTCCAGATGGGCTTATTGGAGAAGACGCGATAGTAGAGGTGAAATGTCCCATCTCAGCGCACAAGATAGGACTAGACTTAGCCATAGCTCAAAAAAAGTTAATATTTGGGTTAAAGATAACTCGGGTATTTTGCAGGTTAATAAAACCCACAATTGGTAGTACCAAGTTCAAGGGCAATTGCATGTGAATCGGAAAGCAAAATGTTTATTTGGAGTATGGTTTAAAGTCAAAGCCTCTGAAAACAGAAACAATAATTAGAGACGATGATTTTTTTGAAAATAAAATGAAAATAAAATTATGTATCATTTATTAGAATGAAAACTATGTCAGCAGGCATATTGCATCGTGTAGTTAAAAATAAATTATGATATAGACAAATTAATATAAAATATAAACTATCATAGACTAGAAAAAGACAAGACTAGAAAAACCAGATGAACAAAATTTATTAGACCTCTCAGAGAGCAAATGAAATAGGCAAAAACGATGACAACTCTGCGACACATCTGTGTTCTTGTATAATCTTCAGTTTGTTTTTTTTGTAGTACGGTCGTTGGTCGGTAGGTGGCGCCGAAAAACAAATTCTAGTACAGGGATCAAATCTTCAAGGTCAACGGGCAAAGTAATGGCCTTAAGGCGTTTGTCCCGGTTGCCTCATGGGCGGCTTGAAAAATTTTAACAGCCGGTCGCCACAGCCTGTTCCTGTCCATTTTAACACGGCAATGGACCCACCACCTGTTACGTGGGACAAAAATGCATACGATGAAATGTAGGCGTATAGTGTGCCTCTGCCTACCCCTTCGGGGATAAAGGCGTCACAATATGTATGAGTATATATCTAAGAGATGGCTCATAAACATTTTTTTACGTATATTAGTTTAAAAAAGGCGGATTTCCATGCAAACGTTCATCCCCTATCTTATCCCCTTAAGGGTAGAATTTCAGAAATTCCTGAAACACGTCTTTCTGAAATTATAAACGAAAGTCCACATACAATTTTTATGCATATTATTTTTTAAATGGCGGATTTCCGTACAAACCTTCAGCCGTTATTTTACTACCCTAGGGGTTGAATTTCCAAAATTCCTGAAACACGTCTATCTTAAATTGTAAACGAAAGTCCACATACAATTTTTTATGAATATTTACCTCAGTGCAAAATTTCAGGTATCCAGGTCTAAGGGTATGAGCTGTGCGTTGATAGTCACCAGTCAGTCAGGACTTTGCCTTTTATATATCTATAAAATAAGATTTCTCTTAAAATCCCCATTGGAGATCGAAAGGTGATTCCCGGATAAAACATGTTGATGATAAAGTTATTAATATATTCTGAAATTATAAAGAGAAATATTACCAATTACTCAGACATTACTACATTAAAATAATTCCAGACAATAAAAAGTCTGGTTATACGAGTACTATACTACGAGTATACTATACTATAGACTGAACGAGATTTGGATATGATTTTTATTGTCTGTGGAGTAGTAGTAGACCTCAATTTTGGTATATATAATTTTTCCAAATACAGTGAATTACTTGAGAAAAAAATGAAAATAAAAAATAAATGGAGAATATATATGGAGATTGATAATTGCCTTAAAATGTAAAGCTTATTTAGCAGTTCCAAACAACATATGTTAGTCATTTTCATTTGCTTCAGTTTTCAGCTCAAAATATTTTTCAACTTTATCCAGGTAATTAATTTAAAAGTAATTTTATTTATCCGTTGGGTATTTTACCCTAGCGTTTTAAATACTTAGTTTTATAAGTGTTTGAAATAAAAAGCTATAACCTACGAATGGCGTTTATAACACAATAGTGCGTAGTTACCATACTCAAATAACAGTTTGCTTTAAACTTATAATGTATTTTGATCACAGTAAAAATTTGAATCGGTTGACAATTAAAATTAAATTAATAGCCTTTTTGATTCAAACATGAAATAATATTGATTGGCATAAAATATATTTTTAACAGGTATTTTTGTGTTTTCTAAATCTGTGAATAAGTTCAGAATTTCTGAAATAAATACTTACCTGTTCGTACGTCCATCTCAAAATCCTCATTAATAAAAAAATCCTGATTACAATTTTTTTATATGCATTAATGAAATTGAATATGAAACATCGTAATATCTTTATAATATTAGTATAGAAAAAAACAATGAAATAATAATTACATGGTTATTAACAAATTAAAATTTAACATATTTACAGAAAACAATACAAAAAGAAGGGGGCGGGTGGTGGGAATTATTACAAGACTGACAATGATGCCCCGACTAGGTGTCGAAGAATTCCTCCCCATCAAAATCAACCGGTAAGGCTCCCATAAGGCTGGCCGCATTGCCACGTTGTATGGCAATGCTTATTCTCTGAGCGAGAAAGAGGCCAGCCCTATGGTCACGAGAAGAATCAACCAGTCGCTTTGCGATATCACTATACAGTGAACGAGCACTTGGGCCCCACGAGCCCAGTGTCTCGACCCCAAACGGCTCAAAAACCCCCAAACGGCCGCTTGAGAGTCTATCTAGTCGTAATATCTATTAAATAGCCACACCCGCTCTTTTGGTATGCACTTTGACGAAATTTTGGAATTACGGCTGCTAAAACTGCTGCTGGATTTGAAGAATTACACGTAATACTTTTTTGGATTTCATTTTTGTGCTGTATGTAACCACGTTTCATTATATCAAGTTAATATTACAATTGAAATCTCATTACTGCATTAGTACTATAAAATTTAAGATTAAAACTAAAAAAAAAAAGACAATTCATTTTTAAAAAGTCATTTTAAAGATAAGACAGAATTTTCATTTTTATTCTTAAAGTTCAACTTCATGATGAAAAATACTACACAAGAAAATTAACATTTGGTTAAGTACATTGTATTAAATTTAATAAATAGAACTTTGAAGCGTTCGAAGCCCGATGACTCAGTGTTCCGTAAACGATACTGCGTTAATAATTTTTCCATGGATGGTCCACAGACGGGTGATCGCTTTGTGGCATTTCAATTGAAGAGCTTTGGAAGGTAAGTTAAGGCTTGGTATTCCTGCCGAGACCACGAATTTGAGTTTTTTAAAACAATGCGAATCGTAAAAAAAAGGATTTTGATTCTGAAAAAAATATATATGATAGTTTAAGGATTTAATCTAGTCAAAATGGCTTTCTGTTACAAATTCTAATAAACTTCGCTTGATAGAAAAACATTCCAAAGTTGCCCCCTTTCAAAATGTTTTTTCAATGCCAAATCTAAACTACAGATAATTTTTATGAAATTTTTATACCCAACTATACCACGCTACCAAATATTTATAGACATAATGGCTTACTTTGACTATATACAGTGACTTTTATAGTACAAATGCTTAAATAATACCAGATTCGCGCCGCTGACGCCTGATCAGTCGCGCGCTGGCGCTTACTGAGGTAGGACCTGAGTCAGATTTTTTCGTTGCGCTCCCCTTGTTATTTCTTCACAATGGCACAGTATATTTATCAGAGCAGTAAGTATTCCATCATCATCCAAGCGTCTATCCCAGCTGCATCTTGTGCATCATTGTTAATGTGTGAGCACATGACATGACATGATAGTTGCTGTGCAGTTTTTGAGTATGTCATGCTCGCCTAAGTGTCCTGGCAGTGGTGGCGTATGTATCGGGTCGCCTTATTCCCTATAATACGGTTGAGTAGGGCGATGGCTGATATAATGCGTCATACCCGTGAACGGGTGCCGTCTGTTGGGACTGGTCAGCTCAGGTCTAGCTATTATAGCAATTATTACAAATAATCTTATTTATATTTAAGGTAAACTTAAGTTTAGTCGACTGTTCTCACATAAATCCAAAGGAACAATGTAAGTGTAATTTTAATATTGTAAGCCATTCCTACATTTTAGGGTAGGCTACCCTTAGAACCGGCAACTATAATCGCTCTAATTTTGATATGATTTAAACACAACACTGATTTTGTTTTTTTGTTTGTATAAATCCATTACTATATAATTGATCAAATATCATGTTAATCAAACTATTATAATTACTGGCGTTTAGAAAAGAGGTGGCCATGAGTTTTACTGCCAGGTTCTTCCTCAGGCTCAACCTATTGCTTTGCGAATCTGGCAGTAAATGTAAATGTAGAAGCAATATCCTTGACGTTCATAAGTGTTACTTTGTGATCTAAATGAATAAAGATTTATTATTATTATTATCTCGCGACCCCCGGAGTTCGCTTTGTATAGTGTATATGAGAGTTTTAACATAAAATGAGCTACGTACACTTCACAGAAGCGTTAGAATTATCCCTGTAAGTAGTATAAAATCGGACCCGGTACCCACAGGTTAGAAGGCAGTTATATAATTAACTGAGCCATTGGGCTGTTCAATGTATGTTTACCTTTTTTTTCCGCTAACTATTGAACCAATTTGCTATACAGATAGCTAACACCCTACATTTACACATAGGTATCTTACTTAATTATCAATTATTATTACAATCGTACTCCAATAGACTTCTATCGGTCGGCCGATAGAACTCTAATAAGACGTACCGCGCCAGTAGCCGCTTGTCAGTTGTATATTTGATAGTCTACTAACAATTTGACACGCTGAGCTTGCTCAGCGATTCTGGTTATATTCTACGGCTTGTCAATAGTAGACTCGGCCGCATGTACTAATTCTATCTACTCACATCACCTTTGACAGTCCCTATAGTTAACACTAACAGCGAAGATAAGAGAACTCCAAACATAATTTGGTTTGTTATAAAATTGAAGAGAATACAGAACGCCCCTGCAAGTAAAAATATTAGAATTAGGACACCACAGTTATTAAGGTATGGGTTCTGCCCTCCTTAATTATGTTTTACTGGGAATTATCAGACATTAAGGAATGAATGAATAATTGAATGAATGTATGAATGAATGATCTGTTTATTCGACCTGCAGAAATAGTCTTCCAATTCATGCATTGAAACTTAGTCTACAAAGTATTATTTTCTGCTTACAATGTGCGTGTTCAGACAATAAATATAATTATATAAAAAACTAGCTGATGCCCACAGTTTTGCCCGCGTTGTAGAGTTTTCCCGTACTCGTTTCCCTCATTGTTATACTAAGCTAGTATAACATCTTTGTGATAGACATATGTCACCGCGGACTTTTCTATAGACCTATATAAGATACACAGTTCAATCATAAATTATGTTGTTAAACCTATTTCAAAAGGCTTAGGCAGCGTTTTTGGTAAAAGCTCCCAGACGGTTTTGTTTTTTTTTTGACACCTTCAACAAATATCTTTATATTTTCGCCAATATAGGTACACAGAAACTCAACAAATTATATACTTAAACATTCATCGAGAATCACTCTATCTATTGCTGAATCAGCAATAGATAGAGTGTAAATAAATATAACTAATCTACACATAGTAGAGGTGTAATAACGAGTAATTTATTGTTATTATAATATTGGATTTCTTATAGATTTGTTGCATTTTAATGTAACAAATCTTATAGAGAGCTGACATTTGTGGGGTTGCAGAAGTGTTGGTTTATACCAAATAACACCTCTGGGATAATGAAAAAAAATTTTTCAAAATCAGTTAATAAGGTCCAGAGAATGAAAATTTTTTTCGCTGTTAGGTAAGTTTATTAATCCTGAGGTCAATAGGTTAGGCTACTTCATATACCGGATAAAATGTCCTGTGGGAAGCGGAATGGGAAACATCACTACGCAGGCGGAACCTAAGGCATTATTTGGTTTTTGCAAAACTACTGTATTTTTTTAAATTCTTTTGTGAAATGACTTTTAAGACAAGCATATTTCCCGACACTGATAAACTGATGCAAAATCGTTTGTTATCACCGAAATTAGGTGGGTGAACCTTATATCTGTGGGGGTCTTAGTTAGGTCAAGGGTCAGACGGCGGATGATTTATAATGTCCAGACGGGCGACCATTTGTCACAGAACGCCAACGAGCACCACAGTATCAACATGTGGTTCACTGCTCTACTTAGAATTACTATACTGCTTCTCGCTTTGATAAACCTGAATAATGCTAGAGAGAATAGGGTAAGTACTTTATTTTTATTAACAAATTTTGTTGATGTGATGTCAAATCGTGACTTCATAAAGAATCTCTCTTTATTTCTGGTATCGCAATTTGTTTCCAAATCTTAACAAGAGTTGGAGCCTGGTATCCACTTTTATTTAAATAAATAAAGAAAAACAAATATGGCATATATATGCACAGCAGGTCGCCACAGCCTGCATCTGTCAATTTCAACACGGCAATGGGCTCACCACCTACGGTGAAATGTGGGCGTTTAGTATGCCTCTGCCTATCCCTTCGGGGATAAAGGCGTGACAATATGTATGTAATGTATATATCTGCTAGGAGCAGATATCGTTTTGTCTGCATTGTTGGGAGAGAGTGCCGTTTGACCACCCTACCCCGTAATGGTGTGTGCGTCCTTTACTCAGCAGGTGCACCGCGTTGGTGGATCCTTTAGCTGAGTCCTATGTATTAAGTATTATTCCATTCATTCCCTACGGGGTTCTAAAGTTTAATAAATTAATTTGAAAGTAATTATAATATTTATTTTTAGCATTATTTAGTGTGTCAAGAGCCATTTACCGAGAGGTGTTATTTGTGGAAGATGCCAGATCATCATGATAGTATCCAAGAAAAGTTACCGGCCTGGCAGCATCGAGGACTTCAGTGCTTTTTCAGCGACATGTCTGCATACGCTAAAGATCAGTACAGTAGCATTATGGTAAGTTCGAGTTATTTATTTTAAAGTTGCGGCTCCGGCGAGCTTTGCATCGCCTCTAAGGCGGCTTAGGGTAATCGGGTTCCATTAAAAATATATGACAAAAATGAAATTTTTTCTTTACTGTTTTATTTTAACTCATTCTGCTATTTGGGACAGAGGCAAGTCCAAGAAATAATTCAAATCGGTCTCCAGTTATCAAGTTATAAATGAAGTAACTTACACGACTTTGTTTTATACGTATAGAATATGGTAGAATTCGTTTTGCAATGGGAATCGAAAGTTACATAGTTTGGATATAAAAGCAAAGCGATTTAATATTTCTAACTATACAATAAGTGCCTTGCGTTTGTAAAATAAGTACGTAGTATGGCTAAAAAGCGAAAAAAAGCGAAGCGCTCGTTGACCCGCTGACTCAGTGTTTTGTATACAATCACTGCGTTAAGCAACATTCGCTATACGTGGTGCTTGGATGGGTGACCACTTTGTGGTATTTACATTTGCAAGCGTTTCCGTGCTTCGGAGGGCACTTTAAACCGTTGGTCCCGGTTACCAGTAAAATTATAGTCGTTAGGTTGAAGGCCTTATGGGCGGCTTAAAAAATTTCAACAGCAGGTCGCCACAGCCTGCGCCTGTCCATGTCAACGAGCTCACCACCTGTTACGTGAGATGAAAATGCATACGGTAAAATGTGGGCGTATAGTGTGCCTCTGCCTACCCCTTCGGGGATAAAGGCGTGACAATGTATGTATTTATGTAGTATAGCTACCTACTTATTCAACGACAGACTAATATCTATTGGCGCTCTCTAATGACCTACTTGTATTTTAAGCACAAACGTCAACTTATATAAGTATTTAAAATACTTACATATACTCGTAATATTAAGTGGCTATCGGAATTATTATGCATTGATAACACACCTATTCCACAATGTTTTATTGATGTCTCGGTTAGTGAACTTATTTGTTTGTCAGTGATTGCATGGATTATTGTATAAACAATTTGCAGTAGGAAATAATAATCTGCGGCAAAGTGATCAACGAAATAAAAATGACGCGGTGTAAAGAGTCCTCTTAATATCGTAGTTTTGAGAATAAATGAAATAACGAGTTATTTTATTGATTTCTTTGATTAATTAAACTCGGCTTTCATACCTAATTCCTATAAGTAATATACCTAATTCCTAGAAGGAGTTTTCTGGTCATTTTCGCGTCGTACTTATTTTTTTTTTTACAGCTACCTCTTTGTTCCTTGACTAAATTGCAATAGTTAGTTACATAATAATCCTTCAAAGAAGCAGAGTTTGTTCACAAACAAATATTTGTTTGAACGCGCTTATTTCAGAAACTTACTCATCCGATTATAAAAATCTCGCAATGCAGTATACAGCTTAGGTTTATCACGCTACTACCGAAAGAAGTGGAGCAGTAAGCGTATCAAGATTTAAAACGTAGCAAAAACATTAAAGTACAATGTGGGTTAAATAGGTGCAAGTGGGTTTCGAAGAGGCGAAGGATTACGACTGGCACAATTTAGTCATCTCAAAAACATGATTCCTGCTCCACTGACTTAGGAATTATTTTGACAGCAGAATTCAACAAGTCACCGCTAATTCACATGTAGAGAATTTAGAATTCCATTGCTTTGTTATAAGTCACGTAGCTGTGCGATCATACATTTTTCAGGACAAACGATTCAATGTGTTCTCTACTCCAATGAAAACATAACAGATATTGGCCCCTATATAAAACTAGCTACACCCTTACAAGTAAGAACCTACAGTCCTTTGCCAGTGAAAGATAGCTACCTACATGACTACATGTACCTGATCCGTTCCGCGGTTTCAGCTGGGCGTTGATAGATGAGCTGGTCACAGTTGCTTTATGTATAGAACACAGTCGTCCACCGCGTTTTTTTGCGATAAACTCAAAAACGTTGCCTCGTTCGTTGATCAGCAGGTGCACCGCTAGCTGGTGAAATCGCTTGGGCCTCGGAGGTCTTGATAAAAAATATGCAAAAAATATTCAGTCAGCTAAAAATGAATGCTAGAATAACCTAAAAACAAATACGTTTAAAATGCATTGCTTATTACTTAACACGTTGAATCGTCATTTACTGAAGCCACGTAAAATAATGATTAATATAAAACGGTTATCGAGTATGTTATTAATATTAGGGGCAATTATAAGTAGTTATTTTAATTTTATCATTTAAGAGTAGGCATAATGTTAGGAGATAATTGTTATCAAGGCAAACTGTGTTTCCTTGGCTTATGTTTCACAATGTATAATATTATTATCATAACAGAAACAAAAAAGAAACAAAACATTATTATTGTGTCAAGGTGAAACTTAACGGCCTAAGTATATTCATACTTATTTGTGATGTTTTTTAACAACAGGTACATCATCTTGGACAACCAAATGAAAATGCGATACCTTGCAGATCTTTTAGAGTCATGACCGAAAAAAATTTAGAAAACAACCCATTCCACCAAAAGGACAGATATAGGAGGCTACGACGTGCTGCTAGCTATTTCCCCCATGGTCGATTCCGAGGACAAACTCAATCACAATATTTAGCCGTTGACCAAGGAAATGGCAAAGACGAGGGAAAAGCTGAGGCACATTCTGCTGCAGACTCGTCCAGGGCTACCGTCAGTAAGTATTACAATGATGGTACCTACACTCTAACTATACCTGCATATATAGAAATAATAAAAACAGGAGAAATGGCATGCAGGACGTTTGTGTGTCGATTATTCACAAACGGCGCATCGAACATACGGAGTTCTTTTGGTACCCACCGCGAACTTTGCTTAGTAAGCAGTCCCAGAACTAAGAAAGGTTTAAATTGAATTTAGTACTTGATGGTTGAGCATGTCGCGGCATGCATTTCTCCTGTTTTACGATTTCTATGCCAGCATTATTTGGCATAAAATGTGCATCTTAATCAACCTAAACAACGCAATGTGTAGTCAAAAGTTACTTGTTAGTTACTTGGTTGGTTAAGGTTGGGGAAATTTTACACCTAAACATATGGTTTGGATAGGTGAGCCCGTTCTTCAGTTATAAAATTACAACGTAAAGTGGCATTGATTTATATATATAGACTAGCTGACCCGCGCGGCTTCGCCCGTGACAAACTTCGAGCTCCCGTTAGTTTATCAGTCTCGCCTTTATTCCCGTCGCTCCCATTTAATCCCGTCGTTATTACTTTTACAATAATGTATGAATATTTGCCCGATATGCTGATTACTGCCCCGCTCCTCAGGGTAGTAGCGTGATGAGATAGCCTTTTATCAGTCACGCCTTTATCCCCGTCGCTCCTATTTAATCCCGTCGTTTATTATTTACTTTTACAATTGTGTATGAATATTAGCCCGATTTGTTGATTACTGCCCTGCTCTTCTGGGTAGTAGCGTGATGCTATAGCCTATAGACTTCCACGATAAATGCGCTATCCAATACACATTAGTATAGTTAACTGTATTTTATATTTTTTTTATATTATTGGGACAACTCACACAACGCCATCTGATTCCACACTAAGCAGAGCTTGTACTATGGTAACCAGAATAACTGATAAACATACTTATATATTTCTAAATACATACATATCGTGCTCATCACACAAAGTTTTTTCCTGGGTGGGAATCGAACCCACGACTTCTTGCGTAGCAGTCGGATGCACTCCCACCGCGCCACAGAGGCAGTCAAATTATTATTAGAATAGTTACCAAGGAGACGCGCTGACTTCGCAGAGCTCGCTCGCTATTGGCTAGTCGCGACGTCGCGCATGCGTAAATCGCAAATCATCGGCCATACTTTTCACTTGTCATTTTAAGACCATTTCTTTTCACAATAAAATGATTATAATAGGTTAACCTTAAAAGAAAGGCATATGCTGTCGTGGACTTTATTTTAGAACTTTTAAAGGGGAATAACTAACTAACTAACTATCTTCACGCTGTATCCCTGACGGGGTAGTCAGAGAGGACAGATCGCCAGGCTTCGCGATCCATGCATACTTCTTTCGCTTCTTCGAGATTCATCAATCGCTTCATACACGCACGTCTGGGTATCCGAGTACTTTTGACCTTTCCGTTTTTGAGCAATCTGCTCACGTGGTCTTCATATGTAAGTCTCGGCCTTCCCTGACTCCTTCTACCCTCTACTTTTGAACAATATATATTCTTCGTCAATCGTTCCTCACTCATTCGTTGGATGTGTCCAAACCAACGGAGCACGCCCTTTTCCAGCTTAACGCTGACACTTTCATTCAAACCTGCCATATTGCGTATCACTTCGTTACGTATTCGGTCGGCCAAGGTAACGCCGCACAATTTTCGAAGTGATCGCATCTCCACAGCATTCAATTTATTTTCATGCATCTGCTGACATACCCAGGTTTCACTAATGTAAAGCAAAGTTGGCACTAGCACTGCGTTATGAATCGCCAGTCGTGCTTCTTTTACGATGCTTTGTCGCTTTACTAACTGGGACAAAGCACCGTTAACCCTGTTTCCGGCAGCTACTCGCCGTTCTACATCCGAATCACATCTTCCATCCGCGCTAAACATACTTCCTAAATACACAATTTCATTCACTTGCTCTAGACGTTCCTGGTTTACCCTAATCTCGCATTTAGTTCTTACGTCACCTCTTTCAAATACTAGAACCTTAGTTTTACTTGCATTCAAGCGGAGACCCTTACTTTCACACCCCTCTTTCATATTAGTGACTAATGCCTGTAGGTCGGCTTCTGATGAGGCCATGAGCACCGCATCATCAGCGTACAGCAGACAGTTTACTGTAAAGTCACCCAAATTCACACCCATATTAAAATCTTTCAACTTCTGTAGGCAGCTGTCCAGATACACTATGAACAGCCAGGCGGACATGACACATCCCTGTTTGACGCCTGTACAGACATCAAAAAGAGGTGACACATCCCCCCCTACTCGCACGCAAGCCTTACAGTCCCTATAAAGCTACTGTATTGCCCGCAGTAGCGAGCCGTCCACACCATATCCTGGCAGCAAGTCCCACAGCGTTTCTCTCACAACGTTATCAAATGCTTTCTCTAGATCCACAAAAGCGCAGAAAACCTTCTGGCTAAGAGCCAGAAACTTTTCCGCGATCATGCGGAGAGGAAACACTTGATCCATGCAACCTCTTCCACGTCGGAATCCGCATTGAGCCTCCCATAAATACCTTTCAGACTTTTCTTGCATTCGTGCCGTTATAACATTTGCATACACCTTACACCTAAGCTGACCAAGCTGATCGCCCTGTAGCTGGAGCAGTTTAGGCACGAGCCTTTCCCTTTGTAAATAGGTACTACAACTGCTACTCGCCAGTCATCTGGGACCTCACCCACCGTACTTGATCATCTCAGCAGTAACTCTGTCTTTTCCCGCAGCCTTACCACATTTCATACTTCTTATCGCTTGTTCTATTTCTTTCATACTAATGACTTCAATGACATCGGGATCCGGAGCATCGAAGTGAGCTCCACTTCCCGACGTGGATCTCTGCAGGACGTCACTTTGGTCTGTTAGGACGTCATTGTTAACACTTAGCACTTTATTCATACTGCTGATTGCCGAACAACTCCGGGTCTTGCCTACCTCTTTCTAGAAGAGCTTGGCATTATCCCGGAAATTGGACGACAACCTTTCATCCGCTTTCATTCTGCACCTTTCACGAGCTTCTTCTATCAGTGCCTTCGTGTTAACTTTCTGCAGCTTGTATCTCTCTCTCATATTAAAATCATTCCGCGAGGCTAAGTAGTCTAGCCATGCTTTCTTCTTTATTCGAACTGCTTCTTTCACTTCCTCATTCCACCATGCATCACGCTTATTACTACTGCCTCTTTTCGTTTCTCCACACACTTCCACAGCGGCATTTATCATACTGTCCCTAAGGTTCTGCCATACACTTTCCACATTCTCACTGCTTACATTGACGTCGCCAAGCTTTTCGGCTACCCTTTCATTATATTTATCCCTAATGGATGCATCCTGCAGCTTCCAGCTTTTGATGCTATAAGTCGGCTCAGGTTCAGGACACTCGGTACGATGACGCCAAACCGCGAACAGACCCCTAATCCTAGTTATGACTAGGTAGTGGTCTGATCCCAGCTCAGCGCCTCGATAAACCCTTGTGTCCATCACCTGTTTACGGAGCCGACTATCCATTAGGAATAGATCTATCATGCTTCTCTTTGACTTACATCTCCTCGTATACATATGAATTTGTTTGTGGTTGAACATTGTGTTCGCCACAAACAAATCCTTTTCCTTACAAAATGCCAGTATTAGCTTGCCAGCGTCGTTCACCCTTTTATCCCCATACTTCTCGAGTACCGACTCAAAACAATCGCGAGCGGTACCCACCCATCCATTCAAGTCTCCACATACTATAAGTCTTTCATTTCCTTCTATCACATTTAGAGCTTCTCTCATACTCTCCCAGAAGTCCTCTAGCTCACTCGCGTTCGACGAAGATACTGGCGCGTAAGCAGCTACCAGGAAAATCTTCGTCAAACCAAGTTTTACACGGATCCAGAGGATTCTAGGACCTACCAGTTTGTACTCATACATACCGGAGGCCAATCGCGAGGACAGCAAAATTCCAACCCCCCGACTGCCATGCTCGCTCTCTGGTACTCCAGACCAAAGCGCGAGCATCCCACCCGGGAGCTCCAAGACTTCGCTGCCCTTGCGCTAGGTCTGTGTCAAGCACACTGCATCTAACTTTCTCTCATTCATAACATCCATCAACTCATTCATCTTATCTGTCATTCCTCCCCTAACATTCCACGCAGCTACCCTGCACTCCATCCTCCACTTCCCGCCGTGTCGGGCCGCGCGTGTAGGGTGGCGGTCCCCTACGCCGCTCTGGCACACACTTTTCGCACCAGCGGGGACGAACTGGTGCGCGTCGCCTCGGGGGCACGCCCTAGCATCACTCGTCCTGGTGGCACTCGTGTTGGAGTAGAATTGCAGCCGTAGCTGGCAGGGATGGCGACGTGCACGCTTCTACTCTTCATCCCCATTAAAGGGGAATAATTATGTAATACATGGTTTTTGCGTAACTTTAATCGTTTACGCAGCGTTCGCAACGGAAGCTATCAAAAGGAATAGTTTGTCCCCGATTTTGCCACATTTATCATTGCTGTTCCGCACCTATTGGTCGTAGCGTGATGCTATATAGCCTATAGCCTTCCTCGATAAATGGACTATTTAACACAAAAAGAATTATGCAAATCGAACCTGTAGTCCCAGAAATTAGCGCGTTCAACCAAACAAACAAACAAACTCTTCAGCTTTATAATATTAGTATAGATAAGATTTGGCTAAAAGTTCTTAGTAACCATGGTATCAAAAAATTACAAAAAAAGTCGTATGTGCGTTCATAAGGTCATAGTTATATGGATGCACCTAACCTTAAAATGTAATGTTACATCACTACAGAAGTAACTGCTAGGTCCATGAAAACGGTATAAATATGTACCTACTTAGAATATATTTTTCAGAGTAACGTACTGTAGTTTGGTAGTCGACACGTATAGTTAGGTGAATAAAACTTTAAAACGTTTCAAACAGTGTCTACTGAAAAAAAAATAAGTTCTTGCCAAAATGACACCAGAGATTGAAAATCATCTTAGTGCTGGCATGGTTTCTAGACTTGGTATTTAATTGTTTTGGATTCATTCAGAACAATCATTTTTATACATACCAGAATGGATATAGATATGGAGATATGATATAGATTTCGATGTCGTAATTTGTTATGAATGGTAGTGATCTTGAAACATAACAACAGATTTACTTTATGGTGATATTAAACATTTTCTTTAGATTACATTTAAATAGTTTGTAATATCTCTTTTCTCGAAAGGTTAGGTAGAGTTGTATTTAGTCCCAAATATAGAGAGAATTTTGCATGCAGGTGTAGGTTGTTGAAATATATATAATATCTGCTGCTGAAAATTTTCAGACTGCCCATAAGGCCTTCAACTTGATGTAATAATGACCATGTAGCTGGCAGCCGGGACTAATGACTTCACGTGTCTTCCAAAAACGGTTACCCCTCTCAGGACTGATCGTATTTCAGATTTTCAAGAGCAATATTTATTTTTTATATTTAGCTCGCCAAAATAATGCCACCCACCTGATGGAACGTCACAGATGATTTCTAGTGAATTGAGGGCCAACCTCACAATCTAGTGGCCCTCAAGATGGTGGCCCAGTGATCTTAACGCTCCTTTTTTTATATTTTTTTTAACAAGGTATAAGAGGAACTATTAGAAACAGGGTTATAAGTTTAACTTGGTTAATTTTATTAAACATATTACAGGTGGAAACAGTGGTATGGGTCAAGCCCAGAGCCAATCAATGTATGATCCTAGCTGTGAAGATTGTTTAGGCCACTCTGAAGTTGGAGCAGAAAGCTTAAAGCGAGTTCCTGGAGAAATGTACGTACTCTATTTTTGTAATTATTTTATAATAATGTGCCGTGCACCTGCTCACTCACTGACTCAGGCGCCCTTGAGGGAAAAGTACATCTGTCAGTAATAATTGCATTAATGTTTGTCAACAACGTCGTTTGTTTCTTTTTTTTATAATTTTATTTCCTGGTTACTAAGACCTTTAAGTCATATCTTAATTCAAATTTCTTCAATCTTCTTTCCTGTTATATGTCCCAGTCCTCTAAATCTTAGTCAAGTATAGTCTTAAGTCAAGGTCAGTTTCACCTCAGTATAATGGTAGTTGTCATACTGAGGTTTTCAGTGGATTTTACGCGGCAAGATAGAAAATAGCATTTCACTGTATATATATCATTGTCTTTCACTATAGCACGTTAACACGACTTTATGTCCAAGTAACTACCACTCCCGCAAATATAACTAGATAAACGCACTAGTTTTAGAAAATAATTTACAGCAAAGTCCGCCCTTGTCAATTTTCCCGCGTAGCATCCAACGTCGTTTGTACTGTGCTTACGTAGTTGGCATGTCAGACACAGTCGCTCCCAACAATACCGAAATTAAAAACCAAACGATAGCTGCTTTTATCAGCCTAATAAAATTGGACTCCAAATACAGGTATAGGGTTTGAAAGCAACTGGGAAAAAAACACTGAAAATGAAAAAGAAGAATAATATAAAAGGACCTATTTAAGCGCATGTGGTTCCGCGGACTCAGTGTTCTGCAAATGATCACTGCGTTAAGCAACTTTCGCTATGGCTGGCCGTGACCAGCCATAGCGACGAGGGTGACCACTTTGTGGCATTTACATTTGCGAACGTTTGGCACGTTAAGCGGCTGGTCCCAGTTGCCAGTAACATGGCAGTCGTTAAGTCAAGTTTAAAAATTTCAACAGCAGGTTTAGATTATGTTACTTTAAATTCGTTTAATTTTAGCTCTGGCCAAGGCGGCGCACCAGTTACTCCCGGGTCCGGAATCGGCGCCAATAAATATGAACAACCTAACTTTGTAACTAATCCTACCGGAACTCCAGGGGGCATGCTACCACCTTTAGTTGTAAATCAAAATGGGAATGAAGGCTCGGATGGATCAGGAGGCCCAGTTTCCAGTGGACAGAACAAACCTGGAGTAGAACCAAGTGGCAACCGTGGACCCGGAGGAGCAGGCCAAGGCGGTACTAGTGGTCAAAATACCCCAGGAGGAACAGTAGCTGGTGGACAATACGGACCTGGTAATACAGGTGGCCCATACGGCCAGGACGGCTCAGGCCCCGTCGGTCCAAGTACTAATGGGGCCAATGGCTCTAGAGGAATGGGAGTACGCGACTTTTTTGGACAGTTTGGTCCAGGACTAGGTCCGTATTAATGTGTATACATGAACACATTCACAAATACAAAAACACGCGCGAGCGCCCGCTCACCTACATACGCACAAGTCTTTTTTCTTGATTATATTAAAACTCAAATGTCTGCTTTTTGCTTTTAAGAAAGTGCTTATACAAAGTGCTTAATATATCTTTTGTTAATTGTGAGTTCTGATTTTTATTTTGTTAATACTGTTCTTCTAAAGATTTACAGTTAAGCAATGCGCTACTAGCATAGGTACCTAACTTATTGTTCTCTAATCCAGCGAACGGAACAGACTTTATACCACTACACAGAGAGTTCTAGCGTGGGATCTAGCTAATGTTGAAATGTAATATTGATTGACACATTAAATAAAGTTGTTTATTAACAAGTTTACA
Source organism: Thumatha senex (assembly GCA_948477245.1). NCBI lineage: Eukaryota > Metazoa > Arthropoda > Insecta > Lepidoptera > Erebidae > Thumatha > Thumatha senex. The sequence continues at coordinate 18,388,694 of OX419725.1, read as the reverse complement.
TACAAAACAATAATAAATAACAATAAAACCTACTTTAGTTCGCCGTGCGCACAAACTAATTTAGTTAAAATTAGCTCAGCCATTTGTAAACTAGGACTTCAACATGAAGCACTTATTTTTTTTATAATTCCTTGTTGTTGAAACTTTTCTCTTTACTCCAATTCCTTTTACTTCAATTTCATGCAGATATGTCCATCCCATACTCTACAGTCTCTGGAAAGTAATTTGCCAAACTGCAGAAACACAAGTATAATTATTTTTAATAAAGATCATTTCGATGGCAGCAAAGCAGACGAAGACATCTACAAAATCTCAAATTCATATGAGAGCACATTTACACAAAATATCGCCATTTCGAGAGTTATGGTCAGAACCAAACTATCACTACATAACATTGTGTAAATGAATATCAAGCAGCTGATATCCATTTACACATTGTTATAGTATAAATATACTTCAGTAACATCTTTAAGGACATATTTTTAAGGTAATCTAAGCAAGATTTCCTTTAAAATAACATTGCGACTACCGAGAGATATCACCAGATGCTTACCACCCTGTAAACACCCGATAATAATTTACCACAACCTATACAGTTAAAGTCCATTCTACATAGTGTCGTCAAATCATTGGCGTTATAATTAAAGTGAAGTATCTTGGAGCCAAGCGAATATAACTAAAACAAGGTATCTCATAATTGCTAGACCCATGTACTGGGTTCAGGAGTTAATAGGACTCTTTAGGATTTAAATGTAGTTTAAGTGTTCGAAAACTATCGTGCTCAGTGTAGTTAAGAATTTTCCCGGTGTAGAAAATGTTGTTGAAGATGTTCGTAAGTATCTCCTCAACAATGGGAACCGTTGACTTCATGCTACAGAAAGCTCTTCGTTGCATGAAGCCTACAGGCGTTACTCCACTAGTCATTGATTTGGAGAGGAATCCGACTCTCAAACACTGGTTCTACAAGTTACTGTAGATTATTCCAGTAGCTTGTAGAAGTTTGAGAGTCATCTCTCGTCCAACGTGAGTTTCGCGCAGAACAGTTTGTAGGTCTCTTCTTCTACATTTCATCTTTTCTATATAACAAAGGATATAATATAGAGAGACGAAATTAATGTATAAGAGATAACTGTGCAGACGTATAATGTTTCCAAATGCTGCCATATACATGCCATGCTTGTTGAGAAACCAATTTACCTACATAATGTTATCAATAAATAAATATTAGGTACTATATCATACAGTAGCCAACGAACGTAGTTAGATTAGACAGATCTACCGTGAGACCGAGACGGGTATAAGCCCAAAATCCCAAGCGGCCCTAAGTTCCTAGGTGGCTTAAATACTTGCAGTGAACCCAGGGGACCTCAATTGGTTAAAAGACCCAGGCAGCTAGAACTAAGATGGAAGTTGGAATATGAAAGTATTGATTCCAAGTTTTAGCTTGGTTCGTTTGACTCCAAGTGGCCCTTAGTTTCGAGTGTAATGTTAATGCGGGGATTGCACTTCGCCTTAATGTAGGATTTTATACCCAATCCTCACTGCCCGCTAAGCCAACCTAGAGTTTCACCTCGCCACAACCAGTTGCTGCACCGGATTTTAGGGCAGATGGGCGGCCCACGACCACAGTTAAAATTCTGAGCCAATGACACTTCTACAGCCCAGGAGCTGCCGCAGCACCGCCAGACTTGCAGGCTCATCATACTACAAGCGATGCGGTTATCGCTCCAGGTTGTACCGTCGGTGCGAGTACGTGGTGGTGTCCCGTTTCGCACCCTACGTGACGATAGGTTAAGAAAACTCTATTCCAGGACACTTTTAAACCTTTTTAATCTAAGGTCAAGGGAGTAATTATTTATGTTCTAAAGGTCAAAGGTCACTCGTTAAAAGGTCAAAGGTAACATTCTATATTTCCTAGATGAAACTTTTTTTTACTGTATCAAGCAATTTATTTTTATTTTTCGGTTATTTTTTTATGAAGTGTCTTTAAAATACATACAACGATCTCAATCTTCACATTTTTACCACCCACCTCTATTGTTTAATAGCGATATTAGTAATTTAACAGTTTTTAACTATGGTCGATAACTGATCAATATCAATTGATACTTAACTTCAGTTATCCCCGGCAGGTCTCTAACGGTGTCACTTCACCCTGTAAACAGCACAGAGTAGGGATGAGACTCTCTCACAATAGCCTTCATACCTCCTACACTGTTTTCGGCCATTAACATTGTCTATGCATCGATCGTACTAGTGGCGTTTACAATATACTAACTCGAGAAAGAACATTTTGCTAACTCGGTGCAATTCTCATTTTAATTACGTTCTCAAGTAAAATTATTATTAACCGCTTTCCAAGTAAATTATTGATTGTCCGCGGTGCCGCTGGCTTGAATTCTTTTTTATTCTTTTCTGACACTATTGAAATGGTAAACTCGGCCCGCTTGTAGCAAGTCAACAGAATTAGAATAATTATTATCGGGATATTCATCATATCCACTTTCATTCGCGAGTATCCGCATTTCAGCACTTTTGCAAGCGTTATGAACACGAAGTAAATGACAACAACAGCAACATCCTATTTCTATGAACAACCAACAAATTCATATAACAAGCCAATATTAGGTGAGATTTGTTACTCTCAATATAATCTTATCCATGAGTTATTTTATTAGTTATTTTATTAGCTTTGAGTGTAAAAATTCTTATTAATTTTTTAACTAACTGACCCGGCGGTCTTTCTACCGCCTTTAAATTAATTCATCTTCAATCAACAGAAGCGCTCTTGGCCCCGCGGTTTCAGTGTTCTGTAAACGATCACTGAGTTACGCTACTTTAACTAGGGCTGGTCCTCGGATGGGTGACCACTTTGTGGCATTTACATTTGCGAGCGTTTCCGTGCTTCGGAAGGCACGTTAAGCCGTTGGTCCCGGTTGTCAGTAAAATGGCAGTCGTTAAGCCTGGTTGAAGGCCTTAAGGGCGGCTTGAAAAATTTCAACAGCAGGTAGCCACAACCTGCGTCTGTCTATTTCAACACAGCAATGGGCTCACCACCTATTACGTGGGACAGGAATCCACACGGTGAAAAGTGGGCATATAATATGCCTCTGCCACCCCTTCGGGGATAAGGAGTGATGGATATTTATTTATTCAATCAAGAGTGCGGGAGCGGTATTAGGTATTTTACTACAGTGCAAATACTGCTTCTCTATGGGTCGCTAGTGCGGCACATGGAATAGTGCTGTCATCTTTGGCACCTGAATAAAAGCTATGACCTTCTTACTCGGCATAAAGGGAAGCCTTGTGGGTTATCCACTAGCCTGTAATTGAGAGTGATGTGGAAGGAGTCGCGACAGTACACACTTCGCCTTTATATACGTGTTTTATCGTATAATTGAAGGTCTGATAGTTTAGTTAGTTCTTCAGCGGACGCTTGGATTCTGCAATAAACTTCCTGCCTTGATTTTCCCAATGTCTACTCTGTTGCAGGGGAGCTATTTGACAAACACACAAATTTTCTTTTTTCGTCAACCAACTGACACTATTATTTTTTGTATCTTTACACTTTTTATTTCTGAAACAGAACTGTTTAGTATTCCAATATAACAGATCAAAGAGATTAGACCTCATACTACAATTATGAAACACAAATTTTTGAACGCACTGATCCCTAAATATTTGATAACCAAGCGCTCTATTTTTAAATTTCTAAACGAAGACAAATGAGACTAAACTAAAAAATTCTCAGGTAGGAACAGTTTGTATGGGCGTATTTAGTATTTTCCTTGATTTATTGTGTATGTTTCTCACTGTTTACACCTTCCCAGAACTTTTACAAACTTTTCAATATCAAAATTAGCCAAATCGGTCCAGCCATTCTCAAGTTTTAGCGAGACTAACGAACAGCATTTCATTTTTATACTCATTTATATAGGTGTGTAGGTATTCGTACTGAAACCGATTGACGTAGGATTTTTCTTCCTCTTTCATTCTTATTAGGGGATTGGAGTGACAGAGCTAGTAGGAAGAAAAAAGGGCGGAATGTTATAAATCACTTGTAAATGCGTCCAGGTCACATAACAAATCTGGTTTTCATATTTCAAGTTTGTACATTTAATGGTTTAATCTATGCGTTTATAAAGAATAATAATAATAATAAATATTGTTGGGACAACTCACACAACGCCATCTGATTCCACACTAAGCAGAGCTTGTATTATGAAATCAGATAACTGATAAACATACCTATATATTCCTAAATACATACATATTATAGATAAATAACACCCAGACACAGTATAAACCATCGTGCTCATCACACAGTGTTTTATCCAGGGTGGGAATCGAACCCACGACCTCTTGCGTAGCAGTCGGATGCACTCCCACTGCGCCACAGAGGCAGTCACATAATAAATATGAGAATATGATCTATCAGTTCACACCAATTATTTATTATAATTGTATGTATTGATTATAGGTGGAACAGAAACGGGAGGACCAGGTGGCCAAGTTTCTGGCAGTCAACACCCATTAGGACCAGGAGGTACATACGGTCCGGTTGGTACAAATAGTCAAGGACCTGCAGGCAAATACATTCCTAATGAAAATGACAGACAGGGGCCCAATGGATTATCGAAACCAGCTGCAAATGGCGGACAATATATTCCAGGTGAAAAATACGACCCGAATAGAATTGGCAGTCCTTCGTATACCGGACAAAACCATCCTGAAGGTCCAGGAGACCAAAGTATAGGACAACACTGGCCAGGTGGAAACAATGGACAGGGATCCAGTGGTCAATTTAATCCACGTGGAACCTCGGGATCACAATTGCCTCCATTACAGCCTGACACACGCACCGGCTACCTAGGATTACCTGGTTCGTATATTTATGGAAATAAGTGGCCTGTAATATCAGGAACATTTATGGGACCCGATGGACTAAACTATATCTGCTGTACAGTCAATCCGAATATCGGACCATATGGCTCTATTGGGAGAGGAAATCAAGGTTCTGGGGGCTCATACGGCCCAGGTGCTATCAGTGGAGAAGGTCCTGGTAGCCAATATGGTCCATCTGGCACTAATATCCAAGGTCCTGGAGGTCAATACATTCCCGGTAATTCTATGCCAGGTACCGGAGGTAATTATGGTCCAGGCGCCCCTGGTAGTTCCACTGGAGGTCAATATGGACCACAAAGTACAGGAACTGGAGGGCAATACACTCCAGGTGGTATTGGCAGCCCAGGCACAGGAGGTCCATATGGTACTACCGGCGGTCAAAGTCCTGGAGGCCAATACGGTCCTGGAGGTCAATACGGTCCTGGAGGCCATTACGGTCCTGGAGGCCAATACAGCCCTGGAGGACAGTACGGTGTTGATGGCCAAAACAGTCCTGGAGGCCAATATGGTCCTGGAAGTCAATACGGTCCTGGAGGAAAATATGGTTCTGAGGGCCAAACCAGTCCCGGGGGTCAGTACGGTGCAGGTGCCCAGGATGGTCCTGGAAGCCAATACGGTCCTGGAGGCCAATACGGTCCTGGAGGCCAATACGGTCCTGGTGGCGAATACAGTTCTGGGGGCCAATACGGTCCTGGGGGCCAATACGGTCCTGGGGGCCAATACGGTCCTGGTGGCCAATACGGTCCTAGGCGCCAATACGGTCCTGGGGGCCAATACGGTCCTGGGGGCCATTACATTCCTGGGGAACAATACATTCCTGGGGGCCAATTCGGACCTAGAGGCCAATACGGTCCTGGAGGCCAATACGGCCCTGGGAGCCAATACGGTCCGGATAGTCAATTCCGTCCTGGAAGCCAATATAGCCCTGGCGGTCAATACGGTCCTGGGGGTCAATACGGTCCTGGAGGTCAATACGGATCCGGTGGCTCGAATTTAGGAAATGGAATAGCCGGCCATGGCTCAACAAATACACACGGGCCTCATGGTGTTGGTGGTGTAGGTCCTGGAGGACCATACACTCCTGGCCCAGGCAATACTTACACGCCAGGCAACACAGGCATTGGCAGTGAAGGTCAATACAGGCCTGGGGATACATCAGGCACTGGTGGAAAATACAGTCCTGGCAGTGGAGGCAGCTATGGTCCTGGAGGTCAATACGTCCCAGGCGGTTCAGGACAATACGGACCTGAAACATCGGGCGTCCCAGGAGGCACCGGAGGGCAGGGAAACGGTGGTCAATATGGACCTGGTTCAATGGGCAGTGGTACTACAGGAGGACAATATAGTCCAGGTACAACCGGCGGGCATGGTACGAGCAGCACCCTAGGTCCAAGTACTGGTGGTCATTATGGTCCTAGTGAAACGGGGGTTCCTGGAGGACAATATTTCTCCGGGGCACCTGGTACCAACGGCCAATATGGTCCTGCAGTTTTAGGTGGACAAAATGGACATACTGGGCAATCGGGTTTAGTGGGACAGTTTGGCCCAGGTTCCATGACTGGACAATATGGTCCAGGAACCACAAACGGCCAAGGAATAGGCGGTCCTGGAGGTTCGGGAGGTAGTATGGGAGGACCAGGATCTACGAATAAGTATGGACCTGGAAGCTCCGGAGGTAGTGGATCTCCCCCCGGGACTAGTGGATCATATAGTCCTGAAACATCGAGGAGGACAGAGATTCAACCTGGAGCCAGCAATAATGGAGTTACAGGGCAATATGGGCCTGGAGGTACAGTGGGTTCTGGTCCTGTACACGAAAATGATGCGGGATTGCCCGGAGCAGGATATGGACAGAGTGGTGGGTCAGGGTCTGGAACTTATCCAGGTTCTGGCATTCAGTATGAATCAGGAATGCCAGGCTTGCAAAATGGCAATGGAGCTATCAGTAAACTAGGATCAGGAGGGCAACATGGGCCATACGGCCCCGGCAATCAAATTGTAAGTATAATATTTTGTTGAATAGGTACTGAATACATACTAGATAATTATCTCATAATCCTCTAAAACCTGCTTGTGCATGTGCAAGGTTACTAGATTATTTAGCATACTATGTACCTTTTTTTTTACTTTTTCCTTTTCACAATTAAATTTAACTAATAAATAAGTTGTAAGTAGGATTTTCAAATGTATTTTTTTCTTTCCAGGGTGGAGATAATAATCAGGGTAAGACAAAAATACAATACTTGTTACAAAATAAAGAGATGAACATGAGTTACTGTTATTAGGATTCTACTTACCTAAGTATACAAATTATACATTTATTTGAATTGGATTATAAAATAAACAATCTAAATACTTATCTACTTCTTACAAAATAAAGGAAATAAGTACCTACCTAACTGTTACTACGTTCTGCTACTAATTATACAAATTAAAAACAAATGATACTTAAAACTGGCGTACCGAATAACATCAAACTAAATCCGAAATAAACAAGAAACAATACGAGTATAATGATACAAAAACAATATAGTCCGCGCATTGTGCATTCGACGTACCAATGTCGTATCATTGTGATCGGCTGAGTCTTCCATTGAATATGGAGTTTGGCCTGATTGGTGATATTCCTAATCATTTTCATTCCATTTTTCACAGCTTTGTTCTTTTTCGTGATAAAATGTAGCCATTGTCCAAGCTTTAATCAATCTCTGTACAGAATTTAATCAGAAACAGTTTTGCTATTCAGGTATGAAAGCTTAACAGACAGATAGAGTTACTTTCGTGTTTGCCTATATAAGGTATATTAGCAGGGAAGTGGGGAATTAATAATATTTGGGTCTTTCTCACACTAAGTCAAATTAATGTAATCTATGGTTGGATTATGGGATGAAGGCAATTGATAAACATTTCATATGTAGGTAGACCTTTACTCCAGAAAAAATACTGTTTAGCAGTTTAATCATCTTCGTAAATAGTTCCACTTTCCATCAGGTGGGCCGTACGCTTGTCGGGTCCGTATTGAGTTGCATACATTTTCGAGGCATAATTTAAAACTGCATAATATTTTTTGGCATACTCTTCGTTTCGCATTACGCTCAAACAGAATAAATCTACAATAACGATTACTAATCATAACATTTATTGGCATCTCACTCACTCTCGCATAAAGATTACAAGCCATACATATAGAATACCCAGGCGCGTGCGCTTCATACATGCAAATAAGCACTGCATACCCTAGCCCAATCTATATAATCAAAATATATTATTTAAAAACAACAAGTTGTTTAATAATAAATACGCAATAAAATTATCAGATGTGTGTATTGTGCCCCTGCCATCTATGAGTCCTTCAGCGAACTTAACAAACAACTAGTACATATACGTCACGCGTCGAGCCCAACGCCACCGTGCCGCGCGCCGGTAAATTGTACGATTGTGTGAGAAATTATTACACATGATATAGGCACTTAGGCAGTGCTTCTTTGACAAAGCGACCGATTTAAGTAACTATCAAAAACAGAATAATTGGTGGATGTGTTAAGCCTATTTAATTTACTTGCATAATATTGTCGTAATATTGTTTCACTTCACATATCTTTCCAGTGATTTTGAGCGCATCTAATTAATTTGTTAACTTACCAGAATTACTGTGAAATATTTAAAATTATAGCTGTGCGATCTGTGTTGGTGATGTGTGTTTAATAAATAAATCCAAAACTCGTGATTGATAAAAAAAATGTTAAAGGACGTTAGTTTAGGATTTGGATCTAAAGGGTAATACCACTAGGTACGTTCTTTTAATAACAAGTATTAAGATAATTACGTAAATCTGGCTGGCAAGCTGTGTACACAAATTATTTTAAAAATTATATTAAACAAGATCTAAATAAAGTTTGGACCTTTGGATATTCAGATTTAAATAATTTTCAAGTATGTAAGTAATGTTATTTATTTAATTTTGATTATTTCGCAAATAACGCGTTACTAGTATGGCAGACGTTACGCCAAGTTAGAAGTCAAGGATTGAATAATTTCAATAGCAGTCGCCACAACCTGCGCCTGTCCATTTCAATACGGCAAAAGACTCACCACCTGTTACGTGATGTATAAGCTTCTACCACCCCTTCAGAGATAACTCATTAATGATAAGTATAAATAGATAAATATTTGTAGTTTGGTTTTTTTATTTTGAAATGTATATACGCTAGCTTATCTCATTTAGATCACTTTCTTGCAGGGTTTTCGGGTTAGTGCATACCCTATCCTAAATCCTTGTGCACGCCACTGAGAATACCATAATGTTAACGAGTACATATTTTTATTTTTATATCTAAGCTTGAACTGTCTAAGATTGAAATGCCCACTGATTAAAACTGTCGATAGTCACTATATTGAAGTTCAAAATGTCAACACTTGTATATAGAATATATAAATAAAATACAAAAAGAAAGTAGGTAGATTAAACGAGCGATTCTATTCTGGTCACAAGTGGCCTAACACTCCTCCTCGCTTCGCTCGTCGTCGTACCTACATACGACTTTGCTTCAGTCTAGTCTAAAAAAAATAACACTTAAAATATCGTTTTATATGTTACAGCTTAAAAACTTGGCTATGAGTGAGATGATTATTTACAATGGTGTCTTATCATTTCTTAAATATTCTTAGTCAAATTATTATTTATTTATGATTTAAACGGTTATCCATACCTTCATTATGCGTTATGTATTTTATGATAAATTATCTTTAGGCGTATAACAATTTTATACCCTTTACATTTATGCTGATTAAAATTACGATAAAAAAATTTGAGTAAGTTAATGTTATGCCAATAAAACCATTATGCGTTTATAACACTGCTTATCATAATTTATGCGAGACAACTTTATGCTGAAACTGTTATGCCAAACTACATTATGCTGAAAAAAATATGCGATCGAAAGGGCTCCCCGTATGTCTGCCACCTCAGTGGTATATAAAAAAAAGTTCTTATTATAATGACAACCTCCGTTATGAAGTTTCCATCAGTCGGTTGTCTTCAGGAAGTATTAAAAATTTCAGAATGACGTCAAACTGCTAAAACTTCCAAAACAAGCATTTGGGGATCAGATAAATATTTGTTCCGACCCGGGATCTGAACCCGAGACCTCAGCAACGACAGTACCTGGCCGTCGGTTATACGTTGCTTTTTTATTGATATTTAGTCAAAGTGTGTGTGTGTGCGAGTATAGTGTTTCTCTTTTTACGCCTGTTGAATATGTGTGTGATTTTAGGTTTAATTTATTATCTTTCTTGCAGTGCCGCCACAAAATGTGATAGATCCTAATTCAATAGCAGACGACGATGACTCTGAAGCTGAAGCTACTGTTTCTCAAGCTGCAAATGGAACAGTGGCGTCTGCTTCTTCTAAGGGCGGCAATGACAAGGGGCGTGCTCAAACACATGTTACTGGCACGTACACAGGAAGTGGGTCATTTTCAGCCCAAGCTGAAATTACTGGTGAAAATAAAGCAGCAAACAGTCAAGTGAGCGGAGATAAAAAAGGCGCTTCTAGCACAGCTCAAGGAGCTGGAAAAAACAATAAGTCGCAAGCAAATGTCAAGCTCGGCTCTGAAACTGGCTCTGTTATAACTGGTTCGCAAAGTGACGGATTGTTACATTCATCGAATTCTCAAGTTCAAGGCAGCATCAAAGGAGGTATGGCCGACGCACAAGCAAAAGGACCTGGCAGCACTTCTTCTCAGGCCCAAATAGGATTTACACCATTTAAAGAAGGTGACAAATCACATGACTTACAGAAAACTGCTTTCGTCGGTGGCGGTGTGTCGTCAGCCCAATCAAGTGGTCGCACTGGTATGTCACAATCGCAGCTACACGGGACTTTTAAATATGGCATTACCTATAACGGAGCAGCACAAGCAGGTGCAAGTTTGGATAAAGATGCAGTATTCCCCAACAGGTTATCGTTTGATAAAATTGATGTGTTTGACGGAAACAATAAAAACATTAATGTTAACGAAGGCAATGCAGAAGTTACGGAAAAGAGTGAATATTTGCCAGTTCCATCAGACACAACAACAGAAGTTCCGTTTGAAGCCGATGTTTCTACAGAATTAAATAAAGAGGAAAATGTTAATAAACCAGAAAGTAATTATGGTTCACATAGTCATTCTGATCATCACCCCCCTAATGATGTAACTACACGAATACCGCCTATCGAAAGCAGACGTTCTTTTCAACCAACGTACAGCACTAACAGTGGTGACTATGAATACGCGACGGATAAAGACGATAGCCCACCGGAAGACTATGATATAGAAGATGGATTCGGGACCGAAGGAAGTGATCTCCCTGAAGCTGATCAAGGTTATATTAATACAAGTTACAACGAATTTTCTCGCGATACAGATTTAACCCATCAATCGCTACACAATCCAAAAAGAAAAGGAGTAGAAGTGAGGCAAACCACAGGTGGTAATACTCAACATATATTGCTGGGTTCGTTGTCCGATCAAGACGCTGTAATAACTCAAAGAAATTCAGAACGACCTGATGAAAGTAGAATTTATCAACCTGGAGAGCGCGTACCAGGAACTGGCGGTTACACTATACCTAGAGGTTTTACAGGCAGTGTGAAATCGGTCGCATCAAAGGATAAGACATATGTAATTGGTTCTAAGGAGTCGCCATCGCAAGCGCAGACAGTTTCACTTACTCCAGGCAGTGGTAAGGTAAAATATAATAACCCATTGTTGGCAAGAAATGTACAAGCAAAGAACCTAAGATCTCTTTATAACCCTACTAGGTCCGACGAAAGTAATAGGTATGTATCTGTATCGAAATCGGTGACACGTGATCTTGATAATGACAACAATATTCGCAAGCAATACTCTCACACTTATTATACGAAGTCATCATCTTGTGGATATTTTACATTCACTTGTACTATGGTCAGTAGTGCTGAAGGAAAGAAAAGAGTTTGCAAACCAAAGATCCCCACAAACCCTGATGGTACGCCAATTAGATGTTAAGATGGTAGGAACAAAATTAAGTTCAAATTCAATTGTACAGTTATAGTACAGTTACCTATGTATTCTCACGAAATTAATTAAGTAGGTGCCTAATAACGATTTTACTTAAACGTTTGCAATAAAGATACTTATAGTATTGTATTCTGTTAATTTTAATAGTAAAATACTTAAGTTAGACAATAAGTGATATCACTTTTTATTCCTAGCAAAAGCTGTATTCTAATAGATTACGGTGTGTGTGTGTGTGTGTGTGTATATTTCTGAGCTATATAAAACCTTTATGTTAAGTAATATTGGTATTAAATGCTTTAAAATAACTTTATCTTCTTCATAGGCCTATTGTATATACCAGCAGAGGGATTTGCGACTAAGGTCTAAAATGAAAAAAAATAATAATAATTACAATATCAAAATGTCAAATCTTTTGAAAATGGCTCAAGCCTAAAAACAGAAACTTTTTACAATTCGATCCATTCGCAAAATGTCTTCAACATGTTTCACTTTCTTGTAAATTATTACATATCAATCGTATTATCAGTTTTATTATCTAATAAATTGATGTTAATAAATTTTAATGAAACTGTAGACATTGTTATACTCGTACTTCATCATTTTTACTTGAAGACCAAAATATATATTACCACTTTACTATATTGACTATTTATTATTGACATTTCTCTAACTCGACATTACCATAAAAGTGGACATTATTATACTTAGTCATTTTTCATTTTAGGACAAGTCGACAAACCTATGGAGGTTTCTTCTTTCTTTTTTCATTCTGATGATGATTCTGATGGAGAATGTCAGGTAAACAATGGGTAACCTCATCACTATGATTTGTTTTAAAGGTCGTAAGGTCTGTTATATGCCTCTGCATTTAGGAGTTTATTTTCCTCAATTACACTTTCTTGCATTTCTATATAACAATCAATAAAATTTGTTTATTATAAATAATATACGACCTAATAATATACGACAGTCCTTATACTCGAGTCCGACGACTAAGGTCTAAAATGAAAAATATAATACCAGTCCAAAATTACAATATGAAACTACAAAATTACAATGACGACGTATAAAAATATCAACATGGAAGAATGTCAAAATATAATTATTTTATGTCTATAAAAATAATGTCTAGAGACAAATTCTAGAAAAAAAAATTCATTTTAGACTTCAGACGTCAAATCCTTAATGCCTTGTGATTCTATACTCTGTTCATTTTCGAATCGGAACATGAATAGCAACAAAGAGGCAAAAAAAGGCCGAATGGAGGAAAGGTGTCTTCATGTGGTGTCTTGTCTTAATACCACCTTAGTCACTTAAGCGCTCGTGGCCTCGCCGAATCGGTGTTCTGTAAACGAGCACTGCGTTAAGCAACATTCGCTATAGGGGTTTGGGGTTTCGGGCTTCGGAAGCCGTTGGTCCCGGTTGCCAGTAAAATGGCAGTCGTTAAGACTGGTTGAAGGCCTAATGGGCGGCTTGAAAAATTTCAACAGTAGGTCGCCTCAGCCTGCACCCTGTCCATTTCAATACGGCAATGGGCTCACCACCTATTACGTGGGGCAGGAATACACATGGTGAATATGCCTCTGCCACCCCTTCGGGGATAAGGCGTGATAGATAAATAAATCTATTAGACTAATCGAATTTTGAGACCATCGATTAAGCTTCGAAGGCAATCGTTTAGTTTCAGGTCTAAATACAAATATTTACTTGAGCTATTGATGTTGGGTCAGAACCAAACACAATAGATACTGAACAGTATTCTAAGAAAAAAAAAGCAAAAAGGTGCCGAAGACTGTGCGAAGTGGAGGAAAAAGAGTAGGAATGCGAACTCCGGGTGTCGCAAGACGCTATACTGGATCAAACGCTCGAATGATGATGTTAAAATGCTCTATATAGTGCTAAAATTCCTGTTTTTAGTAATTTACATGCCATACTTTAATGCTTTATTAATAATGACTTAATTTTTCCTATACCTTACCTGTATCGAACGTTTTAAAATACCTTATTACAAATCTGTCGATATTTAGTTCACTTACGTTGAAACGTAGTTAGATTTACTATAGATTTGTGGCAACTCTAGAAGTCTCGCACCCGTCAGCATTGGTGAAATTGGGGATTAGAGATAAACAATAATTCTTTATTACAATGATGACACTTTATTTCTCAAATACTTAATGTATAATTTTAGAATTTTTGACATATAAGGCTTGTTTTACCACTACCGAGGAAACCTGTACGATGGTATAAAGTAACGGCATTATATAGCTTTTGTTTGGCGGCATTATTCGGTAGTAGCATAACCTGCACTAAGATAGACAATTTACGATAGTAACAAGGTAATTTTTAAACATATAACTTGAAAACTACATACATTTTCTATTTTTTTAAGTATTACTCACATCCTAAGCTACCCATGCAACATGTAATAAAGACTCGTATGAGATTACATTTACGTGAGTATTGGATATAAGTATAGGAATGTTTAGTACTGGATTGATAGTTCACATATCACATGGTGAAAATGTTATGAATTACATAACATTTCAGCTCAAACTGTAAAATAGGTCTAGGAAACATAATTTACGAGATTACAATACAACTTATCAAAATAAAGAAATGAATTCTTTCTAATACCTGTACTGAGTTAATTTCATATTTATAAATGACGGTGCATTATTAATATACAATACTAAATTAAACTACAAAATGCAATAACAATTAAGGTAGCATCGTAGGTGGACATGTATGATTTACAGCTTGGCAAAATTCAAACACTTAAAAGTACGTATTCAAAAAATGACGTCTTGACAATGTAGCCAACGTACAAAAATATTAGGTCCGTTTAAAGTTTTTTTGCCATGCTGTATGTCGAAATACCAATAAGGGCAAGTAAATATGTAACAAATATAAACCTATAGTTTGATGTGGGATATTACAATACCCGAAGTCAGTCTACAAATGGAATGTTTTTCAGGTAACAGGAGTACAAATTAAGAACAATAAATAAATATCTTATTCCATCAAACAAATTCGAGTGAGATTTAAAAGTCCCCGTTCTTTTTCCTACAGATTCGATAGTTTCACTGTATATTCCAGTGTAAAACAGGTGAATTTCAGTTTAGGTGTCTGAGTCACGATCGACTAAGAAAGTTGTCTACCCAATTTCTATGAAATCTAATATAATATAATATAATGTATAACATAATAGCTAAGGTTGAATTCTGTAACGAAAGTGAGTTAGTATTTTTAAAAAAGATGAAGTCCACATTAATAGTGCAATCTCATTATATACGCCATCGATAGCTACTATAGTTTGACAAGGATCGCTGTGCCGCTCACTGCTGCATACAATTTTGTATGCAGTGAGCGGTAGAGCGGTCTTTCTCAAACTATAATATATTTATTTATTAATAACAGAACGGTTTATATTATTTTATTTTGGAAAATATACTATGTTTTTTTAATTGGGACTAATCCCACCCGCATTCCCATTACTGCAACTCCTGTTAAACAGGATCTACAGCATTGACCAAGAACACAACAGTTGCCGTTGTTCACCGAGGTCGGGCTCGGTGGCTCGATCTCGGTGAAGTCCCAGGAGAAGTTAGCATACCTTGGAACCCGCAACGTAATTAATAAGAAGATAGTTTGAGTAAGTTGGAAAAAGAACGTAACATGGGTTATTTTAGAAACCGACCTTGAGTCGCAGAATTTCTATCTACTAAAATCTGTTTTGGAAATAAGCTTTAAGGTGCGTACACAACTAGCGGAAGCCTAGCGAACGCACTCTTGAATTATGCAAATAACACTTCTAAAACAAGCGCGAGCAGCAAATCCCCTATAGGTACATAAAATATAAGCTTTCTCAGCACTGTTGGGCCATTTTGGGAACTGAGGGGTATTAAATAAACTGGAGAAATTATACCAGTTTTTGTTGAGTAGTTACTAAACAGGCCAGTATTAAAAATAATTTCAAAAACCTGTGCTAGTAATTGCGATAGCTGCAAGCATTTTGCATGTGCAGCTCATTAAATGATGTGTACGTACGCAACCTTAAGTACACGTGGCACTAAATAAGATGGCTCATTAAATACTTAACTTCTAAAACAAACGCAACGTTTGGATCTGAGTATTGAAAATACAAAAGTAAAACTAAAATGGCAACCATGTATGTATAAGTTACATAATTCTAACAAATCCTTGTTTCGAGTAGTACTACTACTAAATGTTTAATAAACAAATTATACAGGATGAGAACTTTGTGTCAGAAGTGGCGTAAGAAAAGATTGCATTAATTAAGTATCAGAACGTATTGTAATCAGTGTAACTAATTGGTGTGAACATTATAAAAATGGGCTGCCTTTGACAAGACTGAGTACCAAAAAAATTCGTTGAGTTAAAATGGCATCTATTTTCCCACACTAATTAAATAGCACTATTTAATTATATAGATAGCTAACTTAAAAGCGGTCCTGGCGAGAGGGCTCCCAATGGTAGTGTCTGACGCGTTGCCAGTTCAACTAACCATTGGATTTGGTAGAAAAAGGTAGAATTATTTTGTTCTTTTTTATGATATAGTAAAAATAACGATTTATAAACTCTGAAACTTATCTAAATATTTTTACAGTTCCATGAATTTGAAATATTTAACAATCTCTTGATATTAGGTAGGTATATACTTACGTATCGACTGTTTTAAATTGGAGATGTACCGATACGTCCTATGCTTCTGCCGCGTGAAAGTCCATGGTATCCAAGATTATCGACGTCTTCTCCACAACGGATGTGGAGACACACATGGCGCATCCACTCGATAGGTAGACCGGTATTGTACCAACGGTAGGTCAGATGATATCTATTATAAAAGCAGCAACAAAAGTACTTCTGACCCGTAACCCACGTGTGTGATGTAAATTCAAAAAAAACATTCACACGATATTATATTCTATTTTTTTATTTTTTTACTTACAGTAAATTAGGTAGATTCGATCAATCGTCTAAGCTATTTGTCCTGTGTTCTGTTTGGTCATGGTCACTTATTTAGAAAGGGACACACTACCATCGAGAGCCCTCTCGCGCGGACCGATAAGCCGTAGTGCACAGTCTAGTTATAAGGTTTTTAGTACCTTAATGTATTTTTTGTTTTTATTTTTGTTAAAATTGTATGATTATATTTTAAAAAAACCTTCTATGTATAACTCATCGTGTATAGTTTGTCGATGAATATGTCTATAGATTATTGCATAAAATTAAGTACAATCAATACTTAAGTGTATAATATAATGAACACATGATGACATAAGGGCCGATATTCGCATTGATCGCGTCTTCATTAAAACCGACATAATATTTACGGTGGGTTAGTTAGCCAGTCGCTTTTATTACGGTAACCAATACAATTTATACTTTACGATTGTAATTAGACACGTTGACAAAGAAAATAAAGCAGCCGACTCACAGGTGCGCTATACCGGACGGTTCTACCGCAAACAATTCTATTTTCAGTACATTTTATTTTATATATATTTTCGAATAGCGACGAAGATACACTTTGCTGTGATAATACCAATGCGGAAGAGAAAAAGCGCATACGGTTTCATCGCCATTGTGATATTATTTTTATACATGCTTTGTATTAAACACATTTGCCATCAAAAAAACACAATTGCGTTTTTACCACCCCGTGTTTGTACAGAAAGGAATCAGAACTCAGAAAAAATGCAATTACATCTTCCGTTATATTGCACCTATGGGCTGGCCGCTACACGCGTCAAATCTTAGAATACAACACATGTTAAAACACTTATAAAATAATTATACAGATTAACCTATGTGTATGTTAGTTACAATAGTTGGTATTTTCGAAAAAAGCTAAACATTTCACATACATTTGTACACTTTAGAACTTAAATTAATGATGGAACTTTAAATAGTTCCGCCGGGGTACACCATACAGCGAAAATAATGATATCTGCACAATAGTGCATAATACCTTGTCATAATTTATATATTTGTCACACATAGACACATTTAAGTACACGTTAAATACATGAAATAAATTCAATTACAAATGAGATCAATTTTAAAAATGCAAATAGTTTTAATAAATATTAAGTACTTACGTTACGAGATTCATTATAATGGCGACATTTTATTAAGTAGATAAATACTGATGCGTAAGGAACTTAGGTTTAATGGCCTCATAATATATTAAGAATCAAAAATATTAGTCTTTGTAATAATTTAAAAAACAGTTATATAATCACATTTACAACACATGTAAAGAATATTATCCTTGAGAATTTGTTACTCCATTTAATTTTAAGTACACATAAAATGTATTAAAAATTTTAAGAATATTTAAAACACTTATTTAAATATATCAAAGATAAAGTATTAAACGGTGATCAGATTACTGGTATAATACGGCACGGTGATGAAACACAAACTTTGAGCATTTTGTTGATATGATAATAATCGTTGGTCGGTTCACCACAAATAATAAATATTGCTTGTTGTAAATTTATTTGACTATTGAATCAATAAACTGCATTTATGAATGTTAAATGACATAACAGAATTTAAATATTTATGTTTTCTACTAAACCGTAATAGTATTTTTAAAATTTCATAATATGTTTAAGGTCATATTAAATTGCAAATAATTGTATTGCAAAACACGAGTGCGTTAAAGCCATTTTTTTTTAAATGTGACCTCCGTCTATTTCAAGTACTTTTCCGCCCGCACTTGCTACAATAGTTTTTGGTGATTACGGATATAAAATATGGTACTGGATAAATTCAGTAGAAATTAATCACTGGTGCTGTTAAAGTATTTATAAATATCTTCAAAGAAAATCATTTTCAATGTGTCTCTGAGTTAAGATGACAAACATTTTTTATTATTGTTCATTTAAGCAGAAAAATAGCAACTTACTTTTAGGATTTCAAAATAAGAAAAAAATAAAAATAAATAATTTGATCTCGAAGAAGCGAAAGAAGTATGCATGGATCGCGAAGCCTGGCGATCTGTCCTCTCTGACTACCCCATCAGGGATACAGCGTGAAGAAAATAAGGGCCTTAAATAAAATAATAGGCCCTGAAACATCATGTTAATATTGATATCTCGCAAAATTAGCCCGATACGATTTTTTAAACTTTCCAATGTAGTCCTAAGAGGTTTTAAAAAAAATGCATAAATTGTAAACGGATTTGTTCTAAAATTCAGGGGAATATGTAGCAGCAAAGGAACGAGCGAGATGTACTTAGCACTTCTACCTGGCAGCAAAAGACGCAATAAGGGCCGGGGATCTCAAAACGATCTTTGTACACCATTGTTTATGTGAAGAGGCAATTTCCAAACTGATAAGTCAGCCAGCCAAGGCTGGTCAGGGTCTCAGGGAATTCCTATCGAAGGTATATCCTGTTATCTCACCATCTACAGACATGAAATAGCATTTCACCGTTCGTTTCAGAGGGGTATAAAGCCTATAGCGAATTCACGCATAAATAAACGTAGTATTTAAAAAGGAGAGTCAAGTATCACCAAGATCCATCATCCTTTTTTTTATCTTTTTTTTTCTTTAGAATTTGCAGTGGATGAAATATTCACATATACAAGCTTCAACATTAGCTGTATAAATGTACTGTATAAAAAAAATGCTACAGGTACACAAGTAAATACTTGACATCAATAAATAAATCAATGCTATTTTCTAACTTAACAATAACAAATAGGTATAGGTACATAAGATACGCAGGCTCGCGAGTTGCTGAAAGTTTTGATACACCGATTTTTAATAAGTATTAATCTATTATAAGTGATCAAATTTCAAATTGTCAAACGCTTAGGCGAAACGTAGACGCTCAATAAATAAGGAGCCAACATTCAATCTTTATTTTGTCACAAAATAACAAAAAATATGTATGGTAGCCAATCTCCCTGGGGCTATCCTTCCGAGGGCACACCCGGGACTCCAGGCCATAGACATAACGTTTACGTGTGCTTTTAGTCGGTAGGAGTCCGGCATAGCATCCATGAGGATTGCCACACGAAAATAAAACAATATAAAAATGGTAGCCAATCCCTCCCTTTTTTAAAACTATATTATTAGTGTATTTTATTTTCGACCTCAACGTGTTATATCCAATCGGTTTTTCTATTCATAAACTGAAGATATAAACTAACAATGTTTTGTCCGCTCTATAGTTTCGTTCATAAAATGATTTGTGCAATCCTCCAATCAAGTCAGACAAATAAAATTGTAATGCTCAAATATTGTAGATAACCTGTTACATAAATCAAATCAGTCTACTGAGATCCATTATTGGACATAAGCCTCTCCTAATTAGCGCTTTCAAATATTGTGTGATACCAAAACGGTATTTTAAAATAAGATTCTTTTTTCCACCGCCTCATATTTTATCGATGTTGCATGTCGTATTACAATCGGCCGCAGGGTAGGGTAAAGAAAAAGCCAAGGCCAATATGGCGGCGCTCACATCAGCTGACCATGTAGTGTCATGCGTCTATTACCTTATTGTATTTAATACGCAGATTCAAATCTTGTCTACTATTGATTCCCTATTATTATTCCCATTTTCCAATTATTAATTTGACTGTGTATCTAGCAACAACTAAACATTATAATCCAGAATTATTAAATTTATTGAGCGTGTAGTCTTCGCCTAACGCCGTACGAGAATGGTGTTGCCAATTTATATAGACAGCACTGGATTGAGTTACAAGTAACAGCTAGTTTGACTTACTGTTACTGAACAACTTAACTGGCGCCACGTAAACGTTTCAGACGCTCTTTTTCCTGGTGGTCGACGGGCGGTTCGCGTTCAAACGATATCAACTCCAACGCTGCAAACAAATATCAACTTACGAATATTGGACTGGTGAATATTTAGAATAGCTTGTGAACTGTATTAAATACAAATATACAGACATGTTTCCCATTGGAGTTGGCAGAAACTATGGATTTCCACTTACGACGATCCTGGCATACAACTTTCGCTTCTCCTACTTTCATAAGTGTTTCATACACACCCGCCTGTTAAGGGTACTCTTGACCTGGCCTTTTTCCAAAAGTCATCGATTTGATTGAGATACGTACGGCGAGGTCGACCCCTACCAGTTTGCCCATTCATTCTCGCTACGTAAATCTGCTTAGTCAGTCTCTTTTCATCCATTCTCACCACGTGGCCGAACAATCTAAGCATTCCTTTTTCTATCTTAGACCCTACATCTTCAGTCATACCCGCAATGTTCCCTTATCGCGCTGTTTCTTTATTTATCCATCAACTGTATATTTGGATATATCATCCACTACACTGCTCCCAGCACAATGGAGTACTAATATAATAAAAATAATAAAATAAATAAATTGTATAATAATCTATTGGTTGGAGATATAAAACTGTTCGTCTTACCTAGCTCAGAGAGCGTCGGCCTGTCGTTAAGGAATTGCCAGACAGGTAGGTGGGGTTGTTGAGGCGATGAAACTGCTCTCTGTTCGCTGCCTAAGCGACGGCTAGCCAGTTGAGTACACACGTGTCGACTTAAAAGCGCACATTTTTCATAATTCACCCGGTTGCCAGGGAGCCTAGAAAAAAAAAACGTATTGCAAGATAAAAGTTGGGTGTATGGGACTCCATTAAAATCTTTGAAATAACTGTATTTTAAAAAGTAAATAAATTTATAGTTTTTTATTTAATTGTTGTATAATAAAGGGTATTAAATAAGATAGCAGCGTGTGATAATAGTATTACAAGTGTATTATGGCCGTATTCCAGAACGTTTCTCAATACTCAATCAATGCTTGATAGTAGTATTTATAAGGTGATAACTAGCCTCAAGCGTTGATTGTGTATCGAGAAACGTTCTGGAATACAGACCCCAATATCTGATTATCAACGGTTGCATACAAGATTTTATCTACATCCATATGTATGAATCCTCTAAAAGATTCTGAAACAGTAAGCTTACTGCTATTTCGAAGAAAAATGGCGGAGATTTAAGTAAAAAATATTTTTTCTCAAACATACATTAAAATACTCATTATTTCAAAAAAATATTTTATAAAAAAAAATAGGACCAATATAACATCAACAAGAAGGTGAACCGAATGCTTAAGTACTAACCTTGTGGCAGCCCCCTGGTTAGCAAAATGCAGGTCTCTGCAAGTGACCGATAGTAACGGGACTGCAGTTTCGGTAGGCGCAGCTGCCAGAGCGGCGCGGTACCTACCGACCATTACAATATGATTATTATAACTACGAATAGTGTTGATAAATGATCTTGTATGACCTATACCTATAAATATATCGTTGGACAACTCACACAACGCCATCTGATTCTAAACTAAGCAGAGCTTGTACAATGGTAACAAGATGACTGATAAACATACTTATATATTTCTAAATACATACATATTATAGATAAATAACACCCAGACACAGAATAAACCATCGTGCTTCTCACACAAAGTTTTCTCCTGGGTGGGAATCGAACCCACGACCTCTTGCGTAGCAGCCGGTTACACTCCCACCGCGCGACAGAGAACAAATGGGTAACGATTGACAAAGAATATATATTGTGCGGAAGTAGAGGGTAGACGGAGTCAGGTTAGGCCGAGACTTACATATGAGGACCACGTGAGAAGATAGCTCAAAAACGGAAAAGTGTAAAGCACTCGGATACCCAGACGAGCGTGTATGAAGCGATTAATGAATCTACAGGGAGCAAAAGAAGTATGCATGGATCGCAACACATGCCGATCTGTGCTCTCTGACTACCCCGTCAGGAATACAGCGTGAAGATAGTTTAGTTTTTTTTATTAATAAATTAAGTCCTAAGAACCCTTGATTCGGACCCTGTTATCGTCCGTCAGGGTATTCTGAATACCAACACTAATATCCTGTAAACATCGACTGTCTCACACTGTGAAAATTAAAGCTCGCTAACATTTTATTTAAACTATCATTGCGTTTAACACTTTTCGCTATGGCTGATTTTCAGATGGGTGACCACTTTGTGGCATTTCTATCCAAGGGCGTTTCCGGAAGGCACTTTAAGCCTTTGGTCTCGATTGCTAGTAACATAGCAGTGGTTAAGTCAAGTGAAAGTGGCAGCGGTTTAAAAATTTCAAAAATACAGCATGTCGCCACTACCTGCGTCTGTCCATTTGATCACGACAATAGGCTCACCATATGTAACGTGGAACATAAATGAAGTATTGCGAAAGTCAACGTTTTATTCTCTCTGAACGTAAAAAGTTTTTTTTATTTAAACATTTCGTACAAATTTAAAGCTACGAACCTTTTTATCACGCGTGGGGTGCTTTTTATTTTGAAATTACCGTCTTCGTTCAAAATTTGCTATAGTGTTTTTTCAACAGTAGCAGTAAATGGCCTCAAATTATTACCAGACTAGTTGACGCCCGCAGCTTTGCCCGCGTAGTTTTCCCGTTCCCGTTTCCCAAAGGAACTTGTTCCCGGGATAAAAAGTAGCCTATGAATTATTCTGATGTATAAGCTATATTATTGTAAAGTTTCATTAAAATCCATTCAGTATTTTTTACGTGAAAGTGTAACAAACATCAATTCTTACAAACGTTCGCATTTATAATATTAGTAGGATATACGTGAACCAATATAACCTGAATAAAATGTGGTGCAGTACATACCTCGCATGATTGCCGCTGGGTTCCACACACAGTTCCAGCTGTCGCAACTGTTGCCCACAGACAGCCGATGTCCGACTCCACTACAATACGTGAACAAAACTAACTTTGAAATATTAATACAGGAATCATAAGAAATTGGTCCTAATAAAATGTATGCCTTTGTCATTTTTAAAGGTGGTAAAACAATAGAAATTTGACATGCTCTGTTAGCGCACGTATTTCTCTTATAACCTTGGATTCTTTAAGTTATTCCAGAACGTTTCTCAATACTCAATCGACGCTTGAGATTACATTTTATAAGACAAAAACTAGCCTCAAGCGTTGATTGAGTATTGAGAAACGTTCTGAAATACGGACCTAAGAGAAGCATGAAGAGAACCTTTGGGCTGCCAACTTGAGGGCCACTGTTCCAATAATCTTGTGGATTGTGACAGTGGCTTTCAATTTGCTAGATGTCGCCATAGCTTTCCATCAGGCTGGTAGCGTCACTTTGGCGAGATAAATATATATATTTAAAAACATCGCGGACAACATAGTTTTAGCATCTGCGACCGTCAATTTTGCAAGTATCTCGATGCTGTATTCGTTTTGGTCGGTTTCAATATTCTATATTCAGTTAAACATAGATCGCTACCACAGATAAACGGTTGATTTTTAACTTTTGTGACAGATAGTTCAATGTCGTAGATAAATATTTCTATCTATCTTTAGTTAATGAAACCGAAATTTTCGTCGATAGGTACCGATGGTAACTATTTTGACATTATTTAAGACAATAGTACGAGTAAAAGATTGATAGGTTATTGAAACCGGCCGTTAGCAGTATCGAAATCGCTTTAGCAACTACTCGGATGGTGCTTCGTGATTTCGCGATTTCCTGCATTCGGACGCGGTATTCGGGGTCGCGCATTTTAGGGACTCAATCGCCGGAACTAGTATTTACGAGTGTAAGCCGGTGAACGGTGAACTAGTATAAGCGGTGTAGAGGGCGCGATCGCTACATTTAGCTTCTAAAAATCGAATAATTCGCTGGTCGCTGATATAAAATAAGTGGTTAGTCTGTGGTGTCCCTTAGAACAACAACAAGAATCGTCAGTAACAATCGTGTCGCACTCGGAATTTTGATCTTATGTTTCTATAATAAATGCCTATATTATTTGTAAGAACATCAATCAATCAACTCAGTTTATTGCGGTCCACTGCTGGACATAGGTCTTTATAATTGTTTTAAGATGGTGATTGGTCTCTGTCGGGAGCCCTGAGGTTATATTTCCGAGCGCTCTGGGAAGGTACTGTGTGGTTTTAGTAAAGTAAATGGATTACTTCAGATTAAAGGATCATAAAATTGTATAGTAAATGGTAGAAATGTTACATACTAACAAACAGGATATAATTACCGTCTTTTTCAGCCTGGTCACTGGCGCCATGTTCAGTGCGCTTATTATAGACATAAGCGAGTTGAAATTTCCAAGATTAAAACATTCTCTCGCGGTCATCACCCACTGCTCTATAACTCGAGCGCGGTATTTACTTTTGGTAGACTGAAATTAAATAAAATAAATTTTATTTTCTTTCACTGGCCGAAGTATAGACTACAAGGCGTAGGAACAAAATTACCATATGTATGAATGTTTAGCTGCTACAAAATATTAGTCATTAATTTTGAGCTATCCAAAATAAATTTGAAGTACACAAGGTGCACCGCTCAAAAGTATCAGGTAATTCTGTATAAGAAAATCCCATGTATGAAGTGATGGGAGAGCTAGGATAAGGCCCGAAGAATAAGATGGCATACCAACAGTCTTGTAATTTAGGTTATTGCATGAGGTATTTCATCACGAGGTCTTCTGAAATCTGCTCCTGAAGTCTGTATGGCTAAGATGTAAGACAAAGACCTCGTGAGCAGATTGCTCAAAAACAGGAAGTCAAAATACTCATACGTATAAACAGACGTGCATGTACGAGTATGAAACGATTAATGAATCTACAGGGTGCGAAAGAAGTATGCATGGATCGCGAAGCTTCCCTATCTGTGCTCTATGGATACCCTGTTAGAAATACAGCGTAAGGAAAATTAGTTAGTAATGTTGTTTCTTGGGTCATCGGTCGAGCTAATACATACATAATAGTATTTTCTGCAGCAAATTATAGCCAGTAAGTACCAATAACGTGCATTATCTAAAGCGATATAAAGTGACTATACCTTTATAATATCAGTTGCCACCAAATAACTGAGTCGGTTAAACCAATCAGCGTAGAATTCCAAGTTTCTTGTGCTCTTTGATTCCAGGTAGTGTAGGCTAATGGCGCCCTTGCCGCAAGAGGAAGAGGCTTGGGAACTTTGAGGCGGCGCAAACGTTTGTACGAACTCTTCAGGGCCAACAAAGTTCAATCTGTATAGTTCTACTGTCGTCAACTGGTTCGCTAGTTCGACAGGCGTTAGACCCAATGTCAATATATCTCCCTGAAACCAAATATTTAGTAAAATGTTTTATAATTTGTAAGACACTTACCTTTTATGAGTATTTTAGTTTAGTGTTTGACAGTCGGTTGTTGATATAACATTTTTGAATGGTACTACATGCGAGAGTCCGATTTACACAAGATTATTTTTATATAAGCAGCAAAGTAGTGCCTTATATGATAAACAGAAGCTATAAATTAATAATAATATTTTTTAATTTAATAAGCTATATAATTATTAAATTAAATAATATATATGCAGCATGTTTTTATTTTGGACTCCACTTCCATTATAATATCATTATTAATTCAGATTTTATGCATAATCAGCCGCTTGTGCACTATGGTCCAGTTTCCAGCTCATGGTGAAATTAGTTTATAATCAATTACAAAATCAGTCAAGAGATTTACCAGACAAGAGAATGGACAAAAAAGTATGAATCAATAACAAATAGGTACCCACCTGAGGAAGTTGGTCAACCGATGTCACCTGTACATCGCGTGTTTCTACGCATATCGCTTCATATAGCTCAAGGGCAGTCAGCTTGTCAAGAAGCTTTTCTAGGGTTGTTGACATTTCAACCCCAACCGAAACCATGTGATCACCTGCACATCTACCGAATGCAAAAAAAAACATTTCTCTATTCAAAACCTGCACTTCTATTACTTATACTATACTTTGCACAACTTAACTAATATTAAGAGCGATAAATAACAGTAAAAATTAAAATACTAGTGTTTAAATTCAACCTATTTTCATTCAATGTACGAGAAATGTCTAATTGCATTCAATTTACAAGAAATATTTCTAGTTGTCATAAGTCCACGTGGGCAATATTCGATTTTACAATTCTAATAGCATGTGTTCTGGCTCTCTCAGAATAGAATATACTTTATTGTACACCAATTATTAATATTTTCAAGTATATGGAATACAGGTTTTCAAATGTACAAGGGGCGGCCTTATCGCTGAGTGCCCATTATACATTTCTAAACTATCCAGCATCCAGATTACCCTGAGGTATGCCCTGGTTGGAGTGACTGTTATGTCTTCGTTCGTTTGGTAAATACAATATTTATTGTGTGTGAGTGTGTGTTTAGTAAGAGGAACGATTTTAAAACAAGCATGTGTTACAGTGAAGTATAAATAACAAGCAAGGTATTTCACTTACTTCTGAGTTATAGTGCGAATAACAGCCATCACCCTATCATCGCGGAAATCCCAAGGAAACATGCTCGTCCACTGTCTTAAAACTCGTACTAATGACATCATGTCATTTGCTTCCTTTTCCAACTCAGATTTACCCTTAAATTACATTTTAAAAAATACAATAGAATATTGACTTACTTTATTGGTACACAAAGCTTAATTGATCAATTCCATTTAATTTCATACACATTTAAATAAAGAAATATACTCGTACTGGGTAAAAAAGGCCCCCCATGCTCTCTAGGGCCCTAGCGACCTCACCAGCAGACGTGTACCTGGTGACTTAGGGAGGAAGCTACTACGCACACGACTTTAAACGTCAGAGGGCATTCTCTGATAACAATAAAAGCCAAACAACAGCTCTTGGAATGGATTGGAAGCAAGAAGGAATACATACATACTTTCATACATACATATACTTCCCTGCCTGGATGTATGGTGTACAACTATGGGGCAGTGCAAGTAACTCTAACATCACAATATTACAAAGAGCACAGAACACTATACTTAGAACCATAGCGCATGCCCCTTGGTTCATTACAAACACAGAAATCCACAAATGTCTGGTAATGAGCACCGTGAAGGAGCAAATTAAAATTTCTTTGCGGAAATATCAAAAGTGGCTAGAATATCACCCGAACGTACTTGCGGCGAGTCTAACTAAGCGCAGCTACCAAAAACGCCTCAAAAGGAAAGACATTAGATAGATAGAGAAATCAGACTCTATAAATAAGATGAGTGGCTGCCGTCCTCACTGGAGGAGGCCCTCTACATGTCAAATCAAACACACAACATACCTGCATATAGTATTTTACTATTTGCAGATGAGAAAAGAATAAAAAAATACTTTCACGCCTTTATCACCGAAGGGGTAGGCAGAGGCGTGCTATTCGCCCACGTTTCACCGTATGCTTTTTGTCCCACATAACAGGTGGTGAGCCCATTGCCGTGTTGAAATAGACAGGTGCAGGTTGTGGCGACCTGCTGTTGAGATTTTTCAAGCCGCCCATAAGGCATTCAACTGGCTTAACGACTGCCATGTTACTGGCAACCGGAACCAACAGTTTAACGTGCCTTCCGAACCTCGGTAACTAGAAGGAATACACTAAGATGAAGACACTCATAAGTACTCACAACTTTCTCATTGTTCCTCAAATAACGTTTGCATAGTTTGTTCAGTAATTCGTGTGGTTTAATGAATAATCGTGAGCAAAGTAAAAATGTGAATGTAAATGCTTCGCTCGCTCCAGGCCTGAGCATATCCACCAAAGTTTCTAATGATGCACTCACGATCTGCCCATCCCTGTATTCAATATCAGATTTTTCTGGGGGACAATTCACGTAGGGTATATTCGGTACTGTTTTCATCCCATGTGATCCATGTGGCATAACTGCTGTCATCTAAAACACATATGATAACAAGGTTACAAGCTAAGCTTTAAGACAGTAATTATAAAACGGTGGTAGATACTATACCTGTGTGCCATCTACCTTCTGAGCTGCGACATAATTGATACCTCCATTCATTACTATATGCCTGCTACTAGTTTCACTCATAAATTTATTTCCCCTCACCATTGAGTAGTAATCATCATTCTGAAAATTTAATATTATGTAAATTGTTCCAATACGGCTATTTCGTATCTTAACAAAAAGGTGCAGATGACCCTCCCAATCAGACGGTCTAAGCAGCAAAACGTTTCACACCGCGAAACGTCTTATGAGCATTAAACCAATTGGGAAAAGGTTCATATCTGAAAGGTTTATCTATTTCGCAAATGTTGGAAGTTTGCTGCTTAGTTTATTATTGTATATAATGTTTATTATTTTTTTTTATTTATTATTTAAATAGAGGCTATGTCAGGCTGTTCCTAGAGGGTCTAGGAACTTCCTGTTACACTTCGACCTGAAGAGGTCTATTGTGCTCGCCGAAATGGTTAAAGTTCGCTGCTTATTCCTATAAGTGTAAGGAATTTTAGGATGGTTTTGGCAGCGAGGAACTGTACCTCCTGTGGTAGAAGCAGGTGTTTGCCAAAGGAGGCGCACCGTTTGTGTATGAGGGGGCCGCAGTTGCAGAGAAAATGCTGAGGTGTTTCCTCGTCTTCGTGGCAAAATCTGCAAAGCCTGGTTGGGCTGAGGCCAAGGATGGCCATGTGCTTGTTCAGTCTGCAGAGGCCAGTAAGTGCCCTCGTCATGACACAAAGGCTACCTTTGCTCAGTTTCATGAGCTTGCAGGAGTAACTATGCGAGTAACCCTTAATGGGGGCTTTTGAGTGTCGCATACCTGGCTGATGCTGCCAGCTCTCTCTCGCATCGCTGGCGGTCTGGCTCTTGAGTTGTTCAATTTTAAGAGAGCGGGACACGCCACAAATTGGTTCTGGCCCTAATTGGATTGAGGCAGATCCCTCCCTTGCCAGGTGGTCAGCAATTTCTTTGCCCTCTATGTTTGAGTGGCCGGGAACCCATCTTAGGTACACATTGTTTCTTTTTCCCATGTCATTTAGTAGTCCTGTACAGTTCCTAACAAGGTTAGATTTAATTTCGTATGAGTTAAGTGTTTAGAGAGCAGCTTGACTGTCCGAATAAATGTAGATATTTTGGATAGAGTGATTGTAGCTCAGGTTCACCTCCAGACATCTAACTATGGCGAATGTTTTCGCCTGAAAGATTGAGGCGTGTTTACCCAAATGATGTGATAATCGCTGCTCAGGCTTACGTCCGTAAATTCCACATCCAGTGCCATTCGTCATCTTAGATCCATCTGTAAACCAGATGAGGTCAGTTTCTGTGTGGGACTTTAGGAATGTTTCTTTCCAGTCGTCTCTGTTAGAAATTTCCGTTTTGTAAAATTTAACAAAGTTAAGTTCTGGGATAATATCGTCTTCGGGCATGCCCAGAATATAGTAGTTCATCATAGAGTTAAGTGATGATTACTATTTGTGAGAGTCGAATTTTGTTTCTACTTGAGAATTTATCCGGAGCAAGCTAACTCTCGCTTTTTGCTGTATGTATAGGGGTAGTGGGGGGAGGTTCAAGAGTGCGTCAAGCGCTGCCCCCGGTGTCGTAGACATAGCTCCAGAGACTATTAGACAGGCGGTTCTCTGTAAGCCATTAAATTGCGCAGCAGTGGCCGACTGGAGTGATTTTGAACCCCAAGCCACACAGGCGTAAGTGATCATCGGCCTCACTATAGCGGTGTACAGCCACATGGCCACTTTGGGGTTTATGCCCCATCTGTAGCTCACAAGGCGGCGGCTGATCCCCAGCGACATTTTATTGTCTATTTGAGAGTTCCACGTCAATTTTTGGTCGATGATTACACCCAGGTATTTGACTTCTTTGGATAAGGTCATTATCTTCCCATTGATCTTAGGCAGTTTAAGCTTATCTAGCTTTGTCTTCCTGGTAAATGGGACGACGATGGTTTTTTCCGCATTAATTGACAATTGGTTTTCTTGACACCATCGCGTAGTGATGTTGAGAGCTCCTTGGATTCGGTTCGATATTGTCATTTGACAGAACCCTCTCACCGTGATTACAAGGTCATCGGCGTAGCCTTGCACCTCATAGAGATTTTTTGAGTCTTTCCAGGAGTTGGTCTACCGTAATTGACCACAGCAGTGGCGATAGAACGCCCCCCTGTAGGCAGCCCTTGGTAGCGAGGCTTACATGCGTTTATCTAATGAACGTTATATAATAATATATATAACTCTTGTGGCCGTGAACAATATACAATATTAGTCACAGTTAAAAATGTAATGCATAGAGATGTAAAGCTAATTGATTTGCACAATGACGTCGTAGTGACCTTGTCGATATTCGTTTACTGACTAGATTTCACATCATTCAGTCTATTGGAAGATTTACATGGGGCTGGTAATTATGTAACTATTGAAGACATCACTAGTTGTAATTAATAGCTTTAAACAGGGTAGTAACTCGCCAGCATAGGTAGACTCTTATAGTTCCAGACATTTCAGTCTGTAAAGCAAACAGTTGGCAACTTGAATGTGAGTGGCATGGCGAGGAGTGTCGAAAATGAAGTACCGGTTTCCCCTTCGTGGATCAGACCCGGTAAGGGGTTCTCCACCAGTCTTAAATGATAATTCTCCACAAGCCTCGCTCAGAACTAACAACCAAATTAAGGCTTTGGATTTGAACTATATGAAACCCAGCAAACATTAAACATATTATGAATAAACCAGTCAGTACACACTCTCTATGGATAAATGTAGCAACTTTTCATTTGGTAGATATCCATATTTGCATAATGTTGGTATACAGAAATTTGCATATGAACAAAAAGAGTAAGAGAGCTTTTTGAGTAAGAGTTTTTCTTCAAAGGTAGGGTCTGTCTTTTTATTCTTTATGATATAAATAGTCCACTAAAAACCTATTTGTGATTTTTTTGATAAACTTAATTTGTCGTATAGAAGGCCCCTTGAATATTTATTTTATTCTGTTTTTAGTATTTCTTGTTATAGTGGCAACAGAAATACTGTAATAATCTGTAAAATTTTCAACATATTCACCCTTACTATTTATAGTTATATTAGAAACTCTTAATCAGTTAATAATATAGGCTATATGTTTTTTACAAATCTGACCATTACAGGGATCAATGATGTTCAAAATCTATTATGATGTACACAAACTTTAAAACTATCAAAAAGGGTAGCAGGAAGAAGTAATGGACCCACAATAAACTTACATCATAATAAGATAGTCCTGTGCCATGCAGGAGAGCTGGATCAGGGGGTAGCGGGGCCAGGTCTGTGGGTGGTGGTGGAACAGGTGCTGGTTCTGTAGGTGCTGGGGGCACTTTGATGTTGCAGCCACTACATGAGGCCTCATTCAACTTGCTTGCGTAGTAATACATAGCCATTCAATTCCTTAGCACCAATTGATACTATAGGCTTTAACGGAAGCTGACTGGCAGGTTAAGTTAAGAGATTCATTGATATACCTGCAATTAACAAGAAAGTGTTGGTCAAGCTCCACATTTGTCTGTTATATAAATTCATATATCATCATACATCTAAATTCACTGTCACAATCAGAAGTTTAATACTCCTAATAATATTCACTCACTTCTCTTTTACACTTGTTTTCATTAACCAAACTCCAGGGTCCAAGGATTATTTTTCGCTTCGATCTGAAGGATTCTTGACTCCGACTTTGATTCTTCAGATCAAAACGAGAGTAATCCTTGGACTGCGGAGCTTGTACTCAGTAGAGACTCTTAAGTATGTATTTCAGAATGTTTCTCAATACTCAATCAACGCTTGAAAGTAGTATTTATAAGACAAAGACTAGCCTCACGCGTTGACTGAGTATTGAGAAACATCATTGTACGTACATCTGCAGAACACAACCCAGCATTAAAATTTGGCACAAAAATGCATGTACCCAAAGCAATGCAGCATCAATAGTTGTAAAATCGCTAGTAACCATTACTAGTTTGTTGGTCTACCTCAACCAAAGTAGCTGGTCTGCTATGTCCCTAATATATTACTCTTGTGGCCGTGAACAATCGAAACATGCAATCTGCTGCCTTGTTCATCCCTAATTTATGACAAATATATAGTAAATTATTAATTGGTCATGGAAATAAGATATATTTGTATATATGTGATAGGTTTATATTAAGGGCTCCATGCAATTTTAACTGCAGGAGGATTATTCAAATATATTTTCTTAACTTTGCTAAATAGGTGAGGCAATGCTTGAAACAAAACGTTAATTTGTCATTTACTGTACTCTTTTCCAGGAATTCACTCCACTTCACTACAAAACTTATCCGATGTTTTGCATAGGGACAAATCAATATTTTACTTCCATATCAAACCATAAAAAAATGGCAATTCGTGTGATCCACACATGTATAGTAGTATATATTTAGAAATTTACAAGCATGCTTATCAGTTGTCTAGATCTCATAGCACAAGCTTATAAGGGCTAGATGGTGCTGTGTAAACTGACACTCAGTATTTATTGAATAGAGCATTTTAGTTACATGCATACACACACATACATAGCCTACATGTGGTAAAGTGGTATGAAGCAAAAGAGACAACTAAAATTTATGTGTATACACTTTTTTTAAACGTGTGGTGATTTATTGATAGTACTTTGTTGTCTGGTATTTAAATTATAGGCCTTCGGAAAATGTATAGGAAAGGACTAGTTACCAGCAACATTAATATTGTGATAATATATCGATCGAATGGTCATGATTCCAACACTGTTACTAAGTTTTATATATTATATTTAATTAGACAACTTAAATAAAAAAAATACTTTCATAATTCTACATTTATAAATCAAAAGATACATTTTAGAATAGTAAGAAATATTATTTTCTCTTTTTCCAAAACATAGATAGTATTCAGGGGAGAAAGGTGAAAGTGGCTTTCTATACCAAGTGATTATTACTTACTTGAGCCTCAAACTGTCGTAATGAAACTGATATAAACTAAGGTTAAAACTGTAAGTCACACATAACACAATTCAAACAATATTATTATTGATTTTAAAAGCTAAACGCAAATTATTTTAGAGCGCCAATCACACAATCACAATTTTACTACCTATTTATCCATAGACTAAATTGATATTTTTTAATGCCACTTGTGATGTAAGGCTTGTGCCAGCTTAGTTGTTGTTGTTTGTTTTTGCCCATCTTGGGCAGGCAAAGGAAACTCAGTCCATACAACCTTGTCTTTAGTATATGTATTTCTTCATGTCCCGTCCTTTGTTGATGTCAAGTCCTGTCTTGAGTTCTGTGTCCTTGCCCCAATAAGGCAGTGGATCAATTATTGCAGCTGTCTATGGACATTTGGCACTAACACTAATACACCACTATTCATTGCAACATGTCTCTTTCCTTCACCATTCCATTATTAAACACAAAAACACGAGATTTACACTATTTTTGGATAAAAATATACATCAAACGTTAGACATTATTCATTTTCGCGCCATAAATCTGGGCCAGCTTATACTGACCTCTTATCCTCTGGCCTCTGTGCAGTTTTTTAGGCAGCTTGTAGCATGGGTGCTTAAATCTAGCCAACTCACGATACAAGTGTATAAGGTCTTTGCACGATTCTGAATGGACATTACAATATTTTTAGGATTACTGATCACGTAGGACTAGGAAATAGAAAACAGTTTTCAAAATATAAAAAGAGTTTCATAAATTTTGGTCAGTTTGGTCTGAAAATAAAGGTCAACGTTCTGTAGAATGCAATTGGTTATAATTGGTGTGCCGCAGGGCTCGATACTTTGGCCATTCCTGTTCCTCATTTATATTAATGATTTACCAATTTATGTAGGGGCAGGAATAGGATTGTTTTCTTTGCAGTTTATACCTCATTGATTTTTTAAATTAAAAGACAATTATATTACTTTGACGATGGAAACAATCACGAGAGTAGTTCATTGGTTCAGCTCAAATAATCTTTGCCTAAATGAAAATAAAACTAAATGTATTAAATTTACTCTACCAAATGTAAAACAAGTTACGCCCAATGTTCAACTGAATGGACAAGTGTTAGTTTGTGGAATCAACTTTTTTTTCTCGGTATAATTATTGATGCCAAATTACAGTGGGGCCCATACATAGAAAAGACGGCCTAAGTCATGTTCGGCTGCATACGCTGTAAAAAAAGCCAAGACTCAACAGATGTGTGGATACGGCTAGAATGGTTTCAGGTATTTTCATAGTATAATATTAGTATTTGTCTTACAGTATTCTCCTTTGGAGGAGTGCTGCAGATTTAAATTATATTTTTGTTTTTCAAAAGCGGGCAGTACGCGCTCTTTATGGTTTAAACCCCAGAGTCTCTCTCCGAGAAGAAAAAGAAACCACGAAATAAACATTCTAACCGCAGCATCACAGTATAAAAATAATTTCATTCATTCATATGTATTAGAAATATCTATCATAGTTTTCTAAACTCTTTGAACCACATAATATAAATACTAGATATAAAATTAATCTTTCTGTCCACCACAGTCTACTACATAAGATTGACGATTCTTATTTATATATTATCAGTATACGCTTTTACAACAAGCTTCCCTGTGACCTGAGAAATTTACCATAAAACAAATTTAAAAGTTTTTTCAATATACTGATAACACTGTTGATTAATGGCACTTGGTGGAACTTGCTACACATCTTGAACTGTAACACTTGTATTGTTCCACTTATTTAATCGAGTAAATAATTAATCTATTAAGTAAATTTAATCGAGTAAAATCAAAAATCAAAATCAAAAATCTTTATTCATGTAGGTCACAAAGTAACACTTACGAACGTCAAGATTACTGCTTCTACATTTACATTTACTGCCAGATTCGCAAAGCCATAGGTAGAGCCAGAGGAAGAACCTGGCAATAAAACTCATGGCCACTCTTTTCTAACCGCCATTTGCCACAGTTTGATTAACATGATATTTGACCAATTATACAGTAAAGAAATTATACAAAAAAAAAATGTATGGGTCATTAAAATTACACTTACATAGTTCCTTTGAATTTATGTGAGAACAGTCGACTAAACTTAGTTTGCCTTAAATTTTAAATAATATTATTTGTAACAATTGCTATAACAGCTATGAGCTGACCAGTCCCAACAGACGGCACCCGTTCACGGGTATGACGCATATATCAGCCATCGCCCTATTCAACCGTATTGTAGGGAACAAGGCAACCCGATACATACGCCACCACTACCAGGACACTTAGGCGAGCATGACATACCCAAAAACTACACAGCAACTATCATGTCAATTTCAAAATTATAAATAAGTCTACATAGTGCTCACACAATAACAAAGTCAAATTACATATAATTATGTATATTAGTTATTACCGGGACTTAACGCAGCCATACCTTTAACTGCCTGGCGTTTCAAATTATTTACACTGGAGAATGTAAATAAAAATAATGTAAAAAAAATACAACATATATATCCAGATTCAAGACAAGTAGATAATATAACACAAGATTCATTCGAATCCTAAATAGCTCGAGAAACTCATTTCCATTTATTTTTATCATTCAAATAATCATTAATTGTGTAATAAGCCCTTCTCAAGAGGTGAGTCTTAATTTCCGCTTTAAATTTATGTAACGGCAGGTTCATAATGTCTAAAGGAATTTTATTATATAGGCGTACGCCAATTTCTGCAAAAGAGTAGTGAACCTTTTGTAAACGATGATGCGTTCCAATTAATTTATGCTTATTTCTAGTATTTATCGAATGTATGTCACTGTGTCTATTGTATAAATGTATGTTCTGTTTAACTAACATGATATTTGCAAATATATACTGTGATGCAACCGTTAAAATGCCAATTTCTTTAAATTTCTCTCTAAGAGACACTCTAGCACTCAATTTATATATTGCACGTATAGCGTATATATATATATATATCTCTTCTGGAGTACAAAAATTACTTGTACCTGCATCAGCTGCTTTACCCCACAGCAAAATGCCGTAAGACATGACACTATGAAAATAACTAAAGTATACTAGCCTGGCAGTTTCTACATCAGTGAGCTGCCTGACTTTACTAACGGCAAAGGCTTCCGAGCTTTTTTTACCTGCAAGACACGTTATTTGGGCGTTCCACTGCAGTTTGCTATCTAAAGTGATCCCCAAAAATACAGTTGATTCTACAATATTAAGGGTATCACCGTTCAATGTTATATTTGTACCGCAATTCCTGACATTAGGCATGCTAAATCTGATACATTTTGTCTTCTTAGCGTTTAGTAGCAAATTATTGGTCGTAAACCAATCTACAACTTGGGTAAGTGAACTATTAACGCCGTTAAAATCAGTAAGCGTACGATCTACTTTAAAAATAAGTGACGTATCATCAGCAAATAAAACAATGTCGCACAAGTTCTGTATATAGAATGGCAGATCGTTAATATAAATTAAAAATAGAAACGGACCTAGAATTGATCCCTGCGGTACGCCCATAGCTACAGATGCTCCAGAGGAGTGTTTTATGTTCAACGCAATCAAATGCTTTGGAGAGATCGCAGAATACACCAATAGCATCTTGTCTATTCTCCCAGGCGTCATATATATGATGCAGAAGTGTAACACCTGCATGAATGGTAGAACGACCCCTTGTGAACCCATACTGCTCTTTATGTAGTAGCATATTTAAATTAAAATGAGCTTGTAGTTGTTGCAATATATTTTTTTCAAAAATTTTGCTAATGTCAGGTAATATTGAAATAGGTCTGAAATTACCAGGGTCGGTTTTGGATCCAGACTTAAATAAAGGTATTACCTTACTGTGTTTCATTAATACCGGAAACACTCCTTTATCGATACATTTATTAAATATTTCAGCTAGATGTGGAGATAAATTAACAATAATAGACTGTATCAATTTCACAGAAATACCCCACAAGTCAGCTGTCTTTTTTGAGTTAAGCGACTTGAATACTTCAATGATATCGTTAAGGTTAACACATTTAAAGCTAAATAAGACATTGCACTGATCTACGCTGCCCCCAAGTATGCGTTGAGCTTTGATTGGACAAGAATTTAAGGAGCTAGTTGTTTTCGCGGGTATGTCTATAAAATAGTTGTTAAAAGTTTGTGCTACATCTAATTTATTATTAATCACCTTGTTATTTATAATTAACTCAAAGTTATTATCACGGGGTAGTAATCGACCGGTTTCAGTATTGATTACATTCCAAGTCATTTTTACCTTATTTTTTGAATCTTTAATCTTATTACTGATATGTAACGACTTGGCAGCAGCACAGGTCTTTTTGAAGGTCTTGGAATATATTTTTACATATTGAATAAAAGCAGGATCAAAATTAAATTGCTTCATACCAAATAGTTCGTACAACTTAGCCCTACTTTTGTAAATACCTGTAGTTGCCCACTCACAAAATTGCAGGTTTTTGTTTTTATAAAATGTTTTTGATTTAAATATATTGTTGTACTCAGCTTTAATTGTATTAAATAAGGAGTTATATAAGCCGTTTGGATCTTCCTGATTAAAATCAATATTAGTGACTTTTGCTGAAACATTAACATTAAATTGTTTAAGTCGATATGCACTCATTGGCCTACATACAATTTTATTTCCTTTGGAAGTGACATTAATAGGAAACGCTGCTTTTTGACCAAGATGATCTGATGGAAAGTTACTTAGTATCTCCCTTGTTGTTGTTGCACAGTTGCAGAATATATTATCTATACATTTTCTAGAATGTGAGGTGATTCTAGTTGGCTCACAAAATAAATTTTGTAAGCCAAAAGACTTAAACAAATTTATAAATCTGATACATTTCGAAGACTGCACAAGTATGTCAACATTAAAATCCCCACACACCACAACATGTTTTCTACTAGTAAACAAACGCTTCAATACATTTTCCATTACAGTTTCTAATAAATTATAATCCCTTTTTGGAGGACTGTAGACACAGAGGACAATGAGTTGCTCAAGCTCAACACAGGAAAATTCAGCAGTACGCTCAATAGAAAGGGCCACAATATCTTTACGTTCTTTACATTTTAAATTATTAGATACAAATATAAGAGAGCCCCCACGAATGGCTTTCTTTCTTGAGAACGCACTGCTAAGTGAATAAAATTCATTGTTGAACAATAGTTCATGACTTTTTAACCAATGTTCTGTAATACAAATAATGTAAACATTGTGTTCCTTTATATAAAGTTCTATTTGTAGTAGTTTTTCAGATATGCCTTCAATATTTTGGTGAACTAAGTTCAAACTACTAGAAGTATTGTTAATATACTCAGAATTATTACAAACAATATTATTATCAGTGTCTTTAAAAAAAGTAGACCGAATAGGCTCAAAAGACCTATAACCAAGGCCAGATTTTTTACCTGTTGTCTTACAATTTATTTTTTCAGATTATATCCCAAGTTAAGTTAATAAGTCATTATTACTAAGCTCAAAAGGAGCTATTTGGCTTTATTCAATAAAAAATTTGATAACAATACAGCTATCTGACGTCGTAACAATTTTGATAGTAAATAACTATCTAATGTCAAAAAGTAATTATTCTGTAATAAAAGATAACAGTAAAATATTTCTATATTCCTACAATATGTGGTCAAGGTATGTAATTTTCTATTCATATTGTATCTAATGTTGTTTTCAATTTGTGTAAAAGATTTGCTATATGGCAGTGTTGACAGTATAACCTGTTTAACTTGCAAGTTTGATAACTGTTCGTAAAACTTAATGATAGTTTTAGTGTTTACATTATCTCTTCTGCCAATAAGTATCACTATTGTTGTTGGTGGGCAATGTGTACTGGTTAATACCTTATTAATTATTTGAGAGTAGGATGCCCCAGGAAATGAAAGGGTTATGACCGAATTACCCAGATGTTGAACTAAGTGATAACCTAAACTTTTGCCTATTTCATCACAATAAACAACAATCTTTCCAACGTTTAAAGGTTGTGTAATTTTTGTTACAGGGCTATTACAGCAAGTGTTATTTGTGTTTATAATATTGTCACATTTACTGCCCACAGAGTCAACCATTGGAGAAGTTGACTCGTCCCGCGATGTTATAGACAAGGAAGAACATGGCAGGGATTTTTCACAGTCAGGTGTTTCATTATATAATTTCTCAAGTGAATAGAACCTTTGTTCATTGCTGTGACAAGACTCCACCAAGCTATTCAATGCCTTAATGTACTCCCCAATTTCTTTCTGTGATGTTTTGTATTTTAAAGTAATGGACTCTAAGGAATCATGTTAACACATAATTTCTGTCTGTAATTGATGTATATCAGTCTCATATTGCTCTGTTTGTGTGTTTAATTGTTTTTTACTTGTTTCTATTAGTTGTTTTACCTGTACATTTGATTTACAAGTCGGAAGATATTTGTTTGCTCCTATTCTAAGCTTTTTCATGTTTTTCTGTGATTTAGAAATAAATTTATTGAGTTTTATGTATTTTTTTAATATATTCCTGCTACTACTTACTAATCTTATTGATGATGATGATGTATTGGTGTTCGGCAATATCAAGTGGTCACCGGTTTTGTCTATTGCTGTAATAGGAATATTCAATGCTGAGTTTTGTATTGGGTGCGAGGTGATGGGCTCATCAAGATCTGTCTCTGTCCTCCTACACATTAGCTCATTATACAGACTGTTGGAAAGGTCTGCTTGATCAACCGATTTAAGATTTTCCCTAAGAGTGATGGAGTTGTGAGCATCACTCTAAAACGCTTATACATATCAAAGCATGTTCATGGGTGTCGCTACACTCTTCTAGACCCCTCACTGATTACTGGAGGTGATCCCGCTGAAGTGTGAGCTCCATGACCTGTGTATGTAGCTCAGCCAACTCTTGTTTGAGTTAGGTGTTTCTCTCAATTACAGTTAGTATTTCCTTTTCACTGTCATCCTGTTCCTCTAACAACTGTTTGTTGAGATTTTTGCAAATCTCCAGTTCCTTTATAGTGAGGTTAAACTTCTGTTGCAAGTCACGGGATACAGCACTATGGGTCATAATTTTTTATATTTTGTTTGCTAATAAATATCAGTAAAAACACACAATTGACAAGACTATTATAAAGATAAAAACGTGTAGTATATGTGTGTATCAATGTCTTCAACAAACCCAATATATTTGAGATAATATATTCAAATTAGATATTAAATTGAATTGGTTTAGGTACTTAGCATAATTATCATCCAAATCAATATAGAACTAGGTACATTACGCTTTAAATGATACTAAGTTATGATTACATTTCCAATTTCCCAAAAAATAAATCTATAATAGGTAAATCAAATCCAGAAGAGTGTACTTGTGTTTTAGTAAATAAGTGTATTCCGATATGTGATGTGATGTTTGTTCAGTAGGGCATATAGCTGCTAGGTACCCTACCATAAAAATTTTATGTTCGATATTTGTTTTTTTACAGATTACTATAAACGTAATTCTACTGATTATATTCGTTTCTCAATATTAGTTTTTTTTTTATGAAGTTTTTGATCACCAATAACAGTTTTTTGTAGGTATACTTTCGTTCACTTAATTTTTCACAACGGAAAAAGTTTCAAAATTTATGATCGATCACTTAATTCACATATAACTTCGTATTCGCCTTGTGCTTGAATATAATACTATTTACGATAATTTTCTAGGTGTTAAATTGAACTCGTACTTGAAGCACTTTAATAGGGTTTTATACTTTAAAATTTATAATTTTTCTTTATAAAAATATACAGAGACACTGTTTACGTTACGGCAGTAGTGTTGCCAGCCTCTCAGTAAGTAAGTGGACACGAGAGGTACAAACTTCTCCAACTAATTGTGATGGGCAAAATTGAGGGGAAGAAACGCGCTGGAAGACGAAAGAAATCTTGGCTGAAGAATATCAGGGAGTGGACGAGTATTGCCAGCGTTGGACAGCTGTCCATTGAGGGCATTCATTGCTATGCAGATGATAGTACGGGTGACACTTATTACACTGGCCGCTCCAAAATCTCCCGGTCTGCAGTGAAAGAAAGTCGTGAACAACTTGTGTCTGAAATCGAGGCTACTCTTGCAAGAGTGTATGATTAGTAAAGGCAAAATCTTATCCAATTTAACCCTACCAAGACTCAAGTTTGTGTATTCACCGCTAAAAAAGCCCCATTTACTGTAGCGCCGCAATTCCAGTGCACACCTCTCTCCATCTCTACTAGTATTGGGATCCGTGCTCAACAGGGCGCGGCAGTACTTTACTGCGGAGCACACTGCTTCTTTATAAGTCGCAAGTGCGGCCACACATGGAGTACTGCTGTCACCTTTAGGCTGGTGCACCTGTATACCAGCTTCGACCTTTTGACTAGGTAGAAGGGCGTGCTATAAGAATTGTTAACGATACTTAGTGATAGGAGAGACTTCGCCTCCTTATGTGTGTTCTATCGCCTGTACAACGGTCTGTGCTCTGAGGAATTGTTTGACATGATGCCCACAGCATCTACAGTATGGGGTTGTTCAAAAGGAGGTCTTAGAAGGTTTGTAAAGGGTTGGCAGCGCGAGAGCTGCACCTCTGGTGTTGCAAACGTCCATAGGCTACGGTGACCACTTTCCATCAGGTGGGTATGTATGTCTGCCACCTCAGTGGTATAAAAAAAGAAATCATTCAACAGAGGAAACATCTTAAAACAAAAGGACTCCAAAATCATCATGTGCAAGAGGTGTACCCGAGACTTAGCACAGTTATCAATAGGAGTTGTCGCACAGATAAAAATAAATTCATCTCAAATATTTGCCTGGAATTAGAATCTCACGTAAACAAACTGTAGACCTTCGATTCGTTTAGTGCCATAGCCTTTTTTTTAAAGTAGACACTTTAAAAAAAAGGCATTGGCATTTATGATCAGTCTGGCAGGCCACTACACGAGCTGAGTATTCATATTTTCCAAAGAATGTAAACATGTAATGCGTTAATAATGCAATTTAGATAAACCTGTAAAGATTTTTACGCTTATAAAAAGTTATTGAACTAAAAAGAATAAAGTGGTGAAACCTTAGTACATAATATGCTCTAGCACCAGTGTTCGTACAATAATTGAATTAAATTAATGACATAAAACATCGTTATGATTGTATTCTGCGTTAAAAACTAACTATTTTTTTGGAAGGATAAATACGTCTACTGCTGTAACTCAAAAGATAACAGCTTAAAATTTGTGAAAAAAATTAGTACGATGTATTTTTACCTTTGGATTGCTAATCTGCGATAATAATTGACATGTTGCTACTGTATTACTCTTTTGAAAATACTATTTATTATTTATTTTAAAAAAGGTCTTTTTGAAAAGGTTATTACGCTGTTAAAGACTATTCGCAGGACAGGGAAGCCTAGAAACGCCTAGAAATGGTCTACTGGCATAGTGAAATAATATAAAATTGTAAACAAAGTCTTCCTAAGTTTGGTTTCTTGCCGGTTCTTCCCAGGTGAGTCGCGTTCCGAACCGGTGAAAAATAATAAATTCTTTTTCTTTAAAGACTTTTATAGAAATTTTATAGCTGTAAAAAAAATCGTCACGTTTTTCAGTTACGTGTCACGTTGTTTTGAAGTGAAACTTCTTTATCATAAGTGAAACTTCTTTACGTACGAGAAGTATGAGAGAAATTTTATTGCTGTAAAAAAATGACGTACAGTTTCACTTCTTACAGGACCTGTGTACTGTGTACTGGTACACACACATGTTTTTCTTTGCTTCTAGTGTATGAAATTTTGTAAGCGCCTTGAAAATAGTAGGTATATGCAAAATAAAGATATCTTTTTGTAGCTCATATGGCGTCTTACCATTCAGTACGATTGTGTAAGTATACAGCTGTGTTACACGCCTCAGCCCAAAATTTTGACTTTTCAATAATCGTCCTG
This sequence comes from Thumatha senex, assembly GCA_948477245.1. Classification (NCBI taxonomy): domain Eukaryota; kingdom Metazoa; phylum Arthropoda; class Insecta; order Lepidoptera; family Erebidae; genus Thumatha; species Thumatha senex. The sequence goes on along the minus strand of OX419725.1, from coordinate 18,344,944 downwards.
TTAATTCTCTCACATAACCCATTTTGTTGAGGTGTTTACGGATTTGTTTTCCGTTAAATACTTGAAATGAATTGCAATATTCTTTCCCATTGTCATTTCTAAAGATTTACACTTTTTAACCTAAGTAATTCAAAAGACGATTGGTATTTTTATGTTGCACACCGATGACGCTGAGATATGATCCGATTTAATGTGATTAGTCTTTAGTCGGATGTGGAATAGTCGTCATTTGGTCCCATAAAAATTTAATACAGTTTGCCTTAGTAGTTTTCATTCAATGTACATTTTTTTTTTAAATTATTACCATTTTGTTTACGTGGAGTATGTAATTTTAGTTTGTGTACCGCTATTCTAGGAGATTTCTTTTATTTTTTCATTAAGGATTATTTTATATTATTACTAGCTGACCTGCCCGGCTTCGTCCGTGACATACTTCCAACCCCGTGGCACCCATTTAATCCCGTCGCATATTACTTTTCTAAAAATGTATGAAAGTTTCCCCGTTTTGTTGACATTTATGATTACTGCTCCGCTCTCATATGAAGTGACGTGATGATATATAGCTAAGAACCTTCCTCAATAAATAGACTATCCAATACAAATAGAATTTTTCAAATTGGTCTAGCCGTTCACGCGTTATGGCGTAACCAAGGAAAATAGGGTTTCTTTTTTATATGTATACTAGCTGACCTGCCCGGCTTCGTCTGTGACATACTTCCAACCCCGTGGCACCTATTTCATCATGTCGCTTATAACTTTTCCAAAAATGTATAAAAGTTTCCCCGATTTGTTAACATTTATGATTACTGCTCCGCTCTCCTGTGTAGTGGCGTGATGATATATAGCTTAGAACCTTCCTCAATAAATGGGCTATCCAATACAAAAATATTTATTCAAATCGGTCTAGCATTCACGCGTGATGCCGTGACCAAGGGAAATAGCGATTCATTTTTATAAATATAGATAGATTAACCCGTGTCTTGATAAGTTGAGTTTTAGGCTATATGTCATTGAATAGGAGCGAGCGTGCGGAGTGAAGAAACTGAGAAATATTATACGACTGCCAATACAACTGGATAAAATCTCGGAAGAAGCGCTCGTAGCCCTGCTAACTTAGTATTCTGTAAACGATTACTGTGTTAAGCAGCTTTCGATATGGCTGATTCTCAGACGAGCTTGGTGGCATTACTATTCACGAGCATTTTCGTGCTTCGAAAGGCTCATTAAGCCGTTGGTCCCTGTTGCCAGCAGCACCCTGTGGGCAGCTTGAACAACAGCAGATCACCACAACCTGCTCCTGTCCATTTCAATACGGTAATAGAATCACTACCTGTTACATGGGACAAATAATGCACACAGGGAAATGTGGTATTTTATGCATCTACCACTTCGGGATAAAGGTGTGACTTAACGTATGTATGTTAAATCTCGGAACATAGAAATAAATAAAAATATATTTAAAAAATTTGTATATATAAATAACATAATTTTAACTTTCTTAATCGTTGCTTTTCCTGTAGTGCTTTGTCATCCTGTGGTCTGTGTAGTAATTTAGATGGTTCATAATTTCCACGCCATCTAAATTCTTCACTCAAACCTGTGTATCTGACATTATGCTAATTTTTTTCTGAGGTTTATCACTGCCTTCTCTAATAATACCTTGGAGCTGAGTGATAGCCCAATTTAAAATTAGTGGCAGTATTAATCACTCGATAATACCGTAACCTTTATTAGCCTGAACAGCTGCAGATATTGGTGCGATTGACCTACCGTCTCGTCGTGAAATTCAATCATAATAATAATAATACCCGTGAAAAGAATAGAGACAATAATAATTTGAACCCTCAAGGACGGTGGTTATCTTTTATAGGATTAACGCAACCCTATGATATTGATAGTAGATTCGCTTTTTGAGTCATCCACTTTCTGATATCAACATAAAAATGTTGATAACGGCAATGGGCTCACCACCTATTACGTAGGACAGGAATCCACACGGTGAAAAGCGGGCATATAATATGCCTCTGCCACCCCTTCGGGGATAAGGCGTGATGGATATTTATTTTTTATTTTTAACATAAAAATGTATCAGAAAGTTATTAAAAAGCAGACATCCGCAGGGCAGTTTGTGGCGATCTGAATGTGCGTGGCTACACATCGGTCCCGATTCCTCAGAGTTTTATTGCCCTTCTGCACCGGTTAGGATTTAATGGCCTAACTGGAGACCATTGAGAGTGCTACTCCCGGGAGTGCAGCAATTCTCAACTCTGGCTTGCCTAAATTGGGTGGTCAAAGGGAAGGAGCCAGAGCTTTATGCTCGGGGGTGGAAGTGTCATTATCAAGGGCATATCTCCGGGGAAGCCCGCTCCGGGCGTGACCCATGGTGAAACCGGCGCCGCACCGCTCGACACCCCTAGCCGCTCACACCGGTGTTGCCCTCTGTCGCCTTACAGGCTTATCATGCCTATGGCGAATGTATAGGGTCCCATCTAGTGAGTTAGCGAGTCACTGTCTGCCAACATTTTGATAGTCAAATAATAAAAGATGAGATGAGATGCCGCCTTCATCCATAGTTATAATCACCCAGTTCATCTAACCCCCAACCCAATAGCCCATTTCATGGCTAGCATATTGTACAATAGTTTTACTTCTACTGGCGGTGGACTATTATCGTTCTTCTACATGAGACGGGCGTGGATTATCTGCAGTGGGGCTCACATTCCCTATTAGATTAAAATTCTCAAAGGGCCTCTGAGTGTTGGACCTATGTCCCCGTAAGCCTACCAAAAGTCCTGGTATCTTCATGAGAAAAAAAGAAGATACCCGTGTAAAGAAGAGACATAATAAAATAATTAATATCGTTGGGCAACGCCATCTGATTCCAAACTAAGCAGAGCTTGTACTATGGTAACCATATAACTGATAAACATACTTATATATTTCTAAATACATACATACTATAGATTAATAACACCCAGATACAGAATAAACCATCGTGCTCGTGATGATCAAAGTTTTATCCTGGGTGGGAATCGAACCCCACCGCGCCACAGAGGCTATAACTTAGTATATTGTTTAAAGCACCATTTGTACTCATTCTTAAAAATATTACAATTAATATAAGATAAGGCAACGAATTGTGATAGTCTACTCTACCTGAAGTAATTTAGAAAATGTCTGCTGTTGCTTACAGAACAATCTATTATAGACACTATTAATTATAAAAATTTGTGTAAAATTCTCTCTCTCTCTGATTATTTACCTTGACGTTTCGACTGGGTTGCACCAGCCGAGGTCACAAGCACTCTGCTTGTGACCACGGCAGCCGTGTTAATACCTGAATTTTACACTAATTTTAATCATGCAACGCGAAAGTTTAAAAGTTAGTACGATTAATTATTAATTATGTAATAAATAATACAAACTACGTTTAAAAAACCTGACTTCAAAACTAAAATGTATAAAATAGGTAACTTAATAAAGATTTTATTTAATACACTTCTTATGCATACCTAATACCTACTTTTAGTACTAATAAAATACTATTATTTGTATGTGCTCTATCTATTATATATAAGTTTAAAGTCAGTGCAACAAAAACGGGATTTTGCGTAAAAACACGTGTTCAAGATCCTGATTTTACGCAATATCCCGTTTTTATTATAGTGTTATAATGTGCGTGAGGTTTAATAAAAAATATTTTCTATTCAGTAGTTTCATTTTCAGCCAATGACATAAATTCTTTATAGTATTTAAATGCATCACTTTTTTTTTAAATTTATAAATGTCACACAAATAATATAAAGTTCCCGTTTGCCATTCAAGAAAAATTGAATGAAATTGAATAATATGAAGTAGGCTGAACCTCATAGTGACTCTCTTGTAACAATTCAGTACAACTACTTGCAAAAGGTTGCATACCCTCAAAACAAGTCTTGCAAAATTATATCCTTTTATTAACTTTCTCATCAAAATGTATTCCATCTACTGCATTCTTGGTTTTCATTAAGCAATTACAGTCCACGTTATGATTACGATGCCAAGAGCATACGAGACCAGAGGTGTCACTGCTGCAACCAATTTTTCTTGCATGTTTAATTTGTAAACACCGTTCGTCAGAGAAGCAGTAGCAATTATTTCTCCACAATTATTGTAGATAAATAAATATTGTTGGGACAACATTGGGATTCCAAACTAAGCAGAGCTTGTACTATGGAAACCAGATAACTGATAAACATACTTATATAACTAATTGAATCAGGCGTTACATGGAGGAAATCCATTTTAAAAAATCTATAATTATTTTTGTTTTTAAATGTTATTTTTGCAATATTCCGCTTTTTTAGAATGTCGTACGATGTCGACACGTGTTTCGCCTACACACGAGGCATCACAGTCTTGATAATGCCTCGTGTGTAGGCGAAACACGTGTCGACATCGTACGACATTCTAAAAAAGCGGAATATTGCAAAAATAACATTTAAAAACAAAAATAATTATAGATTTTTTAAACATACTTATATATTTCTATTTCTGAATACATACATATTTTAGATAAATATAACACCCAGACACAGAATAAACCATCGTGCTCATCACACAAAGTTTCATCCTGGGTGGGAATTGAACCCACGACCTCTTGCGTAGCAGTCGGATCGGATGCACTCCCACCCGCCACAGAGGCAGTCAATAGATGTAGATTGTACAACTATCTTATGTAGAATTCACTCTATTACCTTTCTGAATTAACTTGCTTACATGACGAAATGAGGTTTGTTGTCAAGTTTGGAACACAAAACAAATCTACTAACTAACTAACTATCTTCACGCTGTATCCCTGACGGGGTAGTCAGAGGGGACAGATCGCTAGGCTTCGCGATCCATTCATATTTCTTTCTCTTCTTTTAGATTCATCAATCGCTTCTTACACGCACGTCGGGGTATCCGAGTACTTTTGACTTTTCCGTTTTTGAGCAATCCGCTCACGTGGTCTTCATATGTAAGTCTCTGCCTACCCTGACTCCTTCTACCCTCTACTTTCACACAATATCTTCGCCAATCGTCCCTCATTCATTACAAATCTACTAATGTAACAATTTTTACAGCGCCAGCTCACGTAACTAAAACGGTTTCCTAATTTGCTACCATTATTTCCTGTTCAACATAAAAATAAAATCTGCTGGTTATCCAATCCTGTTTAGCGGTTAGGTGAACACTAGCACCAGAATCTATATAGCAATCACTTTTATTAAAACTACCATTTAGAAACACAACTGAGAATGCATTACCTACTTTTATTAATATTTGTGCATTGAGTTCGGTAGTGACCTAGTAGTTTACATTTACATACATACATACATACATATTGTCACGCCTTTATCCCCGTAGGGGTAGGCAGAGGCATACTATACGCCCGCATTTCACCGTATGCATTTTTTTCACGTAACTGATGGTGAGCCTATTGCCGTGTTGAAAATGGACAAACGCAGATTGTGGCAATCTACTGTTGAAAATTTTCAAGCCGCCCATAAGGTCTTCAACTGGGCTTACTGACTGACATGTTATTGGCAACCGCGACCACCGGCTTAACGTGCCTTCCGAAGCACGGAAACGCTCGCAAATGTAAATGCCACAAAGTGGTCATCCATCTGAGGACCAGCCATAGTGAGAGTTGTTTAATGCAGTGATCGGTTACAGAACACTGAGTCTGCGGGGTCACGAGCGCTGTTTACATTTAAAATATCAAATATTTTAAATGTAAGTTGTAATGTGTACGTTGCCACTAATTTTGTGTAACAACTCGATCCAATAACGAACTGTAATTATCTGATTATCCAATCTAATTACTTTCACAACAAATTAGTGCAACGGGCTAAATCTGGCACATAATCTATTAATAAAACTACACTTTTATGTGGTCAACAATAGACTAACTTTTTATCTTTAATTGCCTTTGTGGCGCGGTGGGAGTGTATGCGACTTCTACGCAAGAAGTAGAGGGTTCGATTCCCACCCGGGATAAAACTTTGTGTGATGAGCACGATGGTTTATTCTGTGTCTGGTTGTTATTTATCTATAATACGTATGTATTTAGAAATATATTAGTATGTTTATCAGTTATCTGGTTACCATAATACAATCTCTGCTTAGTTTGGAATTAGATGGCGTTATGTGAGTTGTCCCAACAATATTTATTTATCTATTTATTCAGAAAAAAAGCATATTACATTATGTCCATGGCTATGTTACGCTGCACGCGCTGCCAATGAGCGACTTATATCTAAATACTAGCATTTCGCTCTCCCTTCTCGCGAAGCTTTTTGTATGTGATTAACAAGTTCAAATTTTGTAAAAAATTAACATTTATAATTATGTCCTGTGGCAATATGGACGATTTTACAAGTTACTGTTCCACGCCGCGAGCGCAGTCCAGACGAATTGGTACAGGGTTCGTTTAGAGTTTTACCTTTTTTTAGCCATGTTAGGTGCACTACTTTCAGATACCTCTATGCACCCCAATGTTCATTTTCTTGTGTCAGACCTAACCTCGAATCGAAACTTATCACATAACAAAAATCCTATAGCTCTTTGGTTCAAGTTATGCGTTTTCGATCATTCGCATCACTCTACATCACTACGTCGATTTTACACGGTTTCTTTTAGACTGGTTTGTTCAGTATTTTGAGAGTAGAGCTTCGTTGTTCGCTGACTGATATCAGCTCTTCTTAAGCATGATTGATGCTCATTTTCAGATTTAAAACTCCTTGCTCGCTGATCACTGATCAAGACAAAAAGGAGTGAAAGAGATCTCTTTGAAAATTGAGCATTTTTGCGCTCTAACCGTTGGGCTAACCAACATCTCTCAAATATGGTGTAAGATCTTTCTAAGATGGCAGCCGTTCTTCTCGTTGTGACAGGATTTCATTTCTATTGTTTGGTTTCAGTTTGAAATTGGAACGTGCCCAGAGAGCGATACTGAAGGTTGGCTGGAGGCTTCCTTATCGATATCCGACGACTGAGTTGTATAACACCTGCGACGTCCTTTCTGTTAGAAAACTGTTTTTGCTAAACCTGATCCTTACAACCCATGCCGTCTGCCCAACGGTTTTGGTTGCATCTAGCTCGGCACAACGAAGCTTTTTATTTCTGAGTGGTTACGTCTACAACTGGGTAAATAAGATCCTTAACATATATCCATTGTGCAGAGCCGAATGCAGACAGAAGGTGGCACATTGGCTGCATAGTCTAGACTATGAGCAGACGGAGAGAATTATAATAATAATAATAATTCATTTATTTCAAGATGTACATAAAACAAACTTAGTCACGTATTGCATTCCAATACACTAGCGTTACATTTACAAATTTACAATCCATTCTATAAATTACAAAAAATTACAAATAATAATAAATGTCAATAATAAAATTAAGCACAAAAAATTAAAATATCATAAATCAAATACAAATTTCAATAATAAATGTCCTAAATGATTCAAATTAAAAATTCTAATTATAAGATATTACATGAAAGTCTGCCGCAAAACACCAATGCACGCGACACACGGCACACGCGTCCAGACAGAGCCTAACCCATAATTATGGAAACAATAGATTAGCTTCTTACTGCTATCCACATTCACACATACCGAACTAATAAGATGCACAACAAATACACACACATGCACACACCCACTCACACACACATACACAAATGCACACAGACATACAGAAATGCACAGTCACTTTCACTTGGACGCAACATTCTCTTTAATCTTTATTTATTTATTTAGTGCATGCAAATAGATGCTCCTAAAATACATAAAATATTAATATTACGTACATTATGTAACATACCTTCATAGTTACAGCTTTTATTCTTCACATGTCAATTGCTTTATTATTAGAGTCATGTAATTTGTAAAATGTTAAGGAGGGACTGGAGATCTGTCATACAGGTTTCGTGCCTAGTACGGACTCCAGCTCTCACAAAGGTTACAGGAAAGCTGACTCACACTTAGAATTTGTTAAGTATTCTATATTAAATAGTTACTTTTGTGAGAGAAATAAATAAATATTATTATTATTATATTATTTCATTCATATTCTTAGTAATAGTAAATAATAGTTTCTACCCCCAATAATAAATAATAAGTAAAACAGAAAATACCAAAAAAAATTACGACTGTGTAAAGCTCTAAACATAAATTCTAGCCAAGGCAACTTCTAAAATATGAGATAGGAATCGGGAAACCTCCACGTTTCTTACCTCATACGGGCTTGCTGGCGGTCAGCGGGAGTGCTGATGCACCCTGGAGAGATGGTTAACAGGTGTAGAGCTTAACGTTACGTAAAATTATGAAATACGGCGAGTTTGGTCACCATGCCCTCGTTCACCGTCGCGGTGATGGCAGCGAGGAGAAAAATATAACGCCGTTTGGTTTGAAAGCGCCGCTTCGCGGCTATCATGCGTGACCGCGACTGGAGTAGGTACTCCGTCCACAAATAGTCATATGGGGTCCCGTGTTACTGCTTTCCACCGCCTTGGAACGTAGTGTTAAGTCACTACGTTCCTGCGTTTCAATTGTGGTGATGCGGAACAATGTGGTGGTTTAGTGGTTAGTACACTCTCTAGGACTGGGAGTTCTCACCATCATCCGAGCGTCTGAGGCAATTGAATCTCGCGACGCCCGGGGTCTGCTTTCCTACTTTATGTCCTCCACTTCGCACGGTCGTCAGCATCGACTGTAGTGAGACCATTGTCACGCATGTCATCCTTTACGACGTCAAGCCAGCACTTCTTGGGTCATCTACTCTTACCGGGACCCGGCGGGACTGACATGGCCAGACATTTGTTGCTAACGGAGTCAGGCGGTTGCCGCAGGACGTGACCTTGCCAGCAAAGTCGACACACTTGCAGCTTATCTGCAATGTCAGGGACGCAAAGACTGTCGCGGAGGCGAGAGTTAAGGTTAGTGAAGTGCACATTCCAACACGTACAAAAATCAAACTTCTTAAATCTGAACCTAAGCTAGGAGTCGAAAATGAAACTTGAACAGAATTTAAGCAAATAAATATCAGAAGATAAATCAATGACAATAAATCGATATTTCTAAGTTTATCAATGACGCTTCATTATTATGAAAGAGGATTGTGAAAGTAAGGGTCTTCGCTTGAATGCAAGTAATACTAAGGTTCTAGTATTTGAAAGAGATCACGTAAGAACTATTTGCAAGATGTGGGTAAACCAGGAACGTCTAGAGCAAGTGAATTAAATTGTAGATTTATATATTTATATATTTAGCGCAGACGGAAGATGTGATTCGGATTTAGAACGGCAAGTAGTTGCTGGAAACAAAGTTAACGGTGCTTTGTCCCAATTACTAGAGCGACATAGCATCGTAAAAGAAGCACGTTACGGTAGTGAAACCTGAGTATATCAGCAGATGCATGAACGTAAATTGAAAGCTGTGGATATGAGATCACTTCGAAAATAGTGCGGCATAACCTTTTCCGACCGAATAAAGTGATACGCAAAATGGGTGGTTTGAATGAAAGTGTTAGCGTTAAGCTAGAAAACGGCGTGTTCCGTTGGTTTGGATACGTCCACCGAATGAGTGAGGAACGATTGACGAAGAATATATTGTGCGAAAGTAGAGGATAGAAGGAGTCAGGGTAGGCCGACACTTACATATGAAGACCAAGTGAGCAGATTGAGCGATCTTTAAAAAACGGGAAAAATCAAAAGCATTCATATACCCAGACGTGTATGAAGCGATTGATGAATCTGCAAGAAGTGAAAGAATTATGCATGGAGGAAGCCTGGCGATGTGTCCTCTGTACAACCGTCTGGATTTTGCTCCAACCCCGAACAAACAAACAAACACGAAGAAAAAAAATCACAGTTTTAGACTCAGAATCCGTTAAATAGTCGATTCAATATATTGTTTAATTTGTTTTAAATGTACGTCACAAATAATTTTACTATTTTATCTATTTATATAAAAATGAGTCCCTATTTCCCTTGGTTACGGCATCACGCGTGAACGGCAGGACCGATTAGAAAAATTCTTTAGGATTTAGGATAGTTTGTTTGTATTGGATTTATTGAGGAAGGTTCTTAGCTATATATCATCACGCGACTACACAGGACAGGTAAAATTGGTCTAAAAGGTCTAAGTATTTTTTTTAACGTGTGGAAATCCTTATGGATGTTATGCCGGACTCTTACCGACTAAAACCACACGGTGCCCTTCCATTTGCCTATGGGCAGAAGTCCCGGGTAAGCCCTTCAGGAGGATAGCCCCAGGGCTCCCAGCAGACTTTATCCGCAAGCGCTGTATCGGTAAAGGTCTAAGTATAAGATCGATAGTATGTAATCTTAATATTAAATCCTCCTTTGTACGATTCTCTTCAATTTCTACCGGTTTCCATGGAAATAAGTAGGTTGTTTTATCTTTGTCATCGATCTTCGCCATTTCTTGTGGTCTTAAGTTTTAACTTTATTTGTTGATTGAAAAAAGTGGTATTTGTTTCGTACAAACTTTATTTTACGTGAATGTAGCCCGAATATGACTTCTGTAAATTTTAATATCAGGCGTAGAACGCCGTCGACTCTCCTTCCGGCATTAGAAACTGTAAATAGACATGTTAAAACAGTGCCGACGTACTATGAAAGGTAAATAAAAATTATTAGGTATTACAGATAATTAGTCATTTCCTGTACCTTCCGGCTCGTACCTGGTGCAAAGGATAGCCATTGGTATGCAGCGCGGCTAGGCAACCAGCGTTTTAGGCACTTTTGTACCAAGTACTTTTAGGGGTTGCTTTATTTAATATATATTTTTTTAGTTGTCTGTGTAAATGTATTAATTTATTATAATATCAAAAAAAAGTATTTAAGAAGGAAAAAACTCATCATTGCGCGCCAAGAAGCGAAAACGACCAGCGTGTTGCCTTCTACAGATATCACGGGAAATTCACCCTGAATATATTTGTGAATTTTTAGTACCTATACTTTAGTGTTGTGCTTATGGTTAACTATTGAAAATAACTATTCTTAAATGCCGTTTACACAGTTGTTATTCTTACTATAGGTACTTGAACATTTTGGTCTCTTCCAATGTGTATGCAAATTCTATTATTGAAGTCTCTGACTTGCTTTAATTGATTAATTTAGCTATTTTCACTGAAAAAAGTAGCTTTTATCAGACTATCTAAACCATGCCAGCGCACTTGTTCTTTCATTTGCGCTAGAGTCTCATGTGCTCGTAAGTGCACCGGCTACAAGGTCTGGTTCTGTTGGATTTAGAAGATCTTAGTTGAATCTATTCAATCAATTATATTAATATTGCAATACATCACACCTCAATGATAAATTTCAGAAAACCAAGAGAGGTGCCTTTTCACTGGCCACACAAAAAAATGTTGGAAAAGATCGAATACGTGAAGAAGGATCCTGAACCTCTGGTAACTCGGAATCATTTAAATTATTTAAAATTCTGAAAGAAAAAGAAATTGGAACAATACTTTGTTTAAACCTTTGACACATATTGAGGGATCCGTCTAAAACCAAGAATCCTTTTAGTTTCACTATATTCCTCCGTTGTTACGCCAATCAGCCCGTACCTTTTTAGAATAAAAAAATAACTTTTTCGGGTACTTTCCCCTACGCGTTATTTTTATATCTCGGCGTCCTCAGTGTAGGGTGGGATAGTTGGTTAGGGAAATAAGGAAGTCAGTTTCCTTCCACCCTACCAGGTAAAATGTTGTATAAGGCCATATCAAAAATATTATGGGAGCAGTATTTATAAGAAAGTTTAATGATAAACTATTGCAGATACGTAGGTTTCACAAATTCACGAGTAATTGTCACACATACTGAACACGAGTCACATTTCTTTCTTCTGTTTTTCCACTTTGCTCATACGCGAACATCGCTACAATATCTTATTTGGTTTTTGGGGCCAGTGATGCCATAGCACTTCATCCCCGTATTTCCAACTGCTTCCACACTCTACCTGAACTTGGAAACTGGGAACCTTATTTGGCTACTAGAAAGACTTTTGATATTCGTTATTGTTGGGAGCGACTGGCGTGTGAGCTCTCAATCCCGTAAGGGTTGCTTGCGTCGTTACCTAGTCCGTTAGACAGCGGGTGCACCTCTAGCAAGTGTAGTCCCCGGAGAACTTGGTGGGGTACCGGACACCCCTTTTTGATTTAGCTTTAAGATTATATTTCTATGATATATATCGTGAAAATTTTGAGTTTAATAACTTAACTATCTTCACGCTGTATCCCTGACGGGGTAGTCAGAGAGGTCAGATCGCCATGCATCGCGATCCATGCATACTTCTTTCGCTTCCTGTAGATTCATTAATCGCTTCATACATGCACGTCTAGGTATCTGAGTACTTTTTACTCTTCCGTTCTTGAGCAATCCGCTCACGTGGTCTTCATATGTAAGTCTCGGTCTACCTTGACTCCTTCTGCCCTCTACTTTCGCACTATATATATTCTTCGTCAATCGTTCCTCACTCATTCGTTAAAAGTGTCCAAACTAACAGAGCACGCCCTTTTCCAGCTTAACGCTGACACTTTCACTCAAACCTGCCATATTGCGTATCACTTCGTTGCGTTTTCGGTCGGCCAAGGTTACGCCGCACAATTTTCGAAGTGATCGCATCTCCACAGCATTCAGCTTACTTTTATGCATCTTCTGACATACCCAGGTTTCGCTGCCGTAAAGCAACGTTGGCACTAGCACTGTGTTATGAATCGCGAGTCGTGATTCTTTTACTATGCTTTGTCGCTTTACTAATTGGGACACAGCACCGTTAACTTTGCTTCCGGCAGTTACTCGCCGTTCTACATCCGGATCACATCTTCCATTCGCGCTATACATACTCCCTAAGTACACAATTTCATTCTCTTGCTCTAGACATTCCTGATTTACCCAAATCTCGCACTTAGTTCTTACGCCTTCTCTTTCAAATACCAGAACCTTAGTTTTACTTGCATTCAAGCGAAGACCCTTTTTTTCACTCTCCTCTTTCATATTAGTGACTAATGCCTGAAGGTTGGCTTCTGATGAGGCCATTAGCGCCGCATCATCAGCGTACAACAGACAATTTACTGTTAAGTCACCCAAATTCACACCCATATCACAATCTTTCAACTTCTGCAGGCAACTATCCAGATACACTTAACACGCCTTACAGTCCCTGTATAGCGACTGTATTGCCCGCAGTAGCGAGCCGTCCACACCATATCTGGGCAGCAAGTCCCACAGAGTTTCTCTCACAACGTTCAACTCTCACAGCGATCATGCGGAGAGAAAACACTTTATCCATGCAACCTCTTCCACGTCGGAATCCGCATTGAGCCTCCCACAAATACATTTCAGACTTTTCTTGCATTCTTGCCGTTATAGCCTTTGCATACACCTTACTAGCTAAGCTGACCAAGCTGATCGCTATGTAGCTGGAGCAGTTTAGGCGAGAGCCTTTCCCTTTATAGATAGGAACTACAACTGCTATTCGCCAGTCATCTGGGACCTCATCCGTCCGCCAGCATAAGTTGCATAGCAGACAAAGAGTGGCCCAGACGCTCGACCCACCGTACTTGATCATCTCAGCAGTAACTCTGTCTTTTCCCGCAGCCTTACCACATTTCATACTTCTTATCGCTTGTTCAATCTCTTTCATACTAATGACTTCAATGCCACCAGGATCCGGAGCGTCACAGTGAGCTCCACTTCCCGATGCGGCATCTCTGTCCTTACTTGCATACATCCTTCCATAATATTCACTCCATCTCTGCAGGATGTCGGTTTGTTTTGTTAGAACATCGTTGTCATCACTAAGCACTTTATTCATACTGCAGATTGTCGAACAACTCCGAGTCTTGCCTACCTCTTTCTAGAAGAGCTTGGCATTATCTCGGAAATTGGACGACAACCTTTCATCCGCTTTCATTCTGCACCTTTCACGAGCTTCCTCTATCAGTGCCTTAGTGTTAACCTTTTGCAGTTTGTATATCTCTTTCATATTCAAATCATTCCGCGAGGCTAAGTAGTCCAACCATGCTTTCTTCTTCATTCGTACGGCTTCTTTCACTTCATCATTCCACCATGCATCGCGCTTATTACTACTGCCTCTTTTTGTCTCTCCACACACTTTCACAGCGGCATTTACCATACTATACCTAAGGTTCTGCCATACACATTCCGCACTCTCACTACTAACATTGACGTCGCCAAGCTTTTCGGCCACCCTTTCTTTATATTTATCCCTAATGGATGCATCCTGCAGCTTCCAGCTTTTGATGCTATAAGTCGGCTCAGGTTCAGGACACTTGGCACGATGACGCCAACCCACGAGCAGACCCCTAATCCTAGTTATGACTAGGTAGTGGTGGTCCATCACCTGTTTACGGAGCCGACTATCCATTAGGAATAGATCTATCATGCTTCTCTTTGACTTACATCTCCTCGTATACATATGAATTTGTTTGTGGTTGAACATTGTGTTCGCCACAAACAAATCCTTTTCCTTACAAAATGCCAGTATAAGCTTGCCGGCGTCATTCACCCTTTTGTCCCCATACTTCCCGAGTACCGACTCAAATCCATCGCGAGCAGTACTAACCTATCCATTTAAGTCTCCACACACTATAAGTCTTTCACTTCCTTCTATAACATTAAGAGCTTCTCTCATACTCTCCCAGAAGTCCTCTAGCTCAATCGCGCTCGACGAAGACACTGGTGGGTAAGCAGTCACCTGGAAAACTTTCGTCAAGCCGAACTTTAAACGGATCCAGAGGACTCTAGGACCAACCAATATATACTCATACATACCGGAGACCAATCGCGAGGACAACAAAATCCCAACCCCCTGGCTGCCATGCTCGCTCTCTGGTACTCCAGACTATAGCGCGAGCATCCCACCCGGGAGCTCCAAGACATCGCTGCCCTTGCGCTTGGTCTCTGTCAAGCACACAGCATCTAATTTTCTCTCTTTCATTACATCCATCAACTCATTCATCTTATCTGCCATTCCTCTCCTAACATTCCACGCAGCTACCCTGCACTCCGTCCTCCACTTCTCGCCGTGTCGGGCCGCGCGTGTTGGGTGGCGGTCCCCTACGCCGCTCTGGCACACACTTTTCGCACCAGCGGGGACGAACTGGTGCGCGTCGCCTCGGGGGCACGCCCTAACATGGTTCGCCCTGGTGGCACTCGTGTTGGAGTAGAATTGCAGCCTTGGCTGGCAGGGATGGCGACGGGCACGCTTCTACTCTTCATCCCCAAATGAGTTTAATCTTAATAATATTAAAAATGGATGTTTGTTACTCTTTCTCATAAAAACTACTGAATAGATTTTAATGAAACTTTACAATAATGTAGCTCATAAAGAACAACACATAGGCTACTTTTTATTCCGGGAACAAGTTCCTGTGGAAAACGGTAACGGGAAAACTACTCTACGCGGGCGAAGCCGCGGGCGTCAACTAGTAATATTATAAACGTGAAAGTTTGTGTGGATGTTTGTTACTCTTTCACGTAAAACTACTGAATGAATTTTAATGAAACTTTACAATAATATAGCTTATACATCAGAATAACACAGGCTGCTTTTTATCCCGGGAACAAGTTCGATAGAAACGAGAACTGGAATGCTTCTCTAGGAAGCCGCGGGCGTCAACTAGTTCTTTATAAATTATTCTCGGACCCTTTAGTCAGGGTGAACCTGTTTTAGACTTTATCAACTGGTAAACTGATGTCACAATGACAATTTACTTCTAAAATTATTATTAACGATTTGATGATTTTATAGACTGGATTTACACAAGCGCAGATAAATCGAGCCACAAAAGAAAGAAAGCCCGGACCATTACTAGCATTAGAAACTTCGTCTACTGGTACGTACCAACTTCCTGCACTTATGTAGTTCAGGATCCGCTATAAGAGCGGATACAATTTGGCTTGTTATTATCGGTTTTGTTAGGAGCGACTGCTGCCTGACCCCGTAAAGGCGCCTGCCTCGTCCGTTAGTCAGCCAACAGATGCACCACTTGCAGGTGAGGTCGCTTGGGCCCGGGGCCCTTGGTGGGGCCCCATACACCTAAAGTTTCTCAAAGTACCTGAATACATTAAATTTCTCTTCTTTGTGAATAACCTCATGTGAGTGTTTTATATTTGTGTGCAATAAAGTTTATTCTATTCTAATACCTTATGTAAGGATGCGTTGCGGCACGGAGACTTAAGCCTGGACTGCAATTGGTGCCCCTGCAGACTAAAGGAAATCAACTTTATCAGCGAAGTTTACAATACTTAGAAGAAGTTAAAAGTACAGATCACCTCCATCCTATGTGAGGGTGATCTGTGAGTATAACAAAACACCCGGTCCCAAAATGGGACATGAATAGCCTAAATTCAACAGTGCCACTGCACTGTCGAATTTAGGCTCACACGTTAGGATCACACTGCACTCTCGTTTGATCATTACTCGTTGGCATTAAAATGCCAATGAGTAATGATCAAAATAATAAGATGAAGGGTTCTAAATAACTTCTACTTATTTGAAATATCTAACCAATAGAAATAATTATCCTTTACTCAGATCTACGCTAATCGGTATTTTCTAACAACTGTATATTCAATTCAGACCAAATCAAAAAGAAGAAGAAACTTAAAATACACGAGTCTAAAGACCGGCTGGATGCTGGTGACTACTACGTGACGCAAGACCCTTTGAAGGTGAAACCGCAAGTGGCATCACAAAAAGAAGTAATCGATTATGTTCGAGACAACCCATCTTGCGGATTTCTTTACATGATCTATGCTGTCCACCCGCAAAATGTTTATTTCACTCCTTATTACCTGAAGTAAGTCTACGCTCTTAAGGTATCCATCATATTTATTTATCTATCACGCCGTATCCCCGAAGGGGTGGCATAGGCATATTATATGCCCACTTTTCACCATGTGTAGGTATTCCTGTCCCACGTAAAAGGTGGTGAGCCCATTGCCGTGTTGAAATAGAAGCAGGTTGTGGCTACCTACTGTTGAAATTTTTCAAGCCGCCCATAAGGCCTTTAACTTGACTTAACGACTGTCCACCAACGGCTTAACGCGCCTTCCGGAGCACGGAAACGCTCGCAAATGTAAATGCCACAAAGTGGTAACCCTTCCGAGGACCAACCATAGTGAAAGTTGCGTAACTCAGTGATTGTTTACAGAACACTGCGTCCGCGGTGCCACGAGCGCTTCAGGTACCCATCATATAAATCCAATTATCTCATGCCAATATATTTTTTATACCACTGATGCGGCAGATAAGCATACGGCCCACCTGATGGAAAGTGGTCACCGTAGCCTATGGATGTTTGCAACACTCGCTCTGATGATTTTAAATAGTATTAAATTGTAAATAGGCCATCAAAAAAAAAGCCTGCTTAAGTTTCTAGCTGGTTCTTCTCAGGTTGGGGGGCGTTTCGAACTAGTGGTATCTTTAGCGTATGACATTTTGTAAGCGCTGTTAAAATGGTCTATACAAAATAAACACTTTTTTGACATTGTTGATAAGTTGCAAGAGTGTCGCTTTCGTTAATATGATCATATCTTGCGGCAACCTCTGGGCTACGTGGAGAATAAATAACTGGCCAGGTCGTCACCTTCAAGTCTGGACAGGAATGATGTGAGTGCCACTGATCTCACTGTATTCTTATCGTCGTGACCTTACAAATTGGAGGAGAAGAAGCAGGAGTGCGAATCCCGGTCGTGACATGCAACTGGGACAAACGCTGGGATGATAGTGACGCTGCAGTCGCGTAACTTAAACACCTACATGAGAAAGGCATCTGATCTCTATATATTGCTTTATACAGAGTGGTGCCATACGATAAAATAGATAGAAAGAACTATTTCACTATCAGCCCCTGTGGAGTCACCCATTATTCCAAGGAAATGGTTTTTACACAGCTACCAGCTTGGGAACAAGAGTACACAATCTTCGTTAAATTGACTGATGTAAGATTAAGTAAATATTGTTGGAATTGTTTCAGTTTTACCTAGTCACTGAGTCACTAATAAGCACAACTAATATTTCAGATCAAATTCTTTAAGGTTTATAGATATTGGAAAGCGTTTTATGTTTGGAGGAAGTCTTTAATATTTCGAAAATACTCTAAGTTAAGAAATAAAATTGCAAAGAACCTTTTTATTTTGACTCCGGTGTTGGGTAAAGCTCTGCTCAGCATACAATCCATGTGTTGTGAAATGTATATGAAGACTTTTGCCGATCTGACAAGAGATTTGGACACAGCGTTCTTTTACTTCTATGATAATCAGGTACTCACAGTAATCTACTACAATGATTTCTATATCCACTGCTATGGTAGCAGTCTCATCTCTCACACTAGAACCATTCTAGCTACCGGATTTCATTTAAGATTCTGAGTACCCTGTAGTTTTTGATTCCCTTGCGAGTGTCGAAAATTTGCGGCTTAATAGAATAAATAAAATAAATAAATATCCATCACGCCTTATCCCCGAAGGGGTGGCAGAGGCATATTATATGCCCACTTTTCACCGTATGGATTCCTGTCCCACGTAATAGGTGGTGAGCCCATTGCCGTGTTGAAATAGACAGACGCAGGTTGTGGCTACCTGCTGTTGAAATTTTCAAGCCGCCCATAAGGCCTTCAACCAGGCTTAACGACTGCCATTTTACTGGCAACCGGGACCAACGGCTTAACGTGCCTTCCGAAGCACGGAAACGCTCGCAAATGTAAATGCCACAAAGTGGTCACCCATCCGAGGACCAGCCATAGTGAAAGTTGCGTAACTCAGTGATCGTTTACAGAACACTGAGACCGCGAGGCCACGAGCGCTTCCACTTGCGGCTTAATAGACTTTATCTTTTGATTGTGTTACAGACGTCGTTTTTTTCCATTTGAGGTACGGAACCCTAAAACAGCAGATAATTGTTTTAGAATGTATTTTCTAGAAATAAGTGACTGGGCGTTTAATCTTAGGTTATGGTGAATCACCTGGTAGTTATATTAATGTAAGTAGATGATTATTTTTAGTTATACTGTCATAACTAATATGTATTACAGCTGAAACGAATTGAATATCTGCGAGAGAAGTTGGTCGAGTTCCGTACGGTGGTTCTGGATATCATCACCCAAGCATGTCATACCGCACTCTATCAACAAGGCTTCGTGTTCGATGACAGAAACATACCACCGTTTCAGATCATTAGGGGCAAACCAACTGGTGGTATGTCCTATACAGAAAAGGCAAACAAAAGGAAATACTGTGAAAGATTAGCATGGTAATAATCAGAAATTTTCCCTTTACTATTGAATTAAATAATTGTATTATTATAAGCTTTGCTGTTCAATATTCATTCATTCATGCATCGTCAAGCCTGGTGATCTGTCCTCTCTGACTACTAGATCAGAGTACAGTGTGAAGATAGATAGATTGCCAGTCTAATTTAATTTGGAGGATGTCTTCGACGCCTAGACATGCTTTCGATGGTGTTATAAGTACTTGGTTCTACCTCCCACCCTCCTTTATTCTGTAAATATTTCGTTTTAAGTATGTTTATACTTATATAATTTTAATAATTTATATAGTAATAATTAGTATGAAACCGGTTATGTTCTCATCTATACTAATATTATAAAGCTGAAGAGTTTGTTTGTTTGGTTGAACGCGCTAATCTCAGGGACTACAGGTTCGATTTGCATAATTATTTTTGTGTTGAATAGTCCATTTATCGAGGAAGGCTATAAGCTAAATAGCATTACGCTACGACCAATAGGTGCGAAACAGCAATGATAAATGTGGCAAAATGGGGGACAAAATATTCCTTTTGATAGCTTCCGTTGCGAACGCTGCGTAAACGAATAAAGTTACGCAAAAACTATGTGTTACATAATTATTCCTCTTTAAAAGTTCTAAAATAAAGTCCGCGACAGCATATGTCCATCTTTTAAGGATAACTTATTATAATAATTTTATTGTGAAAAAACTTGATCTTAAAATGACAAATGAAAAGTTTGGCCGATGAATGCGATTTACGCATGCTCGACGTCGGGACTACCCAATTGCGAGCGAGCTCTGCGAAGTCCTCGCGTCTCAAAAACAAACGCGTGCCCTATTAGACTAAGGTCCGTATTTCAGAACGTTTCTCAATACTCGATCAACGCTTGAGACTAGATTTTGCCTTATAAATCTACTCTCAAGTGTTTCTTGAGTATTGATAAACGTTCTGGAATACGGCCCTAAGTAAGGATGTGTCCTGCTCCTTGGTAACTATACTAATAATAATATAAAGTTAACTATACATTTATCGTGGAAGTCTATACTATACGCTATATCATCACGCTACTACCCTGAAGAGCAGGGCAGTAATCAACAAATCGGGCAAATATTCATACACAATTGTAAAAGTAGATAATAAACGACGGTATTAAATGGAAGCGACGGGGATAAAGGCGTGACTGATAAAAGGCTATATAATCACGCTACTACCCTGAAGAGCGGAGCAGTAATCAACAAATCGAGCAAATATTTATAAATTATTATAAAAGTAATAAACGACGGGATTGAATGGGAGTGACGGGAATAAAGGCGTGACTGATAAACTGACGGGAGTTCGAAGTTTGTCACGGGCGAAGCCGCGCGGGTCAGCTAGTAAATATATAACGGGCATCGAAAAGTTTCCAAAGACGTTCTAAAGTTATAAATTCTCAGGTCAGGAAGCCATATAAACTCGTTTTCATTAGAACAAAAATGGAAACTCCAATATTTAAACTACCACGCACTGGTTCTTCGTCGCCGCTGGCAAACACGTAGTGCGCACGCTCTATTTTCGCCGACGAGTTCAGGGTCGCCGCGTCGTAACTTTTATGCGCGTATTTTCTTGCATAGAGTGTTCGTTTGTGGAGGGTCGGGCGCCACCCTTTCCCATCCACCCACTGATAGTGAGAGGCCGGATGACATCCCCACGTTTTCCAGGGGCACCTCCTAGCGATTGCCCGCCATCTTCGCCCCTTCTGTTATCAGAGGGGCGTTGTAACGCGGGAATCGGACAGAAATGCTTTTTAGTGCTTGTGAGGAGTCGTCCATGTCATGGCCTCTCTGGCCAATTTGGAATACCATGGTATAGTAGCGAGTCTAGCAATCTCTAGGGCTAGGAGTACCACGCAAAGCGGCCCCGTTGCCCCTGGAATCAGGGGGACGAAGAATTTAATGCATCTACTATGTAAGAAATAAACTGCTACGAGTATGTACTGGTACTGGAAGCACGTAATAATATTTGCACACCAATATATAACATTCAGTAAAGAGATCCCAGTTATATAAATGTACAGAGGGTGACCTTCTCACTGAAAAGCAATGTCTTACATGTTTTGATATATATTTGATATCTGTAGATTGATTAACAAATTTTGTAAATCAATCTAAATTAATGCAGGTTACCTGTTGTTGTTTTTTGTTTACTGATAAGGTCGCTCTCTATACATTTTTATAACTGGATACTTTTTACTTAAAAGTTTTACGTAAGTGTGCAATAAACCTTATTCTTTACTTAAAACTAACTTAACTATCTTCACGCTGTATCCCTGACGGGGTAGTCAGAGAGGACAGATCGCCAGGCTTCGCGATCCATGCATACTTCTTTCGCTTCTTCAAGATTCATCAATCGCTTCATACACGCACGTCTGAGTACTTTTGACCTTTCCGTTTTTGAGCAATCTGCTCATGTGGTCTTCATATGTAAGTCTCGGCCTACCCTGACATCTTCTACCCTCTGCTTTCGCACAATATATATTCTTCGTCAATCGTTCCTCACTCATTCGTTGGACGTGTCCAAACCAACGGAGCACGCCATTTTCCAGCTTAATGCCGACACTTTCATTCAAACCTGCCATATTGCGTATCACTTCGTTACGTATTCGGTCGGCCAAGGTAACGCCGCACAATTTTCGAAGTGATCGCATCTCCACAGCATTCAATTTACTTTCATGCATCTGCTGACATACCTAGGTTTCGCTACCGTAAAGCAAAGTTGGCACTAGCACTGCGTTATGAATCGCCAGTCGTGCTTCTTTTACGATGCTTTGTCGCTTTACTAATTGGGACAAAGCACCGTTAACTCTGTTTCCGGCAGCTACTTGCCGTTCTACATCCGTATCACATCTTCCATCCGCGCTAAACATACTCCCTAAATACACAATTTCATTCACTTGCTCTAGACGTTCCTGGTTTACCCTAATCTCGCATTTAGTTCTTACGTCATTTCTTTCAAATACCTTAGTCTTACTTGCATTCAAGCGAAGACCCTTTCTTTCACACTCCTCTTTCATATTAGTGACTAATGTCTGAAGGTCGGCTTCTGATGAGGCCATGAGCACCGCATCATCCGCTGATGGCTGATGACTTTTCACAAAAAATTCACATCCATATCACAATCTTTCAACTTCTGCAGGCAACTGTCCAGATACACTATGAACATGACAGGCGGACATGACACAACCCTGTTTGACGCCTGTACAGACATCAAAAAGAGAGGACACATCCCCCCCTACTCGCACGCAAGCCTTACAGTCCTTATAAGGCGACTGTATTGCCCGCAGTAGCTAGCCGTCCACACCATATCCGGGCAGCAAATCCCACAGAGTTTCCCTCACAACGTTATCAAATGCTTTCTAGAGATCCACAAAAGCGCAGAAAACCTTCTGGCTAATAGCCAGAAACTTCTCCGCTATCATGCGGAGAGAAAACACTTGATCCATGCAACCTCTTCCACGTCGGTATCCGCATTGAGCCTCCCATAAATACCTTTCAGACTTTTCTTGCATTCTTGCCGTTATAATCTTTGCATACACCTTACTAGCTAAGCTGACCGAGCTTATCACCCTGTAGCTGGAGCAGTTTAGGCGCGAGCCTTTCCCTTTGTAAATAGGTACTACAACTGCTATTCGCCATTCATCTGGGACCTCCCCCGTCCGCCAGCACAAGTTGCATAACAGACACAGAGTGTCCTAGACGCGCGACCCACCGTACTTGATCATCTCAGCAGTAACTCTGTCTTTTCCCTCAGCCTTACCACATTTCATACTTCTTATCGCTCGTTCAATTTCTTTCATACTAATGACTTCAATGACATCGGGATCCGGAGCATCGAGGTGAGCTCCACTTCCCGATGTGGCATCTCTGTCTTTTCTTGCATACATCTTTCCATAATATTCACTCCATCTCTGCAGGACGTCAGTTTGGTCTGTTAGGACGTCATTGTTAACACTAAGCACTTTATTCATACTGCAGATTGCCGAACAACTCCGGGTCTTGCCTACCTCTTTCCAGAATAGCCTGGCATTATCCCGGAAATTGGACGACAACCTTTCATCCGTTTTCATTCTGCAGCTTTCACGAGCTTCTTCTATCAGTGCCTTCGTGTTAACTTTTTGCAGCTTGTCTCTCTCTCACATATTAAAATCATTCCGCGAGGCTAAGTAGTCTAATCATGCTTTCTTCTTCATTCGAACTGCTTCTTTCACTTCCTCATTCCACCATGCGTCACGCTTATTACTACTGCCTCTTCTCGTTTCTCCACACACTTCCACAGCGGCATTTACTATACTATCCCTAAGGTTCTGCCATACACTTTCCACATTCTCACTACTAACATTGACGTCGCCAAGCTTTTCGGCTACCCTTTCTTTATATTTATCCCTAATGGATGCATCCTGCAGCTTCCAGCTTTTGATGCTATAAGTCGGCTCAGGTTCAGGACACTCGGCACGATGACGTCAACCCGCGAACAGACCCCTAATCCTAGTATTACTAGGTAGTGGTCTGATCCTAGCTCAGCGCCTCGATACACCCTTGTGTCCATCACCTGTTTAAGGAGTCGACTATCCATTAGGAATACATCTATCATGCTGCTCTTTGACTTACATCTCCTCGTATACATATGAATTTGTTTGTGGTTGAACATTGTGTTCGCCACAAACAAATCCTTTTCCTTACAAAATGCCAGTATAAGCCTGCCAGCGTCGTTCACCCTTTTATCCCAATACTTTCCGAGTACCGACTCAAAACCATCGCGAGCGGTACCCACCCATCCATTCAAGTCTCCACATACTATAAGTCTTTCATTTCCTTCTATCACATTTAGAGCTTCGCTCAAACTCTCCCAGAAGTCCTCTAGCTCACTCGCGTTCGACGAAGATACTGGCGCATAAGCAGCTACCAGGAAAATCTTCGTCAAACCAAGTTTTAGACGGATCCAGAGGATTCTAGGACCTACCAGTTTGTACTCATACTTACCGGAGGCCAATCGCGAGGACAACAAAAATCCAACCCCCCGACTGCCATGCTCGCTCTCTGGTACTCCAGACCATAGCGCGAGCACCCCACCCGGGAGCTCCAAGACTTCGCTGCCCTTGCGCTTGGTCTCTGTCAAGCACACTACATCTAACTTTCTCTCATTCATAACATCCATCAACTCATTCATCTTATCTGCCATTCCTCCCCTAACATTCCACGCAGCTACCCTGTACTCCATCCTCCACTTCCCGCCGTGTCGGGCCGCGCGTGTAGGTTGGCGGTCCCCTACGCCGCACTGGCTCACACTTTTCGCACCAGCGGGGACGAACTGGTGCGCGTCACCTCGGGGGTACGCCCTAACATTGTTCGCCCTTGAGGTGCTCGTGTTGGAGTAGAATTGCAGCCGTAGCTGGCTTCTACTCTTCATCCCCTATTTATTCTTTACTACTCAATCAAATCACATCCAGCCAATGGCAGTTCACTGCTGAGGCCTGTTAGGCTTCTCCCAATTCACTTTGCACTCCCTGCAACCTTTACCAGGTCATCATTTACAATAAATCATGTTTACAATTTACAGTTTCATAAAATATACCGATTATATGATCAATTACATGTTATATCGATTGACGAAGAGGTCTAACAACATGATGGCGGATATGTTCCGTGTACATGTTGGTTTTACACCTCATGAAGAACTATTGGAAGGGACTGCGGTGGATGAAGTTCTTGAAATATTTCCGCGACCAACAGATCGTTGTAAGGTTAGTAATTAAGAGACAACTAACGGCTCTGAATAAGCTCTTAATATTATATACCTACAGGAAAATAAAAAGGCCATTTTAGGTACTAGAAAAATGGCTGCACTATACTGAATGTAATCAAACCAATGCCTAAATTTAGTTTATATAAACTTCGTACCAAGTTTTGGATAACTACGTACCAAACACCTTAACCAACATTTTGTTATGACTCTTCCCGCGGAGAGCCTCATAATGGGGCATTCCATTAGTCGGGTCGCGATGTATAACCCTCAGGTCCATCCTGCGACCCGGTTGGGAAGAAGGCTGAACACCGCGGGGTTTAGTGGGTAAGACGGCCCTCAAAGGCCGGTAGTCACACCTTTGCCCCTGCAGCAGGAATGATGCGCGTAAACGCATTCCCAAACATAGGCTTCCACTAGAAGCAAAATAAAATGAACCTCAGGCTCCAAATCCAAAACACTTAATGATGATGACGAAGAGGGAGTGTCCATTACATGTCACGCTTCGAAATAAAAATAACTCCTCAACAATTCTTTCAAGTACAAACACATCAAATAAACAATCAATTAAGTAGTTTTGTATGTTGACAACGAGGCTACTCTACCGAGTCTAAGCTGGGTTAAGTTTGCACTGCGCCCCTCTGTACTATAACTCAAATTGTTTCTAAAATAATAATTTCTGGGTAAGTAACTTTTTAATTGTATAAACAGTATTTTTTGGATATTATTTGGAATTATTAAAAATTGTCGATTATTTTGTGAAATGCTTCTTTTATAAAATTTGATTTTACTTTGTGTATTTAATTAGGTGTTTTTATCATATTGGACTACCTAGTTTAGTATAATAAAAAGGCCTCGTTGAATTGCAAAGTTGTTGTCTTGTTAACACGTCACGTGTTGACATGCCTTATGAGTTGTATATCAAACCATTTTAAGTTAAACAATGTTAATGCTATTCCCGAGTAAGAACAAATATATGTGTGATCCACAAATGTTTGTTGTGGAGTTTGAGTGTTTCCTATGTATAATATGTATGTATTAAGAAATAATTCAAAGTATGTTTATCAGTTGCCTAGATTCTATATACCACAAGCTTATATAAGCTTATATCATCACACCGCTCTCCATAGACAGGGTGTTCACTTTCACAATTTGGGTCCGAAGCGCTTGCATACGGTTAGGTCCGATAGAGGGCTTATTCCACGTACGCTTGGATTGTAGAATGAGGTCCCTGCCTGGGTTTTTCCGAACTTCTACAGCATGTGGTTCTTCAAAAGGGGTCTTAGGAGGATTTTAATGGGTCGGCAGCGCGAGTGTTGCACCTCTGGTGTTGCAAACGTCCATAGACTACGGTGACCGCTTTTCATCAGGTCGCCTTTGCACTTTTTATATTTATGTATGCTTGTCTGCTACCTTAGTGGTATAAAAAATAAGAAAAAAGTTTTGGGCTAAATGGTGCTGTATAAAAAAATGTCCCACAATATTTAGTACATAATTTTGTTACGCTTATAAAAAATTGTTATTTAAAAATTATTACTTACAACACTTTCGATCAGCGGATTCGTGCTATCAGGCATAAAATTTTACAAGTTACTTCCTTAGTGGATGCCTATCTATGTTATAATAACGTGTGATAAAGCTTTATCCGCTTTGTGGTTAGAGCTGTGCTTTAATCGATCTGCTAGTCACTAGAAATTAATTTCGGCATCGTAATAAGTGCAGATAGCACATAGGTTAAGACGTAATAAGTGCAGATAGCACATAGGTTAAGACGTAATAAGTGCAGATAGCACATAGGTTAAGACGTAATAAGTGCAGATAGCACATAGGTTAAAAGGTAATACGTACAGATAGCACATAGGTTAAGACTTAATAATTTCTCTTAAAAGGACCTAGTTATATTACTTAGTTAGAATTTTAGTGTCGTAATAAGTATTCCAGAACCCGTATTCTAATCGCACTTATTCTTAAAATAGACAGTAGCCTACTTATGTGTTTATTTAGGGTTAGCTACTTCCACTTTCCAATTGTTTCTGCCTTTTGAACGTGTAGAATAAAAAACATACATTCAAACATTTGTTTTTTCAGTATTAGCACTCATTATACAGTGTGTTCTATTTCCTACCGCAGTGGGCTTTATTCCAAGTGGACGCATATATTCGACCTGATGGAGAAGTAGAATTGAACCCCAGTGAAGAAATAATTTCTCGTTATATGGAGAAAGTAGCAAATTATTGGGAGGAATACGTACGCACATTCCATAATTTCTTGAACGATGAAACTTTACAAATATTCGTACAGCCCACAATTATGGGTAAAATTGTAGAATGGTCTGCAGGATTATCTCCGAACTTGTACTTCTTGATGAATCAGGACAAGGGTATGCTTGATGACATTGCTTACATTCCTCACGCAATTAAATATGGATACGAATGTGTAAGGAAGTTCCTTAATCGAATGAAAGAGTTCATGGACAATTACCGTGATGCTTGTGCCATGGACATAAACATTATTAAAAACGAAAGAGATACAAATGAATTCAAAAGACTGTGTGACCTTTTTCAAAAGCAAATGGCATCAATTGAAGAAGTGGTCAGTTATCAGCCTTTGGGTATGCTGTTTTTATGCCTGTCTCCGTTCCAAGAACTGTTTAGACCTCAACCTAGGAAACTGTTTGATGTTGTGGCTAATGTGACACCTGAGTAAGTGAATGTATTTTTTAACATATATAATTAATAGAAGACCTAGCCTAGCATCTTAATGAAAAATAAAATATTATGCTCCTCGGCAGACTAACTATCCTTCTTTCATTTTTTTTATATTGAATTGGTTTCTTAATGCATAAAAGAAGGACAATCAAACAAGAAAACAAACATACTTATGTATTTATAATATCACTATGGAGTACATATTTTACAGTCGATATCAGTTTGTTGCTTTTTTGATTAGAATCTATTGAAAATGTCTTCACAGCTACTCGTAGTTCAAATCCTGAGCCACTGACAATCTCCTTTAACAACAGGAGGGTAGAGGATTTTTGCTGAGAGCGTCATAAAAATTTAATGCATTTAATTTTTTTTTTAACTTTGCTTCAGGTAATACTCTAGAAGAAATTCGTACTCTACGACTTTGTTTTAAAAAATATATCCGTATTGATCGGGTACGACACATGCGCGTTACCAAACGCGTATATATTCTAAATTATAACTTCTACTGGAATAAACTAATACTGTTTTTGATAGAGAAAATTATGATAGCAACATATTCTACAATTAGAATATTTCACACCTAGAACTTCGTAGCCCAAACCACCTAAAGATGGGGATTTAAGAGAGCCCATCGATCTTGATCGATCGATTTCTTACCGGATGTAAGAAATCTATCCTTTAGCAGGGAACTTTAACCATTTGGGCGAGCACAATAGACCTCTTCAGGTCGAAGTGTTACAGGACCTTCCTAGATCCTCTAGGAGCAGCCTGTAATAGCCTCCATAACAATAAAAAAAAAACCATCGATCAAGATGTAATTGGTATTCATTTAAAATACATTTTCCAGTATTGGTCATGGCTGTATAGAAGAAATAGTTGAAGGTATAGGAAACATAAATAATGATATAATGAAGGAGCCAGAAACTGCAGCTGAGCTCGTGGAATTCAATTTTATGTTGGATGGTCTTGAAGCACGTGTAGCTTTCCTTGAGGAGAGACTAGATTATCTTCGAGAGCTTTACGATGTCATGGGAGAATATAATCTACCTATTCCACCTGATGATATGACTGATTACTTAGGTAAATATTTTTAAAAGTGAAAAAAGATAACACTTTTCGAGACGGGGATTGAACCTGTGACCTTTGCCTTTGATTACTTAGGTTTGCATTACATCATATACCCTTTTTTTCACATAATTTTTTCATAGAGAAACATTCTGTGTACATTCAATATCACGATTATGGCCCAGGATCTGCTCTAGTTAACAAAAGGCTACAACCCACGGCGGTAAACGGTCACTTTGTCATTATTGTCACTTTTTCCTGAAAATGTATGCGATTGCGTGCACTGCAATCCACGGACACGCAACGATTGAATTGACGTTATTGAATGTTACACATGCAGCTTACTCGAATATGTATCAACGCCATGTGCGTGTATTACTTCGCTACGGGCGGTCAGAACTCAAGCAAACAACTCCACGCCTCTATATTGCCACGTGCTCGTGTTCAGTGAATAAAAATCATCTACAGACACATAAATACTTCTGATCTGTTTAGTGACAACTTTATATTTAAAGTAGTGTGTAAGGGATCCATCCAGATTTCTACGAGTGATACATTTGTTGACTGTCAGATGAGGCTACGGCGTAGGTGCACGTAGAGGCTAATCCGCTACGTGTAGCACAGTAAAAGCCGTTGTGGTGATCATTGATAATTCCTGTGACCGGCACCCGTAGGCATCCGATGGCTGAAATGATTCATCTCTTTCTTCATCTGAATGTATTCAGTGGTTTCCAAGCTTTACTATCTAGCTTTGGAACTTGGGGTCTTCTTATATTGAACCACTATCTTGGGCTATTGATTTTTGGCATTGTTGGGAGCAATTGCTATAGAGTCCTTCAAACCCTATAAAGGTGCCTGCGTTGTTGCTTCGTTTGCTAGTCAGTAGGTATACCGCTAGCCGACGAGGTCACTTGGGCATCGGAAAATTTGGCGGAGATTTACACCCAAGAAATGATACATATATTTTCTAATTAACTTTCCAGGCTTGAGTGTTGCTTTAGGAACTCTGCGTACCAATGTCGATGCCAGGCTTGAAGAACGAAGTAAACTCGCTGGACAATTTGCCAGCGAAATTGGAAAAGATATTATGACCCTTATGATGGACGTTAACGTGCTCAGGGATGAAGTCGCTGTATGTAACTTATTACATTATGTTGTTGGAGTATATATCAAATTATTTTACTAGTGCGCTTGCATTTACTAATATATATACCATAAGCAACACAACTCATACAGCTGCAATGCTAAGCTATTTTTTTAATACCACTGAGGTGGCAGACAAGCATACGGCCCGCCATCTAAGCAGTTCACAAATCTCGGATCCAAATCCGCTACGGCGCAAATGTCATTGATATTCGAGTTCTATGAATATCGATGACATTTGCGCCGTAGCGGATTTGGATCCGAGATTTGTGAACTGCATAGCTGATGGAAAGTGGTCACCGTAGTCTGCGGACTTTTGCAACACCAGAGGTGCTGCTGACCCTTTAAAAACCTTCTAAGATCCCTTTTGAAGCTATGCGAAGTATAGGTAAAGTAATTGTAAGGGGACCTTGTGAAGTGGTATTAGTTTATTATTAGGTACGAAAAACTTCATTCAATCTGCAAGCAATACTCTGCAATAATGCTTCAGTTTGTATCAACGTTTTAATGTAAGTACTTTACAGTATGATAAACATGTGTATCCAAAATAAAAATAAATGTAAGAAATATACGAATCTATACAAGGTAATAACAACAAAAAGTAATTTAAAAATACCTGTTTGTACCCGAATACCCGAAGCAAGCTAATTGCACCAATTTTGACGGAACTGTCGCTGTTATATAGCTGATGTTACAGGGAGAAACTCGGACTCCATTTATTTTATAAATAATTAGGGTTCCATGCCAAAAAATATAATAGGTACTACGCATATGGCTCTTAACGTCACGCTTACAAAGTATTATTTATTCTTTATTGCACATAACAAATATAGTGCAACATAAAATATAGTACAAATACAATGCTGTACAAAGGCGAGCTTAACTCAGATTAAGTTCTCTTTCGGCAAACGTTGGAGTGAATGGGATAAAACGCAACGAAGGGGCTAAAAAGTGCACAATTACTTTAAATAAGAGAAAGTATTATATAATAAGTACGTAGTATCCAAAAATCATACATATATTACACATTTAGATATAAACATATACATGATGTATACATACACATATACATAAATACATACATAAAAGTAACTTTGTAGAGATATTTTTAAATAGATAATCAGTAAGCGCATCCGCTTGTAGGGATGTAATTATATACCAATGTTTCGTTATTCCATTCCGATTTTCGTAGCAACCATGGCTGTATGATGAGAAATCAGATATGGAAAAGGTGATGGAGACGTTATCAGATTTACAAGAAAAGCTTCACGCGTGCTCTGATAGAGAGAAGGTCATCAAGGATTGGCAGAAGATATTTAAGGTATTTCCTATGTTCAAGAAGTTAATGCCTAACTGTAAGTTGAAGTTTGCAAGACTGTTACTTGAAAAAATATAATTTATTCGCCATTGCCATTATGATTATTAATCTGTCTGCTATTAAGTATGGAATTTTCAACACTAGTTTTATTATCTTTATTATAATAAAACTTATCTAATAAAATGGCCGTTGACCCCATTAAGATCCTTGAGGACCAAACCTGCAAATGGCGCATTTCATTACCAAGGGCTAACTAAGTCCTTACCGAAGATCTCTTTCCAAGGTTAAGAAGAGACTGCAATTAGTCCAAATAATACCAAAAAATCTTCAAATCATATCTATGCAATATAGTAAAAAGTGCATTTTTAACAGCAGCTACACACAACGGTTAATTTTAAAAAATATCACAATATCTAAATAGTAGGTATAATGTTCTTCTAGATGCCTCCCGTAAGATTGGAACAGCTTGACGAAGCTATAAACGATGTAAAACTGAGACAATCACTTTGGAAAAATTCACAAGAATGGAACGAGTTATATGAATACTGGTAAGATGTTATTGACGGTTATTTGATCGCTAGAATTTATATGGTGACGCCCCAAAATAAACTTATTCACTTCGTACAGGCATGAAGCACCCTTCAATACCTTGGATATCGAGGAAATACAAACAACCACTATAAACTTCGGCAAGATGTTTAATCAACTCGATAAAGGTTTACCGCCCAATAAAATCGTTCCCAGATGTAAGGCAACTATTGATATCATTAAAGAAAAGGTAAGTATTTTTTTTAATAATAACATCACATTAACAGATTTCTCTACAGTTATAGGTTAAGAGAATCGAGAATATTAGCTATTACAATTTTCTATGATGCGGTAGTGAAAAGTGTTTGTCCTTCATATCTATTTAGGCGGACCTATCTTTAACACGACTGTGCAACTTAGGTTATGAGTACTCATAACCAGCCTAAAAAAAAGAGCTGGTGAAAGTTGTGTAATCTCTGCGTACCCTAACGCGACAGATGTTGGAGGATGTATGTTTGTTAAATTAACTAAGTATCTGCCTTATTACAGTTGCCTGTGCTGTCATATCTCCGAAACCCTGCCTTAAAACCACGGCACTGGGTTAAAATTGAAGATATTTTGCACACACGTTTTGCTCCAAATGTAGCACAAACTTTACGCGTTTTTGAGGACTTACATGCTTTCCAATATCCAGAAGAACTTATGGAGGTAGCAGGACAGGCAAGCTCCGAAGCTGGTCTGGAAGCATTACTCAAAA
Source organism: Thumatha senex (assembly GCA_948477245.1). Taxonomy (NCBI): domain Eukaryota; kingdom Metazoa; phylum Arthropoda; class Insecta; order Lepidoptera; family Erebidae; genus Thumatha; species Thumatha senex. The sequence continues at coordinate 18,312,316 of OX419725.1, read as the reverse complement.
AGGTTATCACTTTACCTCTTATAAAATCGGAATTATTTGTTACGTATTTTGCTACCGAAAAAACACCTTAAAATTTTGCTTATAAGACATGGGGTATTTTGTTACAAAGAAGGATGATACTACCGAATTAGGTAAGGTTTTATAAACTTTGATTTTAAGTTACTACTTTTCCTTTTACTTTTTCGGGGTTTATTTTTCCTAGTAACTTTATAAAGTAGTAGTCCGCCGCATCTATTTGTTGATTGACTTAAAAACTAGTGAACGGCTTATCACCAACAGGTAACATAAAACTTTGATAAATGATATACTTAAACCTTCTTCATAAATAAAAAGGTTTAAGTATATCATTTATCAAAGTTTTATGTAAATTTGGTAAAACATAAGAATAATTGTTTGAGATGACAAAATAATTTTGTTGATTATTTTTTTTAGACATGTTAGAAAGAGCCGTTTCTTCGATATCGGTACCTCAAACTTTTTTTTGAGTCAAATTCCCGCGGAGGTCATGCCGTACTTAAACCGACTAAAACCAAAGAGTCTATCTAGCAATCTAAAGCCGGGCGCCTCGAGTAGTTCTTAGGGAAAGCGATCTTGAAACATGCAACAAAACGATAGTACGAAGATATAATTCCTCGACAGAAAAAATTACGGTGGCATATGTCTAGTTTTAACGCCGCTACTATAATAGCATATATACTCGTATAGTAGCAGATATATGTTTAGTATATCGCGTACCCGTTTCCTATATGGTATTGTAAGCTATAGCGGTAAAACGGGTTTACAACTAACTAACTTTTCCATGCTGCGGGAATCAGATAGTATTTCATAAAAGTGATCAGCATAACCCCTTAGTACTTCTACTTTCTCTTTTTTTAGGACTGCCTCGGTGGCGCAATGGTAGTGGATGTGACTGCCGGGCTGAAGTCCCGGGTCGGTACAAATATTTGTGTGATCCGCATATGTTTGTTTTGGAGTTTGGGTGTTTTGCTATGTATAATATATAATTAGAAATATATAAGAATGTCTATCAGTTATCTAGATCCATACCACAAGCTTATATCAGCTTTACTTTGGGTTCGATGGCGCTGTGTGGAAAGTGTTCTACAACATGTATTTATTTTATTTATTTAAGCTTCATGTTGTGGATAAAATCAAATTTGAAAGGCATATGGAAGAATATTTAATGCATAAGATTTTATTATGAATGTAATTATTGAAATTCATTATTTTTGTAAGGTGGAAGAAATTTGGGCGACATTGGAATTCCCAGTGCTCTTACATAAAGATGCAAAGGATGTTTTCGTACTCGGCGGCCTGGAAGAAATTCAAGCAGCTTTTGATGAGAGTAATATTCACGTCAGCACTATCCTGAGCTCTAGAAACTGTGGTCCAATAAAAAGCAGGGTAGAAGAATGGGCGAAAAATTTGGACACGTTTTCTAAAACGCTGGTATGTAATTATAGGGACACACTATGGTTTTACTAGGTTTTATTTAAGGAATGTCTACATCTGGCCTATCCACTCCTAGGCTACTTAGATTCAAGCCAGAACTAGAGTTTATCAATTAATAGGTTGCAAGCTACACTATAGCCGGGTGAATATTACATTTTGTGAATAAATATTATTTTCATGGTAAACTTTAGACTTTCCAAGCAAGCGTAGTTTTAAATGGTTTAAAAGGATAACAAAAGAACATCTCTTTTACATACGAAATTTCGGATTCTTATGTATTAAGTACGTTACGAGTATTCCTCTTTGTATATACAATAAGATTTCTTTAAGATGATAACATAAAATGTTGAATTCTCAGGAAGAATGGTACGCTTGTCAGCAGACATGGATATACCTGGAGGTTATTTTCAGCGCTCCTGATATTCAAAGGCAGTTGCCAAATGAAACGAGACTATTTACTATTGTTGATAAATCTTGGAAGGATATTATGCGGAAAACCGCTAAGGTAAACTTACAATAATATGCTGAAATAAAATCCTTACGTTGGAACTAGAAATTGTAATATAGAATCTATACTAATAATATAAAGCTGAAGAGTTTGTTGGTTTGGTTTAACGCGCTAATCTCAGAAACTGCTGGTCGGATTTGAAATTTTTTTTTCGTTTTGCCCATTTATTGAGGAAGGCTAAATATCATCATGCTACTACCCTAGAGAGCGGAGCAGTCATTAATGTTGACAAATCGGGCAAATTTTAATGCATAATTGTAGAATTTATAAGCGACGGGAATAGATAGATGCGAAGAGAGTTCGAACTAAGCCACGGGATCCGAATCCGGGGAGGTTATCTAGTTAAATATAAAACACAATAAATAATAATAAATAATTTTTTACACTGCGCCATCTAGCCCAAACTAAGCTATAAACTTGTACACTACTATGGGATCTATACAACTGATATACATACTTCTATATTTCTAAATACATACATATTATACACCCAAACTCCGAAACCAACATTTGTAGATCACACAAATATTTGTTCCGACCCGGGAATCGAACGTGGGACCTCAGCGCAGCAGTCGCATACACTACCACTGCGTCACCGAGGCAGTATTCGAGTATATGCTGAAATAAAATCCTTGCGTTGGAAATACGGATGGTAATGTCATTTTAATTTCAGGTACCCCTGGCAATGCCAGCTGCTACTCAACCAAAGTTATACGAGGAGTTTGTGAGAAACAATGAAATGCTGGACCAGATTATGAAGTGCCTGGAAGCGTATTTGGAAACTAAACGTGTGGCATTCCCGAGATTCTTCTTCTTATCCAACGATGAACTCTTGGAGATACTGGCACAGGTATTTTCCAAAAACAAACATATGTAAGATTAGTTTCCATAACAATGAATAAATCGTAGGCATAACTAACTAACTAAAGTGATCGCTTCTTTGAGAGGGAAAGATAAATATCGAGCATGATATAGTGAGGGTTGGTTGATTGCGTCCATGCGTGCTCCCCCACATCTTAATCCGTACTAACAACTGTACAACAAGTGTATATTTGTACATAATTCAAGCAGTAGCAACTAACATATTTTTTAAGTGGAGATCATTTTGGGTCAGGTGATTGACTAGCTTAAAAGCATCTTGGTACGATGGGAAAACGTGCTAGCGCAATATATTATTTTTAAGCTGTTGGAGCCACTGATAACCTCTAGTAAAAAAATAAACAATATTATCTTAATTTGAATGAAAATAGGTATTTTACATATTAGCACTCCTAAAATTTGACATTACAATTATTGGTTCCATGTAACAAGAAATTTAACAGTTACTTAGTTTTCTTTACTATGATTAAACTTTAGACACGAAACCCACACGCTGTCCAACCGCATCTACGCAAGTGTTTCGATGCCATAGCAAAATTAGAATTTGGAGTAAAACTACCGGAGAGTGAAATGGAAATTACTGAAGATGGTGTACTTATCGAGAAAGAGATGTCGTTCTTCACAAGGGACGCTCTACAGGCGAAGCTTGCCAAAACTGCAAAGCCGGAGGATCTGACTACAGATATTATAGCAATGTTGTCACCTGAAACGGAAAGAATTAATTTGGGAAAGGTACAGTCCCTATAATGATGTTTTCTATTGCATCAATTCACCATGGAAGTGCTCGTAAACGATCACTTCCACGGTACATCAATCAATTAACGCATCTAATTGGACGTTGTTGTCCAACCGTATTGCTCTAAGGATGTTCAACATTATTCTCTGCTAATAATACAAATTATATCAATTTTGGCAGGGTCTAAAAGCTAGAGGTAACGTTGAAGATTGGTTGGGAAAAGTAGAAGAAGCAATGTTTGCGTCTGTTAAGAGATGCATGAAATATGCACTTCGAGACTTTCTGATGCGACCTCGAGTAATCTGGGTTCAACTGCACCCAAATCAGGTAATTTATTACTAATTATCAAATTTACGTACACTTTTGTAAAATCGTTTGGATTTTCGTGCACTTTTCCATTGCAATAACGGCACGAATCTAAAAATAAAATAAGAATGTAACCTATGGTTACCTTGAGTGAAATAGAAAATGGCGGTACATGATATCAATATATATTTGTAATGTACTTTCACGTGATGGGTAATGGTGCCAACGAGACAGGGCTCTGTTGTGTGTGCAAGTCCAGTCCTTGTAAGACAATGTTGTGGCAAACAGTTCGTTCGGCTCTTAGGCCCGTAAAAAATGCAGGTAACTATCTCGCACAAAAACTTTACATAGCTTTCACCGTGGAAATACTACTGGCGTCATGGTTACTTTACTCTACTAAGGGATCCCGTTTAGATTGGATGAGCAGGTAGTGCTTCTTATTAATTTTAGTGGTGTACATAATCCATAAATTATTCTAGTAAATGATGTTTAAAAACGCCTTTCTTTTAACAGGTTGTTTTGACGGTATCACAAATAATGTGGGCTAAAGGCGTTCATGAGATATTCGACATGGGTATACCGCTTCGTATTGACACTGGACTTTTGGACTATGAAAAGAAATGCATAGCTGATCTGAACGATTTAGCAGCTTTGACTCGACAAGATATTCCTGGTTTATTTAGAAAAGTACTATGCGCTCTTATAACTATCGACGTTCATGCTAGAGATACCATAACGTCGATGGTTGATAAGCATGTTCAAAAAGCGTAAGTATCACCGAACACGTTAACTATTAACACCAACTTATGCTTCTGTTTTCTTCCTTTCGGTTAAGTTATTGTTATCTATCACGCCTTATCCCCGAAGGGGTGGCAAAGGCATATTATATGCCCACTTTTCACCATGTGTATTCCTGCCCCACGAAATAGGTGGTGAGCCCATTGCCGATTTTTAATTACATATTAAAAACTACTACTTACTTAACTCATTAAAATTAAAAACTTTGTTCATTTATTAACTAACTTTCAGCTTAATATTGTTTGGCTTACAGGACTGATTTTGAGTGGTTGAAAATGATTCGATACTACTGGGAAGAGGAAATCGATAATTGTGTCGCAAAAATGTCCAGCGCCTATTACGTTTATGGTCACGAGTATTTAGGAGCAGGAGGTAAAGACTCCAATGACTTTCTGATAATTTCTGATAACTGTTGCAAGCTCCATGACCAGTAGTTACTATGTTACCATAGCGCTTGGAACAGAGTCGAAATATACGATAGAATAAGTAGTTCTGTGTTTTTAATTATCGCCAGTTTACCGTTAGTTAGAGTACTCGTAGTTTACAGTTACAGTAGGCTGCATGAACGCAAGTCTTAACCAGTTTAATTTACACTGTATCCCTGACGAGGTAGTCAGAGAGGTCGCCAGGTTTTACGATTCATGCATACTTCATTCGCTTCCTGCAGAGTAACTTTTTGTACCACTTATTTTATTTTATTAATTTGTGACATTTTTTTACTCACCGCCGTCTAGCTCGAAGTAAACTATTATAAACTTATGTTATGGGGTCTAGACGACTGATAAACATACTTAAATATTTCTAATTGTGGATCACACTAATATTTTTTCTGACCCGGGAAATGAGCCCGGGACCTCAGTAGCGACAGTCGCATACACTACCACTGCGCCACTGAGACAGTATACGAGTATAATATAATTCATGTGTTACTGCTATCTTATTTGTCTGCAGGTGTACTTGTGATAACGCCGCTAACCGATCGGTGCTACCTTTGTCTTATGGGAGCTCTTCAATTAGATTTAGGAGGGGCTCCGGCAGGACCTGCGGGTACAGGAAAAACAGAGACTACCAAAGACTTGGCCAAAGCATTGGCTATACAATGTGTTGTGTTTAATTGTTCCGAAGGTATTAATGTTTTCTCGTCCTATCACAAAATGTATTTTCTACGGCATACTTAATACATTCACATTATAATCTTCTTAGTAAAATGTAAAACAAAGTCGAGTTTGTTCTAACATATAACTCAAGAACGGGGTTTTTATGATTTTGCTTCATTGAATTGTCTTTATATCGAATAGTAGAATGAGGAAAACAACAGGAAAAATCATGAAATAAAAGAATGTCATGTCATACATTTTCTGTAGTACTGAATTTTAAGACGTTGCAAAGCTTGCTGAGGCTGCTAATAACCACAGTTAATAGTAAAATCCGTATTTTACTATTAACTGTGGTTATTAGCAGCCTCAGCAAGCTTTGCAACGTCTTAACATTTATAAAAACACTTAAGTGGATTTAAAACTTAAATGTAAAGAAATGGTTGTGGTAACTCCGTAGTTACCATAAACATTTCTTTACATTTAAGTTTTAAATCCACTTAAGTGTTTTTATGTTACTATTTTAGGATACTTAACATGTTTTTAATTCGATTCTTTAAATTAGGGCTTGACTATAAAATGATGGGTCGATTTTTCTCTGGATTGGCGACATCCGGCGCCTGGTGTTGTTTCGACGAATTCAATCGTATTGATATTGAAGTATTATCTGTGATTGCGCAGCAACTGATCACCATCAGAAATGCCAAAGTTGCTAGACAAAGCAGGTATCTATCTGATTAAATTTTCACCAAGCAATTCATTATAGCAACCCTAGTTTGTTAACATTTAACTTATAGTCATTATAACATAACGCTTAAGTAGCTGCATTGATTTTGAATAAATTCAGTATCAAGATAGATAGGATAGGACTAACAAAATAAAAAAAACATCTTAAAAAGTTATAGACGAAATTGAGTAAGAACTGAATTGATGTAACCATGCAATATGTGTCTAGGTTTGAATAAATTTGAAAGGTCTCTTACTGAGTTATATATATTTATCCTGTCATCTTTGTTATTCATTTTTACCCTCATGCCAAACACAAAGGAAGTAATAATAAATTCCTCGTGTAATTGGAACTGGAAAAGTATGCCCGCATTTTACAATATCTCCATGAGAATAAGTAATACTTAATATGAATTCGTAGATATGAATAAATTTGCATAGAGAATAGGGCATATGGGCGTGCTCCATTGGTTTGAACACGTCCAACGAATGAGTAAGACAAATCAGTAAAACAAATCAATCGTTTGACAAAGAATATATATTGTGCGAAAGTAGAGGGTAGAAGGAGTCAGGGTAGGCCGAGACTATAAAGAATTGTTTATGCTACTTTAGTATATATACTACTTTGTGACAGATTCATGTTCGAAGGACGTGAAATAAAACTTGTGAGGTCTTGTGCTGCTTTCATAACTATGAACCCAGGTTATGCTGGGCGAACTGAGTTACCTGACAATTTGAAGGCATTATTTCGTCCTATATCCATGATGGTGCCGGATTATGGTAAATATAATAGTGTTAATATAGAAATACCCAAATCGCTAGTTATGTGTTTAGTATAACATGAAAAACTATCCGTATTAAGAATTACAAAAGTTTAAATTAAATTATTATCTTTCCTTATTCATATAATTAGTAACTTACGATGACGTTTAAAATAAATTCGAATAAATCGAATTAATACAATGGCGGACATAAAATTAAACATTAAATCGGGAATTCAGCTGTTAGCAAATAAAAAAAATATTTTCACGGAATATTTTAATTTTAAAGTTCATACCTCTACGCTCGTACTTTCTGTTGAGCAAGACTTGTTACTTAAACAAATAGTATTTTCCCGAATTGAAAAGTTCTATTAAATTGAAACTCCGTGGAGATTAGTCTTTGTTATAGAACAAGTTAGTGAAATAAATTATTATATAGCTCTGACTTCTTACGACAAACTTTGAGGCTTAGAGTTTGGCAATTTCAATGAGTGTCGTCCAATGAATAAGTTTCTTCAAAAGGAGCTTTAGATTTTTACAGAAGTTTGAAACGTCTGCTGTTGCAATAGTCCATAGCTTACAGTAACCTCTTTTGATCAAGTGGCCCATATTCTGGTTACCTTATTGTTATAAAAAGATGTTGACTTAGTATCCAATTATTTTATTTTTGTAAATGGTAATGTGACATGTGCTTCTTTTTGTAGCACTCATTGCCGAAGTTATTCTGTATTCTGAAGGATTCGAATCTTCGAAAGGATTAGCTAAGAAAATGGTGCAAATGTACAAATTGTCCAGTGAACAGTTATCTAAACAGGATCACTACGATTTTGGTATGAGAGCTGTAAAAAGTGTACTGGTAAGTACGAGTATACAAAAGACTGCTGTAGTGTAGATGTTCTGACCTAGAATTATAAATGACTAGGTAACTCTCAACTAACTTTGTTCCGCCTAATACCGCCCAAGAAACTTGAACGTCGTTGCATTTATATTTTTCCAATGTCAAACTCTTCAACAAAAATCAAATCTGCTGATAAGATAATGACTACTTAACACCAATAAAAGATGTATCCAATTTGATGCAGCCGTTCTAAAGTTAAGGCGTGATTAAGGGAAAATAATGGCGTTCTGAATTGTGTGTAGTTTATGCACTCAAGTTCTCGGCGTCGGCGGCGGTGAGGTATACCGTTGTAACGGCATACGTCGCCGCCGCGTTAGCTTGTTAATTTAGATATCTATGAGTTCGAAATAATCACAAAAATTTTGTATGTACTCTATTAAACACGTAGTATTATTGAAAGCTATAAAGCAATAGATGAGCTCTGTCTTAGTACATATATGAGCTAAAGCAGTGAGGAAACTAGGCCTAAATCTGAAATTGTGTAGCTATATTCCTCTGAAAAGTTAGGGTACCTTTTGTAATTAATATAAAATCGAAGTTATTAGATACATACATAGTCTCAACAGGCCAAGCGCCAAGTCCTTGTGGCGAGTTTGGAGTGGCAAGTTTGGAAGTGAACAGTCTCTCATTGCGAGACATGATTGCCAGCGTGAGCAAGTGAGACACCGCTGCGTCTCTCTACGAGCAGGACATGCTCGCAAAAAAGGCTGCAGAGAGTGAGCACCGTAGACTTGTCTTCGCCCAAGACTATGTGCCTCCATTACCCGGTGGCTGAGGACGACGGGTGGGCCGCTCGCCGCTGTTACAGAAGCATGGGAAGGCAGCTGGGTCGTAAAGGCGTGACGTGAAAATTTCGTGCATGCTTTACAGGAAGGAAGCGGCCGAACCAACAACCAAAGAAGCGGGAAAACACCCAAAGCATTACGCGAGGCCGCGCTGCTAGCTAAATTATGCTGGCACCTTGGGATATCCTTTCGAGGAGTTACTCGGGGTGCCGAGGTTAGACAAGTAGGTAGGGACCATGTGGTTTAAGGTGGTTCGAATCCTGCATAACATTCGGGGGATTCCATCCACTGGAGAAAATTAAAAGCAAAGGATAGATACTACTTGTAGCTCTCAGTGTTGGTTAATTTTTCACTATAACATTTGACTGGATTATACTAGAGATCTAGTTATTCCCAACAAAATTAGCCAAATCATAGCTACTTCTAGCACCCAATAAAACTGCGCCCAGGTATTAAATGTTGAAATAATTTAAGCAACTAGCAATCGGATTAAAATAGCTGATTCTCAAATAAAAAAATGTCCATTACCATTTGAACAGCTTTAACACACGCCTCATGGAGTTGATGGATATTCCTACTGTAAGAGAGTGTTAATATTCTTATGTCCCCACTTGCCAGCGGTGCACCTTACGGGATTGGAAGGTCAGGCAACAGTCGCTCCAAACAATGCCGAAGATCAAAAGTCAAACCAAAGCTGCTCTTAACAGCCAACAAAAGCGGACCCTAAGCTCCAAATCCGGTTAGGGCTTAGAAGTGATTGGGAATACGAAAAGATGAAGACGTCATATAAAACATTAAATTCAATAACATTTTAGGTAATGGCCGGTGCTCTGAAACGTGCCAGTCCAAATCAGCATGAGGAAATGACGTTGTTATGCGCTTTAAACGACAGTAATCTGCCGAAGTTCTTAGCAGCCGACGCCATACTCTTTGCTGGAATCTTATCTGACTTGTTTCCTGGAGTAAATCTACCTGAACGTGACTACGGAATAATGGAAGATGTTATAAGTAAGGACTATGAAATAAAATGCCGCGATATTCGGCTCTGTACATGTTATATCATTTTAGTCTTCTAAACCCTAAAGTTTAGAAAAGTGTCAAAATGTCTGTCCATCTGTACGCAGCCATTTCTTAAAAACCATAAGAGATAATAGTAACAAACGGTTTGCGGCAATCGGTTCAGAACACCGAGAATAAGTGCATAGGCGATTAATTTTAAGTTTCTACCACTTCCGGTTTTGAAACTGCTTTGGGTTGATTGATTCCTTCGTTACGATAGTGAAAGCGAGTTACCTGTTTGACAAATAATATTTATATATATTTATCACGCCTTGTTCCCGAAGGCTTTTCACCATGTGTATTCCTGTCCCACATAATAGGTAGCCCATTGCCGTGTACATAAAAGTATAAAATATAAAAGTAGAGAATTATACACTGTGCTGTTTAAAAAGTTTCATGCAAAACCAACCAGCATACTAAAACATTAGTTATGTTTGAAATTATTTCGTTTCAAAACTATTAGCATATACTTATCTTATGATACACTAGTTGACGGCGCGGCTGCGCCCGCGTTGTGATGTTTTTGTGTTGATTAAAATTATTATGATGTGTATGTTTTATTATTGTAAAGTTTTATCAATGTTTATTCAGCTGTTTTTGCGTAAAAGAATTACAAACCGATATCCATACATTCTTACAAACTTTCGCGTTTATAATATTAGTAAGATATTTGCAACACAGATACTGAACACTCTATTTTGCTAATACTGATTCTGTATTACGTAATTATAACAAAATGTCGAATACTATTACCATGATAATGACGCGTAAGGCCTTGGCTCATCAGGCTTCAATTAACGTTGAAAGAGTTACAGATTTTGAGGGAGAAGTGCGATAAACTGAACAAGGAAAGGGACGAAAATGAGTTAGAACTGCTAGGTATTTTAAGTAAGACCGGACAACTCAAGAAAGAACTGGCACAGTTGCATTCACTGTATACTGATACCTTACAGGATCGGGATAGGTTACAAGTTATAGGTAACAGTTTTGACTCATGTTGGGATCATTATGAACAAACTCTGCACCAAATTAGATTACTAAAGGAGGAGCTACAACGATCGGAGATCAAAATATCGCAACTAGAAGATGAGAAACAGAGCACAGTGGTTCAATCTAATCAGAGTTTGTTCGATGAACTGATGGCTACAAGCTTAGATACTGCTACAGTTATACCCTTGTTATACCCTTCCATTGTCATAGACCTCACTTCTGATGATGAATCTGGGGGCTGTTCTAAATCATTAAAAATTATTAAGTGTAGTAAGAATAAGTTAAAGAAATATTTAAAAAATTAAAAGTTATTACTAAATCTAAAAAAATTATACATAAATACAAGATTTTTATAAATAGCATGTCACTTAATAGACAGAGATTGCAACTGATTAACCGGGTAAATATGTATACGTTAGAACTTGATACTGTCGCACAACAGTACAAAACTGATACACAGGCCCTTCAATGTCAGATTGACCGGCTTCAAGACTCTTTGAAATCAATTACATATAAATATGAAACATGCCATGTGGGATGCCTCCTTACCAATACCAAGGAAACGAAGAAATTGCCATACTTGTGATATATTGAGATTTTAAATTGAGTTGTGAATGTGACGCCTTTTAGCATCTCTACACAGACGACCGCAGAGATTCCGCAACCTTTTATATTCTTCAAAGTATTCCGTAGTAGGTGATTTATTATAATTACGTTTTGCCTGCCGTTTTGCATCCGTCCGGTTACCGGCCGATCGTGTTGCTCGACGAGGTATGTAAGCTTTTTGAGCGTATTATAGCGGAACGCCTCGTCGAGCATCTCACGGACGTGGGGCCAAACCTGGCGGATAACCAGTTCGGTTTCCGCCAGGGGCGCTCCACCGTGGATGCAATCATGCGAGTGAAGAGCCTGACAGAGGAAGCTATTTCAAGGGATGAGGTGGTGGTGGCGGTGTCTCTTGACATCGCCAACGCCTTTAACACCCTACCCTGGAGTTGCGTCAAGGAGGCACTTAGCTATCACAGAGTGCCTGTCGTATTGTCGGGGCATACCTATCCGAAAGGGCGGTGGCTTACCCGAGTTGGCTAGGGCTAGGTCGGCGAGATGTGTCGTGCGGTGTTCCACAGGGGTCAGTCCTAGGACCGCTCCTGTGGAATATTGGCTACGATTGGGTGCTGCGTGGTCCGTTGCTCGAAGGTGTCGGCGTGACGTGCTACGCCGACGATACCCTCGTTACGGCGCGAGGAGTAACGCACCGACACGCAGCCCTAAAGGCCACGGCAGTTGTTGTTGCTCAAGTCGTGGGTCGAATTCGGCAGCTGGGCCTGGAGGTTGCCCTGCACAAATCCGAGGCTCTGTGTTTTCATGGGCCTAGGAAGCAGCCTCCTCCAGGATCCAGCATAACAGTGGGGGGCGTTAGCATCGGCATCGAGCTCTCGATGAAGTATCTGGGGCTCGTACTCGATAGCCGATGGAACTTCGGACATCATTTCCGAAGTTTGGTCCCAAAATTGAGGGGGGCCACAGCTGCGTTATCGCGGTTGTTGCCCAACATAAGGGGACCTAACGCTCCCTGCAGGAGACTGTACCTCGGGATCGTGCGGAGCATGGCCCTATAAGGGGCCCCCATATGGGCGGAGACCCTGACGGCCCGCAATGCGTCTATATTACATAGCCCGCTAAAGGCGATGGCCGTCAGGGTGATAAGAGGGTACCGCACGATCTCCGTCGAGGCGGCATGTCTCCTTGCCGGGACCCCTCCATGGGACCTGGAAGCGAGAGCCCTTGCGTCATTGTTTAATTGGCGCAAGGAGGCGCGGGAGCAGGGCCATAGGCCTACGCCCCGAGAAATCGAGGCTCAGCGGTCCCAGCTCCGACAGGAACTCATGGAGACATGGAAGGTGCGACTTGAGCATCCAAGGTGGGGAAAAGCCACAATCGAGGCGGTCAGACCGGTCATGGATGAGTGGTTGGAGAGATGCCATGGCAACCTCTCCTACCGGTTGTCACGGATACTTACCGGGCACGGGTGCTTCGGTAAGTATCTGTGGCGTATACACCGGGAGACCACAACCGTGTGCCAGCACTGCGTAGAATGCAGCAAGGACACAGCGCTCCACACATTGGTGGAGTGCTCAGCGTGGGCGCAGCAGCGCCAAGACCTCGTGGCGAGTCTGGGCGTAGACATTCTCTCGTTGGAAACTATGGTGCAAGCCATGGTCTCCAGCGGGAGCAAGTGGGACGCCGCTGCGTCTTTCTGCGAGCAGGTCATGCTCGCGAAAGAGGTGGCGGAGACGGAACGGGAGAGGACTCTCCCGCCCGAGTTTCCGCAGTCTGCGGCGACAACGCCGCAGACTTGTCTTCGCCCAAGACTACCGGCCTCCATGACCGGGGGCCTGACGACGGCGGGTGGGCTGCTCGTCGTCCTTACAGAAGCAGGCCCAAGACGTAGGCATGACATGAAAATGTCACGCACGCCTCATGCCCCAAGAAGCGGGATAGTACCCGAACCAACCCCCCAAAGAAGCGGTATAACACCCAAATTGCTAAATCTGAACCCCAGGTGAGGCCGCGGTGGTAGCAAAAGTCTGCCGAGGAGTTACACGGGGCGTCCGGCAATAGATAGTTAGGCGGGGACTGTGTGGTTTTAGCCGGTTCGAGTCCGGCATGACATCCGAGGGGATTTCCACACGTTAAAAAAAAAAAGAAAAGGGTAACTGTATACGCTTTTACAACAAGCTGCCCTGTGACCTGAGAAATTTACCATTAAATAAATTTAAAAAGTTTATTAAAAGAAAGCTTAGTGAAAAAGGTTATTACTCTATTCAAGACTATTTACAGGACAGGGATGCCTGGAAATGATCTGCTGGCAAATAAAATATTATAGTCATAATATATTAAATTGTAAATAGACCATCAAAAAAAAAAGCCTTCCTAAGTTTCTTGCCGGTTCTTCTCAGGTGGGCCGCGTTCCGAACCGGTGGTTACTTTAAATATACAATTTTTTTCTTTAGTTTTAATGTATGACATTTTGTAAGCGCCGTTGAAATGGTCTATGCAAAATAAAGACATTTTTATTATTTTTATTTTTATTTATTTACCAGGGTAACTGTATACACTTTTACAACAAGCTTCCCTGTGACCTGAGAAATTTACCTAAAATAAATTTAAAAAAATAATTTAAAAAATGCTTTGTAAAAAGGTTATTACTCCGTTAAAGACTATTTGCAAGACAGGGACGCCTGGAAATGATCTGCTGCCAAAGTGAAATAATATTAAATTGTAAATAGGCAATCAATAAAAAGCCTTCCTAAGTTTCTTGCCGGTTTTTCTCAGGTGGGCCGCGTTCCGAACCGGTTGTCACTTAAAATATTTTAAATAGTGTATGACATTTTGTAAGCGCCGTTAAAATGATCTATGCAAAATAAAGATATTTTTATTTTATTTATTTTATTTTATATTAAAAATAAATAAATAAAATTGGAAATACAAATAAGTGTATATAAATAACAATATAATTATACTGTTTACACATCGGGGGAGCATCCACTCATTTCTAATAATGTATTATAATTATAATTAACAAATTAGTATGTAATTTTTTTTTAAACAATTCCTATTTACAGCAATTACGCGTTTTAATCTGATTAATTTTAGGTCGTGTGTTTTTTTTCACTTTTTTGCTAAAATAAGTATGTAACACATATCAACTTAACTTAATATTATCATTAAAAATATGATACATAACTAAAATATATTATTAAAAGAGGTCCCTTTAGGCAAGGTTCCGAAGATACTGGTAGCCCATTCCCCCTTTGAATAGCTAGACTAATTCTTTGTCCGAGGTAGCTCTTAGGTTTGTTATTTAATTTATTTATTTGTTTGTTTTTTAGTGTGTTTTTACATTACCTGGGAATCTTCGAAATGGCCTCCTTTAAAGAGTACCAAACGTTCGATCTTGTGCCCCCTTCCCTCCATCCAGCATATTCCCACGACCTTAGGTCGTCTACTCGCCTTGCTTCTAATTGCGTTTTTCGGTATTCTACCACACGAAAAACTTTTGACGTTGACCACATCAGTTTTCATGTCTAGGAGCAATGTGTCCCGACTACTGTCACGTGTGCTTAAGATTTTTTGCATAATAGAGATATATACCTAGTTATACACTTACAGAGGAGATACTTCTAGAACGAAAGCTTCAGGTGGAGAGGTGTCAGATAACGAAAGTAATACAACTGCATGAAACTATGATTGTGCGTTGGGGCGTAATGTTAGTTGGACCAACGGGTGGTGGAAAAACAGTTGTTTTGCATGTAAGTATGAGACGACCTCAAGTGCTTACGTACCTATGTTTTTGAACTGACTTAATGACAATAAGTCTCATTGTTATTTATCAGGAATTTTGTTATACGGACTTATTTATAAATCTGAAAAGTTTGTTAGCTTGGTTGAACAAGCTAAACGCATTGCTCACTTTTTGTAAAGTAATGTAAAATTTTGTAATTTAATAAGTGAAGATTTGTAATTGGCTATCTGATTCTATGAATGTAATAACACTAATAAAGTAAGCTGTAAATAAATAAATAGATAAGTAAGTCTATCTAAATAAATCGATAAGTAAGTATCTTAATTAATAAATAAATATATGAAATTATTTTGGTTATGGACAGCCCAATTATGGAAAAAGACTATATACTATATATTATGTTGCTAATAACCAGAAGAGCGGAACAGAATCAAAAATATCAACAGATCGGGCAAATTTTATTCATTATTGTAAGATCAATTAACGACGGGATTAAATGGGTGCCATGGGGGTTCGAAGTATCCGGATCACGGATGAAGCCGCGGGGCTCAACTAGTATACATACACGAGTCAAAGCAGCCCTGCATCATTGTGACTCTTGCATTGTAGGTACTAGGGGGGACATACACAAGATTAAATGAAAAAGGGGTTCCAGGACCACAGAATCAAATTGTGCACAGTTATATCATGAACCCAAAGAGTCTTACCATCGGAGAATTGTATGGAGAAGTAAACCTACAAACTCTTGAATGGCATGATGGTATTTTGCCTCTGAGCTTGCGAACTGCTGTTCAAGTAAGTCTTTGTAGATTTTCATGTACGCCTTATGCGTCATCAGTAGAATAGTCGTAGAAGTTATGATTTTGTTTATCTTATTTTGACACATATTGACTTGCACTGCCATCTAACTCTACTCTCCTTGATCATGAACCTAATTCAAACGGTACCCGTTTGAATTAGGTTCTGTAGATTTGAGATTATCTATAACGTCACAAACTCACAAACTTTTACTCTACTTAATATTAACCAAAACTAACTTGCTATCCTCTCGCTATCCCAGAGAGTACAGATCGCTAGACTTCGCGATTCATGCCTTCTATTTTCGCTTGCTGCAGAGTGCAGATCATTTATAATATTAGTATAGATAATAAATGGGGGTGTTTTTTATAGTGTGAAAAACCAGATCACCAATGGCTAATCTGCGATGGGCCCGTAGATGCTGTGTGGATAGAAAACATGAACACCGTGCTAGACGATAACAAAATGTTGTGCCTCTCCAACTCCGAAAGGATAAAATTAACACCTTACGTACACATGGTGTTTGAGGTATGTATACTTTTATATCGACTCAGCTCAGAATACCATCTTCTCAAAATGCCAACCGCTCGCAAATAGTCAACTTCGCACATTGTCAAATTTGCAAAATGCCAACGATTTCCACGCGAGCCCGCTTCTGCTCCGCTGTCAGTTCATGAGGGATCCAACGACAACAAAGTTTCTGAACATTTAATTCCTCGTTAAAATTTTATGAATTTGGCTAATACCAATCCCTAATAGTCCTCGAACTGTCTCATCGGTAATCCGCGGCTTTTCTTCAATTAGCCCTTTAACAGTATCCATATTATTTTCGTTATCGGCAGTTGTAGGCCGCCCTTCACGAAATTCATCATGTAAAGATATTTTTCCTTGAAAACCGAGTACCTTGCTAATGTAGGTACTAGTTTCCAAGAGTCAATCAATAAGTGTGGATAAAAAATTAGAATTAAAAAAAGATTTGAAATTCTAAAGACAGTTGATTTCTTTAAATTTCTCGGTAATTTCTCTTTTAAGCATTTTTTTTTCATTAATTTCAGCCTGCTTTTATTCATATACATAAAACCAAGAATCTAGAGTGACATTTATAAATTATTTTCTTAGACTCTTGCTTTTTGGTATCAAACAATCCTATTATAACTTCATTATTACGGATCCAAGACTTTCAAAGTCAACTGCAGGCTTCCCATCTTGTGGTGGGCTAACTGGCTGACGATTCACCAGCAAAACTTCTTGAGTGGTCCAAAAATCTGCTAATTTAGAAAGGTTTAAGTTGGTAACTTTGTCCAATACATACATCTTTTCAGGTAGCAGATCTAGCACAAGCTTCACCGGCTACAGTATCTCGTTGTGGTATGGTGTACATAGATCCCAACGAAATGGGCTTCTTGCCCTACGTAAGATCGTGGTTGGAAGAAGGAGTAGAAAAGAACCTATTTAACCACGAGAACTCTGAGTTTCTTTACGAACTGTTTCATCTCCTAAACGATGGCCTTTCGTTTGTCAACAAGAAATGCAGAGTTGGAATACATCAGGTACAGACAGCAAGGTTTTGAGTTTAACGTTTTCAATTGGGCCATAAAAAAATACTTCTTTACGTATGAAAATAATGGGTGAATTAATGGCTTTTCTGATTTTTTTACATAAAATAATAATACAAAAAATTATAATAGAGCAAACTTAGTTTTCGGCGGTTCTACTAGCTAATAGGTCCACGGTAAAACTGTTTTTTCCATCGATCGATGATGATAACCGAACCATGGAAAAGAAGTGAAATTCGAAATACGTCGAAAAATTAAAACTCTAACAATAAAAAAAAATGGAGTCCGGGTCAAATCTGTATGTACTATTACACTTATTTATTTATCACTTCTGTACAGGTGGATATAAGCAAAATATCAGCTCTTTGTAACCTTCTCGCTGCACTGCTCGCCGAGCCTGGTGAAAAATTCCCAGAAAAAGCTGCCGTCAAAATGTATATTGCGCACTGCTTTATATTCTGCTACACCTGGTGCATCGGTGGTAATATTTACGAAGAAAACAGAAAACCTTTCGAAGAAGTTATTAAACGACAGTTTGAGGAATATGAAGAAGCTGAATAGTCAGTTTATATTGAATATTTGTAATAACGGAATTTCAACTATAAACTTCTTAAAAAGATGAATGTTTCCTTATGAGTTGATAAACACCTGCAGTCTGTACATTGATATTTGACACTGTAGTTAAACGCCCATCTATATAATTCACTTATGTAGGTGTGGTTTCTAGTAGAATTTCCTAATTTTCCGTGTGATACCTAATATGATATCTAATGAAAAGCACACATATCATCAATTTATTTATACTTGCAAAGCAACGAAGCTTAATTAAAAATTAAACCTTGACATCTTTACAGTTTCCCACACGGCTTCAATTTCTACGATATGTACATGGATACGAAGCAACGGAAATTAAAAGTATGGGCGGAGATAATCCCGACCTTCTTGTATGATCCTAATAAACCGTTTTTTGAAACTCTGGTACCGACGATCGATACTGTGCGATATGGATATCTATTTGAAAAGTTTTTGAGCGTTTGTAAGCCAGTAATGTTTACTGGAGATACAGGTAAATTGTAATATAGCTACTTTGGTCTTTATAGGGAGGCCTAGTGCTATCCTCTTTAAGGCTTACCCGGTACTCCTGGCTATAGGCAGATGAAAGGGCAACGTGTGGTTGGTTTTAGTTAGTAGGAATCCGGTATAGCATAAGCATCCATGAGGATTTCTACATTATCACACGAAAAAAAAAGGTAATCCGTTCTGGTTTGATCGGATTTTCTATTGTTTAATAGAGAGCGGGGAAAATTATTAAAGTCCTAATCTGCCGAGAAAGAATGGGTCGCACTTCTAAAATAATGTCTAAGATTTAACTAGTAATCTGCAAATTGTTTAATGTGGACCTTATGAACTCACAAGTTTAGAATCACAAAATATATGTGCCTCAAGACAAACTTAGAATTCCTGCTGCTATAACATTGGATGTATTGACATATCATAATACTTAGCTATCGCGATTAGGCAAAGTACTCATTACTAAAATGAAAAAGACTTATATTACATCGAATACAGTTAAAAATTACAGTGAAATTTCGAGTGGCACTCGGTAAATTCATGCACATGTGAAAAAAAACTTAGGCATATATTAAGTGGAAAGTTCGTTACGATTTTTTCGATGTATGTTCGATGCCCCAACTGTGGTATTGTTCATATTTTCACAATTTCTATGTCAAATTTGGTCAAGCGATTTCAACTGTTCTTGGAAATCAGGGCAAATTCTTTCAAATATGGACTAAATTATATTATTACTTACACAAATATTTTGTTTTAGGTGTTGGTAAAACCGTTGTTGCTGTAGGAGTTTTGAACAAGATGGCTACAACAGGCTATTATATACCATTTATCTTGAACTTTTCTGCTCAAACTAGCAGTGGTCGAACTCAGGTATTAGAAACATATATTTACGTAACCATAATCACGTTTAAACTTTCACAATATTTACAAACAAAGACCATACTCAAATGTTTTGGAACAGATATGTCGCATAACAAAAATTATAATTTTTAATTTCAAGGAACCGTTGGTTTCTTCGATAACATGTCTAAATCTAGGACGAGGGGAAAAGACAGAATTTAGGTCAATTCAACAAGATATTTTTAGTGCATTCGCCTCGCTAAGAAAATATTATTTACTGTAGCGACACAGTTATCATGTCTGTATAAAATTTAAAGTTGTTTATTATGAAATCGTTGATTTATTGCGATTATTAACGATTTCTTACCTAACCCTGTTAAAAATATTAATTCTCACAATGACAATAATTGTTCTCAAAATATTACTAACTCACTTTGATCGAAATTAGTTGGTTAAGTTAGGTTAGGAGTGAGTTAGTGAGTAGGCAACCTCTTAGCAACCAATACGCTAATTTTCATTCTAACGACTTGAAACCATAAGCGGAAATTCCCTGGGAAAATGTTTCATACTTCATACTTAGAAACGATAAAACATGAGTCAAAGGTAATATATTTCGCCAGAAAACAATACATTTCGTATACACTTTCAAATCGTACATATGGTTAAAAATTAAGTTGGAACTGTGCTGGTGGTGGGAATAATGAGTTCCTCACTCTGCCTAGATATTCCTTAGCGATACAATTCGAGGTACTTGACAATGGTCCTTTTGTTTGCTTTTCGCTTTACGGCAGAAGTGGTGACGAAAATGTGTTCAATTGTTTTTCTGGATGTTCTTATTTTTAGCGATCTTAACTTGCTAAACATTTTTTTTTCTATGTAACCCCATTCTTATTCTGGTTCAGTGATATCATTTTTGATCCACTATACCACCACCAATACTACATATAGTACAAGACGTTATCATGTCATAATAATCAATCAGTAATCTCGATATAGACATATCGAGTGCACTGTACTATGGCTACGGTTTTGAAGCGAAACTGCCGTAGAGAAAGAGAGAGAGAACTATTTGAATGCATCTTATTCTGTGTTCGTATTGTAAAGCAGGAAGCTTTAGAGCGATTTGACTGTAACAAAAATGCAGTTAATTTCACATAATAAATAATTTTGGCATTGAAATTGCTCTAGGTTTGACGAATTAAAACTATAGGTAGGTGTATAATATGATCCTTCTTACCTTACCAGAAATGGGTCACGTTGAAGACCATAGCATTATCAATGAGGGTATATTTTACAGGAAGTAATTGAAGGACGTCTAGACAAAAGACCGCGAAAGGCACTAGGAGCTCCTTTAGGAAAGAAGATGGTAATATTTATAGATGACGTTAATATGCCCCGCTTAGATGTCTATGGAGCACAGCCAACGATAGAACTGCTCAGGTAATAAATTAAGATATCCCATACTATCACATATACTATGCTTCCCATCTTGGAAACAAATATAGAGAAGACCTGGAGTAGAAACTAATAGATTTATTTCTACTCCTGCTCTTTTATCTCTTTATTGAAGTACCTGGAGGCTACCAGCACCCCTAAAAGCAATATTACTTTAACTGTCTCACTGAACGGAACCGTGTTGTCGTCTGTCAGGATATTTTAAATAGACCACCGACTGTCTGTGTCTGTGAAAGTAATTTTGAAATAATAGAGCTGAGAGATGTTAGTAGGTAGCCCTTATCTAACCAATTCTTTACCAGTCCCATAAATATTAGACCCACAGATAAAAATATTAGAGAAAAGAAAAGGTAAATTTCTAATGATACTATACTAAGTGTCTTACAAAAAGTAAGGTAACTGGAGAAGTCGGTGTTCTGTCATAATCAACCTCAAGAAAATTATACATACATAATTAACAACACTACCTTTCTTATCAACACAGACAATTTTTGGATTTCGGTGGACTCTATGACCGTGACAAGTTATACTGGAAGGAAATATTAGACGTGGTATTGTCATGTGCTTGCGCACCTCCCGGTGGTGGTCGAAACCCTCTCACTGGGCGCTATGTGCGACACTTTGCTATGTTGTTTATATCGGCTCCCAGTCCTGATGCCATGAGGGTTATATTTAAGGTAATGCTAACAACTTTCCATGTACTAACTAAATATATATAAAAGTGAATTTCCACAAAATCTATCTCTCTGTCTATCTTCACACTGATGGGTCTTTCTATCTGATCAAGCTTTGACAAAGTTCGTGATCAGATATTTTTCGTCAAAATTGATAGTATTTGCCAAAATACATAATTTGTCAATCGTCCTTTCCGTTTGTTGGAGGTATTCAAACAACGGACCGTGCCCTTTTCAGGGTAATGCTGACACTTTCGTTCAAACTTGCCATATTCCGTAGCAGTTGGTTACGTAGTCGATCGGCCAATATTACATTGAACAATTTTTGAAGTGACCGTATCTCTACAGCATTCAATTTACTTTCATTCATCTTGTGTCTGCACTAACACTGCGTTATGAATCATGAATCGTACTTTTTTTATGAAGCTTTGTCGCTTTACCAATTGGGACAAAGCATCGTTAGCAACTGCTGTTTCCAGCAACTACTTACTGTTCGCCATCCGTAACACATCTTCCGTCCATTATCATCATCCAAATCATCTTTTTATATCTTGCTCAAGCTTTAACAGTCTAAGGGCAGGATTTATTTCAGGCAATATTGGAGGGGCATTTAGAAGATTTTGTAACAGAAGTATCAGTACTTGGCGAATCTATAGTTTACGCGGCAGTTGAAGTGTACATCAAGATATGTGCTGAATTACTGCCGACACCTGCCAAATCTCATTATGTATTTAATTTAAGAGATCTATCTAAATGTATGCAAGGAGTACTGCAAGCGGACGCAGGTTTTATGAAATCTCCTCAAGCAATGCTCAGGTGAGTGAACACCAGTTTCGGTAACATTAACCGACAATTTGTTCTTCCAGTATGTTCTCGTTTTATAAATTAGTAAACCAAACTCTAACCTAACTAAAACCTAAACAATTTTAGCACAAAGGGCATGAAAGAAGTCTCGATTGTTCCAAATAAAATTTGATTTAGTATAATTTATATACACCTCCTTAATTAGGGATTACTCCAAAAATCACCAGCACTTTTTCCCAAAGTTATAAATAGTTTTTTGGCTTATTGTAATTATCGTAAAAGAAATTAAATTCACTCTTATTTTTTATACCTAAATTATAATCTTCATATTTTTTAAATTAACCGCTGACTTATTATTAAATCACGACAACATGAGGCCACTCTCGTAATGTGCCGATTATTGAAATTTTATTTCAGGTTATTTTATCACGAGTGTCTTCGCGTGTTTCATGATCGTCTGATCAACATTGAAGATAAAAGTTATTTCTACCATTTGATGTGCAGTGTCTGCGAAAAGTTCTTTAAACAGCCCATACTAGACATTCCCGATGATCCAATTATAGAACATCCACCACATCTGTTATGGGGCGATTTCATCAACTCGTCTATCCCCAAAGAAAACAGACAATATTCTGAAATTCCTGATATAAATAAGCTTTTAGTAGTTCTAAAGGTAAAAGAACCACATACTACATATGAAGAATTTTCGTTTGTGACGCAACATTCGTAAAATTAGACAATCTTTAAAGTCATTTCAATTACATAGATTGTTTTAATTGAAATGACTTTAAAGATTGTATATTGATTGAAGCGCTCGTGGCCCCGCGGTCTCAGTGTTCGGTAAACGATCACTGAGGTACGCAACTTTCACTATGGCTGGTCCTCGGATGGGTGACCACTTTGAGGCATTTAAATTTGCGAGCGTTTCCGTGCTTCGGAAGGCACGTTAAGCCGTTGGTCCCGGTTGCCAGTAAAATGGCAGTCGTTAAGCCTGGTTGAAGGCCTTATAGGCGGCTTAAAAAAATTCAACAGCATGTAGCCACAGCCTGCGTCTGTCTATTTCAACACGGCAATGGGCTCACCACCTATTACGTGGGACAGGAATCCACACGGTGAAAAGTGGGCATATAATATGCCTCTGCCACCCCTTCGGGGATAAGGCGTGATGGATATTTATTTATTTATTCATAGATTGTTTTAAAAATTACTTAAATATTACTTTAAATATTTAAAATAAAGTTAATAATGAAATTATCACATTTTTTGTCGCTGACAATAGCAATACTATAAACTGTTAAGAAATGTGATAAGTTTTTATTCCCAGGAGTACTTAACTGAGTACAATTCGACGGCGCGGGCAGAAATGCATCTAGTATTATTCCAAGACGCAATAGAACACGTGGTACGTTTGGCCCGAGTCTTGCGTGCTGAACGTGGTCATTGCCTTCTTGTAGGACCTGGTGGGTCAGGCCGTAGAAGTGTGGCCACTCTCGCTGGACACGTCAACGAATGCAAGTAAGAACTTAATATATTTTTAAGAGCATAACTTTACTTAAGCATTTGTTATAAGAATGAAACAGCACAATGCAGAAGGTGAAATTAATTTTAATGCCTCTATAAAACATGGGCACCATGAGTAATCTAATCTTTGATTTAAAAATAGAATTCCAGACGTAAGTATATTGCACGCCTCATAAGCGAAGCGTTGAGGTGGGTACTACTGTCACTTCGCGCATAACATTTGATTTTTCAAACTTAACTAACTTCTCTATTTATCATATATTGCACTTGTAAAATAATATATACACACACATATCAAGAAAAAACACTATTTTCAACACTCATGATATTTTTAATGTCATTTTTGTTATTTAAACTAGTTAAAAAGCTGTATAAAAAAGTTCCGTCTTGGACGTCCGTTTGTCTGTATGTGCGTCTGAATATTTTCTTGTTAACACGATAACGACCGAAATACTTTACTAATCGAGTTTTTTTTTCTCTTACGCTTCAGTATAATTAGGAAATTAGGAATTTAGGTCTGATTCGATGTGGTTTAATTGATATTATCTTTACTTTATTTATTTCATAACCCCTACGCGATAATTCATAGCAAAGTTTGTAAGTTTGTAATTCTATTTTTTTTGTAATGTTATAAAAGCGTGTGAGGCGTGTACTTTTGGGTTTTCCAAATTTATTTATTATTAGATTTCCCTCGTTTCTTTAGTTTAAAATTTAAGTTATATTTTGACCAGTGTATCAACAAGAATGATTAAATTGTGCTTAGGTGTATGGGAATGGAATTGAAGCGAACCTATGAGACTGCAGAATTTCACGATGATCTGCGCAAAATGTTTATGCGAGCTGGAGTTAGCTACGAAGATACCGTGTTTCTCTTTACCGACACACAGATTATAAGAGAAGAATTCCTTGAGGACATCAACAATATGCTTAACTCTGGTAAGTATATGTATTAACTAGCTTAAGAATGAAGTGAAAAAGTTTCATGATATTGAAGTCAAATTCTTCACATAATTTCAGTAACCAAATGATTTAAATATGATGATAAAGCTAGCAGAACAATTAGGTACGATGATTAAAACCAAAAAAAGTCTGAATGCGTGTTGAATAATTTAGTAGGCTAGTTATCTGCTGAAAGATTGCAAAAGAAAGTTCAAAGTATAACAGTTTAAGTTGATGTGATTAACCGTTGAAGAGTTTCATCATTGAATATTTGTTGACTAATATGTAATTCATCGAAATATATTTGGCAAAATTTTGCGTAATTGAATTTTCATTTATTTACACTCTTCATCTCCATGCAAAATTTAGTTTATCAACTGAATTCAGAATTTCCATTCTGCTTTTGTTGGTTTCAGGTGAGGTGCCAAACTTATTTGAAGGCGATACCTATGAAAATGTACAAACCGGTTGTCGCAGTGAAGCTGCTAAATCAGGACTTAACCCTGCCGACCGTGACGGCGTTTATTACTTCTTTATTAATCGTGTGCGAAGTAAACTGCACCTCTGCTTCTGCATGAGTCCTGTTGGTGAAGCTTTCAGGTATGTACGTAATACTAGAGTGACTAATTGGACGATCAGATTTCATTCACCTCCAGAATACTGAAAACTGAGCTCAGAAATTGAACTGTAACCAAGAATTGTGTTATGATAGATTACAAATTTCGACAAGATCGTGAAACTATTATTTGAAACATATGGATCTGAAACGATGGCATTGAAAGATGATGTGATAAAGACCCACAGATCATACACTGATAGAATTTTATCTTACTGTAAACTATAATATTTTGTAACATTTGTAGACGGCGTTGTCGAATGTTCCCGTCTTTGGTAAACTGCTGTACCATAGATTGGTTTACCAAGTGGCCTCCTGAAGCTTTACATTCAGTGGCAATTCAATGCTTACAACCACTAGGAAACCAAACCGTTATAGAAAAGATATCCAATATCTGTGTCACTATGCATCAGGTAATAAGAGACTGATAATCACACATATTAGAACGAGTATATCGGTAAACTTAAAATATAGCAAAATTGAATCGATCTTAACTTTTTATTGGTTGTATGACATTGTGTTTTTAGTATTTGCATTCAAGATTTTTCGTAAGTGCAATATTAAAATGATGAATCTCAAATTGATAAATTGTCAGAATGCAGAAATCTCTTTATATTGAATACATCTCTTTCTCGACACATAGACAAATTGCATTTCACTGCTGCACGTAGGCATCTCCCTTCATATAGCAAGGGCGTTTGAGCTTCATGTATATGTAGTCAGTTTTGTTTTGAACATTTCTTTACATTGCTTTTTTTCTTCGAATAATCAGCATGTACACCTCTTGCTAATGAATCTGACTTGGACCCTGAAGATCTCAGTAGGGCCAAATTTGTCATTTGTAACATGAGAAGTGGCTCCATCTTTCTGGAAAAAGGTGTTGCGGTTGTAGCCCTTCTGGTTTTGCATTTCTGTAGCCAAAAGAGTCCGGATCATATGGCTATATCGGTCAGAATTAACGATTCAATTCAAAAACGAAAAACATTCTGAGACACCCTTTATATTTGAATTAGATATAATAAATTATACTATAATATTTTATTCTAATTTCTTAGGACGTGGATATTATGACGGACCGCCTATATCAGGAAATGAGACGATATTTTTACACCACGCCAAGCAGTTATTTGGACCTACTAAAGCTGTACATGGTGCTGCTTGACAAAAAACAACAGCAAATTATAAGAGGAAGAGATAGAATCTCGTGCGGTTTACAGGTAAATATTAAAAAAATACCAGTCATGTATGTGATCATTGGATACCTACTCGCCTCAAAGGTGTAAAATATTTCGTGGGCTACGCAAATATTTGTTTCGGAGTTTTGTTGTTCGTTTCGCTTACTAGACTATATAAATATATATTTATTGTATGCTAGCTCGCAGGTTTCCAAGGTGTTTAAAACTTGCCAAGCTCTTTTAAGCCGTCGCTTTACAACACATTCACTTCACGGTAGAAGTATTGAAAATATCTATAACCAGTTATTGTTCCGTATCACAAGAATTGGTGGAATGGTGGATCATAAACAACACCACCAAACAAAAACCAGAATGTGGTTATTTCAAAAAATAAAGATTAAACACAAATGATAAACAGATCGGTAAAAACAAAAAACATCTTGTAAAACCATCGAATATATTTTTTATTCGACTAGACTGTACAATTTATACCATAAAACGAATCCATTCGTGGGCTACGCAAATATTTGTTTCGGAGTTTTGTTGTTCGTTTCGCTTACTAGACTATATAAATATATATTTTTTGTATGCTAGCTCGCAGGTTTCCAAGGTGTTCAAATCTTGCCAAGCTCTTTTAAGCCGTCGCTTTACAACACATTCACTTCACGGTAGAAGTATTGAAAATATCTATAACCAGTTATTGTTCCGTATCACAAGAATTGGTGGAATGGTGGATCATAAACAACACCACCAAACAAAAACCAGAATGTGGTTATTGCAAAAAATAAAGATTAAACACAAATGATAAACAGATCGGTAAAAACAAAAAAACATCTTGTAAAACCATCGAATATATTGTTTATACGACTAGACTGTACAATTTATACCATAAAACGAATCCATTACAGAGGAACAAAGGTTGCTGCGAACCACAAAATCTTCATTGGCATAATCCATTAATTTTAATCGCTGTGAGGAGCCTGTAAAATCTTTAGTGTTTATTTTTTCTCCTTTCTGAAAGAAAATTCCGACGAATGTCAATTTTCTATTAGCGAGTTGATGAACCAAATAAATGGAGATTTCGCTCCTGACATCAGAACGGTTAAAAAACATTTGCAAAAGAAGTAAGGAGACGACATTCTCATAATGGAAAAAAAGGAAAAAAAAATCGGTTCAAATAGACTCATCAACATATTATCAGCAACGGGATTCAGTGCACCGTAATATTAAAAAAATAAAAAATAATAACGTGTCTCAACAGGGAACCGAGTTATGTAGAAATAACTAAAAAAAATATTAATTCCGATTTTGTACGTTTAGAAATTGTATGAAACGTATGAAGTTGTCGGTGTCATGGAGGCACAAGTACGTGATATGGAACCAATATTGGCTAGGAAAGCGGAAGAGGGTATCGCTTTGGTAAATCGTTTGAAGATAGAGCAAAAGGCTGCCGATGAAGTGAAACAAATGGTTATGAAAGATGAGGCTGAAGCTAAGGTAATACTTATAATTCCCATAGCACTATTTAATAGTACTACTTTCACAAATACGTACATATACTGGTAGGTATACATCAATTAAAAGCTGTCCTGACCTATTCCAGATGAAAAATATCTATAGATTATCTGGCCCCTATTTAATCTTTTCTTTGCCCAGTGCCTGAACCAAAAACCTCACTGAACAAAATGACGCTCTTATATTAAAGTAATTTTCATATAAGTTAAATATATATTGAAATGAAAAAATTAAGAAAGTCGAATGTACTACGACTGATATTTAGTTTATCTCTAAATCAATCAATGTCCAATTCCCGGAAAATGATCTGTTTGGCGTTCGTTATTAGATAAAAGCAGAGGAGGTCAAAGAAATCGCTGATGAAGCAAAAGCAGATTTAGCCCTGGCCATGCCTGCTATGGAAGCCGCCCAAGAAGCTCTGAAGTCGCTAAACAAAGCTGACATAAATGAATTGAAAGCTTTCCAAAAACCGCCGGCTCTTGTGCGATTCGTTATGGAACCTGTGTGCATATTGCTTGGTACTAAGTAAGTTTGATTCTTCTCCATAATAGATCCTGAAATTAAATATTCTTTTATGTTCAGGACAGTCGATCTTTTTCGGGTGTTTTATTTATTTGACACGATTTAACTTAATGCTGTGGTGCTATTGTAATTGAGATACACTTTAGCGAAATTTGTATCTATTACGGCAATTGTTTCCTCAAAGTGTATTTATTGCTTTAGGGTTTATTATAGCTATCATAAATAAATAAATAAATAGTGGGATTTTTTTACATAGTGCCATCTAAGCTTAAAACATTATTTGTAATGCCTCTTCTAAATTTATGGTAATAGGTATAATATCTCTTCTACATTTCCGGTAAAAGTTTGACCACCTATTACGTAGTATCTGAAATAAAAGAAAAAGGTGGGCATTTATCTATTTTGACTCTGCCTGTAAAGTAAAGGAATATTTTGTCAGTATGAGCGATTCTATGGTATATAGTAGTTTAATTCTTTTTTCATGTTATATTTGTTTTAAATTCGTCTTAACAGGCCTGACTGGGACCATACTAAGAAGATTTTAGCGGATGTGAACTTCCTCGGAAAGCTTCAGGATTTTGACAAGGATCATATCTCAGATGCTACATTGAAAAAGCTCAAAGCATATCTCACTCACAAGGACTTCAACCCCGATACTGTAGTTAAAGTGTCCAAGGTCAGTGGCGACACATATCTACGAAGTACTTTTAAGGTTTTTTTTTAATATCCCACAAAGAGGCCGGCTAAAACGTGACTGTTTTTCCGTAAATATGATAACCAAATTTGTATCAAAATGCAATTTACAGTATATATTATAAACTCTTATTATCTTTTGCAGGTGTGTCGTTCCATGGTCTTGTGGGTGCAAGCTATTGACATGTACGCAAAGGTATTCAGAGTTGTAGAGCCCAAGATAATCAAGTGAGTCTCGATTTCCTACACATAAATAACTGTGCTCTACGGTTCTGCTTTTCATAAACTTCGAACCCTCGTTAAATATTGCCTGATTTGTAGAGTTAGCAATCGGATAATATAACTATATTCTATATCTTTTTCGAGAAATGGGCTATTCAAGTATAGAATAATTTTATAATTCGAAACAGTTGTTTCTGAGATTATGGTTAATTTAACAAAAAAACGAACTCAGCTTGACTTTATCTTTATGGGAGCCCTTTGCCCGCAGCAGTGGGCTTTTATGATTAGATATGATAGATATAAAGCACTGGCTGATGCCCGCACCTTCGCCCCTGTGGTCAAGTTTTCCTATTCGAGATTTCGTAAGGAACCCTAAACTTTTTGAAAATCCTAATAGCTTATGTTACTCACAAGAATTTTGTTATCCAGAAGAATGTAGATTAGTAATGGTGAAAGAATTTTTAAAATCCGCACAGTTGCTTCTGAGCCTATTCATTACAAACAAACTTACAAATCAATCCTCTTTATAATATTAGTATAGACTAGCAAAAATTTATTCTATATAAATCAGTGTTCTATATAAATGATTGTTTTGACTATATATTCAGAGCCCCTTATGAAGTCTGACGGTAAAAGAATGCAATGATATGCAAATAAGGTTCAGGGCCAGGTGGAAGGCAAGAGAGCACGCGGTCGATCGCCAACCCGCTGAATAGACGCCATCACAAAGGCTACTGAGTCCAATATGGTCCAGTGTACTCGCGACGCCTCTGACCGTCAGAAATGGAGGCACATCGCCAGGAGAGCTACCCTCGGAAATGATATTGACCTACCCAACACTGCACTGTGTGCCTCGTCGGCGCAACCACGACCACTCTGACAAGAGTGTCCGACTAAGAAGAAGAAGAGAAGAGATATGCAAATATAGACAGTATTTTTGAAAATAATTACGTTAGGTGCGATGGGGTCCTACAAGCCTGCCTTATCTGCGATCGGTGCACCTGCTGATTAACGGACGAGGTTATGACGAATAAAAGGAAAATTTGTAATAAAACCCTTTACCAACCCGTCTGGCCAGAGTGGTATAGTAGGTAAACCCTCCCAATATGAAGTCACAAACTAAAAAACGGCCGTCAGTACTTCCGCTGTTCCCGATTACGGTAGTGGTCGAGGTAACGGCAGAATAGAGGGTGCGAAGAATCTCTGGACTACTGGAGGCTACCATAGACGAGTGACTTACAACGGAAATACCGGCTGGACGAGCGTCTCACCGAAGTCAAGGTAGACGAGGGTTTGTACAAAGACCTGTATGCATCACGGACAAAAAGTCCACGACCCAGCGTTAATGATCACAGAGCCCCACTAACGCGCCACTACACCGAGGACATCCCAGATATCGACCAGAATGAAGTAAGGGTGGCTCTCGCGCAACTTAAAAACAATGAATCCCCTAGCGAGGATGGAATAACAGCCGAGCTCCTTAAAGCGGGGGGCACTCCGGTCCTTGCAGAGTTGACGAGCTTAACAGGTGGTTCAATAAGTCCCGAGACCAAGTACTAAAACAAGGTTTTTTTACAAAATTATTTTTATACATCAACGTAGTCTCCTCCATGAGCGATACAGTCCCTCCAACGCTTTTCTAACTTTTCTATCCCATGCGTGTAGAACGATTTGTCTTTGGCTTCAAACTTCACTATTTGAGTCAAATTTCTTACCCTGGAGCAATTTTTTGAGATCTGCAAACAGCCAGTAATCGCTGGGGGCCAAGTCTGGCGAATAAGGGGGATGAGGAAGCAATTCAAAGCCCAATTCATTAACTTTGGCGATCGTTCTCACAGACTTGTGATAAGGCGCGTTGTCCTGGTGAAACACCACTTTCTTTTGGTTCATTTGAGGCCGTTTATCCGCAATTTCGTACTTCAATCGCTCCAATAAGCACATGTAATAGTCACTATTTATATTTTGCCCCTTTTCAAGGTAGTCGATGAAAAGTATTCCATGCGCATCCCAAAATATAGACGCCATAACCTTACCGGCCGATTTCTGAGTCTTTGGCCGCTTTGG
The DNA here is from genome assembly GCA_948477245.1 of Thumatha senex. Taxonomy (NCBI): domain Eukaryota; kingdom Metazoa; phylum Arthropoda; class Insecta; order Lepidoptera; family Erebidae; genus Thumatha; species Thumatha senex. Next base: position 18,280,553 of record OX419725.1, on the reverse strand, counting down.
GCGGCTTTCACCAGCTGCTCTCCACTCCGCTGACTGCCGATTGGATTCCGGAGTAAAATGGTGTATCCATGTTTCATCCATTGTCACATAACGAAAAATCCTTTTTATTACGATTCATCAGCGCCAAACATCGCTCTGAATCATTGATACGTTGTTCCTTTTGATGTTTTAGTTGTAAGCAAACGCGGCAATCACTTGGAAAAAAAGCTTTTTCATGGCCAAACTTTTATGTAAAATAATGAAAACACTATCAGCTGAAATCTTCACTATCTCGGCTATCTCTCGCTCTTTTATCTTCCGATCTTCCATTACAATTTTGAGGACTTGGTTAATATTTTGTTAAGTCACTGCTTCATTTAGACGACCTGAGCGTTCACCAGCTTTTGTGTCCATGCGACCGCGTTTGAAGTCGGCATACCACCGACAAATGGTTGCTTTTGAGGGAGCTGATCCCGCATAATAGTTTATAAGCCTTTGCTGTGCGTCAACGTAATTTTTTTTCCATTAAAAAACAATGTTTTATCAACACGTGAAACTTGTTTTTTTCCATTGTATCTAAACTACAAGCGTAGCGTCACTTAAATATCAGCAAAATCAATATTTTAAAATTCCATTTTTAAAAATTTGACACGTATCTTTTATTGAAGGCCAGTACTTTTTTAAAAACAAAGGAGTTTTTAATATATACGCCATTTCCAAGTTAGTCTCGGGACTTATTGAACGATCTAGTATTTTAATTCTGTCCTCCAGCAGGAACAGACACCTAAAACGTAGCGCGGGAGTAAGGTGGCTCTTTTCTTCAAAAAGGTGATAAAACCTTGCTGAAAAAATACAGAATGATCTTACTCACCAAATGAGAGCAGTCACAAACCGCCTCACCGGAAAGCTTGACAAGGGCCGGGTTTCAATAAGGCTTTAGCACCGTGGACCACATCGATTCTGTTAGGCAGATTGTGCAAAAGACAAAAGAGTACAATCGCAGCCTCTGTGTGTGGCTTTTGTGGACAACTAGAAAGTTTCGTCTGTCGAAACCTGGGCTGTCATGGATGCTCTGCAACGATGTCGTATTTATTGGCGCTATGTCGAGGTGTTGAGATGCTTGTATGACACCGCTACCATGACATTCAGCTCCAAGACCAGAAGACGAACCTCATTGAGCTCCGAAACTCCGAAATGAGGATATCTATCCAAAGTGAACAACATAGCTCGCAGGGTAAGCACGTTAAAGTGGCAGTGGGCTGGCCACAACTGTAGATAAACCGATGGCCGATGGAGCAAACAAGTTTTAGAGTGGAGACCGCGGCTCGGATAAACGTACGGTGAGACGACCCCCCGCCAGATGGACAGACAACCTGGAAAAGGTCGCAGGGAGGGACTGGATGCAGAAGGCGCAGTACCGTGGGATGTGGCGTAAATTTGGAGAGGTCTACGTCCAGCAGTGGACTGCGATAGGCTGATTTGATTGATTGAATCATTAGATTAAGGCTAATCATAATTTTTTATATAATTTTAATGGACCTCACCGGATTAGAAAAATAAATAAATACACTCCCGGACTCTTGAATCGAGCCACCTTCCATTCCCGGGCCTAAAAGCCCAATACACAAAAAATGTACAATATAACAAAAAAGTTTTTATGCAATTTTAATGCTGGCATATTTCATCGTCTTTCCCGTAAGTATTATTCCAAATTTGAATTTTAGAATTTAAAATAAAGAACAAAAGCTGAGCTTGGTCACTGATTTGAAAAAAATAATGACTGTTGAAAGTTGCTTTTGAAGCAATTTAATGTCGATTTGGTTTAAATTTTCGCAATTGTTGTTAACCAAAGTTTAGTTTAGTTATTTTTCTATAATTTGAACCGTTTTTGGCTATAAAATTATGGATACTTCACCTGAAGTAGCCGCGCAAGCTGTAGCACTTCTTCAATCTGGGCTAAGTCAGCGAGATGTGAGTTCACAACTTCACATAAGTCGTTCCGCTGTTCAAAGAGTGTGCCACCGATACTTGGAGACTGGCGGCTTCGTTTGGCGAACAGGAGGACCTCGTTACCGAGTGACAACGGCGAGACAAGATCAATACATTGTCACTATTAGCTTATGAAATCGACGCCTTAACTCTGTTCAGATACAATAACAGCTCAAGGACTTTCACGGAGTGGCTGTAAGTGCTCGGACCGTTAGAAGGCGACTCAATGAACGTGGTTTAAAGCCCCATAAGTACGCCAATGGACCCAAATTGACACGAGCACACCGAATAGCCCGTCTAGAGTTTGCGCGCGAACATCTAAATTGGACTCGACATCAATGGAGCCAGGTTCTCTTCACAGATGAGTCTAAGATAATGCTATATGGTAATGACGGAAGGAGTAAGGTGTACCGAAGACAGAACGAGCGTTTCGCGCAATGCTGTATTGACGAGAAGGTGAGTTATGGTGGAGGATCATGGACAGTCTGGGGAGGAATCTCTATGGAAGGCAAAACTGAGCTAGAGGTAGTGACGGGACCACGACTGCCGCCCCTAGATGGCAATAGATACATTCGCCAATGTTTGGAGAACCACGTGATGCCATATGCTGGATTTATTGGCCAAGATTTCGTTTTAATGCATAATAATGCAAGGGCCCATACTGCGGGAATCGTCAGGGAGTACTTAAATGACATTGGTATCACTGTTATGAGATGGCCAGCGCGAAGTCCTGATATGAATCCTATAGAGCATCTATGGGATGAGCTTAAGAGGCGTGTTCGAGTTCATCATCCTGCCCCGCAAACCATGCAGGAGCTCAAAAATGTAATTTTGGAAGAATGGGAGGACATTCCTCAACATGTCATAACGACATTGATTAATTCTATGCCAAACAGTATGAGAGCTGTCATAAATGTACTGGGAGGCAATACAAGTTACTAAATAAACATTTATTTTCATGTAAAACATGTCTTTATTTAAAAATCGATTAGATTTTTTTCCTTGAAAAAAGCAAATATGGACTTGTTTCAACGTAACTCGACTTTTTTAATAAACTGTAGTTCAAATTTAGAACAGTGGTACTCTAAAAGAATGATGACAATAATCCATTAAGAGATGGCAGCTCCAAAACTGCATCAAAACATTTTCCTTCTACATACATCTTTTATAAGTTACAGTACTCCAAACCAAAAAAATCAAGGTGGCTCGATTTAGGTGTCCAGGAGTGTATTTAAAAAAGCGAATCACTAGGAAGAGATAAAATTGCAAACAGAAGTCTAAAATTTGACAAATTGATATAGTATGTATCCCACGAAATATATATTCAAATCACTACCGGCCACGTTATATCAATTTAAAGTGAGATTATATTTACAATAATCCTTTCTTAGTGGAAACCTGCACATCACAGTGAGGTAGCATCTCCACATCTTTGCTCTATACCAAATTCGAGTAAATACTTAAGCGGTTTGACGTATGCGATAACAAGGATTTCTTTACACAAATCTAGATAACTCTATTATCTATTGAATAAATTTAATACAGGATTATAATAAAAATCTATGAATATTTATTAATTCCCTCAAAAGGACTTCTCTGAATAGGGCGTACAATCCAAATATTAATTAACATGTTTCATCGGCAAATCACCCTACCTCAATTCGAATTGACATAATTCCTAGCTTATGTCTTCTTTGATATCGCCCTCTGCCATCTCTTAATGGATTATTGTCGCATTGATACGAATAGATAAACAACAACAACGCAATGAATGTCGATACCCAATTACTGAAATATGTATAAATGGCAATTTGTGTTTCTTTGTGTCTTTCTTTCCTTTCACACCGTAGGCGTAGGTAAGAAAGATAAGTAGGACCTCTGTTAATTAATGTTAACTTTTTTTTATTAAATATCCTTAAGGTGTTAGTACTTAATTTGATATTTATTTTAACGATCAAATTGTATCAAACAATTCGTTTGGTATGATTGGAGACATAAATATGGCATTCTGTTTCCATTACAGGTAAAATGTCGATGGTAATTTGTTGTCGTTTGATGTTTTTGAAATTGGAATCAAATTCGTCTTTTGAAACATTTGATTTCCCTTACCTTTAAGATAATTTTAGAAGCGCTCGTGGCCCCGCTGTCTCAGTGTTCGGTAAACGATCACTGAGGTACGCAACTTTCACTATGGCTGGTCGTCGGATGGGTGACCACTTTGTGGCATTTACACTTGCGAGCGTTTCCGTGCTTCGGAAGGCACGTTAAGCCGTTGGTCCCGGTTGCCAGAAAAATGGCAGTCGTTAAGCCTGGATGAAGGCCTCATAGGCGGCTTAAAAAATTTCAACAGCAGGTAGCCACAGCCTGCGTCTGTCTATTTCAACACGACAATGGGCTCAGCACCTATTACGTGGGACAGGAATCCACACGGCGAAAAGTGGGCATATAATATGCCTCTGCCACCCTTTCGGAGATAAGGCTAGGGGATATTTATTTTTATTTATTTATTTAAGATAATTAATGGTACCATTTTTTCTTTTGATTTCTGTATTTATTTACATTTTCATAGATAAGCACATTCATGTTTAATAAATAAGTAATGTAAGCATTTTTAGAGAATTTATTTACTTCTCACAGACACAAAGAAGCAGCAGCTATTCTGAAAAGCGTAATGGCTGTGCTGAGAGCTAAGCAAAAAGAAGTAGAGGCTATCGAAGCAATGCTGGCTAAAATGTTGGATGAACTCAGAGTACGTATACCTTCATTGTAAATCTCGGTTACTGCATCATGCAACAATTGGTGGATCGGACATATCGGGCTAAATGTGGTGCAGGTACAGACATTGAAATCGTAAAAACAAGAGAAATGGCGTGAGGGAACATTTATGTTTAGCCGCAACATGTTCAACCATCAAGTATGTGTCAAATATGATTAAAACCTACACGAACACATAGTGAAAGTAAAAGTAATATTGCGAAAATAGATATTGGTTACCTCCAGAATCCAGGTCTGGAGGTAACCAATATCTATTTTCTCAATATTACTTTTACTTTCACTATGTGTTTCGAACCGTGTTGTCTTCTGTCATGATATTACTGTTGGATGCCGACTATCCGATTCAAACTGTGAAATTTAATGTGATATTGAAATAATATTGCTTTGAAGAGATAATAGTAATTCCCCAGCTAGGTCTACAATAAATCAAATCTAATCAAATCATTTAACATTTTTTTTTTGTCAATCGTTTTGATAAAAAAATTTCAGTAAAAGTAATGTTATGAAAACAGTTCTAAGACGCTGATTTGCAGTGGTGGAAAAAAAATTCTGGCGTGTTCTATTCAGAGACGCCAATTTCCAGCATTTGGTTCAATAGGTTAAGATGATCACTTACGCAGATAAAACGGAACGCTTGTTCTTTTTTGGATTAAATCTATACTTATATTATAAAGCTGAAGACTTGGTTTGTTTGGTTGAACGCGCTAATCTCAGGAACTACTGGTCGGATTAGAAAAATTATTTTTGTGTTAAATAGCCCATTTATCGAGGAAGGCTATATGCTATATATCTTTACGCTACTGCTACTCTGGAGAGCAGAGCAGTAGTTATAAATGTCGACAAATAGGGCAAATTTTTATGCATCATTGTAGAATTTATAAGCGGCGGGATTTAACAGGTGCGTCGGGAGGTCGAAATATTCCACGGGCGAAGCTGTCGCGGTCATCTAGTGGAGTTATATTGTGATAGATAGATAGAGGGTTAGCGTCATAAATAAGAAAACTGCTAGTATTTAATTCGACATTAGTATATTTTCTAATTTGTAACACACATAGAATTCATAAACTATTAGACAATTTTACTTAAACTTAAACATCGCTCCTTTATATTACTTTTCTTAACCAATTACGGACATACAATGTTTTAAAACGGTTGTAATTGCCTACTGTTTTAATTTACTTACCAAGATATATCTGGAGCCCAAACGGCGTCACATGTTAGCGGCGCACCTTCTAAGCCAGTGTAGAGTTGGAGGCAACTGGGAATAACGTACTTAAAAGCAGGTAAGCAAGTACAAAAGTAAATGTGTGATACCTGTAAATTACCAGGCATAGTTGAGTCATTAAAATAGGCCACATTTGACAAGTGTCAGTTTTAGCTTCATAGTGAGATGACGTGATTAAAATATCGATTATTGTGAATGAACCGATACGTACTTCTAACATATATGAATCGAATCAGTTATTTTGAAAAAGTATAATCTATCAAGAATAAAGTAGCATTAAATCCCAGTCCTATTATTGTTAGACTTTTTCTATCGTGAATTTAGAAACAAAACAAATAAAAATATATATTAAATATATAATTATCATGTTAAATGTTTGTAGTTGAAGCGCTCGTGGCCCCGCGGTCTCAGTGTTCGGTAAACGATCACTGAGGTAAGCAACTTTCACTATGGCTGGTCGTCGGATGGGTGACCACTTTGTGGCATTTACATTTGCGAGCGTTTCCGTGCTTCGGAAAGCACGTTAAGCCGTTGGTCCCGGTTGCCAGTAAAATGGCAGTCGTTAAGCTTGGTTGAAGGCCTTATAGGCGGCTTAATAAATTTCAACAGCAGGTAGCCACAACCTGCGTTTGTCTATTTCAACACGGCAATGGGCTCACCACCTATTACGTGGGACAGGAATCCACACGGTGAAAAGTGGGCATATAATATGCCTCTGCCACCCCTTCGGGGATAAGGCGTGATGGATATTTATTTATTTAAATGTTTGTAATTGTTATTTTCTTTGAGTACTCTATAACGTGAAGACTGGCAATGTGGGTATTCATTTATAGTGAAATATTCCTGCACAAAAACGGAAAAGAATAACTGCCAGGTAATTTATTTATCAAGAAATTAAATAAATAAGTAAAATGTCAAGTCAAGTAAAAGTCAAATTGACAGCAGCAGACATTTTAGGTTTAGTTACACAGAAATAATAAAAAAAAACGAAAAGAAGTCCTGGAGCAGGTATGTATTTAAAGAAAAAAATGATTGTTTTGTACTCCGGACCTTCATACGTCGGAGCTCTAGAACACTAGCACATTACTCATTAACATAGCTCATTTTCTAACGGCTAAAAGCTTATTTATACCGTTGATTGATGGCGCTTGGTGGAACATGCTACACATATTAAATAACACCACTTGTACTGTTCCACAACATTTACTTTGTAAACCTGACCGGTTTCGCCTCACGGCATTCTCAAAGGTACGCAATATGACGACTGGACCTAGAAAGTATACTAAAACTAATAGTTTTAGTATTCTTTCTATTTCTTCTGGACCTAGAAAGTATACTAAAACTAATAGTTTAAATCATGTTAATAGAACTGAGTTATAGACAGATTTTAAGTGATCAAGCAAAATTGTGATGAAAGGGCGATATATTGCAAGTAGATTAGACCTTTACATGTTAAGAAACCAAATATCGATATAAAATTAGTAAACCTGTCAAAATCAGAGAAATATACAAGTCTAAGAAAAGTATGTTAAAGAAACATAAAAATGATGAATATATACAGTACTACATAAGAATGGAAGCGCTCGTGGGCCCGCTGGTCCTTAGATAATAATACCTAACTAACTAACTAACTAACTATCTTCACGCTGTATCCCTGACGGGGTAGTCAGAGAGGACAGATCTCCAGGCTTCGCGATCCATGCATACTTCTTTCGCTTCTTCAAGATTCATCAATCGCTTCCTACACGCACGTCTGGGTATCCGAGTACTTTTGACCTTTCCGTTTTTGAGCAATCTGCTCACGTGGTCTTCATTTGTAAGTCTCGGCCTACCCTGACTTCTTCTACCCTCTACTTTCGCACAATATATATTCTTCATCAATCGTTCCTCACTCATTCGTTGGACGTGTCCAAACCAATGGAGCACGCCCTTTTCCAGCTTAACGCTGACACTTTCATTCAATCCTGCCATATTGCGTATCACTTCGTTACGTATTCGGTCGGCCAAAGTCCATCATCCGAGCGTCTGTCTCAGTTGCGTCTCGCGACGCCCGGGGTCCGCTTTCCTACAATTTCTCCTCCACTTCGCACGGTCATCGGCATCCCCTGTAGTGAGACCATTGGCACGCATGTCATCCCTTACGACGTCAAGCCAGCACTTCTTGGGTCTTCCCCTCTTACCGGGACCCGGCGGGGCTGACTTGGCCAGACATTTGTTACCTACGTAGCCCGGCGGTTGCCACAAGACGTGACCATACCAGCGAAGGCGACACTCTTGCAACTTGTCTGCAATGTCACGGACGTGAAGGCTGCCGCGGATGCGAGAGTTCCTCACGCGGTCTATCCGCGTGACTCCACACATCCACCGCAGCATCATTTTTCCAGTTCATTTCCGTGACACGCAGCTCCTGCTTGTGTCGCTCCAATATCGGCCACGTCTCACTGCCATGTAAAAGAACAGGTCTAATAATGGTTTTGTAGACCTGTCCCTTCAACCGGATCGGCATTTTAGGGTCACAAATGACACCGGTCATCTCCCGCCATTTGGCCCACGCGGCAGCAATGCGTGACTTGACATCGCAATCGATGTCACTGGACGTGTGAAAAACAGATCCCAGGTATTTAACCTGGTCCGTGCGCTCGACCAAATCACCGCCTATGCGGACGGATGTGGGATCTGTCGAGTTTAGTGCCAAGTACTCGGTCTTCGCCACATTTAGTTTCAGACCGCCGTTCTCAAGCGTCTCCTTCCACGCCTTTACACGTCGCACCAATCTGCCCCTGTCCGCGTCTGCCAGCGGAATATCGTCAGCATACATGAGCAACCATGGAGGCTGCTCATGCGGGTTTCTGATGCTGTCCGACAATTCGTCTAATATTACACTGAACAGAAGCGGACTAAGGACAGAACCCTGGTGTACCCCGACGGTGATGGGGAAGGGTTTCGTGTCGCCAACAGCAGTCCGAACCATTGAATCGGAGTCACAGTACATGTCCCGGATAGTGTCAATATAGACCTCTGGAACCCCTTTGGACCGCAGTGCCCACCAGATCATCGCACGAGGAACACAGTCGAAGGCCTTCTGCATGTCTAGAAACAAACAGTGCAGAGGCGTGTTCTTCGACCTGTATTTCTCTGCGACAACCCTCAGGGCAAAAACAGGGTCCGTGGTCCCATGACCAGGGCGAAACCCATATTGACATTCCGAGAGAGTACACTCCTGCCGGATCCGAGAGTCTATAATCCTCTCGAAGATCTTCATGGTGTGGGACATCACCTTTATACCGCGGTAGCTCCCACACTCCTGCACTGACCCCTTACCTTTGAAGACTGGAGTAATAATACTCAGTCTCCATTGGTTTGGGATCTGCCCGCTGAGGAGTATGCGGTTAAAAAGGTTTACTAAGATGCCCACACCGCGAGGACCCATCGCCTTCCAGGCTTCGATGGGGACTCCATCGGGTCCGACAGCTTTCCGATTCTTCATGCGGCGAAGCGCAGTCAGGACTTCTCCAGGCGTTACCGGTGGCACTAGTCCCTGATTCGGCCAAAGTAACGCCGCACAATTTTCGAAGTGATCGCATCTCCACAGTATTCAATTTACTTTCATGCATCTGCTGACATACCCAGGTTTCGCTACCATAAAGCAAAGTTGGCACTAGCACTGCGTTATGAATCGCCAGTCGTGCTTCTTTTACGATGCTTTGTCGCTTTACTAACTGGGACAAAGCACCGTTAACCTTGTTTCCGGCAGCTACTCGCCGTTCTACATCCGAATCACATCTTCCATCCGCGCTAAACATACTCCCTAAATACACAATTTCATTCACTTGCTCTAGTCGTTTCTGGTTTACCCTAATCTCGCATTTGGTTCTTACGTCATCTCTATCAAATACTAGAACCTTAGTTTTACTTGCATTCAAGCGAAGACCCTTACTTTCACACTCCTCTTTCATATTAGTGACTAATGCCTGAAGGTCGGCTTCTGATGAGGCCATGAGCACTGCATCATCAGCGTACCGCAGACAGTTTAATTTAAAGTCACCAAAGTTCACACCCATATCACAATCTTTCAACTTCTGCAGGCAACTGTCCAGATACACTATGAAAAGCCAGGCGGACCTGACACAACCCTGTTTGACGCCTGTATAGACATCAAAAAGAGGTGACACATCCCCCCCTACTCGCACGCAAGCCTTACAGTCTCTATAAAGCGACTGTATTGCCCGCAGTAGCGAGCCGTCCACACCATATCCGGGCAGCAAATCCCACAAAGTTTCTCTCACAACGTTATCAAATGCTTTCTCCAGATCCACAAAAGCGCAGAAAACCTTCTGGCTAACAGCCAGAAACTTCTCCGCGATCATGCGGAGAGAAAACACTTGATCCATGCAACCTCTTCCACGCCGGAATCCGCATTGAGCCTCCCATAAATACCTTTCAGACTTTTCTTGCATTCTTGCCGTTATAACCTTTGCATACACTTTACTAGCTAAGCTGACCAAGCTGATTGCCCTGTAGCTGGAGCAGTTTAGGCGCGAGCCTTTCCCTTTGTAAATAGGTACTACAACTGCTATTCGCCAGTCATCCGGGACCTCACCCGTCCGCCAGCACAAGTTGCATAACAGACATAGTGTGTCCCAGACGCGCGACCCACCGTACTTGATCATCTCAGCAGTAACTCTGTCTTTTCCCGCAGCCTTACCACATTTCATACTTCTTATCGCTTGTTCAATTTCTTTCATACTAATGACTTCAATGAAATCGGGATCCAGAGCATCGAAGTGAGCTCTACTTCCCGATGTGGCATCTCCGTCTCTTTTCTTGCATACATCTTTCCATAATATTCACTCCATCTCTGCAGGACGTCAGTTTGGTCTGTTAGGACGTCATTGTTAACACTAAGCACTTTATTCATACTGCAGATTGCCGAACAACCTCTTTCCAGAAGAGCTTGGCATTATCCCGGAAATTGGACGACAACCTTTCATCCGCTTTCATTCTGCACCTTTCACGAGCTTCTTCTGTCAGTGCCTTCGTGTTAACTTTTTGCAGCTTGTATCTCTCTTACATATTAAAATCATTCCGCGAGGCTAAATAGTCTAACCATGCTTTCTTCTTCATTCGAACTGCTTCTTTCACTTCCTCATTCCACCATGATATAGATAATAATAATAATAAATAATAAATGTTTTTATTCATCTCATACATTGTCATACAAATAAAACATTGAGACAACCCCAGATAAAAATACTTGTGTCGGGGTTGACTCGCTTCTTCCCTTATTATATCTATTTTACAATGACGAAACCGTAATACATATTAACAAAATAGTCTTAGCTTAAGTAATCAAAACTACACAGTTAAAAATTGTAGTATGTGTGTGTGTGTGAAGATGTGTGTGTGTGTGTGTGTGTGTGTGTGTGTGTGTGTGTGTGTGTGTGTGTGTGTGTGTGTGTGTGTGTGTGTGTGTGTGTGTGTGTGTGTGTGTGTGTGTGTGAAGATATGTGTGTAAGTGTGTATGTTTGCGAGCGTGTTATGTGTTGTAATATGTATGTACTCAAGTTTGCCTGACTACTTGATTTTAGTAGCACCACCCCATACGGGAATGCAGTATGTTATAATAGATTGTGCCAGGGCCATATAAATTTTGTTTATTAATGGTGGATGCATTACACCGTATGTTACTTTTTCTTCTTCACTATAAAGATTTTCAATTTTCACTTGTTGACTTCTATCTTCTAAGCAGCTTTTAAAAAGAGAGAATTCTATTCCTCTTATGCCAATGTCCTGAAGTCTCTGCAGAAGTATGGGAACAGAAACGGCGTCAATGGCCTTTTTTTGTCTAAAAACACTGTTAAACACTTATATCCACTATCCACCTTAGTTGTGATCTCTTTAACCAGTGCAATAACTGCGTCTTGTGTAGAAAGTCCTTTTCTAAACCCATACTGGGAATGTGACAAAATGTTATATTTATTTAAATAGTTGATAAGCCTGGTGTTCAAAAGATTTTCCAAAATTTTGGAAATGCTTGGTAGAACGGAGATCGGTCGATAATTGTTGACTTCATTTACATCCCCACCCTTATGTACTGGAGTGACAATTGAACGTTTGAAGACTGTAGGAAACTTACCAGTTTCAAAGCACTTTTTAGCTAACTCTGTTATAATCGGTACAAGAAAATCTCTAGAAACCCTTATGAGTCTGGTTGGTATACCATCCCAACCCGGTGCACTCCCAGAGTCAAGGCCCATTAATATGCCATCCATTTCTTGCGGGTCGGTCACGAGCAACACAAAGGAAGTAAGACGGGAGCCCAGGTTAGAAGTATTCTTGGGAGTACCAAACCTATGAATGATATCTGAGGCTAAGGCTTTACAAACTCCAACGAAAAACTGATTAACACGATTTAAAGAGTTTAGAGGATTCGGGTTGATGCTCAACAATGCTGTGTTTGAAGATTTCGGAGTTTTGAAATGAGTAATTTCATTTATTATCTGCCATAAATGTTTTGGGTATTTTGAGGAGTTATTTATTTGATCTCTCTGGTATTGTCTTTTTTGTTTCTTAATTAAATTTACGCAAAAGTTACGATATCGTCGATAGGTAATCTTTAATATATCGTTGTATGGATCTTATTTTAATTGTGATTGTATTTTGTCACGAAGTCTAATACGACGTATTGTGCCTGTAGATATCCACGGTTTAAGTTGTCGCACGCTGTTTGTAATAACCTTTGTTTTAGTATTTGAGAGTAATGCAGTTCTTATAGCGATTACTAGTTTTGCAGCTAAAGCATCCGGATCACTTTGTTCATCACAGAATGTTGTATTACTCTCAACCAGGCTCTTATATGCGCCATCGAAATTAATAATAGTCTTATATTTACGGAACATTTTGTTTCATTTTATAGGTTATGTTGAGCAATACCATAGAATGATCAGTTATTGTTGTAGTAAAAACTGCTACAAATGTAGAAAAAATATGCTTGTCAATTTTTAAAATACAATGATCCAAGCAATTTTGATTCCTTGTAGGTAAGAAGTGCCCTGGAAGAAGACCATGCCCTGCTAGCATATTAAAATAATTCTGTCGGTTACGGTACTCGTGAGATTTTTCTTTTGTTGTTGGTATGAGATTAATGTTTATGTCACCTATTATTATTATATTTTATGCGAAGTTATAGTTTCCAAGTGTATGTTTAATGAGTCTATAAAGCAGTCAGCATGTATGTGTAATGGAGAGCGATATACACCAATTATGGTTTTGCAATCTACAATGCGAAGGCATGTGTAATATTAATTTCACAAACCTTGGCAAATTGTTTGTTTTTAATATATGCTACTACACCATCATTCCGATTGAGCTGCCTGGCTGTGTAATAACAGGTGTAGTCGTACAAGTAGGGCAAATGTTTATTATAGTCAAGCCTACATTCAGTTAGGATTAGCACGTCGACTTCATGCTACATATGTGAGAGGTTCTGTTGTACATCGTCGAAGTTGCTATAAATACTCCTAATATTTTGTGTCAATACTGTAAAATTTGTGTGTTGTGAGTGTAAATAATTATGAAATTGTAGTATATTAATTAGTGCGGAGCTAGCAATTTCAGCGCCATCTAGTTCCCGTAATGTATTGAAGTTAGTATCCATTTACATTTCCGTAGAGTAGTCGGTGCTGCTTGGAAATCGCTATCAGGTGTTGAGTTATATATGTGCTTTTGCATGTGTCATAAGTAAATGCCAGTTTATTGGAATTATGTACATAAATAGAATTAATAATATAATTAGGAACGATTGACGAAGAATATATATTGTGCGAAAGCAGAGGGTAGAAGAGGTCAGGGTAGGCCGAGACTTACATATGAAGACCACGTGAGCAGATTGCTCAAAAACGGAAAGGTCAAAAGTACTCGGATACAAAAGTACCCAGACGTGCTTGTATGAAACGATTGATGAATCTCGAAGAAGCGAAAGAAGTATGCATGGATCGCTAAGCCTGGCGATCTGTCCTCTCTGACTACCCCGTCAGGGATACAGCGTGAAGATGTACATAGGATATGAGTGGAACAATGTATGTGTAGAACGGGTATAAAATAGTATGTAGACAGTGTGATCTGTAATTATTGTAGATATGTGTGTAAGGTATGAGTAAGGTACTGTGTGAGTATAAAGGATATAATCTATGTAAATTGTGAGAATAGTATGGTATATTAGATCCATATTGATTTGTGTGCGTGTATTTAGGCAGATTAGTGTATGTAATAAGTTTATGATATAGTATATAAGGTATGTAAATAGTAGTTTTTATTGCAATATAATTTTGCAGAGCATGCATGATTATCGTTTTAAAAGTAGGATGATAATAAATAAACTCTACCAAGATATAAGTATAACCATTCAAACAGCACCCTAAGGCACATATATAATATAAAGAGTTACAAAGCGTTGAGAAGGCAGAGCAACAATTCAAAAACAAAGCTAGTCAGCCATCCACCGCTTATGAGTTTAACCCTAGAATTTTCATCTTTCAAATTCAAATGCTGTCCAGCAAAATTTAAACAGCTTCGTATTTGCCAGATCTCGAGCCAAGAAGAAAAGGCGGGTGCCTTTTGCAGTCAGTTGTTCTGATATAAAAATGGGAGTATCCTCAGAGGAGGCAAACCCGAGGTGCTTTGCTTGAAGTTTTGATTTGTTTTTAATATTGTATGACTTGGTTTTTTGTAGGAAGTCTGTCTTTTGCCCCCAACTCAACAACAATGGGGGCATTAGTTACTTCCATTTTCTTACCCTTAATTCTATAAATATCCTTTACGTCGGAAGTAGACATTTCGAAACCTATATTCTTCGTGCGACAAAGTATCATATTAAGCAAATCAGTTCTAGTCTCTTGAGGTTTCTTTGGGACATTTTTTAATTAAATACAGCACTTACGTGCATATCTTTGAAGATCCTCCACTCTATCTTTCAATATAACAATATATTCGCGGTCTTTTTTGGCCTGCAGTTCAAGCGATTCCAGTTTTTTACAAAAATCTTCTTGTTGGCTGGATAGATGTGTGATAGCAGCTTCAATAATGATGTTAGTCTGCTGAATTCCTTTAAGATTTTCAGTTATTATCGTAAGTTCCCTTTTTTGTGGCCCCATAATTGAGGCCATGAAAGAAGATAATAGTTCTTTTATCTCCGCCTTGAATTTAGAAAACTCTGAAGGTAAATCTTCTTCTCTTGGTCTTTTACTTCGTATAGCGACGTAGTTGGGTGGAGTACTATCCAACCCTTTTTCGTATACATTTGTATCAGATAAAGACTTATTAAACTGCGATGATGCCATGTGGGTAGTATAATATTTTTGATATGACAGTGTTAGTGGGCCTCAATGAGCCGATAGCCAATCGTTGCACAGCAGCTTGTGAGGTCTGCCAGTGGGCGTGGATGATATGCCAATAGCAGTTAAGAGGGGCGGGCCAGCTTCTATCGGGTGTACGTATGCGCGTGCGCTGATTTGTTGATGATTATCTCAGGTACCAGGACAACAGATTTTTTGAAGTGGGGTGACCTTAGATGGGGGACCACTTTCTGGCACTTACATTTGCGAGCGTTTCCGTAAGGCACGTTAAGCCGTTGGTGCCGGTTGCCAGTAACATGGTTATTAATAGTAATTATCGTTAAGCTCAGCCCAGCTGAAGGCCTTATGAGCGGCTTGACGAGCCCCTTCGGGGATAAAGGCGTGACAATATGTCTATGTCTACATAAGAATGACGAAATTACAAAGTTGAGTATAATTAAAACAACTTTAAAAGTGGTGGAATATTTCAATAAGTCTCATTACATTCGATTCATCTAATAAACTTTCGATTTTCTTGGTAACCTACCTAGTGTTTAAAAAGGAAAAGGGTCCACTGCCGCAACATTGTAACGACATTCAGTTCTTTGGTACAGAAATTGTTTATTTTCTTTACAATGGTTTATCATTGAAAGTAGCCTTCTTTAGTCATTTAGACATTAAAATATGTATGTGTGTAACTGAGAAAAGATCATAAATTGTGTAGTTCTAACTTCGAAAAATTAAATAATATTTTATACCCACCGTTACAAGGATACGTTGGCGATTTTTGTTGAAGTGTCAAATGTGACTTCTTAAATTGAATCTACTATAGGTATTACAGGTAATATGACTTATTTATTTATTTATCTATCACGCCTTATCCCCGAAGGCGTGGCAGAGGCATATTTTACGCCCACTTTTAACCATGTTTATTCCTGTCCCACGTAATAGCCCTTTGCCGTGTTGAAAATGAACAGACGCAGCTTGTGGCCACCTGCTGTTGAAATTATTCAAGCCGCCAATAAGGCTTTCAAATGGGCTTAACGACTGCCATGTTACTGGCAACTGGGAACTTTTAAGTAATATGACTAAAAACTACAATATTAACAAACAGGAATGGCTACTGTATAGGAAGTACATAAGATATTTGTATTATAAGACCATGTCGTATTAGTCATATAATTTTCACGATCATTAGTTATAGAAACTCTCGATCCTTTATAAGCAATGTATTTTATGTATAAAATATACTGCATGTAGGTATATTCCTAATTTACTTACCTAGAGAGATGTGACAAGGTTGTTACAGTCTTTTGAAATATATGAGTAATTTTAATTTGACTAGCAATGAATAGCTTTATCAAGTGGCGAATGTGGCGATGGGTTAACCTGTATGTTTTTATCATTTTATATTAATAAAAACATACTTACTAATTAATTTTTTTAATAACTAATTAAAAATACTGTTTGAATTTATAAATGAATCTATTTAAAAAGACATCTTTCAAATACCTATATTTAAAATTCAAGATCGGTCGTTACAAAGAAAAACATACTTCCTTTCAAATTGACAATATCATATGTGTTATAAGATTAATTTTATATTATTATGCTAAAATACTGCATTTGCCATAATTATCGATGGTACATATCTCCTGAGTTCTTTATAAATAAATAATTTTACAAAGAGTACTAAAAAAGTAATTTTAGTTTGACTTGAATGTGCAACTTTACCTAACAGTGTCGATTGGTGGTCCTAGTTCCCTTTTTATTCCATAATTATATTTACGAATATACAACATTTTCTTGTACAAATTAACAAATCTTGAAGCATTTATCAGTTTATGAGAAGATAACCTTATGAAATTGTGACATCAAATAGTAATCTTAATATATGACTATGTTATAAGTTACATCTTATATTAAAATATTTTATTATTTACAATTGATATATTATCTTTTTGTCTTTTGGCACATTATCAGTTGTAGAACGGTCCTGGATTCTTTCTATGTCGACAACGGGCCCGATGGCGCATTGGCAAGTGTATACAACAGCCGTCCGTTTGGTTAGATTTTCAGTTTGAAACAAATGTTTGATTCGAAGTTTAGTTATTTTCGATATATAGTTGTCTAGATCCCATAACACCAGTTTGTATTTACTTAATTTAGACTGTTTAAAAAACCCCACAAATTGTTATAACGTTTTTTTATTTTAACTTATTTCTTATATACCTACCTATGTAAAATATATTACAAATATATTAGAGAGAAGAAAAAAGGCTTTTGGTAGTCTTGTAAAATGTACTGGTACACAATTATTATTAACAATTATAGCGCTCGTGGCCCCGCGGTCTCAGTGTTCTGTAAACGATCACTGAGTTACGCAACTTTCACTATGGCTGGTCCTCGGATGGGTGACCACTTTGTGGCATTTACATTTGCGAGCGTTTCCGTGCTTCGGAAGGCACGTTAAGCCGTTGGTCCCGGTTGCCAGTAAAATGGCAGTCGTTAAGCCTGGTTGAATGCCTTATGGGCGGCTTGAAAAATTTCAACAGCAGGTAGCCACAACCTGCGTCTATCTATTTCAACACGGCAATGGGCTCACCACCTATTACGTGGGACAGGTAAATCCACACGGTGAAAAGTGGGCATATAATATGCCTCTGCCACCCCTTCGGGGATAAGGCGTGATGGATATTTATTTTAATTATTATTTGACTAGACAAATTCAACACTAACAACCAATAAGTGCTTGTAGATAGACCCTGAATCCATAATTAAAAATATATGTTTAATATCTTAAGTACAAGTTAAACTGTTTCAAACAGTCGTGTAAAACAAACTAGTTATTTGACAACAAAAACACAACCTTAACACTGGGTATCATCAGGTACGAGTAACAATGCCTATGTTATATCATGTATCACATCATTTTATGTACAGCTAGGCAAATTAGTAACAAATTGAAAAAGTAATAGAAGCACTACTTGCGGATAACTCCTAGATTTTTTTTATAATATTTCAGTAATTTTATTAATATGATTTTAAAATATTAAGTATATATTTATTGTCATATTTCCTATATTCCAAAAATATTTATTTATCATATTTGATAACATGATTTGAATTAAGGCAACTGGACTGGGGCAATATCATAGTAGGCTTTGAGTATATGAAACGTCCAACGAATGAGTGAGGAACGATTGACGAAGAATATATATTGTGCGAAAGTAGAGGGTAAAAGGAGTCAGGGTAGGGCGAGACTTACATATGAAAACCACGGGAGCAGATTGCTCAAAAACGGAAAAGTACTCGGATACCCAGACTTTCGTGTTTGAAGCGATTGATGAATCTTGAAGAAGCAAAAGAAGTATGCATGGATCGCGAAGCCTGGCGATCTGTCCTTTCTGGCTACCCCGTCAGGGTAACAGCGTGAAGATAAACAGATAGGAATGAGAATTTCAAAGTCCGTCACATTTTCTTTATAAATTTAGTAAAATTTTCTCTATAAAGTATACGTATATTCAGTAGAAAGTTTTATAGAAGTAGTAAGGTACATTGTACGTTTAACGCCTATTAAATAACCAAAAAACTGTGTAGCCAACTAAGTCCTCATTCAAAAGGCAAATGTGTTCTCTTGCCGTAAGTCTACTTTCGAATCTCTTTATCTTTTCGTAATCATTTTAAATCCGTACCAACTCCCGATTGCGACGCGACGTCTCACGACCACTATGGATACAGACTTGGTCAAGAAGTTACCTATAGACTCAGTTTATACGACGATATAAAACTCCCGCTTGGGTCAAGTACCGTAATGTCGTTGTTGGTGGTATCACATTTTATGTCAAAATCCGGTCATTTTATATACGAAAGATCAGGTCAAGACCATCATTAGACTTGTTTTTTTTCGATAAGAATAAAGCGTAGGCCGTGTTTGAGCGACACATTCATCATATTCTAGTCAAGCTGCATAAGAGTCATTTCCGCTGGTATTGTCACGTTTTGCGTAGTCCCCCGGACGTAGAAGAAATGTCTGGCCGGTCCGCCTTAGACACGTCTTAGCAGTAAAGGTAGATCCAAATAGTCTCGGAATGATGTGGTTGAGGGTGCTCCTGATGCCGAATTTCGTGTAAAACGGTGAGAAAACTGTCTCCTAGTACCGAATCAAGAGCTCCGGGACTTGGTCTGAGTTTGGTATGGTTAATAAAAGTATGACCAATTTCAGTGTTGATATGTTCATTTTGGCATCAAAATATCATTTTTGGTATCCAGATATCAATTTTGGTTCTTTAGCAATAGGTGTCTTTTATTTTATTAGGATTTCAGCCCTAAACACCACTTTTGTATACGCTTGACTTGTCTTATTCTAAGGCTGTAAGTATTGGAAAATAGTTCCTAAATTTTTACAGCTTCACCGTTGTAAGTCGATAATAACGGTAGAATATTTATTTTATTACAAACTGAGCCTTGCCCTGAGAAATACATTAAAATATAAATAAAAAATCTTTTATTTATATTTTAAGTAAAATTTTCTTTGTCATAAATAAGGCGTTACTCTTTTTGGCAATTTTTTGGATAGAATTGTTTCAGTTTCAGTTTTCAGAATTGGTACAGTTTGACCACTACGACTCCGCTTTGCCGGTAGATTTACAGTAATTTTTACTAACACCCTCCAGCGTACGAAACATACCTTCCATAATACTCTAATTTAGAACACTGCCGCATAAAATAACCAGGGATGTGATACTTCCGGGTACAATTTTAGTTTCTGTTGTATAGACCCTAAGAATGGATGTCAATAAATAAAATATTCAAATACTCATAATAATGTAAAATTTGATTTCATTAATCATGATGAAATTAAGATATACATAATATAATAACGTAAAGATACCCTTACTTCATTTAAATATATAAAAAAGAAAATATAGTTACAAATTTATGAGCTTCGCCTTTAGAGACCTCACTAAGTTTACACTTTAACCAATTTGTTTGGTGCCAAATATTTGGATTATTGGTAGTTTAAGTCACTAGACTAGAAAAACATTTGAGGGTGATAGAAAATGTTAAGAAGACCTATTATTATAATCTTAAGTTATCCTTATAGATTTTATATATGTAAAACATTTTTTAAAACTTTTATATACCTTCATGTCACTTTCAGTAACCAATAATTACTTATATATCACCACTCCTCAACACACAATTATTATTGTGCATTCATGCCAACAATATAAAAGTAACTTGATTACAGTTCAATAGTTTTCAATTCAATTCTTCAATTTCAACTAAATTCTTAACTTCTTTGTCGTTTAATTGCAGTGATTGCAAGTCAATGCTATAGTGTAGAATCGCTCCAATTCCACGAAAACCATGCACGAACTGGATACCTTCCGGAGTCTTATCAGTGATTATCACGAGCTTTGCACCAAAAGACTTGTAATTGTCTGCCAACCATGAGACGAGTGTCTGCTTTTCTACCAAAGCGAGTTCAACACCAGTCTCCTTATCCGTGACACCGAAATTATCTTTCTCTTGATCTGGTGTAAGATGGCGGATGATTTTTTGATCATTTTCTAGGGACTTCAACACATACCTTTGTATCTTAAGGTCATCCCAACATATTATAGTTTCAACGCCACCTAGCTCAAGTGCCTGGATTGTATCCACCACTCCAAAGCAGTACTTTCCATTATGCTTTGCAATCTCTTTAAAGAATTTGCTTATAATCTTTTTCTCTTGGAGATATTGAATATTTTGTAGACAGTCGGCAGCTAAGTCGATGGCCTGGCTAAATCCATGTTCACCACCATTTGTTATATCTACAATTTTGATGACTTTTGCTTGGATACGCGAATCTAGGAAATCTGACTGTGACAATTCCTTTTTACAATCGGCAACACTGCCCAAGACTATACCTTCCACATTAATCTTATTATCAGTCATAAATACAACGTTACATGTTTCGGAAATTTTACGAATATAATTGTGGCGCTTCTCAATGCGTAAACGTGCGAAACGTATTGCAGACTGGCTTCCACGACTGGGTTTCTTCGGTAGGTCAACAGTGATTTTCACAAGCACTTCACGTGTATTGCCTTCCAGCGTACCAAACAGTACCAAACCCTTACCGTCCATTATTATGAATCCATACTTAGCGCTGTGAGCAAGTAGAGTGTCTAAAGCTTCTGTATGAAATTTTTTATCGCACTGATATAGTGATGTTTGAATTGGTTTAAACGGTTCAAAAATAATGTTCATTTTACGTTCCTTGCCACTATCATTTAGAACATTGCCGCAATAAATAACCAGCCCGTTAGGTGGTACTCTCGGGTACAATTTTAGATTTTTTTGTATGGACTCGATCATGCTGAGAACGGATCGCCGATTAACTCTTGACTTAATGAGGGCAGCATTACTTAGTTCATCAGCTAGTAACTTTACTATCCGTGAAATTTGATCTTTAGGTGAAATTATGAACGACAACATTGATGTTTCACTACCTTTGGCATTCTTCAAACTATCAATCATATTTTTGATCTTCCATTTTTCTATTTCATGATCATGGCTGGATATGCTGCTGTCATCACTCATTCTGACTCAAATAGTTAGAGTTTTATACGTAATTAATAAGACAGTAAAGTATTTTTATATTAAAAGAATGTAACGAATCGCGAAACTATATAAGGATACGAGCACACTCAGTAGATTGGGCAAAGATTATTTTTCTCACATATTTCAAATGCAACGTTTTAATATTCAAAGAAAGTAACCAATTGCCAAACTATGTTTTTGATAGTGTAAATTAATTAGTTGCTTCGTTCACATTTTTCGTACGCGTTTGAAGATGCACTAGCCAATAGTTCTTTATACCTCGAGATAAACACAACCCACACACTCACACACACATATATATATAACTCCGCCCACAGGAGGACGATAAATCAATACAGCCTGTTGCTGTCTCAGTAAATAAATTACTGACTTTTTGATAAGGTTCATTTTGCTGTATCTATAATAACATTTCAATAAATGCTTTTCTTACATAATAGAAAGATTGCGATGAGATGAACTTTGTTTCTCTGAAGTCCTGCTAAAGCGCCTACCCACCTACCTCTCTGCCTACCCCTTTCAGGTTAAAGGTGTGACTGATAAGTAGTAGATCACAGTTAGTAGACTTACATCACTTACCTTGTAGTCTTGTAGTCAGTACCTGTTAGGGAAACTAACGAATTAGGGACACTTGACAAGTTTATGAATCTGATCAGTCAAAGGAAATCTTGAAAACTGGCTAATACGGAAACTGACGAATCAGGTAAACTGACAAATTAAGGATAATGACGAAAGACGACTAAATTCCGAAAACTACCCCGGGCAGTATTAGTCGAAGTATTCAACATAGCGCCATACTTTCCAACCAATGGTGGCTTCATGCCTCAGAAAACGTGGCACCATCCAATCCAATCTATAATAGCCCAGAACGCTAAGTGATAAACTGATACCACTACTTTCAAGTAGTGGTAGGTCTATCAGTTTTGATAAAAGTTTATGTGACATCTAATTATGGTTGATTAATATACGGCGGCGGGCGGTGATTTGTTAAAAGAGAAAATGGCATGGCATGGTGTAGGGGGCCCAGGTGACCACAATTGGTAGCGGTGCACCGGCTGAATAACAGACAAGGCAACAACCCAAAGGGCACTGGCGCCCTTAATATTATACCTTCAGTCAGCTACACAGGCTCTGCCTTTCATTTTTATATAATCTTTACATCGACGATAGGCATTTATACACAAACATACATATTGTCACGTTTTAATCCCCGAAGGAGTAAATAAAATAAAATAAATAAATAAATATCGTTGGGACAACTCACACAACGCCATCTGATTTCAAACTAAGCAAAGATTGTACTATGGTAATCAGGTAACTGATAAACATACTTATATATTTCTAAATACATATTATAGATAAATAACACCCAGACACAAAATAAACCATCGTGCTCATCACACAAAGTTTTATCCTAGGTGGGAATCGAACCCACGACCTCTTGCGTAGCAGTCGGATACACTACCACCGCGCCACAGAGGCAGTCAAAAAGTCACGTAGGCATATTAATTTTCGCCAGAAACGAACGAATTAAATGATCGTTTCTCTGTTAAACTACAGTTACCCGAAATGCTCTGCCAGCGCACGTGTTTCCTAACTCTTACAATCCCGGGTTCTTCAAGCGGAACGTGAAGAGGCACATCATTGGGCCGCCAAAGTGAGGGACGCTGTCAGTAGTCATGTAGACTATGAGAGTGCCCCTCAATTCGCTAGATGTCGTCATGGCTTTCCATCAGGCGGACGGCGTCATTTTGGCGAGCTAGATATTTAAAAAACAAAAAAAACTATACGCTCATTTTTCACCGTATGCACTTTTGCCCCACGTAACAGGTGGTGAGCCCATTGCCGTGTTCAAATGGACAGGGGCAGGTTGTGGCGACCTGCTGTTGAAATTTTTCAAGTCGCGCAGTATGCCTTCAACTAGGCTTAACGACTGCCATGTTACTGGGAACTGGGACCAACGGTTTAACGTACCTTCCGAAGCACGGAAGCGCTCGAAAATGTAAAGGCCACAAAGTGGTGTCACATCCGAGGAACAGTCATAGTGAAAGTTGCTAAACGCAGTGAACGTTTACAGAACACTGAGTTCGCTGGGCCACGAGCGTTTATTGTAGGCATTTAAAAAACGTATTACCTACGTTTTATCTTTACCGGTATCTTTCATAGAGCAACCGTACTTCTCCTCTTCTTGAGGATATAAATTCAATGTTGAATGAAGTCAATATATCGTACGACAATCACCCTTATGCTATGCGGCAATGGCAACGTGAGTAGTCGATTTAGTTTATGGATCAGAAATTAAAAACTATAAACTATTTTGTTTGCTTTTCTATAATTTTCTTTCTTTTCTTATTTTCTTTTTTTATTTATCTGTCAATCTGCCTTTATCTATCAATCTGCCTTTATCTATCAATCTGCCTATCCCCAAAGAGGTGGCAGTGGTATTATACCTACTCCTACATTTCACCAAAAACATTTTATACCACTTAACTGCTGTTAACGTTACCGTCAATATTTTCTTTATATTTCGTTATTTTTTTAATAACTTGTTTTACCATGAATATCATCCATTTCATTAGGTTCGTCCACATTTTTAGGCAGATAATAGCAAAAACAGTAAAACGATTTGCAAATCGCATCTGCCGTTCGTAATAAGCTTTCTACTTTTTGTGCTTTTTAGCTTTTCTACTTTCTTTAGTGGAATCAAGGCTCAGATATAGCGTTAAATTCTAGGGCAACAGCTACCAATACAACATAAATGCAGCATTCGTAATTCAAAAACGTGCCATAAGAACAATGGTACGTATTAAACAGACGGAGTCTTGCAGGGAATACTTCATCAAATTAGGTATATTAACAGTGCCCTCCCTATATATTTTAGTAACTCTTACTAATTTAATTAAAAACTTACGCACATGAGACAGAAATGGAGAGAAAGGATAGACTATTAGGTACCCGTAGGAAAGATTTGCCTAGCTTCTTCCGAGGCTGAATATTGTCCAACACAGTACCATGGTGCAATCTGTAGCATTATTTAATAAATTACCAACTAAGTTCCAAACAATTACAAGTCAAAGTAGCTTTAAGACGCACAGGAAATGTAATTATAGCATAGAAGAATTTATTATAGACATAAAATGAACGCACAAATGCATAAACATTGTTGACTTTTATGAAAATTCGTAGGACTAGTTGTTTCTTTATTTATTAATTTCTGTTTTTTTGTTTAATTATTAATTTCTATGTATTGTAATATTGTGTAGGACATTTGATTATTATTGTATTAGTTGTATTTCTCAATTATTATGTTTATTATTTAATTTTCAACACAAATGTAATATTGTTATGAAATAAATAAATATCAAATATCTACAGCTCTACCCATTTTGAACATCATAAAGTATTCAGAATTCCGTTTAACTTTCTTTTTGTAGTATTAGAGTCACAATTTAAATAAATTAATTAAATATATATTGTAGGACTTCTTTTTTACACAGCGCCATCTAGCACAAAGTAAATTTACATAAGCTAGCGGTATAGTATCTAGACAACTGATAAACATATTAATATTACTAAATTCATACATATAGGAAACACCCAAACTCCGAAACAAACACTATTGTTC
This sequence comes from Thumatha senex, assembly GCA_948477245.1. Lineage (NCBI taxonomy): Eukaryota > Metazoa > Arthropoda > Insecta > Lepidoptera > Erebidae > Thumatha > Thumatha senex. The sequence continues at coordinate 18,255,016 of OX419725.1, read as the reverse complement.
CGACCCGGGAATCAAACCCGAGACCTCAGCGCTTCAGTCACATACACTACTACTTCGCCAAGGAGGTAGTCACCGTCAATGTAGGCGTAACAACCCTTTATACATATATATTAAGATACCTTTTTCTCCGAAGTAGGAGGTTTATTATATGCCCAGACTTCACAAGTTATAACTGGCCAAGCGAACACATAAGTAGGTAGAGGCGGATCTCCGTCGGTTCCACCATGCCTATAAAGTAATTTATGATATTATTTTCGAAACCATGCCTAAAGGGACTCCTTTTAATAAGATAATTAAGTTATTATATTATATCTTTTAAGGTTTTTAGTTATAGGTTTCTTTTTTCATAGCACTGAATTGGCAGACAAGCGTACGGCCCTCCTGATGTAAAGTCGTCACTATAGCCTATGGACGTTTGCAACACCGGAGTGCAGCACTCGTGCTGCCGTTCCTGTATAAACCTTCTCAGACTCCTTTTGAAGAACCCCATACTGTAGACGTTCGGGAAAGCCCAGGCAGGGAGTTCATTCTAAAATCTAAGCGTACGCGGAATAAAGCCTCTATCGGACCACTAGGTTCACTGTTCTTAATAATAAACACTCATCATTTAGAAGAAGAAGAAAGAAAGAAAAGAAATTTATTCTGCGTTAAGAAATTCACAGTACATAGGCACACAAAAAAGCTACAACGTAAGATAAAAATCACATATTTTTTTAACAAAAGAAAAGATTTTTTGTTAAAAAAATATGTGATTTTTATCTTTACTTTATGTATTTACTTTTGTACATAACATAATATTTATGTACACACTGTGGACACAATTGTGCCCAAAACCGAAAGATTCCACAGGTCTCTTAAAATCGGGTTCTTTAAGAGAAGCGTGAAAAGGCATATTTCTGGGCCGTCAAAATGAGGGTCGCTCTCGGGGCCCTACCGGCTGGGATAGCGGTCACGTATCGTCGTCTCTGCCATCCATCAGGCGGCCTGTGCCATATAGACGCGTCAAACATGAAAAAAATGTCCATTACGTGTATTACTCCTACATCTATTGACCATGCCATCCCTAGCTAGCTGTACAGTACAAAATAGGTACGTCTCTGAATCTTAAAGGCTCTGTGACATGTCCCTAAGGTCGATAATAGCATGCTCTTCTATTTAACACACTTCTTCATAGGAAAATCTGTGAGTGTGTGATTATTTACCCACTTTATTTTTTCCCCTAGAACGTTTTAATACTACCTAAATAATTTGTTTAGCTTATAATTTTGTTTACCGTTTGCTTTTTGTTATCGATTAGAAATTATAATCTATACTAAATATTTTTGAATTTATAATCTATTACTATTTAGAAATTATAATCTATACTAAATGTTTTCCGTTTGCTTTTTGTTACCGATTAGAAATTATAATCTATACTAAAAATTTAAAAAGTTGAAGAGTTTGTTTGTTTGTTTAGTTAAACGCGCTAATCTCAAGAACTACCGGTCGGATATGAAAAAATCTTTTTGTGTTGTACAGCCCATTTATCGAGGAAGGCTATAGGCTATATATCATCACGCTACTACAATCGAGAGCGAAGCACTAATCATAAATGTCGACAAATCGGGAGCAATTTGTTACATTATTATTGTAGAATTTATAAGCGATGAGATAAATAGCTGCGACGCCGACGGAAGATTGAAGTATGTCACGGGCGAAGCCGTGGGGGTTATCTGGTATCTTTATAAAACTATGATCTATTTATATTGTACTAGCGGACCCGACAGGAAACCCGAGTGGAGTGGAAGAGAAATGAATATATAACAATATCGTTCTAATAACTTTCGGGGAAGACATGTTTAGGGAGAATCAGCTTGAACCCATAGCAACGGACCCCTTAGTCCATCACTATCTCTGAGGTCTATCAGAACTTCACTCCATAGAAACCTAAAAACTTTAGTCTTTCATTTATATTTTTTTATTTAGCTTACAGACTTCTAGACAGTGATTCAAATGTACCATATACATCTTGGGATTTTCACTTGTGGCGTATATTTGGTACACTTATTTTAACATCGATAAACGTAATATAAGGATGAACTAAAAACTAAAAAAATTACATAAAATAACACAAAGTCCACCTAAAAAAGAAAAGATAATAATTACAACCTACGAACATTGTGCATTAATTATACTCGTTATGACCCTCTTGTACTGGAAGAAATCTAATATTGTTTTGTCCAGCACTCTGTTTTTTTAAATCCATTTGATCCATTGATGTTTGTTACCCTTATAAGCAAAAGTTCGCGTACGTGAAGTTAGCGTCTCATATGTTAACGTCTTATAGTTTGGAAGGCATTCTTAAAGCGTCCAGCCTAGTTCTAAAGTTCCTGATATTTTTTATCGATAGTCCTGTTAAATTAAAAACCGCATTTTAAAAAATGAGACGCTAATAGAGGTAGTTAGTGACAAGAACTTTTGCTTGAAAAAATTAACAAACATCTATTAACAGATCCAATAAATTTTTCACTATTACCCCGAACGGGTGGCACAGGTTTTATTATATGCCCACTTTTCACCATGTGTGTTCCTGTCCCACGTAATAGGTGGTGGTTTTCATTTTATCCTACTAACATTTATAATATTAGTAGGATTAAATGAAAACTGTTGTTATATGTGTCTTTTTTTTGTCTATAGGTAGTCGAAGAGGACCGTATAAAATTACAGGCCGATGTGGATTTGGCTGCGGCGCGGATATCGAGAGCTGGACGTCTGACGCAAGCTCTCGCTGATGAAAAGACTAGATGGGAGGATTCTGTCTCGGTAACGTACCGCCATATTGCCTTTTCGTAGGTTTTCTTCAACTACAATAGATACCTATATCTAAACGGTTATGCGCATTTCGTCCCATTCGGACTTCGTCCCACGTTAGAACATGGGCACATTCGCGTTTCGTCCCATTCGCAATTGGTCCCATTCGCGTTTGGTCCCATTCTCTATTCGTCCCATTCGCGCTTAGTCCCATTCGCAGTTTGTCCCATATTCGTCTCTAATAGCAGTTCGTCCCTATATAGCAGTTTGTAGGGGAAGATGTAGGTTTATGGTAAAAATTCTATTGAATTTGCAAAATAATAAACACTTCTCAATTAACAAGTTTTTCTTCGCTGCCATCGTCAAATAAAAAAAATCTTTCCAAGACCCTCTGGCATCTTCACTGATTCAGGGCTATTATGGTTCAATTTGCTAGTATTCAAAAATTGCTTACGAGCTCTATATAACGTGTCTTTAATATTATTGAAATTAGGCATATCATGCCGATAAAATTTTCGTTGTAGCTTTTTAATATTATCTTCTTATACTAATGTTATCGGACGAAAATCATAACATACTGCTTTTTTGAGATATACAATAATTTTCTGTTCTTTGCTATCCTTATTACTTGCGTTACATGTATGTTGCCATTCCCTGCTAACTGTTTTCCTCGATTATTGAATAGTAATTGATGCATTGCAATTTTTTCTGTTTACACATCGCCACTTCGAACTTCCATCTAGATTGTCACGTGTTTGATATATCTATTTAGTCCTTTTGTTAAACATCGTTTACCTGTACGATTTTTTATAAATTCAAATTCATTGATCCATTTTTACTACTCGAATACTAAAGAATTAAACCTTAAGTAAAGTTGAATACTGAAATTTTCATGAGAATATTCTCATAATTTAAATTTGGAATTATATTCTTTAAAATTAAAATTTTTGAAAGATTCTAAAATATTCCAGATGCAAATGGTATAGCCAAAGAGATTTTATTACTAGTTTATAAAAACTATTTGCGAAAAGACGTTTCTCCACCCTATTGTATTGAATACTATTCTTCCGGCTATTTTATTCTGAATCCTCAGCGCACGAGTTCAACTCATGTTTGACCGGTTTTATAAATTCAGTTCAATACACTTCGAACCGTAAACCTACCTTCCCTTAAAACTGCTTGCATGGGACGAATTGAGACGAAATGCGCATAACCCTATCTGAAGGGTTATGCGCATTTCGTCCCATTTGCACTTAGTTCTGCGTTAGCAATTAGTCCCATTCGCACATGGTCCTATTCGCACTTGGTCTCATTCGCACTTGGTCCCTTTCGCGCTTGGTCCCATTCGCGCTTGACCTTTTAGACCCACCCCAGTTCCGTGCTTCGAAAGGCACGTTAAGCCGTTGGTTCCGGTTGCCAATAAAATGGCAGTAGTTAAGTCAAGTTGAATGCCTTATGGGCGGCTTAAAAAATTTCAACAGCAGGTCGCCACAGCTTGTGCCTGTCCATTTCAACACGGCAATGGGCTCACCACCTATTACGTGGGACAAAAATGCATACGGTGAAATGTGGGCGTTTAATATGCCTCTGCCTACCCCTTCGGGGATAAAGGCGTGACAATATATATGTATGTATGTATGTATAATGCAATGGTCTAAATCCCATGGCACAAACTTATATTAGCTTAGTTTGGATTAGATGGCGCTGTGTGAAAATGTGTCTCATATTTACTTAAATATTCTATTAATTACAAATTACTAGCTTTATCTCAAGAACTATAAACAAAAAATCTAGTATTGAACTAGTTTTCCTTTGCAGAATGCGACGAAGCAACTCTATTGTACTACAGGCGACATTATAATTGCATCAGGATGTATCGCCTACTTTGGTGCATTTCCTGCACATTACAGACGAGAACTCGAAACCAAATGGATCGCCGAATGCACTACTTTAGAAATACCTGCGTCGGAAACATTCGAGTATGTACAACGCTGGAAAACCATTTAATTGATGTTACAGAAATGAACTAGACTTTGGAGTCACAAAACACCTGAAATACAACCATCAATATGTAAAAAGTATGGGTAGGCAGCGCGAGTGCTGCACCTCTGGTCTTGCAAAATGTCCATAGGCTATGGTGACCACTTTTCATTAGGCGGGCCGTACGATTGTCTGCCACATAAGTGGCATTAAAAAAAAAAGATAAGCGCTCGTAATCCCGCTAATAAAGTGTTCTGTAAACGATCGTGTTAAGCTACTTTCGCTATGGCTGGTCCTCGAATGGAGTTACGAGTACGAGCGTTTCCGTGCTTGGGAAGGCACGTTAAGCCGTTGGTCCCGTTTGCCAGTAACATAGCAGTAGTTAAGCCAAATTAAACTTATCTGTCTTCACGCTGTATGCCTGACGGGGAAGTCAGAGAGGACAGATCGCCAGGCATTACGATCCATGCATACTTCTTTCGCTTAAGCCAAATTGAATAGGCGGCTTAAAAATTTCAATAGCAGGTCGCAGTACCTGATGCGTAGGACAAAAAATGCTTATGGCGAAATGTGTGCGTAATTATGCCTCTGCCACCCCTTCGTGGATAAAGGCGTTAATGATAAGTAATATGGAAAAAAACTGCAAAAAGATGAAATGTACAGTACAAGTAGATTATAAGCGCATTTGTATGTCCTAATTAATTGCTTTTCTTATAAAAAGAAAAAGTAATTTAATGCATTGATATAAAGTTGAAATTTCGGGAGCGACACGATTGCTTCCTGCTCTTGGTCCCGAGCATATTAGTCCCGAGCTACTTAGATGATAATGATGATGTCGATGAATAACTTCGTCACGTTATGTAGGGAGCGGATCACAAAACTACTCTAAATATAACTTTAACATTTTGATAATACTCCCCTAACTATAATTTTTGACTTAGTGAAAAGATTGTAAAACCACGACGATTGTGGAAAGAGAAAACCATTGAAACGCCATTTTAATCGAAATTGAGTTATATCTTCACGTACACTTACTTCTTTTACACCCGGGTACCCGGGGTACCGGGTAGACAGGCTTCACAATCCATGCATACTTCTTTCGCTTCCTGCAGATTCATTAATCGTCGAATACATGCACGCCTGGGTATCCGAGTTCTCTTGACCTTTCCGTTTTTGAGTAATCGGCTTACGTAATATGTGTTCTATCATAATTTGTAAGTCTACAATTTATACAAAATTTAATAGAGATTTTAATTCTCTATCGATCTGTCTAGGTTAGTTAAGATCTGATAGGAGCTACTTTTTGACGTGTTTATTAAAGTATAAACAATGCTGATTTTAATATTCATTCCCCACACACTACACTTTTGTCACCTACTATATTAATAAAATAGTCGAATTTTAAAAATATTATCCATGCCTTTCAATTGGTCAATTTCTCTGTTTGGTTTTACAACTGTGGTATCGAAACTATTTTATAAATCTTATTGATCTTTTTTTGTTCTTTTCATTACTATTCGCTATTAATTTATAGAAGTGTCGCTTATAGTATTGTTTCTTACAAGAAAAACAAATTGAGGCGTTTCAATAGTTTTTCCACATAACAATAAAAACAGAGAAATAAAAGTATCGCTTCGTTTGTTTGATACAAGCGCAGGTTACCCCAATGTGCACACATCGCAAAGAAATTTCAATGTATTAACACAGTATAAAGAGAGAAAGCCTAAAGCCAGCGAATACAAAAATATTTGTGCCGTGATTGGTTATATAATATTATATCTCAAGATCCGGAAAAGGATACCACAATCCTATAAACTTAAGAGTTCATTATCATGTCTAACTTAGACATTTAGGAAATTCGAACATGAAAATGATGCTACCATTGAACACTACATTTATATGTAGTTAATGTATTCAATAATATTGTCTATGTCGTTGCATTAACATTTATAATTGTATAAAGGGTTGTACTCGTATTCCTAGTCAGGTCATAAGTATTGTCACACAGTAAAAACTTTTCTTTCAGAATGCTGGCCACAAAAAAGTTTATGAATTCGAATTTCGAATTGTTCATGAAAATAAAAATGTATACTTTTTAGAATTTTACTCATTTATAAATATGGAGTGGACGCTTAAAGAAGACCGTGTTACATTTATTGTGTTGCATCGTTGCGGTTACGCGCCAATTCAAATTTTTGACATACTGAAAATTTTGAATATAACCAAAAGCTTAATTTATCGTACCATCAAATGATACAAGAATACTCTAGTGTAGATGACAGGTCAAGAAGTGGTCGCCCTCGGTCTGTTAGGACTCCAGCAGTGATAAAAGCTGTGAAGGCGCGAATTCAAAGAAATCCCAAACGTAAGCAGAAACTATTGGCCCTTCAGATGGGGTTAAGCAGAACCACGGTGAAAAGGGTGTTAAATGAAGACTTAGGGCTTCGGTCATATCGAAGAAAAACAGGACATCGTTTAAATGCTCGTCTAATGGACCTGAGACTGAAGAGATGCCACGCTTTGTTGAAGCGGTACGCGGGAAAAAAAAGTCCAGATTTGAGTCCGTTAGATTACAAGATATGGCAACACTTGGAGGAAAAGGCGTGCTCAAAGCCTCATCCCAATTTGGAGTCACTCAAGACATCCTTGATTAAGGTAGCCGCCGATATTGACATGCACCTCGTTCGTGCTGCGATAGACGACTGGCCGCTCAGATTAAAGGCCTGTATTCAAAATCACGGAGGTCATTTTGAATAAACTTTATTGTCATAAGAATCTATGTTTTATTAAGTTCATTTTGGTATATAAATGGTTACATAATGAATAAACTTGTTTCAATTATTTTATATAAAACATGTGACAGAATGTATGACCTGACTAGGAATATATAGATATACTTCGTGAGTGGGATAAGTTCCGTGAATAAATTATAAACAACAAGGTGTTAGGGTTACCTATAGCAAGATACCCGGAGCCAGCCTGCTAGCAGTGCACCCATAGATATCTTATTCTGTTATTCAGTTAAGATATATTCGGGTGCACCTGCTGAATCACGGACGAGGCAACGACGCAGGCGCTCTAACGGGATTGGGAGGTTTAGACTCAAGATTGAAAATCAGGCGAGAGCTGCTCCTAGCAGTCAAATGAAAGTTCACCCCAGGCTTCAAATCCAGAAAGAGTTTGAAACCAACAAGGACTACGCTTATGATAAAGAGAATAGAGAGAGAGAGAGAGAACAGAGTATAAACAGTAATTCAATTATCTTTTGTAATTGACCAGACTTCAATAAATCATACATAACGAAGCTTGTTATGCTTCTTACTCAATTATTTGCCTACCTACCTACTTATCGACCAATTATTTGTCAGCGTCGTAACGAACCTGTTGCTTAGCAACTGTTCTCATTTTTGCCCCCTCTTCCCATTCCCCGTCTAAGCCGGTCGGTCGGCACGTGTACACGGAATCCTACAAGTAGCTTAATATTTCTCGGAAAAAGCGCCGGCACTATTGATTGATGTTGTAGGGATTAGGGAGGCGCGTAAAGAAAACTGTTATAATTTGTATTAAAATAAGAGATGGTGATGTCTTAGTATGTATAAAACAGTCTTCTTTTGCATAGAACATTTCAACGGCGCCTTCAAAATAAACTAAAGAGAAAATATACCACCTGTTCGGAACGCGGACCACCTGAGAAAACCCGGCTTGAAATTAAAAGGCTTTTATTGATAGCCTATTTACAAATTAATTTTATTTCATGCAGCCCGTAGTTAGTTTCCAGGCATCCCTGTCTGTCCTACAAATAGTCTTTAACGATGTTGTCACCTTATAGGCAAAGTTTTTTTTAATCAACCTTTTAAATTAATTCACTGGTGAATCTCACGTTTCGGAAAAGCTTGCTGTATAAACTTATTATTAATTAGATAATTAATTTTATTTATTTCAATTTCCATGATATTATAGACACACATATTTTGTGTTCGTATCCTTCCGCATATAAACTTATTTTACTTGCAACTTTTTAGTGTAAGTAGTCACTCATAAACCTACACACCTATCTTCTGATACTTCTATTTTTCAAAATTGAAATACATATTTATATTGTTCTCAGTTTGATAACAGTGATGGCAGACTCATTCACAATTCGAACTTGGAACGCTCAAGGGCTGCCAAGAGATGCAGTGTCAACGGAAAACGGCATTCTGGTGACAAGGGCTGGCCGTTGGCCGCTGACCATTGATCCACAGGAACAGGTTATAACATCATCATTTGTTACACATTGCATTATTTTCAGGTAAATTCTTAGCAACCATTACAACTACCTACGTATAACAAGTTCATTCGTCCCATGCTATTCAAGTAATCATTCTGCCCATCATTCTAAACTAAACAAGTAATCATTCTGCCACACTTTTCCCTTCCATCGCCTATGGCTGAGAGTCCCGGGTGAGCCCTCGAAAGAATGGCCCCTGGGATCCCGACAGACTATGTCCGCTGCCACGGCCCTTTCAAGGGAGGTTCGGGTGTTATCCTGACCTGAAGAACTCTAGCCTCTAGTAATCTTATTCTACAAATATCTCCATTGCGGTACGTCCTTGCGATGTTACCCATTATTATCACATCACAGTACTCGGATAGATAACAACTCTCTTAAGGAAAGTATCTCTCCAATAACATATAAAAGATTGTAAGGCATATGGTGGTTAACGAGTGCCTCGGACATTAACTAGATGTCTGCTTAATCTACTTCTGTAAGAGGCACGCCTCTTTGAGCTTTTACAAAAGTAGGTAAAGTTCACTGACAGTGCTGACACGCCTCGCCAACCAACACTCTAACCGGAATGCGTACGATAAGCCTATGCATGGCATTATCACCAATATTTTCTAAAACCAGAACAGACATACAAATGTCAGATCTCTGGTGCACGAATATTGTCAATATTGCCACGTACAACACTATCGGAGCCGGGATCTAGCGCGCTTTTTCTGCCTTAGTACAACACCTACATGACATGAATATACAGGACTGACATGAATAACTTTTATACCACAGGCAAACAGATGGGTCAAAAACATGGAAAGAGATAATGGTTTGATGATCACGAAACTTAATGATCATAGTTTTCTTCGAATACTGGAAAATTGTATTCGACTTGGTTGGCCGATGCTTATTGAGGATCTTGGAGAAACCCTTGAAGCTACGTTGGCGCCTGTACTATTGAAACAAACGTTTTTGCAGGTAAATGTTAAAAATATCTGAAGTAAATAAGTAATTAACATTAATAACAATTTGTAATATCAAGGCAGCCCATTGATCTGCCTCTTTACGCACCGGCCTTAAGAAGTGCAGATTGTAATTGAAGGGAATCACGTGAAGAGAAACGATATTTTGAATCGGTATGTTCTGACGATGATTCTCTCCAGTGTATGAAAACTCTGCCAGGCACACCTTATTCGGGATTGAAATGGGAGAACGTACGAGTGTAACTAAGTTGAAGAGTTCTCCGGAATACTTGCCGCAGTAAATTTAGTAAAACGCAGTCAAGAAAGCTATTGACGCTGCACGAGGCTCTAGGCTTATTGTCTTATCTTTTCTAAATCTATACTTTTTTAATATTATAAAGCTGAAGAGTTTGTTTGTTTGTTAGTTTGGTTGAACGTGCTAATCTCAGGAGCTACTAGTCGGATTTGAAAAATTCTTTTTGTGTTAGATTGCCCATATATCGAGGAAGGCTATATATCATTACGCTACTACACTGGGGAGCAGAGCAGGGTGAAGAACCGCCTTACCTTATTCAGAACTCTTAGTACCCTCTAGGCCAATACAGTTCTCTATATAGTTTTTATTATTGATCTCACGATGAACATCAATGTCCTTCAACGGTATTGGGGCATTCTGAAGAGGGGGTATATGTACATTTAAAGCGACAAATTTCCCTTTCCCACGTCTGAAAGGGAAATTTGTCGCTTTCCGCCCGTCCAGCGGCAGGGCGGACCAACATTAAAGAAAACAGAGCAACTCTTGGCTTATTTTGATTGACATTGACCTAAACCACATTTCTCAATGGGGTTCATACTCGTATTCGTATATGTGCATTTAAAGCGACAAATTTCCCTTTCAGACGTGGGAAAGGGAAATCTAGAACATTCTGAACAGAAGAATCAGTTCCTTATTGCAGGGATGCATTTGTATTCACAGATATTTGCGCTCAGGATATTATAAAAACTTTTAAAAGTATTGAAAGTAAGAAAACCGCGGATCTTTGGGGATTATCAGTCAAAACTGCATCATGTATCATTAAGGTCATTGCGCCGCACCTAGCAAATGTGTTTAATGACTGTGTTTCCAGTGGCATATTTCCTGATTTAATGAAACACAGCAAAGTCATACCCTTGTTCAAGGCTGGCAGCGCTACAGACCCGTCTAATTTCCGACCAGTGTCAGTGCTGCCAACATTGAGCAAAGTATTTGAAAAAATAATTTTGAATCAAATGCTATCCCATTTTGATATTCATAAAATATTTCATACAAAACAGTTTGGTCGAAAGGGCGAAAGGGCGCTCAACTTCCGATGCTGGTGTTGAGTTATAAAAATGTTCTCATGAAGCCTGGGAAGACAAGCAAGATGCATTAGGTATATTCTGCGATCTATCCAAGGCTTTTGATTGCGTTCAACATGAAACATTGTGCAAAAAATTACATCACTATGGAATAAGAGGCAAATCTCTCGACCTTCTGCCTTCATATTTGAAGAATAGAATACGAAGGGTCGATATTAATGGTACACGTTCTGTAGGATCCAAGGTTACAATGGGTGTGCCACAAGATGGGCCATTCTTGTTCCTCATTTATATTAATGACATTTTATGTAGGGGACAGGAATAGGATTGTTTTGTTTGCAGATGATACCTCATTGATTTTTAAAATTAGAAGACAATTAGATAATTATGACGATGTAAACAATGCAATCATGAGAGTAGTTCATTGGTTCAGCTCAAATAATCTTTGCCTAAATGAAAACAAAACTAAATGTATTAAATTTACTCTACCAAATGTAAAACAAGTTACGGCCAATGTTCAACTTAATGGACAAGTGTTAGAGTTTGTGGAATCAACTGTGTTCCTTGGTATAACTATTGATGCCAATTTGAAGTGGGGGCCCCACTGCAAATTGGCATAGCAAAGACGGCCCATAGACGGCACATAGAAAAGACGGCCTCTAGGTTAAGTTCGGCTGCATACGCTGTAAAAAAGATCAGGACTCTAACAGATGTAGATACGGCTAGAATGGTTTACTTCAGCTATTTTCATAGTATTATGTCTTACGGTATTCTCCTTTGGGGGAGTGCTGCAGATGTAAATAACATTTTTGTTCTTCAAAAGCGGGCTGTACGCGCTATATATAATTTGGGCACCAGAGTCTCCCTCCAAGAAAAAATCAAAGAAGTAAATATTCTAACCGTACCATCACAATACATTTTTGCCAATCTTATGTATGTCCAGAAAAATCTATCACAGTTTACTAAACTCTGTGATATACATAATATAAACATTAGACATAAAAACAATCTTTTAGTTCACCACAGTCGGCTGCATAAGATTGGCGATTCTTTCCAGGGTAACTGTATACGCTTTTACAACAAGCTTCCCTGTGACCTGAGAAATTTACCATTAAATAAATTTAAAAAGTTTATTAAAAGAAAGCTTTGTGAAAAAGGTTATTAATCTATTCAAGACTATTTACAGGACAGGGATGCCTGGAAATGATCTGCTGGCAAATAAAATATTAGTCATAATATATTAAATTGTAAATAGGCCATCAAAAAAAAGCCTTCCTAAGTTTCTTGTCGGTTCTTCTCAGGTGGGCCGCGTTTCGAACTGGTGGTCACTTTAAATATACAATTTTTTTCTTTAGTTTTAGTGTATGACATTTTGTAAGCGCCGTTGAAATGGTCTATGCAAAATAAAGACATTTTTATTTTTTATTATATTTTATTTTATAAAATCTTGAATCCAAACTTTATGTTAAATTCTAAATTTTTAAAATGTAATATTTAACATAAAGTTTGGATAAAAGATAGTTTAAAACTTTAAAAAAAAAGAGCAGATAGGGATCATCTAGCTGCAAATGACTTTTTTTAAATGTCTTTACATTGAATTTAAGTTTAATTTATTTAAATCATTATTAGGCTGGCAGACTCCTTATTCGTCTCGGAGACAGCGACATCGAGTATGATTTGAACTTCCGACTATACTTAACAACGAAGCTAGCGAATCCCCACTATCTCCCTGAGATATGTATACAAGTAACTTTGGTCAACTTCACCGTTACCCTGTCCGGCCTTGAGGATCAGTTACTGGCGTAAGCACTATTTAAGATGTATTTAGATTATTTTTGAATTGATCACCATAGCCTACGCTTGGAATACCAGATCTGGTGGTAATAATAGTAGATTTTTAAAGGTAGGTAGTAGATTTTTTCGTCTGCCACCACAGTGGTATAAAAAAAGATTTATTGATATTAATACAGTTACATATTGAAAGTACCCAAGTATATTACCTATGTTTTCGGCCTTTATGCACAAATCTAAAAATATAATAATATTATTATCCTAGAAATATTCTAGAAATCTACCACTAGAGTAGCAGCTACAAGGACGAGCCAGTTTCTTATTAATTTCTAATATCAGGGACGTCGTAAGACTGGAGCGTCCAGACTTGGAAGTCTTGCGATCCGAGCTGATTGTACGCATCAACGCCGACAAGGCGACATTATTGGAGATCGAAGACAAGATCCTGAGACTTCTGTACGCTTCCACTGGAAACATTTTAGATGACGAAGAACTTATAGAAACGCTAAACGAAAGTAAAGTAAGACCACGAAATAACTTTTACCACATTGTTTCAACTAAAAATCATTATCCTTATAATATATTCACCTACTTATAATATCATTATTATTTTTTTTGGAAGTCCAGGCAAAGTTGAACGGTTAGAAAGTAGTAAGTAGGTATGTGAAAATGTTGAGAAACATTTTTCGTAAATTCGTAAAATTTAATAATAAAAAAAAAAAAAAAAAAGTACTCGGATACCCAGACGTGCGTGTATGAAGCGATTGATGAATCTCGAAGAAGCGAAAGAAGTATGCATGGATCGCGAAACCTGGCGATCTGTCCTCTCTGACTACCCCGTCAGGGATACAGCGTGAAGATAGTTAGTTTTTTTTTTTACTTTCTCATACAAACTGTTGCTACCTGTCAAATATTTGTCGTATAATTATAAAGCTGTATACTATATTTCACTATTACCCAAGATATTGAAACATTAATGACAAAATGAATCGTCGTCGAAATTTCGACCAGAATTCCAGGCAGCTTCAAGGAGTTTCAAAGTAAGTTAAGGTCGAAGATACGGGCGCAATTACTTAAATAATGTAATTCAATTTAAACAGGAAACCTCGGAAATAATAAATGCTCGCCTTGAAGAGACTGAAGCTACTGAAGTGAGCATTTCATTTGCAAGAGAAAAGTACCGTACGGTTGCAACAAGAGGCGCTGTCTTATATTTTGCTGTAGCACAATTGGCTGATATTGATCCTATGTACCAATTCTCATTGAAGTATTTCAACCAGGTAGGTGTAGAAGGATAGCATGAATTATCATAACGCTTGATGGAAATTCTACATTTTACATTGTGGCAAGGTCTCATATAATAATGTCAGATAAGATTGTCAGGGTCGGCAGAGCAATTGACCGTATTTCTTTAGGATACTTTTATGCAGATGGAGTAATATATAAAAATAAGTAAATTTGACGTTAATACATACATACAAACATGTTCTCACGCCTGTATTCTCAAAGGGGTAGGCAAAGGTACTATGCGCCCCCATATAACCCTGTGCATTTTTGTCACACGTACCTAACCGGTCGTGAGCCCATTGCCGTGTTAAAATTGACTGGTGCAAATTGTGGAGACTGCTATTAAAATTTTACAATGTGTATAGCCTTGATTTGGCTTAACGACTGCCATGCCTTCTGAGGCTTGGCAACGTTCGTTAATGTAAATGCTACAAAGCGGTCACCTATCCGAGGACCAGACTTAATAAAATTTGCTCGTTTACAAAACAATAAGTTAGCGGAGTTACGAGCACTTGAACTTTTAAAAGAGCTTAGTATTTGACATTGTTGAACCTCTACTCGTATTACCGGAATCCACAATTTAACCCATAGTTCGGATTACTATGTCCATTCTGATGTGGTTTAGTATCCATCTCTCCCAGTAAGTTACTATTGAGAATTTTGATTAAATAATTACCCAGAAGTAAACAGTACCTAATGTATTGCAGGTGTTCAACCAAGTAATTGAGAAATCTGAAAAAAGTGACAATTTGGAAACACGATTGGAAATTTTGCGACGGGCAATCACACTCTCCGTGTACCAGAACGTATCCAGGGGACTGTTTGAAAGACACAAGCTGGTTTTCAGCTTCCTTTTAAATATGGCCGTATACCTACATGCGGGTCATGTGGATGCTGACCAATTTAACTTTGTACTACGAGGTCCTTCTGGCACTAAAGTGGTAATTAATTCTATTATTCTAACTTGTCGTAGGTCTCAATACACCTCCATTAGGGCAGAAAGGTAGCCGAGGAGTTTGTGGGTATTCCCAGCACCATCACGATCATGTGTTGGACGACCCCAACACAAGCCCATTGCTAGCCAGCAGTAGGTAGTCTATAAGCGGATCTCTCCTCGTATTAAAAAAAATGTAATTAATGGATCAATTGACATTTCTCCTCAGCCTTAATTTATATCATACTAACTATTCGTCTTCTTTGTTGGTCTCTGCCTGTAGATTTCCACCGGTACATGACCAGGATGGGTAGGTAGTAGTAGTAGATTTCTATTAAAAAAGTACTTGCGGTAAATGCCTTCCTTAGCGATGTAATAATAGTGGCTCATCTCTGAAGCTCAAACAACCTTTAAAACATTAACTCTGTATAGACTTTAGCTCTAGGTACTACAGGTATGGAGAATACATATAACAGCCAAAATCTTATTAGCTCCATAACGAAATGGAAATGAAACCTCATGAACAGCAATCAAATAAAATGAGCTCACTGAGCTGCATACTGCATTACTGGGAAGAGAGCATAGAAATCGTAAAAAAGGGGAAGTGCCATGTGAGAACATTTGTGTGTCTCGCCGAGTAATCATGTGCTTAAGATTATTCGCAAACGGCGTCGGACAAAGAGTGTTCTTTTGATACCCACCGCGAAGTTTGCTTATAGTAGGTACGGCCTTTTCATATTAAAATAAAAATTTTCGTGAGTCATGCATAATACCTAGTGTAGTTCTATTCAATAGCGGTTCTATTGCAATTGATTGATAGTCTACTAATACTATTAGATATTTCACAATCACACTACTCAAGCTGTATAGTGAATAGAGACAAAATAGCTGTAAGTTATCAAAATATTAATATAGACCACCAAAAAGATAAATTAAGAGCTACTTACACGGCGCTACACGGGTTAATAACATTCTATCGGCCTGCCGTTAGAATTCTATTGAAGCGCAATTGTAATAGTAGACTACGAAAACTGACAGTTGTTTATGTCAGCTCTCTATTGAGCAACGATTTCTATTCTCTTCTGACGCGATTGAATTATTAGACTTGGCCCCCAGGCCTAGTGAAGGGTTTATTCGTATCTGATAAGCACTTGATTGTTGAGCATGTCGCGGTGACACAAATATTCTTTCATGGCATTTCTAATGATTTTACGATTTCTATATAAAGTAGGTATATCTAACCCGAGTACTTGGCACTAAACTCGACAGATCCCACATCCGTCCGCATAGGCGGTGATTAGGTCGAGCGCACGGACCAGGTTAAATACCTGGGATCTGTTTTTCACACGTCCAATGACATCGATTGCGATGTCAAGTCACGCATTGCTGCCGCGTGGGCCAAATGGCGGGAGATGACCGGTGTCATTTGTGACCCTAAAATGCCGATCCGGTTGAAGGGACAGGTCTACAAAACCATTATTAGACCTGTCCTTTTACATGGCAGTGAGACGTGGCCGATATTGGAGCGACACAAGCAGGAGCTGCGTGTCACGGAAATGAAGATGCTGCGGTGGATGTGTGGAGTCACGCGGATGGACCGCGTGAGGAACTCTCGCATCCGCGGCAGCCTTCACGTCCGTGACATTGCAGACAAGTTGCAAGAGTGTCGCCTTCGCTGGTATGGTCACGTCTTGCGGCAACCGCCGGGCTACGTAGGTAACAAATGTCTGGCCATGTCAGCCCCGCCGGGTCCCGGTAAGAGGGGAAGACCCAAGAAGTGCTGGCTTGACGTCGTAAGGGATGACATGCGTGCCAATGGTCTCACTACAGGGGATGCCGACGACCGTGCGAAGTGGAGGAGAAAATGTAGAAAAGCGAACCCCGGGCGTCGCAAGACGCAACTGGGACAGACGCTCGGATGATGATGATGATCTAACCCAAAAAGATATTTAAATATTGTAATAGTCGCAATCTGTGGTATTGTGTGTCATAAAAAATAAGTTTACTTCCCTTTAGGTACCGAAAAAGAAACCACATCTTGAAACTATGACCGATGTTATGTGGCTGAGTGTCAATCATTTAGAAGAGACTGATGAAAGTTTCACTGGAATTCTTGCAGACTGCATGAAGAAGATGAAAATTACTCTTGGCTCTTTCAGTGTGGTAAGTTTTTAAGACTGCCTACCTAATGATCCTTAATATGGTAACTAATATGCTAACGAAAATTGTTAGCGATGTAAGAGATTGTATTTTCTCATATTAGTTGTTACTTATCTGCTACCATCTATCATGTTTTTTTAAATAAGATACTTTTTCACCAAAACAATGAAATTAATACACGAGGCAAGTACCAAAACGATTATTTCTAGCTTAAAACTAGATACATAATAGTTTTCGTTTGCACTCGAGGATGAAACCTTAAAATTTCATAGATTGCATCTTCGGTATGCCTTATATCTAATTTATTACCTCATAATATTACTTACGTAGGTACTTATACCCACTTGACTATTAAGGGGACCATCTACTTATTAAGGGAAAATTTGTGGCTCCGCGGTCTCAGTGTTCTGTAAACGATCACCGAGTTACGCAACTTTCACTATGGCTGGTCCTCGGATGGGTGACCACTTTGTGGCATTTACATTTGCGAGCGTTTCCGTGCTTCGGAAGGCACGTTAAGCCGTTGGTCCCGGTTTCCAGTAAAATGGCAGTCCTTAAGCCTGGTTGAAGGCCTTATGGGCGGATTGAAAATTTCAACAGCAGGTAGCCACAACCTGCATCTGTCTATTTCAACACGGCAATGGGCTCACCACCTATAACGTGGGACAGGAATCCACACGGTGAAAAGTGGGCATATAGTATGCCTCTGCCACCCCTTCGGAGATAAGGCGTGACGGATATTTAAGGGAAAATTGATATAGCTAAGTAATCACGATAGGGAACACTTGAAATTACAGACTTTTTTATTTAATTAAATTACTCATGTTTCATTCAGGTAATTCATATAGATGTTGACAATAATGAGGAACCTTTAATAAACTGGAATGAAAAGCTTACAAATTTTGAAAAATTAATATTCATAAAGTGTCTTAAGGAGGAAAAGTTGGTATTCGCAATTGCACAGTACGTCGCCTGTACCCTGGGTTCCGTGTTTATAGAAAGTCCCACAGTACAACTCAACACATTGTAAGTATACTTGATAATTTTCTAATTTTTTTATTGCTGTCACTCTCTGTGAAACTTGTTGGCTGATGATGATGATGATGGAACATAGACAAAGGTAATACTCGAATACATAGTCCATCTTCCTGGGCAAGCCTTTAGAATCAATTTAAGTATATTCGGTTCGGGGCCTGTCAGGACAATAGGTACCTACCTACGGTTTGCATGCCTCTATTTGCCCGCATCTACTACTACCACAGCCGCAAGATAATAGGTTTTCTCTCTTTATACTGTGCTACTACTTACTAACTTTAGGCGTGATGGATATTTATTTATTTTTTTATTTTTTACTACTTACTAATGACCAAATATAGCCAAAGTTGCTTAACGTAGTGATCGTTTACTAAACACTGAGTTAGCGTGGCAAAAGGGGGACGAACGCTTCAAATGCTTACAGAAGTAAATTAAAACATTTTTCCATACTAGTGTGTCCTATTGCTTTTAACAAGAGTGAACGAAAAATAGTTCCACAAATAATTTTATTTTATTTATCTATCACGCCTTATCCCCGAAGGGGTGGCCGAGGCATACATATTGTATGCCCCTTTTCACCATGTGTATTCCTGTCCCACGTAATAGGTGGTAAGCCCATTGCCGTGTTGAAATAGACAGACGCAGGTTGTGACTACCTGCTGTTGAAAATTTTCAAGACGCCCATAAGGCCCTCAACTTGACTTAACAACTGCCATGTTACTGGCAACCGGGACCAACGGTTTAACTTGCCATCTGAAGCACGGAAACGCTCGCTAATGTAAATGCTACAGAGTGGTCACCCATCCGAGGACCAGCCATAGTGAAAGTTGCGTAACTCAGTGGTCGTTTACAGAACACTGAGACCGCGGGGCTACGAGCGCTTCTACTTCTCACGAGTGCTACAAAAAATAAACGTTTTAAGTTTCAATACGTGCTAACAGATCAAGAAACAACTGACATGTGAGGTTTTATCCATAGATTCATTTTTACAAGTCATACGTTCCAAACTGTCTTTCGTCCTAAGTAATTTTGTGATAGGCTTTTTGACCGTAATGAAGCCTTGAAGATTGTAATGAAGGAGTGGTTAGAGAGTCATTACGTTGTCTCTGCACAGGCTTGCTGAATCGTTAAGCTGGGTCCTCCTCCTTTCCGTTACAGCGTCGCGATCCAAGAACTCTGGACGCAGATAAACATAGACGGTATCTCCGTCTCTCGTAGTTTTGATCATCGTTCTTACCATGCCTCTTGTTTTATGTCTCTATTAAAATAGTTTATATTTCCGTGTTCCCAAAGAATTTCCCTGACTCTATATCCATTGATAACTTTCGAGGTTTTATTGTTAACCCACTGCATTCTTAAATTTATTGCGCATTCGGATGTTACGGAAGGTGTGACATGCGTGTATCGTATCGTATCACCTTTGAAACGGGAGAAAATCAGACTGGAGCGTACGCCGCCGATCACGACGCCGAACCACCGTATCGTACCAAACAGGCGTCCACAGTAGCGATCTTGGATCGCGACGCTGATACGGAATGGAGGACAGTACAAACGAAAGAATATATCCGAATTCAGCTTTAGTTGTTATTCCGTGAACGTCCACTCTGTTTTTAACTTTGTCCATTTTGACTCGGTTAAGAGTGCGTGTTGTGTGATGTGCGCAAGTTCAAATACAAACTTGTTCAAAAATTCTCTTGACTTCTATCGAATTTATCGAAATCCTCAGTTACCTATGTGTAATTGGAATTCAATTTTACCTCATAATGAGCATTTTACATATTAAAACTCTGATTTTAATCATATATATTTTATTAATGGCTTATATATCCACATAAATGCATATACACATCTTTTCATAAAACTACAATATTCAATAAAACCGTTGCTCACAACAATGCAACGCACCATTGTTCACAACAATAGTGATTGATATACTTATCATTATTATAAACATTTTTATTGAAATTCAGATCAATGCATCAGATAAATTGATTTTGGCCGAGATATCTCTTAAATCCTATGTTTATAACAATAATTAATTCTATTATAACATCTAAACATTCATAATGATAAACACAGAATTAATTTAGTTAGGGTGAGATAGCTTATTTTTATTTCACTGTTTAATAACTTTTTTTTTCTTTCGTTTTTAGTAAAGAGTCCAGACAGCGCGCGATTCACAATTTTTAGATAGCTATTTAATCGATCGACAATTTGACATGCATTTTTATGGAATTTTCAGTCCGTGATAGATGTCGATTTCTAAGAACTTTCACAGATGTGACAAGAGATATATTGATTGAATTACTTGTTAGAAGATACTGTACCGGGTCGCTACGGGTCTCTGAATCGCTCTGCAGGACGGAGTGTTTGATCGAGTTTTTAACTAATTTTAAAACGCTTACTATTATAAGATTTACTTTTAATTCAGTTTAGCATGCGATGTTGAACGTGAGCATTTTTTAACCTTGTAATTTTCAAGTCTTTTAAAACGATTTAAATTACTAAATTCATATGTCTTGTATAGTTACTCTCTTAAATTAAAAAAAAACGTTAGGTTAGCTTTTAAAAACAATCTATAATCAAGGAATAAACCTAATTAAAAGTTTAGAAACAATATGATTGTTATATTAACATAATTACCGCCTTATAAACGAAACAGATGCATACTTATTACATAAGCATGAATAGACATTTTTAAATATATTTTATTTGTATTTTTTGATAAATTTATAAACTTTTCAGTCTATATCACTATATGTCATCATTCGAAAGCCTACTTATAAGCTCAAATCTGGTCCACACTCATTTAAGTATAGAAATTGTATACATATTTCATAATATCATTATAATATATAATATTATAACATTATAATATTTATTCATATAACATTATAATATATAATATAATGTGATTTGCTAACACAGCCAAGATAGTTCGTCGTCCGCATAGTTTACCAACCTCAAGTGAACGTAGGGCAGCCATCCATCAAAATCGGAATTGTCCAAGCTACTCTGAAGTTAAAGCAACTGGATCACAGGATTTGGATGGATGGCAGCCCTTGTCATACTTTTACTACATTCCTATACAAATATGCTATGTACTTTTATCAAAATCTACGTTTTGGGTTTTGCCTAACACCTGACCTATTTACTTACCTTGTTTGTTATATTGTTTTACCTATTTACTATTAATCCTATGGCAAAATCTACCAAGGTCCTGTTCGATTCTGACTGCCGACCTTTAGGCGGAATAATTTGTCGGTGGTGGCAATGAAACAATAAGTAACTGACCAAAATATATAATACCCGAGGTTAAAGAGAAATTGTGAACAGTTTTGATAAGATAGGGAACTAGTTAAGCGGCCTATGTGTATATAATTTATTTATTTGTTTGTTAGAAATTATCTTAGGATGTCAGAATGGCGTTAGTCTCACGAAGAGATAACGGCTGGCATAAAGTTCTCTATTATCTATCTACCTAAGTAGGTAAGTATATCATTCGAATTGAGGGATATTTCTGCACGATGATAGGTTAGTTCAACTTCGCTTTGTAAAGTCGCACTTTAACCTGGGGACCCTGGTCTCCGGAATCGGACATAGCTAGCTCTAACGATTAGAAGATTGTGATGAAGATACAATGTAGTTAAACTTACATTAAAATCTTAGTCAAATATCGTTTACAGACACCAATACATCAATATTTAAGTATTTTTTTAATATGTTTAAACTCTTTATTTGCCTATAGTTATGACAATAATGGTTGTGTTGATTTTGATCGAATGTACAATATTTAAATAGTTTATATCTACCACAACATTCAGAAATAACTACTACCTACCTAAATATTTTATGTACTATGGTGATTTAACTGCCTACTTTTTTAAATGCCTAATAAACTTAATAGAAGGCGCGCCTCTATTTAAAATATGCATGAAATAAGTTGGTTGGTTTGTCTATCATATCATATTAACATAACTAGTAACATTTCCTGTGCCACTTCGTTGTACGTCAGCGTGTGTCACTACATTTCGCCCCTTTCGCAAAATATTTCTTGCACAAAATGTCTCTTTCGCAAAATGTCCCTGTTGGAAATCGTCCCCTACTCGCAGAATGTCCATTGTGTATGAAATGTGGGTGTATCAATACACCTCTGCCGTATAAAATGAGTGAAAATGAGACAAAACGACCCTTTACAAGTAATTGAAGTTAAAACTTCGATGTACGCCCTTTTCATTATATTACAAGTTTATTCCACTCCATCGTCTATGACTGCCAATCTCATTAACTTTGCATATGCTACAATGATAAAAAAATTAAACAAGTACGAAAACAAACCTTTTTCTCGGAAGGGACATTATGCGCCTAGGGGTCATTTTGCGAAAGAGGACATTACGCGAAAAAGCACAAGATGAACATGTTGAAGAAATCTGTTCGCAGTTATAGAAATGTAAATAACTACGTCGATGTTTAGAAACTGTTTTAAGAGAATGGGCTTGATGAATGAAGTACCCGAACCGGACACATTTTAATGTGAATTATTCAATGAAACCTATTTTATTTAAATATCAAAATAACATTAATCAAAATTACGTTTAAAAATGCTAAATATTTAAAACGATTGCAACAAATTATTGTGTTCAGTTAAAACTACAAAAGTGCCATTTAGACGGAGGGGACGGGATTCCTATCTACGGCGTTTTTCCCTTCCATCCGGTTGTATGTTGCCTGCGAACCTGGGTGAATAAGACTAGATTTACCCATTAGCCCAGGTTGCCAGGGGTTGGCGACCTGGGCAATGGGTGGACAATGGATAATTCACCAAACAGTGTAACAAGACGAACGTGGGAACACGTCACGCCACTACCATGAGCCTGCTCCTGCTAAAGTGACCACTAGCTTATAGAGTCGCCCACAGAGTCACGCTTATGGTGGACAGATATCATTCTGGAATATCCGACGCCCAGTAAGTCTTCTATGGGAGAGTACCAATTTGCTCGCGTTCCTTCTCCGCCACCACTTTCCATCTACGGTTCTATGTAAAAATATAAAGAATTCAAAATCCACAAACGTAATTGCGGATTTCTATGTCGTGGTTGATAATAACTTCCCCATCCAAATTATATAAGCTGTCCTTGAGAATTTCTGGAATGTGTGTGAAGACTAAGTTTGGGATTTTAAAACATAACTACACACAGATAAGATTTTTGAACCGTTCGACCTATTAAACAAAACTTGTTTCATTCCAATGGTTACTTTTTAATATTATACAATATTGTAATCAGTTGAGTAATAATCGCAAACAACAATATTTTTACCATTTCATTCCGTTGTGTAAAACTGTTGTAGAAGGTCATAGTTTCTTGCAAAGTATTTGGTTCAAGTCTGCATGTGCGGTAAAATTAAGTACTCGCCCGCAATTACAAATGATAAACTCTCCGTCCAAATGGGTCTTTACTTTTTGAATTATCCTTAATACGTAATTTTATATCAATAAAGATAAAAGCATAAAAGCTTTATTATTGATTAAAGATATTATATCTGCTATTCTGCCGTCAAAAAAACTGGCTAGTGCGTGTCGGGCCGCGTGCAATGTAAGATTCCGCAGCTGTAATTGTGTACTAAATTTTTTACTTCAGAAAAACTTTTTGCCAAGTCCATAGTCTCTGTCAAACGCTAAATAACTAAATAGCATTACCAATTTATGTGATGTGGGGGAGGTACCCTAAAAATTATTCTTTCTATATTTTGTATTTCAATTTTTTTTTTCTGCGAGAGTATACGTAAGTATATTCATGCCAATGGCGGTACAATTTCTGCTGTATAAATTAAAATTGTCGTTAAGCAAACAACAGCTTTCTATACTACGGCGGGCGGATGGACATAGCGAACTAAAGAGTTAACTGAAGGGTTTCTTGAATACTACCGAATCCCAAAAGTAACATTTAACAACAATCTGCTACTATACATTGTCAACAACATCTGCTACTATTTTAAAACAAAATATCACTAAATAGTTTAATAACAGAATGGCCTTTTTTGCATGTGATACAGTAATGGAAGCGTTTTCTCAACTGTCACGAATGTCATAAATCAATTATGACTTGCACCCCTTTTTGGTGCTGTAGGATGCCCGACGCTAGACAACGACACTAGGATCCCAAGCATACTTGATCTTATGAGATCCGAGATCATTAAGAACGCGCATATCTTCATTGGGGATCGTGAAATTCAGAGAGATGTTCTGCTTAATATGCTTAGGGTTAGTGGACTTGGGAATGACTGCAACGTCCTGCTGCAGAGCCCACGCTAACAATACTTGTGAATTGGACACTTCTAACTTAGCAGCTATTTTAGTTACTGCAGGGTGTCGCAACAGCGCGTCATTGTTAGCAGATGTCCCGCCAAGAGAACAATATGCTTGTAAGAGAATTTCATTCTCTTTGCAATACTCAAGTAGCTCGGTTTGATAGAAGAAGGGGTGCCATTCCACCTGCGAAATTTAAATAAATTCAAATCATATATAAGTCAATAAATTATAAATTAATTTGTAAATAGTGTATAACATACTTGGTTCACGGCAGGTACAACCCCATGATTACTTTTCATCAATTGCTGCAAGTGTTTGACAGTATAATTGGAAACGCCAATGGCATTTACTATGCCATTATCATATAATTCCACCAGACTAGCCCATGTTGCGCTACGGATCTCGGTATTCCGTTTATCGTCACATGACAATTTGGCCATGCCAGGGAAATGAATCAAGTACAGATCAACATAATCCATTCCCAGATTATCAAGAGAATTTTTATAGGCCCTCTTGACCACCTCAATTGCGCCATGATCCGAAGGTGCTGCAAATTATGAAAAAAATGATAAATAAATAAATATTAAATAAATATTAAATAAATATTGTGGGACACTTTTCACACAGCGCCATCTAGCCCAAAGTAAGCTAATATTAGCTTGTGTTATGGGATCAAGATAACTGATAAACATACTTATATATTTCTAAATACATACATATTATAGATAAATAACACCCAGACACAGAATAAACCATCGTGCTCATCACACAAAGTTTTATCCTGGGTGGGAATCGAACCCACGACCTCTTGCGTAGCAGTCGGATGCACTCCCACCGCGCCACAGAGGCAGTAAATAGGAATGGTATTCAAACATTTAAGTTTTGAAAAGCTAAAAACATACTCGTTTGTATCTATTAATGTATACTCGTACAATGCGTAGATATATTTAAAAAGAAAAAGTATATTAATGTCTGTACTGTAGAATTATAATTACATTATAATAAATAACACTCATGAAACAACTCATTTTAGGCAAATAATAATAAATAAATTTGAGAAACAGTAAAATCTACATATTTATGTATTTATCCTTAACCTTACATTCCCGGGCCTAAAAGCCCAATACAGGAAAAATATACAATATAACAAAAAAGTTTTTATGCATTTTTAATGCCAATATTTCATCGTCTTTCCCGTATGTATTATTCCAAATTTGAATTTTAGAATTTAAAATAAAGTACAAAAGCCGAGCTTACAGCTACTATAAACTTTACACATATTACAAAAGGAAGGTAAGGAATATTTACAAACTTATATCAAAAATAAAAAATAAAGCCGAGCTTGGTCACTGATTTGAAAAAAATAATGACTGTTGAAAGTTGCTTTTGAAGCAATTTAATGTCGATTTGGTTTGAATTTTCGCAATTGTTGTTAACCAAAGTTTAGTTTAGTTATTTTCTATAATTTGAACCGTTTTTGGCTATAAAATTATGGAACTTCACCTGAAGTAGCCGCGCACGCTGTAGCACTTCTTCAATCTGGGCTAAGTCAGCGAGATGTAAGTTCACAACTTCAAATAAGTCGTTCCGCTGTTCAAAGAGTGTACCACCGATACCTGGAGACTGGCGGCTTCGTTCGGCGAACAGGAGGACCTCGTTACCGAGTGACAACGGCGAGACAAGATCAATACATTGTCACTACTAGCTTACGAAATCGACGCCTTAACTCTGTTCAGATACAAGAACAGCTCAGGGACTTTCACGGAGTGGCTGTAAGTGCTCGGACCGTTAGAAGGCGACTCAATGAACGTGGTTTAAAGCCCCATAAGCCAGCCAATGGACCCAAATTGACACGAGCACACCGAATAGCCCGTCTAGAGTTTGCGCGCGAACATCTAATTGGACTCGACATCAATTAAGCCAGGTTCTCTTCACAAATGAGTCCAAGATAATGCTATACGGTAATGACGGAAGGAGTAAGGTGTACCGAAGACAGAACGAGCGTTTCGCGCAATGCTGTATTGACGAGAAAGTGAGTTATGGTGGAGGATCATGGACAGTCTGGGGAGGAATCTCTATGGAAGGCAAAACTGAGGTAGTGACGGGACCACGACTGCCGCCCCTAGATGGCAATAGATACATTCGCCAATGTTTGGAGAACCACGTGATGCCATATGCTGGATTTATTGGCCAAGATTTCGTTTTAATGCATGATAATGCAAGGGCCCATACTGCGGGAATCGTCAGGGAGTACTTAAATGACATTGGTATCACTGTTATGAGATGGCCAGCGCGAAGTCCTGATATGAATCCTATAGAGCATCTATGGGATGAGCTAAATAGGCGTGTTCGAGCTCATCATCCTGCCCCGCAAACCATGCAGGAGCTCAAAAATGTAATTTTGGAAGAATGGGAGGAGATTCCTCAACATGTCATAACTACATTGATTAATTCTATGCCAAACCATATGAGAGCTGTCATAAATGCACTGGGAGGCAATACAAGTTACTAAACAAACATTTCATGTAAAACATGTCTTTATATAAAAATCGATTAGATTTTTTTCCTTGAAAAAAGCAAATATGGACTTGTTTCAACGTAACTCGACTTTTTTAATAAACTGTAGTTCAAATTTAGAACAGTGGCACTCTAAATGAATGCTGAGTATACCAGCTCCAAAACTGCATCAAAACATTTTCCTTCTACATACATCTTTTATAAGTTACAGTACTCCAAACCAAAAAAATCAAGGTGGCTCGATTTAGGTGTCCGGGAGTGTATAATAGTTAGTATATTTATTTGTTCTGAGCTATTTTGTATGTGTGTTTATTTAGTTCTTATCTGCCTTTAAGTTACACACTTTTACTTTTCCTACTTATTCACGTTCTCTTCTCGCCGGTCTGCTGGCAGATATCTCTTATAGAAATAAGCAGTACCATTGTACCTATGACTCCTCATATTGTAAGTGTTGTATTCTTAGTGTGTACATATAAATAAATAAATTAAAAAGTACTTACAAAGTTTAGTGGTGATAAAGATGTCTTCTCTCTCAAGATCATGTTTAGGAAGCAATGTTTTAAATGCATTTTTCAAATGCGCTTCATTATGGTACACAGCTGCCGTATCTGCGGGTCAAAAATTAGTTCATTGTAGCACATTACAAGTAGTTGCTAAACAAACAGGGTATAATATGTTTTGAAACATACCAAACATACGATATCCAGCTGAAAGCGCTTCATCAACCACTTTCATTATAACATCTCCACATCTTATTCTGTAGGTCCCAACTGAAACAAAAAATATATTTTGTTCTCAAGTTTTTTACTTACTGGAATACTAGCTGTGTTACTCGACTTCGCTCGTGACAGACTTCAACCTCCTATTGACAAATGCATATCCATTAACTGCTTATCAAATATTGTATGGATGTCTGCTCGATTTGTTGATATTAAGATTACTGCTCCGGTCCCCTTGCCAGCAGCGTGATGATATATAGCTTATATCCTTCCTCAATAAACGAACTGTCAAAAATATGCATCTATCTATCTGTTTTTAAAATGTAGCAAATAATGCTCATACTTTAGTCCTAATCGTTTTTAAAATCACTAAAATATTTAACCACGACTTTAGTGATGATTCGATACCATGAAAGTATCGATACCTACTTAAATGAGTAGTACTCAAATCATCTTGCGATACTACTCATAACGAGAACTGAAAAGTATCGATACCTACTCATATCGATACTTTTGTTTTTTTTTATGCAAACTATGAAGCATGTTATTGTATTGTATTATTGTAAGAAAATTTAAGTCTACTATTTTATACATGACTAGAGGACGCCCGCGGTTTCGCCTGGATGGTAAAGTTTTCATAACCCGTTTTCCCATAATAGATAGATAATTCTTTATTGCACACCATTACATACAGTATTTACAGGACTTAAAACTACAAGTGAGAGTACAATGGGCGGTCTTATCGCTAAAAGCGATTTCTTCCAGACAACCGTTGGTCCCGGTTGCCAGTAAAATGGCAGTCGTTAAGCCTGGTTGAAGGCCTTATAGGCGGCTTAATAAATTTCAACAGCAGGTAGCCACAACCTGCGTCTGTCTATTTAAACACGGCAATGGGCTCACCACCTATTACGTGGGACAGAAATCCACACGGTGAAAAATGGGCATATAATATGCCTCTGCCACCCCTTCGGGGATAAGGCGTGATGAATATACATGGAAAGAGATGATCAGGAAAACAAAGAAAGAGGTAGTTGATGGCGTACTTACATAATATATAACTACAGATTAGTATGATAGCGAGGATAATAGTTAAGTTGTACTCAATAAAGAAATATAGAAATAAAAGAAACAAGAAATACTACAAGTAAAACTTAGTTAGAGGACAAAAAGTGGTTTTTAACCTTGTCCTTAAAGATAGCAAGTGACTTTGCGCGACGTATATCTAATGGCAGCGCATTCCACAATCGTATTGCCAAGACAGTATAGGATTTTCCTAAGAATGTTGTGGAATGTGACGGCATTTTGAGTCTCAGATTCTCCGATGATCTTAAGCACTTCGAATGACTATCATGAAGGAATTCAAAACGTCCTTTGAGATAGGTAGTAATCATATCCTTCATAGCCTATTTTTATTATGGGATCAAGATTAACACATTGTGTTTATCCAGTGTGTCAACAGCCTCTACAAGTAGGTGAATAATTCCATAAAAAACACACCGTTTCATACAAACTGCAACTAGGGTTTGAATTTTCAAAAATCCTTTCTTAGTGCACACCTACGTCACTTATGATATATTTCTGCACAATTTCATGGTTTTAGACCTAGTGGTTTCAGCTGTGCATTGTTCGATCAGTACGTCAGTTTCTGCTTTGGTATAAAAAGATTATTTAATTTAGTTAGTTTAATCATCATCATCATCCGAGCGTCTGTCCCAGTTGCGTCCCGCGACGCCCGGGGTCCGCTTTCCTACATTTTCTCCTCCACTTCGCAAGGTCATCGGCATACCCTGTAGTGAGACCATTGGCACGCATGTCATCCCTTACGACGTCAAGCCAGCACTTCTTGGGTCTTCCCCTCTTACCGGAACCCGGCGGGGCTGACATGGCCAGACATACCTACGTAGCCCGGCGGTTGCCGCAAGACGTGACCATACCAGCGAAGGCGACACTCTTGCAACTTGTCTGCAATGTCACGGACGTGAAGGCTGCCGCGGATGCGAGAGTTCCTCACGCGGTCCATCCGCGTGACTCCACACATCCACCGCAGCATCTTCATTTCCGTGACACGCAGCTCCTGCTTGTGTCGCTCCAATATCGGCCACGTCTCACTGCCATGTAAGAACAGGTCTAATAATGGTTTTGTAGACCTGTCCCTTCAACCGGATCGGCATTTTAGGGTCACAAATGACACCGGTCATCTCCCGCCATTTGGCCCACGCGGCAGCAATGCGTGACTTGACATCGCAATCGATGTCACTGGACGTGTGAAAAACAACCCAGGTATTTAACCTGGTCCGTGCGCTCGACCAAATCACCGCCTATGCGGACGGATGTGGGATCTGTCGACTTTAGTGCCAAGTTCTCGGTCTTCTTCTCGTCTTAGTTAGTTTAATAAAACTGGTTTATACATCACATTCTTTTATGTTGTATATAATTAATAATTTATTGGACAAAAAAGTACTCTTTTCATAAGTTTCCCAAAGAGAGCAATTGTTGTAAATATTTAGGAGACTAAACTCTTGTAGATAATATGCGACGATTCGATACGAGTACTTTCTCCTCCTTTCGATACCAAGTAGGTATCAAATAAAATGATTCGATACCAAAAGTACTCAGTATCGAAACAAAAGTATCGAATACTTACCTGTATTTACTTGTATCGAATCATCACTACTTTAATTTAACTGAGTTGGCACCCAGTTAAAATAAAATCGGGGAGTCTCTGAGACTCTGGAAGCTAAACCTGTCCACCTCTGTCCTCGAGTGGAATGCCTTCGTAATTTTCTTGACAACGATTTCCAACAATATTATAGCAATTCATAATTGCAATGGCAAATTTACGTTGCCTTGAATATTTCCTCGTTCCACCGAAATCATAGAAAAATGCGATACCATCGATCCGAAGTGTGCAAGAAAAAAGTCATCTATAAAAATGTGGAGTCAAAAATTGATTATGATGTAGGTAAGTTGAATGCTGTGGAGATGCAGAATAAGCGTACCCATTCTGCCCACATTAATATTATTGATTATGCTTTCCCATAGGAAAACATATCAAACACAGGCAGAGCCATGATCATCCAATACTTTAGTTGGATTTAAGTCTCTGCTATTGGCACTGAACATTAGGCTTCTTCTAGGATGGGCATTGTCCCTCAAGCTGTGTGTGCACACAGCATTGTCCATCCTGTATTTTGAATTTCATGCATTAATTCAAAAATAATAATATCAAGAAAATTATTACTGGTTTATAACTTGTTGCTTTACAACATGTATACATATAGAGGACAGCAAAAATACTGACAGCAGATTTTTTATTAAATCTGTTCAGTTATTTCTACATTAATGCTGGAGTATGTCCAGCATTAATGTAGAAACAACTAAACAAAAATGTTAACTTTACTTTTTGGTTTCCTTTGTTATACACAACAAGTATTCTTTTCACAGAAAATATTCAGTCTACACTTCTGCTCTATAAATTATCTCTATCTATCTATCAACGCACAGCAAAGTTGCTGAATAAAGATTTTAACTCAAATTTAAAATGTATACAGCTTATAGGACATAGGCATCCACTAAAAAGTATTTTTGGTAACCCCCACCTGGAATTATACCAGGTTTTAAGTATTTAACGGGCGAAGCCAAGGACCATATGCTAGTAAGTTACAAAAGCCTACTCACAACCAACTGCTGGCATCGGGTTCCCGTGATTCAAAGTAAATTTCTTCGTTGTAGCTGATTCTAAATCCATTGCGGACGCCATCCTTTACACCATCGAGTAATAAACACCTGTCGCGCCAGATATCTACAATCAAAGCTAATATACCTTTTAAATGATACGTTACGCCGGGTTCAAACACTACAATACAGTAAACTATATTTGCGTAGGTAGTCCTAATCACCAGTTATCACTCGATCAATAAATGTTCCGTTCAGTTCGGAACAAACAAGAAAAACAAGCTATTTTCCTTGAACAACTAATATGCAGCACACAAGCACAGTCATACCTCGACGATCTTTTTTTTTTTAATAATTATTTAATGGCCTGGTTTCTAAGACCTTTTAGCCAAATCTTATTTTTTTATATCATATTTCTTCAATCTTATCTTCTAATTAGTCCTGTCCAGTCGATGTCGTGTCCTCATTGTCCGTCCTGGTCCTTGCCCTCAGTATAATGGTGATTCTTATACTAAGGTTGTCAGTGGACGTTTCGCGGCAAGAGAGAAAATAGCATTTCACTGCATATATATCATTGTCTTTCACTATAGCACGTTAACACAACTTTTATGTCCAAGAAACCACCACTGCCGCACATAAAACAAGATAAAAGCACTAGTTTTAGAAAATAATTTATTGCAAGCGTCCGCACTTGTCACTCTTCCCGCCAAATGTCCTACCTCGACGATCGACCGTGCGTGCCACAGACTGACAATAAAATAAAGTTATCTAGGAAGGGGAATGGAGTGGGAAATGTTCTTTATAATTTTGACAGGTCTCACGAGAATAGAGTAGCCCAATCATTTTTATGTAGCAAATCTATAGTCGATTATTACTCCAAAGAATTGTGTATCGAAAGTTATACGTTTATGCTACTTGGACAATTTTACAAAACATTACTATTTTTATTTTGATTACTATGAAAATATTTTAATAATCTAAACGATACAAGCAGTGCAGGGTACGGTCCCCCACTTATGAGCTGAAAATTTATAGTTATATGATTTTAGTCGTCATCATCATCCTCTTGCCCTTGTCCCAATTTACTTGGGGTCGGCGCAGTATGTCTAAATTCCATACTGCGAAATGTTTTGGCTTGGTTTTTATGGTCGGCCGCCAGCCTGATACCAACCCTCCTTGGGAATGCTATCGTTTGGTGGTTTGCCCGCCACCACACGGGTGCCTTTCCAAGGCATTTAGTACACCAAACCTTTACAACGGGCAGGTCGCTTTTTCACAGGGGGAGGTTCTTCTTTGGTATTAGTAGTTTTGTCTATACAATGCGTTGACGTCAGCCATAGCTATGCAATGCAATCAGCCCGCGCTCCTTATACCATGACGTCCATCGTACTAGGTTCTTCTTCCATATATATTTACGGCTCCTATAGTATCTAACGCTTTAAGAAACTGCCTCTGACCATCTCTAGTAAATCTGATCTGCCAAACTTGGGTGTTAGGAGTAAGGTGACGATCTACTTTGACAGATTATTTCTTAACTAGACGTAAGAATATATAATTTGTTAAAGGCATTTGTTATTAAATATAAATTTTATATAGAAATCATAATATTCGAGTAAAACATTTTATAGTTACTGAAATATATGAAAAAAAAGTTATATAATGATAGTAAACAACCGATTTTCCGCATTGCGGAAATATTTTGCAGTGAAAAGCGCAAACATAAAGTATCATTTTTCTTTTTCATAAACAAATTATAACTAACTAACTAACTAAACTAACTATCTTCACGCTGTATCCCTGACGGGGTAGTCAGAGAGGACAGATCGCCAGGCTTCGCGATCCATACATACTTCTTTCGCTTCTTCGAGATTCATCAATCGCTTCATACACGCACGTCTGGGTATCCGAGTGCTTTTGAGCTTTCCGTTTTTGAGCTATCTGCTCACGTGGTCTTCATATGTAAGTCTCGGCCTGCCCTGTCTCCTTCTACCCTCTACTTTTGAACAATATATATTCTTCGTCAATCGTTCCTCACTCATTCGTTGGACGTGTCCAAACCAACGGAGCACGCCCTATTCCAGCTTAACGCTGACACTTTCATTCAAACCTGCCATATTGCGTATCACTTCGTTACGTATTCGGTCGGCCAAGGTAACGCCGCACAATTTTCGAAGTGATCGCATCTCCACAGCATTCAATTTACTTTAATGCATCTGCTGACATACCCAGGTTTCACTACCGTAAAGCAAAGTTAGCACTAGCACTGCGTTATGAATCGCCATGCGTGCTTCTTTTACGATGCTTTGTCGCTTTACTAACTGGGACAAAGCACCGTTAACTTTGTTTCCGGCAGCTACTCGCCGTTCTACATCCGAATCACATCTTCCATCCGCGCTAAACATACTTCCTAAATACACAATTTCATTCACTTGCTCTAGACGTTCCTGGTTTACCCTAATCTCGCATTTAGTTCTTACGTCACCTCTTTCAAATACTAGAACCTTAGTTTTACTTGCATTCAAGCGGAGACCCTTACTTTCACACCCCTCTTTCATATTAGTGACTAATGCCTGTAGGTCGGCTTCTAATGAGGCTATGAGCAACGCATCATCAGCGTACAGCAGACAGTTTACTGTAAAGTCACCCAAATTCACACCCATATTAAAATCTTTCAACTTCTGCAGGCAACTGTCCAGTTACACTATGAACAGCGAGGCGGACATGACACATCCCTGTTTGACGCCTGTACAGACATCAAAAAGAGGTGACACATCCCCCCCTACTCGCACGCAAGCCTTACAGTCCCTATAAAGCGACTGTATTGCCCGCAGTAGCGAGCCGTCCACACCATATCCTGGCAGCAAGTCCCACAGCGTTTCTCTCACAACGTTATCAAATGCTTTCTCTAGATCCACAAAAGCGCAGAAAACCTTATGGCTAACAGCCAGAAACTTTTCCGCGATCATGCGGAGAGAAAACACTTGATCCATGCAACCTCTTCCACGTCGGAAAGCGCATTGAGCCTCCCATAAATACCTTTCAGACTTTTCTTGTATTCGTGCCGTTATAACCTTTGCATACACCTTACTAGCTAAGCTGACCAAGCTGATCGCCCTGTAGCTGGAGCAGTTTAGGCGCGAGCCTTTCCCTTTGTAAATAGGTACTACAACTGCTACTCGCCAGTCATCCGGGACCTCACCCGTTCGCCAGCACAAGTTGCATAACAGACATAGTGTGTCCCAGACACGCGACCCACCGTACTTGATCATCTCAGCAGTAACTCTGTCTTTTCCCGCAGCCTTACCACATTTCATACTTCTTATCGCTTGTTCTATTTCTTTCATTCTAATGACTTCAATGACATCGGGATCCGGAGCATCGAAGTGAGCTCCACTTCCCGATATGGCATCTCTGGCTTTTCTTGCATCTTTCCATAATATTCACTCCATCTCTGCAGGACGTCAGTTTGGTCTGTTAGGACGTCATTGTTAACACTAAGCACTTTATTCATACTGCAGATTGCCGAACAACTCCGGGTCTTGCCTACCTCTTTCCAGAAGAGCTTGGCATTATCCCGGAAATTGGACGACAACCTTTCATCCGCTTTCATTCTGCACCTTCCACGAGCTTCCTCTATCAGTGCCTTCGTGTTAACTTTCTGCACCTTGTATCTCTCTTTCATATTAAAATCATTTCGCGAGGCTAAGTAGTCTAGCCATGCTTTCTTCTTCATTCGAACTGCTTCTTTCACTTCCTCATTCCACCATGCATCACGCTTATTACTACTGCCTCTTTTCGTTTCTCCACACACTTCCACAGCGGCATTTATCATACTATCCCTAAGGTTCTGCCATACACTTTCCACATTCTCACTGCTTACATTGACGTCGCCAAGCTTTTCGGCTACCCTTTCATTATATTTATCCCTAATGGATGCATCCTGCAGCTTCCAGCTTTTGATGCTATAAGTCGGCTCAAGCTCAGGACACTCGGTACGATGACGCCAACCCTTGAACAGACCCCTAATCCTAGTTATGACTAGGTAGTGGTCTGATCCCAGCTCAGCGCCTCGATAAACCATTGTGTCCATCACCTGTTTACGGAGCCGGCTATCCATTAGGAATAGATCTATCATGCTTCTCTTTGACTTACATCTCCTCGTATACTCGTACATATGAATTTGTTTGTGGTTGAACATTGTGTTCGCCACAAACAAATCCTTTTCTTTACAAAATGCCAGTATTAGCTTGCCAGCATCGTTCACCTTTTTATCCCCATACTTCCCGAGTACCGACTCAAAACCATAGCGAGCGGTACCCACCCATCCATTCGCTGCCCTTGCGCTTGGTCTCTGTCAAGCACACTGCATCTAACTTACTCTCATTCATAACATCCATCAACTCATTCATCTTATCTGTCATTCCTCCCCTAACATTCCACGCAGCTACCCTGCACTCCATCCTCCACTTCCCGCCGTATCGGGCCGCGCGTGTAGGGTGGCGGTCCCCTACGCCGCTCTGGCTCACACTTTTCGCACCAGCGGGGACGAACTGGTGCGGGTCGCCTCGGGGGCACGCCCTAGCAGTATTCGCCCTGGTGGCACTCGTGTTGGAGTAGAATTGCAGCCGTAGCTGGCAGGGATGGCGACGTGCACGCTTCTACTCTTCATCCCCTACAACTTATACTCTAACAAATTATACATACGTAAAAGGTTCTTCCTCAGGCACTACCTATTACTTTGCGAATTTGGCAGTAAATGTAAATGTAGAAGCAATATTCTTGACGTTCATAAGTGTTACTTTGTGACCCAAATAAATAAAGATTTATTCTATTCTATTCTAGACAAAGACTTTTAATTTCTTATATTTTAGTATAGGTTGTAACCTATATTTCAAAATGAAATAGTATTAACTATCTATATTAATAAAGGTACGTGTGACTCACTCTTTTATCAACGCCTAGTCGAAACTGTTGCATATAGGAACTTGAAATTTTTAGGTTAAACTTAAATATGTTTCAAAATTACACTCCTAAGGGGGTAAAGTAAGGCTTCAACGGTTGTATGAAAGTTCGTCATTTTCAAAGTTAGAGACATGAAAATACGCATACCTATTCATCATTACAAATTAATAGACATGTGTATCACGGTTTTGCTAATTTTTACCTTTAAAGTGGTTAAATGGAGGTTGACTAT
The DNA here is from genome assembly GCA_948477245.1 of Thumatha senex. NCBI lineage: Eukaryota > Metazoa > Arthropoda > Insecta > Lepidoptera > Erebidae > Thumatha > Thumatha senex. The sequence goes on along the minus strand of OX419725.1, from coordinate 18,218,066 downwards.
AATTGATAAAATTAGTGACGTACTCATTCTTATAACCAACGGCCAGAGTACAGACAAAGCCCTTAGACCAACAAACTTAAAAAAATTAGGGTAAGCTACCCTTATATACTCGTAGTAGGTTCCAACTAAGAAACGGTTTTTTTTTTTAATTTCAACCCTAAGGGGGTAAAATAAGGGACAATTTTTTGTATGAATGTTGTATTTGGTTACAAATAAAGAAATAAATACCGTTGGGACAAGTCACGCAACGCCATCTGATTCCAAACCAAGCAGAGCTTGTACTATGGTAACCAGTTAACTGATAAACATACATATATATATATATATATATTTCTAAATACATACATATAATAGATAAATAACACCAAGACACAGAATAAGCCATCGTGCTCATCACACAAAGTTTTATCCTGGGTGGAAATCGCACCCACGACCTCTTGCGTAGCAGTCGGATCCCATCGCGCCATAGAGGCAGTCAAAAAATGGGTACGTGTTTCGCGGTTTTGCCTAATTGTACCTATAAAGGGGTAAAGTCGGGGTTCTATGTTTATGTAGGAAATTCTTCATTTTCAAAGATAGAAACTCCAAACTTCGCATACCTACTTCTGATTAAAAATAAATAAATACGAGGCAAAGCTTTGGCTAAGTCATTGATCTTGGAGATCGGGCCGTACTTCACACAAAGATTGGCCATTGCAATTCAGCGCGTCAATGCTGCCAGTGTTATGGGCACCTTTGGGTCGGGTACGAACCGGTGCAGGTTCTTTGATGTATAGTATCTTGTAGTGTATAATTTATTGTATTGTAATTCATGAAATAAATAAAATATAATACACTCCCGGACACCTAAATCGAGCCACCTTGATTTTTTTGGTTTGGAGTACTGTAACTTATAAAAGATGTATGTAGAAGGAAAATGTTTTGATGCAGTTTTGGAGCTGGTATACTCATCATTTATTTAGAGTGCCACTGTTCAAAATTTGACTACAGTTTATTAAAAAAGTCGAGTTACGTTGAAACAAAGGCCATATTTGCTTTTTTTCAAGGAAAAAAATTTAATCGTATTTTAAATAAAGACATGTTTTACATGAAATGAAATGTTTATTTGGTAACTTGTATTGCCTCCCAGTGCATTTATGACAGCTCTCATACGGTTTGGCATAGAATTAATCAATGTCGTTATGACATGTTGAGGAATGTCCTCCCATTCTTCCAAAATTACATTTTTGAGCTCCTGCATGGTTTTCGGGGCAGGATGATGAGCTCGAACACGCCTATTTAGCTCATCCCATAAATGCTCTATAGGATTCATATCAGGACTTCGCGCTGGCCATCTCATAACAGTGATACCAATGTCATTTAAGTACTCCCTGACGATTCCCGCAGTATGGGCCCTTGCATTATCATGCATTAAAACGAAATCTTGGCCAATAAATCCAGCATATGGCATCACGTGGTTCTCTAAACATTGGCGAATGTATCTATTGCCATCTAGGGGCGGCAGTCGTGGTCCCGTCACTACCTCAGCTTTGCCTGTAGCTCAGTTTTGCCTTCCATAGAGATTCCTCCCCAGACTGTCCATGATCCTCCACCATAACTCACGTTCTCGTCAATACAGCATTGCGCGAAACGCTCGTTCTGTCTTCGGTACACCTTACTCCTTCCGTCATTACCATATAGCATTATCTTAGACTCATCTGTGAAGAGAACCTGACTCCATTGATGTCGAGTCCAATTTATATGTTCGCGCGCAAACTCTAGACGGGCTATTCGGTGTGCTCGTGTCAATTTGGGTCCATTGGCTGGCTTATGGGGCTTTAAACCACGTTCATTGAGTCGCCTTCTAACGGTCCGAACACTTACAGCCACTCCGTGAAAGTCCCTGAGCTGTTCTTGTATCTGAACAGAGTTAAGGCGTCGATTTCGTAAGCTAGTAGTGACAATGTATTGATCTTGTCTCGCCGTTGTCACTCGGTAACGAGGTCCTCCTGTTCGCCGAACGAAGCCGCTGGTCTCCAGGTATCGGTGGTACACTCTTTGAACAGCGGAACGACTTATGTGAAGTTGTGAACTCACATCTCGCTGACTTAGCCCAGATTGAAGAAGTGCTACAGCTTGCGCGGCTACTTCAGGTGAAGTATCTATAATTTTATAGCCAAAAACGGTTCAAATTATAGAAAAATAACTAAACTAAACTTTGGTTAACAACAATTGCGAAAACTTAAACCAAATCGACATTAAATTGCTTCAAAAGCAACTTTCAACAGTCATTACATTTTTCAAATCAGAGACCAAGCTCGGCTTTTATTCTTTATTTTAAATTCTAAAATTCAAATTTGGAATAATACATACGGGAAAGACGATGAAATATTTACACATTTACATTAAAAATGCATAAAAACTTGTTTGTTATATTGTGTATTTTTTGTGTATTGGGCTTTTAGGCCCGGGAATGTAAGGTGACTCGATTCAAGAGTCCGGGAGTGTATATACAAAAAGACTCGGGTTCCTCTCAGTTCATGCGGTTACGTTGTGGAACTCTCTGCCGCCAAATATCAGAGACTCTGACACTTTGAAATTATAAAATAAAGTCTTGAATACTATATCTCTTCCACTCATCTTCATCATCGTCTGTCCCAGTTGCGTCAAGTGAAGCCCGGGGTCCGCTTTACTACTTTTTCTCCTCCACTTCGCACGGTCGCCAGCACTTCTTGGGTCTTCCCCTCTTACGGGGACCCGGAGGACCGACATAGCCAGATATTTGTTTCCCACTTGGGCCTGGCGGTTGCCGCAAGACATGAACTTACCAAATGAACATACCAGCGTAGAGGACAGTCTTGCAACTTATCTACAATGTCACGGACGTGAAGGTAACCACGGATGCTTGTGTCGCAATAATATTGACCAAGTGTCACTGCCATTACAGGACAGGCCTTACGATGATTTTATAGACCTGTCCCTTCAACCAGATCTGTATTTTTGGATCACTAACGACACTAGTCATCTCTCACCACTATCACACACATCTCTCTACCACTCATAACTTCTAAATTCCATATTTTTCCTATAGTACCTAATGTCATGTATGTTGTATTTTACTGCTACGATGCACAAGTATGAATCTGCAGGAAGCGAAAGAATGCATGCAATGCAAAAAGCATGGATCGCGATGGCTGGCGTTCTGTACTCTCTCAGTAACCCGTCAGGGATACCGAGTGAAGATAGTTTAGTTTAAGTTAATATGTATGTATTTGTTTGTATAAAGCCTATATTCGACCTTTCACACTTCTATCATTTTCGATTGTTTCAATTCTTACTATCCTCTCGCCGGCCTGCTGGAAGAGATTTCTTTTAGAAAAAAGAATTGGCATTGTACTCTTTTCTCTTAATTAAGTTTCATTATAATGTGTATGTGTGTACATGTTGTATAAATAAATAAAAGAAAATTTCTATATAAAATTATTTCGGGGCTAGCCGCTTTTTTTGAGCTAGGTAATTAGGTTGGCCTTTCTCATCTTACCGCATTTCCTATTGATTTCAAGCCCTACCAGGGTTTAGAGCCTGGGGTCCATCTTTATTTGGCTGTTAGGAGCAGTTATCATTTAACTTTTGTTTTTCAGCCTTATCGTGCTGTCTGACCTCCCATCCCAGTATCGTTGCCGCGTCCCTTAGGATACAGGTATACCGCCAGCATATATCAGCTAGCAGGTGAGGTCATTTGGGCCCTGGAGATTATGGTGGGGCTCTTTACAGCCAAATCGATTCGGCTGCATACCTATTAATAATTTCAACTTTTCCTTTTAGGTTTATGGACACAGCATCAAACATACCGCTTGTGTTTGTTTTAAGTACTGGCTCAGATCCATTTGGAGCTTTCCAAAAATTTGCTACAGAGATGAACATGCGAGAGCGATTGCATTCTATTTCACTTGGTCAGGGACAAGGTCCTGTTGCTGAAAAGATGATTAACAATGCGAAATCGAAAGGCGATTGGGTTTTCTTACAAGTATGTATAAAAGGTGTCCCATTAAGATATTATGACTCTTTACAAAAAAAATTTAGGTTCCGTTATACACACATTATAATCACCCTTTTCCACGATGGCGGTAAGTAATACACTCGCATCATCAATAGGTTCAATTAGGTTGAAGCCTTCGCGCAGCCCGGCTTGCTTAGTGTAAACTATCACTGCGTTGATCTTCTTGCTGGGGTGGTTAACGGTTTGTGGCATCTCTATTTATGAGCGTTTTCGTAGTTCGGAAAGCACGTTAAACCGTTGGTTCTGCCTGCTATTTATATGACTCAATAAATATAAAATGACCCAAGTTTAAAAATCTACAACAGGCGACCCCCAATCTGCCCCTGCCTACAAGGCAATTCACTATCATATTACGTGATGCAATGTCGGTGTATATTATGCCTTCACTTCATTCCAAGAAAAAAGTCTATTCTGTGCTATAATTATGGTATTTGATGAAGTTGTGTCTATCTGGTAATGTTGCTATAGAGATATAACGTATAATCTGGATTTTTTGACTATTTTGTCCTATCGTAGAATCAATAGCAGAACTAAATGGATGGACTGGATGTATTAACCTCTAGTAGGTAACAGCTCTTTGCATCCCTCTGTATTTAATTATTCATACACAAGTACTTACCTACATATTACCAGCATGTTAATAAATATAATTGTTATTTTCAGAACTGTCACTTAGCTGCGTCTTGGATGTTGGGCTTGGAATTAATAGTAGCCAGTTTGGGTACTGAGCAGGGTGGATATTTACATAACGATTTCCGTCTGTATTTGAGTTCGATGCCAACCCCTAAATTTCCAGTCTCTGTACTGCAAAATTCAGTAAAGGTTACAAATGAACCGCCCAAAGGTTTAAAAGCTAATGTTAAAAGAGCATTTATAGAAATGGATGAAGACTTTTTTGAAAAGCATGGTACGTGCGGCTATCACATAATTATGTTTATACCTAAGTAATAATAATAATAAAGTTAGTTATAGTTAGTTATTGTAAAGCTCACATCCGCAGGGCAGCTTGTGGCGAGCTGAATGTGCGTGGCTACACATCGGTCCCGATCCCTCAGAGTTTTGTTGCCCTTCTGCACCGGTTAGGATTTAATGGCCTAACGGGAGAGCAGTGAGAGTGCTACTCCCGGGAGTGCAGCAAATCTCAACTCTGGCTTGCCTTAATTGGCCGGTCAGAGGGAGGGCGCCAGAGCGATATGCTCAGGGGTGGAAGTGTCATTTTCAAGGGCATAACTACGGGGAAGCCCGCTCCGGGCCTGTCCCGCGAAGGTGAAACCGGCGCCGCACCGCTCGACACCCCAAGCCGCTCACACCGGTGTTGCCCCCTGTCGCCTTACAGGCTTATCATGCCTATGGTGATTGTATAGGGGGCCCATCTAGTGAGTTGGCGAGTCACCGTCTGCCAGTAGTTTAATAATAATATATTAAAATGGCAGACGCCGTTTTCATCTATAGCTTAATTCATCCGATCCATTTAACCCCCAACCCAATAGCCCATTTTATAGTAAGCACATTTTACAATAGTTTAACTCCCATTGGAGGTGATCCATTACCGTTCTTCTACATAAGGCGGGCGTGGTATTATCTGCAGTGGGGGTCCCATTCCCTATTAGATTAAAATTCTCAAAGGGCCTCTGCGTGTTGGATCTATGTCCCCATGTAAGCCTATCAAAAGTCCGGGTATCTTCATGAGAAAAATAAAAGAAGATACCCGTGTAAAGAAGAGACATAATAATAATAATAAATCTTTATTCATTTAGGTCACAAAGTAACACTTATGAACGTCAAGAATATTGCTTCTACATTTACTGCCAGATTCGCAAAGCAATAGGTAGAGCCTGAGGAAGAACCTGGCAATAAAACTCATGGCCACTCTTTTCTAAACGCCAGTAATTACATTAGTTTGATTAACATGATATTTGACCAATTATATAGTAATGAATTTATACAAACAAAAAAACAAAATCAATGTTGTGTTTAAATCATATCAAAATTAGAGCGATTATAGTTGCCGGTTCTAAGGGCAGCCTACCCTTGAAGAAGAAAAATCTGGCAAGAAAGTCAATGGATGCCATTTTAAAATGTAGGAATGGCTTACAACATTAAAATTACACTTACATTGTTCCTTTGGATTTATTTGAGAACAGTCGACTAAACTTAAGTTTACCTTAAATATAAATAAGATTATTTGTAATAATTGCTATAACAGCTATGAGCTGACCAGTCCCAACAGACGGCACCCGTTCACGGGTATGACGCATTATATCAGCCATCGCCCTACTCAACCTTATTATAGGGAATAAGGCGACCCGATACATACGCCACCACTGCCAGGACACTTAGGCGAGCATGACATACTCAAAAACTGCACAGCAACTATCATGTCAATTTCAAAGAAATAAATATGTCTACATGGTGCTCACACAATAACAAACTCAAATTACATTGTATATTAGTTAATACCGGGACTATACGCAGCCAATTTAGAAACCTTTAGTTGTCAGACGTTTCAAATTATTAATAATGTAGAGATGTAAAAATACAACATATATATGCAGATTCAAGGCATATCGCAAGATAAATTCGAATCCTAAATAGCTCAAGCGAAGAGCAAGCAACTCATTTCCATTTATTTTTATCGTTCATATAATCATTAGTTGTGTAATAGGCCCTTTTCAAGAGGTGCGTCTTAATTTCCGCCTTAAATTTATGTAACGCCAGGTTCATAATGTTTAAAGGAATTTTATTATATAGGCGTACGCCAATTTCAGCAAAAGAGTCGTGAACCTTTTGTAAACGATGATGCGTTCCAATTAATTTATGCTTATTTCTAGTATTTATCGAATGTATGTCACTGTGTCTATTGTATAAATGTATGTTCTGTTTAAATAACGTGATATTTGCAAATATATACTGTGATGCAACCGTTAAAATGCCAATTTATTTAAATTTCTCTCTAAGAGACACTAGCACTCAATTTATATATTGCACGTATAGCTCTCTTCTGAAGTACAAAAATTACTTGTAGATCAGCTGCTTTGCCCCACAGCAAAATGCCGTAAGACATAACACTATGAAAATAAGTAAAGTATACCAGCATGGCAGTTGCCACATCAATAAGCTGCCTGACTTTACTAACGGCAAAGGCTGCCGAGCTGAGTTTACCTGCAAGACACGTTATTTGGGCATTCCACTGCAGTTTGCTATCTAAAGTGATCCCCAAAATTACAGTTGATTCTACAAGATTAAGGGTATCACCGTTCAATGTTATATTTGTACCGCAATTCCTGACATTAGGCATGCTGAATCTGATACATTTTGTCTTCTAATTACTAAGTCCTATTTACCCAGCGATCGTATAAGAAAACTGAGGTTCTGGAATTCAAAATGTAAGCAGCGATATATCGGAAGTGTCTTTTAACCACGACTTGAATGAGTTCGGACGTCTGGCGTGTTTCATTCTGAGTTACATCTCTTCTTCATTGTAGGTGCTTGGTTCCAAACCAAATAAAAGATTTGAAGCTTAGGGTCTACTTTTATTAGGCTGAGCATATGGGAGCGACTGCCGCCCGTCTTTCCAACCCCGTAAGGGCGCCTGTGTGTGTCGTTCGTTCGTCAACAATAGTACCGCGAGCAGGTGACGTTGCTTGAGCCCCGGATGTCTTGGACCCTTGCACCCAATTCCCTCAAAACTTATTTAGAGTTACGCCAATCTAGTCATTTAATATCATGTCAACCCATTGCTGTCTTACGATATGAAAGAAGAACAAACTAACCATCACACAATCAAATTTAATTTAACTATCTTCACGCTGTATCCCTGATGGATAAATTTATAATATTAATATGACCCTATTAAGTTTAATGATAAGTGATTTTGGTTTGGTTACAGTGTTAGGTCAAGATTGGCGTACAATGTTGTTTGGGATTTGCATGTTCCATGCTATAATTCAGGAGCGCAAAAAGTTCGGGCCTCTTGGATGGAATATTACCTATGAGTTTAACAACAGCGACAGAGAGTGCGCTATGCTTAATTTACAAATGTTTTGTGAAGACGGCCATATGCCTTGGGACGCGTTAGAATATATCACTAGTAAGATACCAAAATTCTGAACTAAACATAAGCCTGTGTGTTCTTTAACGGCATTGTCAGTTATCAGAGCCTGGGATCCAGGAAATAGGAATTGCTTAATTTTCAAATATTTTTGTGAAGACGGCCATATGCCTTGGGACGCGTTAGAATATATCACTAGTCAGATACCAAAATTCTGAACTAAACATAAGCCTGTGTGTTCTTTAACGGCATTGTCAGCGCCTGGGATCCAGGGAATAGGAATCACCGTACATATCCTGAATAATTTTAATAAAAGCCTCTGGAACCGCTTTGAGTGGCAATACCCATTGGCCACTATGTAGGTAGATAGAAACGTAGATATTCCAATAAGTATGTAAAAGCTCAGTCGTATTCCAATAAGTATGTAAAGGCTCAGTGCTCTGAAACCAGCGGCTATTAATGAGTAAGGATTTATTTAAATACTAGCAGCGTGACGACATAATTTCTAATATTACAGCACTGCCCGATAATAATTAAAAGTGTGACTTTTAAGGGTTAAGCTGGAGGTGAATCTAGGGCAATCTACACACAGCGATGAAAGAAATATACTTGCAATATCCTAAACATTTATTGTGCTAGTTACATTATACAAAGCAATAAATTTGTACGTTTTAGTTTGGCTAAGATGACAGCTGAAGAGGGGTGGGTTCAGTAGACGAGATATTGAGACAGGTCCAACGATAAAGTGGAAGACGTTAATTTGCTGAGCGGCTACAGCAGAAACTGCCAGCGTGGCCCCTAAGTTCGCAGGGACATGACTATGGGAAAATCGGAACCACTCACGGTCGCCGTAGTTAGAGTCCCTCAGGAGGTCTCTATTATTACCTAATTCCAGTCCTAACCCAACGATCTATATCTTTTACTTGAATCGTATTAATTTTTCGTCGGTATAACAAGTAGCAAAAAATTAGGTTAAGGTTGATATCCTCAAGAATATCCTTTTAGCAGTTTTAGTTAGAAGCCTATTTTTTTAATATTATCCTTATATGGTTTTTATCAGGTTTGATCACGTACGGTGGACGAGTGACCGACATGTGGGACCAGCGTTGCTTGACTACAATATTAAAAGTATTTTTCTCGCCACCAACTCTGGAAGATACATACAAATATTCAAAATCGGGCATCTATTACTGTCCACGGACTGATAAAATAGAAGACGTTCGTAATTACATTGACACGTTGCCCGTAATTGAAAGTCCTGAAGTGTTTGGTATGCACGAAAATGCAAATATAGCATTCGAGGTAGGTGCTTTAGGTAGTTTGTTACGAAATATCTTTATATGTGTCAGTTACTGAGTAGGCATAAAATAACTACCACAATGCCAATTGTAGCTAGAATTTGAGGGAGAAGTGCTCACTGACGAACCACTCGTTTTGAATTTGAAACAAAAATGGATGGAACTTTAACTATTATGCTTTATGATATTTGATAATTTTATTTCCATTGAATGATCGAGACAGTTACTATAATAAAAAAAAAACATTACTCGTCCATAGTTCTACGATACATAATTTTAACATTTTGTATTTATAGAACAAAGAAACAACTACTCTAATACAAACAATAGTAGAAGTACAACCGAGAACTGGAGGAGGAGAAGGCGGGGAGACTCCGGATCAGATCGTTTGGCGTATTTGTGACCAGATAAGGGTTAAAATCGTGAGAGGCATCGATAAAGGACTTATGAATCCAGTTCTTATGATACCAGACGATATGGGGCAGTTACATTCGCTCACAACTGTGCTCATACATGAAACGGACAGGTTTAACACTCTTCTAGCACTCGTGCATTCTTCACTGAATGATCTTCAAAAGGCTATTAAAGTAAGAAATATTTATTACTAGTTGACGCCCGCGGCTTCGCACGCGTGGTGAACTTTTCCCGTTCCCGTTTCCCACAAGAAAGTTCCCGGGATAAAAAAAAAGCCTATGTGTTATTCTGATGTGTAAGCTATATTTTTGTAGTTTCATCAAACTCCATTCAGTAGATTTTGCGTGAAATAGTAACAAACATCCATTCTTACAAACTTTAACTTGCTTTCGCGTTTATAATATTATTTATTTATTTATTATACACTTATTTGTACGCCAAGACAGTATTACATTAAGAAATTAGATACAAAATAGCAGTACAATGGACGGCCTTATCGCTTAAAGCAATTTCTGCCAGGCAACCTTTGGATGGAATAAATGTGATGGTTTTTGGCGTAAAGTTAATGTAATAGTTATATACCTACAATAAATTATTAAGCAATTTACATATATACAAATCATAAAATTTAATGTAAAATACATACAAGAATTATATACATATAGACATACGAATAGTTATTCAAATACATGCAACTAAATATTATATATGTTCCTAAGTACTTTATAATATTATAACTTAATTGTTAAGTATATATAGTTTTTAACAGTTGATTTAAACTTTTGCTAAGTCTCAGCTTGTTTAATAGCCAGCGGTAATTTATTCCACAAGGTAATTAGTAGGATACCTAAAAATACAATGTCCCTTTAGACCGAAAGCTGAGCAACGTTTTGCTCTTTAAGCAGCTTATTACAAAAATAGGAAAAACATAACTAATATTACATTATTTACTATCTTGATTATTGTCTAGCAAGAATCGTTACGATGTCTCAACCCCACGCTATTCTTCTTTTTATGTAAATTTTCGTCATCTCCACCCTACGTAAATATTTGTAACAAAATTACACTGAGCAAGGCAGTAAAGACCATTAAGTGGGTAATACCCGTATTCATAGTGTCCCACATTTTTTAGTCAACAACCCTGCATCAGCAATCTGTTTCCCCTTCTAAGATGTTGTGGATATTTCTCTTTTAGGGCCTTGTAGTAATGTCAGAGGCGTTTGAAGCAGTCTTTCATTCTTTCATCAATAATAAAGTACCTGCAATGTGGCACAAGAAAGGCTATAATTCGTTGAAATCGCTTGGCAGTTGGATTCACGACTTAACATTAAGGATAGATTTTGTGGAGGTAAGCTTTGTAGAAACTTCCTGTACGTCCATACCCGATTGTGGCTTAGACGATAGAGAGCACCGACGAACTTAAAGCGTGGATAAGCGAGTGTCCTAAAAAGAAATGGATAAGGGTTATTTAAAGTTCCATGGGAAACTTCAGGTATTATTGGTAGGTCTTTAAAAGTATCTAGATGGAGACGGATACATAGTACCTTGATCGCATGGTCAGCATTCCCATTGACGGCCATTATCAAAGTCCATCGACATGATTCTACCGTTGACGCTGACTTTGATTAAATCGACGATGTTTCTTGATACAATTGCCTCACTCCGATCCATTATGAGAAAGAAACAAATTAGACACAAAAACGTTTTGCGACTAAGCCTCTTTTACCGTTTAAAACAATATTGATTATACTTACAGAAATGGCTCGTGGAAGGTCTGCAACCAAGCAGCTGGGTCTCGGGTTTGTTCTTCCCTCAAGGTCTGCTAACAGGCTCGTTGCAATCGTACGCACGTCGCTACCGCGTGCCCATTGACGCACTAATGTTCGATTTTTACCCCAAAAAGGTCTTTTTGTCACAAGATGATATTTATATTGAAAACAAGAAAAAACCCAAGGTAAATAAATTATGTACGAGGTACAGTAGCCAGTATGATAGTCTAACCGCGCCCACTGCAACGCGTTCGAAACGTCCGTATTTAAATAAGTAAATTGTTTTGCGTGAAGTTTATAAAGTATAAAGGTACAGTAGATATCGCCATATTAATTGGTATCTTTGAAATGTGAGATGTCATATTTCTCTACGACTTAATAGACTAAATAATTGGAAAAACAATGATTAGATACATAGGTACTTTTAGGATTTGAAATTGGTACTAAATTATATTATAGATATATGCCAAAGTTAAAATCGCAGCTTACCAACCGATTACTAACCACATCCACGGCAGACAAATTGCTACTTTGACCGGCGATTTAGTAGATTTTTAGAAACTAATATATCGATATCAGGTTAAAAATTGCCGATGGTGGATGCTAAAAGTAGCTAGTCTGCGGAGTCCCTAAAACAAAACAAAATGTAAGTAGATAACTTCTATTTGTACTGGTACACAATTTCAGGAGGGTGAAGTGATTGTCAATACCGTATACGGTGATTTAACGTTACCTGAAGACGGCGTCAATATTCATGGATTATTTATTGACGCTGGCCGCTGGGACATACAAAAGAATCTTCTTGTAGACGCATTGCCAGGTTTGATAAGTTTTCATTACTCCCTCGCTACCACATTTTTTAAATAAAAAAAACCTATGTCTACTTTTATTTATCAGACCGGCTAATAAATAAAGGTTGACTGAACGTCATTATGACCATGCTGCCAATTCTAAAATATTAGTCGTTTAATTTAATGGTCAATAATGCGCTTAGCTTCGCGCTCACAGATCATGGAATCAATGTCATTCGCGCGCTCTCTAGGTGCAAAAAAGACGGAACGAGCAGCATTCCTTATTCTGTGGTCGCGCTAAACATCCAATCAATAACCCCACAGTAAAAGCTCTGTTATTGGTAATACGTTTTAGGATAAGGGCTGTGTAATAACCAATATAATTTAATTGGTCTTCGTGAAAACACGTGTGCTAGTTGACTGCATAAAAAGTACCGAACCGCTTATGTTTGGGAACACATTTGCCTTGCACATTGTACTGGATTCGAAAGGTGAGGGCGAGATTAGTCGATGTGAATCGAGTTTTTCGCAAAGTGTAAAAGAGTGGCTATTCTTTTGAGCAGGATTCTGTTTTATCGATAAGTATCACGGCGCGGCAGCGTGAAAATAGCATCACGACGATGATAGTGTGGAGGAACGGGTGGAGATGTTCCTCCGACACAAAGGGAGGATCCTCCAACCAGGCAAGGTGATCACGCCTGGCGGGCCGCGGCCCAACGGTTGATGTTGGGCTGTTGTATATATCATTCTTCAGCGTGAGAACTCTCATAGCGCGATGTAGGATTCTTAGAATCGATGTGGTTCGATAGCTTTACGCTAGGTGGCGCTGGTCGCCACATCACTCCCCTCCGAGACCGGAGGTCGATTGTGAGTATGAGTCTGGTGTCTTCGTCTGTTGTGAATCGCGCCAGTGCCAGATTGTGTAGTCCCAGTGAGTCGGAACTGTATGCCGCTGATCCCAGTGAGTCGGAATCGTATGCCGCTGAATCCAGTGAGTCGGAATCGAATGCTGCTAGTCCCAGTGAGTCGGGGCTGAGTGCAGTGCTGCGGTGCGCGGTGAGGTAACCCCAGTGAGTCGGGGTGGTTGCTGCGTAGTGGCTGTCTGCTGCGTAGACGGGAGAGATGTGCTCTTCTTACATTGACCGTAGTTGCAGTGTGCTGTGCCTAGACGCTGGTGTGGCCGAGGAGGTAACCAGGCTGGAGCGGTCGCTTCTAGCTAGTGGTATCCCTGATGAGGCCGGAGATGCTGGCTGGCTGAGACTAATTACCGTCATACTGGAGTGCTGTGATGGTGGCGTATATGCTGCTGATCTGCTCCGTGAAGGCTGCTTCCAATCACGTCGGGGTCACCACTGTGGAGGAATGGGTGGAGTTGTTCCTCCGACACAAAGGGAGGATCCTCCGACCAGGCAAGGTGATCACGCCTGGCGGGCCGCGGCCCAACGGTTGATGTTGGGCTGTTGTATATATCATTCTTCAGCGTGAGAACTCTCATAGCGCGATGTAGGATTCTTAGAATCGATGTGGTTCGATAGCTTTACGCTAGGTGGCGCTGGTCGCCACAATAGTATACCTATGAATAAATAATATATTTTACCATCTAAATAGCTGATAAACATACTTTTATATTTTTAAATACAAAACAGAAATCATCCAACCTCTGCTCAGACTAACACTTTTGAGGATCACACAAATATTTGTTCCAACTAGGGTATCGAACCATAGATATCAGCACGGCAGGTGCATACACTGGTCACTCACTGCGCCACAGAGGCTACGAACTACACCATGATGTATTAAGCTAAAAGGTACATTTTCGTAACATTAAACCACTGTGTCAACAGGCCAAACAAATCCTCCACTCCCGGTGATATGGTTCAAGCCAGTATTAACGTTACCGAAGCCCGACCCCCGCTATGAGGCGCCAATGTACAAAACATCGGAGAGAGCGGGCGTGCTATCAACTACAGGACACAGTACCAACTTTGTACTGCCTGTGCTTTTACCAGCGAATCAACCTCCAAGCTATTGGATCATTCGTGGCACAGCCCTTCTAACTCAAATCACAGATTAAACTACTGTGCTGTGCGACCAAACGGAAAGGATAATTACAATTTATTAGACCTTCTGATCAAAATATCTGTATCCTTTCCGTTCTGTCGTGCAGGCAATTAAAGTAGAATGAAGCAATCGATATGATCCTTAGTGGTGTCATAATGGGATGCTATTAAAAGTTACCCGTTTCGTAGTTACAACACTGAAAAGTTCATAATATTGGTTTTAAACTTCGATTTTTTTTTCTGCCTCGGGAAAAAGATTTAAAAATATACTTTTAAATCTTTTTCGTTGGCGAGTCTTAGTTATGCCGTGCCTGTTAGGCAGAAAATACTGCCAAAATGCATCAATGGAATTGCTCTTAGGAATCGCCTAAACTTGTGACATTAGTTATTTGTTTACGAGTACCGGTTGGTACAGGAAAGGACTTTTGCCCAACGAGTATCAGTGGTACTTAGCCCGGTTTTGGTGGCCGGGTCCGATTGGGGTGATGGTTGGAAAAAACTTAATTGATAATAGGAATTTTGACTTGGACTTCCGAAATCTTGATTAGACAGTAGTATCCGCATCCGCATAGTCCGGACGGACCAACGACCTAGAAAAGCGACTTACGCTTTTTAGGAAGAATTGGATAAGGACGACGCAGTACCGTGTGGCGAATAGACCTAAGTCCTGCAGTGGACTGCCATAGTCTGATTTGATTGATACTAATATCGAAGTGAAATAAGTATCTTATTCTCGCCAAGTTATAGACGGCCTGATAAAGGTACGAATTTGAAAAATCAAATCTCGTTTCAAATAACAGGCATTTAAAGGTGCCTAAACACCAGTAGATACTATTTAGCTCTCGGGTTGTCTGTTTTCGAAAACCTTTCTTTTATAATATTGTTATTATATTGTACTTTGTTTTTATTGTTGATGATTAAATATGTTGACGGAAGAAGTCTTTTCATTCTTTGCTTTTAGACAGAGTTGTCCTTTTTTGTGTTGTTGAAATGTTTTTTTTAATGTCGATACGAAATTAAATATCGAATTACGCTGGTAACTATAGACACTAATTTTAAAGAACGCCCGCGGCTTCGCCCACGTTGTCAAGTTTTCCTGTAGGCGACCGTTTCCCACACAAACCTTATCTCCAGAATAAAAAGTAGGCTGAAGACACAACGGTTTCATCTGTATTGACCTATCATTTAACCAGTTTCTAAAATATTTATATACATATATAACAATCACGCCTTATCCCCGAAGGGGTGGCATAGTAGGTACATACATACATACATACATATTATCACGCCTGTTTCCCATCGGGGTAGGCAGAGACTATGGCTTTCCACATGCGATCCTGACATACAGCTTTCGCTTCTTCTACTTTCATGAGTGTTTTCATACACGCTCGCCGGTTAAGGGTACTCTTGACCTGGCCTTTTTCCAAAAGATCGTCGATCTGATTGACATACGTGCGCCGAGGTCGACCCCTACCAGTTTGCCCATTCCCTGCTCGCCACATATATCTTCTTCGTCAGTCTATTTTCATCCATCCTCTCCACGTGTCCGAACCATCTAAGCATCCCTTTTTCTATCTTAGTCACTACCTCTTCTGTCATACCGCAATGTTCCCTTATCACGCTGTTCCTTTCTTTATCCATCAACTTCACTCCAGCTATACTTCGCAGACTTCTCATTTCCACGGCATTAATTTTACTTTTATGCGTCTTCTGCCATACCCAACTTTCACTGCCATACATAAGTGTGGGGACCAGCACTCCTCTATGTACAGCCAGTCTTGCCTTCTTAGACACGTTCTGACTGCTCATAAAGGCGTACATGGCTCCATTCACTTTATTTCCTGCCAAAACTCTTCGCTCAATGTCATAGTCACACTTTCCATCTCTCGTAAATTTTGTACCCAGATATACAAACTCTTTCACTTGTTCTACTCTTTCTCCTGCCCCAAGAATTGAGCAATCCGTCGTACTTACCTCTCTTTCAAAAACCATTACTTTCGACTTGTTTACACTCACTTTCATTCCTTTGTTTATTAACGAATCATGCATGTTTACCATCAACTGCAACTCCTCCGCCGATGTTGCTAGTATTACCTGATCATCGGCGTATAGGAGGCACTTGACGGTCAGTTCATCCATTTTTATACCATACGTACTCTCTTGCAGTTCTTTCAGGCAGCTGTCCATGTGTAGGTTAAACAGCAACGGCGACGCTACACAACCCTGTCTCACACCTTTTTCAATGTGAAAAAAGTCTGTGCAAGCTCCGTTGATCCTGACACAAGCACTGGAGCCCTCATAGAGAGATTTCAGTCCTCGTATCAAGTGGCTGTTTACTCCATACCTGGCCAGTGTTGACCACAGTTCATTCCTCACCACTCTATCATATGCCTTTTCCAAGTCTACAAATACGCAATAGACTTTTTGACTTTTCGCCAAAAGCTTTTCTACTACGCATCGTAAGGAAAAGACCTGATCCGCGCATCCTTGCATAAATCCTGCTTGTACATCCCACATTTTTCCTTCAGTTTCATTCATCACTCTTTTTATCAAAACTTTTGCATACAATTTGCCGACGATGCTGAGCAAGCTTATGCCGCGGTAGTTTTTGCACTCTTGCTGTGACCCTTTTCCCTTATAAAGCGGCACGATGACAGCCTTACACCAATCTCTTGGTACGCTGCCATTCCTCCAACAAAGGTTGAAAAGGCAGTACAGATGGCAAGCTACCACGCCTTGTCCCGCTTTCAGCATCTCGACAGAGATCCTATCAAGTCCCGCAGTTTTTCCCACTTTCATGCTATTCAATGCTTCTACTATTTCTTCCATACTTATAACTTCTTCCTTACCAATTTCATTCATTTCCCAGATACTAGTCTGTACTTGCATATCTTCTTTTTCAAACAAGCTTTCAAAATATTGCATCCATCTTTTTAACACACATTCTTCTCCTTTCACAAGACTACCATCGTGGTTTCTGATATGGTTGAGATGCGATGTCGTCTGTTGACCCCTCACTGTTCTTATGGACTTCCAAAAGAATTTTATATTCTGTTGGAAGTCATCAGATAACCTTTTATCAAATTCATCTCTGTCATTCTCTTTCTCTTCCCATCACCTCTTTTGCAACACGCTTATACCTTTTGTACTCCTCTTTTGCCATTTTTAGGTCCACATCCGTTGCCTTCTGCATTCTTTGATTGACTTTTGTAGTCAACCAGTCCAACCATGCTTTCTTCTTATCAGACAACGCCTTTCGGACTTCTGCACATGGGGTCGCCCGGTCACAGGGCATAAGGCACGTTAATGCTAGGCTCGCCCCTAGCCACGCAGCACATAGGCACGGCAACCTTGGCTTGGCGGAGAGGATGGGAAGAGGATGAGGAAGGGAAAGGATTTATGGATAGGAAAATGACGATGTAGGAGAGGGGCTAGGATAGGGTAAATATAATATAATTTCCATATCAAAAGGGGCCGAATAAATTTAATAAAAAAGGTGTCTATTTTAGATGCTAATTTTGGAAAAAAAAAAATTAACGCATTGCCTTTTTAGTGAGGTGGTAGTAAAAAGGCTAAAAGGTCTTATGTGCTAGACACTAATTAGCACGACCAATTAAAGTCCTGGTAGTCTCGGACTAGTAGGTATTGTAATAGTAGGTATTGTAATTAAATGAACGACGACGGGATGAAATGTGTGCCACGGGGTTCGTAGTACGTCACGAGCGAATCCACGGGGTCAGCTAGTTAGGATTATAAAATAACTTGGTGAATCATGACAAACTGTGTTTAAGTCATAGTACTAGTTTGAAGAACCATGATTATGACAAAAGGCAATAGTGGCGGACAGAATAAAAAATACAAAAAGCATGTGACTTACCTACCTATCAGATTGTCGATGACCAACTAACTGCGTGTGACATTGCGTGTGTAAGCCCTTTTTATAAATAGTCTCAAAAATGGACATATGGGGGCATAGACAATCTAGGAAGTGGCTGTTTTGGTAATAGTAATTTCGGAAAGTGGTCCTTTGGGGCAGTAGGCATTTTAGTAATTGAACATAATTATACTAAAGGTATTCAATTTATCAACATACTCCCGCCATTTAGTCCATTAGAATCGCAACTCACTTTATTATGAATAGTTTCTTCATGTAGGTATCTGGTATTAAATAAAAGGCCGCATGCTTCATAAAACTAAAATTCAAATATGAAAAAAAAAAACTAACTATCTTCACGCTGTATCCCTGACGGGGTAGTCAGAGAGGACAGATCGCCAGGCTTCGCGATCCATGCGTACTTCTTTCGCTTAAAATAAAAATGGTGCGTGATATTTACTATACTCCAGCATCGCATATACAGCCCAATGTAAGTAAGCAAACCCTCTTGAACCTTTTTGCCGGTCAGCATACCAGAACTGTTTCAACCCAGAGAAGAGTACCATTGCAAAAAGATTTGCAGCTCTCGCTCGGTAAACTAGGTGAGGGTTGCTCAATAAATATTTTAATGATATTGCTAGAAAATTTTCAACCAATTTTTTAACGTGATAGATAGGGAACATAAGCGACTACCTGAGATAAGACTTACAATCCTGGGGCAGGTATGGGTTTATCACCAACCAACTGGAATATGTGCTGTGTTTACAGTACCTGACCGCAATATTTATAGAGGTTCAATTGAGACGCATGGTTATCAGAAACTGATTTATTTAATCCGGTTAAATTGTCATATTTTATGTGAAAAATAATAATCATCACAACACTATTACAATAGGTATGTGAATATTTTTAAACAGCAAGTCCTGCGTGGAGGCGACATATCCAGTCGCGTAATATATTAACTTCAAATATTATCCTAGAGTTTACGGCGGGCATTTACACAGGTCCCAAGATGACGCTAAAGTACAAACGGATAGCCACAACACGGCACTACCGGGTCCTGCTCGTTGAGGCCCTAAATTATATAAATAAAGTGATTTATAAACAGCGTGCACCTAATTACAACTCCACACAGGTCTATATACATTCTATTATTACATGTGAAAGTGAACGAATATCACAGTATTTCCATTAATTTGTTTATATTACATAGCTTGGTGTCATTTTAGCAGTTCAATTAAAATATATTAGCCCTATATTATTAGAAAAATAAAAAGACCTAGACCGGAGTTTTTTTTTACCTAACTAACGATTCACTATGTTACTCAAGTAAGTGAACAAATTGGTTTGCTCTCACTTCACTGTATTGCTCTTTAAAGCTATCAATGTAAATTATTAGACATTGTTTAAGCTCCAAAGATGCTTTCCAATCAAGTCAATAACACGGCTTGAATTTTTTTTTATTAAATACTAAATATACTTGGTTCTTTACATATTATACATTGATTGGTCAAAAATGAAACTTTGACTGCGACAAGCACTTTCCAGCTGTAGACTTATTCACATAATGATGCTACACATTGAATAAATGGCTACTAAATTGCAACGATTTATTAGACAATGTAACTATTGCATATCAACTATAGAAATCATTCTCTACTAAAGATCAATTCAGCAATTTACATTAAACACATTACAACACACAGTAGTACCCTTACATGGACAAGTGATTATAATCTAAAATTGAATGAGCATACAACATTTTGGAAATTTTGTATTAATAATGCCGATTAGACACTGGCCAACATAACAAAAATAATTGTCGAAATGAAAACCTTTTCGAATAAAATTCGAAAATAGCTCTTATCCAGAAGATACACCAATGAATACATTTTAGAATAAAATATGAAATATCTTAGTTAAGTATAGAGAAATCTTAGGTAAGTATATAAAATTACACATATAATAATACATGACAAACGTGTAGAGACAGACATGCATGGTCTTTAAATGAGTAAAACTAGAGTTTTAAAGTAGTGAAAGGAAATATATCAATATAATATATATATCATTAATTTAAATTCTCTCTATTTTAATCGCCTCTTATATTATAATTCTACATTATTTGTTACCAAGAATTACTGTACAATTTGGTGATAGAACTAAAAGTTGACCAGTGTGTACAAATATTAGTACTTTGTGTTGAATGCCTAAAAAGTAAGAAATGTAATCAATAATAGTGACGCGCTACACTTGTCGCTGAATCGAACCTACTTAACCTACCTACATAAACAATAGTATCATAAAAACATACAGGACTCGGCAGTAAATATCATCGGCGTTTGGAAAGAGACAATCGGTAAATTTTGGATTCGTAGAACGTTATCTCAGTCACACATTACATACATAACATTTGTAGTAGTTTGACCACGACCGCTGTACGGCTAACTGCGTACAAAATTGTACGCAGTGACCACGACCGCTGTACCGCTCACTGCGTACAAAATTGTAAAAAACTATAGTTATTTTGTAAGTGTCTTAAACTTTGTCACACGTACATCACTATACTGAAGCTATCAGGTGGTATCATATTTACAATAGCATTCCAGGTAATCGAGACATTGTAAACAAGTTATGTGTGTACAGTGAGCAAAGACGTACGTATAAAAAGACGTTCTTCTTAAAATCTTTTATATATTTGTATGACGTTTACAATGGTTATTAAATGACTGTAATTGTGTAACCATACAAAACCTCATAGAAATATCTACAGGATTTTCTGTATAATAAATCAATCGTTACTGGGCGACCTCGTATAGTTAAATCTTTGCCCACTGGGTACAGCGTTCAGTGACCCTTTCTACCCACTCGTCACCCCTTTCTTCCTACCCATGTTCCTACATGGGTAGGAAATGGACATTTAAAGTCCTTTAATAATTAATACAATTATATTACACTATGCAATCAACTTGGCTAGCCATATATATGGATATTCAAACCTCGGAAACGACGAAATAGATAATTTATTCATCTATCCTTTATATTAATTGAAAAATTACTTACATTTGTTTTCAGAGAAATTCTTTTGTTTTAATCAATGTTCATTTATTTTAATCAATAATATTTGTTTAAACCATTTACATTTTTAAACACAGAGTGCCTAGCTCAACTGTGTGAACGGTTAGTATTATGAACAGACCTTTTTGTAAAGAGGATATTTTGTGAATGGGACTTAGCTTGCCTAATTGTTTACCTTTAGTGATTTTTGTATTAGTGTTCAGCGACTTTCGTAGTTGACTAGTTGTTTTGTAATTTACTTCGGAACCTTGCCTTCTTGTAAGAATATATTTTATTTATTATATTATTTAAGGATTTTAGGTTTACGTTCATTATTTTAAGTTAATTTCGATTTTTGTTATTAGTTTATTACACATGATACAAATTGATTTGAATATTTTAGAAATAAATTCTTTAAGAATTCTGTTGCTGATTGTACAGCTGTTACTGCCGAGTACTGCATTACTATTTATGTTACAATTACATAATTAAATTGATTCCACATTTTGTTTGAAATTAAATATAATCCGAAGATTTGTAAAACTTCGTTTTTAAATATGAAATACAATTCAAATTGACCAATCCTAGCGTAATCTCATGCACGAACATTGCTTAAATTTTAACATCAAATCCACACAACACAAGAGTAATCATTCAATCTTACATAAAAAGTGAACGGAATGAACAATGTTTATCATTGCCACGTGACAGTAGAGTGGTAGAGGGTGTGTATTCAGCGCTCGGGGGCGACATGGGGGACTGTGGTACCGTGGGGGCAGGGCGAGCGGGTGCCTGCCCCCACCACGTTTCCTAGTCCTCGGACATGAACGAGTTCTGCGACTTTAGCTCCTCCAGCCGCGTGATTTGCTGCCGCAGGTACATTATTCTGTGGACAACCACACCATCCCTTAATCAACTCCCAAAAGATCTGGCCTAAAGGTCTTAGTAACCAGGCCATATAATCCAAAAAAAAACGCAATCAACTCCCTTGTAGAACAGAAACCTTAAACAATTATAATGAATTTGTTTTAAATGTTATTTTTGCAATATTCCGCTTTTTTTTTTATGTACGATGTCGACGTGTGACACATGACATTTTAAAAAGCATAATATTGCAAAAATAATATTTAAAACAAATTTAATATAGCCTTTTTTAAAATGGATTTCCGCCTGATTCAATTTGTTACCTTAAACAATATTATAGTGTATGCTCCCCCCATCCCCCCAAAATATCCGGGTCCCAAGCGACCTCACCTGTAAATGGTTAACCTGCTGACTTACAGACGAGGCAACGATGTAGGAGTCCTTAGGATGTTGGTAGCTCAGATAGCATTCACTCCCTACTAAAAAATCGTTTCGTTGCCCAGGCTACAAATTCAGGTAGACAGAAATTGAGAACACTTTTTGTGCTATAACTAAATTATATGCGAGCGGAGCCGCAAAAACAGCTAGATAATAATAAATTTACTAGTGAATATTATTAAAATGAAACCTACCAGAATGAATGAGATCTATCAAATATACATGAATAAAATCATAAAAAACGGTCAAGCCGTTTCGGAGGAGTTCGGTAACAAACACCGCGACACGATAATTTTATATGTAAGACTTCCCAGAAATACCGCAAGCAAAATACTGGCCACAACACTTCAGTTTTTTTAGATTTTTTACCATGACTAGTATACACTGCAGTATGATACCTAGAATATTGGCCGAATACTGAAATGTCACTCAAATATCTAACGGCATCTTAAATATTTGAGCAGATCCTAAATACAAAATTCGTATTCTCAAACATCAAATTTAAGCATGAGATAAATTTAAGATGAACTCAAGTTAGTTGCGCTCAGACGCCACTCAATGTAAAATTCGTATACTGGAATGCCACTTAATTTAATTAAGCTGTCAAATGACCTGTCAAACTGATTTGAACGTCCTCTAAATGTAAGGTCTCCTAAATCTTGAATTGAATATATTGAAGCATTAAAATAATGTGTTTATCTTCGCTATCTTTTCTCTCTGACCATGAAAGACTGTGACCGTCTGTCGAAAAATGCCACGATGCGGAGTTTCCTGCTCGGTTCCGTATCCAATGAGACAGTTCTATATTTGGATAATTTATTCCATGGGCGTACCCAGGGGAGGGCAGAAGGGGAGCTGTCCCCTTCCGGACATGGTTTATGACTCCTACTTTTGTCTATAAAATTTAGCCTGGTAGAAATCGCTTTATGTGATAAGGCCGTCCATTGTACTTTTTCCACAGCTTTCAATCTCAATGTACAAATGTATTGCCTGGCGCATATTACGTATCGCGTACGTGAAATTCTCACGTAAAGCCGTCATTTTAAGACTGTATCTGTAAGGAAAGCGGGTAACCCATCCACCGTACTTTTAAAATAGCTAATACTAGGTGAGCCCTTCGTGACCGCTTCGCCCTTGACATACTTCGAATTTCCGTCTCACCTATTTAATCCCGACGCTTATATATTCTACAATAATGCATAATTTGCCCGATTTGTTTACGTTCAATTTCGAAATAGTTTTTAAGTGATTTATTCTTATACATAACTTAAAAACCTATATTTCAGAACATTATAGAAATTACATTGTGTACCAAATAAAACTATTATTATTTTCTATTATTTTAACTAAATTAAGTAGCATTGTAAATATTGTTAAGCCCAATACCGTAGCGTAAAATGAGGCATCGTGAATGTTGCCATGACGCAAATTATTTGGCGACTGCTTAGCTGATTATGCCTGCAAATCGTTTGAGTAGCCTTTGTGTATACCACTTAAATTTTGAGAGATACTGAACTTTGAGAGCCCTTCCACTGTGCGTTGTATTTAAGTGACGTTTCAGTATTCGTCCGTATGTTGGTTACAAAGTAAGTAAGTGTAAGTAGTACTCAAATGCAGGTATGAAATTTTGCAAGATGCCTGATGATGCGTTATTTTTCAAGGTACTATACAGACACTAAAGGATTTAGCACATTAGAACCGGCGAACGTCGCGTAAATCCGTCCATATCGCATTCAAACATTTTATATTAAGTTCGCCAGGTTCTTTGTATCCTTGTAAGTGGATTTATTCAGAACTATTCATTCAGTCACCAAGTCGGCAGTATAGTATACTCGAAATCCGTCAAAATACTGGTGTACATAGCAAATATTTTACATTGTATGTGGTTAAATTAATATGATTTTACTGTTGATGAGTAAAATGTCCATAAAATCGCAATGCAAAAGGTTTACTTACTTTTGTTCCTGTAACGTAGCTCTTATTTCTGTGTGTCGAACAACCGATCTGGAGCACTTCAACTCAGCCGAGACTCGCGTGCATTGTAGACACCCCAGCTGATAAGCTTCTTCCGTGAACTTGTGAGACTGCGATAAAAAATATTCTGTGATACATACGATACTTTAGCCATGCACCTACTGTCGGGATCCCTGGGGCTATCCTTTCGAAGGCTCACCCGGGACTCCTGGCCATAAACAGATAGACGGGTAACGTGTGGTTTTAGTCGGTAGGAGTCCGGCATAACATCCATGAGGACTTCCGCACGAAAAAAAAAAAGCCATGCACCTAATTATGATGGTGGTATCCCTTTTTACGAGTATCTATAAACTGAAGCAGGTATAAGATTAACCTTGGTCAGATCAAATATTTGTGTGATCCACTAAAGTGTGTTTCGGTGTTTGCATAATATTCTACTAATATTATAAACACGAAAGTATGTTATAATGGATGTTTGTTACTCTTTCACGCAAAATCGACTGAATGGATTTTGATGAAACTTTACAATAATACAGCTATAGCATCAGAATAACACATAGGTTACTTTTTTATTCCGGGAACAAGTTCCTGTGGGAAACGGAAAAACTGCACCACGCGTGCGGAGCCGCGGTCGTTAACTAGTATCGAATATGTATGTATCTAAATCTTGGGTTAGATGATGCTGTGTAAAACCGTGTCCCACAATATTTATCATTTTATTTTTATTTACAAAATTTCAAATAATATGCTGATTGTTTTGATATGCGACTAAAATATTGTTAACTCGACAAAAGATTTATGAGGAACAAATTTGAAACATATTTATAGAACATAAATTGATCGAATTACGTACTTTGTTGTTGAAAATATCAGTCGGCAACTACGTGGAATTTTACCGAGGCTCCCATTTTACTATGTATGTATATAATTTTATCAACAGGTTAGCAGGGCATCGTGTGGATTCAAAGTCTTATAACATTATCACGGCTATTAACCTTCTATCGTATGAGAGACAGACTATTGCTATCATAACTGCCAAAACTACAGGTTATCTTTTGCTGTATTTGGATAATCTTTTGTTGCCTGGCCTCAGCTTTGGGAGTTATTTTGGACAGCCCACTTAAAGAACTTCCACGTTGATTGGTGAAAAGCTTACAATGTTTTTTGAAAGACCATTCAAGTTTGACCCCGATGTATCGTTTATTTGATATTATAGTATTATAGTAACAGACATTTAACTTTAAATTGACGACATTAGGCCAATTAACATATTCTAGTAAGAGACATTGCTATAAATAGACGTATCACGTATTATTATTTACCTGTTTTTCTAAAATATCAGCAGGCCAACCGTGGACGTGTGAAGTGAGGTCGGAACGCATATAATTTACAAGCGACGGTGTCAGCATAGGGATAGCATGATGTAGATTGCCGCCTACCACTGAAGAATAACTTCCCAGGCATTCCACTGAAAAATGAATGTTATATTGAGTTAGCAATTTGATGTTTTATCTGACCAGCCCGTCAGTAATTAATTTTAATATTGGACGCTGTCATTTTAGTCTTATTTTAGCATTTTGTTGTCCCATCAATTTAAATCAATCCACCACTGAAGATCCCAGACCTCTCCCAATTTAAAATGAGATAGGTATTGCAATTCTTCAGTAAGATACCACCATTTTTACTAGAAGAGTACTACCAGATTTCTGTCACACTAAATTGACGTTCTGTAGCGCAATTCACAAATCATCGATATTCACAGAACTCGAATATCGATGATTTTGACATTTCCGCAGTAGAGGATTTGGATCCGGGATTTGTGAATTGCGCTACTGCTCTCAAGTACGACGCAAGAAGCTCAAAAAAAAAGGACGATAAATAATAAATATACACTAACTTTTTCTAGGTAAGGCTGTTTCTAGATGTAGAGGCGGCGCATGTGGATCGGTATTCTCCGAATGTGTAGGTGTAGGAGGTCCTGCGTCACGTTGTGGTGTGCCAGACCGACTGCCGGTGTCACGAACAGGCGACGGTGCACCATTGTTAGCCGACACCATCACCGGCGGCGCTGCCACGATACGCGGCAAGGCTGCGGCGAGTAACGAGCCACTCTGTAACAACATATTATTGCTAAGATTGTCACTGCTTATATCTATACATACAATTACGCCTACTGCGTGTCATTATTGCCTCGGTGACGTAAGTGGTAGCGTATATGACTGCCGTGCTGAGGTTACGGGTACGAATCCTGGGCCGGA
The DNA here is from genome assembly GCA_948477245.1 of Thumatha senex. Classification (NCBI taxonomy): domain Eukaryota; kingdom Metazoa; phylum Arthropoda; class Insecta; order Lepidoptera; family Erebidae; genus Thumatha; species Thumatha senex. Next base: position 18,191,179 of record OX419725.1, on the reverse strand, counting down.
ACAAATGTTTGTGTAATCCAATAATGTGTTTCGGAATGTGGATGTTTTATTAAGAAATATATAAGTATGTTTATCAGTTGTTAACACAACTTCGGTTAAGCTAGATTGAGCTGTGTAACAAAAAAGTGATAACCTAGCTGGAGTATGACATAATTTCATCATATTATATTCCCTGCAAATTGTATTGTCCATGGAGCAAATATAGAGAGGAGGGGATCACAAACAAGTACGTTCTGAGTCTTCACATTGGGTTAAATCAGTGTACTGGAGTTGTAATGTGCACATATGGTAAAATGTGGGTGTATTTGCCACCATTTCGGGGGATAAGGCGTGATTCTAGACTATAAAGGTGAACTGTTGTTTCATCGTGTACAAATTCCTCGCATAAACGTTCTGACGTTATTTCGTTTTTAGGAATGACATCACATTTCATTAGTAATTCATTATATGCCTAATTTCACGCTCATACTAAAGGGAAAGTTTGTATGGATATTTCTTAATGTATCACGCAAAAACTACTGAATGAATTTAAGTGAAACTACAGTAAGATAGCGTCATCAGAATAGCACATAGGCTATAATTTATAAGGATTTTTTAAAAGTTGGCATTCATAACCTTTTTTTACGCTGATTAAATTTGTTCTAAAATAATGCTTTATTTGAGAATATAATTATTATTTTTTTTATCCTCACATCTCTACTAGGGGCAGAGCCATATTAACTTAATATTTAGTTAGCCTATTCATATATTTTCCTAGCTCTCAGGGCTTGTCTTAGAAGTTTAAAATAACACTGCAGGCAGACTTTCCGTGACACTGGCAAAGCTAAACCAGACAACAAATTTGGATGAATTGTGGTACCTAAAACTAAACTAAAACTAACTATCTTCACTCTGTATCCCTGACGGGGTAGTCAGAGGACAGATCGCCAGGCTTCGCGATCCATGCATACTTCTTTCGCTTCTTCGAGATTCATCAATTTTGGTACCTAGGAAACCATTTCCTTTTTTTGTTTTGCTTCATATCTCTGTGCACCACAAAACTACTTTAAAGAAGCTAGTATTAGAATAATTATGTGTGTGGTGACTCCAAATAATTAGACTCGACTCAAGATGGCGATACTTTGAATTACAGTACAAGGAACGTTGCTCGCTCCCTCTCACTCGCGCCTGATAGAGACGGAACTGATAATAAACAAATACCGCGGGCAAAGTTTATATCAAACTGTATGCCAAAATTGCACACGCGACTTGTCGGTTGTCTACTATTCGTCTGTAGTAGATATTGACACGCTTGGTTGTATGAAATGAAATGTATCGTCTCTAGTAGAGAGCGCGCGAGTGATTCCTTGTTCTGTGGGTACATACATACATACATACATATTGTCACGCCTTTATTCCCGCAGGGGTAGGTAGAGGCATACTATACGCCTTTTCACCGTATACATTTTTGTCCCACGTAAGACGTGGTGAGCCCATCTCCATGTTGAAATGAATAGGCGCAGGCTGTGGCAACCTGCTGTTGAAATTTTTCAAGCCACCCATAAGGCCGTCAAGCTTAACGACTGCCGTTTTACTAGCAACCGGGACCAACGGCTTAACGTGCCTTGCAAAGCACGGAACCGCTCGCAAATCTAAATTCCACAAAGTGGTCACTCATCCAAGGATTACCTATAGCGATTGTTGCTTAATGCAGCGATCGTTTACAGCACACTGAGTCAGCGGGTTCACGAGCGCTTCGGGTGGGTGTTCATTATATATATAATGTTAATAATGATACATAGGTATTCAATATTCGGTGCAGTATGTCTTCGTCTGATCATTCCCTCCTTCCATATTCATATCACTCCTTATACAGTCAATTTATTTATTTTTTGGCCTTCCTATGGCTCTCCGTCCATCCCGCATTTATATTCATAGTTCTTTTAGTTACATGACTTTCATCCCTTCTCATCACATTCTAGATAGTGTTAGTACATTACATATTTAAAAAAAATCTTGTCGAGCTATTTTTGTCATAGACGTCACTCACAACTAAAAAAATTTTGAATTCTTATAATTATAATGTTGTTTTTTCATACTAATAATCACTATTTATTTATATATTATAAAATTTTAATAAACGGTTCACGTATTAATCTAAAAAATAACTAACTACTACCTGAGAAAAGTACTAACTAAAACTAACTAAAACATATAGCGACATCGTACTTAGTGTTAACTATTTATACGGAGTATAGTAGAAGTTAGCAAGTAGCTCTCCCCCGCAATGTGTCATGTGTTATTTCATAAGAATATCTAATTACTCCATGATATTTCCCCACATGACCCTAAATATTGCTAAGCCGAAGTTAACGACTTATCCTGTACGTTCCATAATTTGAGTTTATTATTTGTTTGAAAATAAAACACCTACCGGCTGATTTGAGTTGTCCAGTACGACAACAGGCGGAACTGCATGCGTCTCTGAGTTATTCCGAACCGTTGAATTGATATCTCTGACTCCATAAGAATTCTCAGACAGCGGCGTACTTCTGTCAGGCGAAATGTCCATATCTTGTAATGATTGTCCATCTGTTCAACAGAGAAAAAATCTATTAATAAATATGTAGGCGTAGCTGGGAAGTTAATATGTTAAATCAATTATTACCTTTTCCATCATGTAGAGGTGCTGAATGTTTGGGCCTAATTCTCGGATCATGTAATTCTTCGTCCCTTCCACTGCTATTCCAGTATCGTTCTGATGTATTATTAGTTCTTTTAATAGGTTTTTCTATTTCTCTTCTTCCAGATCTCGAACTTGATCTCTTATCTCGACCTAGGCAAAATACATATAATAATAAGGCATGGTATAAATAATATAAGAAAATAATATACTAAAAGCATTTCTGTGAGGTCTGAAAATTTCACTTGGCATAAAATTAATATTATAAGTACATACATATATCAATTGTTCGTATATTATAGATGAAAAAAAAAACCTTTCTCAAAACTAAAGAAACGTCTGTACGTTTCAGGTAGTGGTATTTGATTGACTTAGTACTCTTAGAATTCTTATAAATGGAATGCTCTCAGTGCAGTAAAGGCCGCTTTCCTACTGTTACGCTTCCACTTCCCGTAATCTTCAGCATCCCCTTTTGTAACACCATGGGCATACATGTTACGACTACGACTTCAATCACTACATTTTAAGATTAGCAGAGGAGGAATTAATTATGTTATTGCAGGGTATAACAGGTTTTATATAGCTGTAACACATCGATCTAAAGTAGATCTTTTCCATGAAAGTTGAAGGAATGTTAAGATATCTTTTGCCAGCGTTGTGCTGTGGTGCAAGTATCTGCTAAAGAATAAGTGTATGAGAGACTTATGGCCGTATTCCAGAACTATTATCAATACTCAAGAAACACTTGAGAGTAGATTATATTAGGCAAAAACTAACCTAAAGCGTTGATAAAGTATTGAGAAACGTTCTGGAATAAGGACCTTACAGTTATAGGCACAGTTGTATCCTGGGGCACGTAACAGTGCCCTTGCAAATCCTTAGTCGGATGCAGTCAGGTCACTTATTCTTTTGTATGATGAATATTTAAAATACATGTAATTAATATAATTAATGGCTATGATGGAGCGAGCGACATAGTCATATTTTGGCAAAGCTCCATAATTAAAGATTTAAAAAAGTACCCATCCCCAGCATAAAAGATCTTCAAATAGGCTTTAATAGGTTAAAAAGGTATTTTCACCTCTCCAGCAGCAAAGGGGCACTTTTGCTTCGTGAAATCTCAAAGAAATGGCAACGTTTGCTGCGAGCGTGAGGCAAAGTAACTTTTATTTTTATTTATTTTATTTATTTATTTATTGCTTCAAATATGGTCGCTTACATAGATGTCATATCATAATACAATTAAATCACATATTTGGCTTAAAAATAGCATGCAATATTGTTTTTTAACATAATTGTCCTGGATGTTAAGAAGAAAATATTTAATTCAACAATAAAAACACATCACATACACAACATTTTCCCTACTTAAGCTATATTATATGTCAACACAGTTATAAAATTTACAGGGATTTTTATTTAAGAACTCTTCAATTGAGTAAAAACACTCTTCTAGTAACCACTGCCGCAACACAATACCGAATCTCTTTCGCGATAAGGTCGTTATTGATGAAGGTAATGAATTGTATATAAGAGGAGCCATATAAACGCAGCTTTGGCAGAACAGTTCCAGTTTTGGAGCAGGTATCTTAAAATCTAAAAGAGTAGCTTTTCTTTTATTTGTATTGTCTTTGGCTTCAAATAGTGATGGATTATATTTGACAAATTTGGAGATTTCCAATGTGTAAATACAAGGAACCGTTAATATTAATATAATTAAATAAATAAATATCCATCACGCCTTATCCCCGAAGGGGTGGCAGAGGCACATTATTTTTTTTTATTGGGTCTAATCCCACCCACATTCCCATTACTGTGACTCCTGTAAACCAAGATCTACAGCAATGACCAAAACACCAGAAAAGTTACACCGAGCTCGATCTTGGTGATGTCCCAGGAGAAGTTAGCATGTCTTGGAACCCGCAATGAAATTAATCAGAAGATAATGTGAGGAAGTAAGAAAAGAACGTAATGCCTCTTCCCTCCTTTGCAAAGCGGGAGACCTGGAAAGCAACAATGTGAGCTATGTTTGATTCCAGTAATATGTATGGCAGAAACGTTTAAAAGCACGAAAATTTACCCTCGATGCCACGAGATCCGCATAGTAAACTACTCCCGACGTTACTTGTAAACAATTAAGCATATTATATCGCTCATTTTGAAAAATGCTACACTCCCAAAGTATATGATAGGCGGTTTGATCATATTTGGCGTCAGCAGTTGAACACTGACAGAACGGTGACTCAACCAGCTTAAACGAATGTAATTTGCTCCTAAAGTTACCATGTCCCGTGAGAAATTGAGTCACACAGTGATCAACCTCCAGCCAGGACATTCCCAGGCGTTCATGAACGTCTGGGAAAAACTGGTAGAGGTGGCGCCCTTTGATGGAAGTGTTCCAACGCAGCTGCCATTCGTCTAAAAGTTCTGCGTGGTAGTGAAGTGGTACTTTCAAACTTCCTTTCAAAAGCAACTGAAATATTTTGTTGGGTGCAAAATATAACCTGTTTCGTACGCCCCACTCTGCAACGACGCGCAAACACGTGTGGGCCAAGCTCTCGAGTCCCGCACGAGTAATCGACTGAACGAGCAACATACTGTCATCGGCGTATCCTGTCATTGAACAGCCCTCCGGTAATGGTAAACTGAAAAAGTCATCAAATCCTAAGTTCCACAAGTGTGGGCCTAGCACAGACCCCTAAGGAAAGCCTATTGTTAACGTTTTGGTAGCAGAATAATGACCTAATTTTAAAGTTGTTGTACCTTGTGAAAAATATGAATAAATAAGAGAGTAAATATTTCTATAGCAACCGCGAAACTTTAATTTCATTAATAGCACTGGCCACCAAGCGTTATCGAAAGCCCCGGAAATATCTAGGAAGATGGCCAGCACATATTGAGAAACCGATGAAGTGACAGTCTTTCGCACTGATATCGCTGCAATCAATTTGGATTTACAGTAGGAAAATCTACTATTGACAGTAGATTTTCCTACTGTAAATCCAAATTGATTTTCCTGAAACTTAATACCGCCCGGCAGGATCCGGGGTACTATGACACGCTCTAAAAGCTTTCCCAAGGAGGGCAACAATGTGATCGGTCGGTACGACTTAGGGTCATCTGGCGGCTTGTCGCCTTTTTTAGGAATAATCCGAATATAGCCATATCGCCAAATACGGGGGAACACTCCCTCGTAAATACACCGGTTAAAAACATTTAATATTACTTCACACGACAGCTTGGAAGCCTCCTTTATCATTTTGTTAGATATTTTATCGTCCCCTGACGCCTTACCTATGGACAACGACCTAACAGTTTCGAGGAACTCATCAGAAGTTGGTAGGTCTGACTAGAGTGAGTATGGTGGCTCAAGAGCCCACTGTCTTATCTGTCGGTGATAATCACTATCGTTCTCCGAGCATTCGTCGGGTATAAGAGAATCCAAGAGGTAATCCGCTGTTTCCTTCAAACCTATAGTATGCGATTTGTTAATTTTGATATTACGTACATTGACAAGATCAACAGAACGGTTAGCCCTAAACTCATGGTATATAGGCGACCACGGACCCTCAGCTTCCAGCCCATGCACTAGTTTACGTAGCAAATTACCCTTTGATTTTTCAACAGCCGCCCTGTAATGGGACCTGGCAACTCTAAGAGCAAGTAAAGCGCTATTGTATTCCGCACCGGCACTAATTTTATGCTTTTTAAAATAATTTAATTTTCTACGAGCTCTCCGGAAACGCCTTCGAAGCTCAGCTAAACGATCACTCCACCAATCGCATCTCCGAGTGTTGTTAATAGATCCACGACCAATGGCCACGTCGGCACAGTAGGTAAAAGTTTCGGACATTAACGAAGCACTCTCTTCGACAGACAGGTTACCACGACCAAAATCTTTAGCGTGAGCCGCAAACAGAGAACCAAAGAGCTCCCAGTTTGCGCCCCTACTTTTATATTTGAAATTACAGTAGTAGTACTTTGCGCCTCTCGTGCATCACCGGGTAAGAGCATGTAAACGATTAGACGATGGTCACTATAGGACACATCCGGGAGGACACGCCATTCGGATATCGAGACGTCGCCGCGTGAAAGCGTCACGTCAATAGAAGACTCACCCATAGGGCTGCAAAAAGTAGGTGGTGCATTGGGACAATTGTGTATAGATAAATTCATTTCTGCAATGAATTCTTCAACGGCACAGCGCCGGTCCCTATCGAATTCACGTAGTTTGCCATACCATAATGTAGAAGAGGCATTGACATCAGCGCCTATGATTATTCTTTGACCCGCAAGAGACTGCAGGACGTGACGAAGATGGTGTAAGTGAGGATCGATATGATGTGAATATTGAAAGTAGCAGCTCACAACAAACACCCTATAGGCCGAGGAAGTAACCGCAGCAACAGCACAATGAGATGTCATGAGGTTGCTCAAACATGTTACAGTATAATTTGTACTAGAAACATAAATCCCAGCTCGTGCCTTGGCATGTAATTGTACCACTCTGTTACGCAGGTGGGCGCTCTGATATTGTTCCTGTAAGAGGACAATGTCTAATTTGTTCTCTATTACTAGGCGGTCCAGTTCCGCCGTGGCTGCCCTATCGTTGTGTAAATTAAGCTGTCCTATAATTATATCTTTCATGTTTCAAGATTTTTTTTTTATTAAATGAAACAACTGCAATATAACTATAAGTTGGTGCTCAGAATGAGCTGCTGAAGCCTATGCTTTTCAGTATGACACTCCCGAGAGCCGCAACGGTGGTCATGGGGCTTTTTAAACCTTTTGCAGGTTATACAGAGAGGTTTAAAATCAGGACTGTCTTTATGTGGACATGCTCGTGTATCATGTTCCTCGCCGCAATTAGCACAGCTGGGTGACTTGCTGGTACAAAATTTGTGAACATGACCGTATTGTTGACAGTTCATACAACGCACTACCTCGAGGTCATCGATAAATCTACAAGTGGCCCAATCAATAAATAATTTATCCTTCGTGATCACTAAATGATTGCGGATCTCCGGCTCCAGCTCCAAACCCACCCACGAACGACCGTTAGCTAAACGACGCCTACGAACTATTTTGGAATTCTTAATAAAGTCCTTCTCGCTAATTTTTAATTCGTCCTTAATGTTTTGGCGATATAAGGCTCTAATAAAGTCATGGTCTTCCGACCCAGGAACATCTTTAACTAGCATTCGCTGTTTACGACCCTTGGGTTTTTCTAAGCGCAAGCCCGCCGATTTGATTGCGTCCACTGACTCTAACTTCTTGAGTTGGCTTTCGCTCGCAACACGAAGTACTACACCCGATTTCGTGGTTTTTTTAATGCCTACAATTTGGAAACCATCGTCACTGGGCTTGATAGCTTTCATAAGTGCCTGTTTAGTCGCGGACGCCGTTGTGAACTCGGTTGAACGATCAGGCGCGGTGTAAACCACCACACTGGGTCGGGTCTTCACTGCTGCTGGGGCGGGGGCCGATTTAGCTGGCAAACGTAACCTTAGTTTATCCACATATGACATTTTTGGTTGCTGACATTTAAGTGCTTGCAGTTCTTTGGCCATATTTGCCACCTTAGTTTCGTTGCATGACGATTTTAATGCCAGCATAGAAATAATGCCGGTCAAGCGCTGATTTATTAGACAAACTGATTCGCGATCCCTGATCGTTGATTATATTATTTATTGTAGCAATATAACTGTTTGCCTGCTCGACTAACGTGCAATATTCGCCTTGATTATGGTATTCCGACAAGTCACTATTGACCAATTTAACTGATTGTACCCGTTTGTTTACATCTTCGGGTGTTTGGAATACCGGAGACATTTCACTAAAAAGCCGCTTTGCCGGTGGCGACCTTTTAGTAGCACATACGCGTTTACCTCGCCCTCTATCGGGAGGTTCATCTCGGAAGGGCATTATTTTTTAACACTAATTTTACAGCACAAATAAAAAAAAAAGTGTCTAAATAAAGTGTAAAAAATTAAATTATCGGCGCAACTTAATTCACTGATACCCACGCTTTAGAATGAAAATCAAAAAACTTACCAATTGATAAATAGCAATATTTACGCGATTAACGACAAAAAAAAAACCAAGTTTTACTCAGTTAGAAAATTGAATTTATGTACACCTGTTTTTAGTTACAAATAAATGGGTACGTGTATCGCGGTTTTGCAAAATTTTACCTATAAGGGGGGTAAACAAGGGTTGTATTAACTGACCCATTAATCATGAAATCCATGGAGATAACGGAGCTATAAAGTCCAAACTTCGTATTGGGGTTCCATTTATTACGTAGGTAAAGAAGAAGGTACTCCTATGAAGGAGTTTTGCAAATTTTTACCCCTAAGGCCGTAAATAAGGGATAAACGGTTGTATGAAAAATTGTTATAAAACGGGATAAGCAATAAAAACGGGATTTCTGATATTTCCATGAAAACGAGAACTACGCGGTTGAAGCCACGCACAGTCTAAACTATCAAACATAGGTACATACCTGAAATTTGGTGAAAGTATTTGAATGAATATAATAATAAATTGAATCATCACTAAGAAACGAATACCCGGTATTCCCACGAGAACGGGAACTACGTGGATAAACCATACACAATCTAAAATTTGGTGAACGTATTCTTTACGTACCTACCTACCTACCTAAGTTAGATGAGCACCAAGAAATAATTTCAGGTATTTCCACGGGAGTGTAATCTTACTAAAATTAAAAATGTGAAAGTTTGTAAAAAATTCTATATTATTTGTACGTTTGTTATTTAATCACATTTTGATGAAAATCGGCATATAGGTAGAACATTTCCGAAAGTTGATGCCCACGGCTCCGCTCACGTGAAGTCGTTACAAAAAAGTTTTCTCGCGGGAAAATTATGTTTTTCCGGGACATAAAGTATGTACCTATGTATAAATTCAGAAAATATCTCGCACAGGATATTCAGTTCAAGCAGTTTCGCCCGCGAGTATATTATTTTGTTGTAAATAACTCATCAACAAGTATTCCGATGTCATTCGGTTTTTTGTTGTTAAAAAGCGAATATTTCAGAAGTTGTTTCCTAAGAATAGCCTACGCGCCACCCTCTGTAACTCTAACTAATGTCTCTTACTTTGTCTCTTTCTCTTATGTGGCGCTAACGAAGTTGCGCGGGTCAGCTAATATATTATATGCCCACTTTTCACCATGTTTATTCCTGTCCCACGTAATAGGTGGTGGGTGAGTCCATTGCCGACTTTTAAAATAAATTTCAAATAAGCAATAGTGCGGTCCGAAACTCAATACTACTTAGCGCTGGCCGTACAATTATGTAATGTAATTATTTTAGTTTATAGGTGTAACTATATAAATTTATGGACGTTTTATTGAAAATAATAATAACTATATAATTCAGTAAACAATAAAAATTATAATAGAAAGTATTTTGTTAAAAAATTGACATGCATTGTGCCTTTAAATCACATGTTTACGGACCTTAAACCGCCTCGTGCGTTATATCCACCATAACGCACTTATATCGTAACGTACTACTAACAGCATGGGGCCGAGTCTACTATTTTACAATAGAAAGCAGTTTTATTTCATTTCTATATAGAATCTATTGCCGTTTGTGCAAAACAAGGTAGTCTAATAAATCTATCACATATATCACAATCGCAGTTTGCAAGCCGCAGAGTATGACCAAAATCGCTGTTTTAGCTATCAAAATGTTAAAGTTAGTTAGACTACAAAAATTCAACTTACGAGGAGCCACTAGCGTGTTACGTTTTAGTTGAATTTGCTGATGCTGATGGAGCGCGATTGTATAATTGGACTACTAAATCTGTCAAAATTGTACCGTCGCGCGTCGCATTCGGCTTTCTATTAAGCGATGATTTCGATTCTATTCTGACACTATTGAAATAGTAGACTTAGCCGGTATCCCCTGGTCGCCACAACCTGTGCCTGTCCATTTCAACACGGCAATGGCTTCACCCGCTGTTAGACAAAAAATCTATATTTTGTTTAACCGCTGGTGTCTTTTGGAGATAAAGGCATGACTGATATGTAAATAAGTAAGGATATATTATTATTCCCAAGTAAAGTTGGCAACGTCAAGTAAAAATTTATAATGTCCTGTAGTCCGTATTTGAATGTGTGACCATGATAAAAATATATGCAGTCGGGGGACACCCGACAGGACAAAAATAAAAGAAAACTTAATTGTAAAACAAATACGTGAGTTGAGGTTATATAATAAAAAGACACAGGGACCGAGAGAGTGTTGTATACCAGGCTGCACACTTACTTGTTCGTGTACTCATTTGCTACACAGTAGGCTCGATACAAACACACACATAAACACACCTCATACGGCATTTCTTTATGTGATATTTTATACTAAATCGCACAACCCGTAAGTCGCGTTAAGGAACTTCGTTTCTATAATATTTAGTTTCTAATATAATTCTAGTATACGATTTCTACTGAGGTGCATAATTAATGTCAGCATTACCATCATTATCTTTACGTCTCTCCAGCTTCCTAACTATTATATAACGTGCCATATAGCAGTGAAATGTGATTTTTCATCTTACTGCGCAAATTTCACTGAAAGCTTCAACAACTTTATTGGGGTAATACTGACTTTGACTAAGACTATACTCGAATAAGACGTGAAAGTCTAAGAAATTAATAAGAAATCTAAGTAGAAATATTGAATAAAAAAGATTTAGCAAAGCAGAAGTAGTAATGCCATTAACATTAATAAAAAAACCTTTCTTAATGACTTTTTATCACAGATCGACCGACCTCCACGAGCGAACGAACAACAAAGATAACGGCCGGCATTCGTTTCTCACGGTTCGCAAGCGCTGTTGTTACTGTGTTCTCTCTACTTGATGACTAATTCAAAATGTGCGACGATGTAGTTTGCTAAGGTAGTAGACAATGGCTACGATATACGTAAGGCCGGATGGATTCATGGTCAGTATGTGGCAGAAGGACTCGCCCAGAGTCAGAGTGGTATGCCCACCCTCAAATAACTCATCGAGCATGACCTCATTGTCACAAACTGGGACGACATGGAGATCTAGCCTTGATCCTCCTACAGCGAAAAGCGTGTCGCGCTCTAGGCTCGCCTCAACCACAAAGTCAGTAGAGAGAAGATGCGCAAATAATGACAGAGACATTTAACTCACCCGCCATTGTTTTCATCCTGTCGTACCACCGTTTTGTGCCTTATTTCGGCGAGTGTCTCACACAGAGAACCCATCTATGAGGGATACGCGCTACCTCACGTCATCCTACGTCTTGATCTGGCTTTTTATCTCTGATAATTTAATTGTACTAAGATATTATTGTATTTAAATCGTAATAGTGACGGCTGGACTGAACATATCCGCGGGGTTGCACGGGCCGCCAGCTCACCAATGGATCTTTTGTATCTTGTTCTATCAAGTTTAGTAAAGGCCAATGGGTGTGCCACTACCATATTGACCATTTCAGGGGCGAAATGGTCAGTCTGGTAGTCTGCCCGCGCATACGCCATGCCCCAGCGTCCCCAACTAAACAACAGGGAGGATTATCAAGCCTAATCAGGAACAACCCTGTAAAGGGCAATTAACAGAATAACATTTATTTTTACAGTATAAAAAAAAATATTTATGGCATTAATAGGCATTAAATGGCATATTTTACGGTATTTTAGAAAGATTTTATACTTTTAACCGCTGACGCAAAAATAGGGGTGTTATACGTTTGACGTCGATGTCTCTGTGGCATCTTAGCTCTCAAACGGATGGACCGATTATATTGCGGTTTTTTCATTTGAAAGACATTTCCCTTGCGGTGGTTCTTTACCTATGTTTGGGTAATATCGATCCAGCAGTGTTAGAGTACCAGCTCCTTTCCAAAATGATGTAAGGTATTTTTGCCTTAACGTGTGTGTAATACAAGTGCTTAACGCGTGCTAGTATCGATAAATGACCATAAATCCATAACTTCGACCTGATGCTGCAACCAGAATGGTCTCCAGAGAACCCAACTTTTCGAAAACTCACAGCAGACATACAGTAATTGGCCTTGCAGATTATGATATTGCAATACAGTCATGTTGACCTGGTGCTACAACCAAGACGGTCTCCGGAAAAATCGACTTTTTTAAAACTCATACTTTTTAAAGGTTGTTCCTTAAACTATAAGTATTTCTGGGGTAGGAGGATTTTTAATTTGAAATATTAATCATCTAAACAACCTTTTACTTTATATAGTGCCTAAATCATTTAGGGGAATTTTTTATTAAAAATATTAATCATCAAATAACCTTTTACTTTTTATAGTGCCTAAATCATCTAGTTGCACATTATGCTTGCTCTACTTGCACATTCAAAAATGGTCTAAGGTAACTATTACTAAAATCCTGATTAAAATTCATATTGTAGACAGGCTTTCATTACAACCCTTGTAGAGTTGCCTTCACTGATGAGTAAACTATCAGTGAACCTTGAATGGGTGACCATTTTAGTCAATGTGAAGTACCCATCTTCTATGTTATTTATGCAGTAAAGGTCATACCAGTCCAAAAAGGTAAAAGACTTAGGTGTTATACTAGATAGCAAGTTGACATGGAATCAACATGTGGATACCATAACCACTTATAAAATACTAAAGTATAGTGAAGTGGCCAAAACAAGACAGGAAATCTGCAAGCGAACTCTTTACAAGTTGCAGCAGACAGAATGCAAGACAATAACAACAATCATCAAAAACACTTCTACCGCAGCAGATTGTCTGAGAGAATTCAGATTCTTCTGATCCTCACTCAGTTTCCCATTAAGAGTGAAACTGGAGATGAGAAAGAGCATTCTGAGGCTTGGAGCTGAGGACACAAGATTAACCTATGGCGCTTAAAGTAATACAGAGTATGGATGGAGTGGTAGTATTGTGCATTAAATTTTTTTTGAAATACACCATTTATTTGTAAGTAATATTTGTATATAAGTGGGCATATTTTATGATTGTCTACAATATAAAGGAGCAGTACAGAAAATAAATATTTCTGAGGTACAACCATTAGTACAGTAAGAGGGTCAGAAAGAGATTACACGTAATAGACCTTCAAAAATTTATAAATTAAAATGAAATCCGAACTTGGATTGTACTGACTAAATGTACTATTGCAAAATGCAATGATGGAAATAAAGTAGTATTAAAAATTAATATCAGATCAGTCAAATATATTACGATATTTGTAGAGTTAACAATGAAAAAGATAACTTGGATTGTATTACTAACTGTCTCATTGCAATATACTAAGCAAGCATTATCAAAAATAATTATCACATCTGTCAAACAGACAGTATATTTGTAGTGTTATAATGACCTATGAGCTATGACCCACCTAGCTTTTTTCAATACTAATTTTATAATGCCATTATACAGTATGTGGGTTGTTATTGCTACTGATGAAGACATAAGGATAGTTTACAAATATTCATCATATTCAGTATCATAAAAAGTGCACAAGCTTTGTATTGTTAAATTATATTGTACCTAGAGACAATATTAGAAGTTACATTAACTATAGTATCAGACAGGGACACATAGGGACTCATATATTTTAGCCACTGTTATAAAGAAGAGATATTGACTACAAATTCGCACACAGTTCAAAAGCAATGAATTTATATATTGTAAAACATTATTTACAGGATGTTGATTCTAAATATAGCCAAGCCAGTAATCTATTAACAACAGTAACCTTTTAGGGAACTGATAAGATATGCCATGCCACCCTAAAGATATTATAGTTATATTACCTGTAAATGTAAACTAAAATGAAGATCACAATAAAATAAGTTACTTACTGTTTCTGGAAGTATATGTTGAATCTTTGGATGATGTTCTTCTGGAATCCCATTCTCTAGGTTTTTCCCACTGTGACACTTCACTGATACAGTTATAATAATACTTCTTCCCAGATGAACTAATATGTTCTGACCATTCACGACCAGATGAAACGCTTGCTGAAGGCGCACTTCTCTTGTCATATTTATTACTCCTACTAACACTAATGTTCATGCCACTAGTCCTACTTTTCTTATCTGCTTCATTTCGTTCATGATTACTTCTTTCTCGTTCACAATCTTTACTGCGTTCCTTTGGTGATCTGACACTATCTGGAATTACATTATGATTCTAATTACAATTTAATCCCTTTGATGTGCTAGAATGACAATTTATGACTATAGATAAGTATATTAGTAGAATTCGCATAAGGACATAAATCATAATATCATTGCCATCATGATTGCGCAAAAGCTTACACTGCAGCTAGACTAACTTAAAACCTATTTTAATAAATTTTATGAGAATGGCATAGAAGTATAGGAATATTTACTATTTATTATAAAATAGTAAAAATAATAAACTTATTGGTCATTCAGTAAGTTTCTGTACAACATACAATAGACTATATAGAAATATTGTCCTTCAGTCTACATTGTGAGGTATTATTGTAATTTTAAATGTGAATTAATTGGAAAAGTAAGTAGCTTCATACAAAACAAAACAGACACACAAAGCTAGAAGTGCATTCTCCAAAAATTCTGATAGTCAGATTACAGTGGGTAAATTTTTTTTAGTCACACAATTGCATAAATAGACTATGAAAATGTATCTCCCAAGGCTATACTGTCAACAACTACTGTTTCAACTTGGTTGCACTGTAAACTTGCAGCCTTCAGTCTCAAAGTCTTGGTTTGCATTATAAAAAAATATTATCTAGGATAGCTTTACAGTTTTAGCAATTTACAGAGTAGGTTCAAGCATTATCAAAGTTTATAATTTGGAATTGAAGCTCAAACTTTCTATTGTATGAAATATATTTATTTTACTTAACTGAAAGAGTTATAAATAGGACAATCTTTCTTTTTTTAAATAATTTGCCACAATAAATAAACAATTCATGTTGTTATTATGTGAATGTGTTCAGATAAAAATAACTAAGTATTCAATTTTAACATACCTCTTGTTTAGAACACCATTCACAATACATGTTTATCCACAGCAAACAGGAAATAAATGAAATATATAACACTTTTATGTACTACTATAATAAATATAAAACAATATTGATATAACAAGGCTTAGTACTTGTATAGTTTAGCTTACCTGTATACTTATTTCTAGAGGATTTGTAGTCTCTGTCTCTCTCCTTGTCAGAACCCTTCTGTATATAAGCATTTCTGGCTGTTGGATATCCCCTGTCATCTGCCACATGACTGTAGTGGTGGTGTGCATGGCTGGATTGACTTGTATGGGTGCCATGTCCATGTACCATGTTACCATTGGGCGAACGGAGAGGAGCATACCGGTTTTCAGAAGAGACATAATCATTAGCTGCTCTTCTTTCGCTCTTTGAATTGTATTTCTGTTTAAAAAAAATACATATATTATTATGTAAGGATAAGATCTCAAATTAATACTTTGTTTCAAATGCCATGATGTGATTTTAAAATGTAAACAAAGTAGCCTATAAAATTTAGACATCTGTAAGGCATTCTTATCATAATTTGGAAACCAAATTAATAGAATTCATAATATCTTCCAATGCAAATACTGTTCTATTTCGATACCAATGTATACATTATTAGAAAGATGTGATATATGCAATATACAGTACGTCTTGTACAGTATAGTCACAATTACAGTCATAATTGAATTAGTACATTGTATCTGCAAATTATAATGAAGTGCCATACTGTAACATGGATTTTTATTAAAATTCATTTCTTAGGCTTAGTTCATGTAACAGGAAAAGAAGTCGGGGGGCAGTTATTACGTAGAGTAGGTACCTACATAATTCTAGCAAGGTTTGGCCACAATCATTCAACATAGTCCTTCATAAGTATATATCACGTACGGAAACGTTCAATTAGCTCTTACCTGATACGGATGGGACTGATGCTTCTCAAAGTACCTGAAATTAGATAAAAAGAATTATTACATTCACCTAAATTACAGCAAAACTCAGATCGGCGACCGCCATCTAAAGACAGTAAAGCCGAAGCATTCGAAAGGCTATCATACCCATCACTTATTCGCTGAGGTTTCCTTGCATGCATTACCATCAATGCAAATGTACGATTTATTACGGCCTCAGTAATAAAATTCAAAATGAAAGCACTGTCATTAAAAACAGTTTTACAGAAGGCCGTGATATTTCTTGATGGACGCCATGTCACATTCAAGACACTCAAACGAGAAAGAGATAAGTAATGAAAAGAACGAGACAACACATACATCGATGATAAACGCTTGGTGGTGGTTCTAGATAAGTGATGAACTATGGACTCCTTGTGTCTATGATTTTAGTATTTGGCATCGTGACAGATATTTAAGAGGCCCATTCACGGCAGGTCGTTTGCCGTCAACCGGTTTGAAATGAAAAATCTTTATTCATACAGGTGACACAAAGTAACACTTATGAGCATAAAGAAATAAATCACGATTAAATTTGTTGTACTCATGATTTCTTTTATTAAAGATTAACTCTAAAATATAATATAGCGCTCGTGGCCCCGCGGACTCAGTGTTGTGTAAACGATCAATGAGTTAAGCTACTTTCACTATGGCTGGTCATCGGATGGGAGACCACTTTGTGGCATTTACATTTGCGAGCGTTTCCGTGCTTCGAAAGGCACGTTAAGCCGTTGGTCCCGGTTGACATGGCCGTCGTTAAGCCTTGTTGAAGGCCTTAGTGGGCGATTTGAAAAATTTCAACAACAGGTCGCCACAACCTGCGCCTTTCCATTTCAACACGACAATGGGCTCACCATCTGTTACGTGGGACAAAAGTGCATACGGTGAAATGTGGGCGTATAGTATGCCTCTGCCTATCCCTTCGGGGATAAAAGCGTGACAATATGTCTATGTCTAAAAAAAATAATCGTAACTGATAGATTTTTTAGACATAGACATATTGTCACGCCTTTTATATGTGCAAACTGATAGATTTTTGCACCTACAGTGACCTTTTATAATTTTAAGAATCGGATATTCCATTTAATTGATATCATGAATTTAATGCACATGGTCTTATAAGTGGTAAAGGTGCTGCCCTCCTAGCTAGGTTAAAAGTAACCTGTGATAAGGAATACAGTGCCGGCCCCTGGTTAAATATCCATACTGAAAATTTTATTTTAATATAACATTTTTTTTTATTGTAACATTTTTTTTATTGTAGCTTGCCTGCGAGTAGGGGGGGATGTGTCACCTCTTTTTGATGTCTGTACAGGCGTCAAACAGGGTTGTGTCATGTCCGCCTGGCTGTTCATAGTGTATCTGGACAGTTGCCTGCAGAAGTTGAAAGATTGTGAAATGGG
Source organism: Thumatha senex (assembly GCA_948477245.1). Classification (NCBI taxonomy): domain Eukaryota; kingdom Metazoa; phylum Arthropoda; class Insecta; order Lepidoptera; family Erebidae; genus Thumatha; species Thumatha senex. Next base: position 18,173,139 of record OX419725.1, on the reverse strand, counting down.
TGTGAATTTGTGTGACTTTTCAGTAAACTGTCTGCTGTACGCTGATGATGCGGTGCTCATGGCCTCATCAGAAGCCTACCTTCAGGCATTAGTCACTAATATGAAAAAGGAGTGTGAAAGTAAGGGTCTTCGCTTGAATGCAAGTAAAACTAAGGTTCTAGTATTTGAAAGAGATGACGTAAGAACTAAATGCGAGATTAGGGTAAACCAGGAACGTCTAGAGCAAGTGAATGAAATTGTGTATTTAGGGAGTATGTTTAGCGCGGATGGAAGATGTGATTCGGATGTAGAACGGCGAGTAGCTGCCGGAAACAGAGTTAACGGTGCTTTGAGTAAAGCGACAAAGCATCGTAAAAGAAGCACGACTGGCGATTCATAACGCAGTGCTAGTGCCAACTTTGCTTTACGGTAGCGAAACCTGGGTATGTCAGCAGATGCATGAAAGTAAATTGAATGCTGTGGAGATGCGATCACTTCGAAAATTGTGCGGCGTTACCTTGGCCGACCGAATACGTAACGAAGTGATACGCAATATGGCAGGTTTGAATGAAAGTGTCAGCGTTAAGCTGGAAAAGGGCGTGCTCCGTTGGTTTGGACACGTCCAACGAATGAGTGAGGAACGATTGACGAAGAATATATATTGTGCGAAAGCAGAATATAGAAGAGGTCAGGGTAGGCCGAGACTTACATATGAGGACCACGTGAGCAGATTGCTCAAAAACGGAAAGGTCAAAAGTACTCGGATACCCAGACGTGCGTGTATGAAGCGATTGATGAATCTCGAAGAAGCGAAAGTAGTATGCATGTATCGCGAAGCCTGGCGATCTGTCCTCTCCGACTACCCCGTCAGGGATACAGCGTGAAGATAGTTAAGTTAAGTTTTATTGTAACACCTCTGCACTGACCCCTTACTTTGAAGACTGGAGCAATATAATGCTCAGCCTCCATTGGTTTGAGGTCTGTCCGCTGAGGAGTACGTGGTTAAAAAGTTATATTAAGATGCCCACACTTCAAGGAAACATTGCCTTCCAGGCTTTGATGGGGACTCAGTCGGCTCCGACAGCTTTAAAAATAATAAAATAAAGATATTATTATTATTATTCATATTATTTTAGGCACTTATGAATAGTCATGACAATAATTAAATCGCTCTCTTTTTAATTATGATAAGTTAAAAATATTTCAAGAGCAGCCAGGTGGGCTGCCGTTGAAACTGACAGTTCATGGAAAAGAATCTGGCAAGAAACTCCAATGATGCTCTTTTAAAATGTAGGTATGGCTTAAAATAATTAATTTACATTGTTCTTTGGAGTTAAGTGAGAACAGTCGACTAAATTTAGTTTGCCTTAAATTTAAATTATATTATTTGTGATAATTGATATAATTCCATAACAGCTATGAGCTAACTAGTCCCAACAGATGACACCCGTTCACGGGTATGACCCATATATCAGCCATCGCCCTACTCAACCATATTATAGGGATTAGGGCGACCCGACACATACGCCACCACTGCCAGGACACTTAGGTGAGTATGGCATACTCAAACTGCACAGCAATGATAATGTCAATTTTTAAAATGGTACACAATAGTCGACATGGTGCTCACATAATCTCTCACAAATTACACATATTAAACAAAAAAAATAATAAATAAAAAAATACTATTGTTATACATGTCAAGTTCAATAAAATACGTCTGAGCACATGTTATTAAAAATTGATGTCACAAAACGTGTACATTACATACAAAAGTACGAATATGGCAATCAATAAATTAACAAAAAAAAAAAAAGAAAAAGTGAAAAGAAAAAAAAAAAAAGAAAAAAAAAATTCGGTGAAAAGTGGGCATATAATATGCCTCTGCCACCCCTTCGGGGATAAGGCGTGATGGATATTTATTTTATTTATTTATTTTAATAAATTAACAAAAGAAAAATTATTTATTGCTAGAGGGTCGTGGTGGAGCAGGGAATCGAACGCCAGGCGTCATTATATTCAAACTGTTTTACATTGTAATAAGCTTTGGGCACGAGTATTGGCTTAACTAATCATTTGAATTTTGTATCGTGGTAAGGCAATGATCTGAGATGGTATTTAGTTATGGAAACTTACACAGTTACCCATAAATGATTTACTAGTTGTCACGAGTCTAAAGCCAGGCACGACGTTTTTATTCTCATGGCGTGTATTTATATTATGTATGTCACATTGTATTTTAAATTTCAAAATGTTTTTGCGAATGTATAAAATGTCCGATTCATCAAGCGGCGAAGAGCAATCTGGATTTCTGATTCGAAGGGAGGTCTGGAAGCTACACCTCTGTATACTTTTCATTTAGTGACTCGTGGAAGTACGAACGCCATCTCTCCTTCACCGCGAGGTCTTCGCATAGAAGCACCACTAGGATTTTATACACAGCGGAACTTGGAAATATACTGTACTTTGATCCTGGAGCGCACCTACTTATAGATAAGCTTATGCCGTATATTTGGTAGGTATAAATAAAGAATGTGTTAAACAGCTACAAACTTAAGTAATATACGTGATTTATTTAAAAGAGATTTCGTTGGCAATTCCGTGTAAGTAAATAAAACGACAGCACCTGTCCGTGTCCGACCAGCAGCAATCTTGACCGGACATTTAGTTATTCTGTGACCTACAGGGAAACCAGTACACTAGCAGAACGAGACGATAGATATTCAATCCATATTACATCTTATTCTAAAAGTTAGACATAACATACGTTTAACAATAGTTTCATTTGTGGTGCTACAATAGAATCCGACATATGTGCACTAGACACTTTGAATTCTGAATTTCATTTTGAAAACGTTAAACAAACGCTGTTTATGCATACTGAGTAATATTTTCTGTAATCTAAAGCTTTATTATAATAATATAAATTACATAGTTTCATTTATATCAGTAAAGATTTGGATTGTGGTTCGTTTCTGCATACGAGGGAAATTATCTATTAGAATTTATTAGTATTCAGAGGAAATTTATATATACATACTTAAATAAGTAATTTATCAATCAGGGATAAAGCGTGAAGATAGTTCCTTATCAATAAATTAAAATAAAATGAATAGAAAATTTGTTAAATCCTACAGACCTGCATGTTCTTTTGTAAATATTTTGATATGGTTAATACGGTCAATTTAACTATGGTGGTATATTGAATCGTTTCCATTGGGTACGGAACCTTCGGCGCACAAGTATGACTCGCGCTTGATTAGTTATTTATTTGTCTAATAACAAAAAATAAAAATATGATATTTTTTAAATACCACTCTTAATAATTGCAAGAGCACCGACACCAGAGAGCAAAGATAAAGTACTAATGATGAACGGCTAAGCAGTTCAATATGTGAACCATGTTCTGCTTTATAATTCGACACGGCGGATTACCATGCAGAGCACTGAATGGGCTCCTTTAGAAGACACAAGTTTGCTTACACACCGAAATTCAATGAGTTGAACAATGAAGCATACTTCTACCCGTTTTAAAATTGGGAGAACAAGTAAAAAAGTTTATAAAATACATTAGTACTTCAAACTTAAATAATAAATAAATAGCGAACACAAAAGTGTCACCATATTACTGTCCAATACACCTAAAATTGGAGCGTAGATCAAGTACTATGTATTATGTATTTTTTATTTTACTTTAATGGATGCAGTATTTGTGAAGTTATAACGACGAGAAGTTGAATTTCCCAAAATTTCGTCGCGCTCATACTATGACGTTGTTGCCACGTCCGCCCGCAACCGTATCATTGTAGCATAGCATTACATTGCATTACATGCATGTGTGTGCTTTTATTTAAGAAAATGACACAATTTACCCATTTACCCAAATACAGATAAAAAGCCGTACATAAAAGGTGATTGTACTCTTTTGTTTTCTCTGCCGAGCAGTATGGCTTTGCTCTACGGTACCTACTACTACAGACTTTTCGAAATCCAGAGTCGACTATCCATTAAAATCATAGTTTTCTTAGACATACCACCATAAAATCCATCCGAGATTTAATCGGATTCAAAGGATTTTTTAAAGAAGTTTATTGGACATAAAAGTTGTGTTAACGTGCTATAGTGAAAGATAGTGATATGCAGTGAAATGCGATTTTCTACCTTGCCTCGTAAAATCCACTAAAAACCCACAGACATATAAGACAGTAAGCAGACCTAACATATTCCTTTGTCTATAGAGCAATACTTCATCCTTTTCAGTCTTTTATTTGTTGTTTATAGTTATCTTTTTCATATTCATCACTACATATTATAAAACAAAGTCTTTTTTCGCTGTCTGTAGTGACAGACAGCGAAAAAAGACTTTGTTTAATAATATGTATACATAGGATATGTATACAAGTGTACATAGGGATGTATGCTTAGATCATTAAAACTACGCAACGAATTTGAATGCAGTTTTTTTTAATAGTTAGAGTGATTTAAAGAGAAGGTTTTTATGCATAATTTGTTAAGTTTTTGTATAAATTGACTTAATTATAACGATATATGTTGTGGGCATCGGTAAAAATGAGCCATCTGGGAGCCTCTAAGAAAAATTTTGCCTAAACCTAAACTGCGAATAACAGCAATGATATTCCGAGATATTCTCAAATTGAAAACGATTTTGGTATTAAGTTTGTATGTACATTTTAATACTTTAAAAACAGCAAATGTAATATATGTAAGGTGTGTTAACAACTGTCCTGGCTGTATGATTTTTTACGGATTGGAATACGGAAGGTTAAGATTATTATACCCTAATCCTAGTTCTTTTCCTACCTCATTCATTTTTCCTTATCCTCTAATCCTTATCCTACCCTGTCCTCGTCCCATCCTCTCTCCGCCATGCGAAGGTTGCCGTGCCGATGTGCTGCGTGGCTAGGGGCGAGCCTAGTTTCAAACGTGCTTGATTGCCCTGGGACCAGGCGACTCCAGAATAAGGCTAGCCTTACCTAGACAAGCGGGGCTCTGTCTAGGCGGACTCTAAATTTCCCTAGCTTCTCGTGGGTACGCTATGGATATAAGTAAAAATAAAATCCCGTGACGTCTCGTTTCCCATCGAGGCGAAAAGTGGACTGGGGATAGCCGCTTTGCTACATTGAATGTAAGAGGAGTAATGAGAGACAAAATAGTAGAGGTATGCAAGATGATGCGAGAGAGACGACTTGATATTTTGTGTGTGAATGAAACAAAGAGGAAAGGATGTGACACCACTACACATGGACCCTATACCGCCTACTGGTCAGGTGTAGCCACTACAAGTACAGCGTGCCACGGTGTTGGTGTGCTACTATCCGCTAGAATGAATGAATGTGTGAGCCCAAGACTCCTTTGGTTGAGATTGAAGGTTGGACTCACCCGCATATTTGTTATAGGAGTTTATGCTCCGCAAGATGCGCGGTGGTACCGATCTTCAAGAGACCAAAGCGAGAGGCAGGCATTTTGGGAGAGTATGAGTGATATTCTGAGTAAATGCAAACAGAACGAAAGAATAGTAATGTTAGGTGATTTTAACGGTTGGGTTGGTGTGAATCGTGATGGATATCAAAGTGTATTGGGAAAATATGGTGACGAATGAGTTAATGAAAATAGAGAAAGCTTGCTTGAAGTATGTTTGGAGAGGAATCTTGTGGTAACCAACACCATGTTCAACCACAAAGATATTGTTTACGAGACAAGAAGGAAGCCAGAGAAGCATGATTAATTTTGCGATTGTAGATGCAAGGCTGAGAAAGAAAGTACTAGACATCCGGGCATACTCGTACCGCGGTGCCGGTATTGACACAGACCACTTCTTGGTTATAAGTCGAGTAAGAGGTCTGTTTCAGCGGTGGCGGCACTGTGTGCATGAACCCTGTAGTGTACTAGAGCGCATAAAAGTCGATAACTTGCAAGAGATAGGTATAATAGAAGAATTTTTAAGTAAAGTGAGCGATAAATTTGAAAATTTAAATGAGGTATGTGAGATGGAAAAATTATGAAAGTCGTTTAAGGAAGGACTCCTGGAAGTTTCGATTGAAGTGTGTGGAGTAAACAAGAGGAGCCAAGAATGTAAGGTAAAGAGAATGTGTGCAGAAGTCATGAAAGCGTTGTCCGATAAGAAGAAAGCATGGTTGGATTGGCTCACTACAAAAGTCAATCAAAGAATGCAAAAGGCAACGGATGAGGATGTAAGAATGCCAAAGTATGAATATAAAAGGTTTAAGCGTGTTGCAAAAGAGGTGATAAAAAGAAAGAAGAAGAATGACAGAGATGATTTTGACAAAAGGTAACTAACTAACTAAAAACAAAAGATTGACAAAAGGTTATCTGATAATTTCCAAAAGAATATAAAATTATTTTGGAAATCCATAAGAACAATGAGAGCTCAACAGACAACATCGCAGCTCACCCATATTAGAAAGTCATGGTTTCTAATATGGCTGGCAGTGTTGTGAAAGGCGAAGAATGTGTGGTCAAAGGATGAAAGGAATATTTTGAAAGTTTATTTGAAAAAGAGGATATACAAGCACATTCACATCACTGGGAAGTGAGTAAAAGCGGCAATGAAAGTGATATAAGTATAGAAGAAATTATGGAAGCATTGAATAGTATGCAAAGCTGCGGGAATTGATAGGATTTCTGTCGAGATACTGAAAGAGGGACAGGGCGTGGTAGTTTGCCAGCTGTACCGCCTTTTTACCCTTTGCTGGAGAGGTGGCAGCGTACCAGAAGATTGTATTAGTTATAAAGGAAAAGGGTCGCAGCAAGAGTGCAAAAATTACCGCGACATAAGCTTGCTCAGCATCGTCGGCAAATTGTATGCGAAGGTTTTGATAAAAAGAGTGATGAATGAAACTGAAGGGAAAATGTGGGATGTGCAAGCAGGATTTATGAAAGGAAGAGGATGCACGGATCAGGTCTTTTCCTTCAGATGCGTAATTGAAAAGCTTTTGGCGAAGAGTCAAAAAGTTTATTGCGCATTCGTAGACTTGGAAAAGGTCTATGATAGAGTGATGAGGAATGAACTGTGGTCAACATTGTCCATGTATGACGTAAGCAGCAACTTGATACGAGCACTGAAATCTCTATATGAGGGTTCCAGTGCTTGTGTCAGAATCAACGGAGCTTGCACAGACCTTTTTCACATCGAAAAAGGTGTGAGACAGGGTTGTGTAGCGTCATTTGAGTTGTGTAAGAACTGGAAGAAAGTGCGTATGGTGTAAAAATGACTGATCTGACTATCAAATGTCTTCGTTACGCTGATGATCAGGTAATACTTGCATCATCAGCGGACGAGTTGCAGTTGATGGTTAATATTATGCATGATGAGCGTGTATGAAAACAATTATTAAAGTTGAAGAAGCGAAAGTTGTATGCCAGGATCGTAGCAAGTGGAAAGCCATAGTCTCTGCCTACCCCGATGGGAGACAGAGAGAGACATACATATCATCACGATATGTATGTATGTATGTATGTATGTAAAAACAGCAATTATAAAGCCGTAATTTGAAGGCTATTTACACAAATACGTTATTAATCCTTATCATTTTTAATATGTTAATTGGCTTCAGCATTTTATGAATATTATTTTGGCCCTTCAAACCTTCCATATTAAATTAATTACTTAGGAGATATGGTATAAACAAAAAAATGCGCAAAGAAATTAATTTCGTGTAACCAAATTCAGGTGCAGGCGTAGGTACTTGAGAGCGGAGAAGTAATCAAGTATATATATATATATATATATATATGTATATATGTATATTAAAAAAAAAAGGTTATAAAATTATAAATAAATATGGAGAAGTGTTATGTAAAATATTGTGATAAGTCACAAGATATCACCAGGAATAACTTTTCAAAGGTAATTGATGTTTTAGTTACAACTACGTTTCTATAAATTTTATCAAAAAATTGTCATTTTTTTAGAAGAACTTTATTGACATGATTTTAATATCTGTTCCATAAACCGTTTGGTTGCTATCGTCATCTACAGCTAAGATTTTTGTTAATTTAAATACATTTTGTACTGTTACGACATGGCAAGTACACAGGGACGAATTCAGATCAGCAAATTGTTTAAAATGTCAATATCCAAAGTCTAGCTAAATGTAAAGCCCAATTCAATTAGTCATTCTCCGTTTTAACTCCACTGGTACGGAAAAAATGCTATTGATGTCCGACCGTCCGTCCGTCCGTTCAGTCTACAGGTCGCACTTTTCATCGGATTTGCATGCAACTTGGCATGGACAATTATCGATGTAGACGACAACTTTTAACGAGGGGGTTTCTCGATCGAGAGGGAAATGGAGGCAGGGGAGGGGAAATGGTCCCGTAGTGGTTGGCAAGATCGCTCAAAACGAAAAAAAGGAATGTTCATTTATTTATTCAATTGTAAAAAAAAATTACCCCGATGTCTACGGTTCCACAGATGCAGAAGAGTAAGCAGATCAAACATATTCCTTTGTTATGGTGTAATACTTTATTCTTTTCACTCTTACCATTTGTTGTATAAAGCTATCTTTATTATTTCTGTGTAACTACATCGAACTCACACTTTGACAGCAAGAAGCGTGTAGCCAATTTTTCTACTAATTTCAACCGTCGCTGTCATCTTTGAATCAAAGATTTATGTATTGAAGTGAAAATATTATATAAAATTATTGTAAAATGTAACTAAAGTAGTAAAAAAATATGTAAACAGTTCAATTATTCAAAAAAAACATAGAGTGGTGAACAAGAAATCACAAGGAATAACTTTTCATGGATAATTTATGTACCACTTCCGACTACGTACTCTTACACTAAGATTTGTATCCAAAATGATGAAATTTCTTGGTGAACACTTGAAACAGTTATTGCTAACTGTTCGTAGTATCTGTTCCATAAATCGTTTGGTTGCTGTCGTCATCTACAGCTAACTTTTTTTGTTAATTTAGTTACACTTTGTACTGTAATGCTATTTCAAGTAATCAGGGACGAATTTAGTACAGAGGCCACGAAATATTATATTTCAATACTCAGTGTATCTAAATGTTATGGAAATCTTGTTTTAGGTTTACAATAATATAATCAATAAATAACTGATAAAAATTTTAAAATAAAAGGTTATTGTATTAATTAAAAATAAATAACTTTGTACAATAATGGTTTAAATTTTATCTTATCTTAGACCCTATAAGACAATATTTCTGTTTAGTGAAGATGCTTTCGGTGTAGTACAAATCGTGGGTCTATATCTCAGGAGTGCAGCAAATCTCACAACAGGCTTGCCATTGTTGACCGGTTAGTCTTCCCTCTCTCCCAACTACAGCTATATGTTAGAATGGGGGTTCCATTTCCTATTAGATAAGTCCCAAGGGTCAAAAATTCTCAAGGGTCTCTGCGTATTAACCAGTATGTCCCTATTTAAGCCTACTAAAAGACAGAGTTTTTTCGTAAGAAAATAAAGATTTTACTAAGTTCATATTTTATTTGATATTTGTGAGCTCGAAAGAATTAGGTAATTAATAACTGTAAAATAATCATTGTATTAATTAAAAATAAATATTTTTTTAAATTACTGTTTTTTATTTTAATCCTTATCTTTAGATACTGTAGGACAGTATTTTTCCTGTCGAAGATAATAAGAAATATGGGCATGCAGGTGTCATATTTTTGCGATCGTTATCAACCACAACTGCAGGATTATTTGGCATCCCATCACTCACGAATACTTTGTATGTCTAATACACCAGGAAATAGCCAGGAGTAGATAGCTAAGGTCCTAATCACCGACGTGTCTTTTATTTTTGTCAATTTGTTACGGAGCTGCTTCTGTCAGCATTCTACTGTCGAGCTGCGCCATGGGTTTGCTTCAAAGGAGTCCTAGGCCTCTTCTTCGTCAAGTATAGCATGTCTCAATGGACAAAGTACGTGTGCGCATTAATGCGGTTGGAAAGGTCAAGATCAAAGGAGCTAGCACCGGCCCACACCCATCGCCTGTGATTTTCACGAGGTGCATAGTATTATAATTCAAGCAGTAGGTATCTACCCTAAAATTAAAAGAATGGTAAAACTTTATCGTCATTGATTATGCTGTTAGCTACCTGGTCTTGACATTTTGCTGGAGTTTTACAAATGGTCTACTTTGTATATACCTACTAAAACCTATGCCGCGATTCACTGCATCGATTATGGTCTATCACGGTGGCGTAAATGGTGGTGTAGCGATTGCTGTGCTTAGGTCCCGGGATCGATACCCGGGTCAGAACAAATAGTTGTGTGATCCACAAATATTTATTTTGGAGTTTGGGTGTTCTTATGTATAATATTTATGTATTTATAAATATATAAGTATGTTTATCAGTTGTCGAGATTCCATAGCACAAGTGTCCCTCAATATTTATTTATTAAATTGCTGTTCAAAATCAGGTTCCGAAATCTATGTCATAATGTGTCAAAAAGCATCTTGTTGGTTCGATTTGAAACTCCTTTATTGCCGACTCATTTCATTACTAATAACCTATCAACACGGTTAAGGTACGGACCCTGGATTAAGCTACCTGTTTATATGTGTGAAATAGGCTACGCTATTTTTCGCAAATGTTTGATCTGCTTACTCTTATATATCTGTGTACGGTTCACAGAACCACTAGTGTTAATCTTGTTTTAGGTTTCCTAAGGATGCCATTAAAAAAAGATGTTTGGTTACTAAACATAAATCAGAAAGATTTGAAAACAAAACCCTCAAATGTTATCTGTTCAAAGAACTTTGAACCACAGTATCTGGATAAACTTGCATTTAGGACTATATCGCGACATGATACAATTCCAACTCTATTTATGAAATTATGTCTAAGTTTTATCCCAAATATATAAAAATAAGTGTACATTTACACAAGCGCTCGTGGCCCCGCGGTCTCAGTGTTCTGTAAAAGATCACTGAGTTACGCAACTTTCACTATGGCTGGTCCTCGGATGGGTGACCACTTTGTGGCATTTACATATGCGAGCGTTTCCTTGCTTCGAAAGGCACGTTTAGCTGTTGGTCCCGTTTGCCAATAAAATGGCAGTCGTTAAGCCTGGTTGAAGGCCTTATGGGCGGCAGTTAGATGGTTTAAGGGTAAAATTGTCCTTTACTTAAGATTAGCCTTGACTAAGACGTAGAGGACGGGGACATTTTAGATAATAAGAAAGAAGATTGAAGAAATATGAATTAAGATTAGCGACAAGATCTTAGTAATCAGGCTATAAAATAATTATAAAAAAAAATATTTTCACTGAACATCGACAATACTGTACAAGCTAAGAGTAAAAAGAAACAAACTTCCGTTCAATTTATTTACGTTTTCTTCAATTTAAATTTATATGCCCAAAATTTAGCAACAAATATATAGAATGATGATATAAAAATGGAAGGTAAATGAATTCGTTCAATATTGTTAAAGAATATCTCTAAGTTCCATTGAAATTATCACTTATGAGTGACTCATTTGGATAACTTCTAAACTGTTATGGCGTTTGTGTCTTGATATACACAACGCATATTCGTATCTCTGGCAAATTACTTTACATAAAGTGTAGTTTTGATGAGTTAATGGTTTAAAATTCTGCGGACTATTTAACAATGATGCTTCTGTAATTTATTAGATACAAATAAGTGAATAACTACCGATTCTAGGTTATGTTTCCATCTTTTATTGGTATTTTAGGTGGGTTCAGTGAAACAAGAGATCAGTTGCATGTTTTTCACAACAAGGGTAGCCCTAAAAGTGATGTCTGAATGAATTTCTCACGGTTTCTAGATATTCAGTCATGGTGGGAAGTGCCCAGCATCGCGTACTTTTGTTCTTTATTCAGAACAGCATTCAACCTTCTGGATTTTGACATTGAAGTAAGTAGAAGATTCCTGCGAAGTAATGATTACTAAAATAATTGTACTTGTGATCTTAATTTGTTGAATTATCTTAATTTAAAGGAACTTGAGGAAGCTTTATTAACCGATGGCACGGAAGATTCGGCCAGTTCTCTCTTGACTGAACTAATAGTGCGCCTGTTAAATGGTTGTTTGGGCAACAATGACATCTCAGCCTTTAATTATCAGGTACAATTGCGTAGACCATTGTCTTATAAAGTGATCAATTGTAAACACAGTTACCTTTCAATTGCTTTTAAATTTCCAGATGTACCTGAGACGATTATTTAGAACAAAATGTCAAAAGTCAACCAGATGTAACCCTTTCAACACTGATATAGATTTTCAGTTTTTACCTCTTCGTACCAAGGTTGAGATTTTGTATGCTTTGTGTGAATTTCGTCTTGATGCTGAAGATGTTTTTGATTTGTTTAAAAATCTTGAAGCTGAAAGTTTAAGAGTTGAACCTCTTGGGTGAGTTTCTTTTAAAACTAAGTATTATAACATTAGTAACTAACTAACTTCACGCTGTATCCCTGACAGGGTAGTCAGAGAGGACAGATCGCCAAGCTTCGTGATCCATGATGTATGGCTACCAATTGAATGTTTTCTAAATTTTCTAATTTAGTAGCATTCATTTCAGTAATGTAACCTCTTGTAAGTAAAAGAGTAATTGTGGTTGGTATTGGTTACTAGTTAGGAACTATCTATATTGATTGCTTAGAGCATTATAAAAAAAACTAACTTTTCATGCCAATTAATTTTGCAACGCATTGGGCTTTGATAATGAGTATCTAATAACACCTCAACATATTTAAATTAATGAGATATTATGATTGTTTATTTCAGCTTTGATGACAACTATTCTGCATACTGGTACTTTTATGGTACTAGATTATATCGAGAAGATGTAATTAAAAAACCAAAGGGTAAAAGTAAAAAGAAAAAGAGCAAAGAAAATAAAAAACGTGGCTGGTTTTATGGTGATGATTGGCTTGATGATGATGATACTGAAAGAGTTTGGCAAGTGGTGTGCTTTACTGAGGAAGACTGGACCCACCTGACAGAGAAGTTTAGTAAGGCTACCAGTAAAGTTGAGAAGGAACTCCATCGTTCACTTTCACAAAACTTTTTGCCGGAAATACCTAGACTGTTTCAAGAGAAAGAACGGCTACAACGAAAGAGGTAAGTTGCTTTTCTATATAACATGTTATCATATTAAACTGATTTTATATAAGTATATGCTTATGTAAACACTACAATAGTAGTTTAGGACGGAATGAAGGTCAATTTCCTTGGTGAAGAAATGCAACTGAATGCTGTCTAGATGTAGTTATTTTTATTTTAATAAGAAGAACATAAATGACAATTTAAGTATTTATATTCTGTATTTTAATTAGCTAGGTGATTCTGCCATTTAATATTAATATGCTTGCGAGTCTCAATTTCTACAGTTTACTGAACAAGACATTGAACTGAGCAAAAGTTATGTTTTATTGTCTTTTTTTATTTATTTATCACGCCTTATCCCCCCATGAGATGGCAGAGGCATATTATACGCCCACTTTACACCATGTGAATTTTTGTCCTATCCCACGTAATAGGACAAAAATTTATCTATGATTTAACAAACCATCTCTGAAACTCAGTTAGATCCATCTAATGATAAGTTTTCTAAATATCCTTAGTACCTACTATGTGCCAAATAAAATTGGAGCTGTGCGTTTAATTTATACACCAGTCAATCAAAGTTTTCTTTTATTTTATTTTTAATTATAAATTTTTAACACTAGGTTTGCTTATCATGCTTTATACAATTATATTAATTACTACATAGCAAAACTACATGTGTTACCATAGGAGGAGCCATGGTTCTACTATACAGGAAGCAACTGGGAGGTAGGCTATGTAGAAACTTTGCACAATTACTGTTTACCAATACATTAGAATAGACATAAATTTTAAGCTGCTAGTTTAATCTAAAATCGTATAAGTTTCCATAACACTAAACGCTGGTTTCTTGAAGCTGAGCGAGGCATATCTTAGGGTTGTCAACTTGAAGGCCACTGTCAACAGTCTGTCTGACTATGAATCCAAAATTTTAAATGCTTAAATGGAACTGGGTTCTTGAAGCAGAGGGAGGCATGACTTAAGGTTGGCAACATGAGGACCAGTGTCAACTGTCCTTTTGTTTTCATTCAAATATAAATGTTGTCCACAATCACCGGATGTCAGCATGGCTTTCCATCAGGTGGGCGGCAGTCATTTTGATGACTTAAGTATTAAAAAATTACATATTTAGGACACTCTCAATGTGCTGGTAAGCAGTTTCTATAGCTTGAGTGCTTTCAAAACCACTACAAGTAAGAAAGTAAAACTGTGCAATTAGCATTATTGGTAAATGGATCAAGAAATAATTATTGTGTTCTGCCAATTTTCATAAACTGTGCTCAAACTGACATTTGAGTATCCTGTAATTGGGCATGTTATGATTCAAAATGTTTCACAATGGTTCTACTGATACTACTCTATACAGAACTAGGAAAGCCCCTAGGTTTAAACTAGCAGCAGCCGCTTTAACTAAAAGATCATATTGCGAATGATGATATACATCTTGTAATGTAAGAAACATGTGCAACATGCAATTTGAATGCTATCCCTTAAATAATGTGTATCAACCTTACTGTAAATGTAATGTGCCAAGTTTGCTTTACGGTAGCGAACCCTGGGTATGTCAACAGATACATGACAGTAAATTGAATGCTGTGGAGATGCGATCACTTCGAAAATTGTACGGCGTTACTTTGGCCGACCGAATACGTAACGAAGTGATATGCAATATGGCAGGTTTGAATCAAAGTTTCAACGTTAAGTTGGAAAAGGGCATGCTCCGTTGGTTTGGACACATCCAACGAATGAGTGAGGAACGATTGACGAAGAATATAAATATTGCGAAAGTAGAGGGTAGAAGAAGTCAGGGTAGGCCGAGACTTACATACAAAGACCACGTGAGCAGATTGCTCAAAAATTGAAAGGTCAAATGTACTCAGATACCCAGAAGTGCGTGTACAAAGTGATTCATGAATCTTGAAGAAGCGACAGAAGTATGCATGGATCGCGAAGCCTGGCGATCTGTCTTATCTGACTACCCCGTCAGGGATACAGTGTGAAGATAGTTAGTTAGTTAACCCTAATGTATAAATCTAACAATTAAGGAACACTAGCTGGCTAACAATTACTTATATTAACTGATATTGATCTATAGTAAAATTTATTTAGAGACATCAACCTTGGTTGTAATGGGCTCCACCAGGGTTTTTAGGGTTCAAGTGACCTCACCTGCAAGTGATGCACCTGCTTACTAACGAATGAGGCAACAAGTAGGCACTCACAGCATTTGGAGGGCAGACGGCAAGCGCTCCTAATACTGCAAAGAACTGCTGAACAATTGTTTGGCTTGTGCCAGACAATTGTTGCTCCTAACAACTAAACAAAAGTGCACCCCAGAATCCAAATCCAGGTAAGGTTTGGAAGCAACATCTAAGATGAAGAGAGAACCTCAATCATAAATACTAATGTTAAAAAACAAAACTTCACCTGCAAGTGATGCACCTGCTTACTAACGAATGAGGCAACAAGCAGGCACTCACAGCATGTGGAGGGCAGACGGCAAGTGCTCCTAATACTGCAAACAACTGCTAAACTTTGAAGCAACATCTTAGATAAGGAGAGAACCTCAATCATAAATACCCCTGTTGAAAAAAAAGCAATCCTGTAAAGATATCAAGATTGACATCTTTACTGGCAAACATTCTTCTTGAACCATCTTCTTTTTGTTGAATACTCTATGCCACTATTACAACAAGATAGAAGTACTACATACATGCTTCATCTTCATAATTATCTTTCTGCTCAGCAGTGCTATTGCAGTTGTAACACACATGTTCAATACCTTGTAATAATGATTAATGTTATATAGCTAGCTTAACAGCAGCAGCAGCGAATATTTAGCTTTCAATAGTTGTTGTGATAGTAATTATTTTATTTGAATTAAGTAATTTTATATAACCCATCTGAGCCGCGAAAAATATATTAGAACTCCTGTGGCACCCATTTAATCCCATTGTTTTTTAATTTAACATTATATCTTAAATATTTGCCTGATTGGTTGATATTTATCATTAATCTCCTGTAACCCTAGGCGGCAGCGTGATTATGTATAACCTCTAGCCTTCCTCAATAAATGGGCTACGAGTATGTAACACAAATTAAATTTTTCATTTTGTATCAGCCATACTTAAAACAAAACAAACTCTTCAGTTTTTCTTATTGGTATAGATTTAGAATAGTAGGTTCTGCTAGCTCTGCTAATAAATTGTCTGGAATTGCGTTGAACAGCATATGTTTATATGTATAGCCTCACAAAGGTAAGTTGAAATTGGTGAAAGTCTTTCACCAGTACTTTCTCTTACCCTAGTGGACTCTAAATAGAATGTATTAAGGATAATTACATATTACCTATTTCTAACTAAGTAGCGAGAGTTATTTAAATCTACATGTCGATTTAAGCAGGTCACAAGTTGACTGGGAAGTGTTATTGTCATATGTCATACAAGTTTTTGACATAGATGACAATATAGATACTTCTACCCGCACTTACTATTTTTCACAAAATGTTTCATAAACTGGTACACCTAGGATGTTAGAATATGTTTTCCATTTGCCATTTTCCTCCGTTGTAAACATAATTAAAATTATTTTAAAGGTTGTTAGAATTAGCTCCTCGTCGTACATCGAGTCGAGTTCTGCAGAAAATCAAGCAAAAAGAAGAAGAAAACAAACAGACACATGACAGTAAAGAGGAAGAGGAGAGAAAAGATACCCCAGATCTGGCTCGGGAGAACAGAGCTCGGCGCAGGAATTTGATAAGGTATAATATTAACATCATCATCCGAGCGGTAAGCCCCGCTTCGGAGCCCGTGGTCCTCATTTCTACCTTCCTTTCTCTACCACACAAGGTTATTTTCAGTCTACATTTGCGTCTAGAACTTTGGGGAAGTGCTCTAACCGTGGATATTCCCACATTTAAAAAAGAGATTGATCCAGGAATTTTTTTTTGTCTCGGAGGTTGGGTACACTTGGGACTGATTTTTTAATATAACTGTGACAGAGAAGGGTTTTGTGTTACTTCATCCGAATCTAGGAATCAAAGTGGCTGTAGATATCGTAAGCCCACGTAAAGTACTGTTTTTTAGACGTATTATTTAAAAAAATGACAATCTGTATGATTAGGGTGAAAAATGTGAACTCAAAAACATTCACACGGACTCAAGTCGCCTGTCAATAATTATTTTCTGGTGAGCGCTCAGCGCGGACGATCCAAAATCGTGGTAATTCGTCTACTTCGTCCGACCTGGGAATTAATGAGTCTCTTAGAGTTTAATGGTGTGGAACATAAACTTCGTTCTTCAATTACTACTGCATTCATGCACCGATTCGTTTTGATGTTCCTAATCTATTAGGGATACTACCTCCGTAATACCACGTGAGCAAATTGCTCAAAAACGGAAAAAAGTCTAAAGTACTCGGATACATGAATGTCTATTCATACATTGAAGCGATTGACGTCACAGCCGCCCGCGCCGTTGAGTCGCGACGGGGAGCGCTCTCGCGTGTTTTCGTCCCCGTCCGCGCCTAGCTCGTGCTTTGTGCTCGCTATCAAGCTTGCACACAAGCCCTACTACGGTACTTCTGGCAACTGCTCGAGTTGTTGTTTACGATTCGCATGGTAAGGGACATAGCGTTCGCGCACTTTTAGATAGTGCTTCTCAAAGTAATTTTATTAGTAAAAATTGTTGTAGTCGTCTTGGTTTGCATATAAATAACCGCCCCGCCTGTAATGTTGTGAAGGGTATTGGGGGTTCCACTAAAGCCGTTCAATGTTCTGTAGGGATTAAATTCCACTCGCGTTTTGATTTTAATGTTAGTTTTTCGATGGATTCGCTAGTTGTCGATAAGGTTAACTTTTACCGACTGTCGCAGTCAATACCTCATTATTGACTAATTTTAGAGATTTGCCTTTGGCCGATGACACTTACGCCGCTGCAGGAGATATTGATTTGTCAGTTGGCGCTTCGATTTTCCCGCACCTCCTGTTGCAGCGTAAGGTTCAAGGTAACGCATCGCACCCCGCGCCGCTCGCCTTAGAGACGGTTCTTAGTTTTGTTATTGTTGATTCCGCACCCGCTTGTTTTGATTGTAACTCGACAGTGTCATATTGTTGCGCCGTCAAGCCGCTGTACTCCGCTGTCCGTAAATTCTGGGAGATAGAAGAGGTGAACGTCCCTCCTAATGTCAGCCCGGATGATAAACTTTGTGAAGAGTTTTATAGTCGCACGACTACTCGCGATAGTGATGGTCGTTATGTTGTCGCACGTCGTTTAAGGGTGATGTTAATTCGCTTGGAGATTCGTTTCAGTTAGCCAAAAACGCTTCTTTTGTTTAGAACGGAAAAAGCAGACATCTCCAAAGTTGAAGGAGGCTTACGATAACGTAATAATAGAATATTTGGATAAAGGTTTCAATTCACCCGCGCCACCCGAAACCGAAGAGACGAAGCACGCTCCTTCGTACACCATACCGCACCATGGAGTTGTCCGCGAGGATAAACTAACCACCAAGTTGCGCGTTGTTTTAGATGGCAGCGCCAAGACTAGTTCGAATGTTTCGGTAAACGATATTTTGCACAGTGGTCAAAATCTCCAAGGTAATTTGTTCGAAATTATAGTTAACTTTCGCTTATTCGCTGTCGCGCTTTCAGCCGACATTAGACAAATGTTTCTTTGTATTGGTGTTCGCGAATCAGATCGCCGATTTCAACGCATTAATATAGATAGAATTTTCGCATTCTCGGACTCGACCGTCGCTTTGTGTTGGAGAAAATTGGGTGGCAAAAATTCAGTCGGAATTGGCGCCGCAATACTTTTATCACGTCTCAGGTACGGACAATCCTGCTGATTGTTTGTCTCGTGAGTTAACACCTGCATAGATTTTGGATCATCCGTTGTGGTTCCATGGCTCTTCCTGGTGCCAAGCCCCACCTGATGAATGGCCTGTTAGTCCTTTCAACCCCGCTACTGTGTCCACGCCGCCAGAGGAAAAGAAAACCTCTTTAGTTACTACCGCACCGCTCGAAAAATCGCCTATCTTAGAGTTGGCTTGCCGTGTTTCATCGTGGTCGATTCTTTTACGTAGTGTTGTTTTTATTTGTCGATTTTTGAAAATCCTTCCTCGTCGCGAGCATGTTACCGCCTTTGACTTAAACAAGGCTGAGTTAATCGTGCTTCGTGAACTTCAGCGATTTTATTTTTCGTCTGAAATTAGAAATTTGGAATTAAATAAACCTTGTAGTCGCGCTTTTCAACATTTGAAACCTTTTTTGAAGGATGACCTCATACGAGTTGGTGGTCGTTTGAGCCAGCCCGCATTAGAGTACGATCAAATGCATTCTATAGTTCTCCCGCGCAAGGATCATATCGTTGATCTTTTAGTTGAATATCACCATAGGGTGAATTGTCACGCTGGTCCAGATTTATTAATGTCAATTTTGCGCCAGAAATACTGGATTCTCTCCGCACGCAATTTGATTCGTTCGACAGTTCATAGATATATTCAGTGTTTCAAACTTCGCCCGAAGTCAATCGCGCCCGAAATGGCCGATCATCGTCCTTGTCGTGTTGTTCAGGCTGCTAAACCGTTCGTACACACGGGTACAGATTACGCTGGCCCCTTCAGGGTAACAGTTTCTCGTGGTCGTGGTTTACGCTCCACGAAAGCTTATGTTTGTCTTTTTGTTTGTATGACGACTCGCGCCGTTCATATAGAGTTAGCTGGTGACTTGAGCACGCCCTGCTTCATGGCTGCATTTAAAAGATTTTTGTCGCGTCGGGGTTCCGTATCTCGAATGTATTCGGACAACGGTACGAATTACGTCGGAGCTCGTCGTAACCTTTCCGAGCTACAATTTTTTTTTGCGTTCTAAACACTTTACGTTTGAAGAGCTCAGCACCGTGCTCACTCAAGTCGAGGCCGTAACGAATACGCGTCCTCTTTGTAGAACCTTGTCTAGTGATCCCTCGGAGCCGCTTGCACTGACTCCAGCGCACTTTTTGAAGGTTACACTGTTAAAATACTTACCCGTTTTTTAAATAGAGGAAGTTCGACTTCATCTTCTCTCGCGTCATGCCTTATTGGATAAACTCGTTCAATCGTTTTGGAAGCGTTGGAGGACAGACTATTTGCATACGCTACAGTCACGTCAGAAATGGAATACTCCATCGAACCCTATTACTGTCGGTACTGTCGTAGTTATTTTAACTGAAAATATGCCTCCATTACATTGGCCTCTTGGGGTAGTAGAAGAAGTTTTCCCTGGGTCAAATGGGATCACCCGTAACTTCGCGTTGAAACCGCAACTGGTTCGTACTTGCGACCAGTTATTCGTCTTTGTCCTTTGCCTAATCAACAGTAACTTTAATAACAAATTTAGCTTGTTCGATTAGGTTTAGTTTAGTTCGATAGCATTTTGTTTAGTTAGCAGCTAAAGCTTAGTGGCAACTGTATAGTCAGTTGTTCCTTTTTCGAAGGTAACCCTTCAAGCCGGGGGGAAATGGTTGCGCTGGTATACGATTCAAGAGTAGCCGCGTTATTTTTTCTATGTTGCATCGCCGATCTTCATTTGTTTTTAATTAATGAGTTGTCGACACTCCCCCCGCTGCCCTTTATTCCATTTCTCTTTCGCACCTACCTTGTCTCGCATAAAGGAGGAGCGAGAAAGCTGTATTACGCGCTATCTAAAACGTCGCTCACAGATAGCGACACACGGACTGAAGACGCTCTGTCAGTACTGCAATGACCGCGCGCGCGCCCGCAGCAACTTTCGCAATAATTGTGTTTTCAATGGAAAAATAGTGTTTTCGTGCAATGGAACCAGGGATCTAAGTCCAGGGACGTCCCCGGCAGCCTCCACCTCAGCATCTCGCAGCAAAAGCAAGGTAGTGTGCCCATTCCTGTTTTCCATTTCTTTTTCGTCGACAACCGCGTGTCATTTTTGTCTTTCCCTGCAAATACAGTCCACTTTGAATTTATTTATCTCGCCCGCTCAACCATTTTCTGCTCGAAGCGAAAGAAGAATGCATGAATCGCGAACACTGGTGATCGGTCCCCACTGACTACAATACCCCGTCAATGATACAGCGTGAAGATAATTAAGTTACTACCTCCATTGGTTCGGGATTTCGCCAGTTCTGTTAGAACAAAGCTCTTAATATAGTTTTTGTGTCCATACCGCGAAGAACAAGCGACTTCTAGAATTCGATAAAGAATTTGTCAACTCCCACTATTTCCCAGTTTTTCCTGCGTCAAAGACCAACTCTGTTTTTCTTGTTAAAGCGTAACTAATAGCACGAACTACTGATTTTAGTCCCATGTAGAAATACGATTGTTGTCTTTCTTGCCGGATGTTACTCTCATAAAAATAACCCCAAGGCCTCTTAATTCATGGCACAAAGGTACTAAGAGATATCGGCCTCGGGTCCTGATGTGCTTCAATTGACGATGAACCTCGGTTCTCTGTTACCGGGTAATAGGTGGCCAATTACCGCTACTGTTTTTGCGAAGGCATTTTCTTTTGTCCCAACCGCCATCTACCTATTGCTTTTTCCATCAATAAATTTTACTCGTCGCGATCCTTGTGGCGAAGCGAATCTTTTGGGCAATTTTCAGCTAACGACTTGAAAGATTGACAATTTTCAACTGACAAGAAATAGTACATTGTATCATAAGGGGGTAAAATAATATTTTTACGGCGAGAGCGCTTTTTTAATCCAGAGCGAAGTGAGTGATTCTAGAGTAGAATCCCGAACATAGCGAGGGATTCTTTTGTAGAATCCTAAACGTAGCGTGGGATTCAAAGTATGTCGCCCGAACCAAAGTTATATTATTCACCCGAGTCATACACTCTACATATCATCACCCTCCATTAAAAAATTTAACGCGCCTCATATTTTATTGTAATATTATTGTTTAATAACTAAATATTTCAATTTTACAAATTACAATTTACAATTACTAATTCATTAATATATCACACATACATTATTTTGCATTGAATAACCCACCCCAGACAGTACCAGGTGCAAAAGTGCCCTTAACGCTACCAAGTGTTCCGCGATTCAGTGCGCAATGGCTATTCTTTGCACCAGGTATGAGCCGGAGTGGGAGTCCTGGGTCTTCTCGCGTATTCTACGCCCTATCTCTGAAATTAGAGATTTAGCCTCATGACTCCCAACAACCCATAGTCTTAACAGCCACTGGGACAACGAAGTAGTGCGGTTCCAGTGCAGCACACTTTGATCGCTTTCTAATAGCTGCGTCCTCTGCCGCAGCAGCCGACGATTGAATGGTGCGACCCAGGTGGCTTGGTGCAAAAATGCTGACGCAAGTTGCGTCCCATATCAGGCACTTCCTGTTTTTCTACGGCACCAGGGTAAAACAGTCGGGCCTTTCACCATCTGAGCGGGACAGGCCAGGTGGTTCCAGAACACATGGTACGTTCGCTGACACCAAGGCTCTCCGAATCACGTCATATAAGGAATGATGACAGGGGGTGTCTACCAGCGCAGCGACGACAGCTCAAAGCATGATGACCTCCCCATGCCCCAGCCCCCACCATGGAGCCGCAGGTACACGTATGTGGTTCACATACCTTGCACCCCAGGCGGATGGCCACAGCCCCACGCAAAGAGCCATCGTCGAGAAGAGTACCTAAATGAGGAGACGGCGACGCGTGCAACCACGCCCCTGACTCCGGCTGAGCCACTGCCACTGCAAGGCTTCGCTTGCTAGGTCCGGCACCGTGGCACCATCCAAAGTCCGCTAGTATAGTCTATTGGCCCAGATATCATCCCAAGCCCGTTGGAACCCAAGCGCATCCAGACTCGGCGTGCCCGAGATGAGGGCCGACCAAGCTGAAGTCGCCTCCGGTACAAAGGGTATGCTCACAGTGGCGCCATTGAATACGAATACGAATATTAGCAACCAGATTCGCAATTCCATGCGCCGATGCTAGAAAAGCCGGCAGGCCCACATCACGCGCACATCTCATACAGAGACTCCATATCGTATTGGGGAGGCCGCCTGCACCCTCTGTGGCTCATGGAGAGGAACATTTAAAACCGACTCGACGACAGTTTTCAACGTGTCATCGAACGAAGAGATTTCTTCATGACAAAGCCAAGTAGGGGACTTTCGGAGAAGATAATAAATTTTTATTAGGGATAAACGTAATAAAATCAGAGCAACATGTGCCGAAAAGTTCTTGAGACGCTCCCGCGCAGTCATAAGAACTTGTCTACGTTAAGCAATCGCTTCAGGCACTGCATCAAGAAAGATAGAAGACCCCAATAGAAAAAAAGTAGTTGAAGTGAGTTCTACAAGACCTGGTAAAAGGGCGCCGAAAACAGAAAAGTGTGACCGGGCCTCACTGCAGCAGGGGAAAAATTCACACTTAGATAGAGGTATTCACCTCCAATCCCTGAGCCGGGGCAAAAGGAGCTCCAGATCTTGATAGGCATCTTCCGGTGCTCCGCCGATAATGCCATCGTCCAGGTACCACACGATGGTGACTTGAGCTCGGTTATTTATTTGTGAATAGCTAAGCTGAATACCAGTGGACCTAGCGGAATGAGCCACCACCTGTGAACATATTAGATTTTCGTTAAAAAATAAATTAAAAGGCGAGTAGTAGACCTGATAAAGAAATGAGTAAAGCGATGGGATTTTATTCCTGACTTCAGTAAATAAAATGTCTCTCTCTAGAGAATTAAAGGCATTGCGTATGTCCAACTTAATAACAATGCTTCCGGAGTTCGCTGAATCCATAACAAACGCTCGCGTCGCATGAATAGCGGCCTCACATCCCCGTTTGGTTCCGAAACCTAGTTGATGAGGCTGCAGGTACTCTGACACGGTCTCTCTCACCGATCGGCACTCCAGCTTGGCTAACAATCGACGAAAAACGCTGCCAACTGCAATGGGTCTTATCCTCCCATCTTTCTTCTTCAGGGCACACAGATATGCCCTATACAAATATGGGCAAACCACTGGATAAAGCCGACCACCAAGCAAGAAATTAACCAGGTTTGTCAGAGACTCCAATAACGGCTGCCATTATCCCCGGCAGATCCGGATGTAAGCACCTTCTAGTGGCCTGGGCGGACACCATCCAGGCCAGCAGCAGAACCGCTGTAGAAAGAGCCTAAAGCCGACAACAGAGACGGACTTGGGTGTTTAAGTTTTAGAGCAGCAAGCGTATCGGAATCGTGCTGGGCGTACGAATCATCTGACACCAACAAACGGACTGCCCCCCGAAGGTCCCCCTCAAACACTTTGGTATCAACTAATTTCTAACGAGAACGAGACCTGTAACTCCTCTCCACATAACCGGAATCCGGCGCAAACTGAACCGGCACGGACGACTCGACATTGGCCTTCACCTTCGACGTTACAGTACTAGCACTCTCAGTGTATGCGAAAGTTAGAAGCGCCCCCCAGTCTTCCACCCCATTACAATCAATGCAT
Organism: Thumatha senex; assembly: GCA_948477245.1. Taxonomy (NCBI): domain Eukaryota; kingdom Metazoa; phylum Arthropoda; class Insecta; order Lepidoptera; family Erebidae; genus Thumatha; species Thumatha senex. The sequence continues at coordinate 18,148,601 of OX419725.1, read as the reverse complement.
TTGTCGATGATCCGACTCAGTATACCCGCCACCAGGCTCCGAGCACCCTTAGGAATGTTTTGCAACACTTGTGTGTACCTTTTCAAAACTGCAATATTATCCAAAAGAGAGGAGTCCGGCGCTATTAACAGCGACGCCCGGCCCACTCCCTGGGCCACCGGCTTTGTGAGTGTGTCCTGCGAAGTGGGCACTCACTGTGCACACGACCTATATGGACTTTGAGTCCGTGTATGAAAGTACGCGTGGCTGCTGGGCAATGAGGACAATTTAAATGAGTAGATGGAGAAGGCATATTTATCAAGAAAACTAAATTGAAATGAATGAATAGTATTTAATAAAAAAACCGGTAAAAACTTATATTTCCATTTGAGATATTTTCGCAATTATGCAAGTTAATTGTTACAGTTTTATTAGGAATACAGATCATCACATTTCTTGTGTCAGTTCTAATATTTTCAGGAGTTTATTCTAAAGTTTCACTGTCACTTGAAGAACTCATTTTTTAAAACAAAACCTTGAATTTCTAATACTGCGTTTATACTCTCGCGCGGGCCACGAAACGAACTGCGAGACGACTATTTACGCCGTTAAAATCACTAAGCGTGCGATCAACTTTAAAAGTGACGTATCATCAGCGTCATCATTCTTCTTTCAAATATCTGCGTTTTGGTGACAGTAATCAGCAATGGTTAAAGTTACAAAATGAGGACCGTCATCAGCGGTGCAGGCACAAAGCGTTCCACTCACGAAAATTTACCCATTATGAATTTGGTAATAATTACGTGTAACTATTACAGCATGTAAATGAATTCCCAACTTTAAAAAATATTCGGTCTCGGGACCCCCAGAAGATCCTTACGGTTTTAAAAAAGAATAAAATATACGGTTAAGTCCGATAGAGGCTTTATTTCGCGTACGCTTAGGTTGTGGAATAAACTCCCTGCCGGTTTTCCCGAACGTCTATAGTATGGGGTTCTTCAAAAGGGGTCTTAGAAGGTTTTTAAAGGGTCGGCAGTGTTGCAAAGAAGAAAGTGAATGAAATTGTGTATTTAGGGAGTATGTTAAGCGCGGATGGAAGATGTGATTCGGATGTAGAACGGCCAGTAGCTGCCGGAAACAAAGTTAACGGTGCTTTGTCCCAATTGGTAAAGCGCCAACGTTGCTTTACGGTAGCGAAACCTGGGTATGTCAGCAGATGCATGAAAGTAAATTGAATGCTGTGGAGATGCGATCGCTTCGAAAATGGTGCGGCGTAACTTTGACCGACCGAATACGTAACGAAGTGATACGCAATATGGCAGATTTGAATGAAAGTGTCAGCGTTAAGCTGGAAAACGGCGTGCTCCGTTGGTTTGGACACGTCCAACGAATGAGTGAGGAACGATTGACGAAGAATATATATTGTGCGAAAGTACAGGGTAGAAGGAGTCAGGGTAGGCCGAGATTTACATATGAAGACCACGTGAGCAGAATACAGATCCATCACAGATTGCTCAAAAACGGAAAAATCAAAAGTACTCGGATACCCAGACGTGTGTGTATGAAGCGATTGATGAATCTTGGAGAAGCGAAGGAAGTATGCATGGATCGCGTAGCTGTGATCTGTCCACTCTGACTACCCCGTCAGGGATACAGCGTGAAGATAGTTTAGTTTTTTTTTTAGTTTTTAGTTTTGCAAGTGTCCATAGGCACTTTCCATCAGGTGGGCCGTATGCTTGTTTGCCACCTCAATGGTATAAAAAATAAATATTTAAGTGTTAATAAAACATGACCGAGAGAGAGATAAAGAGAAAGTTGCGCATCTGGCTGCGCAGTCACTTGCTCGTTTGCTTGTAGTATGCTCGCTCGATACACGCACGCTTACAATTTCACACACTGCATACGACATTTCGTTACGTGATGATTTCTACTAAATCTTACTACTCGTAAGCCGCGTTAAAGAACTTCGTACCAATATTTTCTCGCATACACGTGAGATCCGGTCACCTTTCTGTTGTGAATTTTTGAATTGACTCCATATGTTAAAATTAAATTTTCTATTACAGGTCTAAATCAGAGTCATCTGATTCCTCTGAAAGTTCCGCAAGTGAAAAGGAGGAAGTAAAAGAGGAAATGCCTCAGAAATTATCAAAACAATCAAAGAGTCAAGAAAAGCGGTCAAAAAACTCGTCCGCCACTCAAAAAGGCGAACCACCACCAGAGCCACAAATAAAAACAGGAAGAAAAACTAATAATTCTCTAGCATCAGCTACGGGCCAAATTGTAATACCAGACAATGACGAACCAGTCAGCAGCACTCGCAAGAAATTAAAAACATCACAAATGTATCTATCATGTTGATTTCCTTTCTATTTAACTATAGTTCCACTTTATATTCCTTTATATAATAGTAAAAAATAAATTTATTAATATCTATGAATGAATACAAAGTCGGGATATCACAGCTATAATGTTATCCAACTGAGACATACATACTTCGATCCCCAGTCGCATCCATTTGAACCCGTAATTTACTACTTGTATGAATGTATGAATAATTACCTGATTTGTTGACATTTATCAGAACTGTTCCACTCTCCATGGTAGTACCCTGATTATAAATAAGCCTGTAGCCTCCCTCGATAAATGGGCTGTTCAAGACAAAAATATGTTTTAATCTGATCCTGTAATCACTGAGATTAGCGCGTTTAATCAAATAAACTCTTCAGCTTTTTATATATTAGCATAGTTCAGAGATCGTCGTAACCGATTACGTTTGTAATCGGATTAACAATCTGATTGAAAATAATCATATTACATCAATCTGGATTACATTTAATCAAGATTACATTCAATCATGATTGATGTGTAATCATAAATCATTATTAAACTAATCTGTAATCCATTATGCCGCTACTACTGGACTGAGGACCGATAGACCCCTTATTTTAGTTTATGTACCTTGGACCATGGAGAATATACTCTGCACCCTAAACTCTTGAAGTTTGGACCATATATCCGCAGCCAGGTACTATAGACCCAACTCTATACTCTGGACCATGCAGCCTGCACTCTGGAGTCAGGACTGATGATCCTAGCCCCAGAACCCTGTACTTCAGTTCTAAGACCCTGGACCCTGGACTCGGGATCTTGAAGACCTCATCTCGGGAACAGGATCATGAATCATAGGCACTGGACCTGGGATTCTGGCATTCGTAGTAATGAAAATGTAATCAGGATTACGATTAAAGATTAATATAATCATTAATCTCTTGTGTTTACTTTTATGATTACTTTCGTAAATCTGTAATCATTATAGAAGGTTCCACAATGTATCCGTAATCTTCAATCAGTAATCTGATTACAATTTGCCCAACACTGGCATAGATATAGAAGATCAGTACATGCCTCATTTTATGGTACCCTTTATAGACTTCATGCCATGAGTGTATTGTTGCCCAACCAACCCACATTTATATAATAGTAACTCCTATCTGCGGTATCTGCATGTGACCATGCTTCAATGTACCATGTTTTGAGTTTCACAGATCCTTTATTACAGCATTTTAGATTAAACAAACAAAATAATTGTCTTGTTAAACACTAGTCTAAATGAAATATTGGACTGTGAATATTGAGACTAAATTGAACATACTTTCCAGTTTTGGCCAAACAGAGGAAGATATACAGACGGACATGTATAAAGTATTAAAACAACTTACTGCTCACGATGATGCTTGGCCATTTATGGATCCGGTTGAAGAGGAATATGCGCCCAATTATTATGCTGTTATTAGACGACCAATGGATTTGCGAAAAATGGAAGAGCGGTTAGATAGTGGCTATTACACTGACTTTTCAATGTTTAAAGCTGACTTTAAACTTATTGTTAACAATTGTCGTTTATATAACGGTCAAGATAATGGTTAGTATACACACTTGAGAAATATGTATATCCTATCCTATGTATATTATTTTAAGCCCCAAATTTTGTTTGTTTATAGAGTATACTGTGATGGTAGATAATTTACAAAATGCATTCGACCGTTTAACTGAAAAATATATGCACCGGCTATCATCCTCTGATGAAGAAATTGCTGTAGAATATCAATTGCCAACTCCTTCAAGAAAACACAAGCTGAAATCAAGTGAATCTCCAAGTCACCACAAAAGAAAAAAGCGAAAATCTCATTCGGATACAGGTATATATTACTAGGTGCTTTTTTGTAATCAATTTTATTGTTGCAGCTTTATCAATTCAGACAATGTTGTTTCGTACGTAAATGATGATTTATATTACAGCTATACCAATTATAATTAAATTCACAAATTGAAATTAAATCAGTTAGAAACATCAGTCAAGTGATTTGGGTGATGTTTCCATCTCATGCAGAGTATAGTAAGGCAAGTTATCTAGTCATTTCAGAAAACAGATTGGGCAGAAAATGTCAATAGTCAAATTAGCCAATCAAAGCAGATATATAGCTCATAGACTGGTTGAAATATTTTGAATACAGCGAGAACTTGCTACTTGATTTTTTTCGCAAAGACATTTTCATTGTTTAGTTTCCATCCAAGAATTAGTTTAAATACTTAAATTATTATTTTAGGTGATCCAAGTACATCCGATATAGTGAAGGAAGACAAGGATGAAAACAAAAGTAATGACACGCCAGAGACAACTACAAAAAAGACAAAAGAATCTCATAAAAGTAAACAGAGCAAAGGAAAGAAGAAACATAAGAGCCATCACCGTCATGGGAAACATTCCAAGAACCATAAAAAAAACTCTCATAAATCCGAACATGGCGATTCTACGAAATCGAAACATAGTAAAAAACAAAAGCATAGCAAGAACAAAGACAGGGATGGGAAGAAATCCAAACAAAAGAAAAAGAAGACCAAACATCATGAGCCAGAGCCTGTCGAAGTTATTAAACGGAGTGATTCACAAGAATCGCTTGAGAGTTCTAACCGAAGTAGAAGTGCCAGTCCATTACCATCTATTCACACACCATCGCCTTCTCCTACCGAGTTAGACCAAACAGAGCCAATAGATCAACTTCAGGATTCCGATTTTGTGAAAGATAAATACGATAAAATAAAAGAAAGAAGACGTCACACAAACAAAGATGCATGGGAATCGCTATTTGATTACAAACAAAAAACTGTTGATAAACAAAAACAAAATTTAAATATACCCGATAGAGACAAAAATCGTAAGTTACGAGAAACAATTGAGAAATTAAAGGCTAAAAATGAAAAGTATAAAGATAGTTCACTTTTTAACTCTTTATTTGCAGCTAATCACAGTAATGTAGACAAAATGTCTGAATCTAGTAATACCAATGATTTAACTATTAGAGATGAATCTGAAGATGAGCGATCGGACAGTCTTATTACAGCAAAGCCAACTCCTAAGAAAGGAAACAAGAAGAATTGTCCAAAAATTGAATCTGCATCTGAGGCTCTCGAAGAAGCTGTCAAGGATATCAGCAAGTGGCTTGATGATGCTCCAAAAAGTTCTACCATGAGTTCTCCATGTGATAGCCCAGCTCAAACTATTTCCACTGAAGATCAGGATAACAGTCGTCTAGATGATGAACTGTCTTTGGGTGAAAAACCTTATGGCAGGAAAGAACTAACTCGCAAACGGCCGTCGTCTCGTGAGCCTAAATTGATTAAAAGGAGAGAGATACAAAGAACTATTGATCGACTTCAACCAGGTAAAAGTAAGGGTAACTTGCTCACAAATATGCCTAATAAAAATGCAGAAAAAACAGAAGATGTCACACCATCAGGCCCTCAGAACAAGGTCAAAGATTCTCAAAAATTAGAAGAATCTAGCCCAAAATTAAGTCTTGGATCTGTGTTACCAACAGTTGAATTTACTTTGGGTAAAGACCACAACTTCGCAAACAATGATGATGAGAAAAAAGAAGAGAAATTTGAAACTGTTGATACAGTTGAAATCGAGAAGAAACAAGAAATAGTTGAACAATCTGTAACTGAGAAGAAAACTGAAGAGGTTGCAGTTCAAGCGAGCAAGAAAGATGCTGAAGTCGAAACTGAGCTTCAGATACCAACAAAACCAAATCAGGAAAAAGCTACACCGAACCTTAGTGCTTGGTTTAAAGCTTTTGGAGCACCGAAGGCCACCCCTACTGCTACTGCTGCAACAACCCCAGTTAAAAAGAAAGTTGAAGAGGTGGACTCTGAAGTGCCAGAAAAGGTACCAGAACCCGTTACTAGTGAGATTAAGCCCAGCAGTCCCAAAAATGCTGTCAAATTCGACTCTCCTTCAGGCCCAGACACACCTAATCCAGATGGGGGCGATAGTCCGTTGCTGAATGTTGGCACTACGCCAAGGCAGAGAAGAACAAGCACAGGAAGTTCAGTTTCTGAACGATCTTCCTTCAGTCAAGATCTCGATTCACCTAGACATCAAATGTCTCATACTTCCCCTCTGTTACGATCGCCAGCATCTCCTCGAACAGAGGATTTCCAGAAGATAACTTATCCCATAATCAATGGAAGTGTTAGGGCTGGCTTTTATCAAGATACTACATCCATTAAAAGCAGTCCTGAAAAAAGTTGCAGTCCTAGAGAGGCTCCGCAGTCGCCATATTCACCATATTCTCAACACGTTTATGCTTCAAATAATATGGCTGGGTCTGCCACTCCTAATTATTTTGTAGACCATACCAAGAGTCCTTTACCGACTTACAATCAGAATCCGCCTCCATACTATGATTCGTCGAAAACTGCCACGGTAAATAAGTCTACCCGAAGTCATGAAGATTACAATTGTTTGCCTTCAGACTCATATCAACAAAACCAGTATACGGGCCCGTATTCACCCGCTTATTCTCCTTACTCGCAGACAACTGCAAATTATTCTCAAGTACAACATTCGCCAAAGGCATCCACACCAAGTAGTTCAGCATCATCCAACAGTACAGCTTTGACAGTTGATTCCAAGAGTACACTATTTCCAGTTAAAAAACGTTCATACAATGAGACCGATCATATGTCCATTCCTGCCATAAAAGTTTCAGAAAACAAAGACATCCCGGGATCCATGGCTACTAAAAATGAGAATGCAAAATCTTTGCATTCAACATCAGGTACATCAGTGGATGATATAGCATTAGCTTTGAGTGAGAAATCTGAACTGGCTAAATTAAATAGCTTACGTGAGAAAAGTGCTGTAGAGTACACTACAGACAATAGAGACAGCATTAAGTATGATACTAATGATACTGTGCAGGATATGAAGAAGATCAATAGTATTGATAACAAATCAAATGATATGGTGAACATGGGCTACATGAATATAGACCACGGAAGAAGTACCGCCGACAATCACGCTCATGAAGCTGATTATTTATCTCGAGACCTTTCTAAAACTAGCGCAACTTCACTCCATAAGGGCTATGATGTCGACACAATTGCTATGAATTTAGGTTTGAGTAGCCAGGCACTCCAAAAGACTATGGCAAAAAATATTAGTTCGTCTAATATACCTCCAGCCCACAGCCAGGATAGGTCACATAGCGAAATTAATTTGAGTCAGAATTTAGTACATGCTCATCAAAACCAATATGATTCGATTTCTGGAGGACAAGGTATCAGCAATTTTTCAATAAGTGATATTGATTTGGCAAATAAAAAGCTATTTGCTTGTAATCCCACCAGTTCCAGTGCTGCTATTGATTATGGTAATTGGAAAATTACTAATCAGATACGTAAACAGGATTTAATGCCATCTGACTATTCAACAGCATACAGTACAAATCAAGCTGAAAAGTTGAAGAATGATCTCAATACCGCTAATTCTAATGCTGTTTCATATGGTAAAAACTTACAGCATCAACAATATAATTCATATAATAATAGGCCGAGTCTCCAAAGAGCTCAGGAGCTACAACAAAATCTACCAGGTGAACTAAGGATACCGAACCCCAGAGGACACCTCAAAAATGATCATATGACTGCTTCATCTTCAATAAGTGACACAGACGTTATATCCAAAAGTATAGATACGCACGCCAAACAACAAAAATGTGATAAACTTGTGCAAAACCACCCATTGGTTAGTTCAAATCCTTACAAAACTCCGTACAGTAGTGCATCACTTCCATTAGATAGCTTGCGTGCATTGCCGAATATTCCACAAATGCTAGAAAGATACACAAACGATGAAAGGTACTTATCTACATTTACAAATAGCGGGTCTCTTTATCATGATAAATTCAACATGGCGCAGATGTTTAACAAAAGCATGTCCTCAGATTCCCATCCAGTTAGCACTTCTGTTCCAATATATTCACAGCCATCAGTATCAATGAGTAAGGATAATGGTAATTATAAAACATCAAGTGTAATAATGTCACATACAGATGCTAAAACGAAGAACAAGAGGAAGAGAACATCTGATGCTAAGCAAGCAACTCAAATTGCTAATAACCAAGCTTACTGTCAAACCACGTGCAATGCCGATGTTTTGTCGTCTGTCAAATCGAGCATGATGCAAGGAACCGCATTTAATTTTGGGACTTCAGCTAACATGGCTTTAGCCAGTGGGTTGTATGGTGATAATGGCAGCTTTTCTTTAGAAGATTTCCGCAATAACCCACAACATCAACTAATGGCTGCAAATTACATGGTTGCTGCAGTTGCTCATCAGCAACGCACTAATGCAGAGTCGAACGCTGAAAAGTTAGTAGCGAAGCCTGCCCATCAGAATTCTGCTCATAATGCGAGCTCTTTTCCTTTCATGGGACATTCGCAAGTGCGCGCTGGTTATCCTTTTGTGGGTGCAGATCCGACTTCGCCATTATACCAACAGTATTTGCAACGTCATCAAGAAGAGCTACTAAGACAGACAGGCGCACAAATCATGAGTTTGTATCCGGCTGGATATCCGGCGAGCCTCGGTACTCGACAACCATATGACATTAATCGACACTCTTGGCTGTAAAGAGGTACTCAATAGAATATATTCATAAAGTGAATTCTTTTATAAATTAATCATTAAATGTGACAATTGTTATAGGAAATTGTAATTTATTTTGTTTGTAGCGTTAAAAGTAGCGTTATTGTGGATATTTTATAATTATTTCTTATTTACATTATATTATAGCGTTAAAGTTTATTTGGTATCATGACAAGTATGTCTTTGATAGACTCTTATATGCTTTATTATTTTTTTATGACTGTATTTACTTGACCTGTGATCATTGTTTACGAGACTGCTTCTTACATTATATATAGCGTAGGTTTACTTTTTCTTAACTATTTAATTTTATAAAGTGTATAGTCACCTCAAGGTATAATTATGCAACATAGATACTCATTACTGATACACTCGTATTGTCACTCCATTCAAACTATTTATAAGTTATATAGGCGTGTGTCGAAAGATTCCGTACATAATTGCACATAACGTAGATAATTGTATGAATAACTGAACACCGCTTTCTCAATGTGAGAATAGATGCAACTTAACCTCAGGTCTAAACTCGAAGCTGACATTGAAGTGTCTGCCCCTGTGTCTTGCTAAAGAATCTTTGTTGTTATTATTTATAAATAATTAATAATATTTTACGTGTCGATTATAAAGAAGCAGTCTTTTGAATTATCACTAGGTAATTTATACTCATATTAACGTTATAATGTTAATATTAATTTAACTTCCTTAAATATGCTTATAAGCTTCTTTAGCTTTAATTTACTGAACATTAATTACCATTTGTAAGGTCACATCAAGTAATATTTGTTATTATATAAATTTAAATTTTACGTTATATTACTTAATTTAGATTGTTGTGTAAATATTTCACTATTTTATTTACGATCAACGTTTGTAGTATTGTAAGTATTTTCGTTAAGAATTAAATCAGTTCATATAAAAATTCATGAAAATAATATTAAGAAATTCATATAAGATTATTGAAAACAATTCATCTTGTGTAAAAATAAAAATAAAGATTTTGGAAACAATCTAAATGTTGATAGTCAGAATAATCCTTATTTCGACTTCAACCCTACTGTTTGAAAATGTATGAAAAATATGTAGTGGGCATTTGAAGCACTGACCTTATCTATCAAAAAAAAAGTAGAAACTGAGCGACTGATCGATCAACGCACAGCCGAAACTGGTCTAGAACCATGAAATTTTGCATAGCTAGCAACATGACATAGCCTACTTAAAAAGACTGCCTCGGTGGCGCAGTGGTAGTGTATGCGACTGCCGCGACGGAGATCCCGGGTCGTAAAATATTTGTGTGATCCACAAATGTTAGTTTCGGAGTTTGCGTGTTTCCTATGTATAATATGTATGTATTTAGATATAAATATAAGTATGTTTATCAGTCGTCTAGATCCCATAACTCAAGCTTATAATAGCTTACTTTGGGCTAGACGACAGTGTGTAAAATAAAATCCACAAAATTATGTCCCACTTTTTATTCTGGGATATTCTTTTCTTGTAGGAAACGAGTACAGAAACTGAGACACTTAGGCCTAGTCGCGGGCGTCCCTTAGTTCTTATGATTTTTGCATATTCTGATTTAGGATATTCGAATTTACCAAATTTATAACTCTCGTCAGCAGTCAGCAAGTACACCGTTAGCAGTTTAAGGCGCTTTGGTTTGAACTGATAGTGATTTGGAGGGACTCTACACCAGTCGACCCGTACCCATCTGTTTAATGGATGAAAAGTATTTATTAAAAAATAGATTTCGAGTGGGTTGCCTAAAAAAATCCTGCCCAGACTATGATTTATTAATAATTGAACGATATTTTTTTTTTCATTATATAATTGCTCTCATGAGTTTAATGAATAATTTCAATACCAAACGAAACTATAAAGCTTATAGAATACTAGGTTACGCCCACGACTTCACCCGTGACATACTTCGAGCTCCCGTCGCATTTATTTAATACCGGTCGCTTATAAATTCTACAATAATATATAAAAATACGCCCGACTTGTGGACAGAATTATTACTGCTCCGATCTGCAGGGAAGTTGCGTGATGATATATAGTCTTCCTTGATAAATGGACTATCCAAAACAAAAAGAATTTAGTATCCAGTAGTTCCTGAGATTAGAGAGTTTAACCAAACAAGCAAACTCTTCAGTTATATATTGGTCTATATTTATAGACAACTAACAACGGTTGAGTTGTCTATTTTTTCCTGGCGTAATAGCTGGGTAGGCAGGTGTATAACCAGGTGAGTCGATAACAGCTATTTTCACCTATTCGATAGATTAGAGACTGCCTCGGTGGTGTAAGCAGTAGTCTATGCTACTGCAGCGCTGCTGTTCCAGATTGGATTTCCGGGTCGGATTATATATTCGAGTGATCCACCCATGTTTCGGAATTTGCGTGTTTCCTATGTATGATATGTAATGTATGTATTTAGTTATACAATATATTAAGAAAACCCTGTCCGATCCGTGAAGGTATTGGTAGGTGCTATTTTTATTTAGAAATTACCCCAACAAATTTACCCCGAATAAAATTAATGAAAAAGTAATATATTGTGGTAGCTTACATGGCAACACAGGGAAAGGGCTATTCGGAAATGCAAGGCCAAAAGGTCAGCTTACATCTGCCGGCGGCTTCTTTTGATATCACATACACTCGTCGCCGCACAAAGGTGTTGACAGTTTTTGAACATTTGCTATATTTTAAGGAAATTGGTCTAATTGCGATAACAAAAAACGCATTAAAAAAAAAATCTTATAAATAGTATGATTTTTTTTTTTTTCGGTTATGTTATTGAAGTGCCTATGTGCCCCTTTCGGGTCGGACCGGGTTTTCTTAACACATTGTATGGATACATGTATCAATACGCTACTACTTAGGAGAGCGGAGCAGTAACCATACATGTCAAGAAAGAGGAAATTTTTTATAGTTTATTGTAAAATTAATAAACGAGCGACATGATTAAATGGTTGCCAGGAGGTTCGAAGTATGTCACGGGTGAAGCCTAAGGGATCAGCTAGTAAGTTGTTTTAATATGGCCGGGCTAAATAAACTGTAGCCAGAGGCTATTAAAGCATAATGAAGTTCCCATTTATTTGTACAAGTATGTGCCATAAACCATTTCACTAAGATGATAAGATACGATACTAAGATTTTAGTTAGATGGTACCTATGCGCTTTTAGACCAGCTAAGCGCAGTAAATTTGCACTATGCCATGTATGACGTAAAACGTTACGCGACTGGCCCATAACCACTCCTTGTGCTGATAATGTTCGATATTTTTGGTCGTAGAAGCTTCAGTCCCTTTGTCTCGGATTTCATTTTCCCATTTCAACATTCTAATGCCCAGTCTACTATTGACAAGCCGTAGAATAGAACCAGAATCGCTGTTTTTAGCTGTCAAAATGTTAGTAGACGGGAGCCCTTTCGATCGCATAATTTCTTTCAGTATAATGTAGTTTGGCATAACAGTTTCAGCATAAAGTTTTCTCGCATAAATTATGATAAGCAGAGTGTTATAAACGCATAATGTTTTTATTGGCATAACATTATCTTACTCTAATTTTTTTATCATAATTTTAATCAGCATAAATGTAAAGGGCATAATTGTTATACGCCTAAAAATAATTCATCATAAAATACAAAAGGCATAATGGAGGTATGGATAACCGTTTAAATCATAAATGAATAATAATTTGCCTAAGAATATTTAAGAAATGATAGGAAACCATTGTAAATAATCATCTCACTCATAGCCAAGTTTTTAAGCTGTAACATATAAAACGATATTTTAAGTGTTATTTTTTTTAGACTAGTCTTGAGCAAAGTCGTAAATAGGTACGACGACGAGCGTAGCGAGGAGGAGTGTTAGGTCACTTGTGACCACAACGCGCGAGCCGAGCGAGCGAAGCGAGCAGGCCACGGCAGCGGCCGGCGATGCGCCAGAATAGAATCGCCCGTTTTAATCTAACTACTTTATTTTTGTATTTTATTTATATATTCTATATATAAGTGTTGAAACTTTGCATTTCAATCTTAAAGCCTATCCGCCCTCGCGCGCGAATCTCACTGCGAATCGAGGCGCAAATCGCGGCAAGAACTGCCAACTGCCCACACTCGCAGAGATTCGCGCCGGGCTCACAGTGTAGTTCGCGCTCTTAACGCGTATGCACGCAAAGTTAGTATTTAATCTACATAGTAGTTATGGAAAGTGAAGTCACTACAGCAGCTCGGCTTCTTTGCGCTTTGGCAATTTATAGTACATTCTATAAATGATAATTCTAATTCATTACTCCACATGATACTCAGTTTGAACGCAAAATCGTAGTCTTTATTATAAAAATGAAAACACAACCATCCGTGGCAATTGCTACAGAGCGACAGAGCTACCCGCGAATGTGGTGTCTCGTGTTCGCAACAAAAACCGACAATTTTCAGGAAACACGGCGCGAACGAGCCGCAAAGTTGCGAATAATATGCGAACCGGATCCACATTCATGTTTCGCAGTCGCTTTGCGACTTCGCGCGCGACTGCGGATAGACCTTTAGACAGTTCAAGCTTAGATATAAAAATATGCACTCGTTAACATTATGGTATTCTATATGTATGGCTTGTAATCTTTATGCGAGAGTGAGTGAGATGCCAATAAATGTTATAATTAGTAATCGTTATGGTAAAACAAATTATGCGTAAACATTTTATGCGGGTATATCATTATAATAAAAAAGTTATGGGAAAATAAAGTATGCCTAATGATTTATTCTGTTTGAACGTTATGCGAAACGAAGAGTATGCCAAAAAACGTTATGCAGTTTTAAGTTATGCCTCTATAATTTATGCAACCCAACACAGACCCTTAGTAGACTTTCAAAAATGCAACTGACTAGCGGCCTCTGGCGCGGTACGTGTTGGTAGAACTTATCGTTTTTAGTCGTTTATCGATTAGTCACACAGTAATATGAAAGAAGAGTGTGAAAAGTAAGGGTCTTCGCTTGAATGCAAGTAAAACTAAGGTTCTGGTATTTGAAAGAGAAGACGTAAGAACTATGTGAGGGATTTGGGTAAACCAGGAACGTCTAGATCATGTGAATGAAATTGTGTTAGTATTTAAGGAGTATGTTCAGCGCGGGCGGAAGATGTGATTAGGATGTAGAACGGCGAGTACCTGCGGAAACAAAGTTAACGGTAGTAGAGGTAAGATATCCTTGACCGTTGTGCGTTAGGATTGAGGAATCGAGGGTGTGTGGTGGGATCCTCCTCCCCACCTTTATTATCGTGAAAGTAAGTTGAATGCTGTGGAGGTGCGATCACTTCAAAAATTATGCGACGTAACATTGGCAGACCGAATACGAAACTAAGTGATACGCAATATGGCAGGTTTGAATGAATGTACCAGCGTTAAATTGGAAAAGGGCAACCTCCGTTAGTTTGGACACGATCAACGAATGAGTGAGGAACGATTGACGAAGATTATATATTGTGCGAAACAAGAGGGCAGAAGAAGTCAGGGTAGGCCGAGACTTACATATGAAGACAACGTGAGCAGATTGCTCGAAATCGGAAAAGTCAAAAGTACTCGGATACCTACTTAGACGTATGCACGTGTAAGTGTATATATAGAGTTTTTCATTAATGAATCTATAGGGAGCGAAAGAAGTATGCATGGATCATCGAAGTTCTTACATAACGCACTTAGTGTCATCTGGGTATGACAGAAGATACATAAAAGTTAATTGAATGCTGAAGAGGTGCGATTACTTCGAAAATTGTGCGGCGTAATGTCATACCGACCGAATACATAACGAAGTGATACGCACTATCGCAGGGTTGAATGAAAGCGTCATGCTTAAGCTGGTTAATAGAGTGTGCTCTGTTGATGTGAGCACGTCCAACGAATGAGTGAGAAACGATTGACGAAGAATATTTATATCGTGCAAAAGGGGGGGAAGAAGGAGCCTGACTCCTTAGGCCGAGATCATATTTATTAGGACAACGTGAGAGGATTGCTCAATAAGTAATGGAAAGGTCAAAAGTTAGGATATCCAGACATGCATGTATAAAGCGACTACCTTGTCAGCATCAAGATAATTAGTCAGCAGTTGGAATAAGGATGTGAATTATAAGATATTTAAAAAAAGGTTTTATTGCTAAATTTATCTCATGGATTAATAATTTTAGTTTTAGAATTTAATCTGTAAAGATAAAAAAATTGTAGTGTCTGTTTGTAACTCCAAAACAACAGCTTTTCACAAAATACTTTTTCAGTTTGTCCTAACTTATCTCTGAAACGAAAGGACTGATTTTAACAGGGCTTTCACTGTTAGATAGCTAATGTTGTAACGAGTAAGCAGGCTACATTTTATACCTACATTCTCTTTGGATTAGGAAATAAGCGTGGTAAACCGTAGGGCGTCTGTTGCTTGTACAATAAAATTACATATTTTTACTTTGAAATAGTAATTGTATGACTTTGCTATTAATGTTCTCAGAAAAATTCTCTTTTAAGTTTTTAAGCGTCTGTTCAAACCTGAGACAGTTGTCAGGAGAGATTTGCCAGGTTATGCGATCCATGCATACTTTTTTAGCTTCCTGCAAATTCAATCCTCCATATCCCTTGGTTACGTATTCAGCCTGCCAGTGAATTCTGCCGCAAAATTTTCTAAGTGATAACATCTCTACAGCATTCAATTTAGTTAATTGAATAGCTTAATAAATTTTATTGTACCTCTGTACAATTTTATTTATATAATTTGTCAACTGTTGATATAATATATAAATCTATTGGGATTGTGCAATATTTATTTATTTATTTTCTTACATGCAGCTACCATTACAGAGAAAGAAAGGTAGGTAGGTACTACCTAGAAGATAGGTGAGTACTACCTAGTACAGCCGGAGCCTTGTTATAATAGTGAAAATATGAGAGAATACATTTTATACTATATAGTACAATAATGTACACTTATTTTCACGAATATTTACAACATAAAAACAAAGGTAATCATCCATGGTCATGCTGCATAGGATGCTATGCAGCTTACACCTTTAACTCCACTATTGTTGTTTACTCACCACACTCATCAAGTCCATTTAGTAATTAAATAATAAATATTGTGGGACACTTCATACAGCACCATCTAGCCCAAAGTCATTATTAGCTTGTGTTATGGGATCTAGATAACTGATAAAATACATACATATTATACATAGGAAACACCCAAAGATTGTTTATATCTGTTACTAGAACCACACAAGTAAGTATTACTAGTTTCAGGATTGAAATCCAGGTTATTTACAAACTTGTATAAACAAAAGACTTTTTACATATTAAAGAGAATAAACCAATGTAAATGAGCATTGAGAATAAAATTTATTGCTACAACAAACTACTGAAACACTTAGTAATTATAAAAAGATTTATTAACTTTAAACTCAGAATAAAATATTTTATGAACTCGAAGTATCATCACAAGCAATTATTAGTTATTAGCAGCATAATCTCTCATAAATCTTAGTTAGATTTTGCTTCACTTTGTTCTTTTCTCTGTTGGACCATTTCTCTGATGTTATCTTCACTTTCCTTTAAACTCTTCTCTAAATACTGTTTGTTGTTTGTTAATTCCTTTGAGCGACTTATTAATAAGGTTTCTCGGTTCACAAGGTTCTCCTTAACTTGATCTAAATTTGTTAGAAGGAACATTCTGCCCACGGATTCGTAAGTTTTTGTATCAGATGGGAATGTACTGATCTCACGTTTTGTAACATCAGCATGTTGTAATACTCGTTTCAACATTTCAATTTGAGAATCTATTAATTGAATCTTTTCACTTGTTTCAACCATCTTCAGCTGTAGTTCCATGAAAGCTTTTCTCAATTCCATATCAACTGGTT
Source organism: Thumatha senex (assembly GCA_948477245.1). Taxonomy (NCBI): domain Eukaryota; kingdom Metazoa; phylum Arthropoda; class Insecta; order Lepidoptera; family Erebidae; genus Thumatha; species Thumatha senex. Next base: position 18,131,732 of record OX419725.1, on the reverse strand, counting down.
TAGCCATATTTGGAAAGGTACTATAAAATTTCGTCTTCAATTCACAATAATGGCTAATAAGTAAAAAGTGAGTTACCCTACCTAAGGTTTATAGAGGTTATTTTGACTTTGACAGTACTTTGACCACAGACTATTTGTTGTTAGTTGTCTTTGCCCATGGGCAGGCAAAGGAAACTCAGTCTATACAGACTAGTCTTCAGTATCATATTTTCTTATTATTTTGTTCTAGCCTTGTCTAGTCCTTTGTCGATGTCAATTCCTTAGTCCTAGTTTCCGGCCCTAGTAAAGCATTGAACCCTTTACTAGGGCTTGCTATAGAGATTTGGGACTAACACAAAGAACACCGCTATTCACTGCAATATGGTATGAAGTGATATAATGCAGTGAAAGGCCATTTTACATCATGCCACGCAAATTCCACTGTGAGCGTACCATGTTAATGGCGCAAAGACACAGGACCTAGGACTGAACTTGGCATCGAGAAAGGACTGGACAGGACTAAATTATAAATAAGTTTCGTCTAAAACGTTTTAGTAACTAGGCCACGAAGTAATGCCAATAAAAAAAAAGAACAGCACTGCTTGGTGTTGCCCTTAGAATAAGGTGTTGCCCTATTTTTGAGCAAAGGCAAAGTCAAAGTTGTAAATCAATCGTGTGTTTTTCCTTTAGGATCCACAATCAATAATTTATTGTAGTACATTTTTTTTATAAATTGATTGGAATTGGATTTGATGTAAACTTGTGGTTTATTTGCATCCTTCTGTTATGTTATATACGGCTCTGTGCTAGCATATTTATTTTGCTGCATGTCGGAAGTGAGTCGGTGAGTGTTAAATAATTTTAGTTGAACCAAAATAATATACATGAAGGGAACCAACATAGAATGATATTGATCAGACAGGACAAACTGCAGTGAGGAGCGTTAATTTGGTTACATGTCGTTACAATTTATTGTCTAATCGAGGATTTGTAATAAATGTACAGCTGAAGATACAATACATTGCAGGTAAACATGTGTAAATAATTTGTGATATCATAACAAAAATAAATAGCCTAGCATAGTTTGCAGCCTAAATTATAATTATGAAAAGCTGCTATTTTAAATATTATTAGACATGTAAACCTCTGCATATCATCATAATTCTTATTTTTTTCAGTAGGTACATGATAGTAAGGACATCATGCCAAGGGATATTTTAAGCGACAGTTTAGCTGTTCTAAGGATAGTTGAGGTTGGTGTATGTTATGATTATTTTGTTAATATAATATTTTAATTAGAAGACATTATGTACATCTTTATTTACATGAGTTTATTAACATATGTTATCAACATAGATAAAATAAATTAATGAATGTAATGTCTGGTTCTGGACTATTTGGTATATAAGCATAATTTCCTGCAATTACTGACAAATGAGCAACAACAGACCTTTCAAGAAAATCTATACTACTAAAAGAAAGCTGAAGACATTGTTTATTTGAACACATTAATCTCGGGAAGTACTGGTTTGAATTGAAGAATATATTTTGTGTCAGCTAGCCCGTTTATTGAGGAAGGCGATAGGACATGTAATATAACACCTCTCTGGAGGTGAGTAGACTGGAAATCATAAATATTAACAAATTCAGGCTAATTACCATACATTATGCTAAAACAAAGTTTAGTCTGTGACTTTAATTGGTCATGCAAATTAGAGTCTAGCACATAAGACCTTTTAGCCTTTTTGTTACCACCTGACTAAAAAGGCAACAGGTTCAAAATTTCTTCCAAATTTAACATCTAAAATAGACACATTTTATTAAATATATTCAGCCCTTTAGACCCTCCTGGTACTGTGTTTCGGAAGGCACGTTAAGCCCATGATCCTGGTTGCCAATAAACTGGTAGACGTTAAACCAGGTTGAAGGCCTTATGGGCGGTTTAAAAAATTTTAACAGCATGTCACCACAGCCTGTGCCTGTCCATTTCAACATGGCAATGGGCTCACCACCTGCTACGCAAGAGGTTATGGGTTTGATTCCTACCCAGGATAAAACTTTGTGTGATGAGCACTCTATTAGCAGAGCAGTTTATTCTCTGTCTGGGTGGTATTTATCTATAATATGTATGTATTTAGAAATATATAAGGATGTTTATCAGTTAACTGGTTACCATAGTACAAGCTTTACTTAGTTTGGCATCAGATGCCGTTGTGTGAGTTGTCCCAACGACATATATTTATTTAATTGTTTAATTGGGTGCCACTGGAGTGTCCCTGGCAACACCATAAGACACAGCTAGTGAAACATATTAGTAACAAAGCACACAACAATATAATACACTAATAAGTTTAATATTAACTTAATATAATATTATTAGCCAGCAGTAATGTCTAAAATACTAGTTGATATGTGATAAGTGTGTGTGAGTTTCAATATATTTTAGGTTTATTATAAACCCCATGGTTTCACCCAAATAGTGCCTTTTTTACCCACATTAATTTAGACTATGTTTTATCCTCATATTCCCATGAATGTGTCTGTTACTCCTTATAAGGTCAGCTATCTGCCAGTGAAGTGAAATTAGCCGAAACAAACAAGCAGAACAACAAAAAATTTAAAAATAAAATTTATATAACTATGTGTACTTTTATATGCATTTATTGAATTAATTTGGAATTAAACAGGCACTTCGATTTTAATTATCTGTGTATGTAAATAATAATAAATAAAAATTTTGAGACATTGTGCCATCCAGCTAATAAATCCAAATTATGTTATCAGCTTGTACTGATGGGATCTAGAAAACTGATACACATCCTTATATGTTATACATTTATTTCTAAACTAGTTGACGCCCGCGGCTTCGCCCGCGTAGGGAAGTTTTCCCGTTCCCGTTTCCCACAGGAACTTGTTCCCGAAATAAAAAGTAGCCTATGTGTTATTCTGATGTATAAGCTATATTATTGTAAAGTTTCATTAAAATCCATTCAGTAGTTTTTATATGAAAGAGTAACAAACATCCACACAAACTTACGCATTTATAATATTATTACGATATATTAAGATACATATATTATAGAATTTATAGATACATTACATCTAGACACAGAACTTGTAAACATGCTCATCACATAAAGGGATTTCTCCATTGGTTTCATAGTCAAGTAACATAGAGTACAGTACTGTAATAGTATTATGAAGAGTAGATAGCCACTAGACCAAAATATGTATACATACATACATATTTTCACGCCTTTATCCCCGAAGGGGTAGGCAGAGGCATATTAAACGCCCACGTTTCACCGTATGCATTTTTGTCAAACGTAACAGGTGGTGTGCCCATTGCCGTGTTGAAATGGACAGGCGCAGGCTGTATCGAAAAAATATGTATAATCCTAATAATACAGAAAATATTGCTAGATAACTTTTACCCATGCTTATGGTTAAAAACTATAATATAGTGGCATATGTATAATGTAGTTAAGCCTTATTTTATATATTTACACTTACACATGATTTTAAACTATTATTAGTCCAATTAAGTTACATAATGATTTTAAATGAAAACTAATTTGACTAGGTAATTCTGATGTTTATTTATTTAATGAAAGTGAGTCGTGTCTGATATATTTGTGCATATTTTAACTACCTAGGTACCTAACATATTAATATTTTATTTTATGGCAATAGCATTTGTAATTTCACTCTCTATTATATAAAAATCTTATTATTAATTAATAATTTTTGAAATATTATTTATCAAACTAAATATTAATAGCCAGCAGTAATGTCTAAAATACTAGTAGAAATTAAGTGTGTGTGAGTTTAAATATACACTCCCGGACTCTTGAATCGAGCCACCTTACATTCCCGGGCCTAAAAGCCCAATACACAAAAATATCCAATATAACAAAAAAGTTTTTATGCATTTTTTATGTTGGATTATTCGTCGTCTTTCCTGTATGTATTATTCCAAATTTGAATTTTAGAATTTAAAATAAAGAACAAAAGCCGAGCTTGGTCACTGATTTGAAAAAAATAATGACTGTTGAAAGTTGCTTTAGAAGCAATTTAATGTCGATTTGGTTTGAATTTTCGCAATTGTTGTTAACCAAAGTTTAGTTTAGTTATTTTTCTATAATTTGAACCGTTTTTGGCTATAAAATTATGGATACTTCACCTGAAGTAGCCGCGCAGCTGTAGCACTTCTTCAATCTGGGCTAAGTCAGCGAGTTGTGAGTTCACAACTTCACATAAGTCGTTCCGCTGTTCAAAGAGTGTACTACCGATACCTGGAGACTGGCGGCTTCGTTTGGCGAACAGGAGGACCTCGTTACCGAGTGACAACGGCGAGACAAGATCAATACATTGTCACTACTAGCTTATGAAATCGGCGCCTTAACTCTGTTCAGATACAAGAACAGCTCAAGGACTTTCACGGAGTGGCTGTAAGTGCTCGGACCGTTAAAAGGCGACTCAATGAACGTGATTTAAAGCCCCATAAGTCAGCCAATGGACCCAAATTGACACGAGCACACCGAATAGCCCGTCTAGAGTTTGCGCGCGAACATCTAAATTGGACTCGACATCAATGGAGCCAGGTTCTCTTCACAGATGAGTCCAAGATAATGCTAATAATGACGGAAGGAGTAAGTTGTACCGAAGACAGAACGAGCGTTTCGCGCAATGCTGTATTGACGAGAAAGTGAGTTATAGTGGAGGATCATGGACAGTCTGGGGAGGAATCTCTATGGAAGGCAAAACTGAGCTAGAGGTAGTGACAGGACCACGACTGCCGCCCCTAGATGGCAATAGATACATTCGCCAATGTTTAGAGAACCACGTGATGCCATATGCTGGATTTATTAGCCAAAATTTCGTTTTATTGCATGATAATGCAAGGGCCCATACTGCGGGAATCGTCAGGGAGTACTTAAATGACATTGGTATCACTGTTATGAGATGGCCAGCGCGAAGTCCTGATATGAATCCTATAGAGCATCTATGGGATGAGCTGAAGAGGCGTGTTCGAGCTCATCATCCTGCCCCGCAAACTATGCAGGAGTTCAAAAATGTAATTTTGGAAGAATTGGAGGACATTCCTTAACATGTCATAACGACATTGATTAATTCTATGCCAAACCGTATGTAAGCTGTCATAAATGCACTGGGAGGCAATACAAGTTACTAAATAAACATTTCTTTTCATGTAAAACATGTCTTTATTTAAAATTGGAATAGATATTTTCTCCTTGAAAAAAGCAAATATGGACTTGTTTCAACGTAACTCGACTTTTTTAATGAACCGTAGTTCAAATTTAGAACAGTGGCACTCTAAATGAATGATGAGTATACCAGCTCCAAAACTGCATCAAAACATTTTCCTTCTTCATACATCTTTTATAAGTTACAGTACTCCAAACCAAAAAAATCAAGGTGGCTCGATTTAGGTGTCCGGGAGTGTATTTTAGGTTTATTATAAACCCCATGGTTTCACCTCATGGTTTAATAGCTATGGTAAAATTACATACATACATACATGTATGTCATTTTTGAAATATTATTTATCAAACCAAAGTCGCTCTCATCCTCATCAATGATCTATCATATTGTTAAATTAACTGTAAGTCCCCAAAAATAAAATAAATTATTAAATATCCTATTTTAAGACACTCTTGTTGATTTAATCATAGTTTAGCTATTAACTAATGACATGATCAACATAGATATCATCGGATGCGATGGGTACTAGCAATGAAATATTACTTTTTATACCTAACTAGCTGACCCGCCCGGCTTCGCCCGTGAAATACTCCGAGTCCCGTGGCGCCCATTTAATCCCGTCGTTTATTAATTTGACAATAATGTATGAACATTTTCCAAACTAGTTGATTACTACTCCGTCCAGTACTTTACGTTAATTTCTTTGCGCATTATTTTGATTTTACTATATCTCCTAAGATATTCATTTAATTTGCAATGTGTAAAGGAACAAAATAATCTTCATGAAATGCAGAAGCCAAGTAACTTATTAAAATGGTAAGGATTAATAACGTATTTGGGTAAATACCCTTCATATTACCGCTTTATTATTGCTGGCTTTTTAAAGTATTAAAATGGATGTAGTATGTTATCCTTAAGAGATAGACATATACCGTCGCGGACTTTTTTGTAGACCTATGTTAGTTAGATACACAATTCCACCACACATTATTTTGTTATATCTCAAAGGGCACCTATTTAATCACGTCTCATATAAATTCTACAATAAAGCTTAAAAATTTGCCTGATTTGTCGACATTAATGATTACTGCTCCGCTCTCCAGCCTAGTAGCGCGATTATACATAGCCCATAGCCTTCCTCGATAAATGGGCTATCCAACACAAATAGAATTTTTCAGATCTGAGAATAGCGCGTGCAACCAAACAAACAAACTCTTCAGCTTTATATATTAGTATGTATTTACAATGGTTATCATGGTATCCCAGGGATGTTTGCTTACAACCAGATTGCCAACCATTTAAAATGTTTAAGACCCCATTTGTCCAAGCTTACACTGTAAATGATACTGTCTCTTTCTATTGTAACCATCCTTTTCTGAACAATTAGATTGCTAAACAAGCACCTTTTATAAATTCTCATTGCGTTATATGTACTATTGATTGATTTTATACTACTCTCAGTTGTCTATAATAAAAACTATATCTAGTACTCATATTTCAGCATGAAGACGAGGAGAATTGGCCGCTTGAAAATAAACCTTGTAAACAGGTCAATAAAAAATCATCTAACATTCCTTTGAACAGCCAAAAATCTTTTACTAAAGATGACTGTGCATGTTATTATAACTATGGGTATGATTTACACATTGTATTTTGAAGTTATTAATAGTAAACTATTTTTTTAGTCAGTGTATATATTTTGTCTAAATTTCTTTCACTGTCTCATTAGGATCTTAATTGACCCTTCAAAGCTTGGTTTTGTAAATTTATCTTTAAAGTATTAGTTCCATATTCACGAGTAAGAATCACAGGAATGTAATAATGTCAGCAATATTGTAATAAAAGTCCTTATCAAATCCTATGACACCCAAGGCTCAGTGTGAATACCCTGCATATGGCGAATGGTACGATGAAAAAGTAGCCATGAGCCTCATTTCAAACAATTCCTCTCAGCACAAACCATTTTACAAAAGAAAGATTACGTTAAAGGTGGTGATAAATGCAGAGTTTGGTAGTTCAGAAGACAGTTGCATTCCAACAATACACAATAAACATAACCAGCTTAACCTGGCAGTCAATTTAAGGGAATCCTAGGCTCCAGAGTTGAGGGTTTGGAAGCAATTGAGACGCTATGACAAAGTATAGATTAAGTAGCATGTTTATTGAAAATGAAAACAAGAGCAAGGATGAATTGTGTATTTTTTAAAATTATATTTCAACAGTTATTCTATAAATTTGCAGACATGGAGAGAATGGAAATGGCAGACAGCATGACCCTGTATACCAATACAAAACAAGCAGTTTACCTCCTGCGTCATCAATCAACCAATCATGGGATGAAATTGTTTGCTCCGCACTACGCATTGCACCTGAAGATATTGCAAACCAATTGACTCTGCTAGATTTACCTTGTTTTAAATCTATTCAACCTGAAGAATTGACTACATGCGGATGGAATAAGCTAAATAAATTGACAGTTGCTCCCAATGTTGTGGCATTCACAAAAAGATTTAATAGGGTAAGATCAATGATTTATAGATACATCATCTTAACCGAAGTCACCGAGGGTAAGCTAGGGGCGGCGGTGTTGCGGCTTAAATCCCGCAAGAGTACCGCTCCTGGACCGGACGGCATTCCAGGCCGAGCGTGGGTCCTGGCTCTCGAAGAACTTGGGTCTCGACTGGTATAGCGCATGCCTCGAAAAAGGCCGTTTCCCAGGGTGTGGAAAACGGGGAAACTGGTCCTGATCCGAAAGGCGGGGCGGTCGGCGGACTCACCATCTGGGTACCGGCCGATCGTGTTGCTCGACGAGGTGTGTAAGCTCTTTGAGCGTATTATTGCTGAGCGCCTCGTCGGGCATCGCACACGTGTGGGGCCAGATCTGGCGGAAAACCAGTTTGGTTTCCGTCGGGGTCGCTCCACCGTGGACGCGATCATTCGTGTCAGGGCCCTGGTAGAGAAAGCAACATCGCGGGGTGAGGTGGTAATGGCGGTGTCTCTTGACATCGCCAACCTTTCAACACCATGACATGGAGCTGCGTTAGGGAGGCTCTCATTTATCATGGAGTGCCTCCATACCTCCGTCGCATTGTCGGGGCTTATCTGTCCGAGAGAGCCATAGCTTACCAGAGCTGGCTAGGGCCGGGACGGCGAGAAGTAACTTGCGGTGTTCCACAGGGATCGGTCTTAAGACCGCTCCTGTGGAACATCGGCTACGATTGGGTGTTGCGCGGTCCGTTGCTCAGTGGTGTCAACGTAACATGTTACGCAGACGACACTCTCGTTACAGCGCGAGGAGCAACGCACCGAGAAGCAGCCCTAAGGGCCACGGCAGGTGTTGCTCAAGTTCTGTGCTTTCACGGACCTTGGAAGGGGCTGCCCACTGGATCCAGCATACAAGTAGGGGGCGTTAGCATCGGCATCGAGCCCTCGATGAAGTATCTTGGGCTTGTACTCGAAAGCCGATGGAACTTCGGAGGCGCTAGGGCGGGACTACAGGGCCTGTGCCCCGAGAAATCGAGGCTCAGTGATCCCTGCTCCGCCAGGAGCTCATGGAGAAGGTGCGACTTGAGCAACCTAAGTGGGGACACTCCACTATGGAGGCGGTGAAGCCGGTCATGGAGGAGTGGCTGGAGAGGCAACACGGTAGTCTCACCTACCGGATGTCACAGATACTTACCGGGCACGGGTGCTTCTGTAAGTTTCTGTGGCGTATAAACCGGGAGGTTACACCAGAGTGCCAGCACTGTGCGAACTGCAGCGAGGATACGGCGCTGCATACACTGGCGGAGTGCCCAGCGTGGGACTTGCAGCGCCGGGACCTCGTTGTGGGTCTGGGCGTGGTCATTCTCACGCTGGAGACTATGTTGAAAGCTATGGTCTCCAGCAAGAGCAAATGGGACGCCACTGCATCTTTTTGCGAGCATGTCATGGCGGTTAGGGAGCGGGAGAGAACTCTCCCTCCTGAGTTCCGCAAGTCTTCGCCCAAGACTACCGTCCTCCGTGACCGGGGGACTGAGAACGGCGTGTGGGCTGCTCGCCGTCCTTACAGAAGCAGGCCCCTTCGGTGGCGTGGTGTGAGAGCTGCACGTACGCCTGTCACCCTCTCTAGGAAGTGGTATAAAACCTGATCCCCCCCAAAGAAGCGAGATAACACTCGAACCCCCCCCCCCGCTGAACGAGGCAGCGGAAGCGGATAAAGTCTGTCGGGAGCCCTGGGGCTATCCTTCCGAGGGCACACCCGGGACTACCGGCTATAGACAGATGGAAGGGAAACGTGTGGTTTTATTCGGTAAGAGTCCGGCGAAAAAAAAAGATACATCATCTATCTAATATATACAATTTTCTTGTCATGGTGTTTGAGGACACACTCCTCTGAAACAGCTGGACCTACTCTTATGAGGCTTTTTTTGTATAGATTCGGTAGGTCTGAGAATCGGTCGTAAATTTTTGCAAATAGTAAATGTTTGCGGATTAGCAGTTTAAACGAAATTCCGAAGGGTCCGAACGATAAAATAATATACTAGCCAATACTACTAATCGTATATTAACCATCATATTATTGTGACAAAAGGATTCATACAATATAAGAAAGATCTTAAAGATATAAACAAAAATTTAAAACTAAACATAGTGATACATACATGATTCAGGCGGCGGTCAGCGCCATGTAGACAGTCACATGTAGCGTCAAACTAAACCATATCGCGATTTAGCATGAACAAATGACGCCATCTATAAAAACTCAATTAATTTAAATCCAGACATTAACAAAGGGCTAGCGCATATAATCAACTTGTAGTTGAACAACTATTTAATTGTGTATCATATGTCTATAGGACTATATTGAAGCGCGCAAACTGTCAAATCGATAGTTGTTGGACAAAAAGGTCAAAAAGCTGTATCGATCTTTGATTAAAAACTTCAAAGGACAACTATCATAAAACGCTTACTTTGTATTGCATTGTATTGATGTGCACATACCATCGACTAAACTGTCGATCCGCGACAAAACAGTTTCGTCGATGCAAAAGTTGTATATATGCGCTAGCGCTAAGGTATTCCTATTTGGAGACTACTGGACTACTAAACTAAACTTAGCTAACTAAGCCGGGCGGTGCATGTTTCATCTGAACACACCTAGTAATTCTATATTTGGATATCAAAATAGCAGCATTATGCAAATTATCATTACCATATATATAACTAAAAACTAACTAACCAACTATCGTCACGCTGTATCCCTGATGGGATAGTCAGAGAGGACAGATCGACAGGCTTCGCGATCCAGGCATACTTCTTTCGCTTCTTCAAGATTCATCAATCGCTTCATACACGCACGTCTAGGTATCCGAGTACTTTTGACCTTTCCGTTTTTGAGCTATCTGCTCACGTGGTCTTCATATGTAAGTCTCGGCCTACCCTGACTTCTTCTACCCTCTACTTTCGCACAATATATATTAAGATATAAATATTCTTCGTCAATCGTTCTTCACTCATTCGTTCATTTATGCATCGCTTTTTCTCACAGTTCTGTTATTATCATATATATCATAGCTCCAAAGTAATCTCACCCCACACCCCTCGCAATGTAAATGTAAACTACTGGGGATGAAATTTCTCTGGAGCTTTTGAGCTTGATTTTACCAATTTTTATTTTAGTCTGATATATGGCGAAATTTTATAGTTACTGGGATATTTTCCTTGATAGTAAAGTAAACAATAAATGTAAAATATCCTGGTAACAATAGAATATTGTGTATTTGAGTAACTACTGTCCTGATAATAATATGTTGTTAACAGGTTAGTTTTTGGACAGTACAAGAGATATTAAATGGTAAATCTCCTAAAGCTCGAGCGGAGATTTTAGCACATTTTATAAAAGTAGGAAAGAAATTACACGAACTCAATAATCTACATTCTCTATTTGCTGTTATTTCCGCCATGCACAGTGCTAGTATATACAGGTAAGTGTTTTTTGCAGGCATTTAGTAAAACTTTACAAAACAAAAATAAAAAAGTATGTAACTAAACACAAGGCGATTTTTCAAAATATTTTAAATATTCATTACAATTTCAAATATGTCATAACAATTCTTGAAAACAACAGCGCATTTTACAATTGGAATATAGCGCCGTGAGATTTATGCACCGCTTTTTCTCACAGTTCTGTTATTATTAGATTGCATAGTTTGACATTGAAACGTGAATGTGAATTCTAACCATCATATTGATGTGACAAGCGTTTAAATAATATTATTTAAAATAAATTATTCCGCATATCATACAGGTTGACAAAAACATGGGCATGTTTATCAAAGAAGGATAAACAGCAGTTTGATAAGCTTGCAGAATTGTTTGGTGAAAAGGATAATTGGATTTCACTGAGGGAATATTTGAGATGTATTCCTTTACCATGCATACCTTATCTTGGTGAGTCTGTGTTCATTATTTTATAAAAATAACTACTTTTAATAATAAGACGTCGTTTAGTAAAAGTTATTTATTAGGTTGTTATTGTTACAACCTGATTTTGGCCCCAAAATAACAGAATTTACAAAAATATTCATAGTTATAAGTACAAAAGATGTATTTTAATGAGGACTCATCAGTTACAGAACTAAATACTTCCAAAATGTCAAACTACAAACGAAAACAATTTAAACAATAATCACTATAATAGCGCACTATAAATTTCGAGGAGGGCATTGCGCTCTGCTTATATTCTATAGCCGCCGTCCAGCTCGTTCCATTCTCGGTGACCCTAGTAGTGTTGAACTTCTCGGCATGAATAGAGGTTATAATATGATGTTTAGTTGCTCTTTTTTCGGACACTGACCTGTAATTTGAATTATTAGAGTTAGAGAGTTGCGAAAATTCCGCGTTTGTCAACGATTTGGAAAATATCGTCGATGATTTTCATTTGAGTCATGTTACTGAAAAGAACTGTACAGTACTCCAGTATTAGTAAGTGTTCATAAAATACGAAGTTGCAGAATGGAAAACGTGTTCTTTCCTTAGATTTTCAGGCCAACATTCCTTCTGCCTGTTCTAGATCTCTATCAGTTCTTTGGCTCTCACGTATCAAAGCCACTTACAACCACACTAAGCAAATGTTATTATGTTTCTCTATAGTCAATTTGTATTTACATCATACACTTATCACATGGATGAAGTAGCAATTCTATTGCGAAAACATTTAGCAAACAAAGTACACATTCGTTCTCAGTACAGTTGTTATCAATGACTCATACTAATAAATAATGGAATTGCTTGTTTTAATATTATCTTACTAATTACAAAGTATACAATGTGCTACAGAAATGTGTAGTCATATTTGAAGTTGGTATTGAGAATCATATCAGTAATGCACGGCTCGGGGTTTTGAATCCCATTGACTTGTCGTGTCGTAGGTAATGATTTTTATCTTTCATCGACAGTGCAAAATATCGATATCGTATTTATGTTCATACCCAACACAAACAATAAACATACCTACTTCGAATGCACTCTAGCTTTGAACCCGAGTAGGTTCACCAAAATATTGAAATCAATACGGCTTTGTCTGGTTTTTGCTCTGCTAAACGCTAAACTCAGCTCAGAAAGTAAATTTATGTTGCAAATTAAGACGAAGTCTACTTACAATATTCCATAAAATAAGATAAAAAAACAATGAGTATCATTTAAGTACAGAGACAACATTTTTAGAACTTATTTGGTATCAATGTAGATTGCGAGATGGTCATGAATGCTTCGTAAACATATTGTCAACCTACTCATGTACCAGGCGTAAAAATAACGTACATCACCTGCATTTTAACGCTTGAATGAATTGGTTCCGTACAGCAATTTTAAAACATTGTCCGTTTTTGTTGCAATATTTGCCAGATATGTAAGTAGGTTTTGGATAATAAATTATTTTTTTATTTGTGTACTAGTGACTTTATGTTGTGCATAAGTGACTTTTATTAAAAATTGTTCCGATTATCGTAAGAGCGCCGCATAGTTTATGACACGCTGTGAAAGCATATTAATCGAATGACACCACTTGTTTCAAAATCGGTGAAACAGTTTAGGGCACATGAAGTTACAATGAAAGGAACGGATACAAACAAAAAAAAAACAATACCCTTCCTCTGAGTCTAATTACGTAACAATTTTTACCAGCAAGTAAGTACATTTTTAAATCATTTTCTTTTAATTTATTTGTGTGTACTTATGTACCAGAAATAATTGGAACCAAATACTTTTTTAAAGTACGTTGACTAACATTTCGAAACATTTCAAACCTTCACCTACTGACCAATCGACAAGGCAACGACGCAAAAAAGACCTTACGGGGTCGGAGGGTATGACGGCAGTCGCTCCCAACAATGCCAAAAATTAAAGGCTTAACCATAGTTGTTTCTAGGAGCCAAAAACAAAGAACCGACTGCTCCATCCAAATAATCCAGGTATTATTTGAAAGCAACTGGGAATACACTAAGATGAAGGACAGATTAGGATTACATAATACTGTAGAAAGTGTTTGTCTCAGTGTTTACTTTTACCGTGCTTTACGGTACTCTAAAATAATATTAGGAAACGCCCATTATCCACCAACTACAAAGATACAATAGGGTAAAATAGCTTATTTACAGAAGTCATAATTTTTGGTTTTACGGAACTTGGAAAGGCAGAACACTGGTAGCCGACTACTTTAACATTTAAGAGAATATCGCTCAATAATCTTACCGGTGAACAAAACCGTGATTAATATTCAACTTTTACTATCATCATTTTTCATATTTCACTGCTAAATTAACAAAAATAAAGAAAAACGGTAATAATCAGCATAGTGTTAATACTTAAAAAACCAAATCAAGCTTATCAAGTTCGTAAAGAAGGGTTTCGATTACTTTCGATGCAACCGTGAAGACACTAAAATGAAGAATAATTTTATGAGATGACTAATTATTGGTTAATTCACCCTATTCTTTCTTAGTGTGAGTGTATGATGTGGGCGTTCCCCAATATTATAATTCTTATATATATTTTTTCTTATATTTTTTTGGGACTACCCACACAACGCCATCTGATTCCAAACTAAGCAGAGCTTGTACTATGGTAACCAGATAACTGATAAACATACTTATATATTTCTAAATACATACATATTATAGATAAATAACACCCAGACACAGAATAAACCATCGTGCTCATAACACAAAGTTTTATCCTGGGTGGGAATCGAACCCACGACCTCTTGCGTAGCAGTCGGATGCACTTCCACCGCGCCACAGAGGCAGTCAAAACAGTAATTATCGTCGTAGGCGGTACCCTAAAGCAATTGTCAGTAAACACTGACACTTTAAAAGTATCATGTAAGCCTAGTATTGTACTAATATGTTCCGTCGGTATCATATGCATTCTAGCGTTTTTTTCGGTTGCAAATGAAACTTACGTTTTGGAGCTGCTTTTCCATGACATTTTCGTTCTTTTCTGTGTGCTTTATCCATACCTAACTATACGCACGTGCCGCACATCTTTGCATAGTGTTTTATTCTCGATACCATCTAGTGTTTTAATATGATTCTTATAATTTAATTACAAGAAAATGTTAAGAAAATATTGGAAAAAATCTACTTACTGATGAAAACTACGCCTAAATCCATTGTTTAATTTAAATAAGTTCCATTGTGACTTACTGGAGCCTAAACAGTCTCACCGATTTTGAGACAACTTTTTTCATTATATTTGAATGGTTTTCCGGTGTGTCACGGTTTTGCCGCGATATCACGATATTCAGTTGAATTTTTAAATGAATTTACTTGTGCAGAATCATCATGATAATGGATGTGTAAGTGCACATAGTAATGGATATGGCAACGGTCAGTCGCGCGGTCAGACGGAAGTCGCTACCAGTAATGCTAAAAATAAAAAGTTAAATTATAGCTTCTCCTTGCAGCCAAATAAAAGTGAACCCCAGACTCCAAATCAATTTACGATTTTGAAGCAACTGGGAAGACAGTAAGATGAAGAAAGATCTAAAGAAACCTTGTGCCTTGTGCGATAAGGCTGCCAATTGTATTACCGATAAGTTTTTAATTGTAATCCAATACTGTTATATTTCTGGTGTACAATAAAGAGCTAAATCAATCAATCAATCAAAGAAACACGTATCCGGCAAATATTACAACAAAAAAAATATTGCGCTAATGATTTAAACAACTGATCTGTAGGGAACCAAATAAATTCATACGTAAAAAATAAGTTTACTCCTGGTACATTAGGAGGTACTAGACGAGTCGTGCGCGGCGGTACTTTGCAAAAGCGGTGGCGGTCGAATTTTAGGTATACCTAAAATTCCGTACCGTATACAGTATTACCATTTAATGGATTTTTACCTAGTAAACAGAAACTGAATTTTGAAGCTTGATCACAATGATCACTGATAATAAGTTTCATCACTAGTTGTTTGAGTTTATCTCTGGTATCATAACATCCAAACGGATGGATGGATTTGAAAGCGGTTTTCGTTAATTGAAAGCTGGCATAATTGAGTAGGTACTTAGCTAAATGAACTAGCTTAAGTCCATCTCCCCCTGCGTATGTGATTTGACATATCGAAGTTGATTGTTTTTTTTCGTTTTTAACAATAACAGAAAATAAGCTAACCTAACGTAGAGTATCAAGATATATGCAAAAAAAAAATAATAGGTTATTTTCACGTGTACCCAATTGACAACTGTATTTTTGCAAAACTTTTTTAGCGGAGGTACATAGGCTTTGAATAATGGCAACACTGTCACTTCCGAATTTCATTTCTTCATTGTAACTTGTTGTGTTGCGTGTAGTTGCGATTATGACGATTTTAAGTAATTGTGAATATTATGAAATGATGCGTTGTGTGGGTGCCGCTGATAGTATTTAGTCTGTATGGAGAAAGATTTGTTTGAATTGGCGCGGTGTGGCGGTGGTTTCCGTCTCTGAAATATTTTAGCTACATGGTAAATCAGTTATACCTACCAAACAGGTTCATTTCATGGGGCGATTAAGCAGCAGGGTCAACATATCGAATCTTTACTGCAATGGAGTTTTGTTATGTGAAGTGAACATCGAGTTATTTGTGTAATTTTGTGCTTTTAGTCTTGTACCAACTTGGTCACTTTCATTGAACTCGTAAAAAGATTACATTGCAAAAAAGAGTGTGTAATATTTTACGTAGTGTGTGTGTGTGTATGTGTGTAGTGAGTGTTTATGAAGGCTTCCGGTCGAAGCCGAAACAATTTGTCAATCGATATCAACACGCGATTATTTTTACGCAAGATCCCGTTTTTGTTAATAGTTTTACAATGTGCCTGAGTTTTAATAAAATTATGTATTTTTGTCAGTGCATATTATCATTATCATCGTAGCATTTATTGTAGTTATGTGAACTGATAACACGCCTTAGCTGATATACCAGAATGCCAAGTGGCACAGAAACACCAGACCGCAAATGCAAAGTTATGACGCCACTGTGTCTGAATTGTATCGAGTAGGTAAATTACCAGGCGTACATAACTCTCACAGCTGAGCGCGGTACAATGAACGTAATTGAAATTAGGTGTTTAGTTAGTGTTGCGACGTAATTATTTTAATATACTATCGAAAAAAAAAAGGATTTTCTTAAATTTGTATGAAATTACCGAGGCCGTGACTTTATTGACATTTCGCAATCGTGGCGGAGCTTAGGCTCTAATCATCAGACATGTGTACCGACGGTCAAATATGACTACACATTTCTGTAGCATGTTGTATAATCAAATAAATAGAACGCAAATCCTACTAACCATTTTACAATATTCAAAACCCTATATTCCTTGAGTTAGCAAAAGATTTTTTGCTAAAAGATTGATTAAACCTACTACTACTTTCATTAGCGGTATTCGATATTTCGGAACTGTTGCAAGTGCCATGATCACGGATTAGGGAATGATAGTAGACATGGTAAATATCCCGACAATCAAAAGATTTTTGAGAAATTTCTATTTTATCAGCCTATTATATCTATACAGCATCTATTATATCCCCGAAGGGGTGCCTGTACCTCCACATTTCACCGTAAGCATAATGTTCCACGTAACAAATGGTGAGCGCCCTACTGTGTTGATATTGTCAGGAGCAGGTTAAATTTGAAGCCGCCTATAAGACCTACAACTTGGTTTAACGACTTCAATTTTACTGGCAACCGTGACAAAGCCAAAACCACAAAACGGTCACTTATCTCAGGACCAGCCATAGCGAAATATGCTTATTGATCATTGCGGATTGTTTACAGAACACTGAGTTATCGGGGATATGAGGGCATCGAATGAATAATTTCGAATGCCCGATAGGTCGCTTCTAATATTTTAAAATCACTTGCCTGCTACAACCATTCCATTTCTTTGGTCTATTCAATCAATACAATTCTTCATTTACCGCTGATAAATTCTAGACCTAAAAACTTGTGTGGGCCTGGTACGATCGAGTTATTTACTGTTTAAGATTATTTGATCCAAGTTTTAGCATAATACTTTGTTTTTAGGTATTTTCTTAACAGATCTAGTCTATATAGATATTGCACATCCCGCGGGGTCTCCCCACCGTGTCACTAAAATGACCGTAGTATTGAAGGCTCTAGAGAAATATCAAACGTCAGAATACGATATTGCACCGATGCCTCATGTAAGCAACTATTTGAATAGTGTCCGCTATATTGAGGAGCTTCAGAAATTTTTAGAAGATGATCAATATAAGTAAGTATAACAATAACTTTAAACGAAATTCTCTTTGAATGACTCTAAAATATGATATTACGAGCTGATGCCAAATTGCTCCGCCGACGTGATGCAGGTTTCCCGTACCGGTTTCTTACAGGATCTTGTTTCCGGGATTAAAGGGCTCCTTTTGTATTATTGTGCAAACTTTAGAAACGGAATGACGATAACCGCCAAAATTTCAGTTATCTTTTAATGCGCCCTCCTTATTTCGTTTTTCCTCAATACTAAAGACATATTCAAGACAGTATAAAAATCATTTTATAGATTATCACAGAAGTTGGAGCCTCCCTCGCCTCTCGGCAGTTGCACTGGTTCCAAAGAGTCTTTCAAAGAAATAATTTCACAAGGGGCGTCTAACATGGCTACCATTTCGCCATCTCACAAACTGGGATCAGGCTCCCTTCGCCTTCAAGGGTCATGCCACCAGGGCAAGTTTGTACCAACGCATCGTAAATGCCGTTCACTTGGATCGAAGTAAGTAAAACTTATTTATTCCGTTATAATTTAGTGTTGTATTACATTTTTCATATACCGAGTAACACTCATACTGTTTAGTAGAGTTCTATTTTTGACTTGGAGATACTGAAAACTTAATGTGAATTCAATACTACTAATAAGGCAATGACCTTGACTTTTAGTAGGTTTACGTAAGTTGATTATAGTTTAAGTGCCTATTAATTTTTCAGTATACCTCTTTCACTTCTAATAATCACATCATACATTTTAAATGATTTTTTTACTTACATATAATATATCATTTTCTTCTACAATACAAACCATTGGCACAATTTTTATGATGTTCAAAATTTCGAACTGATTGATAAGTTACTGAATCCTTAAGACATAATCATATTTTAAGCGAAAATTTAATGATATTGGTGTATTTTACTCTTGCAATTGGTACCATAGGTTTCGTAGTGCGAGCTTGCCAAGAAATTTTCACAAGGTCAATTTTGGTATGGGGTGAGTTTTCCTATTGGACAAGAAGGCTTGCGATGTAATGTTTTGTAGACAACGATTGTATATCACATTGGTACTACAATCAGTGTAGATATAACCAGTAATTTGAGAGCATGTTTTTTGTTCGTATTAATTTTTATTTGATTTCTTACTGATATTCCAGAATGGCGGTGATAATGTCGAACGAAATACGTAGATTCATAGATATGTAGGAACACGAGTACCGTATTTTTACTCAGTTTCACTGTGAAAAGACAAGCATTTGTCTAAGGCTCATACGATTACGAAACATGTAACAGTATTAGGAATAGTTCTGAAAAGCAATTAGTATACTGACTATATTTTGTGTTTCCCTCTCTTGGGTCCTTTAAGAGAAGCGTGAAAAGGCATACTTCTATGCCGTCAAAATGAGGCTCGCTATTGGAACAACGTGCGGGTTGAGATAGCAGTCCTCATTCACAGGTCGTCGTCTTTGCCTACCATCAGGCGGGCGAAGCCATTTTCACGTGCCAAATATATTAAAAAATAAATATAAAGTGTAAAAAAATTCAATGTTTGGGGAGGAGCTGCTTAATATGTAAGAGGTGAAAAAATTACCAGTTTCTAGTGTCCTTCGTAGCTTAGTTGGTTAAGCAGATCCCCCAACAAGGAAGAAGGCGCTGCTTCAAATTCCACTCGAGGCTGAAAAAATTTCCACTTAAAATTTATATACCAGTCTATCAGTATTTAAATCATTTCTTTTAATACAAATGCTAAGACATTATGATACAATTAAAAGCAACCGTAACTGACCTCAAACTGCCACATTGAGATTGATATTTAAATTTCAGTAGGTTTTCAGTATAATTTAATAATATTTTTTTATGCAGCCATACAGAGCCAAAATGAACGTATATTAAAGTAACTCTCGAGGAAAGTCGCGACACATTAACTAGTGGTACTTACAAGTTAGTTGTAGGATTTGAACCATAACGGTAGGCGACTATACTGCAATCAGGAAAAATGATAAATAGAATAAACATAACTACAGATAAAATTGATTATAAAACGGTATTTCGTTCGATGGATTATAAACATTGTCATGTTTGACTTCATTACAATAGGCATCTTGATTATACTAAGCTAATTTTAACGTTTTATTTATTTGATTTTCGATAAACTGCAATCTACTAAACATTATTAACAGTTAGTGTTCTTGCTGCCTTAAAGTGCACACGTACCACGTTACCTCTAAAAATGAATCTTATTGATCCATGTAAACGATGTATATTTTGTTAGATATTAATTTTCGATTTTTTTGTACAAATAATGAGAATTAAAAGTAGATGTGGAACCCTTGCCTGACACCTGGCTTGACCCTTACCGCGCTACCAGGCAGTAATACTATAGTATTTTGAGGAATGTTTCGTCCCTTCTGCGTACTTGCCGAGTAGCGTCGTATTATATAGTAATACTGACCTATCGCACTATCATGGGGAATATATTTTTTAATACAGTTGCTCAAAAAGTGGCATATTGCAGGGACGTATAGCGTTCGGGATGTGGGCTATAACACACGCGTGTTTTTTCTTTGCCATTCCCGAACAGTGTTTTTTCTTTCCCAACTGACATAATAATGACTATTAAAAGTAAGGGGGTGTAAGGGGCCCCACCAAGATCTTCGGGGCCCAAGTCAACCTCCCGTGCTAGTGCGTGCACCTGCTGATTAACGGACGAGGCTCTGGCGCTGGCTTTCCCCTCTGGGGTTGGGAGGTCTGAGGGCGTCCCTCCCATAAAAGCCACCCGCCGAAACAAAAATGGAAAAGGACTATAGGAATGCTGCTAGGGATAGGGCGCCGCCGCAAGACGGCGCGCAGGAGCCCCGCCCGACTCCTGTGGCAAGTGGGCTAGGGCTGTCGTGTGTCGGGCCAGCACGGCTAAAGAAGTTAGCCCCAACCCGAATCCGCTTCGCATCTTGGAACATTGGCACGCTGACTGGGCGTGCGGTAGAGTTGGCCGAAGTACTCTCCAGGCGGAGGGTGGACGTGGCGTTCCTGCAGGAGACTCGGTGGAAGGGCAACAGAGCCCGGCCCTTGCAGAACGGCTACAAGCTGTATTACACGGGTGCGCCTGGTGGGGAGAACGGGGTGGCCGTTGTGCTCTCGGAGGGGCTGCAGAGTGGCATCTTGGAGGTGAAACGCTGTAGCGACCGGCTTATGATCGTGAGGGTGCTTATCGATGGGATTATTACCCACCTGATAAGTGCCTACGCGCCACAGGCCGGTTGTAGCGACGCCGATAAGATGTCGTTTTGGGGTCAACTCGAGGGAGTGCTTCGGAGCATTCCGTTGTCACAGGGAATCGTTTTGGGCGGCGACCTAAACGGTCATGTGGAGAAGACCTCGCGGTAAAGGAGAGATGGCGCTCGTACTTCCACGAGCTGCTTAATAAACAGCACAAAGAGGTGCAGCCTCCGGACCTCCCTCCGAATCAGGGACTAGTGCCACCGGTAACGCCTGGAGAAGTCCTGACTGCGCTTCGCCGCATGAAGAATCGGAAAGCTGTCGGAACCGGATGGAGTCCCCATCGAAGCCTGGAAGGCGATGGGTCCTCGCGGTGTGGGCATCTTAGTAAACCTTTTTAACCGCATACTCCTCAGCGGGCAGATCCCAAACCAATGGAGACTGAGTATTATTACTCCAGTCTTCAAAGGTAAGGGGTCAGTGCAGGAGTGCGGGGGCTACCGCGGTATTAAGGTGATGTCCCACACCATGAAGATCTTTGAGAGGATTATAGACTCTCGGATCCGGCAGGAGTGCACTCTCTCCGAGTGTCAATATGGGTTTCGCCCTGGTTATGGGACCACGGACCCTGTTTTTGCCCTGAGGGTTGTCCCAGAGAAATACAGGTCGAAGAACACGCCTCTGCACTGTTTGTTTCTAGACATGCAGAAGTCCTTCGACTGTGTTCCTCGTGCGATGATCTGGTGGGCACTGCGGTCCAAAGGGGTTCCAGAGGTCTATATTGACACTATCCGGGACATGTACTGTGACTCCGATTCAATGGTTCGGACTGCTGTTGGCGACACGAAACCCTTCCCCATCACCGTCGGGGTACACCAGGGTTCGGTCCTTAGTCCGCTTCTGTTCAGTGTAATATTAGACGAATTGTCGGACAGCATCAGAAACCCACATGAGCAGCCTCCATGGTTGCTCATGTATGCTGCCGATATTGCGCTGGCAGACGCGGACAGGGGCAGATTGGTGCGACGTGTAAAGGCGTGGATGGAGACGCTTGAGAACGGCGGTCTGAAACTAAATGTGGCGAAGACCGAGTACTTGGCACTAAACTCGACAGATCCCACATCCGTCCGCATAGGCGGTGATTTGGTCGAGCGCACGGACCAGGTTAAATACCTGGGATCTGTTTTTCACACGTCCATTGACATCGATTGCGATGTCAAGTCACGCATTGCTGCCGCGTGGGCCAAATGGCGGGAGATGACCGGTGTCATTTGTGACCCTAAAATGCCGATCCGGTTGAAGGGACAGGTCTACAAAACCATTATTAGACCTGTCCTTTTACATGGCAGTGAGACGTGGCCGATATTGGAGCGACACAAGCAGGAGCTGCGTGTCACGGAAATGAAGATGCTGCGGTGGATGTGTGGGGTCACGCGGATTGACCGCGTGAGAAACTCTCGCATCCGCGGCAGCCTTCACGTCCGTGACATTGCAGACAAGTTGCAAGAGTGTCGCCTTCGTTGGTATGGTCACGTCTTGCGGCAACCGCCGGGCTACGTAGGTAACAAATGTCTGGCCATGTCAGCCCCGCCGGGTCCCGGTAAGAGGGGAAGACCCAAGAAGTGCTGGCTTGACGTCGTAAGGGATGACATACGTGCCAATGGTCTCACTACAGGGGATGCCGAAGACCGTGCGAAGTGGAGGAGAAAATGTAGGAAACTGGGACAGACGCTCGGTTGATGATGATGATAATAATGACTATTAAAAAGAAAAAAAACCAACCACGAAGTTTTTCCTCGAAAAAAATCATAGAAGTTTTCATGATTCATGCAAATATTTCTATAAAAAGCTACTAATTTATTTCAATATCCGATTTAAAAGTAATATTAAGTACAAATTTAAACATTAATTTAATATTAGTACATATATGTATAGGTCAAATTAAATTTATAAAAATAAAAAAGTTATCTGTATGACGTGCACTGCCATAGCCTCTGCTTATATTCTTTTACTGTTGGCGCCATTTTCCAAAAATTTTCTTCTCGAGTTTAGTTGCTTGTTGCACAAAATGAGTAATTTTGACGACAAATTATTTGAATTAAAGCCACCGGAACTCAGTTTAATTGCAAAAAATGCTTCGGAGATCATTTTACCTGAAAAGTCTAAAAGTCGCTACATATCTACATATGACGAATTCATTGTGTGGAGAGAAGAGAAAAAGGCAAATAGTTTTTCAGAAAATGATTTTGGCATACTTCTCTGAACTTTTAACAAAATTAAAACCATCTACCTTATGGTCGAGGTATTCAATGTTAAAAAGTGTGCTATAAATCAGGAATAATGTGGATATCAGTGAATACCCCAAACAAAATGCTTTCCTAAAACGACAATCAGACGGCTTTACAACTAAAAAGTCGAAAATATTAACATCGAATGAAGTGGAAAGGTTTTTGAACGAAGCAACGAAAAAAAAGGCGTATAGGAGGCACTTGACGGTCAGTTCATTCATTTTTATACCATACGTACTCTCTTCCAGTTCTTTCAGGCAACTGTCCATGTATAGATTAAACAGCAACGGCGACGCTACACAACCCTGTCTCACACCTTTTTCAATGTGAAAAAAGTCTGTGCATGCTCCGTTGATTCTGACACAAGCACTGGAGCCCTCATAGAGAGATTTCAGTGCTCGTATTAAGTGGCTGTTTACTCCATACCTGGCCAGTATTGACCACAGTTTATTTCTCACCACTTTATCATAGGCCTTTTCCAAGTCTACAAATACGCAATAGACCTTTCGACTTTTCGCCAAAAGCTTTTCTGCTACGCATCGTAAGGAAAAGACCTGATCCGTACATCCTCTTTCTTTCATAAATCCTGCTTGTACATCCCCACATTTTTCTTCAGTTTCATTCATCACTCTTTTTATCAAGATTTTTGCATAAAATTTGCCGACGATGCTGAGCAAGCTTATGCCGCGGTAGTTTTTGCACTCTTGCTGTGACCCTTTTCCCTTATAAAGCGGCACGATGACAGCCTTACACCAATCTCTTGGTACGCTGCCATTTCTCCAACATAGGTTGAAAAGGCAGTACAGCTGGCAAGCTACCACGCCTTGTCCAGCTTTCAGCATCTCGACAGAGATCCTATCAAGTCCCGAAGCTTTTCCTACTTTCATGCTATTCAATGCTTCCACTATTTCTTCCATACTTATGACTTCTTCCTTACCAATTTCGTTCATTTCCCATATTTAGTATACTGTACTTGCATATCCTCTTTTTCAAACAAGCTTTCAAAATATTGCTTCCATCTTTTTAACACACATTCTTCTCCTTTCACAAGACAACCATCATGGTTTCTGATATGGTTGAGATGCGATGTCGTCTGTTGACCCCTCACTGCTCTTATGGACTTCCAAAAGAATTTCATATTCTGTTGGAAGTCATCAGATAACCTGTTATCAAATTCATCTCTGTCATTCTCTTTCTTTCTTTTCATCACATCTTATGCAACACGCTTATACCTTTTGTACTCCTCTTTTGCCATTTTTAGGTCCACATCCGTTGCCTTCTGCATTCTTTGATTAACTTTTGTAGTCATCCAGTCCAACCATGCTTTCTTCTTATTAGACAACGCCTTTCGGACTTCTGCACACATTCTCTTACATCCTTGGCTTCTCTTACTTACCCCACACACTCCCACCGCAACTTCCACTAGACCTTCCTTAAATGACTTCCATACTTCTTCGATCTCACATACGTCATCTGAATTTTCAAATTTCTTGCTCAGCTTACACTTAAATTCCTCTTTTATGCCTATCTCTTGCAAATTCCGCTGAAACAGACCTCTTACTCGACTAACAACCAAGAAGTGGTCTGTTTCATACCGGCACCGCGGTATGCCCGAGTGTCTATCACTTTCCTTCTCATCCTTGCATCTACAATCACATAATCAATCATGCTTCTCTGGCTTCAGTCATTAAATATGTTGTCAAATTAAACTTCTCTGGGGAGCAAAATACGTCTTATCAAGTCAAAAGTCGAAGGTCTTTGGGCCTCATAAATGAAATATAGGCCTGTTAGAATTTGATAATTCAATCGCATCAGAAAAGAATAGAAATCGTCGCTCAATAGAGAGCCACCGGTACAATTTGGACAGTTTTTCGTAGTCTACTATTACAATCGTACTCCGGTCTCCGGTATCGGTCGGCCGATAGATTTCGTACCGCGCCAGTGGCCGCATTTTTTATAGTCTACTGGCATTTTGACAGCTAAAAACAGCGATTCTGGTTCAATTTTACGGCTTGTCAATAGTAGACTCTTCCCCCTGATGAATGGTCGACAAGCATTTGTTTACGATTACATTCTTCAATCACTGCTCTTGGGATCGGTAGTGTCGCATCTACACACTTCTTGGTTGTATACTTTGACGTCTGACAGTAGCTTCTTTCCATGAATAAGCTCTGATTGTAGTATTCTACAATCTAAAATTAGATGCAATCTTAACTAACGTTAAGTATCTTATTAGAAACTTAACGTACTTTTCCCAATCAACTGCTATATGAAGTTCTTTAACAAGTAACGCTCCTTTCACTATCGTAGCGAAGGAATCAGACGACCAGTGGTAGAAACTTCAAAATGTCCTATGCACGTATCTATTGTGTCCTGAATCGAATGTCGCAAACCATTTGTTTCTATCTCTGAGAAATAGATGCATACAAAATTACGGATGAACAGACTGAGTCGTTTTAGAAGACTTTTCTAAACTTTAGGGCTTAGAAGTCTAAGAGAGACTATTATGTAACAAGAATAGATTATCTATCTTCCACTAGCTTTTTCTTGATGATTGGTGACTTATAAAACGCGCGTAAGGATTTTTTAATACAGTTGCTCAAAAAGTGGCATATTGCAGGGACGTATAGCGTTCGGGATGTGGGCTATAACACACGCGTGTTTTTTCTTTGCCATTCCCGAACTAGTGTTTTTTCTTTCCCAACTGACATAAAAATGACTATTAAAAAGAAAAAAACCAAACACGAAGTTTTTCCTTGAAAAAAATCATAGAAATTTTCATGATTCATGCAAATATTTCTATAAAAAGCTACTAATTTATTTCAATATCCGATTTAAAAGTAATATTAAGTACAAATTTAATAAACATTAATTTAATATTAGTACATATATGTATAGGCCAAATTAAATTTATAAAAATATAATAGTTGGCTGTATGACGTGCACTGCCATAGCCTCTGCTTATATTCTTTTACTGTTGGCGCCATTATCCAAAAAAATTCTTCTCGAGTTTAGTTGCATGTTGCACAAAATGAGTAATTTTGACGACAAATTATTTGAATTAACGCCACCGGAACTCAATTTAATTGCAAAAAATGCTTCGGAGAACATTTTACCTGAAAAGTCTAAAAGTCGCTACATATCTACATATGACGAATTCATTGTGTGGAGAGAAGAGAAAAAGGCAAATAGTTTTTCAGAAAATGTTATTTTGGCATACTTCTCTGAACTTTCAACAAAATTAAAACCTTCTACCTTATGGTCGAGGTATTCAATGTTAAAAAGTGTGCTAAAAATCAGGAATAATGTGGATATCAGTGAATACCCCAAACAAAATGCTTTCCTAAAACGACAATCAGACGGCTTTACAACTAAAAAGTCGAAAATATTAACATCGAATGAAGTGGAAAGGTTTTTGAACGAAGCTCCCGATGATCGTTATTTAAGCACAAAGGTAATTTATTAATAAGTACTTCTATTTTTCTTTGGTATTCAGTTTACGGAATCGCAAAATACACTCAATATAAAAAAATATTAATCAAAACCCTTTTTTTTTGTACGTTGCGCTGATTTTTGGCGTTGCTTGTGCTTGCCGCAGAGAGGAGTTAGCTAATATCACTTTAAAGGATATTGAAATCCGTGGAAAAATGCTACTAATCAATATTCCGAATACAGAAAATAAGATACCGAGAAGCTTTATTGTTGAAAGAGATTTTCTTAAAATTGTGCAAAAATATATGAATCAGCGGTCCCAAAAAGCAAAAACCGACCGTTTTTTCCAAAATTATCAAAAAGGGAAGTGTACAGCTCAAGCAATCGGGATAAACAAATTTGGTAATATGCCAAAAGAAATAGCTACTTTTCTTGGTCTGCCGGATGCTGAGTATTATACTGGGCACAGCTTCAGGAGGACCTCTGCTACATTATTGGCAGATTCAGGAGCCAATATGACGTATTAAAAATAGTCGTTCAATACACGTGCAGAACCTTCATTGCAACTTGTTCCGACTGTCAAACCTCACCTTCGGCTGCGCCTCGGCTCGGGCCGACATTTGTCGGAACTCGTTGCAATGACAGGCATTCCGCACTTGTATCGAAATATACTATTCCCTAATAGTTTCTCCGAAGGTATTAGGGAAAACCCTAAGATATGGTCAAGTAACTTGACCAAACTTCTAAGAGCCACAAAATTTTTGCAATCTAGAATTAATACAAACCACTCGTCAGGAAAGTATTATTGTTTTATAACTTGCTAGATGACCCCCCGCGGCCACGGTTTCAACCGTGACATACGAATACATCCCGTCGCACCTATTTAATCCCGTCGCTTATAATTTCTACAATAATGCATTAAAATTTGCTCTATTTGTTGACATTTATGATTACTGCTCTGCTCATCAGGGTGCTAGCGTAATGATATATACCCTATAGCCTTCCTCGATAAATGGGATTTCCATCACGAAAATAATTTTTCAAATTCCACTAGTAGTTCCTGAGATAAGCGCGTTCAAACAAACAAACTCTTCAGCTTTATATATTAGATAGAATATTTTACTCGTAAAGATGATTATGTCTGTCGGATGCCGGCAGAAATTATCTGCTATAATAATATTTTTAGCTTGCATGTCAGAGCTTTTACTGTTGATAACATTTATCACTTGGTTCGTGAACTTATTGTCTTTAGCATTCACATTACAGACATGTTTCGATGACTCGCCCACATTAGGTTTATTATGACGCAATACGTGTTATTTTATGGATTTATCAGTGCGTCGTTCTCATGTGTCTAAGGGCCGTATTCCAGAACGTTTCTCAATACTCAATCGACGCTTGAGAGTAGATTTTATAAGGCAATATCTAGCCTCAAGCGTTGATTAAATATTGAGCAACGTTCTGGAATACGGACCTAAATCACGTTGACAATGTGGACGTGTCCTTAAATGCGCATGTATAATATATTCATGTTTGTTTGCTTGTATGTAATTGTTTTTACTATTAGTTTCTGTTAGTTGAAAGGTTATCTGAGCTCTCAAGACCACATAATTTTTATTTTACCGCAGGATTTTACCGCATAGTTTCTACATATTATAAAAACCACGATGATTCCTATAATACGGATATGTTATAGTGCGGCTAGATACGTTACTCAATACTATTATATTATTTTTGACATGGTGAAACATACTGTTAATAAAGAGCGACATAATTCATTTATATAGCAAACTAGATGACCCCACAGCTTCGCCCGTGGAATATTTCGACCTCCCGTCGCACCTATTTAATCCAGTCACTTATAAATTCTACAATGATGCATAAAAAATTGCCCGATTTGTCGACATTTATGACTACAGCTCTGCTCCCCAGTGTAGTAGCGTAATGATATATATCCTATAGCCATAATCGATAAATGGGCTATCAAACACAAAAATTATTTTTCAAATCCGACTAGTAGTTCCTGAGATTAGTGCGTTCAACCGAACAAACAAACAAACTCTTCAGCTTTATAATATTAATATAGATACGTACGTATAACCAAATATATGTCAATGTTGCAACTTCATTGCGTTTTCTCTGGCAAATTTGAAAAGTTTTTGTGTACAGACATACATATTGTGTTTTCGTATATATTCTGTAGTAGTGTGGTGATTGCTACGCAGCAGTAAGCTATTTCTTTGTATCAATACTTGTTTGCTAGGTGCATAGTTTAGATTTAAAACCTTGTCTAAATGAATTTGTAAAATATTACTCGTAGGATATAAATAACAGATGCTTAATGCTACATAAATTTTAGAATTCCTATCCAGGGTTAGTAGTACTATGGAAGTATAGATATGAAGAGATTATTACATTTTCAGTATATTTGGAAAATGTCATACGGACGATAAAGGGGAAGACAAGACGCCGGCTGGTTCGGTTAATTTGCTCGATGATACATTACTGGAATCGCCTAGTTCTGTCACTGGAGGCAAAATGCCGAGTTCACTACCGCACAGGTATAACACATTTCTAACAAAAA
The DNA here is from genome assembly GCA_948477245.1 of Thumatha senex. Taxonomy (NCBI): domain Eukaryota; kingdom Metazoa; phylum Arthropoda; class Insecta; order Lepidoptera; family Erebidae; genus Thumatha; species Thumatha senex. Next base: position 18,102,256 of record OX419725.1, on the reverse strand, counting down.
ACATAACATTGGAACTCATGTATTATTATCTTAATGTATTTTATTAATCTTTCGCGATGTAGGTATACTCTTATTTATTATACTACTCGGGACTTTACACGTAATAATATTCTACTTACATCCAATGTAAGTAGCATATTATTTCGCGTGAAGTCCCGAGTAGTACTTATGTAAAATATTGAAACCCATTTAGTTCTTGCAACTTAGTATCAGTAATACTGGCAAGTAGTCTTAACAGGATAACTTCATTGTAGCTAGGCGAATGTTTATTGTAGCTTGTTTGAAAGATTATACTTCGACCAATGTAAATATGACTAGATTTCTTTATCAATTCAAAGATTGAAATTTAGTTAAGATAAACTGATGAGAAATATTATTTATTATTTGCATTACTCGCTCTACTTTTCGCATCGTACAGCAAAGTAGATTGAGTCATGTCAAAACCTACCCATAAAATATTTGATAGAAGTTTTAATGGACAGTTATTGTATATACTGTACATATGTCATGCCATGCTCTTGTACTAACTGGCACCCTAAGTTTTAGTACTAAAATTGATCTATGGTCCTTCTAACTTTTATCACTTGTTCTGCTAGCCTTTCTACAATCTAAATTCTACAATTTTTTTATCTAAACAAATATATTTTTTTATTAGCGAGTTATCTAAAGCTGAAGAGATTCAATGCGATTTCCAAGGTTTTGTAAGAAGAAAGACAATATTAAAAGATGGAAGAAAAGTATCGTTATCATCGTGGCAGCGCTATTGGTTACAAATCGTCGGAAATATCCTCGTATTTTACGCGTCGAAGTCATTCAAAGGGTGAGCTTATTTTTTCTAGTTTGAAATTTTATATTACTGCCGATTGATAACTGCTGAACGTATAGATAATTATATTATACTTGCTGACCCGCGCAACTTCGTTAGTGTCACCAAAAATGTGATAAATGAAGAACCGCTCGACCGATTTTGTGCAAACTTCACATAAACTTCTTAAAATTAAATACTAGATTTTTATGAAAAATATTTGGTAGGTATGAGATGAGAATCGGCCGTAATCTAAGATAAGACTGGTCCACCCCAATTTTCTTTTTTCTTTTTCTCTCGTGGATGTAACCACAAATGACCTAGATTACTAAACATAGAAACATGAAATATGGTGAATGTATTCTTAAATACTTTGGGTCAGGACTAACAAAGGAATTGCTGATATTGTCATGGGAACGGGAACTATGCGGGTGAAACCACAAACGGTCTTAATTATTAGAGACAAGGTACTTTTTAGATACCTGGTATTCTCACGGGAATGTTTTCGTACTAATATTATGAATGTGGTTGTCAAGTGTAAAATGGAGAAAAAAAAGCATCAGATCCTTTAAAATTGTCTTATAGATTCTTACGTCGCGCTCTCTTTCTCCCTGTTTCTCTCTCTGATGTGATCTCTCGCTTACGAAGTTACGCGGGTCAGCTAGTATTAGTATAAATATATCAAAGAAATGTTTATAAAATACCAAATATACAAAAAAAAAAATTCGATTGAGCCGTGTCTGAGGTGTCCCACTACAAGCATATTGCAACGAGATTTTGGTATATTTGAAGAAGTTACGAGTATCATAGTTAGTTACAAATATAGATTATAATACAGGGTCATTTTTAAAACACCAGCAACCTGCTAGGAGTAGATAGCCAAGGTCATAACCAACAACGTTTGTTCTACCACTTTTGGCAATTCGTTACACAGCGGGCACTATCGTACATTGAAACTTCGAGCGTCGTCATAGGTTTTCGCTCTAGGGCACTATCGTACATTGGAACTTCGAGCTTCGTCATATGTTTTCGCTCTATGATTCGCTTAAAAGAACTCCTGGGTCTCTTTTTCGTCACGTACTGTATGCTTCGAAGACCGATGCATAATGTGCGCGCATCAATGCGGTTGAAAAAGGTCAATGTCAAATGATTTATGACCACCCCCATCCCCTGTAATTTTCACGAGTTGTGTATTACTGTAATTCAATCAGTACATTAAATAAAGTTCAAATTGAAAAAAAAAATTTTCAAATTTAACTTTGAAAATCGAAAAAAAAATCGTAGAACTTGTTTTTATGATGTTAGCTACCTAGTCCTAGCAAGTTGCTGGTGTTTTACAAATGACCCTGTATATTCTGAGATGGCAACCATATTATATTATGCATGCATGCAGACATTGTTGTTTGACTAAACACTAGCATGAAATACTAAGTCTTTAGTCAAACAACAATATCTAACCATAAGTATTAGGTCTATTTGCTTCCATACCAAACCATTCCACCGTCTGATTAGTTCTCATCATGATAGTGTAAATAAAACATAATTATGTTAACTAACAAACTTGTTAGAACTAAGTAAAGGGGCAATTGGAACGTATTTGTAGATAATTAACGGTGTTAATACGAATACTGTCCTTGGCGGTAACAGTAATTTACTTTGTCGATATAATTTGTTTTTACTTATCACCAACTAATTGGCACTATATGCAATTTGAAGTTTCTAGCATAGCTTTGTAAGGGCCACCGTTGACTATGTTCGTTTTAGCATTCGCGACTGGCGATTTTGTCGCTTTTTAAAAGCTAAATACATCGATATAGTTTTCAAATCGCCGGTTGCGGATGCTAGAAGTAGCTAGTGTGCGATGGCCCTAAGGAGACATTTGAGCTGTTGTGCCTGTCACAAAACACGGGTGTAAACCGAACTTTTGTAAATCTCGTGTCACTGTTTTTGTTATACAACTTCTCCGAAAAGCGTGATAAATGTGATTTTTTATGTGTAAATAAAATGTAAATGAATATTTTCATGTCATTTGCCTTTTGCTTTTGTCTCACGATGTTGTTATAGCTTTTTATTAGACGGGTGACGTCATTTTATTGTGCTAAATATCCTCGTGATTTGCCTCTGTATATCTATAACAAAATGTTGAATAGGGAAGTACGTGTGACATCCATATACGTGGGTTAAACATGTCACATCATTTATCACTATTCCAATATGATTCATTTCCTATACGATTTACTTAAGTAGGTATCATCAGTTTCAAGTTGTCATGACTTATGACTATATTCATAACTTTTTACAACTCCTACCTTCAAATTCCCACGTGACTGGGTTTAAAAGTATGATAATAGCAAGGCCACATGGCATATTACCCTTAGAAGGCTACATGATAGTGGAGATATTTTATAACAAGTGAATAATTTTTATTAAAGTGAAAAAAGACAAGTCAGACGGGACTTAACCCGTAACCTTTTTTTTTATTTCACTAAGATGGCAGACTAGCATACGACCCCACCCGATGAAAAGTAGTCACCATAGTCAATGGCCGTATGCAACACCAGAGGCGCGACCCCTTTAGAAGAACCCCATACTACTGTAGACGTTAGAGAAACCTTTGCCTAACCAGGGCAACGCACTAACCACTCACCTACAGCAGTCTGAAATTATTCATTATATTGTAACCGCCATTTAAAAGTAAGATCGGAGTCATCTATCGAGCTACTTAGCAACTCAGTACAATGGTGTTACAACCATTGTTATGCTTTGATGTTTTAAAATGATTCGTGCTAGAGAAGCCTGCTCAAACGACTAGAGAGTGATTATAATCAACAGGAATACAAAGTTAAAAGTGGGCATATAATATGCCTCTGCCACCCATTCAGGGATAAGGCGTGATAGATAAATAATCAGAAAGAGATTGGTGAAATACGTTTCTAATCCTTATTGTTATTTTTTTTCTACACAGTACGAGCCGGAGCGATTTTCGAGAAGAGAGGTGCAAGGTGTTGTCTCTGAACGGGTGGTCGGCCAGAATTGTCGAGGGTATCGGCACCGATGCCTTTCAGCTGGTCAACCATCATAATGGCACCGTCTACAAATTTAAGTGAGTTACACATCAGTACTTACATTCTAAAGTCGAATGTTTGTGTGTTTGTTTGTTACTTGTATATAAGGCTGACTAATTTGGATAATTGATGTTGAGATGGCTGACACTCTCGATTAACAAGTAAGCTTTTTATCTCAGGAACAGGTTCCTTTTGGGAAACGTGAACGAGCATAATGATGATGATAGAGAAAGAAAGAAAGAAATAGTTTATATTTATGCCCATACATAAAAATAAACGTAATTAATATATAATATGAGGGCATGGTAACCAACCACTCAGCCTCAATTCGCCTGTCCTAGCGCACTACTGTCAAGGATTTACCTGAACTAATTGTAAGTGAGCAATGACGAAACGAATTCCTAAGGGAAATTGAGATTTTCAGATTGATTTGAGTTTTTAAATAAAATTGATTTGAGATGATTCTGGATTCTTGATTCTAGCCTCTTACGACTGGTGCAAGTTTTATGAAAAAGCGCTCGTGGTCCCGCTGACTCAGTGTTCTGTAAACGATCACTGCGTTAAGCAACATTCGCTATAACTGGTCCTTGCATGGGTGACCACTTTTGTTTAAGGGACACATAAAAACGAAAAACATCTCATCTCAACATTTATTTATTTTTAATTTGTACCAGGACCGTGTCCGAGGCAACGGCTAAAACGTGGGTTCAAGTAATAGAAGATGTGACCAACAAGTTGGTGAATCCTTTACCAGCAAATCTCATGTCGTTTGAGTGATATGTGACAGTGAAGTGCTTTACAGAATAAGTAACACGCGTATGAAGCGACCGGTTACAGGTAAAACGAGAATTTATTTCGCTGTCTCCAATTGTTTATGTAAGTAATTATGCCTATTGTGAGCAAATGATTTGTTTAGCAGTTATAGTTGTACGTAAAGAAGAAGAGTTCTTGTTTTAGATATATTATTGCCCCTCTACCCTGTAAGATCCACCGTATCGATCCACTAGTGGATTAAATAGCACCCTTAAGTACACAGTGATCTACCATTGCTCTGGGTGGATTCTGTGATACTTGCAACCCTAAATATGCTGCACCACTGTATCCAACAGCACTCAGGGAGTTCAGTAAGATCCACCAATGGTACTAATAGTGCCTGTGATTTGATCCAGTTATTAAACAAGACCTTTAACTTCACTTTCATAACTAAGGCAGCATATCAATTGACTTCTATTAAATAAATAATATTGAAAGAGGTACAAATATAGATATCAATATTTCAATCAATCACGCCTTATACCCGAAGTGGTGGCAGAGGCATACTATGCGCCCACTTTTCACCGTGTGTATTCTTGTCCAATTGTAATATTGTCAAGTGCCACTAAGTATTGTATTTGTAAATATTTTGGTTCTCATTCGCGACGACGACCAATGATGGATCACAGCTAACGTCAGCGTCCTATTCAATCCACTAGTGGATCGAAATGGTAGATCCTACAGGACAAAGGGATCATTTCATGCCATCTTAGTGAGTTTCCTACTTGTTTATTCTTGCAGTTACACACATTCTCTTTGTAATATCATGTACGTACTTTATGAAAGATTTCTATTTTTGAAACCTATTGTAACGATGATTTTAAATTCACACGACTTATACTATGAATTTAATGTTAGTTGGGTCTTTTTCGCGTAATATTTTAATTTTTTCCTTACCTCTTGACGTTTCGGCCATAAGTAGTCTTCTCGTGACCACTTATAGCCGAAACGTCGAGAGGTGAGAAAAAGTAAAAATATTACGCGAAAAAGACCCGAATTACATAAAATGCATCTATTGTAATGAACCATAATGTAAATTTAAGTTATACAGCTATGCTAGTCTGTGTTGAAGACTATATTGCCACTTAATTATTAAGTTTTAAACTTCTTTTATGTTATTGTTGCGGACGGCAGTGTTGTATGAAAACATGGAAATATGTACTGCAGTTTTTATAGTCACTATAAACTCAATATATGTAGTCGTCATTCGACGAAATGGACAGAATAATACTCAATGATATTATATATATCTAAACATGGTATATATCGCAATAACATGCCAGAACTCAATACAATTGTAGGAATGAGAATATGACAATCTCTTTTTGTAGTATGCGTTCCACACAGCTCAGATAGAGGCATATCATCTTTGTCTATTTGTCTATACTTTGACCAACAAAATGAAAACGACACTTGAATGAAGGTAGCATTTTCTGTAATAAGTATAATAAAATATCGTAGCGTTCTCCATCTGGACTGGCTCCTAATGACTGGTAATTCAAACATAATTGTTTCTCGTCAAGATGTCATTCATTTAGATATCCATAAATTGCAGGCTGTTTTCTAGTAGAATACTCCGTAGGTAAGAGCGATATCTGATAAACAAGAGATGGTCAACACCCCTAAACAATAAATATAAATATTGTGGGACACTTTTTCTCAACACCATCTAGCCCAAGACAAGCTTTAAGCTTGTACTCTGGGATCTAGACAACTGATAAACTCGCTTATATTTTTAAATACCCATTTAAAAAACACCCAAACTCGGAAACAAACATTTGTGGATCACACAATTTTTTATTAGGATCTGGGAATAGAACCTGAGATATAGTGTCTCACTCTTAATCTTTCTCTGAAATATTTTGATCATTATAAATTAATCTCGAATTAATTATACTCGAATATATTATGTACCTATTACTATAAAATGTCACTGAAATAATCAAATTATACGTATGTTTAGAAAAGAGGTTTTAAATAAGATTATAAAGTAACATAATGTACCTAGAATTTATACAAGTATTATTATTATAAACTAGTTGACGCCCGCGGCTTCGCCCGCGTTGATAAGTTTTCCCGTTCCCGTTTCCCACTGGAACTTGTATCCGGGATAAAAAGTAGCCTATGTCTGTCTCCTGGCTCTAACCTACCTCCCCACCAATTTTTAGCCAAATTGGTACAGCCGTTGTTGAGTTATAAATAGTGTAACTAACACGACTTTCTTTTATATTTATAGATACTAGGTATTATTATTATTGCCGTATTAAAAATCTCTGGACAGATGTAAACTCAAAATCGTATAAACAATAATAATTTGAGTATAGTTTAGATAATTATTATTGTTAAACCGTGAACAGTGGATGCTCTTACATAATAGTTATTTGACGAAACGCCTACAGATATCCTGGAATATCATATTTTTGTACATTTTAAAAAGACTTATTAAACATAATTTGTATGAGTACGTCGAGTGTCGTTTGGCGAATAGTTCGCCTAACAAAGGACACCGGGCACATGTCGTAGTCGGGAGCTCTCTTCAGCCGTAAGGCAGCCTCCTTCGCTAATTCATCTGCCCTTTCATTCCCGGCTAGCCCAGCATGCGCCTTAATCCAAAAGAGGGATACGTTCACTAAGCCTCGTAATTATATGAAAAACAATCCTTACATGTTCTAATTTTCTTTGCAGTATAGAAAAGGTTTTAATTATTGTATATAATAAGTATATATTTTTCTTATACCCGTAACATCAGTAAGTATATTCAAAGTCACTGTAAGTATATTGTAAAAGTATCAAGTAAGTTAGTTCATTCACATCTTTAGCAGAAATAATAAAAATAAATTATACTTCGCTAGAACATCATTAAATCTAAATATCAATCTATACTTTTTTACTGATTCTCTACACGAATAACAACAAATTTCCTGTGTAACAAACACACAGCGCCCTCTATTAAAAGCTTGGCATTTTCTTCCCCATTCAAAAAAGCTCAAGGCAAACTAGAGCTAATATTTACTAAATAAGATAGACAGAATATGTAAGTATATGCATGAATAATGATAATTTTAGTATGTCATAATGTCACAATACATAATAATTCATTTCGAGGATTCAATAACCATAATAACAGTTTTAGGGAGTTGGTTTCTTTACAAATATAATTGAAAAAGCTATTACTATTTAAGTCTTGTACCAAACTTATACATATCGTAAGATATAATAAATTTTAGACATTGAAAAATCAAAACAAATACTTAAATATTTTCAATTTATAATAAAGCATGGATTGCTTACGCGTAAGTTATAAACATTCTGTTTTTTATATCGCTCCTCGGCAAAGAAAGCGTCATTGCACCAATAATTTAAAGCACGTTTTTACATCTTTGTACTATAGCACAGAAATGTATCTTTTAAAATATTGTGTAATGTGCTAACTTTAACAGAATAGAACATATTTGTGTTGATACGCATTGCACGTGTATTACCTACAAGGTGTATTGTGGTATGACTTTGTGCTGGTGGTGGAACTGTTTGTGATAAAAATCCGAATTTAGGACTACAAATAAGACAGAAGAAATAAAAAGTGGATCATCTTCCTAAATAAAAAACATTGAAATGTTAAACCGTAAATTAAACATTTTAAAATATACTTCGTAAAATTAAAGTACATAAAACTATATCTAAATTATAATTGACAAAAATAAGTCGTGTTATCATAAAATGAGACTTTTTTAATTTATGACACATTTTAACCGAGGAGCAAGATGAAAAAGTCAACTGCGACTGAAGGTTCTATCTAATACAGCTGAAAAGAACTTAAGTCAAATGTGACGTGTACATTATTTTCCGCTAAGAAAAGAGTTTTGACAACTTTCACCTTGAAAGATGTGTGGCATGTTTAAAAAAGGAGTTACTGGCTTGCGAAGTCAAGGACAAGCCGAAAACAAATTTTAAGTAAGTCTATGACCCACGGTCAACATTTTTAAAGAATCATTTAACACGTATCACTAACAAAACTTCGTACTCATCCAAGTATCAAATTATATACTCAAACATTTTACTCACTAGGGCTTGTATATTTGTGTTTATCTTGTCAATGCATCCACCGTTTCTCAATATTGTTGCTCGAATATGGAGATAACAATCTCCAGATCTGATTTATGTATTTGGAGAAAGAATTTCCGGATCGAATATGTTAATATAGAAAGCGAATCTCCGGGACTGATTTGTGAATTAACAAAATATAGTTCGGTACTAAAACAGAATGTTTAATAATTCCTTTTCAGCAAATATTACTTTTGATACTATCGATCATAAATTCCACATAAAATCTGAAGATTCATTTCCACAGTCTAAATCTTGTCAGAAATAAATCTTGATAAACTATTCAGTGCTTAGCATTTGTGTGTACTATTAGTACACGATCACAACCATTACACACCGCTGACCTACATGTTCTCTTAAATGCTAAATTATATAGTGCCGATATATTCTAGATTATTATCTAATACTATATAATTTAGCATTTACTATATAAATGCATAGGTATATTTACCTATGCATTCAATTGACTGTTATTTTTAGCTTGGTGCTATATAATACGTATTAATTAGATCTACAAACTCACTACATGCGATTTAGTCATAGTGGTTGAACTAGTTAAGTATAAGTCTCGCCAAATGTTCAATTATCTATGAAAGTAAATGCGCACTCGTTTGCGATTTTAAATTTATTAGTACAGATTTAGCGTTTGAAGAATTAGAGAAAATCATTAGGAGATTTTATACAGCCAAATACACTGGCCTGCAAAAATACGTATCATACTTTTAAAATTGCAATACATTTTTAAGTACACAAGATATACTTTCGAAACAAAAAGGACTCGAAAAAGAGTTTAATTTTGTACATAAAAACTTTATAGTCGGTAACCTTATTTTAAGCAATGGCTGAAGAAATCTTTAAATCATATATAATCCTTTTCGAATTACAATTTTGTTTCTATATTAGTTTTGTGAACAAAATTTTACACGGCTAAATAGACGTTGCGTGTTTTATGAACAAAATTTTACATGGCTAAATAGATATTGCGTGTTTTGTGAACAAAATTTTACACGGCTAAATAGAAATTTCGTGTTTTATGAACAAAATTTTATACGGCTAAATAGACATTGCGTGTTTTATGAACAATATTTTACATGGCTAAATAGAAATTGCGTGTTATGTGAACAAAATTTTACACGGCTAAATAGACATTACGTGCTTTGAGAACAAGTTTTTCTGGCAGCTGTGTATAGGCCGCGAAACTATAATTTGATTGAACCCTGCCAAGGTCACGCTATGAAAACCAAATTGGTGAAGTCGACAACAGACCCATTACATACTATTTTCTCGCATCGCTGATAATTTTTTGTCTCTAACAGTTCGGTGTCACATATTTATGTTCAAGAGTTATTATAAAATAAGAAATGATAAAAGTTACCCAACGCAACGCAAAGCAACATGAACGTACAGCGAGACTGTGACTAAGTTGGCTAAGTAAATTTACAAACTTGTAACTCAGATCACGTTCTAATTCCGTTGTTAGGTTTACACAATGGCGTTAGTGGTAATGACACTGCCTATAAATAAATGGAGGATAACATCAAATAATACACAATGTACCAGCCTTCCAATAGCCAAAGAACATTTGCAAAATCAGTCGATCAATTGTCGTCTGTACGATGTTGCCCATTCTAAATATGAGATCTTTACAAGACGTGATCCTTATTTGGATGTTACAGATTATAAAACTTTGCAGCATTCGATGTTATAGAACGCCTGGTTATTTTCAAAACGTAGATGATAATTTACTGGCGTAATGTCTTTGATGTCCTGCTTTGACTCAGTGAATTTCGTCTGACTTGAAAAGATGTTTAACATTTGACCCCCTGATATTTTCAACCACAATGACCTAATTCTCAAAAAATGTAGTTTTAGCTCTAAGATATGAACGTCCATAGTTTGTGATCTTTAATAACATACTTTTTAATTTATTACATATTTCGATATTACTATGTAAAATGTATAAGTACCTGACGTTGATATGAAGAAATAAGTAAAAGAAGTGTACTATTGTTTAACAGTCATTTTATGCCCGATGAAGTGACAGGGGCATAGAAATGTAACGCGGATTTCATTCCGAAATGTGTCTTTATGAATGTGGCTTTTGAATAAGACTCTTTGCATATAAAATGAATGCCCAACATTGTACTAAAAAATATTTAGAGAATTGTTGTCTTGTTATCGGAAAATAAACGTGAGTTCTAAAATAAAATGGCACGATGAAATTCTTGAAAATATTGTGATCTAAAAACTTTCGAAATTATAATTTCCTATTTGAATTTCCGCATATCAAATAACCTCACTGTGTACATATTTCAAAATATATATTGTTTCAATAATTAAATTGCTTTGCATATAAGTGCCATTGTAATCGAATGATGATACCTAACAGAACGGAATGAATGGTTCTTTGACATTCTTTAAATATTAATGCACATAGAATAAATTATTTGTCATTAATCAATCAATAATCAATACTTATCATCATAACCAATACTTATTTGTCAGCTTGTGATCTACGCTACAAAACATATTGATAATTTAGTAGTACTTAAGTGTAAAACTTCGTAACTTTGTGATGATAATTTCATTTTAATAGAATTGCATCTCTTGCCTTTCTTTTACCATAGGAACAAAGTGGTTGAATACTTATTTGTAAATCGTAAGTGAAGAATAAGGAACAATAGAATTAGAAACCATATCTACCGAAATCTAGTCAAAAAATAAGTAGCATCTATATTTATAGTAATTCAACTTACAGAATACAAATATAAGACCAGTATAATGATAAAATGTGTTCTCATTAACAGATCGATATCCTATACGGTTACAAAGCAAAAATCCACGGTGTCATACATTGTCCAATAACATTAAGGAATCAGAATGTGTCTTGACGATCGCAGTGACCAAGGTCTATAGTATACGGCAGAGTGCCTAGTGTGAGTTTTTGGAGAGCGCAATTAACGCGAATTTGTAAGGAATCGAGACAGTGCCAACTAAGGAACCCGTCTGGACTCCATACAAATCCACGGTAACGCGGTCACGCGTGACAGGATACTCGCAGTAATTCACACCGCGTAGTCACTCTGGTCAATAAAAAAAGTAACCTGTAATATAAATGAAATACGTTTAGAAGGCTTAAGCTTTTATACACCTATCAGAAAATAACTGTTCCATGTTGTCATTTTTGTACTCACGTGTACAAAACACACGTGAAGTACAAAGGGGTATTGAATAATAGTAGTTTATGATACTGTTGCATAATAAGGGTTCTTATAACACGAGTGTGTTTTAAAAAAACGAGCCGTAGGCGAGTTTTTTTATAGTATCACACGAGTGTTATAAGACCAAGTTATGTACAGTGTCATACACTACTTTATCTGCTCTCATACTATAATACGTAAAACAATATTGCAAATAAAATGATATATAACAACAAATTTATTTTTTAAATGTCAAATGTTTGCGCCTTAATTGAGAGATGTAAATGCATTAGTGTCATATCTGCGTGTTATTGTGTGACGGAGGCGAGCGGGCGCGCGGTGTGTCGGAGGCGGGCAGGGCGGCAGTGAGCGTCGCTCTACCGCCTTGGTCCAGCTGGAGGTTGTATAGGTGTATCGTTATAATTAAAAAGTTATATTATGATACAGGTGTCCATACAAGACCTGTATCGTAATTAAACTTTTTTTTTATTATTTTTGGCCTGTACGTAATGTTTGTCATAAGAATTTTGTTATCAATTTTATAATCTTTGTATTATAGTATCAGAGTAGATAAATATTTTATTTTTATTGGAAAATATACATTTTCAAAGTATCTAAGTAGGTTACAGAGTCATATCTGGTAAACGATTGAAGAGTTTCGCATTTTGAAACTACGAGAACTAATGTTTACATAAAGATATCACGTACATTAATTATTCATGTAGTTGAGTTTCTTTTATACAAAAATACAACCCTTAACTTAACTTAACTATCTTCACGCTGTATCCCTGACGGGGTAGTCAGAGAGGACAGATCGCCAGGCTTTGCGATCCATGCATACTTCTTTCGCTTACAACCCTAACAGTAAATAAATAAATATCCATCACGCCTTATCCCCGAAGGGGTGGCAGGGGCATATTATATATGCCCACTTTTCACCGTGTGGATTCCTGTCCCACGTAATAGGTGGTGAGCCCATTGCCGTGTTGAAAATGGACAGACGCAGGTTGTGGCTACCTGCTGTTGAAATTTGTCAAGCCGCCCATAAGGCCTTCAACGAGGCTTAACGACTGCCATTTTACTGGCAACCGGGACCAACGGCTTAACGTGCCTTCCTAAGCACGGAAACGCTCGCAAATGTAAATGCCACAAAGTGTTCACCCATCCGAGGACCAGCCATAGTCAAAGTTGCGTAACTCAGTGATCGTTTACAGAACACTGAGACCGCGGGGCCACGAGCGCTTCTAAATTAAATACTTGCCAACAGTAAATACTTGCTTACAAGGTAGTTAAAATGTATACCTATAGCTTACAAGATATTTGGAACATATAAATCGGTTTAAATATAAGGAAATTAAGCCCTAAGATAGTATTGAATTCCATGCTCACCAAACCGATTCCCATACACTCTTAATTTCTCGATATCGCTGTATGTATAACCCTTGCGAAGTGTCTTAACAGTTTGTCAATATTTGTTGTAAATATTTGTTCCAAACAGGAACTGGAATCCGAGATTTCAGGATTGTAGTTCGCGATATCGCATACACTAAGCACTGCAGCAGAGAGGCGGGCATAGTCTGTTTATTACACTCAATGATTAAATTACCTTTGTACAGTTTTTCAGATGCACTGTGGAAATGTGGCACAGTTGACGGTAGTTGTAACTCTTTAGCAATGTCAAATGTGTTCTGGGTGCCTATTGCATGTTGTTAGGTTAACTAATTATAGATTTGTGCTATGAACTTATGAAACAAATATGTACATGCTTTGTAAACAGGAATTCTATATCTCTATAAGCTTTAGAAGATATGACAAATAAATGATATATATCATTAAGTGACATTTGGGTAAGGCGCAGAAAACCATATTATTTTAAAAATGTTAGGCTTTTTTCTTACACACCAACACTGAAATAGTTTAATATAGTACAAGTGGGAAACTTGGGTCCATTATAATCGCGAGCCTGCGGATCAGTACCTCAGCGATTAGTCAATAATGCAGCCAAGCGTGTTTTCGATCGATCGTTTTCAACACACCGTTTTGCTTTTCATACGAATATGGCTATGATTATTTTTGCTAGCGCTTTAGATCTCTGCGAAGGTGGAGGATATTTTTTTTTATAAAGAATAGTATTAACTGTAGTTATTTTCCAGTTAACCCATTCCAGCTAAGCTAAATTGCTTATGTTAAGAGTGGGTTCACAACGGTAGTGAAATGGTGGAGGATCTTCTCGGGCCCCAAGAATGCACAGGGTTTAAAAACGGAGGACGGGTCGAAAGGTGGAACTGTTTTTTAGATTGTAGCAATTAATTCTCATATAGCATTTAATGACAGTAGCCTCAACAATTTCCGTAATTCCGTAACTAACAAATGTGCAATATATCATTATTAAAATACTTTTTTAAATGTAGCAAACAAAACTCATTCTGTAGCCCTAATCGAATAATTATCGAAACGAGTAATTTAATATATTTTATTTCATTACTAAATTCTTTAATAATAACTTGTACGGAAATTAGATATACGACCGCTCTAATAAGCTAGTAATTATTTAATGAATAAAATTATGACAATATTTTCGTGTTGTGTGTTAGAATCATGGACCTTTTTCGGTGTTGGTGTATTTAAAAATTGTCTATTAATTTTTCAATAATTGGTGTCTGTTCAATTCGATCGTGGTCTAAAATGTTATTGACCGCCGTTAATTGATGTAAATAAAGTGCTTGTAATAAGTTATAATAAAACTCGAATCCATGTATACGCTTTGCTGTAAAATATTGTTGTAAAACTATAAAAATACTGTAACGAATCTACTAGTTCATGGAGTATTTGAATATATATACTGTTGTTATTCCATAAGATTCGTGATTCAGATATTCCAAAAGTCTCCTTATTCTCCATAACATGTGTATCTACCAATTCTAATTTACGATTAGGTATATTTTGAGCAAAATCTTCATTTTCGAATATTCAAAAAAAACTTAAGCATATTATTTCTACGTATTACCAAAGCTGTTTATATTTAGGTATGTTTATAAAGAGGCTATGATGTTTGTTTACAAACTACTTACGTATTTACAGTTATTAGTTGTTTAAGAATGCCATTTTAGAGTAATACCATGACATACGTATTATATTATGATTTTCTCTACGTCGAACAATCTTGTAATACCTAATATGCGGTTTTAGCTCTTATATTATAACGAATATTATTTGATTTTTAAGCTTTGTACGACATTACTCTTAAGTGTATTTTATAGCACTTGTGTGCTCTTGTGTTCAATAAAATTCATATGAAAGATATATATCGAATATTATTTATTGCCTAACTAACCATGATACTTACAGGACACAATATATAGTGTTTCCTATGTATAATATGTCTATGTTTAGAAATTTATAAGTATGTATATCGGTTGTCTAGATCCCATATTACAAGCTTATAGCTTAGTTTGGGCTAGATGGTGCTGTTTAAAAGTGTCCTACAATATTTATATTATATTGGATGGATTTTTGAGATGAGGCTATAAGGGCATTATAGTTTGTTTAGAATATCCTAAACAAAGTAGATCGTTTTAATGTAACTTTAACAGATAAGGTATTTGCCCTTACTACCCCGTCTCAAAAATTCACCCTAAATATTACCTAAATTTCTTCTTTCACTTAAGTGATCAAGTCCGGAATCTTACTTTTACAGCATTCTTAATACACTATGATACCATAATATAATGGTTTTATTGTTTAGTATTGAAGCAAACGTTAAAATCTAAATTTATTACATCACAACCTCATGCAATACATAACAATTATAATTGGAACGTGCCTTCATAACTTCGTTTTATGGAACCTATTTTAATAGGTTCCGAGCGACCTACGCCGGAAAAAAGCGTATCTTTGGCACTGCAAACATAGGCTGGTCAACAAGTGCTTTTTAGGTCAAACCTTTTCTAACTTCCGAAAATTATGATTGAGGTGTGTATGCTCGAACGGGAGCGTGGTCGGACATATGTTTTCGTACGAACGTATATTCAACTCTAAGAAAAAAATAAAATAAAATATTGGTCTTAGAGTTGTAGGAGTGGGAAGTTGTACCTACTCGTACATTTTAGAGAAAATTTCTTCTTTTTAATCTTTAATTAAATTTGATAATCCGGAAATAAGTATTACCGAAAACCGAATTCGAACTCTGAATTATTTTTTTTGTCTATAGTTAATTGTTTATAACTTTTGCAATTATTACAAGAGGTAGGTACTTCTATTTTTCCAAAAATCATCTACATAAAATGTCAATCAATAAAATATCGAAACTTGTTTGAGAGCACGGTAGTAAGAATACTTGACAAAAATGTATCAACTACATTTGTTCGTAGTATAAATACACTTTGGTATAAATACAAATGGAAGCTCCATTCATATCTTTAGCTCAAGTTGGTTATAGGTTTAATTAGGTACCTATAGTTCTCAAGTGCTGCATGTAACACACTGGAACGGCTCTCTGTGTCTGAGACTACCTACAATTCTATGCCCCGACGATTCTAGTTGAAATGCTATTGATACCGGATGGCGCGCGGTAACAAATCAATTCATTTTTGCATATTAACACTATCGACAATAAGAGAATTGGAAAAAATACAATTCAAAGAGATTTTTTTTTATTTACGTCCTATAAACTTAAAGTTAATGTTGAATCGATGGTGAGCAACCTGCTTAGGGGCTGTGACGGGGGTTAGCGCGGGGATGCGCGCGCCGCTCATGTCGAAGTTTGCATTTTACTACTGTTGTGTGACTGTCGCGTTTGTCACAAGCTACCGAGTACACGTTTGTGGAGAACCGTTCCCCAGACATCGGCATGCTCGGACCGTGACCGCTGACCAAACCGCATAACCCGCTGACCACAGATACGACCTCGTAGCACATGGAGAACAATATAATATGTAAGTATCGAATTTAATAAGCTCATTAAAATTTTCTCAAAAATTTGACCAACTAATCGCCTACATAACAATATAATCTCTTCGTTTTTCGTAGTCCGTTAACGTGCTTTGGTAAGGTAGCAATGTTATCAGTTTAATAATTTAAAATAGAATTATACAATCTTTAGACTTATCTATAATGTTGGTTCGATTTTTGAAATTGATTTTGACCTTTACACTCGCATTGTAGAAAAAAGGAGGACAGGAGTTCGGACTCTTAACACTCTTACTAAATATTCTATTTAGATGTTATTCGCTAGTCCCAGATCTATCGCACCGCATTTATGGTCAGTTAAAATTATTTTCATTAAGTTCGAAAATCATTAAAACCTGCTGCGGATGGTTCTATTCTACGCAGAGTCCGCATTGTGACTGCATATCCATCTCTGCAATAGGCAGTTCCTTCCTATATGTCGCCTTAGCACTGGTCACGTTCGACTGTCATTTAGACCTTTTACGAGTACTATCACTAGTAGACAGCCGCGTTATTCCCGGTGGCATCCGTAGTCTTGACATAACAATTACCCCAATAACTCCCTTTCTCTTGAAAACAATCGTGGTTCGATCTCATTTATAGATGTAATTATAGGCTGAAGCTTCTAAAATAGACATTATGCTACTCGGGCTTTTCTGTGCGCTATAAAAATGAACGTTTTTTTTTTACAATTATTGCCATATTTAAACAAATTACTCGTAACATGGCAGTTAGACATATCCAATATCGGAGCGACAAGAGCAGGAGCTGCGAGGTGGTAGATGTGCGGAGTCACGCTGATGGACCGCAGCCGCCTTCAAGAGCGTGACATTGCAGAGAAGTGGCAAATACCATTCCGTCTCCGCCGAGTCCCAGTAAAAGGGGAAGACCCTAGAAGTGCAGGTTTGACGTCGGAAGTGATGATATACGTGTCAATGGTCTAACTACAGAAGAAGAAAATATACGGACGGACGAACATATAAGGTATTCATCTTCCTTGAGAATACACAAAATTTTAACTATCTAACTTCCTGACGGGGTAGTAAAAAAGAGTTATGAAGCGATTGATGAATCTGCAGGAAGTGAAAGAAGTATGTATGGATCGCGAAACCTGGCGATTTATATCGTTGCGAGAATTATTTCTTTTGTACCTTTGCTTGAAAGTAGGTAAAAAGATCGAAATATAAATGAATAATTATAAAAACTAATAACTCAAATGGATACCAACAATAATATTAAAAACCAGCAAGTGCACCCATATATTCCTGTAACTGTACAGTCACGGTCATGTCATTTAATATTTAGGTACCTATATGAATACTGGTCGTCCCGGTGAGCTTTGCACCGCTTTTTATAGAAAATGTATAAAGCAAAAATTTTATACTTACATAAGTCTTTTTGATATTTTTTTGTTTTAAGTTTTTCCTATCTCAGAACAAAATTAAAACGGAACCCTTAAATAATCACTCTTACTGTATTCAGTCTACCTGTCAAGACCGTTTATCTCGGGAACGGCTGAAACTATTGAGTTGAAATTGAAACTAACTCAGGTTTACGATTCTATGAAGCTGTGAAAAAGTCAAACTTCCACTTCAAGTAAATGTAAAAAAAGGTTTAACAAATTTTTACGGAACCCTCGGTGAGTCAGTCCGACTCGCTCTTGTCAGGTTTTAATGAAGTAATACTTCATTTGGCGCGTTAGGGAAAAATTATGAGACTAAATTTTTACAAAGTGCGCGCAGACCGTGTCGATAAACCGACACCCTGAAGTTAGCTGATAAGTGTTTCCATGTCAACTTTCGCCTTTCGCTTTAAGGTCAAAATCATTTTCAAAAATCGAACCAACAATATAGAAAAGTCCAATAAATGTTGAATTATATCTTAAACGATGCTGACAACTAAACTACATTCAAACTACACACAGCGAAACATAAAAAAATGCTACCTATATATTTTTCAAAACCATTTTATTTTAAAAACCAATAAACGCCATTCGCTGTCATAAATAAAAAGCCATATTTTAAAATTAAAAGGTACTTTGTTTGGTGCAATTTAATTGAGAAAAATAAACATTACGGAAAAATAAACATTCTTGAATTTACATGGTGACTAAAAGAATTAAAAAAACAATTAAACATTTTATTTTTCAGTGGAATAAAGGATAAATCAGTATCGAGTATTTCCTCCACGTGCCCTTATCAAATTTTCTACCCGTCTTGGCATGCTAAGAATGATGTTGTCTATCGTTTTTTGGGAAAGTGTCTGCCATTCATCCAATACGGCATTTCGCAGTTCATCCAAAGTCACAGAAGCGGGTATTCTGGATTTCATCCCACGTTTTAGTAAATAAGTCTCAGACATGTTCAATCGGATTCATGTCTGGTGACCTTGCTGGCCACTCCATTACTGCGATGTTCACATGACTAAGGTACTCGCGAGTTCGCATTGCGGTATGAGGCCGAGCATTATCTTGCATCAACACAAAGCCGTCACCGATAAAGGGGACAAAAGGTACCACGTTTTCTTCAAGAACCTCCCTTATGTATCGATCAGCAGTCAGACTCCCTTTATCGAATACCACTAAGTCCGTGCGAGCTCCCAAACATATTCCCCCCAAACCATTGTGGACCCTCCGCCGCATGCTACCGTAGTTTCAAAATTTAACTAATTGTATCGTTCCCCTTCACGTGTCTATAATCTTTGACGTCCATCAATTTGATTTAAAAGGATTCACTTAACAAACTCACAAAATATTCAACACATCACTGAACAAAATATTCGGCATTTTTTTATGATCCGCTAATTGTGCCAGTGTGTGAAGTTCTAATCCCCTTTTTTTTTTCTACTAACGTAGGATAAAACGAAATATATTTTTTAAATATTATTATCTTGTTACGCCAAAGAAGTATAACTTGTAACGCGTGTATATAAGTACACACACACACACACACACACACACACACACACACTTTATTTACTTATTCTGATATTACGGGGTAAAGACAAATTCAACATATCAAGCATCGGCTGGCCCGTTTTCGAGTTGTGTAAATAACACAACTTTGTTTTAAATTAAAGATAAAAAAACATGCGAACAGGTATCCTAGTTATTCTTCATCTTAGAGCTATCCTCTAAACATAGACAATACTACCGAGTACGTTTTTTGTAGCGCTTAAAAAATAAATAATAGTCTACAATATTTTGTTGTATTTCTCTCGTATCGTATTCGATGAAAGCATTCAGTTGGTTTGATCTATTCCGACACCTTGAACAATTATACCTATTCTTTCATTCTGTATATTTTTTTACCACCAAAACCACTCGGTGCCCTTGCACGCTTAGGATGTAGGTATGCATTTTTGTAGGTATAGGCAGTGTATCATCGATACGGAAGCCAAAAACGAATATTTTTTTAGTTTTGTCTGTCTGTTTCTGTACCTATGTTTGAAATAGCATCAAACCAAAGTTACTGAATTCCAGTAATGTTAATAATATAATAATGCGAAAGTTTGTGTGGATGTTTGTTACTCTTTCACGTAAAAACTACTGAATGGATTTAAATGAAACTTTACAATAATATAGCTTATACATCAGAATAACACATAGGCTACTTTTTATCCCGGGTACAAGTTCCTGTGGGAAACAGGAACGGGAAAACATCTCTACGCGGGCAAAGCCGCGGGCGTCAACTAGTACAAAATATTTTTTTAATAAAGTGGATCAAGACAATTTGATTCGAGACAGGGATATATTTATGCTCTGAATCTTGAGTAATATCTAGTCTTTATTTTAATATACACTTTATTAAAAGTTATTAGTATTTAAATTTGAAGTCAGAAGTAACATTTCTAACAACGAGCATGGGGTCGAAGTGGGTTGCAACGCAAGTTTGAACTATGCCACAGTCGAAGCCGACGACCACAACTAGTAGGTAAATAATTTGTTGAGTGTTAAACTATTATATACCTAACGGACGAGGCAACGACCCAGGTGTGCCCATACGGGGTTGGTTAAACGACATTCGCTCCCAACAATGCTGAAAACTAAAGGCCAAACGATAGCTGCTCCTAGTAGTCATATATAATTACACCCCAGGTCCCTAGGCGCCAAATTGAAGTAGGTTTTGGAAATCATTAGAAAACCACTTAAGATGAAGAAGACCAGGGGGCCAAGTCTACTATTGACAAGCCGCAGAGTAGACCCAGAGTCACTGTTTTAGCTGTCAAAATGTTAGTAGAGTATCAAAACTGCAACTGACTAGTGGCCACTGGCGTGGTAAGTGTTACCAGAATTCTATCGGCCGACTGATAGAAGTCTCATCATCATCATCCGAGCGTATGTCCCAGTTGCGTCTCGCGACGCCCGGGGTCCGCTTTCCTACATTTTCTCCTCCACTTCGCACGGTCGTCGGCATCCCCTGTAGTGAGACCATTGGCACGCATGTCATCCCTTACGACGTCAAGCCAGCACCTCTTGGGTCTTCCCCTCATACCGGGACCCGGCGGGGCTGACATGGCCAGACATTTGTTACCTACGTAGCCCGGCGGTTGCCGCAAGACGTGACCATACCAACGAAGGCGACACTCTTGCAACTTGTCTACAATGTCACGGACGTGAAGGCTGCTGCGGATGCGAGAGTTCCTCACGCGGTCTATCCGCGTGTCTCCACACATCCACCGCAGCATCTTCATTTCCGTGACACGCAGCTCCTGCTTGTGTCGCTCCAATATCGGCCACGTCTCACTGCCATGTAAAAGGACAGGTCTAATAATGGTTTTGTAGACCTGTCCCTTCAACCGGATCGGCATTTTAGGGTCATAAATGACACCGGTCATCTCCCGCCATTTGGCCCACGCGGCAGCAATGCTGATAGAAGTCTATTGGAGTAAAATTGTTATAGTAGAGAAAAATCTGTCAAAATTGTACCGGTGGCTTTCTGGTAAGTGACGATTTCGACACGATTGAAATAGCAGACTCGACTCCCAGATCATTAACTGAAAATGTGACCATGTGACTCTACATTTACAGGTGTATGTAATATGCTACCCTTTTATTTGTATAAAAAAACCCTTCAGTCAAAACCCACATAAGTAGATGACACCCTGTTGGTTGAAAAAAAAAGTCTTTAGGCAATAGTTCCGTACCCAAAGGGGTAAAACGGGACTTCATTATTAAAACTCCGCTTTCCGTTTGTCCGTCCGTATTTCTGTCTGCCTCTAGGCTGTATTTCGTGATGAACTGTGATAGTTAGACAGTTGTAATTTTAACAAATCATGTATTTCTGTTGCCGCTATAACAACAAACACCAAAAACAATAAAATAAGTATTTAATTGTGGCTTCGATATATGATTTTATAGAAAATGGTCGCGCGCGAGTACGACTCGCACTATTTAATTAAAATCGATCTACTCTATCGAAATTATCGAAGTTATTAGGATTCTTTATTAACCTTCTCTCGATGAAATAACTATTGCCATACAACGTGGCAATGCGGCCAGTCTTATGGCAACCTATATTAGTAGAGTTTGATGAGCAGGAATTCTTCGACATGTGGGCATCTGGCATTGTCAGTCTTGTAAATTTATTTGACAGTATTTTTCGGTCAGTATTTGAATCTGTAAATAGGTAATGTTATAGAGTTCCGTACCTCAAAAGGATAAAAAGAGAGTCACACACAGTCTGTCTTTTAAAACTTATCTCGATAACGCGTTAAGGTATGCAGTTGAAATTAAAACTATACGAGTATAATCTAGTCTACAGTCTATTTCAGATCTAAGAAAATATCAAACTTCTAAAGTACCGTAAAAAAGATACGGCTGTTTATGGCATAAAAAACGTTTGATCACACACGTTTCAAGCGAATCAAAATTTAAAGAGTATTTCCAATTGATCTAGAATCTAGAACTATAAAATTAAAGTGATACAGTCTTTTACTATAAGTATATGGTAAGATCTGAAAACACTACATTTGTAATTAAATCATATAAAATATAGCCTTTAAAATATGTACCGTCGGTGAGAGAGTCACACTTATACGTGTATTTAATCATGTAGATATAGATATAATAATAATAATTTATAATGATCTGATGAAATAGGACAAAATTGAATATTTTTATTACTACGATTATCCACAAAAGACAGTGAACACTCTCTATGGGGTTTTGGCCAAACTGAATATTTTTATTACTACGATTATCCACAAAGGACAGTGACCACTCTCTATGGGGTTTTGGCCACGATGCGGACAATTTTGTAGCGCCTTAAAAATACTGCTATTACATAGCTGAGACTATGTAGAAACCCATGATATAGATTTTATTGTAGCCAGGTAGTTTAAAAATAATTAAAAATATAATAAAACGGCAGGTTATATTCTCAATTTAATTTTCTAATGTGTCATTATCATCTTCATATGTTAGTAAAACAATGTCTAGGATTGAGCTGAAGGAGTAATATTTTCACCATACCTTGCCCAACTTAAGTACCACATCACAAACATGATATGAGCAAACAACCAATAGGTGATTGCCCGACAATGCTGTAACAATAATAATGTTTTATGGTTTCTAGGTTGCCAATGTTATTTTCATATATAAACAAAATATGTTTTTTTTTTGCTTATATAACATATATAAGCAAAAAACATATTTTGTTTGCTTTGTATTTTACCTATTAATAATCTGCAGTTCACGGCTAAAAGGAATCATGCCCAAAATGTCGCTAGTTCTGTCTGTGCACATTTCAACAATAAATATGTTCCATTATTTCTTATGTGTTTACCATATTATCCTGGTTGTTTTAATTTACATAACTTAGCCTTTAAAAAACTATTTTAATATTATATCGAAAATAAAAAATAAAAGCATTATTTATTGTCACCAAGTATAAGGAAATTATAAATGAAATTGGCAAATCAGACATTGCTGTAGTATATATCATTTATATTTTGTTATGTCCTTACAGATTGCAAGTAACTTTGCCCATAGGGCAAATTTTTAATATTATTTATTTGTTGCTCTTTGGGGCAAATCAAACAAATAGGTGACAGTATAAAAATTGTTTATTTCAATGGTATTGAATTAAATGGTTCGTTTGAAGTTTGTATAGTTTATAGTAATATGTACAGGGGGAGATTTTCAACTCGCAATATAATAATAATATCTTTGTAGGAACGGCACCTGATCTTATTCTCTTACGACCACTCTTTGTTTTGTAAGTATCTTCGAGATGAAAGTGAACTGAAGAAATACATGTTCTTGTTTTGGGTTTCCACCAACTTCCATTTCTTGATTTTCTTATTATTTCTGTCCGACGATTTAACATTTTTGGATTGACTGAAAATCTATAGATATAATAACATTTGTTATTGACTGCCTCGGTGGTGCAGAGGTAGTGAATGCGATTGCCGCGTTGAGGTCCCGGGTTCGATTCCCTGGTCGGAACAAATATTTGTCTGATTTACAAATATTATCTTCGATGTTTGGGTGTTGTATATGTATAATATGTATATATTTAGAAAGATTTAAGTATGTCTATAGTAGTTACCATAAGCTTATATTAGCTAACTATTGGTTCTGTGTAAAAAAGAATCCCACAATATCATCGCTATGAAAATAATGTTCTCGCAGTGATATAATAAACTGATCAACATTATTCCAGAAAACAACTGGATTTCACACGTGCGGAGCTGTAGGCGTCTTTTATTTCTACTGATATTATAATATTTAAGTTTGTGAAGATGTTTGTTACTCAAGCACGCGTTAACCGATTTAAATAAAAAAACGGCATATAGCTAAAACATTGACTGGATTAACATACATATAGTACTTTACTTTTAAGTTTGACTATGTGGACCACAAAATTCTTGCTAGGAAACAGGAAAGCTATGGAATCAGGTTGAACGCGCTGGATCTTCTAAGATCTTACCTATCTGATAGGATACAATTCACAGAAATAACGGTAATAAATAAACATACCAGAGAAGAAGAAAAATACACATCTAACCCAAGGACTGTGAATCTCGGCGTACCCCAGGTCAGTGTTTTGGGTCCATTGCTTTTTCTCCTGTATATTAATGATTTGCTGCTGGTCGTTAAACATCCAATGGTTTTGTTTGCCGATGACAGCACGGTGATAGTTAAATGCACGAAAAAAGAATCTTATGAACAGGATATAAATAATGCGCTGGAATCTATCATTGATTGGCTTGACGCTAATGGTTTAGTAATTAATCTCAAAAAAACAAAAGTGATGCATTTTTATCAAAGAATAGTAAATGATTGCTTAAACATTGGCTACAATGGACATAGCATAGAGTACGTAAATGCCGCCGGTTTTTTGGGAGATTTACTTGACAATCGGTTAACGTGGTCGTCGCAAGCAGAAAACATATGCAAAAAACTCAACAAAGCATCATACGCTCTTTTTCACTTGTCAAAAAAGGTAAACATCCAGACGAGGCTAGTAGCATACCATGGTAAGGTATCATCAATATTGTGATTTGGTATTGTTTTTTGGGGCAACTGTGTTTAGAGAGAATCCATTTTCAAGTCACAAAAGCGCTGCTTAAGATCAATGATGGGATTACAAGCTACGGACAGCTGTGTGCCCGTCTTTAAGTCCTTAAGACTATTAACGTTTCCATCTTTATACATTTTTGAGGTTACTATTTTTGTAAAAATAAATATAAATTTAATTCCCTCTTTTGTGGATAGCAGGACCAATCAACTAAGAGCAAAATATGTAAAAATGCTTTGTACAGGGGGATATAAAACTGCCCTGTTGGAGAGAAATATACTGTGTATGGGTCCAAAAATCTATAATAAAATTCCTGACCACTTGAAGGGTGAAAATATTAACGTTTTTAAGAAGAAATTATTTAATATTTTGACAGAAAAATGTTACTATTGTATAAAAGATTACTTTGATGACATACTGATATAATTTATTTATTTCATTTTGTTTTAATTTTGATTAAATTTTTATTTTATTTTAATTTAATTTTAATTTAATTTAATTTAATTTTGATGTAATTTTTATTTTATTCTGATTTTATTGATTTGATGTTCTGATTGTGATTTTGTATTTTGATTGTGTTATTATTATTTATTTGTTAATTGTTATTATTTTTGATCGACATTTTGCTATATTTGAATTGGATTTTCTATTTTTGAATTATTTGAATAATATTTTATGATTATAGACATTATGTTTAATATTAGCCTTTTGTGGACAGTTTAATTAAGTTGTGTTATTTTCTTTGTCTTTTTATTTTATTTAGATAATTAGGAAAAGTATAATATTAATAGTATAATTTGGAAAAAGTTTTGCACGCCATAAGGCAGAATGTACAGGAACAACAAACAATTCATGCTTTAACACCTGATATTATGTATCTACTTACATTCGAAGCAAATAAAGATTGATTATAGATTGATGACTTCTAATTCCGAAAAAAACATCTTTTCTCACTTTTTGTGTAATGACCAAATTTCATGCGGGTGGAGCCGCGGGCATTAGGCAGTATCTTATATTTAAAAAAAAACTTGAGATATGTTTACATTCTTATAATATCGCTGCTAGAATGAGACGTCTTCTAAGTGTTACGCCGCTTTTATAACATCGATGGCTCATGGCCTGTTTTACCTACCCACTTAATAATAACTAAACTTAAATAACTCATATAACGTAATCTAAAAAATAAATAAACTAACAGTCAATACATCATTAGCACATACTTGAAGTTACTAATACTTATTAAGAAAACACGGGTAAATAGATTTCGCTTCCTTGCAACACTGTGTACAAGTAGTAGTCACCGACATAATAATTGTTTTAAAATGTTTATTATAGAAATATATAGTGAAATTAAATATTTACTTGTGGAATGTGATGTCACTATTAATATCTTTTTTTGTATCATAGTTTTTACAAATTTGCACCGCACTAGTAGAGATTTTGGAAATATTGTCTCGCAGCTCGGAAGATGTGCACTTCGCGATGACGCAATACAGTCACTGGCGGGCGGATTGACTGACTTACCCGAACTAGTGCCTATTTTTTGGCAGCATTAGTAATCTGGGTGTTTATATAATCTATGGGTGTAGTCATATAAGTGTATAGATTGCCGTGCTTAGATCTCATATTGGAATCCCGGGGCCAACCCCGTTTTAAAACTTGACTTGGTTTCTAGGTAGAAGACGGTGTGTGAAAATAAACCAAAATATTTATTTATTTACAAAATAAAGTGATAAATCGAGATTCAAAGGGGTTAATAAATTGTTGGTAAACACGTGAGAGTGTTATACGACTGATAACTCGCTTGTGGATATACCGCGGCGTGAAAGTGTAGGTAGGAATAGATTGACTTGATGATTCGATCTGATTTCCGAGTATTCAACTGGTTTATGTATTGAAAGGATACGATTTCACATAGTTTTTACATTTTGTAGACATTTAATTATGTAGGTCACGATGATAAGGGTCGTAGATCTCTACTAGTTTGATAGTACTTAAGTTCATATTTACAACTTATAGGAATCTAGCTTCAATCAGCAGTAAAAGCTAGACGTACTTAGCCTAATCTATAAGGAATACTTTGAAAGGGCGAGTGTTGCGTTTCATAACTTCGTATCGATTTGAGTAGAAGTGAGGGGTAGCGGGGTGATAGGCGACCTTGAAGCGCCCGGCCGCTAGCGAAGCTCCCGCAATCCAACCTTGACTCCTGCATACCGTGTGCGCGAGGTTCTTCCATTTCAACCGTACTGTCCTTTGTCACCTTTAGTTGTTACTTTGGACTGGGTGCGATTGTACACTTGCATCGGCCTTAACAGGCTGTGTACCCATAAGAAAGCTGATTTGAATATCAGTGAATTTTTGGGTTTTATTATGTCATATATCTTTTGCTTATTCTTTTTTCTAGGTAAATAGATAGTTATCTCGTAAAAATAGCAACCTAACCTTGAGCCCAATTAGTATTATAAAATTAATGTAATTCGCTTTAAAATTAGTGTAAAGAATGTGTCCATTGCCACTTTTCTTATGATCTCTGCATCTTTCTGTTACTAATAAAAAATCTTCTACGGTAATAGTTCTACATTTCAATAAGTAATCTTCAAACGAAAAAAAATATCTTAGTAAAATTATTCTAATTTAGAGTCATAAATTAGGTATTGTAGTGCAGCTGTTATTAATCGAGTTTAATAACATGGGTCTGCGTGATTCGAAGCGTACCCCATCGCATCTAAACAATAAGTCCTGGTTGGGCTCAAAGGGGAAAATTAGAGCATGGGGTGCGTAAACTGTTTTCTTAGTTTGAAATATAACAAGAGCCCAATCATTTGTCTATCCAATCTTGCTGCTACTCCCTAAAACTAAAATTAAAGAAGCTAAATTATAAATCAATGTATATAGGTAGGTAATATACATCGGTAGAACCTATTACGCAATAACAAATTACAATCAAGAAGCTCGCAATGCTACCCATTAATGCTTTCAGGCTGATAGGTTGCGTGTAATGTTGCACGTAATTGCAGTTCTGTTAGTGCCTGATCTGTGAATCATCAAATGGGATTTAGTAATAAAGTAACAGAAATAAAGGGCAGCAATAACTATAAAACGTTATTTTTTCAAGTAATGTATTTAAGCAAGTATATAAGCGGACATTGGATTGCGAACGCTCGTGGCCCCGCGGACTCAGTATTCTGTAAACGATCACTGCGTTAAGCAACTTTCACTATGGCTGGTCCTTGAATGAGTGACCACTTTGTGGCATTTACATTTGCGAGCGTTTCTAACGCTCCAGAAGCGTTAAGCCGTTGGTCTCGGTTGCCAGTAACATGGCAGTCGTTAAGTGAGTGGTCAAAAGTGCATACGGTGAAATGTGGGTGTATAGTGTGCCTCTCCCACCCCCCTACCTTCGGGGATAAAGGCGTGACAATATGTCTATCTCGATTGCGAAACGAGGGCTTTGGACACAACTGGGTGTAGTGTTCGAATGATGATAATGGTCAATTCGCATCTACGGTTTAACACCTTTGTATTTTTCTGTAGTGAAGTCTCAGTTGCATCTCCACTCGGAGATCAGAGTGTCCGTTTTGTTTAAATTCTAGGAGTAGCTATGATTTGAAATTGTGCCAGCATAAATAGTTAGATGTGCCTGACCTTTTAGTGGAAGAGGGCTTCCTCTATTAGCACATGCACAAGAGTTTGCCCCAGTTCACATGACGCCAACTAAAGTTTGTACTTGAAGTTTGTTTTTCTTTCACCTCACCCCAAACTTCGTTGGTGCAAACACATTGTCGTAGACGAGACATTACCCATTTTTAGACGTATTTGAAAATAAAAAAATTAGGTTTGCGTGCTTCGGAAGATACGTTAAGCCGTTGGTCCCGGTTGCTAGTAACATGGCAGTCGTTAAGCCCAGTTGAAGGGATAATGGGCGGCTTGAAAAATTTCACTTTACTAGTACGCTATCACCAACCCTATACACATGTAGTTTGGATCGTTCTAACTAATGAATCATTATTCATGTAAGTATTTTACGGCTTCACCGATGTTTGGGTCAAACCGCAACAAGGGGTCTGCAGTTATTCAAGAACACATTCGGTTAGGGCTTAGATTGTCACAAATTTATTGCGACTACCCCGCTGTGGTCCTGTATAGCAGTTATCTTGGGATCTAGATTATAACTAATAGCATAGTTTAGGCTAGTAGGCGTTGTGTAAAAAATATACCAGAATATTTTTTTATTTGTCAGAGATGTTTCATTATCCGGGCTCTGTTGATGCGAATATTAATTTTGTACCATTAGTTAAGTAGTGTAACTATGCCTGTTTATTACAGAAACGTATTTATACCTGCTTTTCACAACAATTATTATTCAATCCAAACGTGAACACTAAATTTCAGAAATGTGAATAGTCTGATGCATTCTACTTGCGTAGACAACTACATAACATTCTTACATTGCAATGCAAGTAATAAACGGCTTCTATTCAGCTGGGGCTACAGCGTAGCATTTTTATTGCAGTGCTACG
This sequence comes from Thumatha senex, assembly GCA_948477245.1. Classification (NCBI taxonomy): domain Eukaryota; kingdom Metazoa; phylum Arthropoda; class Insecta; order Lepidoptera; family Erebidae; genus Thumatha; species Thumatha senex. Next base: position 18,072,283 of record OX419725.1, on the reverse strand, counting down.
TCGACAATGAAACCACTTATCTGAGATTCTGCGTACGAGATTTCATCTCGAATAAAGAAAGATATTTGGAGCGGATAAAAAGGATTCCGTATAACATTCGTTTTTTGGCAGTTCTTTTATCAGTCTCATTAAAGTATGTAGGTCATCATGTAGCCTTGATCGCCATGCTGGCATACGTATCGAGTTCTGTAATTTTTATCGGATTACTCTCATACATACTGTTACAAGGACGAGTCAGGTGAACCACTAACCTGCATTTAAAGACATCTAATTGAAGATAAAGCTTCATTGGGATCTAGGTCTATCAATGTACTAGAATTCTCACGTTAATTGATTTAGGAATGCGTATAAAACGTACCATACGTACGTAACATACTAGACGTATTCCAATATTTATAAAAACGGCGGTAGTTCCTCTTGCTTAGGTTTCTATAAAAGATTACTGCGTTAAAAGTTTTAGAGCACGGGTGGCGACCGCAATATTTGCTACGCCATGTAACGTAGATGGAGTGGGCTGGGGGTGAATTTAGGGTTACTTATGCACAGAGATCAATGAAAGATGCATTTGCAAGTATATCAGCATATTTTTAGCAAATCAAACGTTATATTATACAAAGCAATTAGAAGGTAAGAATTTAGAAAAAAGTAGGATAAGAAGATAGTAGAAGAGGGGTGGGTTCGGTAGGCGAGATAGTTGAGACGTGTCCCAAGGTAAAGTGGGAGACGTCACCATGTCGAGCAGCTGCAACAGATAAAGGGCCGAGGATCGCCAGTACGGCCCGTTGTATAAGGCACTGCGGAGGACGTAAGGTCGCGGGGGCAATGCCCCGCTCCTGGCCCGCGCGCTGGGCCGCAGGTAGCCATGACGTCACAGCCATTTGAAACTAAGATATGTTTCCTGGCAAAGTTTAGAAAAAACGGTGAAAAATTTAATTGGCCGAAAAAACGACGGTCGGTGAAAAAAATGGTACTTACCTGTGACATTAAATAGCACTAACATATTGGTAGATAGATAAACTTGCAGCGGGATGTGTGGAATCACGCGGGTAGACCTCCTGAGGAACTGTCGCAACCGCGGCAGCCTTCACATCTGTGACATTACTGATGCAAGAGTGTCGCCGTCGTTGGTATGGTCATGTCTTGTAGCAACCGCCGGGCTAAGTGGGGAAAAATGTCTGACCATGCCGGGTCCTGGCAAAATGCGAAGACCAAGGAAATAGGTTGTCATCGTAAGTGATGATATGCGTGCCAATGATCTTACCACGGGATGCCGACGACCGTACGAAGTGGAGGAGAAATAGTCGGAAACCGGATAGGCAAATCGAACAGACGATGATGGTCGGATGATGATGATGGTAGTTATAGAAAAATCGTGTCTGTCACATCCTGTTGTTCAGTTCATATATTTGACTGACTGACTGCCTCGGTGGTGCAGTGGTAGTGTATGCGACTGCCGCGACTGACGTCCAGGGTTCGATTCCCGGGTCGGAAAAAATATTTGTGTGATCCACAAATGTTTGTTTCGGAGTTGGGGTGTTTTCTTTGTAAAACATGTATGTATTTAGAAATATATAAGTATGTTTATCAGTCGTCTAGATCCCATAACACAAGTTTATATTAGCTTACTTTGGGTTAGACGGCGCTGTGTAAAAAAATGTCCCACAACATATATTTAAATAAACTTATGTTCGTATAAAATTACATAGCAGATCTTGTGGTCGCTACTCGTACGAATAAGCTACGTCAGTTCTGAGAGTAATGGCTAGTTGTGGCATTTCCATTTACGAGTGGTGATACGGGAGGCACTTTAAACCGTAGCTGCCGAGCGTGGTCGTTAAACCATGTTGAAGGATTTATGGCCGATTTGAAAAAGTCACCTACCATGTGTATTCCTGTCCCACGTAATATGTGGCGAGCTCATTGACGTGTTGAAATAGACAGACGCAGGTTGTGGCTACCTGCTGTTGAATTTTTTTAAGCCACCCATAGGGCCTACAGCTTGACTTGTGGGCGTTTAATATGCCTCTGCCTACCCCTTCGGGGATAAAGGCGTGACAATTTGTATGTATGTATATATGTGTGTATATATGTGTGCATATGTGGATGGATGTTTAATGCTCTTTTACGCAAAATCGTCAGAATAGATTTTAATGAAACCTTATAGTAATATTTCTCATACATAAAAAATAATCCCCACTGACTCAGTGTTCTGTAAACAATCACTGCGTTAAGCAACTTTCGCTATGGCTGATCGCGGATGGGTGACCACATTGCGGCATTTACATATTGCGACCGTTTCCGTGCTTCGGAAGGCACGTCTAGCCGTTGGTCCCAGTTGCCAGTTACATGGTAGTCGTTACGCCAAGTTGAATTAATAGTGGGCGGCTTAAAAAAATTCAACAGTAAGGAGCCAGAACCTACGTCTGTCTATTTCTACAAGGCAATGGGCTCACTATCTATATTGTGGGACAGGAGTACACATGGTGAAAAGTGGGTGTATAATATGTCTCTGCCACCCCTTCGGGGATAAGGCGTAATTGATAATTTTGTAAATTAAACATATGTATAAACGAAATTAAATAAACGAAAAATTAATAAAATGGTAAGATTTTTGGAAAAGAATATTAATATTTTTGAAAAAATTGAAGTCTGTTAATAATAATAGAAATGTTAGCGACTCCAATAATTGCTCTAAAAATTATCAATAGCCAAATTCGTATAGTAACGAAAAAGAAAGATTGTCGCTCTTGATTAAGTTCCGGCGCCTATTTAAAGTTGAAGTCAACGACCGACCTGACTAAATAGACCACGAATGATCTGACTTCAAGATATAAATGTACTTTTTGAACATATCTAGTACAATATGCCCTTTCGGACCATCAAGTTATCTGCTAACTATTTTAAAGCTAAAAGCTAACCATTTTCTAAATTTAAAACCCAAAAGGTCAACAACCAATGGAGCGTAGTTGACACTTCGTGAAACTTGATGACCCTTTTTTGGCCTACATGAATTGATACCGTTATAATGCTTGTAGAATGCAGCTGGACTGTAGTGACCTTGTTTCATACCCGCCGCGTGTTAAAGTATTTCCGTACCCCTCACACATAGTGTATAGTATATATAAGTTATCGTTAAAAGGTAGACATTTGTAATCATGGTATTTTCTGTAACCCTATAAAAAAGGAAAAATATCGTTGACATACTTTGTTTTGTTCTTACCTCTTATTTTCAACGATTATCATCATTTTTAAACCGCTTTAGACGCATAATACCAAATACGCAAATCCCCACCTTAACGCAAAACGCCTGATTAGTAAAATACCACTTCCGCAAAATACCAACTACGCAAAACACCTACTTGGATTTAAGCAAAATACCAACTACGCATGACACCAACTTTCTAATATCATCTAGTTGGCTTTAAGCAAATTACCAACTACGCATAACACCAACTTTTTCATATCCAACTTTCTTCCATCGTATAAACCTGGTTCTTCGGCTATTTTCTTTTGATGTGTATATTTTCGTGAAAGGTCTTCTATTTTGCTATTTTCTTTTCAACGTTTTTAAGGTTTATGCGCCTAAAGCTTTCAACCAAAATTAACATAACCTTGACAATTTATATAATTAAACCTCGTGACTCTATCTACTAGTATTGGTAAACTCACATAAAAATAGATCAATAGTATTTAAATATATCGCGAAACAGATCACAGACATGGTGAGCGACTTTATTTTATTAGAATAAGAACTATGTAAAGAAGTAATATGAGTTTATTTCTTTCGCAGTTTAAGGCATGTGTTCAGGAACATGGCCAAACTTCGTGCTCTCCATCTTCTCACATCACTAATAGTAAGTCACACAAATCTTTACCTACTACTATTAAAAATGCGAAAGTGTGTTTAGGTTCTTGTTTGTAAAGCCTTCTGCCAACAAAATTCTGATAAATTTTCCTAGACATGTTTTACGATACTGTTATAGACAGTTTCTTGCGAAGATAACACCTAGAGGAGATAAATGAAAGGAAACCTATATTAACATAAAACTATTTCAAAATATGGTACAGTGAGCATCAGATTGATCTTTGTAAAATATGTTAACGTCCTTAGTTTTTTTTCTTTTTTTATCATTTGTGTGTATCGGTTAATGAACAAAAGTTATTATTTTAAAAAGTGCCCCTTTGAGTATCTTGACTCGCCAGGGTATTGTTATGTTTAGGCATTGACTATGTGGTTTTAACCCGTTCGAGTCCGGCATGACATCCTAAGGGCTATCTACACGTTAAAAAAAGGTTATTGTCGTGTAATATTGTCTCTATTATTCTATATTATCTCTATTATTGTCCCCCGGAAAAGTAGACTTTTAGTCAAGCTTTGGCAAATTATGCCAAGATAATGACATGTAATAGATGCAAATTTAAAATCATCTAAATCGTCAAAATATAAATAATTTTACATTATATATATTTTGTCTATCCTGACTTAAACCAATCTGATACTGATAGTACATATGTTCCTAATTGCGAGCTTGAAGCGAAAATACTTTGCGATAATATAATCTTGTTCAGCGGCCATTCTGTTAACCTGCTGCATTGACTATGTATAGCTAATTCACTTATGTTTACATCAACGATATATGCACTACCCAATAAATTGTATCATCAGTGAAACTGGGTCATCCCAGTGTTGTGTACGTACTTGTTTGTAGGTAATGTGAAAACGACTGACTACGAGGTTCTATAATAAGTTATATTATAGTTGACTGCCTCGGTGGCGTAAGTAGAAGTGTATATGCGACTGTCGTGCTGATGTCCCGGTTCCATTCACGGGTTGGAATAAAAATTTGTGTGTTCCACAAATATTTGTTTTGAAGATTAGGTGTTTCCTATGTATATTATGTATGTATCTTAATAATATATATTATAAATGCGAAAGTTTGTGTGGATGTTTGTTACTCTTTCACGTAAAAACTACTAAATGGAGTTTAATGAAACTTTACAATAAAATAGCTTATACATCAGAATAACACATAGGCTACTTTTTATCTCGGGAACAAGTTCCTGTGGGAAACGGGAACGGGAACACTTTTATAAGTGGGCGAAGCCGCAGGTGTCATATAGTTGAATATATAAGTATATTTATTAGTTTTCTATATAGCACAAGCAATATGCTTAGTTTGGCCTAGATAGCGCTGCGTGAAAAGGTTTCCCTCAATATTTATATTTATTTATTTATTATGGTGGGTAACACAAAGCTTTTAGGATATTCCCCCTGTACAGACGACAACGTCATTTCTTTGTCAGACTATCGGCACGGACAATACTTGGCGAGGTTGGTTTCAATCAAATCAGCCTTTGGCAGTCCACTGCTGACCAGCATGGACCGCCGATGACCAACTATATTCACGCTTTAAACACGGCCCTGCGCCTTCCTCATTCATTCCCTCCCTGCAACCCTTTCCACGTCGTCGATCCCTCTTGTGGGGGGTACCTACTGTACGTTTGCTCACTTCTCCGAAGTTGGTTTAGGTCAGGAGATATTGGTGGTATCCCTGCATCGTGATAAAAGAAAGGTTTTCTTTTTTTAATTTTCTTAAACACAGTAAGTAGCACTGAGTATATAAAAAACGTTTTAGTAGACCTTTTTATTAGGGAGTACTGTATGCTATAATTATACTCGTAGCTACTTGCTACGACTACGACTGTTTGATGCAGAGCAGTGACCGAACAAAGAGAAGTTTCTATGGGAAGTGATGCCCGTGCCAAACCAGAGCAGAGCCATTTGGTAGTCTATCCCCTCCGAAGTATGTTGTTAATATACATTAATTTATAGTGTTAAAGACAACTAAAATCAACACGAGATTTGGGGCACAGGGCAACGTTCTGGTCATTTTAACCCACTTGTGTTTGTTTATCATTCATCGAAGTGGTAAGAAAGTCACGGTAAGTATGATGGGGTTGGTTGCAGATCTGAATAGTGCTAGTTTTAATTTAAGTGCAACATATTAACTATTCCTAATGCACTATAACGGGTACAACCCGCGCGCGTCCTTCGTATTTTTCAATTAGATTAATCATTTACCGACTACGATATTGTTCGATTTCTGTCGTTGCTTCATTAATTTGTACTAATCTATTGTTCAATTAATTAGTTCGCAGTGTACAAAGAGAGTTCACGGTTATTGCTTGTGGTGACATGTTGTAAATATATCTATTTCAGATCTTCATAAGGCTGTGTTAAAGCATGCCCACGAAGATGATGTCTTCAAGAGGGGGAGTAGCCGGCACGCTGGACGTGAGCGTCACTGACGGCTCGCTGGCAACATTTGAAACTCTTACGCAGGCAGCCGTCATCGCTGTCATTGGAGTCGCTATAGTCATATCTAATCTACTTATCATAGCGTCTTTTCTTAATTTTAAAGGTAAGTTTATATACTACTTCCATATACCAATTGAAGTTATGATCAATTTAGAAGAAGAAGAATGGAAGAGCACCGTTTGATTTTAGTTGGTAGGACTCTGGCATAGCATCCATGAGGATTTAGCAGGGTTGTAAGGGGCCTATCGACAGTTTTAGAACCAAGCCGACCTCACCTGCACATTGTGCACCTGCTGATCGACGGATGAAGCTACGTCGTGCAGTCACACATTTTTTTTGTTGGATTTACCACAATGCAGCCTGCGAGCAATCCCCCAAATAACACTTGGGTTATATTTGGGGTTCAGCGGCTGCAAGCCGGGCTTGTAGCGAGATTTGATGTAGCAGTTGTGAAACCAGTGGGTGTTAAGTGGGGTCTAGTGTGGGTGGAGCGAGTTGACCCGCCGGCCAGAGACGCCTGTAGAAACGTTGGTGCCCCTGGTCGCCCACGGCATAGTTCAGGGGCCCACCTGAGGATACCCACTTTGGAAGGCTGCCTCACCAGACCGTGCATAATGCCGATATGATTCGTCGTGCGGGTTAATGACCGGATGTATGGTTCCAGCGACCACACTTTACGGGGGCTCTTCCTTCCGGCGATTCGGCCTTCGCCTAACCACACGTCCCTAGACAAAACTAGCACTTACGCTTTGTGACTCACTGCTGTGTCAAATACCGATCCGTTTTCACGCTTCTTTCCTTCCTACTTTTTATACATGGCAGCACAAAACAATTGGCATAATTCTACAGTGGCGAACACAAATCCCACATGTACGCTGTTTGAGTTGGAGTTCACTACCATCCGTGGACTTCATACAAACTCAATGCCGTCCATTATCATGTTGAGGCAGCGCGGCCTGGAGTGCAGTTCCTTGAGGAGACGCAAATATGCCGCCCTGATGATATGTCGTGCTACCCTGGCTTTATGTCGAGGATTGTTTCGATAAAAAGGCCAGGTATGCGTATCTGTTAGAGCGGATGTTTGTGCTTGCCGTCTGCGCTGCCTAGAAGACCCATCCTTCTATGTCCTCTGGCTGTAGGTGGATCATGGTGCTATTAGCCAGATCTACGTGTGCCTTTACAGTCCCCACAAAGAGGATATGGAGACAATTCGTCTCTTCGGCTACCTCGGTAGGGTGGTGTTTTTGGGGGACTTTAACACCATACGGAAAAGCTAGGCTCCCTCAAAACAATTTGCAGTGGTTCTTAGGAGGTGTGCAGCTGAGTCAACTCCAGTGCTAACAAGCCTGTATCGCCTGTCCTACTCTACGAGTAATGTGCCGGATGCGTAAAACGAGGCTAAACCGATTCCCAAGAAAGGAGATCGTTATCTGGAAGATCACTACATAATAAACGACTGGCAATACAGTTTTTCTTCGAAACGCTCAACCTGTGATCTTCTGGCATACGTTACACATCATTGGTTTGAGGCTATGGACAAGCATGGCGAATCCTTTGCCATCAACCTGCGCCACCTTCCACTTACCACTTAACCACCACCTAACACTTCCGCTGCAAAATTACTTCAGCATTCTGGGGTTAGACGTTAGTCGAGAACTTAATAATAAAAATTACATCGAGGGGTGCATATGCTTGGCCTCTCGCAAGTTCGGAATCCTTGACAGGGTGAGACGGTGATTCACGCCGGGACAGAGATGCTTATTATATAAGTGTCAGATTCGTCCGTGTTTGGAATATTGCTCACATCTCTGGGATGGCTTCGCCAAGTACTTACTTGAAGCTCTAGACGCATTGTAGCGACGTGCCATCCACATCATAGATTTTTCAGAGGTCACTGGCAGTTTTGAACCATTAATGATGCGCAGAACGGTCGCCAGCTTAGCTGAATTTTACTGCATCTACTATGGTGAGTGTTCTGAAGAACTCTTCCAATTGGTCCCACCCTCCCCCTGCCGTTTCCGAACAACACGTGCGGGGCAGAGATGTCATCCTTACTATGGACACCATCGTGCCAAGAACCGAAAGATTCCGCAGGTCGTTCTCATGTCGCACCATAAAAGCATGGAACTCTCTGCCGTCGCAGGGGTTTCCCTCCTCTTATAATCCTGGGTCCTTTAAAAGAAGCGTGAATAGGCATATTTCTGGGCCGTCAAAATGAGGGTCGCTATCAGAGCCCCGCGGGTTGAAAAAGCGGCCCTCAATCACAGGTCGTCGTCTTTGCTTACCATCAGGCAGGCGACGCTATTTTAACGTGTGAAATATAAAAAAAAGAAATTTACCACAAAAAATTAAAAAAAGATCACCACTGACGTCTGCTGTTATTCGTCACCTATTTCGAAGAACAAGTACCAACAACTGTTTGTGCGATTTGGGGATAACTGTTTACACCGCGGAATTCGATCTAAGCTAATATGGATAAGCCAACGATCTTTTTAGGTTTCTTTTAAACCGGCAGGTGTTCGCTACGGTGTTAGTCAATATTAAACTTGGTAAGACTGAAAATGTTGACTCAAAATTGGTACGTAAATACCTGCATCTTGATAAAGACATCCACTAAGATAATAATTATAAAGGCATGCATTGAGTGGTTGGACGCATCAGAGAATAACTAAATTACAGCTATTCTGTACCTAAAATCTATTCTGTAAACTCTCTCTAGCCTACTAGCTTCGAAAATAAAATAAGAATTCGTGTACTTATGAACATAAAAAGTTATACTCAAGTGTGAATTTCGGATTAGCCCGACTACTTTCTTCTGACGTAGCTTGAAGCTCCTCTTGAAAAAGGACCTCCGTTAGGTTCGAAACTAGTCGGGCTAACCCGAAATTCACACGTGAGTATAACCGTAGTTTATAATTATGAACAACGATTACGAAAGTTATTATTCTAAGTTATACTCCGTTAGTCTAACGAGATTTTATCGCGTCTACCACAACACTTTATTTAAAAAAAAGAAAAACCTAACTATCTTCACGCTGTATCCCTGACGGGGAAGTTTGAGAGGACACATCGCCAGGCTTCGCGATTCATGCATACTTCTCTTCCTGTAGATTCATTAATCGCTTCATACAAGCACGTCATAAAAAATCATTAATAGAATTAAATCCACTTTGAATGTAGTATTGAGTTGTCATGGAAACAGCTATTAATTAACTTTGTTATGTCACAGTTAACTTCAGGGTGTCGGTGTGCGCGCTCATCATACTACTCACTACGTTTACACTCGCCGCTCGCGGCTCGTCTCAAGCTTCTCGCGCGAGCCGGCCATGAGACGAAATTATGTTTACACGCTCGCGGCGTGCTCATTTGTTAGCGACCTTTCAACACACACATCACAGGTTCACGCAAATATTTGTTCGAGTCAAAGCCAACCAAAGTCAAACCCGAGACCTTACCGCGGCAGTCGCATACACCACCACTTATGCCACCAAGGTAGTCTGTGTACAAACAACCAGCTCGGTCAAACGTTTGTAATTTAATGAAACGCCAGCGAGTGAGTAAAGACCGCGCTCGCATCCCCTGCAAACCCCTTTGAATCGTACCCAAAAAGAATGATAGCCCGGCGAGCCACAGGACGAGCTACGAGACGAGCCACGAGTGCACGTATACAGCTCGTCTCGCAGCTCTTCTCGTGGTTCGCGCGAGAGTGTAAATGAGGCATATACAAATCTACTCAGATAATTTTCCTCAGCGCGACAAAAGAATTGTCACTTCATAAACTTAATAAAATAAGAAAAGTTTATATTATTCTTTTCAGGTCTATCAAACGAGGTCATCAATTATTACCTGTTATCTCTGGCAGTGGCAGATCTATTATGGGGCGTGTGTGTGGTACCTCTGTCGGTATATCCAGCCATTACCGGTCGCTGGATGTTCGGAGACCTGATGTGTCGACTATCTGGCTACGTAGAAGTGACGCTCTGGTGTGTGACCGTCTACACATTCATGTGGATATCCGTTGACCGTTATCTCGCAGTTCGAAAGCCTCTCCGATATGAGACGGTTAGTCTGACGGTAGTTATCCCTTTCAATATTTTATTTCTTAGAAGATTGACTTTCATAAGAATATGCATTTAGAGATTTTGAGCAAAGATTAGGTACGATACTGCCCTTTCTATGTTGAATAATTGAGTAGCTGGGACTGTTTACTTATACAATTCTATGCTATTTTTGAAATACATCTTTAGTTTATTTCAACTTGCTATATCTATCTTAATCTTATCTATTCTATGACTTTTTAGTCTTTTAGCATGATTAAATTTCATACTGATATTTAATATTTATGAACTTTTAGCTACTTAGTGCTCGTAGCCCCGACTGCTCAGTGTTCTCTAAACAATCACTGAGTTAATTATCTTACTATAAAGTCAGTTCTGGGATGACTGACCATGTCTGTGCTTAAGAAGGCATGATTAGCCGTTAGTTCTGGGTGCCAGTAACATAGTAGTTCTTAAAAATTATTATTATATTTCTAAAGGCTTGAAATTTTTTATCAGCAGATGGCCACAGCCTAGTTTGGGCCTTTTCAACGCGGCTACAATCTTACCACGTGTTACGTAGTGTTACGACAAAAAAGGTGTGACTGTTTGTATGTATGTATCTATCAAGATAGCTACTGAATCGATGTCAAATAAACGTCAACTGAACCACAATAGCTGGGTACTAAATGTCAATATATATAAATCGGAACGTTATAATATCTGTCATCCCCATTGAGTACATTTTAAAGTTACTTTTTCCAGCTAGACAGCGATCTCTAAAATGCAATATTCTAGCTAGGTGTAGGTAAAACCATTTATTATGTGTTATTAATAACATCACTGGACTAGGTACAAACGCGCACTAGAAGTCAATGCTGGATGGTTTTCACCTGGATTTCCGCTGCGATGCTCTGCTGCCCTCCTCTTCTCGGCTACAAAAAGGATGCTCATTTTGATAAAGAGACATTTGTCTGTATGCTCGACTGGGGCACTACTTACGCATATACTGCTACACTTGCCATCTTAGTCCTCGGCCCCAGTATCATATCTATCGCGTACAACTACTTCTACATATTCTCCATGAAACGAAAGCTTCATAGTGGTGCCCCTATTCATGACAAAGAGTACGCTACAGCGCTGGCCGAGAACTTGTCCAACCCAAGCCATTGGATGAGTTTTGTGCTTGTGACCGTGTTCTGGTTAAGCTGGGCTCCATTTATGCTTGTAAGACTCTACGAATTCTTTACAGATCAAGAAATAAAAGTACCTATGCTACATTTTGCGGTTGTGTGGTTAGGTATATTAAACTCGTTTTGGAAAATAATTATTTTATTATCACTGAGTCCACAATTTCGACTTGCACTTAGAATATTGTGTTTGACGGCATGTTGTCGTACGAAAGGGCGTTTGCAAGCTGAGCTCATTGGTATGGACAACGATGACTGACTTCACCTTTTGGCAGGTATATAAGTCCTTAATGAAGCCATAAATATTGAAAAGAACTAAGTAGCGAAATTCCTGAGTAGGTAAGGGTTGATTTAAGCAAGGCCCAATGTTCAACGCGGCGCGTTAAAGATGCGTATTCGTCACTTCATGCTTGGTTTAAGCTTGCTTGCAGCTAAAATAATAAAACTTGTATAAAACTGTGGACTGTGTCAAACGACTGTGCGGAGTTCGCGTGTGACGCCTGCCTTATAGCATGTTATAATGTGAGCGTACAGCTAGTGGACACCGAAAAATATGTATATTTCGTTTTTTCTTTTTTAAATATAGCGGGAAGAACAAGAAATTATTAAAAAATTGCAAATCGCCTTATAGATAAAGTTTAGTACGCTAGGTTGCAGAAGCAGCAAACTCTATTTTGAAGAGTATGAAACTACGCCGCAGTGGTCTTTGGGCCTAACTGGTCTTGAGTGACGATGATGGCCACTTTTGCACTGGTGCACATACGTCATTGTCTGACCTAGTGCTAGTGTGGGTGACGCACTCTAGGCCCAATCTGGTGGTACAACTACAAAGGAGATTCGCTAGTTCTACTATACTTATGGTGAAATACTGATGAATGATAGTAGTCGGTGCAAAGGACTTAGATACCTGACCTGATTGTGGACTCCTAGGTTATTTAAAAGATTTGAATAAAAGCTAATTACAATTTCCACCTTTAAATGTTATAACTTGGGGTTAATATTTCAATGTTCTATGTAATATTTGCTGACGAATTCATTGTAATACTTTTATTATTATGTAATTTTTAAAATTATGGAACAGTTATGTTCTAACATGAGTTTGTGGTAATTTAATTAACTGTGTGCCAGATAAAATCATGGATAAGAGAAATATATCGGTCGTTGTGTAGTTTTACGAGTATATATCTAATTATTACTAATTTTGACAATAATGTGTTTAAGTTGAAGGAACTTAGCCATGTGCAATAAACTTCATATCATTTTCGCTATGATTTTAGTTATTAGGTCTCATAGTTATAGGCATGTAGTTACATTCCACCTCGAAATTGTCTTTACAACATAATAATAAGTAATTGTAGACATTCTCTAGTTTTTTATTGATATTTCTATTTATATGTTAAATATAATTAAGTATTAGACCTTTATTATAACATAATAATTATAATCATGACTGCATTTAATAAGAGCCACATCGATATCGTGCTGGCATTAACTTTTAGATAGAATGCCTGAAACGTATGTAACTTTTGTTATTTCAAACTTACTGCCATATATTGTGATCAGTTCCAGTGCGTACCATATAGTAATATTATAATTAGAAGTGCTTGCTAGTAGGTGAATATAAGCCTTTCAATATGCGATATCAGCTTCTAAAGAGTGAACTAAAGTTTGAAGCTGGTAAGACAATTAGAGTTACGCGCTAGTACGAGTACAAAAGCATAGAGACCTCTTGTTAATTATCATAAACGAGTAAGGACCAATAAGTGTCCTCAACTTAATGGTGCCTTTGTGTGCTAAGATATATTTTGCTCCTTAGCCATAGCTCTAACAAAATCATAAAGCATTGATTGGCGAGTACATTATAAATTAAAATATTTGATTTGTATAAGTTCTTGGTTAAAAAAAATGGCTGTGTCTATATAAATATTAGTTGGGTGTAGTAATTAAGACGATTGCAACTTATTGTCCCTTCGTTTAATATAAGGATTTAGGTAGTGCATGCTGAGTTTAAGACAAGAAGTATGTAATTAATATTAAAACATTAGAAATTAGAAGTTTAATAATATATTTGTAGCGAAATTAGTGGATATAATGATGAACAGTGTGATAAGGCAAAGTTGTGGTTTGAGAGTAGTGACCTATGTAGATAAAGGTTCTTTAGCATTAGTTTTTGTTTAATAGACCGGCTCATAGACCTTAAGATGTTTTACAATGATGGTCGGAACCGATCAAGCCATTTCAGGTTGTGGCGGAGTCGCACACGAAGCTAGTCTAAGGCTAAGAATTCATTGAGCGATTTTAGGCCACGTGCGTCTCGGCTGCGGGGCCACGATTTCTGTTTCAAATAAAATGAAACCATACAAGTGCAACTCGGGCGCATCTTTTTTTACGTTAGGTAACTTAGACGTTAGATTTTTTCACAGCTCCAGGGGAGTGTAGACTTGAATTTATAGTTTTAATTTCAATTTAATACTTTCACGCATTTCCCAGATAGATAGACTGATGGACGTACAACAAAGTGATACTATAAGGTTTTTTACATTGTTGATTTATGGCAGTTGGTGGAACTTGCTACACATCTTGAATAGAAACACAAAATATGTGCTAACCATTGAAATTGCCTTGAGGCGAACCTGTCAGGATTAAAGAGTAAATAAGTAGAATAGTACAAGTGTTTTTACTCAAGATATGATAGTATAACGGTTCTTGAAAGATATGAAACCCTAAAAAACAAACAACCATACATGATACTTTTATTTGAAATCTGCCTTTTGACCCTCGCGCTTGCGACTGATTTATTGGAATCCCTTAGTCTGATTATAAATATTAAATGTGAAACATTTAATTTGATGGGTCTAATCATTCTGGTAGCGTAATGATGCTTGGCACTTGTGATACGAGCCAAAGTGACTAAAAAAAAAAAAAACTAACTATCTTCACGCTGTATCCCTGACAGGGTAGTCAGAGAGGACAGATCGCCAGGTTTCGCGATCCATGCATACTTCTTTCGCTTCTTCGAGATTCATCAATCGCTTCATACACGCACGTCTGGGTATCCGAGTACTTTTGACCTTTCCGTTTTGGAGCAATCTGCTCACGTGGTCTTCATATGTAAGTCTCGGCCTTCCCTGACTCCTTCTACCCTCTACTTTTGAACAATATATATTCTTCGTCAATCGTTCCTCACTCATTCGTTGGACGTGTCCAAACCAACGGAGCACGCCCTTTTCCAGCTTAACGCTGACACTTTCATTCAAACCTGCCATATTGCGTATCACTTCGTTACGTATTCGGTCGGCCAAGGTAACGCCGCACAATTTTCGAAGTGATCGCATCTCCACAGCATTCAATTTACTTTCATGCATCTGCTGACATACCCAGGTTTCACTACCGTAAAGCAAAGTTGGCACTAGCACTGCGTTATGAATCGCCATTCGTGCTTCTTTTACGATGCTTTGTCGCTTTACTAACTGGGACAAAGCACCGTTAACTTTGTTTCCGGCAGCTACTCGCCGTTCTACATCCGAATCACATCTTCCATCCGCGCTAAACATACTTCCTAAATACACAATTTCATTCACTTGCTCTAGACGTTCCTGGTTTACTCTAATCTCGCATTTAGTTCTTACGTCACCTCTTTCAAATACTAGAACCTTAGTTTTACTTGCATTCAAGCGGAGCCCCTTACTTTACCCTTTTTTTTTACAGCCAAAGTGACCGAAAAGTAAAACAAACAAGCTGCGAAAAGACTGTATTTTCGTGTTTAAGATTTTGTATCACTATTTGTAGTAGGGCGTATAACATATTAACACATAATTGCTTATTAACTGAACTACTGTTAAGATATACCTACTCCATGAACTGTGACTAAACAATTTTTGACGCAACTAACCACTGCATCCAGCTATCTCCCCCGTGTTTTTCGCGAATACGGACACAAATCGTTTATGGACAAAAAGCTCAATGAGTTCTTAGCCAAAAAACGCAAGAGTTGCTCAAGGTAGCAAGATTGCGCTTATTGTTTTACACTAAGCGTATTCGGACGGCTTGCTACAAAACTCCGTTTTAAAAGACAATCAAAGTATTCTCTCTTGTTGGTGCCGGTCCACTTGAATGGACTCATAGATCGTTTGGCCGCGTTGAAAGAAACGATGAGAACAAACAGTTGTGTAAAGCGAATGTGAATAGACGAGTTGGTAAGTCTCGACCTAGACGTAGATAGCTTGTTCAAAGCATTTAACGAAGGGTCAGGTCATGGTTATCCAAAACCGGCGTGCCTTTATAAAGTCGCTAATGAAAGTAGAATAAGCAAAAGGTAGGAATAGATCCCTACTTGTTCCAGGATTACGACTGTTGGCAAGTCCGTTTCTGGAAATATTCTGATCTATATAGTAGGAACACGAATCATATTATTTAATATCACTCATTGGTACCTATATTTCAATACAGTCATTAAACTAAAGGAGAGGCTAAAATTACAAACACTTCGTTAAAAAAATATAATACTTTGTCAGCTAGAACTTTTGTTGTGTGGAAGTTGTGAAACACGAATGATGCGTGAGGAAAGGATTTTCAAAGTTTTTATTACTGCGCAAATTTAGTTTAACATACACTGTTTAAAATATATAAACATTTTATTTATATAAAAGAGCAAATGTAGGTATCTTAATTTAAACAATGTAGACCCCAGAACACTATAAAGCAATTTGACCAATCTGAACAATCGATTCCCAAATTCATAATTATGATAAAAAATTCGATATACTCATATACATAATATAAGATCCCTACTAGTCGTACTACAAAGATGAGACATAGAAAATGAATAATTGACTATTTGATAGATCCGGAGGTGATGATGTATGATGTGATGATGAGATGATATTTGAATAAAGGGGCTTCGTAAGATAAACACTCTTGATAGACCATTCTTGATAGTCAACCATAAACATGATAAGCGCCCTTCCTTATCGTAGGGAAGGAATGTGACGACTTCTAAACCGAAAACTTCAAAACCGGACGTGGTAGAAACTTCAAAGTCCTGGCCTGAATCGAATGCCGCGAACCGTTTGTCTTACCTCATACGGTTTCTGAGATATAGATGCGTACAGACGGACGGACTAAACCGTTTTATAATGCATTTCTAAATTTAGGGTTTAGAAATATAAAACTTGGGTCGCTCTACCAGCACACATTCTCTTATCTCTTACAACCCCGGGTTCTTCAATCGGAGTGTGATATCATATGGCCCTCTTGAGAGCCACTTTCAATAGTTTTGTGGACTGTGAGAGTGAATTCGCTAGATGTCGCCATAGCTTTAGGTACCTACATAATGCGTGCTGCCGTTAAGCTCACCGCGACAGACGCTTCTCAAGTATCATCTGTTGTGGCCCTTATTGTACTTGGTACCGATTGTTTTGTTTGAGAACTGTACATAGTGCAATATACCAAATATAGTAAGTTAAAAAATGTAAAATTTTATTTACACGCACATAGTTTCCATGAGAATTTTCCAGAATTATTAATATCGTAGTTCGCCTTCTATTACTGACGGCAACAAACCCAAATAATGTACATAAATAGTAATTACAGTAGTCCGCCACATATACTATTGTATATTACAAGTAGAATTAAAATATACGAATGAAATTTAACCACCTAACTAACTCCAACATCAAACCACTTGGGCTTAAACGTAGTAATGCAACATTGAACATTGGAAAGACACATAAAACTCTGGATTCAGTTTGATAAAGTGTTATTTTTGTAGCACGATAAACTTTAGTTTGGCCAAACTTACATACGTAATGTGCGCCAGAGATGACGCTCTACAAAACCGGTATCTCTTTCTAAAGTTCGATGTGCATTAGCTATCGTCGGGTACTGTACTTATTGTAAGAGTTGCAACGGTCAATTATAACATAATTTGTTTTTAACGTAATGCTTGTTCTCCGAGATTACATTATACATAGGATCTCCGTAAATTACATATAAGTTATACAACACGTACGATGTAAAAGTAATGTATGTTTGTGAACTTTTTTATAATTACAAATACATTTATGTATATTGAATGTCTTACAAAGGCTTTGTTTCTTTGTCATTACTTTCATGTTATTGTAACGATTAATTATAGTAAGTTTACTATAGAGGTTTATTGGTGTTATGTTTTATTACTAGTAGGTATTGTTGTGCACATGTGTGTGTGTGTGGGTGTGTTTCTCTTTTTTATAATGTTAAACTTCTTCATGGAAGAGTCCATTGCTTATATTTATATATTTATCTATCACGCCTTATCCCCCAAGGGCTGGCACAGATACTTAGGTATCTAATAGTTTCTTTAAATGCTTTTGACCATAGTATTGAAATGTGATACATAAGCAGTTTGCGAACTGAAGTTTGATTTCGACAGGCAGAAACTAAAGAGGCCTTCACTAAATTGACATTGATGAGTTCATAGTCGTTTCATAGCTTAGGAATTTCCACTCGGTATTATTTATATAATCGATTAAAAGTAGATATTAATTTGAAATACTACTACTTTTCACCATGTGTATTCATGTCCCATTGTAGAGTCTATTGTTCACCTTTTTTAACTGATTTATATTTTACGAAGAGCCTCTGAGGAGTTGATGTGTATAATGTGGGACTTGCATGACTGCTAGTAATAGCATGTTGGTACCTATCTATAATCTATATCCAACCTTTTCTTTTGAAAGTGAATTTATTTATCATCGTATAAAAGTATGTAACTTATCAAGATAGTTCAGCTATTATAATTTATAGTAATAAAATAATGTCATTAACGGTAATGTTACTGGTTGGTACCTATCTATAATCTATATCCAACCTTTTCTTTTGAAAGTGAATTTATTTATCATCGTATAAAAGTATGTAACTTATCAAGATAGTTCAGCTATTATAATTTATAGTAATAAAATAATGTCATTAACGGTAATGTGACTGGTTGGTACCTATCTATAATCTATATCCAACCTTTTCTTTTGAAAGTGAATTTATTTATCATCGTATAAAAGTATGTAACTTATCAAGATAGTTCAGCTATTATAATTTATAGTAATAAAATAATGTCATTAACGGTAATGTGACTGGTTGGTACCTATCTATAATCTATATCCAACCTTTTCTTTTGAAAGTGATATTATTTATCATCGTATAAAAGTATGTAACTTATCAAGATAGTTCAGCTATTATAATTTATAGTAATAAAATAATGTCATTAACGGTAATGTGACTGGTTGGTACCTATCTATAATCTATATCCAACCTTTTCTTTTGAAAGTGAATTTATTCTTCATCGTATAAAAGTATGGAACTTATCAAGATAGTTCAGCTATTATAATTTATAGTAATAAAAGAATGTCATAAACGGTAATGTGACTGGTTATACTTAGTGGCTACTTTCTATTGTATAAATATCAAAGAAGGCATTTTAGAACGTAATAATATGGCAAACAATGAGTTATACCATGGATCTAAAAAAGTACGGAAGTAACCTCGACTTATCAGGGGTGATGCATGAAAATGGCGGTCAATTTAAGCGTGTACAATTTAAAAAAGAAGTTGAAATGTCTCTGGCACTTTCACGCCGTGCATAATAGCGATAAAATTACTCGTCTTTGTTATCTGTGCTCACTCAGCAAGAAATGTTGCTCACTCTCTCTCTCTCGCGCCTAATAGATACGAAAGTAATAATAATACCGAGCGCCAAGTTACGTCAAACTGTATATGAAAATCGCACATGCGACTTGTCAGTTGTTCATTTGTCTGTAGTATGAAAAAAGGTGTCACGCTCGGTTGTGTAAAGGATATAGAGTAAGTCGTCTCTAGTAGGGAGCGCGCGATTGAAATTAATTTCTTGCCGTGTGTCTGTGCTAGTGAAATTGTGATAGCCCATTTACACTCTCGCGTGAGCCACGAAACGAGCTGCGAGACGAGTCGCGAGCTTAAATGTAATGTACCATAATACTGCGTTTACACTCGTGGCTCGTCTCGCAGCTCGTCTCGTGGCTCATGTGAGAGTGTAAATGGGGTATGACAGTTATAGATTAAAATAATTATACACTCCCGGACTCTTGAATCGAGCCACCTTACATTCCCGGGCCTAAAAGCCCAATACACAAAAAATATACAATATAACAAAAAAGATTTATGCATTTTTAATGCTGGCATATTTCATCGTCTTTCCCGTATGTATTATTCCAAATTTGAATTTTAGAATTTAAAATAAAGAACAAAAGCCGAGCTTGGTCACTGATTTGAAAAAAATAATGACTGTTGAAAGTTGCTTTTGAAGCAATTTAATGTCGATTTGGCTTGAATTTTCGCAATTGTTGTTGACCAAAGTTTAGTTTAGTTATTTTTCTATAATTTGAACCGTTTTTGGCTATAAAATTATGGATACTTCACCTGAAGTAGCCGCGCAAGCTGTAGCACTTCTTCAATCTGGGCTAAGTCAGCGAGATGTGAGTTCACAACTTCACATAAGTCGTTCCGCTGTTCAAAGAGTGTACCACCGATACCTGGAGACTGGCGGCTTCGTTCGGCAAACAGGAGGACCTCGTTATCGAGTAACAACAGCGAGACAAGATCAATACATTGTCACTACTAGCTTACGAAATCGACGCCTTAACTCTGTTCAGATACAAGAACAGCTCAGGGACTTTCACTTTCAGGGATTTTTTGCTTGAAAAAAGCAAATATGGACTTGTTTCAACGTAACTCGACTTTTTTAATAAACTGTAGTTCAAATTTAGAACAGTGGCACTCTAAATAAATGATGAGTATATCAGCTCCAAAACTGCATCAAAACATTTTCCTTCTACATACATCTTTTATAAGTTACAGTACTCCAAACCAAAAAAATCAAGGTGGCTCGATTTAGGTGTCCGGGAGTGTATAATGTGACGCTGTGTCCGTACATTTTGAAGCTCCGTGGAGTATAAAGGCGGGTATATACAATCTACGTAGATTTATATTGTGGCAAAATATATTATAACTTATAAACACAATTATGTGTTACGTAGCTAATAGTATATATTATATTTAACCAATTGTGATTTAAGAACACCAAAATTCTAATTAGCGGTAACCAGACCATCTAGGTACATTAAGTTTACCTACTTTTGCCTTACGTACTTGTTGTAGTGTTTCTATAAAAACTAGTGTTAGATTGAAGCGATCTAAATCATAAACTACCTACTTAGGTATCTAATAGTTCCTTTAATTGCTTTTGACCATAATATTGAAATATGATACATAAGCAGTTTGCGAACTGAAGTGTGATTCTGACAGGCATAAACTAAAGAGGCCTTCACAAAACTGGCAATTATGAGTCATAGTCGTTTCATAGCTTAAGGTTTTCCACTTGGTATTATTTATATAATCGATTAAAAGTAGATA
Source organism: Thumatha senex (assembly GCA_948477245.1). NCBI lineage: Eukaryota > Metazoa > Arthropoda > Insecta > Lepidoptera > Erebidae > Thumatha > Thumatha senex. Next base: position 18,051,314 of record OX419725.1, on the reverse strand, counting down.
TTAATTTGATCAATATTAACATACATATTTTAAATCATTAATTATCGCCCAACTTATAAATAATAAACTAAGTAAATTAGAAATGTTTACACTTGACGAAATAAAAACTTCGTTGGTATTGCGCCTTAAATTAGAATTAAAGACTTTGTTGTTAATTTTAATTTAGGGCTAAACATCATTTAGATTTCCAAAATTGATGAAATTTTTTGTTTTAAATAATGAAAACTAAGTAAATTTTGTTCCGTTCTACTATTGATACCGAGAGCACAATCTTTCGCCTCAAAAGTTTAGAAAATCCTCAAAGTAATAAAAAATAATACATGTTAGGTAGGCAGATACATTAAAAGGATATCCGAATAAGTATATTTATGAAGAAGGGTGAATGAAGAGTGAGGACCTAACATGAGTTACCATACATTACCATTAAAAAACCGCGTGGGCTAGGACAGAATGCATTGACTGATTATTTCATATTGGATTAATATATTTTACCCCACCCTTCCCGCATGGTCGTTAGGGATATATGGGGGATTAGTTTAATATGAAAAAATTATGTCCTAGTTTAGTAATCTGTGAGTCCTGTAAACTAGGATTAACAGCAACGATCAAGACCAGAAAAGTAGGTAGGTAGGTAAGGGTAGTCAGAGAGGACAGATCGCCAGGCATCGCGATCCATGCGTACTTCTTTCGCTTCTTCGAGATTCATCCATCGCTTCATACACGCACGTCTGGGTATCCGAGTACTTTTGACCTTTCCGTTTTTGAGCAATCTGCTCACGTGGTCTTCATATGTAAGTCTCGGCCTACCCTGACTCCTTCTACCCTCTACTTTTGAACAATATATATTCTTCGTCAATCGTTCCTCACTCATTCGTTGGGCGTGTCCAAACCAACGGAGCACGCCCTTTTCCAGCTTAACGCTGACACCTGCCATATTGCGTATCACTTCGTTACGTATTCGGTCGGCCAAGGTAACGCCGCACAATTTTCGAAGTGATCGCATCTCCACAGCATTCAATTTACTTTCATGCATCTGCTGACATACCCAGGTTTCACTAGCATAAAGCAAAGTTGGCACTAGCATTGCGTTATGAATCGCCATTCGTGCTTCTTTTACGATGCTTTGTCGCTTTACTAACTGGGACAAAGCACCGTTAACTTTGTTTCCGGCAGCTACTCGCCGTTCTACATCCGAATCACATCTTCCATCCGCACTAAACATACTTTCTAAATACACAATTTCATTCACTTGCTCTAGACGTTCCTGGTTTACCCTAATCTCGCATCTAGTTCTTACGTCACCTCTTTCAAATACTAGAACCTTAGTTTTACTTGCATTCAAGCGAAGACCCTTACTTTCACACTCCTCTTTCATATTAGTGACTAATGCCTGAAGGTCGGCTTCTGATGAGGCCATGAGCACCGCATCATCAGCGTATAGTGGACAGTTTGCTGTAAAGTCACCCAAATTCACACCTTTAAACCGTTCAATTTAAACCATAGCTTGAGGGGTTTTCAGGAATATTATTAATTAAAATTGCTAGCTAAGTAATCAAAAGCACACTTTAAATATGACTACTCAATACGATAAATTTCCGTTCAATTTAAACCATTCAATTTTTCAATTCCAACCTGTAGTTCCTAAGATTAGCGCATTCAACTAAACATAACTAAACTCTTCAGATTTATAATATTAATATATATAGATCCTAGCTGACCCGTAACGTAGTTCGAACTCCGTAGTACCCATTCATTCCCATAGTGAATTGATTTTAGAATAGTGTATATGAAAATTATTTAAAAAAATCATTTATAATTACTGCTCTGCTCGTATGGGTAGTTGGATGATGGTATATAGCCCGTTACCTTCCTCGATAAATGAGGTATCTAACTCAAAAAGATTTTTCGATGATTCGAATCAGTAATTCCTGTGATTAGCGCTTTCAAGCAACCATTTAACAAACTCTTCAACTTTATATCGTAGTATAGCTACGATAGATTGCCTATAGTATAGCTATGTTATGTTTCAGAGCGGTTAGAAAGTTCGTATAGTGTTGTACTTCATTTATTTAAGGGACCTTGAAAGCTTGCAGTAAAGGCACGCGCTGCGTCATAACCTTACTGCACACATCTCTGATTTTTTCACACGTAGGTATATAAACCTTTTATATAGGTACATATTATAAGAAGACATAATTTGTTTTCACATTGTCGTCCAACCGCAATGCTCGAGAAATTATTTTTTGTACTAACTAGTGAGTGATAGGTTTGTAGGAGGTATTACGTAACTTATATCTAATTACTATAGTTTTAAATAATTATTTCGCCGTGTGTCAAATCAAAAATGACACATTCTACTTAAGTATGTAAAATAATTACTAGGCTACTATGTACTTACTTATGATATATATTCTAAATTAATATAGGCTCCTATTGAATCCTTTTTGAAATAAATTGATAGAATTGTTAGTCTTTTCTCGATGTTCTTGTTCGTTATCTACTATTAAACTTTTTGTTTCTATCGGCTTTTTATTATTTTTTATCTCCCTGTCAAGGTCAAAAATTACAACAGGATTCACATGAAAACAAACCCCGAATCAAGAACAACCACTACTGGTTGAAACCGTTGAAATAAACAGAAATGTGGTATAATGCTGTCATCTTTAGAGGAGTTGTGTGTTCCGCCGACAACTTGATGCAACGATGAATATGACGTGGTCCATCAATTTTATTTTATATTTGTTGAAATCTCACAGACAAGCATACGGCCCACCTGATAGAAAGTGTTCACCGTAGCCTATTGATGTTTGCAACACCAGAGGTTCAGCACTCGCGCTGTAAATGGGGACTAAGATTTTGCATAAGCTGAACTGTCAAACAGTCATCCAACTGTCACGCATCATAATTGTCAATCCTATATTTTTCATACCACTCTGTTACTCGTAGCAGTTGCTACTTAAAGATTAAATCATAGTCAGCCTAAAAATAAAATCAAGGTTTTTTTTAATTGCAGTATTATAAAATACTTTTTATAATTATTATAGTATTACACCTTCGAAAGTAAATTCTAAATGTTTGACTTATCACCGTTGTATTTTTTTAAGAATAAACACCTATTCACTTCTGGACACCTCATTTCGCTCAACTCCCCAGACCAGCTTTCGAACAAAAGTATGTGCATCAAAATAAAAAAAATTGGTCACCTCTCGTTTTCTGTTGAAGTATTAGGAGGTCACTATGATGCCTAAGACGGACAGACAGATTTTTGTCACCTCTCGTTTTCCGTTGAAGTATTAGGAGGTCACTATGTTGCCGTAGAAGGACAGACAGATTTTTGACACCTCTCGTTTCCGTTGAAGTAGGAGTTCACTATGTTGCCATAGACGGACAGACAGACTTTTGAAACCTCTCGTTTGAAGTAGGTATTAGTAGTTTAGGCGGCAGTTTCTTCCAACGATGATAACATAAAAAGCCAAAACATAGCTGCTCCTAGAAGCCAATAAAAACAGACCATAGGTTCCAATCCAGGCTTTGAAAGCAACTGGGAATACGCCGAGAAAAAGAAAAGACCGGTGTACAACAATCCCAAATTATTATTTTAAAATCTTGTGAAATAAAATTAATAAATATTGTAGGACATTTTCCGCCCAAACTACGCTTTTAGCTTGTGCCCCTTGCCGGCTTGCAGTGATTTAATCTCAGGCCTACCCTGCGAGCCGGTTTAAGGGCCGGTAGGCCAAGTCGCGTAGGCACCACAACGCTTCCTCAGCCCCCGCCAAGATAGATCGACGATGTATTTTCTGCGGCACGCAGTAAAAATAATTGGCAGTAGCAATTGAAATGGAACATCTCTGTTATTGTGTTGGATTTTATTTTAGGTTTATGATATACTAGTTGACGATATATGATATATGAGTTGAGTTGAGTATAATCAAAGTAAGCCATTATGTCTATGAATATTTAGTAGCTATAGTTGTGTATAAAAATTACATTAAAATTATCTGTAGTTTAGATTTGGCATTGAAAAAACATTTCGAAAGGGGGCAATTTTGGGATGTTTTCTATCAAGTGAAGAATATTAGATTTTGTAACAGAAAGCCATTTTGACTAGCTTAAATCCTTAACTAACATATATCTCTTTTTCAGAATCAAAAACCCTTTCTTCTACGATTCGCATTGTTTTAAAAAACTCAAAAGCGTGGCCTCGGCAGGAATACCAAGCCTTAAGGTGAGGCGCAACACCGCGGGGTTTAGTGGGTAGGACGGACCCTCTCTCGCGGGTCGGGACCCCCACACCGTTCCTGCTGCCACCGCATCAGAACGATGGTGCGTAAAATAAAAAAAACTTTTAAACATACATACATATTTTTAAATATATACATATTATACATAGGAAACACCCAAACTGTAATGTAACATTTTTTACTTACTTTTTTTTATTAAATGTTTTATTATACGTTCTCTCCAAATTATCTGCATGACCATTATCTGTAGCATTCATAGGCCTTGATAATTCAAGAGTTTTTATGCTCTCTTAATGTTTGTTTACCTATTGTAATTTTTAATGTCAGTTAATGACAAGCCTAGATTCTATTTTTAATTTATTGTTAGAGCTGCCAGTAGGTTAGGTTGTATAGATATTAGACCTTGTTATAAATTTATATTATTTGTATTCTAATCTTGTTTAAATTTTGAAATGCTCTGGAAAAGAAGGAAGCCGGGGCCGTCAGATCAGTCTACTTTTGGTGCTCACATTGAGAGGAGGTGCTGGGAATAAGTGCTGAGTGTGAGGGTTGTGCTCCGAGGTCGGTGACGTGGAGGCCTTGAGGGGATTTGAGGCCCCCTTCTCAGCGACGTGGAGGCCTACTAGAGGCCCCCCTTCCTAACGACGTGGAGGCCTACTAGAGGCCCCCCTTCCTAGCAACGTGGAGGCCTACTCGAGGCCCCATCTTAGCGGCTGTTCTTGAAGAATCAAGACTTTAATTTACTCCCGGCTTTCCTTGGTTTTATTTTCTTAACATTTTTATATTATATTAAATCAATTTTACCTTTTCTCCTTTTTCTTTTACTTTTCCTCTTAAGCCAGGACTCCTCCAGTCCTGGTGACAGTACCCTCCTAAACTTTACTTTTTCCCCTCCCGGAAAGTAGTAACGTTACAAAACTCCGAATCAAACATTTGTGGATCACACAAATATTTATTCCAGGTTGGAATCGAACCCTGGACCTCAGCGTCTCAGTCGCGTATACTACCACTTTCACCACTGAAACTGCAAAATGTTTAAATGTTTGAATTTAATGTATGATTCAATTTAATGTATCACTACTATTCTTAACTAGATGAACCCACCGTCGCTTCGCCCGTGAAATATTTCGACCTCCCGTCGCACCTATTTAATCCCGACGCTTATAAATTCTACAATGATGCATAAAAATTTGAACATTTTTACATTTTGGCGACATTTATGACTACTGCTCTGCTCCCCAGTGTCGTAGCGTAATGATATATAGCCTATAGCCTTCCTCGATAAATGGGCTATCTAACTTAAAAATATTTTTTCTAATCCGACCAGTAGTTCCTGAGATTAGCGCGTTCAACCAAACAAACAAACAAACTCTTCAGCTTTATAACATTAGTATAGAGAGATATATATATATAGATTAAAACTAAATTCTATGGCATTTTACTAAAGAGATGTTTTCTTAACAATTAACGGAATAATTAATGAATTCGAGTGTTGTTGCGCCAAAAGCATTTCATCTTAGCCGCTCTGCTGTTAATAGAGTGTATTAGTGTTATCGGGCGACCGATAGTTATGTTTACTTGTCCAGGATCTGATTGATACTGATATAAAAACCAAACTCGTTATCTAGACCTGCTTTGATGATTATATGTTTCGTTGTCTGAGCCTCATGTAGCCTACGCACATTTTATTGGACAAGAGTTAATTTTTATGTAAGAGTTTTAGGCATGTTTTGTCACAATTTGTTCAGTAATTTACATTTAAACGCATTATATTCGAGATTTTTAAATTGTATGTGACAAACACACAGTTATGAATGCATTGACTTTGAAAGTTGTCAAATGTAATTATCGATCTCAATAGTTTACTACATTAATAACAACTTATTACTTATCTCACGCATGCCTAAGATAAAGGATCTTGACAGACAGATGGAAAGACAGACCAAAACTGATTCTAACTTAGTGGGAATCAAAAAATATTCATCTTCAAAATCTTTAATACCGCTACTCAACGATAGATGGCCCTGGAAGTATTAAAATTTAAGTAATACTACTTATCAACTCTAGCATAAGCTCAATATTAGTACAGCCTAAATATCATCAAGGTTTCTCTCTTTATACTATACTATTAGTGAGTATGAATTCGCTGAAGGAGGTATAAAGTTGTGGCTACACACGAACTGCTACTTTTTTATCTGACCTATCTTTAAATCACACATTATGCTCGTAGACTTTATGACAATAACAAGTACAACGTACAATGTTTTGGGGGCAAGGGGCCCCATCCACATAAATGGGGGTCAAGTTGACCTCACCTGCAAATGGTGCACCAGCTGATCAACGGACCAAGCAACGGCGCAGCACTATGGACCGGAACCACCCAAGTAACCCTTTGGTCATGTTTGGAGATCAGCGGTTTTTATGAAAAAGTATATTTCTAGGCGTTTAAACCGAGGGCAGACGCCAACATTTTAACGCGTTAAGACATAAAAACAGAATAAGTGCGAGGCGTACGCGCTCACCAAGGGTTTATTTAAAAATTGTAGGTACATATTATAACCAATTATTTTATGATTTCATTTCAAATGTTTTATTTTTCTAAATACTAAATACTACTAAATTAGATTTTTCTATAAACTAGTAAAGACGGTATTGCTTGCCAAATTTCATATTTCTGGGTCTATAAATTTTAATTCCCTTGAGAGTGTCGGGAAATACGTTTTTCGCCGCACAAACGGCCATCGTTCAGTGTAACTTGAGGTTAAGTTTTTTTACAGCTTTAAGGAATTTGCGATTTAAGTCTATGGTTTCAATTTCAACTCGATATTTCAATTACAATCTCCACACGTTCCTGAGATGAAGAGTTTTGACAAAAACACGGATGTGAAGTGCTCCACTTTTCCTTTTGAGTTCTGGAATCTTGACATGCTTGTGATTTAATAAATAAATAAATATCCATCACGCCTTATCCCCGAAGGGGTGGCAGAGGCATATTATATGCCCACTTTTCACCGTGTGGATTCCTGTCCCACGTAATAGGTGGTGAGCCCATTGCCGTGTTGAAATAGACAGATGCAGGCTGTGGCTACCTGCTGTTGAAATTTTTTAAGCCGCCTATAAGGCCTTCAACCAGGCTTAACGACTGCCATTTTACTGGCAACCGGGACCAACGGCTTAACGTGCCTTCCGAAGCACGGAAACGCTCGCAAATGTAAATGCCACAAAGTGGTCACCCATCCGACGACCAGCCATAGTGAAAGTTGCGTACCTCAGTGATCGTTTACCGAACACTGAGACTTCGGGGCCACGAGCGCTTCAACGCATTTTAATCGCAATTTAATCTCTGTTTTTTTAATACCACAAGGGCCTTTTAACCACTTTCCAGTTTTCCAACGTGAATATTAAGATAACAATTTTAACGTTAAATACTAACCTAGGGTTACAGCCCATCCCTCCTTAATTATTTATGCCAAAATTATGTCGTTTTTGTGTAGTGTTGTTTAAAAACTTATTAATAATTAAATGTTCATATATTCCTCTAATTTATAGTTTTATAGACTGCTAAGAAATAAAAACTGATGTTTAGATCAAAATTGTAAGATTGACATTGTTATCAGTAACAACAGATTCCGGGTTCACGTTATAATTTTTTTTTTAATTATTTCATATTTTCACAGATACAGCTCCAGACTTGTTTACGAATGTATTAGGCATCACTCATATGTCTAGAAAATAAGTAATACTTATCAAAATTTGAGTCTCAAAACGAAAGATTGAATTTTTGCATGTTGTTTTACAATTCCGTTGATTTCATTGTCATTTTTGGTTGATACAGAATTTTGTTTTTCAATTGACAGTTTGATCTCATACAATATTCAGTAGATCATATTTTTTTACTAAAATTATATAATTGTTCTAGAAACAATTTAAATAATTTTTTAATAGATCAAGGTAAGATCTAAGATAGTCTAAGATCCCATTGTACCGACTTTCAACCACGTGGAAAAGTTCTTGAATATCAATATGCTTAAAAATTTTAGTCCGCAAATGAATAAATCAATCAAATCAGTAGTTTCGATAGACTAGACATAGGTTTCATTTTAGGTCACAGTATAATTTTGGATTGATTTGGATTTGGGGTTTGGCCTTAGGTACTGTTCTACGCTGACTAGTTGGACCAAGTATTTTTCTAAACTGATTTTTCTATCTATATAGCGTGAAGATAGATAGATGTATATTTGATGTTAATATTAAATATACATCTATTTTTCTTCTCGCTGTATCCCCGACGGGGTACACATTGTCAGCCTTCGCGGTCAGTGACTACTTTCGCTTACTGCTGATTCATTCATTCCTTCTGCTCACGTGGTCTTCCTATGTAAGTCTCGGTCTACCCTGTCACCTTCTACCATCTACTTTCGCAGAATAAATATTCTTCGTCAATCGTTCCTCACTCATTCGTTGAACTTAACCAAACCAACGGAGTTCGCCATTTTTCCAACTTAATGCTGAGACTTCGTTACGTAAACATGGGACAAGGTTTATAAAGGTTTAGGGTAGGTTTAAACGGTTAGAAACAAACATAATAAATAAAGCAGAAACTAAATATGACCATTAAATTTTTCAATACACAATGTTCCTGCCTGTTAAATTTAGATGTTCTTTGAGTCTCTTTTGTTATTTCTTTAGAAATTTAAAAATAGAGTCTCTTGGTTATAAATATTTAGAGGTGCGTTGAGAAATTTGTATTATGAGTTTCGATCTCCTTGGTTTGTTTTTTTGGAATACAAAGAGTTCTGTTTCAGAAACAAAATGTAAGTTGGTAGATGAAAAAAGATGTATGATCGATTTGGTTGAAATGTTTGTGTGTATATTTCAAGGGGTTACTGAATTGTATGAAAATACAATTTGACTCGGTAAGTGTAACTGCTATCGATATATCACCTAATTTGCTGTACAATAGAAATTTACCTAATTTTTTATTTAGATTGGATACAAGTTCTTTTTATACGACTGAGGTGGCACATGATTAAAAGTGGTTACTATAGACTGCAAACGTTTGTAACACCAGAGGTGCTGCACTCACGCTACTGAAATGGCAAAAACCTTTTAATACCTCTTTTGAACAATCTCAACTTTAGACTTTCGTATTTTAGAGCTTCGGACGTAAAGTGTTAGGATGATCACCCTGTCTATGCCAAGTGGTGCGATGATACAAAGTGGTTATAGGTATCACGTCAAACAATTCCTCAGAGCAAAATAATATAGAGGCGATACAACATGCATAAGATGGCGCAGTCTCCCCTGTCGCGAAATTCAATCAGGTATTGCAAGTAACCGGGAAGGTTAACTAAATAAAGAAGAAGAGATGGAGAGTGGTGTGGCTTGAAACTTCAGCCAAGAGAAGTTAGGGAACGCAAAATTTAAAAAAGGAAATTATTGTACTTTTCCAGGAATTAGTCAATATAAAGAGTTTTACTTTGCAACAAAAGTTATAGAGTTAAACAAAGCTTATTAATTTTAAAGCGATACGAAGTCCGCCCGGGTCGGCTAGTACCCAATAAATATCAAATTTCGAAATAAACATCATGTGTGGATCGCACAAATATTTATTTCGACCCAGTATTTGAACCCGAGACCCTAAGCGGCAGTCGCATATCTTTAAACGTGCCCCACCGAGCCATCCATATGAAGTCCGTCTCTATATATTTTTACGAGGTTAACGCCCCATGGACATCACCGCATCGCATCGTCGCTAACGATAAGTGTGCGCCAGACCGATTGCAAAGTGGTGGCAAATGCATATTATATGCCTACTTTTCACCGTGTACATTCCTATTCCACGTAACAGGTGATGAGCGCATTGCCGTGTTAAAATAGATATATACAATTATTGCAAAATATATCTATCTGTACACTAAATATATTTGAAAAAAGAAACTCGGGTAATGTAAATTAACGATTCTGAATCGAAAAATATCTAAAACAATTTTTATCGCTATACCATTTAAGGTTCTGTAGGCTCTCTTACTAAAAATTTTACTTTATTCTACACTACTGGTAAACAACTGTTTTGAATTTCATAGCTATTTTTTATTCTTCTTATGACATGAATAATGTTTTTGTAAATTTAAGATATTCTATGACGACCCAAAATCGTTGGCAAAGTATGATAATATTCGAATGAAGAGGAAATTAAATATGTAGGTATCCAGGCAAAATGTGACCAAAGTTATGTATTACGACAGTCAACGTGCCTGCAACTTGTCTGCGATGCCTGACAGCTGGTCTCTGGGTCCATGGGGAATTATTCAATAGGTCAATAAGCGTGCTTTCGCATGACATAGCAGGTTATTTCATTCCCATTTAAGGAAACATATATATTATCACGCCTTTATCCCCGAAGGGGTAGGCAGAGGCATACTGTACGCCCACATTTCACCGTATGCATTTTTGTCCCATGGGGTGAGCCCATTACCGTGTTGAAATATAGACGGACGCAGGTTGTGACTACCTGCTGTTTCTAATTCAAAAATTCTTTAAGCCGCCTTTAGGCTTTCAACCTGACTTAACGACTGCCATTTTACTGGCAACCGGGAAAAAAGGCTCAACGTGCCTTCCGAAGCAAGATAACGCTCGCAAATGTAAATTCAACAAAGTGGTCACCTATAGCGAATATTGCTTAACGCAGTGATCGTTTACAGAACACTGAGTCAGCAGGGCCACGAGCGCTTAATAATAAGGATAGGCTAGTGATAATAATTTTCTAGATTTGACACTACATAATAACAGATATTTTAATATCACAAATAAAACCCGCCGCCTCATCAAAATTCAACATCCAGTCTGTGCACAGAATGGATTAAGTTCCAACAGAGTAAGTCATCATCATCCAAGTGTCTGTCCCAGTTGCGTATCGCGACGCCCGAGGTCTGCCTTCCTACTATTTTTCTCCGTTACGCACGGTCGTCGGCATCCCCTGTAGTGAGACTATTGGCACGCATGCCTTACAACGTCAAGCCAGCAATTCTTGTGTCTTCCGCTCTTACCGGGAACCGGGACATGGCCAGACATTTGATTCCCATGTAGCCCGGCGGTCGTCGCAAGACATGACCATACCAACGAAGGCGACACTCTTGCAACTTGTCTGCGATGTTACGAAAGTGAATGCCGCCGCGGATGCGCGAGTTCCTCACCCGGTCCATCCGCGTGACTCCACACATCCACCGCAGCATCTTCATTTCCGTGACACGCAGCTCCTGTTTGTGTCGCTCCAAAATTGGCCACGTTTCACTGCCATGTAAAGGACAGGTCAAATGATCGTTTTGTAGACCCTTCTCTTCAATCGGATCGTCATTATTGGGTCACAAATGACACCGGTCATCTCTCGCCATTTCGCCCCCATGGCAGCAATTTCTGACTTGACACTGCAATCGATGTCACTGGACGTGTGAAATTCAGTTCCCAGGTAATTAAAAATTCAGGTACCTGGGATCGGTATTTAGGAACAGCTGAATATATGAGTGATTCAGAAGGACCTTGATCACTCGTGGACTTTCATATTTTGTGTATAAAGGAAAATAATAAAATCACTACTATTACTAGGTACTTAGTAATAGTAGTTTATTGCTAATAATTATAAAGTAGTAGGTACACGATCCTCGCCGTGGCATTGTGCCCAAAAGTTATGGCTGCATAGACTTATTTTTTCAAAGATCGATGGCAATTTGTTGATCTGAGTAGATACACGATAATAATTACAAATTATTACTTACCTCCAAAGAATTCTTCCAAGGATTTACCAGTGACCGCTTGTTTGTCTTGCTTGAGTCTGTGTCAGTCACTCAAGTATAACAACAGTAGGATTAAAAAAAAAATAGAATAGTTTCAAAATTATTCAACCTGAGAGAAAGGATATTCTCTTGGGACTGCACCGAGATCGAGCTCGGTGAAAATGTTTTGATCTTGGTCATTGCTGTAGATCCTGGTTCGTCACAGTAATGGGAATGTCGGTGGAATTAGTCCCATTTAATGGACTTGACAGACAGATGGATAGACAAACCGAAAAAGTATAAAAGTCTGAAAACTTCATATTGGTAATGGTTGGTTCCGCTACTCCACGATAGATGACTCTAGGGACTTTTACAGTTTATGTACTTCGTATAAGATTTTTACTTCTGCAAATAACTCTTATAGCTAATTAGTGAGTAAGAAGTCACAGCAAAATCGATTCCTTTTTTGCGAACGTTGGAAATACTCAACTACACTTTTGGAGCTTAGAGCATTAAAGGTATTAATTACATGACGATACTTTAAATAGCTTTCTACAGCATCCCTAGGGAAAGTAACATGAGGAAACATATCTAAGGTCTAGTAAAATGCAAAAAAGAATGTGAAATTCAGGCTATTTGTTTTTTTGGTGACGCTTAAACATGCAAACTGAAAAAAATGCTGGATTTTTCAGAGGGAATTTTAAAAATAGTCAACGTGTATATTGAAAATATTCTGCGCAGCATTTACGAGTACCTCATATAAAATCGGTGAAGAAGTACTTGTCAATCCTGCTTACTACTTAAAACTACACTTTCTTCCTACTTATCTTGATAAAAGGTGTAAAACATTAAAGAAGTAAAATAGTTGTAAATATTCTCAATTTTCTACCTTCGTAGTTTACTCTCAGCAGCCAAAATATAGAGGGAGTGATTGACAAAATATAGTAACTAAGCGGCAAGCGACTCGCAGCCGTCACTGTCCCTTGTACCTTGTGAATAGTCAACCCGAAGGTCCACTCGTCCACTTCAAACCATCAAAGAACTCTAGAGCATGTAAATTGCTGCCCAGCATATTGATGGTTAAACGGCTATGAACTTGTGACCATAATAAAGATCATTTTTATCGAAACATTCCCATAGTCAAGCCTGGATCCTCGGATCTGCCGGATTTCGCCCCTCAACAGGACTATGGTACCATCAATCAAGTGTTTGTTTCTGCGGATGTCAGATAGGTACAGACAGATCAGACAGTTCTGTCCAAGGCTTCAACTGTTCGTCTAGTAGCCATCGTTCACTTATCCCATACATTCAGAAAGCAATCCTTGAGCACATGTACCGACACGTGTGTTGTGTGATAACACGACAATGACCTTACCACCTGTTTCGTGGATCACAATGATTTGTGAAATGGTTACCCCTTTGGACATAAATATGTACGAGTATAGTATGTCTATAGTAGTTTTTACTTTTTGTTCAGATATACATACCGACATACTTTAATTGTTCTCTGCTGAGTCCCTATGTAATATTTACAATTATTTTTAGCGTGATAAATGTTGGTATATAGCCTATCTGTAGACCCGCCTTCGTGTAAATTTGTGTTTAAATTTTAATTATTTTTATTCATTATTGCAGTACGGCCATACAACCAGACAATTATTTTTTTGGATTTAAAGTATATGATACTAGTTGACGCCCAAGGCTTCGCCTGTGTAGAGAAGTATTCTCGTTCCCGTTTACCGCAGGAACTTGTTCCCGGGATAAAAAGTAGCCTATGTGTTATTCTGATGTATTAGCTATATTATTGTAAAGTTTCATTAAAATCTATTCAGTAGTTTTTACGTGAGAGAGTAACAAACATCCAAGCTTTCACATTTATAATTTTATTCAGATATACTAGTAGAAGCCCGCGGCTTCACCCGCGTATAGAAGTTTTTCCGTTCCCGTTTTCCACAGAAACTTGTTCCCGGGATAAAAAATACATACATACATATTGTCACGCCTTTATCCCCCAAGGGGTAGGCATATTAAACACCCACATTTCACCGTATGCATTTTTCTCCCACGTAACAGGTCGTGAGCCCATTGCCGTGTAAAAAATAGCCTATGTGTTATTCTGATATAAAGTGTCATTAAAATCTATTCAGCAGTTTTTACGTGAAAGAGCAACAAACATCCACACAAACTTTCGCATTTATAATATTATTAAGATATGGTTAGCGTTTATCAGTCGTCTAGATCCCATAACACAAGCTAATATTAGCTTACTTTGGGTTAGACGGCGCTGTGTAAAAAAAAATATTTCCCACAATATTTATTATTATTTTATTATATGTATAGATTGGAACACCCGAACCCCCCCAAAAAAGCGGGTCACACCTGAACCATTAGGCGAGGCTGCGGTAGTAGCCGTAGTATGCCGGGAATCTTGACACATCCTTCAAAGAAGTTACCCGGGGCGCCCGGCGGTAGACAGATAGGTAAGGACCGTGTGGTTTTTGCCAGTACAAGTCCGTAATGACATCTGTGGAGACACATGTTTTCAAAAAGACTATGTTACGTAGAAAAATAATTTCGATTTGGATTCGTATTTTCGCTTTGTCCTCGAACTCCTTCCAAACCACTCAACACTTTTTGATCAAATTTGACCTATAATACGACATCTAGCCATAGATATTTTATTAAACTTAAAATCGAAAATCGGACATACCATGGAGGAATAATCACCGAAAGGAAAATGGACATCGCCAAAAGAACTCTAAAAACTGCGGTAGGCTTCGCTCCATTTAGACTTACCGGGGACGGCAAGTGCACCTAGTACCTATGCATTTTGATATCAGTTGGGGCTATTAAAATGTAAATACTAACAGCCGAACATTTTATTGAAGTTGTGACGTTAGGGTGGGTTGGTGGTAGACCAACTACCCCTAGTCAACAAGTTAAGTAAAATTAGGTAGGTGAGCGATGAGACAATTTAAATACAACAGTATGTATTTTAGAATTTTAAGTACTTAGTTACATTCAGGGCCGGGTTCAATGCAATGGTTCCGAAGAAATATTAGTTAAGGAACACTCTTGGAAGTCCCTCTGCGTGTCCGAGATGGAAGGAAGACTCAGATGGAAGGAGTGTCAGTATGTTATATTAGCATACCGCTATTCGGGCGCAGAGAACTCCCCTTTTAACTTCCTATTAATTTGCATTCACAGGAACCCTTGTGATGTACCCTTATCAACACGGCATGAATGTGGGTAGGTAACCGGTAACATCAACGAGTATGCTGCGGTATTAAATAGTACGAGTATTTGTAGAATTCAACTGTTTTCAAACACAGCGTGATTTACTGGATGCCCTGTGAATGCTAAAATGCTAATACCCTGTATAAATGTAATTATTAAAATTTTATTAATGGAGCTTACCCGGATCAGTGTAAGTGGAGAGCGTGGCGAAATAAAGAAGTCGATGCGCTTAGAGCCAACCGTTTTATTTGGCCACTACCCACACCCCTACTCTGTCGACTAGTGAAGAGACACAACTGATCCCATAGTGTTGGGAATGAAGTGCCCCTCACCAGTCGACAATAATAGACTAATTAAACAAAAAAAAACATTGTTACAAAGTGCTAGTTGTCTCGTTGACTGTTTCAGTAAACGATGACTGCTATATATATATACTGAGATAGAGCTTTGTAGCATTTCCATTTTACGAACGTTTCCGTGCTCTGGTGGCACTTTAAGACTTCCGTCCAGTTAGCTAAAGTTAGCTAACGTACTGCCTTAAACAACAGTGTAACAACGGCCTCGTCTTAGAGGGATTCGGTTATTCTCAGACGTCTTTTGGGGGTTCTGGGTGAAGTAGAAGGGTTTAAAAATAACCTTGAGCTTGCTGAACTCCAACTAGTCTGCGAGGTATTCTGAGTAACTATTACTCTTGAAATTACATTGTGGTTTGGGCTTTATAGAACGGTTTCAACGAGTAATAGAGCAGTAGTAGTTAATTTTTTATTATAAAAAAATCTAATATTTTTACGGACGCAAGGCTGTGTGTAGCTACTTACGAATCTGTGGTGACTTTTCATTACTTTTTTACTGTATTCAGATCCCTAAGGTCAAACAAATCGCAATATTTCATGACATTGACGTAGCACTCTAGGGCCCATAACATTAGCTAACCAGGAAGTGACATTTGACTTCCTCACGATTTTCCAGTATTGAGTCTATAAAAGTAGTAATGTATCACAAGAATTTGGATAAGCATACAATCCGCAGGGCTACGCTCACCTCTCAGAATTATGGACGTCTTTGGTCAGCTTGTCTAACGGGATATAAAACTCCCAAGGGTGCCGCAAATCTCAACTCTGCTAAGCCTTAATTGGCTAGGCAGATAAGATAGAAAGTTTTACTCCGGGGATCGGAATTATATTCAAGGTCATAGCTACGGGAACGTTACTAATCTCAAATCCGGGATTTTACTGCAAGTCATATTTTACCTTTAAAGATCTTATAGATGGGTAACGACGCACCTACCAAGATCTTGGGAGCCCATGGTTAACGTTTATTGATTAAGATCAGCAGGCTGGGTTTTAAATATTTATTTTGCTATACTGCCGTGTGACCTACCAACACACTAATGACGCCTGTGTCCCGGAGATGAGATCGTATGGGTCCCGTAGTTCGTAACTGGTAGTAAGAGTTAAGACTCATCATCGTGATACAATTTGGTATTAAAGTAACGAAGTGCTCGTGGTCCCGCGGACTCAGTGTTCTGTACACGATCACTGCTTTAAGCAACTTTCGCTATGGATGGTCACCGACAGGTGATCACTTTGTGACATTGTCATTTGCGAGCATTTTCGTGCTTCGGAAGGCACGTTAAGCCGTTGGTCCCGGTTGCCAGTAAAGTCAAGTTGAAGGCCTTATGAAGCCATAATCTGCATCTGTCTATTTTAACACGGCAATGAGCTCACCACCTATTACGTGGAACAGGAAGACACATAATATACCTCTGCCACCCCTTCGGAAATAAGGTGTGATAGATAAATGATAACGTGCATTTACTATCGATAAAATTAGATATGGACCGAAGTTTTTTTAGACAGCTAACTCAAAGTTATACTTACAAATGTTTGCCCTTTTTTTATAAATTAGTCTCCTCCTCATTTTCCTCCTCCCGATTTTGGGCCTACTAAACTATTAGGCCTCTATACGTTGAGGTAAATGTAAAATGGCGGGTTTCCAAAGCGAGCTTACGGCCAAAGCTAGGGCTACCCAGTCACAAAATCAAATTAAATAAGCAAGTCGCTTTAATACTCGGATCCAGGAACCTTTAATAAGGATAAAAGTAGCTTTTATAAGACCTCAGCTCTACGACTATAGCTGTACCTATAAAAATCATATCTATTCATTAATTCACTGCGCCGTAAAGTAAGGCAAATAGATGGATTGGTTTGCGGAAAAAATAAAACAACTAGTGCTTTGTATATATATATATATATATATATATATTTATAATATGTAGATATTTATAATATATATTATTAATGTAGTATATCACATTAATACATTTATTTACTAAATATAATTTTCAGAAATGTAACTACAGATAAAATTGATACACCATTTTTTTCATTTTTTTTTGAAATATTTATTCATTTAATTTTGACTTAGATATACTTAATTATTTAGAGTAGAGGGCTGCATATTTGACTATTGGAAGTCGCCGTAAAAATAAAACATCAACATTTTTTTATACCACTGAGATGGCAGACAAGCGTACGGCACCTGATGAAAAGTGGTCACCGTAGCCTATGGACGTTTGCAACACCAGAGGTGCAGCACTCGCGCTGCTTACGAAATTATAGGACAATTAACAAAATACATATGAAATATCGTCTTTATGAAGGTACCTGAATATGCCCCCTACTCTTTTATTAATAGGTATTTAAAGCCCACGACTAATATATAGGTACTTGTTACAGTTGAAACGGGTATTACAGAAAACGATAAAGTTACAAATTAGATCTTACAAGTAGGTATCTTATCAGCAGAATAAACACCAGCAAAAAAATAAAAAGAAATACCATGCTATCTAACATGAAACAGACAGGAAACAACTTGTTGATATTAGATTTTCATGGTACAGATTAATCGTAGGCTTAACAAAAATACAAGAATTTGTTTCCAGCCAGTGATGAAATATCATAAGGTTATTTTATTAATAAAATGAATTAAATAGGTATGAAACATAACATTCTTAAAACGAACTATAGTATAGAAGCGATATTATAAATATGAATCAAATGTGCTTGATTGCTCTATTGCGTTTGAAATGCTTATTTTATTTTACTGAAGATTACATCTTATTTATCGGCGACACATAAAGCCACACAATTGGTTGTTTTAGCGACTTAATATGTAATACAGGTTTTAAATTTGACAATATAAAAACCAAAAATGACCTATGATGATTATATATTTTGTGACGATGTTTCGTTTCTACACCTATACCTAATCTCACTTTTGACTTAGATTTATAGAATGTGTAAAGAAAGTGGAATTATAATAAACTGTACCTAGATATATACATATATGTAACATTGACTGTTTATTTGACATTTGGTTTTATATCGTGGCACGGTGAGACTTTAGATCTCATTCAATTGACAGAAAGAGAAATAATTAAGTAGTCAGGTACGTAAATACTCAAAAAATAATTGGTTACCCTCAGGTTTCACCTGCTCGATATTAATAATATAGATAATATTTACTACTCATTGAATACATGATTAATATAAACATGATATAACATCGATTGAATCATTATACATTTACTATAATATATATGTCTTTATAATATATTTCCTCTATTCTAATATATTATGCAATTTTTTATTTATATTGACAAATATATATAACTATAGATACTTTTGAAAGATTTCAGCTTCAGATACAAGACCAAGTGGTAGGTTTTACGATTCTATTTGATGTCCAACAACGCAGGGTTGTTGGTACTCAGATTGTTGCTGTAATATATATTGTTTTAATACATGTTGACGCCCGCGGCTCCACACACGTGGTGAAGTCTTCCCGTTCCCGTTACCCACAGTAACTTGTTCCCGGGATTAAAAATAGCCTATGTGTTATTCTGTTGTGTAAGCTATGTTATTGTAAAGTTTCATCAAAATCCATTCAGTAGATTTTGCGTGAAAGAGTAACAAACATCCATTCTTAGAAACTTTCGCTTTTATAATATTAGTAGAATATTACAGTACTAATCCTTTGTTTGATTAGAAGTAAAATTTTAATGTGATTTATAATATATTATATATCAATCAAATCAGCCTATATCAGTCCACTGCTGGACGTAGGCCTCTCCCAATTTACGCCACAATACACGGTCCTGCGCCATATAGATATAGAGATATAATAAACATGCTTTTCTTTTGATGTTATAAAAAGAATAACTGTACCACCTCGAGTACAGTAACAGTAAAAGAACTTTGTTGCCCAATATACAGATAAATCCCAGACCTATTTTTTTGATATTTTGTGAAGAAACTACTAGATTATATTAAGAATCGTAAATGTCTGTAAGCAAGCTAGAAAAAATATATTGTAATATACTCGAGCCCGATAAAATATAGTGCTGTTCAGTCCGTTTAGTAAGTCTTGCAGTCGGTTTAGAAATTCCGTTGAAAAGAAAACCTTAAAGCGAATGAATTTAGAGTAGATTTTTTTATGATGAAGCGCTCGTATTCCCGCGGACTCAGTGTTGTGTAGACGATCACTGCGTTAAGAAATTTTCGCTATGGCTGGTCACGAATGTGTGACCACGTTGTGGCATTTACATTTGCCGT
Organism: Thumatha senex; assembly: GCA_948477245.1. Taxonomy (NCBI): domain Eukaryota; kingdom Metazoa; phylum Arthropoda; class Insecta; order Lepidoptera; family Erebidae; genus Thumatha; species Thumatha senex. The sequence continues at coordinate 18,031,445 of OX419725.1, read as the reverse complement.
TGGTTCCGGTTGCCAGTAACATGGCAGTCGTAAAGTCAAGTTGAAGGCCTTATGGGCGGTTTGAAAATTTCAACTGCAGGTAGTCACAACATGCGTCTCTATATTTCAACACGACAATGCCATAACCACCTATTACGTGGGCTAGGAATACACATAGTGAAAAGTGGGCATATAATATGCCTCTGCCACCCCATCGGGGATAAGGCGTGATAGATAAATAGTAAAATTGATTTTTGTAAGTAAAAATTGAGTATATGGGGATGTTGTATAATTTCTAGATTGTACGTTTATTATAACCTTTCAGTGACAATTCTTTATATAACATCAATGCACAATAAATTTATCTACGACACTGAATGATGCCTACTATAGATTACAGATATAATATCAGACATTTAGAAGATATATTTTTATATGTCGGTTATACTTAGGAATAGTGTATCATTTTCTACGGTGAGGTTTGTGTGTTGTGTCTCGTTGATATTTTTACAATTTATTTTATAATTATCATTATTATTTAATATTTTATCAAACGGCATTTAATAAAGTTTTAGGAAATTGTACAAAGGTAAATTTGTAGAAGATATGTAGGGGTGTAACTTGTATTATTAATAAATTTAAGTCATTATATTACAGAAGGTAAAATAGCCGTTCTTTATATTTGTATAATATAATATATATTTACTACATAGTTTATAGTAGTAGGCACACATTGCAAATATAATCAACAACAAGGGTTAACTAAAGGTAGAGTGAAAGTAGAAAACAAGGATAGAAAGAGATATTTGTTTTTATAGTAATTACCACGGTTTATATTAATACTTTTTGAGTTTGCCGCCTAAACATTAGCCCATGTTTTAAACATGAAAAAGCTGGCGGCGGGCCACAAAAAGTTTGAAAAGAATCCTATATAGATAATTTGGTGCAATGTATGCCTACATATTTGTTGTACCTGTATCATTGTTTGAGTTGTGGTTTTGTCCGTGGTTCCATACATATCCTTATAAGTAAATACGATAACTAGCAATTCCTTTTGGCGCATAATATATATTCTAGATTTAGGCGTCCACTTAATAGATACCTATTCTAGTATTTTATAAAATATTTAATCACTTTTTAGCTCCGAGCGATGCCAATTAAGGCATACTATAATAATATGAAAAACAAAATCATTTTCGAACGATAATATGTTTTTGGAAGGGGGGAATATTCGGGGTGCTATAAAAATATTTGGGTAACATTTAATTCCATCTAAGACTACTCAGGAAAAATTAATCCAACTAATGTGATTTTAGATCAAAATTATATCAAAACTTTGTTAATTCCTACGTGCTTAAGTTTATATTATATATAGATGTATTTGGGATAAATGGTTTTATATAATGTAAAATACTTACTTCTCTTTTTACTATGCTAAAAGTTTAATGAGCATTTGATAGATTGTTTGTTACTGATGCAGATAAATTGTCTACCTAAAATATTATGCCATTAATTGGTTGAAATATCTAGGTATAACGTCCATCGGCTCACTCGACATTGTTTCTCTTAATAGTGATGTCTACTCTATGTAGCTACTACATAGACTTCAACTTTAATAGTGATGTACCTACATAGACTTCAACCTTAATCCATGTTGAAATCATATGTCCCCTGAAGCTAGTAGTACCTACTCTTGTGATTTCAACTATCTTAGGATTTTAAAGAACTAATTGAATCAGGCGTTACATGGCAGAAATCCATTTTTATCTTACGATTGTATAATATATCTATTTCTTCGTAATACAGGTTTCTGGCTGATTTTTACGATAGTATATAAGATGTATAACACTTTAAATATTTGGCAACAGTCAATCAAGCTTACAACATTTCTAGAACAACACTCTAACACTTTACTTTTTTACTTTTAAATTATGGTGGGTATGGTAAGACAAAAAAAAGCATGTGTCAACAGAAAGGGCTGAATTTTTTACTAGTAAATTTGACCCAAAGAACACCAATAAGATCAAGATAAATAAAACTATTTGAAAATTTATATTATCGTATCGAATTCAGTAGACCACGGTCAGATGTTCGGGATGATTAGTTCTTTGGTTGAGGTTTCACAATTTCGCAAGTGCCGGGGGTCGGTGGAGTCGGGTCTTCGGAGTACAACGGATTTTTCACTTCCATTTCGCCAGTCTGTTGATCAATGCCAACCATGTATTTTCAAAATGTCAATAAATACCTATTAAATGTTAAAAACAAAATATCCATTGTATCTGCCAAATAAGTCACTTCGAATATACAAATAATAAAATCGTAACAAAGTAAAAACTGTAATTTGAATATTTTTACAAAAAAACACTTGCTGTGTGTTCACCGAAGGATACCAAAAACAAAAATGTAAATTTTAAAATTTTTGTCTGTTTATTTGTCTGTTTGTCCGCAGTACGTTTGTCCGGGATAAACTCAGAAACTACATTGGATTTAATTCAAATTTTGCCTGAACATTAACAGTAGGTCGGGACAACACATAGGCTATATATTATCTCGCTACATAACCTAGGAGCTAGGCAGAGAACAATTTACTATAAATGCATGTCCGGGATAAACTCAGAAACTACTGATTGGATTTAATTCAAATTTTGCATGAACATTAACAATATGTTGGGCCTACACATAGGCTATATGTTATCACGCTCCATAACCTAGGAGCTTGGCAGAGAACAATTAGCTATAAACACATGTCCTGGATAAACTCGGAAATTACTTAATGGATTTTATTCTAATTTTGCACGAATATTAACAGTAGGCCGGGTCTACACATAGGCTATATATTTTCACGTTACGTAACCTAGGAGCTCGGCAGAGAACAATTAGGTATAAACTCAGTAACAATTAAATGGATTTAATTGAAATTTTGTTTGAGTATTAACAATAGGTCGAATCTCCATATAGGCTATATATAATTACGCTATATAGGTTACCAAAGAGCTCGGCAGAGAACGATCAAATTCCGCATATTTAACCGAGCAAAAAGCAAAAACTACTGCAAAGATTTAATGGAATTTTTCATGAAGAACAACGAGTCGTTTGGGCTACATATTATCACGATACATATCCTAGAGGCTCGGTTGAGAACTATTTGGTACATATTTATCTGAGCGATAATCGCGAAAACTACTTAATGTATTTAGTTAAAATCTTACACGAATGACAACAAGACATTGAATCTATGTAGGGGCTACGTATTATCACACGATAACAGCTAGGCTATTCCGACCCGTAGCCTATGAGTAACAGTCTTAGTTAGCGATAAGTATGTTCTTTATTGAATCTCTCAGAGGTCAATCGTGGTAACACCTCAGATCAAAGACAATTTTTTAAATAGTCAATTCTTTACGCAGCACAAGAAGTATTCTCCAAGACTCAGTTTAGACCCTGCTTCGAATACGTCTTTGCATTACTCCGCAAAGTTCTTAGTACACTTGCTCCGCTATCCATGACTTGGTATTCGAATTATGATTGTTCTGGGGTTCTGGGAAAGGAAGAAAAAAAAAGAGTAAGAGTTCCGGTGCTTTTTTTATTAAGAAAAAAAGCACCGGAACTCCTTTCTAATGCAGAAAAATAAGAAACACGTGCTCAAGGATTGCCCTTATATCGCAAATTTGGTATGAAATGTGCGGTGTCTTGTCTGTATAAGAAAAGCAGTGGAAACATTTAGAGAACTTTACGATAAATCCGTAGGAATGAACAATTGATTGGTGGTCTCACAGATTTGTTCAAAAAGTCTTTGCGTTATTTAAGAGAATGATCAGTCATATATCAGCTACATAACAACTCTGATATCAATGAACAGCGTTTAAACCACTATAAGACATTGATTCGGTGGACTCCACTCAATCCATGGATAAATTTTGAAAGCAATAAGCTAACTTTCTAATCACTTTAATTGCTTTTGCCAACAAAAAGTAAAAACAACTTGGTTCAGCACGGGGATTAGTTTTTTCACCTGTGTTATGCGATGTAGTTATTAGTGTTTCCACACAAATATACTTATATGTCTGGGCTAAGTATAGGGTATTTAAATATACATTGAATATTTTTGAAGAAAGTTTGTTGTATGTATTATATATCTATACCTACATTGAGTATATTAAACCTCAAAACACTAGCTTATTACATTTTCAATTTGTTTGTGAGTTAAATTTGGTCTTCAAAACCGAATAGCCCGATTTTAACTATTTGTATTAACAAACACTACGAGTACTTTGCGGAGGGGCTTGGTAGACAGTAATACAAATTTTGCGGCATATCATAAACACACACGTGCTATGTCCGCTTTCCCCCAACAAACCCACATAATTATATATACATAAAATATAATTACCGTAGCAAGTCCGGGGCACTCGTACACGGTGTAATCTCCTTCCTCGTTTTCCTCCTCAGATTCTGGGTCAGACACGGAGCCATTACGTTGTTCTAAGCCGCTCCTGAATATGAATTTATATGTATAAGATTCTATTTTTATGAAATACGTTAAAATACGTGAAGCAAAAACATACTCTGATACTTAATACAGTTAAAGTTTATGTGGGAGAAAAAGTATATAGAGATTTTTTTTCGTTTGGTCAAATTTCGAGTAATGAGCGACCACTCGTAATAATAATTGTATGATGCATGTATCTATAAATATTTTTAGTATTATTGTTTATTATAATATCTATATACCTTCATGTCAATATAAAATTACTACTATTTATAATAATAGAAGTCAGTTTAAAAGTGGACAACTCTAAACTACTTTACCGCTTTATTCAAATATACTAAAGTAATATTTTATTCACCTTCCCATAGCGATGATCTGTTGTTTCTGATGCTGGTAGTGGTACATGTGAGCCGAATGAGCAAGTTTCCTGTCTCCAGATATTTCTATTGTAGGGCCAGTGACCCCGTACGCAGGATAATCAACATCGGCAGCAGCCTTTGCTTTTTTTGCAAACCTGGTAAATGAGTTTTATATTTCATCGTTTTTTAATATGTTCATAAATGTATTTTCATTGATACAATAATTGATATTTATATATATACTTAAGCCTAACTTAAGTATATATACATATCAAATACGGGTATTTTTAAAAGGTTTGGTTTTTAGCTCAAATAAAACACTTAAAAATAAATTTAATTTCCATGGCTTTATTATAAATTATTCTTATGCAACTTCGGCTTAAATATGATTTCGGGCGTACTGGCACTACGACTTGTTTAAGCCGTAATCGAGGCGGTTCGATTTTCATCCACTTTATCGAGCAACTTCCAAATAGTCTAAGGTCTGAATTTAATTTAGGTACACGAGTAATTTTAAATACCCTTAAGAAAGTAATCGATAAGTATGAGATCACACGATTTTCCGAATAAATGTCTTGAATGGAAGATTATGTCGACGCAACGCACGTTAAGTTTGGCAAACAGTGTCAATATTTTAAAAAAAGATTTGCACAATTTACAAGCGCTTTTCTGAAGTCAGCCGATTCGATGTGAAATGGCAAAGCGTTCTGACCACAAATCAACTGTAAACTGTCAAATTTATTGTCAGTCACTAACTAAAGTATTTCTAGTAAAAAACCCAAACCTCTAAAATACATAATATACTTACAACACAATTCAGTAAAAAGAAAAAAAATACAATATTGACTATACCCTGTCCAGGTCCAGTCAATGAATTCCTTGCCTTCGAAGTCAACTGGTAAGATTCCCATGAGACTAATTGCATTGCTATGTTGTATGACAATGCATATTCTTTCGATGCCTGCATATTTGTTTATGTACACAATAAGAATATAATTGTAATAGGAATCGTAGGAACAGTGGCACTGCTTATTTCTGTAAGAAATATCGGCAGACCAGGGTTAGAGGAAATCCTAAAGCAGTAGGACAGTAATCAGCAGAAGTGTGTAAATAACTTCTATTTTTTCTTACTAACAAATCTTGACAAAAACCAACAAAAATAAATAAGTAAAGTATAAATATTGCGGGACACTAAGTAGGAATATTTACGGTAATAAAAGAGGAGGCGGTGTTGGTGGTTATTATCGATTTCAATATATTAAGAAGTTTTCTACTTACGTGTACCAACCAAACGCGAAGCCGGCGATGACCATAGCAAGAGCGGAGCCAACTGTAGCAATAAGGGCCAAGCCGAAGATAGACTCGGCGGCATCGCTCTCCAACACGTTCAGTTGGCGCGGTACATCCGTACCGTCAGTCATCGACTCCGTACTGCGTATCGACACATATCATATCACATTAAATCTTGTATATATATGTTTACTACGTTTAACATATCCTTATATGATGCGATCACGTGAGTAATGGGTCTCTACCAAAGATCTACTCTAAGTTGCAAACTACATTAAAATCACAAAATATATACATACAAACAATGAATATATATTTTATATGTTGTAATGAGTATGATTTATGAGTAGCTACTATAGCACTTTTCAGTCAGCCAAAACATTTAGAGCAGCTAGAAAATACATTTAACGAAAATATTTCTAAAAGAATTTGCCCTAACACCTCTACATAAAACTCGGTATGCGGGGTGAGGTGCTTGTACCTAAAATATTTACATTTGAGCCGGGTGGTTCATTAGAAAGAACTCTTGAATTTAAGCACCAATTTGTGCGTATTGTTGTTCAAATTTTAAGCACACCGACTTGTTAGGCAAACACAGGCGTTTTATAACTGCGTGAACAAAAATGTGCGAGCTTTGTGAACATTATTAAATTAATTCAAGTTACTGCATAGAAATGTAGACTGGTTTCTCTCATTTGAGGTTTACTACTTTTTGTCTAATCCTAAACCAACAGTATTTAACACGTTTTTTAAATTAAAGTAGATGCTTTTACTCGTTTTTGCTACCTGCGGGGTCAACAAAGTGATTTATTTGTGAAACCCCTGGCCCTTGAAAGAAAGGTTTAGGAAAGCCTTTAGGTATTCTGATACCTACTTTAAACATACAAAAGTACACTAAATATACACAAAATGAAACATTTATACTAAATTATTTAATATTTCTCGAGAAGACTATGTAGGGAATACAGGGAATTTAATGTCACTATGCTGAATAATTTCTAGAAATAACGTTTAGTAGACACAATTCCCTTGGGTCTATCCTTGTGCTGCATACATTGAACTAGACTCTAAAATAATGTGATTGATTAGATGTGATTTGACGTTGACTCGAGTGAATAATACCGTTTATTGACATTGTTTAAACAAAGTGAATGTTTCAATGCAAGTTTTAAACAAAAATGTTAGAACCCAACATTCACTTATAACAAAATCATGCGCAACTACGAGTAAGTACCTACTGTTAGGGGTGGAGCTAAGGATTTGTCTAAGTGTTTATATGATACAATTTCATAATTTCACCTCGTCTCATGGGTAGGATATATTCTCAACCAGCGCAGATTAGATGGCAGTAAGGAGACAGGAATTCGGTAGTCCTTATTTGCCCTGTAATTAATACTATATTGTCGACTACATTTAAGGAAAAGGTATTACGAACCGCTCTCCTCGTTTCGTCATTTACTAGATTTATTTACGATAATTTAAAACTGCTGTTAGTTAATATTTTGAATTAGTTATATAATAAAAATAACATACATTTAAAATAAAACTAATTTAGTATCTAAAGGCGGTGAAGATCCACATAGCTATAAAAGAAATATATATGTATATAGCTTGTTTTATTAGCATATTATGTATAGGTACGTATCTAGTATGGCCTTATTTCTATTACAAGATATGAAGCCATGAATGTAAATAATGAATTAGCAAGAAAACTTAAGCATATTATTTGAATATTCGGGCACGAATAATTTTATACTTAACTGTTACATTTAAAATAGCTTATTAACGTAACTTTCTTTAGTTCTTAACTCTTATCAGAAGCAATATTGGCATTTAGTTGTATTACGTTAATTAATGTCCTCTAAAACTGACTATGAGTAGTCTAAAGAGTTGACATTCGATAATTCAAGGACCACGAAGTTCGATATTTCTTACGAATTTTACCATTTTCGATTAATTTGACGTAATTAATTTATGTATACAATGCGAGTAGGCGTGTAAACACTGAGAAAGGTGTTCAAAGATAACGTCAAAAATACTTTGCCTAAAATTAGCTGAACAGCATTCGCTGGATATTGTCGGCATATATTTTCAACCCTATCTAACTGAATTGAAGGTTTAATTTAAATTGTTATTATCTTAATATCTTAGACACGTCTCGTTTGGTTAAATCTAATCCAAAATCTTCATTTTTCCCAAACAGTATAAATACAATACATATTTGTAAGTCTGTAAGTCTGTAAGTCTATAAGTTGTTAAGTGTGAAGTGTCAGTGCCATGATAAGTGATGTGTATATTGTGGAGCTGTTTTAAAATTAAGTAAGCTCACCTTGGACTTCCATGTATAAGCAAATGGAAGGGTCTTGGAGGATTTCCTCACTTAAAATAAGAGGTTTGTGTTCAGCGTTATTTTGTTTTTTTTTGTGAGTAAACTAGTTGATATTTGTATTGTGACTATAACATCTATTATATAGATTTCATACCAATATTACACTCAACACACTTCATTATCGTCACTTTAGACTTTGACTGCAGTGAGTATTATATTTCGTGTATTCGAACAAATATGTACTGATTTATTCTTTACTTTTAAGAGCAAATTCGACAAAGTGCAATTTTAGTATTAAAATGTAACAAATACTATTCAGTATTCATCAATAACAAGAAGCGTATATTTACTACATTCAATTCAAAAAGATAGTACAAATAGTCTTTAACAAAATAACTGTCTATTTTAGTACCTGAGTACAGTAAACCATGCTTTGATAATACAGCACAAAATGGACTCTCTTTTTATAGGAATATATATAATTCAGTGGACATAAATCTATTCCCGCCCGTAACCCCATTACGAGTACTTTAACTCCTTTTACTCAGGATCTACAGCATTGACCAACACCAGAATATATAAACTGAGCTCAAATCCCACACTGTTAGGTACGATAGAGGCTTTATTCCACGTACGCTTAGATTGTGGAATCATCAAATTTATATTTACTCGTATATTTAAATATAAGTAAAAAATATTAAATTTAAAAAATAAACGTAGTTGAATAAATGGAATAAAAGGGAATGGTGGTGTTTGTAACTCTTTCATGCAAAAACTATTGAATGGATTTTATTGAAACTACAGTGATATACCTTATCATCATTTTAGGACATAGTCTACTTTTATCCCAAAAACGAGTTTTCGTGGGATACGGGAATACTTTAGTTAAATTTATTTTTATGTATCCATGGACCGATCGATTAAACGAAGACAAAGATTTATTTTCTATTTCTATTAACACTCAAGTGATAATATACATCCAAAATTATTGAGGCCTGTGTGATAGCAAGATGTGTCATCCGCCTAAATTGAAACTGGGAGAGACCTAAGTCAAGCAGTACTGTGCCGGTCACAAAGTAACAATAATGAACGTCAAGATTATTGCTTCTACATTTACGCCAGATTCGCAATGCTGGGAATTCCTGAGAACTCTACTTGAATAAAATTAAAACAAACACTCTTTTCTAATCGTTAGTACTTAATTACGTTTTATTAGATTAATTGATACAAATACCTTACTGCAGTACTATTCAAATAGCAAATATTTCCAGCAAAATAGTTGCAGTAAAATACAGATATTTCTGCGCTCGTATTTCTAAGTCTAGGTATCAACATACTGGAAAGCACTACTCCTTTCAATAGAAAGCTAGTTTCAGATCTAGACGTTTACGATGCACTGTGAACTAGTTCACTTAATTTCATGTGTCTATGAAGAGTTTATAGCGCTAACCTGACTTGACATTTTTCCAAGGTTCTAGGTAGAAATTCAAAGGATATTCTTATTTGTCAAAAACGGGAGTGAACGCTCCACATAAAGCATCAACATTAAAATATTCAGTTTATCAGTCACGCCGTTCACCCTAAAGGGTTGGCAGAGGTATGTTATGTGCTCACATTTCACCGTATGCATTTTTTTTTCAGTGCGGCGACGTACTGTTGTAATATAAGACGCTCAAAAAACCATCAACTAAACGACAGAAATGTTACTGACAACCGGTACCAATGGTTTAACGTGGCTTCCGAAGCACGGAAACGCGCGTGGCAACTCCACAAAGCGGTCTGAGACCAGCCAAAAGCGAAAGACTTATAACGCAGTGATCGTTTACAGACTACTGAGTTAGCGAGAACAAAGAAACAAACCTAATAACATGAAAAGTAATGCTTCCATGTTTGAAACTTTTAGGATGATGTATTAATTTAAAAAAGCTACCATTATGTTTTACTCCTTATGTGAGGTACTTTCAATACCAGTAAAGTTTGTTGCTCGATGCTCCGGATCCCGATGTCATTGAAGTCATTAGTATGAAAGAAATTGAACAAGCGATAAGAAGTATGAAATGTGGTAAGGCTGAGGGAAAAGACAGAGTTACTGCTGAGATGATCAAGTACGGTGGGTCGCGCGTCTGGGACACTCTATGTCTGTTATGCAACTTGTGCTGGCAGCGGGTGAGGTCCCAGATGACTGGCGAATAGCAGTTGTAGTACCTATCTACAAAGGGAAAGGCTCGCGCCTAAACTGCTCCAGCTACAAGGCGATCAGCTTGGTCAGCTTAAATAGTAAGGTGTATGCAAAGATTATAACGGCAAGAATGCAAGAAAAGTCTGAAAGGTATTTATGGGAGGCTCAATGCGGATTCCGACGTGGAAGAGGTTGCATGGATCAAGTGTTTTCTCTCCGCATGATCGCGGAGAAGTTTCTGGCTATTAGCCAGAGGGTTTTCTGCGCTTTTGTGGATCTGGAGAAAGCATTTGATAACGTTGTGAGGGAAACTCTGTGGGATTTGCTGCCCGGATACGGTGTGGACGGCTCGCTGCTGCGGGAAATACAGTCGCTTTATAAGGACTGTAAGGCTTGCGTGCGAGTAGGGGGGGATGTGTCACCTCTTTTTGATGTCTGTACAGGCGTCAAACAGGGTTGTGTCATGTCCGCCTGGCTGTTCATAGTGTATCTGGACAGTTGCCTGCAGAAGTTGAAAGATTGTGATATGGGTGTGAATTTGGGTGACTTTTCAGCAAACTGTCTACTGCACGCTGATGATGCGGTGCTCATGGCCTCATCAGAAGCCTAGCTAGCCCGACCTTCAGGCATTAGTCACTAATATGAAAGAGGAGTTTGAAAGTAAGGGTCTTCGCTTGAATGCAAGTAAGACTAAGGTTCTAGTATTTGAAAGAGATGACGTAAGAACTAAATGCGAGATTAGGGTAAACCAGGAACGTCTAGAGCAAGTGAATGAAATTGTGTATTTAGGGAGTATGTTTAGCGCTGATGGAAGATGTGATTCGGATGTAGAACGGCGAGTAGCTACCGGAAACAGAGTTAACGGTGCTTTGTCCCAATTAGTAAAGCGACAAAGCATCGTAAAAGAAGCACGACTGGCGATTCATAACGCAGTGCTAGTGCCAACTTTGCTTTACGGTAGCGAAACCTGGGTATGTCAGCAGATGCATGAAAGTAAATTGAATGCTGTGGAGATGCGATCACTTCGAAAATTGTGCGGCGTTACCTTGGCCGACCGAATACGTAACGAAGTGATACGCAATATGGCTGGTTTGAATGATAGTGTCAGCGTTAAGCTGGAAAAGGGCGTGCTCCGTTGGTTTGGACACGTCCAACGAATGAGTGAGGAACGATCGACGAAGAATATATATTGTGCGAAAGCAGAGGGTAGAAGTAGTCAGGGTAGGCCGAGACTTACATATGAAGACCACGTGGGCAGATTGCTCAAAAACGGAAAGGTCAAAAGTACTCGGATACCCAGACGTGCGTGTATGAAACGATTGATGAATCTCGAAGAAGCGAAAGAAGTATGCATGGATCGCGAAGCCTGGCGATCTGTCCTCTCTGACTACCCCGTCAGGGATACAGCGTGAAGATAGTTAAGTTTTTTAAGTTTAAGTAAAGTTTGTTACATCTTTCTTTATTAAATACGTATATGCCTGCACTCTCTTCACTTTTTACATCATGTATATAAATTTGCCTGCACTCTTTTCACTTTTTACATCATGTATATAAATGTCAACCGTGACTAATCTCTCAATGTACAACTCATGCCGCTGAATCTAGCTCAAATTTGAAAAATAGACTGCTATTATTACTTAAGAGTTAACTAGAAAAGATTTTGTAAATTCTACTCTAAACGGGTGTAAGAAGGTGGGTCAGGGTTGTATAGAAGTCTCTGGGTGACCCAGTACGAATATATGATACGTATACGTACTCGTAATTCCGTTTACGTCTTCACTAAACTCGTACTGTACTTACATAATTAGATGATTCGTCAAATGTAACAAATTACGTATCGACCCAAGGATATTGCTGCAATGGAAAGTAAATATAATTTATTCACGAAGTAAAATCGTTACATTTATAAAGTTTTTATTTGAAAGACGCTCAATACCTGAGTCACTTAAATTACTTTTCTTTTATGTCTAAATGAACAAAACCCTTTCAATATGAAAATATCGCGCAATTTTATGAAGAATAGTCGTTTCTGGGGCTTCTCCCCCGTGACGATGTAGGCTGCCGCGGGGTTTTGTGGGTAAATTGGGAAAACCGGGAATCCCATACACTTCCCCGTAACCCCAACAGAGGTTATGGTGCATATGAAACATTAACACTTTCATTAACACAAATAATGAAAAAGTAAGTTGATATCGAAGTGAAATGTGGGTAGTTACATTTATAATAGAGAGATGTGGCAGGATCGAAATGAGAAACCAAGACCCAAACACCTTATACTTATCTATATATACATATATATAAAAAATCTTTTTGTATTGGATAGCCCATTTATTGAGGAAGGTTCTAGCTATATATATAGCTAATATATCATCACGCCACTACACAGGAGAGCGGAGCAGTAATCATAAATGTCAAGAAATCGGGGAAACATTCATACATTTTTAGAAAATTAATAAGCGACGGGATTAAATGGGTGCCACGGGGTTGGAAGTATGTTACGGACGAAGCCGGGCAGGTCAGCTAGTACCTAATAAAAACAAACCATTAGAAAAATAGCGACCTACAGAAGAAGCACAGAACAATATCGTCGGAAACGAAATTCGAAGTCAATCGGAAGACTTACTTATAGGTAATGAGACATTATAGGTCGACAAATAGGTGTGCACCTGTCTTTCATTGGTTCACTGAGGGCGTATACGGCAGTAGTACAAAAGGGTGTCGTGTAAATTTTCCCGAGGGACATTTATATTCATAGAAATGTCGTTCAGATATTTTTTTGGGTAACGAAAAGCATTTGTAATTGAAATGATTCCCTTTTAGGCAATATTTTAAGAATATTTGATCTTTCTATTCGCATCTTATTCGCGGTATTTATAATTATGATACTGAAATTGCGATAGCATTTATTTTTATAAGTTAATAAAATAAATAAATAAAATAAATATCGTTGAGACAACTCACACAACGCCATCTGATTCCAAACTAAGTAGAGCTTGTACTATGGTAACCAGATAACTGATAAACATACTTGTATACTTCTAAATACATACATATTATAGATAAATAACACCCAGATACAGAATAAACCATCGTGCTCATCACACAAAGTTTTATCCTGGGTGGGAATCGAACCCACGACCACTTGCGTAGCAGTCGGATACACTCCCACCGCGTCACAGAGGCTGTCAAGGAAAGACTACTTTGCATTAGAATATTCGACCCCTTTAAGTTAGAATTTTCATTTAATCTTTGCTAATGGATGCCTTTGTTTATTTTTACAAATTTTCTATTAACTTGTACATATTTTATGTATGTAGGTTTATATTTTTCACCTCAGTAGGGAAAAGGGTACTTTTGCTTCATGAAATCTCAAAGGAAAGCGACTTTTGCATTTGAAATAAGCTTTAATGTTTAGCTGGGCGGTTTACACTAACATACAACCCAAATTTTGAGATTGTACTAGGTAAATGAGAGAAATTAAGTAATCCAAAGCAAGGATTTTTGACGCATAATACCAGGATACGCAAAAGTCACATATGTTATAAGAATTTTATTTAAGCCAAACTAGAGCTACATCTGTTCAACAATTTGGTATGTCTATTGACAGATAAGTCACTCACATCTGTTGTTAATTTTCAATTCAATGCGACAGATATATTATTTGTATATACTGGCAAAGCCCCGAGGCTTTGCTCGTGACTTATTTCAAATCCCTGTGGCACCCATTTATACCTCGCGGAGTCATCCCAAAGGTGGGAGCAGTATTTAACACATGGACGATCTCTGGCGCCGCGTGAAGAACCGCCTTACCTTATTAAGAACGCCTAGCTTCCGTGAAGCTAGACCAATACAGCTTTATATATACGTTTTGTGGTTGAACCATGGGTTGAACTCTCTACGGACGTCTATGCCGAGAATGTCTAGATTGTCCTTCATTGGTATTGAAGCGTTCTGAAGAGAGGGTAGAGGTAGAAAAGGGGATTTTTAGCGGTAAACGCATGCGTATGTGTTTTTGCATAGCATTGAAATCGGCTAGGTTTTCAGAACCCCATTGAGATATGCGGTTCAGGTCCCGGTCGAGATTAGCCACAAGTTTCCGTTACCCTCCCTCAATGTCGGTCCGTCTCGCCACTGGACAGGTAAAAAAACTCCCATGCAAAGTGCGTTCATCTGCATAGCAATGAATTGTGAAGTGAAGTGAAGTGAAAAATCTTTATTCATGTAGGTCACAAAGTAACACTTATAAACGTCAAGATTATTGCTTCTACATTTACATTTACTGCCAGATTGGCAACGCAATAGGTAGAGCCTGAGGAAGAACCTGGCAATAAAACTCATGGCCACTCTTTTCTAACTGCCAGTAATTACATTAGTTTTATTTACATGATATTTGAACAAATCATATAGTAATGAGTCTTTACAAAAGAAACCAAATCAAATCAAAATGAGAGCGTTTCTAGTTGCCAGTTTTAAAGGTAGCCCACCCTTATGAGGAAGACTCCGGCAAAAACTAAATGGCTGCTATTTTAAAATGCAGGTATGGCTTACAATATTAAACTTACATTGCTCCTTTGGAGTTACGTGAGAACAGTCGACTAAACTTAATTTGCCTTAAATATAAATAGTTTTATTTGTAATAATTGCTATTTATAATGTTTCCGAGGGTCAGCATATCATTGATATCCAGAAGAAAGAGAGTTGGCGACAACACAGACCCTTGTGGGGATTAGGATCGATTATTAGGTCACAAAAATAATAATTATAAGGTAGAAGACTGGCAATCTGCGTACGAAAAAACACATAGATCTTGTTTCAAGTATATACATATTGAATCCGTATGACCCTTGACACGGTACCCTTTTAAGCACACAGACAATTGAATGGGACAACAAACAAACAGGTTGTTAAAGTGTTCTCCACTATAATGTGTTTGGTGGCCATAACAAGATCTATGGCCTCGTCAACGTTACTGGTAAACTGTAACTTACTGATCACAGAACAAGAAACGTTGCTCGCTCCTTCACTTGTGCCCTAATAGAGACAAAAGTAATAATAGTACAGCGTGCCAAGTTGTTACCAAGGAGATAATCACATCTCTGTCTGTCTGCCATTCGTCTGTATTTTATTGTAATCGTATCAGTAAACGGTGACGCCCCCGACACGCTTGGATTGTGTGAAATAGAGTAAGGCGACTCTAGTAGGGCGCGAGTGGCATCTATTCCTTGCTCTGTATTACTGATAGAACAGTTTTTGGTCCTTCTGAACTGATGTAAATAAACGAGTTGCGAGGTGCGTCTGGAGGCGGTTTCAACGATGCCGAAACTTTACTGATTTGTAAAAGTAAACAGCCACGATAAGGATCTGATTTACGATATTACCAGTTAACGCCCGCAGATCCGCACGTACAAAGAGTAACAAACATCCATTTATTCCAAAAATTTCGCATTTATAATATTAGTTGGAATTTTAATTCTACAGGAACCCCATGGCTCAAACACTGCATCATAATGGTGATTTTTTCCCATACCCGCTTCCCATCAGAGCGTATTCCCAGAGTAAAAAGAACTTGAGCGCCTTCAAAATTTTTGTATAAGATTACAATATCGCAAAGAGCTCAAGTGGCTCCCAATTCGCCTTCGTCGGAATACTCATTTACTCTCCTTACTTTATAATACATTATTTAATTCCTTTCTTACCTCAAAGATTGTTTTGAGTTTCTATGTGACACGCATTTAAGGTTTTTAAGGTCGTCAGATATGTGTTGGGGATGTCGGAAAAAATAAGCCGCATGGGAGCTTTTAGCGAGAACGCTGCCTAAACTCTTTGAGACATAACTAATTAATGTATTGAGTAATTGTATATCTAATGCAGATCTACAAAAAAGTTTGCGACGGTATATGTCTATCTTTTAAGAATAACATAGTATATCCATTTTAATACTTTAAAAACCATAAATTATAAAGCGATAATTTGAGGGCTGTTTACACAAATGTGCTATTAACCCTTATCATTTCTACTACGTTAGCTGGCTTCAGCATTTCATGAAGATTATTTTGTGCTTTCACACCTTGCACATTAAATAAATAAATAAATGAATTACGAGTTATAGCAAATTCAAAATAATGCGCAAAGAGAGTCATTTCGTGTAACCATTATTCGACCGGGGCGTGCGGGCGTAGGTACTGGTGAGCGGAGACGTAACGAATTTGGAAAATGTTCATACACTATTGTGAAATTCATAAACGACGGGATTAAATGGGTGCCACGGGGTTCGAAGTATGTCACGGGTGAAGCCGGGCGGGACAGCTAGTTAAATTATATGCAAATTGCGTTTCAGCGTGAAAAAGTAACAAACATACACACACAAATTAGTGCTGAAATAGTACTAAGTGGTAAAAGTAAGTTTTTAAGTACCCGTTTACAATAATAACATGTTTCTGGTTTAAAAAGTAGCCTATGTGTTAATCCAGAGTGTAAATTAATACATTTATTTTGTATTAGTTTTTAACATTTATTTTCCAAACCATTTGCGTGTGTAAAAATAAAAAACGTACACGCACACAGATTTTACTTTTGTAATATTAGTAAATTGATTAAGTCTGTTCGTTGGTTTTATATATACCATGGCGCTACCATCCAAAAAAGCGAACTATAACTTATTTATAAATGTCAACAATTAGGTTAGACTTCCATACATTATTTGAAAACGAACAATTCACTAGCATTTTTTCCCTCGGATGTCATGCCGGACTCGAACCGGCTAAAACCACACGGTCCCTGCCTAACTGTCTATTGTCGTACGCCCCGGGAAAGATGTCCCAGAGCTTCCGGCAGACTTTGGCTACCACCGCGGCCTCACCTTAGAGATCGGGGTGTTCTCCCGCTTCTTTGGGGGACAATTCACTGGCATGGGTAACGGCAAACCCAGACGCATATTATTAAAGCTTAATAAAATTCTAACCGAACCCTGGCATATGAATACCAAGTCCTGTCACCGAGTTCTATAAATTAAAATTTAATTTAAAATCTATCATAAAACTTAAATTTGAAAGTCTTTATGATAAAACATAATATAAAACAACACTAATTCAATGCAACAAACAAAATGTTCGTCCCTTTCATGTAATATATCGTTTACCTGAGCTTATCCACACATTATTCATTCGTAAAAGGATAGCTTTTGTTAACCTTTTAGACTTCTTCAGCAAACATGTACAATGTAATGTATTGAGTACGTGGGTGTCGAGTATTTTGCCACGGGAGGCACTTTTTCGATTGTATAGGCCAGCAAAAAAGCAAATACGCTATGTCAAGGTGTAATATCAAATATATTACACTTACTTATTATATTATATTTACTTTATCACATCGCCCTTTTTGTTGCTATTACATAGTTTCTCTTTGAATAAATGAACACTTCACAGTACAGTCAGTTTTGTAAATAGATATTTATAATATTTAGTCAAATTGTCGAAATGTCTGATGTAAAGGAATCTAAAGAGTAAAGGTAGCTATCATAGCCCTTAGAGCCAAGTTGCCCTGAAAACGAAACGCAGAACACGTGGGCTGGTCAAATTTCAACCCTTAATCTTGCTTCTATTGAAGTTATGAGTATTAATCTAACTTTGTCTATCGAACGAAATGAATTCTTGCGCCTCAATAACTTTCAAAACTCAATTGAACATGTGTCGTGGCAAACACTTAATTGAATATTGATATTCAAAACGATCTAAATTTTATATGAGAACATTCGTAATACAAATAATTGCTTTAGTAGGTCAATAGAGCTACTGAGAAGTTGAAGAGAACTTATATTGACTTAGTAAATTTCTGTTAGTTATACTGACACGCTATTGTTGACGTATAACTAAAGTTTGGCCACTACGAACTAACACATGCTAATATTCTACGTTGTTTATCTTACTAAACATGTAATATTAGATGCTATACTTATTAAATATATAATAATTACAATTTAAAATAACATATATGTATATTTAAAAATAAAATAAAATCACTTACAATCCTGTGCGCAATGGACCCACGTTGTCGGCGATGAGTTTTCTGGTTCTTCCTAAATTGGGGTTCTGTCGGGTATCACGTGGTGGTATCTCAACGGCTTCACCTCCTTCGTGTGGTCCCCCAGATTCTGTAATATGTCATTATACTTTATATCTTCATACTGATTATACCTAACTGTAAGTCCTTAAATACTCTAGCATCTTTGAGTATTCTGGAACCTAGGGTTAACTTTCATTTATCTGATTTCTACATTCTACGACGAGGAAGCCGCAGATATGTCTCCACTGGACGTAGGCCTGAGAACGGTAGGTGGGCTGCTCGCCGCCCTAACAAAAGCTGGATAAAATGATGGCGTGACAATAGTGTTTAACGCGAACCTCGCAAACAAGCGGAATAGCATTCGAACTACTCAAGAAGCAGGAAAGACCCGAATTCAGAAACCCTCGGGTTAACCTTCAAAGGGTTGACGGAGAAGTACTCTGTGTGGTTTTAACCAGTCCAAGTCAACACGATAAAGAAAAATTATTTTATTCAAATCATATGCTTCTGGATGTCTTGCCTCATTCAACAGGTCTACCAGTTTCAATTGAGGGTATTTTGTTTGCTAAACGATTAAAAGTAAACATAGTGTTAATATGTAAAGATATAAATTCACCGTTTAAATTACTTACATTAAGCAAATAAAACTTAAAAAGCTTTATTTGTTTAGAGATGTTATCAAATTCTTTTACTTAATATAAAAATAATGTAAAGGTATGGTACTCACTTTCGACAATTATTTTCTCAGCGGGTTCAAAGAAACCTATTTCAAGAGGGGTAAGTGCAAATACTTCTTTGTTTTTTGGTGGTTCATCGGGCTTTGCAAGTTTCTCTTCTTTAAATTCGTTCAGTAATAGTTCAGGGTTATCCATCTCTTTTGGAGGTGGAAGGGGTTCAATGTTATCTTCTGGAGAATCGAGATCGTACGAAAATATGTCATTTGTTAAAGCAGGGTCGTCATAGATTGCTTCCATGTATGCGTCTTCAACAAGCCAGCGTGCCACACCTTTTCGGCCTATAGAATCTTCTTGTGCCTGAATATTACGTAAGCGTTCGATTTCCTGTATTAAAATGTAAGCGATATTAGTCAATTGGCAGAATGTAGTATTTTTTTTATATTTTTATAATTTTAACCGTGTACTGCTCATTCCCGTGGTAATATGGGGATTAAATGGAGCCTAACTTATTCCTTTTAACATCAACTATTAGCCAGTGAATGGTGAACAAATAGGCTGTCAAAAGGTTTACTTTTGACAGCCCATTTGTTCACGTGTGGAAGTACCGTATTTACTTTCATATTTATTTAGTGAAAAGCTTTTACGTAATTTGGAATTAAAAATAGACACTTCAATTTATTGCAGCAGCATATTCAATTTATAAAAGTCGCCGTGGAATATACTGACAGCCAAAGACTTATTTATTCATGTTGATATGTGTTTGCATCTCATGGATTGTTTGTGTAGTAATATATTAACTAATTGGTCGCAATTTGAAAATAATAAATTAATAACAGCATTGTGCACTTCTTCAAATAAACTTTAACAACATATAATAAACTTTAACACTGTCAAATTTCACTTAAATCTGTTAAAAATTGGTACAATGTTTTCGCTTTACGTATAATATATAGATTATTATTAGAAGAGGTCTCAGAAATGAAAGAAGAACGATTAATATTTATTGTGCAAAAGTAGAGGCTAGAATGAGTCACAGTAGATCAAGACTTACATACGAAGACTATGAGAAAACGGAAAGGTCATACTGTCTTCCATAATACAGGCTTTAGTCTAGTATGAAATACATTTCCAACACGTTTTGTGAACCATCCTGACTAAGGTTTAGTGTTAAAACTTTACGCCGAATGTAAAAATATTGAGTCAAATAAATATAAGTACTCGGATAACCAGACTTACATGTATGAAACGATTTATGAATGTACAGGAAGTGACAGATTGGGAATTGGGACTAACCCCACCCGCATTACCCTTACTATGACTCCTGTTAACCAGGATCTACAGCAATGAACTATACCAGAATAGTTATACTGAGCTCGATCTTGGTGAGGACTCAGAAGAAGTTAATAGAATGTCTTGGAAACCGCATCGAAAATATCAAAAGATAATTTGAGGAAGTTGGAATACGAATGTAAGGCCTCTTTCTTCTTTTGCAAAAGAGCTGGAAGTAAATTAGGTGAATATATATAACGGTTCTATGCAATATATATAACGGTTCTATGCAATATAACATAAACACGGTTCTATGGTTCCAGTAATAGGAAGGGCATTTTTGCCATATATGACGTTAAAAGCACGACAATTCCGCAATAACCGCATACTAAACTACTCTCGATGTTACTTGTAAATTGCTAAGCATATTATTTCACTCGTTTCGACTAATGCTCCTAGAGTATGTGATGAGCAGTTTGATATAAATTTGGCATCAGCTGCTTTACACTGAAAGAACGGTGACTCGACCAGTTTAAACACACGTATTTTGCTCCCGAAAGTTACCATGTCTCGTAAAAAATTCTGGCCTCCCCAAATATTATTATCTGCGGTAGCTGTGAGCGCTAAAGCTACTACATACAGTCTGGTTTTTGAAATACTTAGTAGATATTTTCTTATATACACTAATCAATGTTAATTTGTAGACAATACTATATAATGGTATCAAAATAAACGTTTATTTGTATTTTTTTAAGTAACAGAATTTATTTATTATAAAGCTGCTTTATGTATCTAAAATTAGACCCACTTTACGAGCAAGTGTGTTGAAAATAAATTATCGAATCCTTTTCAACGAGAGTCAGTTACATTTTAGTTACATCAGCAACTTAATACCACAATTTCAACAATAATAAGAAAAATACCTGCTGTTGACATATGGGTGATTTTCCGTTCGAATGTCCCGAGAGTCCTTGCGGGAAAATTGTTAAATTATATTATTTTCTATTTCCTCAGACCTCGCTTGTACAAGTAAAGGAAACCAATCGAGAAGAAAATAAATGTAGATTACTTTTCAATCGTACATGGTAAGCGTCAGTTACAAGGGAAGAATAAGATTGAAGCAAAAATCCTATTCTACTAATATTATAGACGCGAAAGTTGTAATAATTTATGGATGTAGGTTTATTACTCTTTCACGCAATAATTACTGAATGGATTTTGATGAAACTTTACAATAGTATAGCATACATATCAGAATAACATATAGGCTACTTTTTATCTCGGGGACGAGTTTCTATGGGAAACGGGAACGGAAAAATCTAACTAGTAATATAATAACTACATATAGATGCACAACAACCCTCCACCTCCGGCTGATTTAAACTTCCTCACCCGCGCCCACGCCGCCCTACGTTATAAATTTAATTTCGACTACCTACTGGACCCACCTCAGATATAGAATACTAGCTGACCCGCGCAACTTTGTTAGCGCCATATAAGAGAGAAAAATAGAAAGAGAGTTCTGACAAACAATTTTTATCTATTTTTAAATTTTACTTGTTTTAATAAAAAATATCCTATGTTACTTCTAATACCTCCAAGAATAAATGTACAAAGTTTCATGATGACCGGTTAAGTAGTTTTCACGTCAAAGCGTATCATACAAACTTACATTCACAATTATGATATTAGTAAGGTGGGAAGGACGGAATGATTGCCATTGCGTTGCATGACGTTTTACGTTATAATCTGACAGATCGACAACCACCTTTCATGCTATGACAACAAATATGACCGCATAATTTTCAAAACTTGTTATATTTATTATATTTTTACAAGTGTTTCTATATTAAATCGCACACAAATAATTTACCCTTTTAGAGTATTAAGTTGCTTATTGTGAGTTAAGTTATGTCAAAGTAGGTACTTGTTCATAGGTATTTAACTTGAAAGTCTTGTATAGCAATCTCAAAATGTAGAAAGGCACAATTGAGCTTTGTTCGAATATTATGTTACATTAGTGTAGTTGAGAGATTTGAATACGAATCATTTGTAAAGAGTTTCCGCCCTGTGCTATTAGCAAATATAATAATCATCCTTGCTTGACCGGTAGGCTTCACTGTTTATGCTTTCACTTTTCGGGGTTTTCCAAGCCAACGATTTTTGGATTTCCTCTTCATGTCACAACATCAGGTTGTGACAGTCAGGTGTATATTCTCTACTTATTTGGGGATCGTCACAAATTTATCATACCAGCGTAAGTGCCTCTTGCTCCTGGGGCACAAAACGTGAAACGTATCGAAGGCTGAAATGGATCCAGTCTCCAGTGTTTCGGAATCTTCTTATTAAGGAGTCGTTTATTGATACTGCATGCTTGACTATTAGACGTAAGTAAATTGGCACTAGCATTAGATTCTACTGATATGATAGTAAAACCTTTTGTGGTGTACTTAGGATTTTTTTTATACATATCATTTCACTTATACTAGGACCACCTATAGCGAATCTTGCTTAACGCAGTGATCGTTTACAGAACACATAGTCATCGGGGCCACGAGCGCTTGACACTTTCGTCACAAAATAAAAAAGAACCATGATCATCAGTTCTAAATGAGGCTAATCCTGTCCTCGGGGACATGTTCTAGGGAATAGCTGACTAAATACTCCGCGGGCTTTTTCATATGTTATTAAATGAAACCAATATATTGATATTGGTTCAGTAAAACAAAAAAGATAATTCTTTATTCTATTATAGTGCCTCATATATGTCATTTAAAATAAACCAATAAGCGAAACGTATTCTTTATCGGCTTTAAAAAAGAGTGTATCGGCTTTTGTTCACCGATATCTACCCCAATTGTAGACCGATTCTCAATATTTCTTTTTTATTTGAAAGAGTATTATTTTGAGTAATGTTACTTTAATACATACATACATATTGTCACGCCCTGTTCCCTGAAGGGGTAGGCAGAGGCATACTACACGCCCAAATTTCACCGTATGCATTTTTTTTGTGCCATGTAACAGTTGGTGAGCCCATTGCCGTTCTGAAATGGACAGACGCAGGCTGTGACGACCTGCTGTCGAAATTTTTCAAGGTCATCAACTAACGATTGCCATTTTACTGGCAACCGGGACCAATGGTAACGGCAACGGCACGGAAACGCTCTCAAATGTAAATTCCACGAAGTGGTCACCCCATACAAGGACCACCTATAGCGAATGTTGCTTAACGCAGTGATCGTTTACAGAACACAGAGTCAGCGAGGCCACGAGCGCTTGTTACTTTCGAATGTTTAAAATTTTTGGATCATTATATCTGTACCTTTTAATTTCTGAATAATGTTTCGTTCATTTTAATTCCACCTTTTATAAAAGGTATCAGACAGTAAATAAAATATATAGCTCGCGGGCTTGGAGAACAATGTGGGTTTATTTCAGGAAAGTTTTTATGATAGGCACGTATAGGTATAATAGGAACTTCATTAAGTGTAGGTATACACTTATGTATACTTGTTCCTGAGATTAGCGCGATTAACCTAACAATCAAATTTCAGTTTGTTTTTGTTGGATAGCCTTTTTATCGAGGAAAGCTATGGGTTGACTATGTATATAGGTCGTACAGGCTTGTGAGATAGGTATATGATTGCAATATATAGGTCTTTCTATGATCTTCGAGGCTAAAGCGAACACAACTGCAAGTCTTGCATCTGATAACCAATGGACGAGGATGCAGATGGAAACTACCGAGGTTGGAAGATCAGAAGACATTCGCTCTCAATAAGATGCTTAACATAAAAAGCTATCATAGCCACGCCTAGCAGCCAATGAAGCGCAACTCGGGCTACAATCGAGTCATGATATTACCATTTGCATGATATACACATTTTTTTTACATATGAAGACCACGAGAGCAGATTGCTCAAAAACGGAAAAGTCAAAAGTACTCGGATACCAAGACGTGCGTGTATGAAGCAATTGATGAATCTGCAAGAAGCGAAAGAAGATGCATGGATCGCGAAGCTTGGCGATCCGTCCTCTCTGACTACCCCGTCTGGGATACAGCGTGAAGATAGTTTAGTTTTTTTTACATTTTTTTATCACGCCTTATCCTTAAAGGGGTGACATAGGCATTGTACGCCCCTTATTCCACCGTTATCCCAGGTTACAGGTGGGGAGCCCATTGCCGTGTTGCAATGGAAAAACGCAGTGATCATTTACAGAATACTGAGTTACAGGGTTACGAGCAACTACAAAATTACAACAAAACATTAAGACGGAGATTTCACTTAAGCTATTTTTATTAAAATTTTTAAATATACTTTCTACATCTAAACGTTAAGACTATTTTACTTATTTTGTAATGTTGAGATCTTACTTTGGAAACCGACTCCCGCAAAAATTTTAATGAATGTAATCCATAGAAATTTGCCTCAAGGATTCCAATTATATTGCATGATTAATCATGTCAAGAAATTATACAATGTAGGTATTTAGTATTAAAGTTTTTCTTATTGCCGGAGTAAGATAAAATATATGTCGATGCTTTTCAAAAATATAGGTCCGGAATTAATTACTATATTACACTTCACAAAATATTTTGACTTTAAAAGTAACAATAAGAGAATAAGAAGCGCTCGTGGTCCCACGGACTCAGTGTTCTGTAAACGATCACTGCGTTAAGCAACTTTCGCTATGACTGGTCACGGATGGGTGACCACTTTGTGGCATTTACATTTGCGAGCGTCATCGCAGTCGTTAAGTTGTCTACGTTGATGTGTCATAAAGATTACAAGTGCGCACCTACTAAAAATAAAGTACCTACCAAAAATGGTTGTAAAAAAGTGCACAAAGTGTAACAAAAATATTACAAAAAAAGCCCCCGGTCTGGAATGCAGCAGATGCGAGAAAGTAGTACATGGTGATCCAATGTGTTCTAAATTGTCCAATAAGCAACTCAATACTCTTCGGAATTCACCGGGTATAGAGTGGAGTTGCGATGACTGTATGAGTAATCTCTCTCGAAGATCATCTTTCATAATTCCAGATGATGATGCTGATGAGGAAGACTCAGATAAGGGTACTCCTCGTAACATTCATGCCATTAACGTTAAAAACCCACTCCGGGAGTGCCGACAGAAGTGAAAACTCAATTTATTAATAATTTATTTATCTAGACGCGTTGGTACATGCATATATGCACACACTATAGCTGCGTATCGTAACGGGGTGTAGCGAGTCCAGAGATTTATCTCATCTAAAAAATTGCGTACCGCGCTAAAAGAAGTTTTTCCTTCAAAAATTGACCGGGATCGACGTTAATGATGATGATGATGAAAAATAACGGGGAGTAGCAAGTCCAAATTTATCTCATCTAAAAAATTGCGTACCGCGCTAAAAGAAGTTTTTCCTTCAAAAATTGACCGGGATCGACGTAAAGATGATGATGATGAAAAATAAATCTACACTGAAAGAGTCCTAATTGATTACACAGCATTATTTAATAAGACCTGTAGATGACCGGAATCAACGTTAGATGATGATGATGATTATGGTAGCGAGTCCAGAGATTTTATCTCATCTAAAAATATGCGTACCGCGCTAAAAGAAGTTTTTCCTTCAAAAATTGACCGGGATCGACGTAAAGATGATGATGATAAAAAATAATTCTACACTGAAAGAGTCCTAATTGATTACACAGCATTATTTAATAAGACCTGTAGATGACCGGAATCAACGTTTGATGATGATTATGGTCGCGAGTCCAGAGATTTTATCTCATCTAAAAATATGCGTACCGCGCTAAAAGAAGTTTTTCCTTCAAAAATTGACCGGGATCGACGTAAAGATGATGATGATAAAAAATAATTCTACACTGAAAGAGTCCTAATTGATTACACAGCATTATTTAATAAGACCTGTAGATGACCGGAATCAACGTTAGATGATGATGATGATTATGGTCGCGAGTCCAGAGATTTTATCTCATCTAAAAATATGCGTACCGCGCTAAAAGAAGTTTTTCCTTCAAAAATTGACCGGGATCGACGTAAAGATGATGATGATAAAAAATAATTCTACACTGAAAGAGTCCTAATTGATTACACAGCATTATTTAATAAGACCTGTAGATGACCGGAATCAACGTTTGATGATGATGATGATTATGGTCGCGAGTCCAGAGATTTTATCTCATCTAAAAATATGCGTACCGCGCTAAAAGAAGTTTTTCCTTCAAAAATTGACCGGGATCGACGTAAAGATGATGATGATAAAAAATAATTCTACACTGAAAGAGTCCTAATTGATTACACAGCATTATTTAATAAGACCTGTAGATGACCGGAATCAACGTTAGATGATGATGATGATTATGGTCGCGAGTCCAGAGATTTTATCTCATCTAAAAATATGCGTACCGCGCTAAAAGAAGTTTTTCCTTCAAAAATTGACCGGGATCGACGTAAAGATGATGATGATAAAAAAATCTTACGCTTTTTCGATCAGGTCACGTGTCCTGACGCGAGTTTAAGATTTTATACCCATTACAGAAAAAGTGCTCAACGCCGCTAAAGAAGTTTACACTTCAAAATTAGTGCAAGATATTAGTAGAGAGCTGAAAAAGACATTCCGAGAAGAGATAAGTGGCCTTGAATGCTCGCTTGAATTCTACGGTGATCAGATAAGCAATATGGAACAGGCCATAAAAAGTCAAAACACGAAAATAAAAGATCTTGAAAACAAAAGCTATGACCTGCAAAATAAAAATAGGAATTTGGAGCTTCGTGTGCATGCCTTGGAACGGGAGGTTAAGAACTTCGAACAGAAAGCCCTGACTAACTCCTTGGAAATCATCGGTATACCTGAATTGCCACCGGTAGGCCTTAATCAAACTGTAGATGTGATTGCTGGCAAGCTAGAAGTGGACCTGGGTGATATACTTGCTTCACGGCGTATGTCGGGGACCAAGGAAAAACTCGGGCCTGTTCTTCTTGAATTGAAAACCAAAGCAGCCCAAAGGAAGTGGATTGATGCTGGTAAGGCAAGGTGTCTCACCCTGGGAGTATTGATGCCTGACGTTCCGCGGGAGTCAGCAGAGAACAGAGTCTACGTTAGAGAAGCACTAACTAAGTATTCGAAAACCTTATTGTATAATGCTAAGCTTAAATTGGGTAAGTCGCATCAGTCTATATGGTGTAAAGATGGCAAAATTTGTGTCAGGAAGTATAGCAAGAGTAAAATATACTACATTCGCTCCATAGAAGATATTGACCAGATTTTAAACCAAAGAGATGAAAAAACAGCACTGTAAAGCTGTTCTTATCTTCCTTAATGTTTTAATTGTGAAACCAAACTATGGACACTAAAATCAACGAAATTTTTAATTGTACTTCTAGTAATAATTACTTTCAACATCTACCTACTAAAAATCATTTAAGTTTCTCATGTATACATATTAATATTAGATCACTTAAAAAAAACTATACAAAATTACTTCAAATCATTCATAACTGTATTTTTCCCCTGGACATTATTGTAATTACAGAAGCAGGTATCCCAAACAAAATTGTAGACCTCTATAATATCCCTGGCTATAGATTGCACTCACAACTGCGTACTGGTAAAAAAGGTGGTGGTATTATACTTTATGTTCAGAATCACATTAAATTTACCGTACTTCCACAAAAAAGTTTCACGTTTGAAAATTTAACAGGTACACTAAAACTAAATTCAACCCAGGACGTAGTACTGTGTGCAGTATATAAGCCGCCAAGGACAAACAAACGATTATTTATCACAGAGCTTAGTAACCATATTTCTCGTTTTGACAACAAACAGAACCTGCTGTTAGTTGGTGACACCAACATTTACCTGAAATCCATGTCATCATATAAAGATTACTACTTAGAAACACTTAGCGAACACGGACTAATGTGTGGAATATCCGACTTTACCCGAATTGAAAGAAAATCAAATATTATCACTAAATCTTGCATCGATCACTTGTTTGCACGTTTTCCCACATTAGTTCCGTACTCGGCGGTGCTTGATGTAGTACTAGCTGACCATCGAGCGATAGTATTTACCTGCGTTGATGACACGCCCACAAAGTGTATACAGGCTGTTACCAAATCCACTATAGTGGATTATAATATTTTGAAAAAGGAATTGCAAAAAATAAATTGGCTTGTAACTAAAGATATGGACAATCCTAACAAAATTTACAGCTTCATCCAAAGCTCAATATTAAATGCCAATAATGTTGCGAGTTCCACAAAATCTAAAAAAGTTAGTCGAAAAAATAAATTCAAAGTACCTTGGATTGATGAAAATGTCCATCGTCTGTGTATCAAAAGGGATGAATTATATAAATCGTGGAAAAATAATAATTACGACCCCCGATTGAGGGTACAGTACAACAAAACGCGTAACAAAGTACACAAAATCTTAGAGAGTAGAAGAAACGCATACTATATGAACCAAATTAATGAAGACTTTAAAAATACCAAGAAAGTGTACAAAATCATTAATCAAATAATGGGACGTGCTACACTGTCAATTGATACGGGTATTTGCAAAGCATTTGAGGGCCAGGGACTCACTATTAAAAATATCGCTGATAATTTTGCAAACGGGTTTGATATAGCGGTTAAAAATATAGTTACGGAATGTCCAAGAAAATTATATGTCAGTCAATCTAGTCTTGGGCACGAAACGCCTTCATTATATTTTCGTAAAGCTACTGGTGACTCAATACAAAAAATAATAAACAAACTTAATATTAATAAAGGGCCAGGATTGGATAAAATCAAAGTATCGGATATTAAAATGGCAGGTCCTGATATATCGGAAGCTTTAGCCAACTTAATTAATTTAAGTTTCACAAGTAGTATTTATCCCGATAAACTTAAACTAGGGTGCGTTAGACCAGTCTTTAAAAAAGGCAAACGGAATGAGTATGCTAACTATCGTCCCATTACACTGCTTTCTTCTATTGATAAAATAGTGGAAAAATATGTAGGTCAACAAATACATGCCTTTTACAGCAAACATGACATTATTTACCGCAATCAATTTGGTTTTCAAGCCGGTAAAGGGACATTAAATCTTTTATCAAAATTCAGCGATGAAGTAAATAAATATCTAAATGAAAAAATGTTTGTATTTGCTGTATTTGTTGATTTTTCTAGGGCATTTGATACACTAGACCACAAGCAATTAATCATAAATTTAGACCGTAGCGGGATTCGGGGACCTCTCTTAAATTGGTGCAAAAATTACCTGTAGGATAGAAAGTTTCAAGTTAAGATCAGTGACTCTTTAAGTGTGCCTATTGAAACTAAAAAAGGCACGGCCCAAGGGTCCGTATTAGGGCCGCTTCACTTTTTATCTTATGTAAACGATATGAGCAACAGTCTCAAACACTGCTCATGTTATCAATTTGCGGACGACACATGCCTGCTAATTGCTGACACTGATCCTTAAAAAGCTTGTGACAAGTTGCAAGTGGACTTAAACTCGTTATTAAGGTGGTGCCATGACGCAGGTCTGGTACTTAATTCGGATAAAACCAAACTACTATTAATAAAGTCACCGTACATCAAAAATAGCCCTCCTTCGGGTATAATTGTACATAACCACAGTTGCATGCATAGCCCTGACAATACGGCATGCAAATGCTCCTGTATAGATATAGTTAGCTCCCATAAATATCTAGGAATTAAAATAGATAGTAAATTCAATTGGGGTTTACACATCGAGCTAGTTTGTAAAAAGTTGAGACAATTTTTAGCTAACATTGTCATAATTAAGAACCGTATACCGTTTAAAGTAAAGCTAATGCTTTACAATTGTTTAGCTTAATCATTTGTTCAATATGGTCTCAGTAGCTATGGTCGAACTTATAAGTCCTACCTAAAACAGATTTATAAACTACAATTAAAGATACTTAAAAATATTGTATCAAACAAAATTAAAGACCAATGTAAAAATGACGAGCTGAAACTATTTAAACATTGTAATGTACTACCCATTCACACACAATTTAAATTCATTTTACTTAAGGAAAAATTTTTTAACGAAAACTTAAAGTCACGAATTCAGCATCCTGTATACACAAGGGCTATAGCGAAAAAACAACTGTGTACAGCTCGTGCCAACAACACTTATGGTGAACGAACATTGGCATATATAGTCCCTCAATTTATTAACGATCTACCTCCCGATTTACGGGATATAATAACGGCGCAAAACATAAAATCAAAACTTAAGTCTCACTTCCTTCAGAACATGGAAAGCTTTTAATTAGAAATTCATGCTAATTGGTATTGGATTATAATGTGGTCAATTATGTCTGAGTATGTTGTAACTTAATTGTAATTATAGTGAAGTACCTAGTATATTACCGTCAACTCTAAGTAGACTTGTTAGCTTTAATTACAAACCTCTGTGGTTTAAAAATGCTATCGGCAAATTTATTTTGTATATGTTATTGTAATTGGTAAATAAATAAAAAAAAAAAAAGTCAAGTTAAAAGCCTTATGGGTGGCTTGAAAAATTTCAACAGCAGGTAGTCACAAACTGCGTCTGTCTATTTCAACACGGCAATGGGCTCACCACCTATTACGTGGGGCAGGAATACACATGGTGAAAAGGGAGATAAGGCGTGATAAAATAGTTACTAGCTCCTTTTACCATCTGACAAGTTTGCGTAAGGCTGTAAGTAAAAATCACTTACGTGGCATGTCAGTTGTCTACCGTTCCTTTCTAGTAATTCGTGTAATCGTATGTATAAAGGGGTAACGCCCACTGACACGCTTGGTTGTAAGAAATACTAGGTGACCTCCCGTAAAGCTAAAGAGTTTGTTTGTTTGGCTGAACGCGCTAATATCAGGAACTATGTGTCGAATTTGAAAAAAAAATTTTGTGTTAGAAAGCCCATTTATCGAGAAAAGCTATATATCATCATGCTACTACCCTGGAGAATGGAGCATTAGCCATAAATGTCGACAAATCGGGCAAATATTGATGCATTATTGTAGAATTTATAAGCAACGGGATTAAATAGGTGCAACGGGAGTTCGAAGTATGTCACGGGCGAAGCCGAGGGAGGGTCACCTCGTATCTCATAAGGATTATGAGAAATGTTAATTGCTCTTACCTCATTCAACAACTCATGTTCATAAGGAGGGGGCACTGCTCTGTCGTCATAGGCTAACTGCTTAGGACTAAGCATTTCGGCCATAATGTAGTGCTTGACGGGATTATCTTGCTCTTCCATCGATTGATCCTCTGGCATCATTGCAGGACCTGGCAAATAATTTTAATGATTATTTTCCACAAGTTTATGCGGAGTGATATTTCAGGTCTGCGGCGAATTCCTGTTCTCATTTCCCACAGAAATTTATGCCAGAGATAAATGTGTCCCATGTTCTATTATGCCTATGTTTTATTCTAATATATCTTATTAAAATAAATTAATACGTGTTTTAGGATTTTCTATAATTCTACCCTCAAAGGTGTAAAATAGGGGATGAAAGTTTAAATCAAATTTTTTGAAAACTATTTAGGAGCATAGTTTAGAGGCGTGAGGGGAGGTGGGATTACAACGGGAGTTCAAAGCAGGTCGCAGGCGATGCAATATCTATTTTATTATTATTTAAAAAAAAGAAATTACGGGTGACTCACTCATTAATTAACGCCCAGCCGGAACTCTTACACTTAGAGACTTCAAATATTTAGAGTAAGCTACCCTTATAAAGTAGGTAATCACTAAGAAATGATTTTTTTTAATTCCTTTCCTAAGGAGGTGAAATAAGAGATAAGCAGTTGTATAGAAGTTCTACATTTACAAAATTATAAATACGAAATAGCGTAACACAAATATTGATTTTCGGGATATTTACCGTATCCACTTTCAATCACGAGTATCCGATATTTCGGCTGTTGCCAAGGGAAGGTGGACATTGTAAATATCCCGACAATCAATATATTAGTTATACATGTTAATGACCATGATAGTTTAAATTCTTATAACGAAATTACGTACCAACACCTGTATCGGATTCTAATAAATGGACACGTGTATCGCGATTTTGCAAAATTTTGCCTTTAAAGGTGTAAAATGGAAGTTGCAATTAATATGAGAATTCTTCATTTTCAAAGATAGCAACACCAAATTTAGTGTAAACGCTGTTAATTAAAAATAAATAAACACGTATATAAAATTTATGACAGAATACGAAAACTAATAATATGTCATGGGCGAAGCCGGAAGGCACAGCTAGTAAGCTATATTACTGTAAAGGCTTACTAAAGTCTATTTAGTAGTTTTTGCATGAAAGAGTAACAAACATCTATCCACACACCTAAACAAACTTTCAAGTTTGAAATGTTAGGTAGTATAATAGAGCCCTGTAAAAACCGGTGCTGTTTCCAAAAAAAAGAAAGAAAAATAGGATCAGATCAATACTGGGAACTAGGACCTAAGGCTCATTAAAAAGAAGACGTAGACAATTCGATGATACAAAACTAGTAAATATGCTTCAAGAATGAGGCATTGTTGCGTGTGATTGCTTTCTGAACGCAAACCTCTTCAATAGCTTGTGCTTGTGTCAAAGTCTAGTCCGTTGACCAACTGGCGTAAGAATTTGTACAAGACTTTGATTTGAATCATAAATAAACAAAATTTGTGGGTCACTTTTTTACACAACGCCATCAAGCCCAAACTCAGCTAATCTAAGCTATACTAATATTATAAGGCTAAAGAAGGGTGCTACGAGGGTACTGCACGATCTCCGGTTGAGTCCGTATGGCTCCATACTTGACCATTAGTTGATCAAATAAATATTTGTTTCGACTCGAGAAAAAAGACCTCAGTGGGCTACAACATACACTAAGTAGGTAGTGGGAAAACTTTTAATTTCGGCGTAACGCTATTACTATAGAATTTTACTACATTGTGAAATAAAATATATGGTGTTGATTAGAAGAGGGTAGAAGGAGTTAGGGTAGGCCAAGACTTATATATGAAGACCACGTGAGCAGATTGCTCAAAAATGGAAAAGTCAAAAGTACTCGGATACCCGGACGTGTATGAAGCGATTGATGAATCTGCAAGAAGCGAAAGAAGTATGCATAGATCGTAAAGCCTGGCGATCTGTCCTCTCTGACTACGTCAGGGACACAGTGTGAAGATAGTTAGGTTTTTTAGTGTTCATTTATTCTTTGGAAATAAGTGGGGAGCAAGATCTGCGGAGGGCCAAGCGGCCCCACCTGCTAGCGGTGCAACGTGGTAACGAAGCAAACGTACTTCGAGGTTGACTAGTCAGACAGCAGTCGCTTCCAATAATACCGAAAATGAAAAGCCAAACCATAGCTTCTCCTGGCAGTCAAATAAACTAGGTGCATTTGCCGTCCCCGGTAAGTTTAAATAGAGCAAAGCGTTTTGCCGTCACCATTTCCGAACACGAACTTTCTGTGATTATTCCTCCATGTTATATCAAAAATTTGATCAATAAGTGTTGATTTGTTTGGGAAGTGTTCGAGGACAAAGCGAAAATCCGATTCGGGAAATACTCCAGGTTCGAAGTCCAGGTAGGGTTTGAAAGCAATTGGCAATAAAAAGATAAATTAGGAGATTCTAGTTGTTAATTATACCGCTAACTTTAGAAAATACGCCACTGGAATAGATTAGATTTGAATCCATTCGCGGTCGCGGTCGCGGTAATAGGATTATTAAAACCGTCATTGAAGAAATTTTGGAAAAACATCTCGGTAATTTATCTTACTGGAGTAACTGGAGCTCACAGATAATGTTGCTTTGATAAGTTTTTGTGTTGCTATACAGTCGAGGCATCACCCTCAAGTATCTACACTGGTGGGGTCAGTTTTGAAAACAAAATGTTCTACACATAGTGAGAGACCTCAATGTAATTTTACCAATGTCATGTTTACAACCTAAATATATATATATATATGTATATATATTTTCTATTAAACTACAAAGATTTACATTTTAGACTTCTAAACCCTAAAGTTTAGAGAATTCTAATAAAACGGCTCAGTCTGTCCGTGAGTAGGCTTTTATTTCTCAGGGACCATAAGAGATAGAGTCCTGAGGACAGCGGGTGGGCTGCTCACCATCCTTACAGAAGCAGGCCCAATAAGTCGGCATGACGTGAAAATTTAACGCGCGTCTCATGCTCCAAGTAGCGGGATAGTATCCGAACCAACCCCCAAAGAAGCGGAATAACATCCGAACCCTAGGTGAGACCGCGGTGGTAGCCAAAGTTCGCTGGGAGCACTGGGACATCTTACCGAGGAGTTACCCGGGGCGTCCGGCAATAGACAGTTAGGCCAGTCCGAGTGTGGTTTTTTACAACAAGTAAAAAAAAAGATATAGAGAAACGGTTTGCGGCATTCGAATCAAAACACCGTGAATACGTGCATAGGCAATTTTGAAGTTTCTACCACTTTCGGTTTGGGTTTAGAAGTCGTCTAATTTCATTGCTACGATGGTGAAGGGTGCGTTACTTGTGTTTGTTTATCATATATGAAATCTCGGATTATAATTTTCAGTTTGGTCACACGTCAGTGTTTGCTCGTTACATCTTGGCGATAACTTTTCACGCTTATATGCAATAATGAGTGCTTCAGTTATATGTGTTGCCTGCTAAACTTATAGTATAGTATGACCTATAGAAAATACAAAAATAGAAGTTCAGGTAGGCAAACAACTAATGATGCATAGGACTTGTAGTCGTCGGTTTTGTGTAATTTTCTGTAGTTAGGTCGGTATAACGATATTTGCTGATTTCGTAAATTGGCTAGTCGATTTTGATTCCATTTTATGGAAACATTTTTGAAACTTACTCTATCCTACTAATATTATAAACGCGAAACTTTTTAAGTATGGATGGATGTTTGTTACTCACGCAAAATCTACAACACATAGGCTACATTTTATCCCGGGAACAAGTTCCTGTGGGAAACGGGAACGGGAAATCTTGAAAACTGCGGAGCCGCGGACGTCCATTACTTAAATATATGACATTAAAAAAAAATAAGACAAAAAGCTAAACTAATTGCTTTAAAAAATTATCCAACAAAACCATCGATATAATAAGTTGATTTGCATATGAAATGCCTATGAAATTATGCCTATAAATTGATTTCTATTGTATGTTTTTTGTAGTATCCAGTATGGTGGATCTAGGATGGCGGATTTCTACCGACTAAAATAATAATTTATTTCATGAAAAGCATTGTAGTACATAGCACTTAATAACTAATTACAGTTTTGTTGTGTACTAAAACTACGTACCTTATAAAATGGTTGAGGTGCTGCATTCCTAGCTAGGTTATTAACTAACCTGTGTTAAGGATATAGTTCCCAAGAGGGGTTTATATTGTAACTGTGCACAGTTTGCACTTTCACTACAATTAACATAACGTACTAATTTATATTAAAATATAGATTGCAAAAAAAAACACAATCACTTAGTTTAATATTTGCAAGATTTGATACATAATTAGTAATATTTGATAGTGGGTACTTCAACATAGTGACTTTGGTGCAAGCGATATCTGACATTATGTGATAAAATTGTGTAGTGGTGTGATGATGTGCGGTACAAGTCAAAATATTAGAGCGAGAATATGTGCGAATTATTTTATATTTGGCGATTTTTTTTATTCTCGCTCTGATATTTGAGTACGAGAGTATGTATGAATGTCGTGATTGTAAGTGTTTTGATAAGTCTGAAGGTCTGTGAGTATTTGTGTGAGTGTCCATGTATTTTACATTGCAAAGATTCGACTACGAGTATTTCTGTTTTGTTGTAACTCTTTTCCCGAAGATATAACTGTACTGCTTTCTTGCAATTATAGTAGGACCGACCATATATCAAACTATGTTTACTTATTAAATTGTACAGAGCCGGACCTTGAAAAAATCCAAACCTCTTTATGAAAGATGTTCTTATTCTCGGTAGTGTGCATATTTTGTCTTTCCTTCGCTTTGCTATTTCTTTGTATGGAGTATTGCGGTGCTGTAGCAAAACCATTTGCAAAATAAAATGTTGCCTTATATTAAGAACATCCCAGTCTCTGTACAAAGCATCGGTAGGGTACATTATATTTCGAAAAGTAGCAACTTTCAATATGGCTCTATGGGCGGTTTCTAATGGCTTTAAAGCAGTCTTTGCGGCACCACCCCAGCAAGAAATACAGTATGTAATAACCGAGGAGCAAAGGGCGAAGTATACGGAACGTATAATTTCACGTCCTGTAACATATCGTAGTGTTTTAAATACATATATTAGCTTACGAACTCTTCCTGCAAGTAAGTTTATATGGGTCTCTAAGTTTAGGTTTTGGTCTAAAACTACGCCCAGGTGTTTAATATATGGAACTGAAGTCAATGAAGGACAGTGACATAAATTTTTGGTTAGACATGAGTGGGCTTTCAAAGTTATTGCCGTCTTGGGCTGCGAAGCTGCATTGATTGAGTAAATGAGAAGTTCAGTTTAGTCGGTGTTTAATGAAAGAGTGTGAGCTGCAAGCCAATTCAATGCTCTATTAAGTCCACTTTGTGCCACGTTTTCTAAATCTATCCAGGTTTCTGCTTTAAAAGTTATCGCAGTATCATCTGCAAATGCCACCAACCTAACTTTGGGAATATTTAAATTACACATGTCATTAGGTTCTAGTATTTGAAAGAGGTGAAGTAAGAACTAAATGCGAGATTAGGGTAAACCAGGAACGTCTAGAGCAAGTGAATGAAATTGTGTATTTAGAAAGTATGTTTAGCGCGGATGGAAGATGTGATTCGGATGTAGAACGGCGAGTAGCTGCCGGAAACAAAGTTAACGGTGCTTTGTCCCAGTTAGTAAAGCGACAAAGCATCGTAAAAGAAGCACGAATGGCGATTCATAACGCAGTGCTAGTGCCAATTTTCTGGGCGATCTGTCCTCTTTGACTACCCCGTCAGGGATACAGCGTGAAGATGGTTAGTTAGTTAGTCATTAATAAAAATTAGGAAGAGAGTAGGACCTAAAATAATTCCTTGGGGAACGCCATAGCAAATAGGAAGCTCGTCACTCATATGGTTGTCAATCTTAAGAATTTGTGTGCGATTTGTTAGGTAACTACGAAAAAGATCCAATTGTATTCCTCTGACTCCCATACCTTCAAGTTTGAGTAGAAGAGTGGGAATGGAGATGGTATCAAAAGCTTTCGTAAGATCCAAGAAAACAGTAAGAGCTTTCTTTTTCTTGTCAAGGTGTTGTACAGCATGATTGGTTAAGTCTTGAACTGCATGACAGGTGGATTTATTTTTGCGAAAGCCATATTGTTGTACTGACAGTAAATTGTAATGCTCTAAATAGTATACAAGTCGATTATTAATTAGTCGTTCCAGTATCTTGGATATTGCACTTAAGATAGCAATTGGTCGGTAATTGTTTGGTAATTTTCTATCCCCACCCTTGAAGATAGGATGAATTATTGCCTTTTTCATAGAAGTAGGGAATTCAGCGGTTTCGAAGCAGAGATTAAAGATATGGCATAGTACGGGCGCCAAAGCACTAGCGTACCTCTTTAAAAATATAGGTGAGATAGTGTCCCAATCTGTGGCAGCATTGGACCTTAAAGATCGTATAATAGATATAAGTTCTGCTGGAACTGTCGGCTCCAGTACAAAAGATACCATAGGGGTATATTTTTTATGTGGTATTGTGGCTAGTGCTGTTATACTAGTCACTCCTTCTGCAAGTTTTCGCTCAAAGTTTACAAAAAAAATAATTTGTCCTGTTGCACGATTCCAGTGGTGTTGCTGTACATTGTAAGAGTTGTGTGGAAGAATTGTTAATTTTGGTAGTATTTGTTACTAGCTTGATAGCATCCCAAAGTGCTTTCGGATTGTGTCTAGCACCATCGAGTTCTTGAGTGTCAAATAATCGTTTTGCTTTCTTCAATAGATTAGCACAATAATTCCTGTAACGTTTATAGGTTGTCGTTAATACTTCATTTTCTGAGGCAAGGTTAACTTTTTTATGAAGTAAGTGTCTATTCCTTATGCATCGTAACAGGCCCGGTGTAATCCACGGCCTAAGAATTTTTCTTTTTGATGGTATTTTTTTTTAATATTGTGTTGAAAGTTAAATCCATTCTGTGCTCTTGCATTTGCTTATGGCCTGGAGTCACAGGCAAGCCTTCAGAAAGATAGCCCCAGGATTCCCGACAGACTTTATCCAGATATGGGCGGCGCAAGACAGAATGTTAAAGAGAGAGAGATGGAATCTTCGTGGAGTCAACATCGATGTTATTTCTTGCAATTTGTGAACAAAAAAGTTCTGTTCGTATCGATCGCGTACGTTTTAGTTGTGGAATAAACTGCTAGCTAAATTGTAATATAATGCCCCGGTGGCTACAAACCTCCACTTGTTTCAGAGAACACTTTCTTGGCATTTAAAAAAGAAAAGGCCTCGGCTATACCTACATCCTCATTCTAACATTTTAGTACTTCCAAAACTATAAAGTCTCAACGGGATCGCGGTGGGAGGGGTAACTTAAGGAAGTCCTTAATCACGAGGTTTGAATGGTTCCACTGTAAATCAGATCCAGACTTTTAAATTGATAGCTTGAAATGTACTACAAATACACATGCAACTTAAATAACTAGTAATGGCTTTGTTGAGAGAGCCGTTAGATGTTTTAAAAAAGTGGCTTCTATAATGGTTGAGCGGGCGAGATAAATAAATTCAAAGTGGACTGTATTTGCGGGAAAACACAAAAATGAAATTTATACGCGGTTGTCGACGAAAAAGAGATGGAAAACAGGAATGGGCACACTACCTTGCTTTTGCTGCGAGATGCTGAGGTGGAGGCTGCCAGGGACGTCCCTGGACTTGGATCCCTGGTTCCATTGCACGAAAACACTATTTATCCATGGAAAACACAATTATTGCGAAAGTTGGTGTGGGCGCGCGCGCGGTGATTGCATTACTAAAACAGCGAGCCTTCAATCCGTGAATCTGTGAGCGGAGTTTTAGATCGCGCGTAATACAGCTGTCTCGCTCTCCTTTTATGCGAGACAAGGTAGGTGCGAAAGAGAAATGGAATAAAGGGAAACGGGGGGAGTGTCGACAACTAATTAATTAAAAACAAATGTAGATCGGCGATGCAACATAGAAAAAATAACGCGGCTACTCTTTTATCGTATACCGGCGCAACCATATAAGATACATTTATAACGCGTTACACAAACAATAGCTTTTCGTAGGGCCCAGCTAAAGTATTGACGGCCATGTAAAAAAGCGACGGGAATGCTACTGGGATAAAATCAGCGTATTAGAGGATTGATAATATTTAGAATTGAATTATTAGAATTTCGAAGGCTATCTTTACTTTATTTTCCTTCGAAATAAAATAATAGTTATAGCATATTACATTCATCACATTCGGTTATCTGCAACCATAGTACGAGAATACAGAATATTTCGTCAAGGGTTTTTAAGTTATGTTCTATTTTTTATACCGTTGAGGTGGCAGACAAGCATTCGGCCCACCCGATGGAAAGTGGTCACCGAAGTTTATGGACGTTTGCAACACCAGAGGTGCAGCACTCGCCCTTTAAAATCTTCTCAGGCGAACCCCATACTGTAGACGTTCGGGAAAACCCAGGCCGGGAACTCATTCCAGAACCTAAGTAGAGATCCAAGACAGCGCTTTTACACTTATCCAGAACATTTTAAAGGATTATTTACAGGTCGAGCAGCTTTATAGAGTTGTAATGTTCTTGCTAGTATCCTACACGTGTCTTCACGTCAATTATTGTAATAAAGTTATTTTAACTACCTAAAAGAGCCATATTTGGCACGTCTCGGATAAGTCATCTCGTGTTCTGAATCCAGATAACTTTAATTTAGCTCAAACAGCGATATACACTTATACAAACCGAGATCTCAGAACAAACTTTGTAAGCTTGGACAAGGTAAACTTCGGGACAACAACACCCTCATCAACGTCTAAGTTTCGGTCTGCGACAGCTCAGTAACTATATAAAACATGGTATTGTATATCGCAAAGTTAAGTTGAACTGTTGAATTTAAATCACCGCTGTCAAAAACAGCTATCGTGAATGGCCGGTGGCGCGTTTCGGTCGTTTTCAAATTAAATAATAACTTGATTATTTTACTGTTTTATAGCTTTCAGTATAACATCATATGGGGCAAAGTTGGATAGTTTTAAGAATTACTTATTTGTAATCTATGAACTTCGTAAAGAATGAGTCTATTTTCAATGAAGTATAGAAAGCGGTATTGCTTTCAGGTTAATATTTTTTTCATTGCATTTGTAACTGTCGGGAAAAGGTTTGTATTAAGTTGGAAAGTTTAAAAAGTCGTAAGGAAGACTCAAAAATTTACCCATACGAAATTAAAGCAACAAAATAATTAATATTTTGGCTTATTGTTCTTAGGAAATAACCGTCAAGAACGAACATTATATTTATGTAAAAAAGTAGACAATAACAATAAAAACAATAACAAGACATAACAAGAGACCTGACTAATAGCGATTAGCCACTTACCTTTGTCATTGCTGTAATGATAATTTTTTTTTAGATAAAACATCATATTTTTCCTTTTAATTAACGTGTAGAAATCATGTAATGCTAGACTCGAACCGACTGAAATAACACGGTCTCTATCCGTGTAGCGCCAAGCGGCCAGGATAAGTCACAGAAAAATGTCGCAGGCCTTACAGCAAACTTTGGCTACAACCACGACCTCGTTTGATGTTATCCCACTTCTTAGGGAGTGCTTCGGAAGGCACGTTAAGCCGTTGGTCCGGGTTGCCAGTAAAATGGCAGTCGTTGAGCCTGGTTGAAAGCCTTATGGGCGGTTTGAAAATTTCAACAGCAGGTAGCCACAACCTGCGTCTGTCTATTTCAACACAGCAATGGGCTCACCACCTATTACGTGGGACAGGAATCCACACGGTGAAAAGTGGGCATATAATATGCCTCTGCCACCCCTTCGGGGATAAGGCGTGATTGGAGTCGCTTCGGGTGCTATTCTGCTTCTTGTGGGGTGACTAAGCTATTTCTAGCCGCATAATAGCATATGGTATGCAAATTGATACCTCAATCATCCGACGCATGTTAAATGCTATTAAGGTTTAACAAAACATTTTAGTACAACGATAATAATTTAATCTTTAAGCAAGGTAAAACGTCATAACATAATTTGTGTACATTTTAAGCATAAAATGTTTCCAGTACGTAAAGTCAAATTACATCTGAAGCGCTTTGAAATTTATGCTTGCAAATGAACGTAGTCGGTCGAAATCGTTTTACCTATATAAGCATATCTCCGCGCAAATCGTATTTGCTATTGATTTTTATGTCTTTCGGCCGGTATGGGATTTCATTTACACCAATCAAAGAAGTGGTTCTATATTTATATTGTCAAACTATAGCTGAGCTTAACCACAGGTTGATTGATGAAGAGCTAATAGAGTCGCCGAAATGACGCGACCGACGGGGCGTCGTATAACTTTGCTTTGTCGAT
This sequence comes from Thumatha senex, assembly GCA_948477245.1. Classification (NCBI taxonomy): domain Eukaryota; kingdom Metazoa; phylum Arthropoda; class Insecta; order Lepidoptera; family Erebidae; genus Thumatha; species Thumatha senex. Next base: position 17,989,238 of record OX419725.1, on the reverse strand, counting down.
GATAAGTATATTAAACTAATATACTATAACTTTTATTACAGCTTTTCGTAACGTATCAAGATGGTGTCCTCACATTTAGAACATTCTTATATTTGTTTAGATATTTAAATTAGTTTACAGTTTATGTAAGTAAACATTGTCTATTTCAACACGACAATGGGCTCACCACCTATTACGTGGGACAGGAATCCACACGGTGAAAAGTGGGCACATAATATGCCTCTGCCACCCCTTCGGGGATAAGGCGTGATGGATATTTATTTATTTTTAAGTAAATTCATGGTATATCTTGTAAAATATTATAAAAGTAGTCCTTAAGAAGGTTACAGATACTCTGTTGCATATCTCATAAGTGGAATTATGATATTGATTTAATGTTAATCTTGTAATTGAATTATATAAATATATTTCATTTACTATGAAAAAGCACAAACCATTTTGATCTCCCGGGTGATTTGAAGAAACAAAATCATGTGATTTTTATTCACCCGAATGATTTGCTGTTAGGTAATTATAGGACACAAAAATGTGGAATTAAATTTTTGTTTTAAATCCTTGAATTGAATTGAATCAATCAATTTTTCAGAGGTGATGGAGAACTGGGAGATACTGATATCCGAGTTAAGAGTCTTTTCACAATATTTAGACAGAAAAACAGTATTTTTTCATAAGGTGCTAAAATATTAAATAAACTTTGATTTAACATACAATAATTATGTAAATATATATGTTGTATTAATATGCTCAGACTTCTAGATAATAGTGACTTAAATACCTATATTTTAATTCTGTGTGAATTGTGAGTTAATGTGTGAAAAAAGTAAATTATAGAAGTTAGGATTTAAGAATCTAAACTCTTTTGTTAGTAGTAAATATTAAGTAATAAAATAAATAGTAAAGTCTAATGAAACATTTTTATTATTTTTCCCATCAATTACGAGCTTTAGTACAAAATATTATGGTTAATGGGCTCTTGAGTAGAGTCCCACCGACTCAGCAGGTCATTCTTCGCAAATTTATTTTTATAGGAGTAAGCAGAACAGAAGTACAACGTCATGCAATAGGTAGGAGATAAGTAAGCAATAAGAGCCTGAAAGTGGATGGGATGAATTCGAAAGACTGATGAAGCGCTGATGGTGAGGCTTAATTTATTTTCACAAGATTTTTATTCTCTATGATGTCTGACTATATGGATGTAAATGTAAAATACCTTTGACCAGTTTTTGTACAAATAATTTGGCTAAAAAAGGAATAGAAAACAAATTGCCGTGCACTTAGTATCGCATATTTTAGCATACAGTTTTAATTTATTATTCTTTTTTTTTTTACGGACAAAATAATGACTTAACTATTTTTCCAAAACTCAAACTATGCCCACTTTCTTAAGGTACCTTGCTGCGAGGACAGATAATTAAATATATTATTAATTATGTATTCCTGTAAATCTAAAATAATACATATTCTAGATAAGTGCCACAGTAAAATAATTAAACACATTTCACATACGCACAGCGCGTTGCAGCTTGCATTAAAAACTGTTTTTTTTTAATTAACCGTGCTAAGTTCATCCAGATTGTACACTACCATGGTATTACTAGTTTATTATAGGCTTTTTCTTTAAAGGATTCACTTTATTTTTAAAGTTTACTGTCACTTTACAGCGAATAAACAATATTCAAAATTAGTAATTATCAATTATTTAGCGTTAGAAATGTTAGTAACAAAGCTCGTAGCATGTAACAGGTGGTAGTACTCGTAACACTAAGTTTCCATAGACTATATTTATTACTTATTGACATTTTAAAGTTATTTGTTATTATACTTGTTAAACTCAGCACTACATAATAAAAAAAAGTTTCGCAATCACATGGACACAGGATACTGATAACAGTGACAATAGTTATATGAAATGAGGGATTTGAATAGATTTTAAAAATATTTTGAATGTTAACTTACTGAAGGGACGTGCGAAGGCGCACGCCGCCGCCGTTGTCACCAGCAACCCGATCAGCGTGTGCATCTCGAGTTCGTCAGCTCAACTATGAGCGTGCTGTCTGTTTACTGGCAAGAGCAGCGAGTGAGCGCGCACTGGAACAGCGCCGATCGATATCCCGCCCACATCTAAACTTCTTATCGTTTATAACAAAAGGCCTTAACTATAACATTTAACTAATACTCATAATCCCTTTTATACCAACACTTTTGTAACTGTGTGCACCCATCTCGTCCTATCCTTGCAATTACTTTTCAAACGTCAAGAAGTGTAAAGTACATTTCCAATAGAGTGCATCAAGTACTGTCAAGTAGAAAGAAACTCCTGTAAAGAAAAATGTACATTTATTTTAAAAGCAAAGAGACGAAGATACCTTTATTTACTTTAAGTTACCTATTTGAGTACAATAGAAAATATTTTATCCTTTACGAGTATTATATTGGATTGTGTGTACTTAGATGTGCTTAACTCATCGATTACATGTTTTAACCACGAAATAGCAAATAAGATGAAAAATAAATAAGTGCAATAAAATCAATTTCCGTACATAATAAGGTACAAAATTTTGAAATTAATTTAGACTGCAGCGCAATGCAACCTCATTGTAGATTATTCTTTTTTTAAAGAATCTACATACCTATCGTTTGAACTATTTTTTACACCTTTCGTTCTGCATTCGAATCGATTTTTTTTGGACTTACATAAACCTAATATTGGAATTTGTTCATCAACGAGCAGCTAAAACAGTTGAACGTATTTGGCTTAAATTTGACGTGTGTATGTAGTTATTATGACGTATGCTTCTACCACTTTTCTTTCACATCGTAAAGGATTTTTGAAAACTCCTACTTTAAGGATGAATTCGCAAGATATCTGATAGTGAAACATAAAAATACAGACTGACTTTATCTCGATAGCGTCATCGAGAGTTTGTCCTGGTTGCGTTCGAATCATTCGCTTCACTGCTCACATTCCTTTTCACATCGTTATTTTTCCACTTCGTATCATCTTTGTCGTCCCTAGTTTGAGACCCCTCCCACTAATAAATACCTATCCTTTTATTATCAGGAATACTCCCAGGTCACCGCAAAACGTGAGTGGATCAGCGAAAGAACCTCTGCTGTAGCTTTTCCACGTATCATCTATTAAAATGACACAAAACCTCGTAAATCCGCTCTTATTCCGCAGCTTATTCAACTCAGCAACAGGTAGCACCTTCTTTCTTACGTCACTTAAGTACTCATGTATGAAAGTATAAATGATGTTTATATATACTCGTTCCTGTTGCCTGCGTTTCGCCCTTTATATACCTGCCTAGTTCAGTTGACTGGACCACAAGTCAATCAGTACTTCCCTGGTACTGTGGACCGGACTGCAAAAGAAATATATTTTCTTGGTATTGGGGACTGCTCTACTGGATATCGTTTCTTTTACCTGGTAAATAATGGAAGACATTACACTTGTTCACTTATTTTGTACTATCTATATAATAAAAAAAAGATTGATAGTAAACAATATTAAACGCGGTAGGACTTCAAAAAAATAACCTTTATCAATTTTTATTTTAACTGTATATTTCATCTACAATATTAACACAGTACCATAGTTTGAAAAAACACTGGTCCAATCTACCGTACGGTTCACAATTTAAAAAAATAGTCCGGTCATATTAACACTATTAAAAAAAATACCGTAGTCCGTAAACCAAGTCAACAGTTTCATGATCAAAGACCGACAGTTCAGTGTCAAGAACGTCTTGTCATTTCACTTGTCTGATAAAAAGACAAGTATCGCATCGCGCCCTTCACTATCGGAATCAGACGACTTTTTAATCAAACCAGTTTCAAAAACATAAGGGATAGAAACTTCAAAATCACTTTGCACGTATTCAGGGAGTCCTGAATCGAATGCCGGTAACCGTTTGTCTTCCGCCGGCCGGCCGGTAACGGTTTTGGTTTCTGAGAAATAGATGCGTATAGACGGACGGACGGACTGAGTCCTTTTGGGTTTAGAAGTCAAAACTAAAACACAATGCTAAACAAAATCAGATTAGAGACTGAGCTTTTATCTACTTCAAAGGTAAGAGGAAAAATGTCCTTAGACGATTTATTAAGTCGAATAGAAAATCTCGTAAACACAGTTTTTATGATACAATAATATTTATACATCTACTATATAAACTGTTAGTAAAAACCCATGCGGCAAATGCTTTCTGAATGAAGTTATATTTTCGCCAGTTACTGTATTCAACATTCACCCAATTTAATCCTCTTAAGTGTTGTGTCAACATTTTTATTTAAGACTTCTTTATGTTTCATAGAAAGCTTTATTATATTCAATATTTATTTATGAAAGGAAATTATTTTAATAGATCCTTTATTTGCTAGATTAAATAAAATTAAACGCTAACTGTTAAATAAAATATTTGCAGTTGGTTTCAGGGAAACGATAAAAATGGTTGCCATATTTTATTTAGTAACTTAACTTAACTATCTTCACGCTGTATCCCTGACGGGGTAGTCAGAGAGGACAGATCGCCAGACTTCGCGATCCATGCATACTTCTTTCGCTTCTTCGAGATTCATCAATCAGATCGAGATTCTTCATACACGCACGTCTGGGTATCCGAGTACTTTTGACCTTTTCGTTTTTGAGCAATCTGCTCACGTGGTCTTCATATGTAAGTCTCGGCCTACCCTGACCTCTTCTACCTTCTGCTTTCGCACAATATATATTCTTCGTCAATCGTTCCTCACTCATTCCTTGGACGTGTCCAAACCAACGGAGCACGCCCTTTTCCAGCTTAACGCTGACACTTTAATTCAAACCTGCCATATTGCGTATCACTTCGTTACGTATTCGGTCGGCCAAGGTAACGCCGCACAATTTTCGTAGTGATCGCATCTCCACAGCATTCAATTTACTTTCATGCATCTGCTGACATACCTAGGTTTCGCTACCGTAAAGCAAAGTTGGCACTAGCACTGCGTTATGAATCGCCAGTCGTGCTTCTTTTACGATGCTTTGTCGCTTTACTAATTAGGACAAAGCACCGTTAACTCTGTTTCCGGCAGCTACTCGCCGTTCTACATCCGTATCACATCTTCCATCCGCGCTAAACATACTCCCTAAATACACAATTTCATTCACTTGCTCTAGATGTTCCTAGTTTACCTTAATCTCGAATTTACTTCTTACGTCATCTCTTTCAAATACTAGAACCTTAGTCTTACTTGCATTCAAGCGAAGACCCTTACTTTCACACTCCTCTTTCATATTAGTGACTAATGCCTGAGGCCATGAGCACCGCATCATCAGCGTACAGCAGACAGTTTACTGAAAAGTCACCCAAATTCACACCCATATCACAATCTTTCAACTTCTGCAGGCAACTGTCCAGATACACTATGAACAGTCAGGTGGACATGACACAACCCTGTTTGACGCCTGTACAGACATCAAAAAGAGGTGACACATCCCCCCCTACTCGCACGAAAGCCTTACAGTCCTTATAAAGCGACTGTATTGCCCGCAGCAGCGAGCCGTCCACACCATATCCGGGCAGCAAATCCCACAGAGTTTCCCTCACAACTTTATCAAATGCTTTCTCCAGATCCACAAAAGCGCAGAAAACCCTCTGGCTAATAGCCAGAAACTTCTCCGCGATCATGCGGAGAGAAAACACTTGATCCATGCAACCTCTTCCACGTCGGAATCCGCATTGAGCCTCCCATAAATACCTTTCATACTTTTCTTGCATTCTTGCCGTTGTAATCTTTGCATACACCTTACTAGCTAAGCTGTCCAAGCTGATCGCCCTGTAGCTGGAGCAGTTTAGGCGTGAGCCTTTCCCTTTGTAAATAGGTACTACAACTGCTATTCGCCAGTCATCTGGGACCTCACTCGTCCGCCAGCACAAGTTGCATAACAGACGTAGAGTGTCCCAGACGCGCGACCCACCGTACTTGATCATCTCAGCAGTAACTCTGTCTTTTCCCTCAGCCGTACCACATTTCATACTTCTTATCGCTTGTTCAATTTCTTTCATACTAATGACTTCAATGACATCGGGATCCGGAGCATCGAAGTGAGCTCCACTTCCCGACGTGGCATCTCTGTCTTTTCTTGCATACATCTTTCCATAATATTCACTCCATCTCTGCAGGACGTCAGTTTGGTCTGTTAGGATGTCATTGTTAACACTAAGCACTTTTTTCATACTGCAGATTGCCGAACTACTCCGGGTCTATCTCTTTCCAGAAGAGCCTGACATTATCCCGGAAATTGGACGACAACCTTAAATTATTTTAATTTTCATTTATTTAGTTATTTTCGATATTTTAGTATTCAAATATTAACTACAATTGGTACACTACCTGTAGCGATGCGATACCGTCTATCTGGAGGTACTATTGGTTATTGTAAAGGAAGTAGTAGTATAACGCCTTCATGTATCTTTAATATATACAAATATTCTAAAGCTGATGAGTTTGTTTGTTTGGTTAAACGCGTTAATCTCAGGAACTACTGGTCGGATTTGAACTTCTTTTTGTATTATAGCCTATTTATCGAGCCTATTTATCCTGGAGAGCGGAGCAGTAGTCATAAATGTGGACAAATCAGTCATTATTGTAGAATTTATAAGCGACGGGATTAAATAGGTGCGACAGGAGTTCGAAGTATGACACGGGCGAAGCCGGGGTGGTCACCTAGTCTATAATATAAAAATGAATCGCAAAATGTGCTGCTAAGCGCTAATCTCAGGGACTACTGATCGGAATTGAAAAATTATTTTTGTGTTTTATATTCCATTAATCGCAGAAGGTTATAAGCTAAAGCTATATATCATCACGATACTACCCAGGAGAGCGGTGCAGTAATCATAAATGTCAAGAAGTCGGGCAAACTTTTATACATTTTTGTAAAAATATAAACGACGGGATTAAATGGGTGCGATGGGAGTTAGAAGTGTGCCACAGGTAAAGCCGCGGGAGTCAGCTAGTATATCATACAAATAAATAAAATTGCAGTGTCTGTTTGTGATTCTCAAATTTACAGCTTCTCTGTTTGTCAGTCGGTGAGTCTGTTTTGCTACGGCATAACTTTGAAACAGAAAAACCGAGTTTTTTTAAAACCGAGTTTTTTCGGGAAATTAATTTTTATCCCGCCAATAAGTTATCCAAATTCTGGAAAAAGTAGTAGTCTGTAGGCGCAAGGTCTGGTAAGTAGAGCGGATGATGGAGTGATTCCAACCCCAGTTCTTGCAACTTGAAGACCGTCTGCTGAGCAGTAGGAGGTTGCGCGTTGTTGTGCAGTGAGATGTGCCAGCTTTTCCATCATTATGTTCAGTTCTTCACAGTACACTTCTGCAATAATGCTTACCCCGTTAGGTAAGAAGCTGTGATGAGTCACACCGGCGCTAGACCACCAAACAGTGACCATCACTTTTCTAGGGGTAGGTTTCCATTTAGGGCATTTTTTAGGTGCTAAACCAGGATCCAACCAAATTGCTAAGCGCTTGCGGTTATCAAACAGAATCCATTTTTTATTGTAGGTAACAATGCGGTTCAAAATTCCTTCATTTGTGTGTCTGATGAGCAGTGCAAGGACGCGTACTTCGCGCTGGTGATCATTGAGTTCGTGGGACACCCATTTGTCAAGCTTTATTGCCTTGCCAATTTGACGCAAATGGACCAATAGTCGAAAGCTGCTGCTAATTCAGCTGTAGATTGTGTATCATCAGCTTCCACAATCGCCTTTAATTCGTCATTGTCGACCAAAGTCTTCGGACGACCGCGAAGTTCATTTTTCAGGTCAAAATTTCCAGAACGGAAGCGAGCAAACCAATAACAGGTGGTGCGTTGATTTGTAGTGTTAGCTCCGTAAACGTCGATGATGTAGCGTGCCGCTGGTGCCGCATTGCTGCCACTAAGGTACTCATTTTCCATAATTACTCGAATTTTTAACGTATCCATTATGACGAAAAAGATTGAAATGCGATGAAAATGTAACACTAATCAATAAACAAATGACTACTTTTGGAAAAGAATTCCATGTTTTAACATGAAATTAATTTGAAATTAGAATTCTTAGCCAAACAAAAATTATTTTGATTTGAAATGGCCAGTACTCAGAACGGCAATTTCAGAGGTAAATATTAGTAACATGGAAGAACTGGTATTTTACAACGCTCGAACTAAGGTCTCGTTGTGGAAAACGTTCGTAGACGATATGTATTCAAGAAAAGGGGAACGGAGAACGGTGTTTTGCATACAGCTTAGGTCCTTTGTACAATAATTCGAACAAAACAATCGGACCCAGGTGCCTAAAGATAAAGAATAGTGTGATAAGAATAGATAAGAAGTGAATATAAGTAAATATGATGATGTATTTTTATCACGATATAAAACTTTAAGGCGTCATCTTGAAAGTTATTAAGAAAGTAATAATATTAAGTTCTTCGTAATATTTGTAACCTACAGAAATCGGCCCGTGACTAAACGAATAATAAATAAGTATCGTCGGAACAACTCACACAACGCCATCTGTTTCCAAACTAAGCAGAGCTTGTACTATGGTAACCAGATAACTATATAATATATATTTCTAAACACATACATATTATAGATAAATAACACCCAGACACAGAATAAAGCATCGTGCTCATCACACATAGTTTTATACTGGGTGGGAATCGAACCCACGACCTCTTGCGTAGCAGTCGGATACACTCCCACCGCGCATCAGGGGCAGTCAAATGTTACTTAAAGAATTACTTAACATGTAAAGATGTTGGCATATATATTAAATGTATACATTATACATACATATATTTATACAGATAAATAAAAGGGAAGTGTCTGTTTGTAATTCCTAATTAACTGCTCGTCACTAAATGCAAATGAAATTTTCTGTCTGTTTGTTCCGGCTAATCTCTGGAATATTGTTTTTAACCAGGCTTCCATTGATAGAAAGCTGTTGCTATAAGGTAAGGCACCGTAAACCTCAATGGTATAAAAACCTTTTTTTATATTACTGAGGTGGCAGACAAGCATACGGCCCGCCTGATAGAAAGTGGTCACCGTAGCCTATGGACGTTTACAACACCAGAGGTGCCGCTCACTCGCGCTGCCGACCCTTTAAAAACCTTCTAAGACCCCTTTTGAAGAACCTAGTATTGCTAGTTGTAAATAAAATAAACTCTTTCCAAAGTTTGAAGGATGGTTAAAAAAAAGCATTTATTAAACCGCTTTTGAGTTCTATTCTAAATTTATTAATTACTAATTACATTGCAGAATACATTTAAATGCAGGTGAGTAGGAAGATTGTCCATACTCAAGAGATAGTTGGTTTACAAAAAAAAGCTTTGTAAGAAGAAGAAGAAGAGAAGCTAACTTCATCGTAAAAGGTACTTTTGTGCTTTGGCGCCTGTCTTATCTGATATTTTATCATTGATATTTCGTATTAATATTAATTATTTAGGCTCTGCTCGCCTGGTAAAGTTTTAACGTTCCCGTTTCCCTTTGAAACTAGTTCCCGGGATAAAAAGTAGCCTATGTATAATTCTAACGTTTAAGCTATATTATTGTAAAGTTTTATCAAAATCCAATCAGTAGTATTTGTGTCAAAAAGTAACAAACATACATCCATGCATTCTTACGAAATTTCACATTTATAATATTAGTAGCATAATTTATGAAACCTTTGGATTTTATATATGGAACACAAGAGGCTCAGAAAAAAAAGACTAATATCGTAGCGTACCTTGCTACGATAAAACTCTAAAACCTCTCAAATCGCCGCAATATCTCTTAGGGACATCGCAGACCAGCCTATTACCTTGAACATCGGCAACTGGCGATTTTGCGACTAGGTATATTAATGCTGCATCGCTTTTTGGCGACTCTGCTTTCGGACGCAGCACATTTAAATCGCGCGTTTTGGTGCGTGTTCCAAAACTGCATTTAGCTTCAAGAGCAACTAAATCGCTGGTAGAAAAGGTGTTGTATCCCTTATCGTATTCTAAACTATCTATCTGTTAGCAAACTTATAAGTATGAGAATAGGTCATAATATACTATTCTAACCCTTAGGTACTAGAAACTCAACTATCACCCATTTTTACTGCAACTTTAATATTTTTGTATGACCAATATCTAAATTATTTGACCTTCGTTTCATGAAGTGGCATGTCACTTGGACATTTTATTCTGCATTATTTTGTCATGTTTCAAAACAAAGCGCGTGCAAATTTTAACAACGTTAATATCACGTGGCATAAAAATGCCGGGCCAGCTCGTAAGTTAATTAAAACATACATAAATAGTTAAGTTTAGTGAAAAACGCTATTAAACATGTGAGGATTTTTTAAAATAACTAACATGGTCGTTGGAAATCATCGTCATAGAACGTAACATAGCATGTACGTGCGTTTACCTTGGGTTGATCAACCCTTCGTTTGAATCAATATCCAATTACCAAACGCATAATTACATTGCGATTAATTGATTGCTATTGTGAAGCAGACACTGATTGATTAGACCTTGTGGTAATTTCTGGATTTTTGAATGAAAACATGCATGAAAAGATTACTAAATAAATAAATAATAAATAAATATCGTTGGGACAACTCACACAACGCCATCTGATTTCAAACTAAGCAGAGCTTGTACAATTATAACCAGATAACTGATGAACATACTTATATATTTCTAAAGAATTCAATTTAATAATTAGATAATTTGATAGAAAGTATATATATTGATAAATATAAATTTATAATTGCATAGTATATTTAGCAGTGCAATATTAAAATTGCGAAACCATGTTTCTCTGTGTGTTATGCTTTCTCGAGACTAATTTCGGAATGATTTCTGATGATCTGGTTATGATTTTAGCCTGTCTACAGAATGTTCTCTATCGGAGATCAATCCTTATCTGAAGACTTAAACCAATTAATTATTATTTATCTATCACGCCTTATCCCCGAAGAGGCATACATATTGTATGCCCACTTTTCACCATGTGTATTCCGGTCACACGTAATAGGTGGTGAGCCCATTGCCGTTTTGAAATGGACAGGCGCAGACAAAAAACAAATTAATAATTATGTAAAACCTACACGCGATAAGATTTTCACAATAAATTTAAAACCGTAATAAAAGAAAAAAACTTACCTCGAGGTGCTAACAAATTATATTAAAGTTTCCAATATATTTTTTCTAAACTGAATAGTTTGCGCGAGAGACACTTCCAATGCGGTAAAATGCGTGTGCTTCCCCTCCCCCTGTAACTTCTAAAATAAGAGAATGACATTTTTTCTTATCTTTCATCATTAGGTTGTACTTTTTTTTTCCTTATTACTATGCAAACTTCCACCGAAAATTGATTTGAACGAGATCTAGTAAGTAGTTTCTTTTAATATGTCATAAATCTTAATCCGCAATTAATTTTTCTAGCTTAGATGGCTATCAACTCAAAAAAATGTGCATTTTTTTACGGAATCCTACACGAGATCGATAAAAAAAGAATACTCCAAAGAAACACACACAGAATGAAGAATGTTCACAGAACACTAGTAATAGATGTTCCAATACGAGAGACTTGCGTAAATGTTGAGATTCCGTTTTTCTTCGCTGCAAACACCCGTCTTTGGCTTCACTGAAAACACCGCATTCTTGCAACAAGAATTTCACCCTCACATATCTCAAGTATATCGAAAATGTCGCGTCGAACTCGTTGTAACAATTTGCTAGAAACTAAGTACTTATAATTTACATGTTGTAGTGTAGATATAGGCACTGCTTTTATTTATAAATTATTCCTACTTATACTATAAACGCGAAAGTTTGGTATGGACGTTTGTTACTCTTTCACGCAAAATCTACTGAATGGATTCTGATGAAACTTTACAAAAATATAGCCTACACATCAGAATAACACATAGGCTACTTTTTATCCAGGGAACAAGTTTCTGTTGGAAACGGTAACGGGAAAACTTCACCACGTGTGCGAAACACGGCAATGGGCTCACCACCTGTTACGTAAAACAACATGCATACTGTGAAATGTAGGTGTATAGTTTGCCTCGGCCTACCCCTTCGGGGATAAGGCGTGACATTAGGTGGTGTAAAAGTACAAGCGCAGGTTATGTCGTACTACGCCTTGAATTAAAAAGTGCCATGTTACTGGGAACAGGACCAGCTGCTTAACATGCATTCCGATACATGGAAATGTTCAGAAGTGTAAATGACACAAAGCGGTCACCCATCCAAGGATCAGTCATAGCAAAAGTGGCTTAATACATATATTAATTACAGAACATTGAGTTACTTCTAACGTTTTTTAATCCTATTTTCTCCATTACGGTTTCACTTGCGTAGTGCACTTTCCCGTGGCAATACGGAAATAAAATGTAACCTAATTTACTCCTTATTACATCAATTATCTTCCACAGAAAGTCCAGTTAAAATACATTCAGACATTTCGGCGAATAACCGGAATAAAAAGACAGACTATACATACTTTCATATTTATTTAGTAAAAAGCTGTTAATTTGATATTATAAACAGACACTCATCATTGGTTTATCTGTATAAACTATCTGTACATACTCCAGTAAAATACAAGGTGTATTCAAGTTTCAACGCTAGTAGACGATGCTCCAAGAATTGTCATTTTATTCCCTTTAAGTTTCTGATTGCAAAGGTACTGCATAATAATAGAAATTATTTTAAACTTCCTTATATTTATTTCCTACCTATTATTTTTTATTAGAGAAGCGCTCGTGGCCCCGCGGCCTCAGTGTTCTGTAAACGATCACTGAGTTACGCAACTTTCACTATATCTGGTCCTCGGATGGATAACCACTTTGTGGCATTTACATTTGCGAGCGTTTCAGTGCTTCGGAAGGCACTTTAAGGCGTTGGTCCCGGTTGCCAGTAACATAGCAGTCGTTAAACCAAGTTCTTGGCCTTATGGGCGGCTTGAAAAATTTCAATAGCAGGTAAATACAAAGGCAAAGGGCTCACCACCTATTACGTAGGTCAGGAACACACTTGGTGAAAAGTGGGCTTATAATATGCCTCTGCCACCCCTCGGTGATAAGGCGTGATAGATAAATAAATAATAAATACATTTACATTACTTTTTTTTTCCTTTGTGATTCAGGTGCCAACAGTAAACTGAAAATTGAGCAAAGTAGTAATAAAAATAATGTCAACAAAGAAGTCAACGCCTACAGTTTTGTTATCCATAGCGCCACATGCACAAGCTAAGTAGATGAAAAAAATTGGAAAACCCAAAAGTGCACAGGGTTTTCCAAATTTTTAGCTTTTATTATATTAAAAAAATAGAATTTCATATATTACAGCTTACAAACTTTGCTATGAATTATCGCGTAGGGGTTATGAAATAAATAAAGTAAAGATAATAACAATTAAAACACATCGAATCAGACAGTTAAAAGGGTTCTATTCCTAATTATACTGAAGCATAAGAGAAAAAAAGAGACTCGATTAGTAAAGTATTTCGGTCGTTATCGTGTTAACAAGAAAATATTCAGACGCACATACAGACACACGGACGTCCAAGACAAAACTTTTTTAAACAGTTTTTAACTAGTTTAAATAACAAAAATGGCATCATAAATATCATGAGTGTTAAAAATAGTGTTTTTTCTTGATATTATTATTATTATTTATCTATCACGCCTTATCCCCGAAGGGGTGGCAGAGGCATATATATTATATTTATATATATTATATTTTTTTTTTTTTTTTTTTTTTATATTTATATTATATTATATTATATTATATTTTCTTGATATGTGTGTGTATATATTATTTTACAAGTGCAATATATGATAAATAGAGACATTTTAAGTTTGAAAAATCAGATGTTTTGCGCGAAGTGACAGTAGTACCCACCTCAACGCTTCGCTTATGAGGCGTGCAATAAGTTGGGGTCAAAGTTCACTTCACACGTGATGCGGCTAGCGGAAAATGAATCACTGATCTGTATACAAGGTGATGTCACATAGCTGCCTGCACTTCAAACCGATAAAGGAATATATCGAGAAAGGTATCGTTTTCTATCGATGCAAACATATATAATAGGGGTCGGGAATATAAATTCGAGTCAAAAATATACACTAAATAGAAATCTTGATCCGCAGCAATATAACCTCAAAATGGCGGTGTTTCCGCTTCCACCATTGTCACATTTATAATAGTGCATTTTTTTTTTACGTTTCTCGTTTGCTGGCAATCCATAATGACATTTAACGAATTGAGGGCCATTGTCACAATCCTCAAAACTATTATCAGTGGCCCTCAAGTTGGCGGTGTCCTTTACGCTTCACTCAGGAACCGAGGGTTGATGGAAGAGGAAAACACGTTCAGGGCTTCTTGTTACCTCAATAAACCTCGTATTTCTTTTGATCCATTGAGATAGAGAAAATAGAACGGGAACACCAAACTGAATCCCTCGAATTTTGTTATCATAAGTTTCAATAGTATTAAAATAAAAATAAATAATAAAATAAATAATTAAGTATTAAAATGGATATAGTATGTTATCCTTAAGAGATAGACATATACTGTCGCGGACTTTTTTGTAGACCTATATTAGATACACAATTCCACTTTACATTATTTTGTTATATCTCAAAGGGTTAAGGCAGCGTTTTCGATGAAAGCTCCCAGAAGGCTAATTTTTTCTGACATCGCCAACAAATATCGTCATAATTTAGTCAATGTATACAAAAACTTAACAAATTATACATAAAAACCTTATAAGAATCACTCTAACTATTAAAAAAAACCGCATCGTAATTCGTTGCGTAGTTTTTAAGATCTATGCATACATAGGGACAGACAGCGAAAAGTTACTTTGTTTTATAATATGTAGTGATGTATCAATTCAATCCTTTTTTCAATTCGATTAAATCCATTACGGTTGTCTGTCTGTCTTTGCGTTCACTTAAAACTAATAAACTGATTATCACGTAAGTTTCACTAATAGATAAAGTAATTTATGAGAAAGGGTTAAGTATATATTGTCAGGTCGAAAAAATAAAGCCGATCGAGGGCTTTCGTGGAAAATGCTACCTAAACTGTGAAAGATATAAGGAAATAATGTCTTATGATATTTCTTATAGTTCTCTTTTATAGTTTCGGACTGAAGGTCCTTTTTCGGGCTCTCTTAAATCTTTTGATTTTTGAAAAGTACTGGCCTTCAATAAAAGATAAGTGTCCAATTTAAAAAAATGGAAAATTAATATATTAATTTTGCAGACATTAAGAGACGCTTGTTGTTTCGATACAATGAAAAAAAACGAGTTTCGCGTGTTGTTAAAACATTGTTTTTTAATGGGAAAAAATACCGTTGAAGCACAAAAATGGCTTATAAAATGTTTGCGGAATTAGCTCCCTCTAAAGCAACCATTTGTCGGTGGTATGCCGACTTCAAACGCGGTCGCATGGACACAAATGATGGGGAACGCTCAGGTCGTCCAAATGAAGCAGTAACTCAACAAAATATTAACCAAGTCCTCAAAATCGTAAAGGAAGATCGGAAGATAAAAGTGCGCGAGAGAAGCCGAGATAGTGAAGATTTCAGCTGGTAGTGTTTTCACTATTTTACATAAAAATTTGGCCATGAAAAAGCTTTTTTCCAAGTGGGTGCCGCGTTTGCTTAAAACTGATCAAAAGGAACAACGTATCAATGATTCAGAGCGATGTTTAGCGCTGATGAATCGTAATAAAAAGGATTTTTTACGTCGGTATGTGACAATGGATGAAACATGGATACACCATTTTACTCCAATGGCAGTCAGCGGAGTGGAGAGCGGCTGGTGAAAGCCGCCCGAAGCGGCCAAAGACTAAGAAATCGGTCGTTAAGGTAATGGCGTCTATATTTTGGGATGCGCATGGAATACTTTTCATCGACTACCTTGAAAAGGAGCAAAATATAAATAGTGACTATTACATGTGCTTATTGGAGTACGATTGAAGTACGAAATTGCGGATAAACGGCCTCAAATGAACAAAAAGAAAGTGGTGTTTTACCAGGACATCGCGCCTTGTCATAAGTCTGTGAGAACGATGGCCAAAATTAATGAATTGGGCTTTAAATTGCTTCCTCATCCCCCTTATTCGCCAGACTTGGCCCCCAGCGATTACTGGCTGTTTGCAGATCTCAAAAAAATGCTCTAGGGTAAGAAATTTGACTCAAATAGTGAAGTTATCACTGCAACGGAGGCTTATTTTGAAGTCAAAGACAAATTGTTCTACACGCATGGGATAGAAAAGTTAGAAAAGCGTTGGAGGGACTGTATCGCTCTTGGAGGAGACTACGTTACATACATACATATCGTCACGCCTGTCTCGCATCGGGGTAGGCATAGACTATGGCTGTCCACTTGCTACGATCCTGGCATACAACTTTCGCTTCTTCCACTTTCATAAGTGTTTTCATACACACACGCCGGTTAAGGATATTCTTGACCTGACCTTTTTCCAAAATGTCTTCTATTTGATTGACATATGTACGTCGAAGTCGACCCTTACCAGTTTGCCCATTCACTCTCTTCTAATAAATCTGTTTCGTTAGTCAACTTTCATCCATCCTCTCCACGTGTCTGAACCATCTAAGCATACCTTTTTTTATCTTAGTCACTACTTCTTCTACCCCTTATCACACTGTTCCTTTCTTTGTCCATCAATTTCACTCCAGCTATACTCCGCAGACTTCTCATTTCCACTGCATTAATTTTACTTCTATGCTTCTTCTGTCACACCCAACTTTCACTGCCATACATGAGTGTAGGAACAAGTACTCCTCTATGCACAGCCAGTCTTGCCTTCTCAGACACGTTCTGACTGCTCATAAAGGCGTACATGGCTCCATTTACTTGATTTCCAGCCAAAACTCTTCGTTCAATGTCACAATCACACTTTCCATCTCTCACAAATTTTGAACCCAAATATACAAATTCTTTCACCTGTTCCACTCGTTTTCCTTCCACAAAGATCGAGCAATCCGTCATACTTTCCTCTCTTTCAAAAACCATCACTTTAGTCTTATTTACATTCACTTTCATTCCTTTGCTTTTTAGCGCATCATGCATAATGTTAACCATCAACTGCAACTCCTCCGCCGATGATGCCAGTATTACCTGGTCATCAGCGTATAGGAGGCATTTGACAGACAGTTCATTCATTTTTAAACCACACGCACTCTCTTGCAGTTCTTTCAAACAACTGTCCATGGATAGGTTAAACAGCGCCGTTGACGCTACACAACCCTGTCTCACACCTTTAGCAATGTGAAAAAAGTCTGTGCAAGCTCCGTTGATCCTGACACAAGCACTGGAGCCCTCATAGAGAGATTTCAGTGCTCGTATCAAGTGACTGCTTGATACGAGCACTGAAATCTCTCTATGAGGTCTTGGTCAGTGTTGTCTATAGTTCATGCCTCACCACTCGGTCATAGGCCTTTTCCAAGTCTACAAATATGCAATAGACCTTTTGACATTTCGCCAAAAATTTTTCGGCTATGCATCGTAAGGAATAGACCTGCTCCAGCAAAGATTAAAAAGGCGGTACAGCTGGCAAGCTACCACGCCATGTCCCGCTTTCAGCATCTCGACAGAAATCCTATCAAATCCAGCAGCCTTACCCAGTTTAATACTACTCAATGCTTCCACAATTTCTTCCATATTTTTGATGCTTTCGTTGCTAAGTTCATTCCTTTCCCAAGAACTCGTTTGTGCTTCATTTTTACTCATTTTTACATCTTCATTCGTTGCCCTCTGCATTTTTCTATTGACCTTTAAAGTCAGCCAGTCCAACCATGCCTTCTTCCTGTCGGACAATGCTTTTATGACTTCTGCACACATTCTCTTCACCTTATATCCTTGGCTCCTTTTATTTACCCCACACACTTCCACCGCAACTTCCACTAGACCTTCCTTAAGCGTCTTTCATAATTCTTCAATCTCACATACTTCATCTAAATTTTTAAATTTCTAATTCATTTTACTCACGAATCCTTCTTTTATGCTCATCTCTTGCAAATTTTCGACTTTTATGCGCTCTAGTACCCTTACAGGTTCACACACACGATGCCGCCACCGTTGAAACAGACCTCTTATCGGCTGATAACCAGAAAGTGATATGTATCAATCCCGGCACCGTGATATGCCCGGGTGTCTAAGACTTTCTTTCTTAGTCTTGCATCTACAATCACAAAATCAATCATACTTCTCTAGCTTCCCTCTTGTCTAGTATACAAGTGAATCTGTTTGTGGTTAAATAAATAAATAAATAAATATTGTGGGATACTTTTCACTCAGCGCCATCTAGCCCAAAGTTAGCTAATATTAGCTTGTATTATGAGATCTAGATAACTGATAAACATACTTATCTATTTCTAAATACATACATATTATACATAGGAAACACCCAAACTCCGAAACACACACTTGTGGATCGCACAAATATTTGTTCCGACCCGGGAATCGAACCCGGGACCTCTTGCGTAGCAGTCGCATACACTCCCACCGCGCCACAGAGGCAGTCAATATGGTGTTAGTTACCACAAGATTCCTCTCCAAACATACTTCAAGCAAACTCTCACCATTTTCATTCACTCGTTCGTCACCAAACTTGCCCAATACACTTTCATATCCATCACGCTTCACTCCAACCCAACCATTAAAACCAACATTATAATTCTCACGTTCCGTTTGCTTTTACTTAGAATATCGCTCACACTCTCCCAAAATGTCTGTCTCTCAATTTGGTCTCTTGAAGATCGGCGCCACCGCGCATCTTGCGGAGCATAAACGCCCAAAACAAAGATGCGGGTAAGTCCAACCTTCAACCTCAACCAAAGGAGTCTTGGGCTCACACATTCATAGTCAGTCACACATTCATTCATTCTCGCGGACAGTAGAACAACGACACCCTGTCTCGCTGTACTGGTTGTGGCTACACCTGACCAGTAGGCTGTATAGGGTCCATGTGTAGTGGTGTTACATCCTTTTCTCTTTGTTTCATTAACACATAAAACATCAAGTCGTCTTTCTCGCATCATCTCGCATACCTCATCAATTTTGTCTTTCATTCCTCCTCTAATATTAAATGTAGCAAAGTGGCTATCCCTAGCCCGCACTTTCCGCCTCGATGGGAGACGAGACGTGACGGGTTGCGAACCACATCGCCGCCATTCCGAATTTTTAATTTTTCAATAGCCATTGCGTTCCCACGAGTGGCAAGGGAAATTAAAAGTCCGCCTAGACAGAGCCCCGCTTGTCTAGGTAAGGCTAACCTTATTCTGGGGTCGCCCGGTCCCAGAGCAGTCGGGCACGTTACGACTAGGCTCGCCCCTAGCCACGCAGCTCTTCGGCACCGCTACCTTGGCTTGGCGGAGAAAGGATGGGAAGAGGATAAGGTAGGAAAAGGATAAGAGGGTAGGAAAGAGGATGAGATAGGAAAGGGACTAGGATAGGGTAATTTTGTCTAAACCTTCTATTTTCCAAACCTATAAAATATCCAGCAGCCAGGACAGTTGTTACACGCTTTTTTATCTCTGCAGTCCGAGACTACGTTGATGAATAAAAAATAATTTTATAAAAAAAAACCTTGTTTTAGTTCTTCTTGAACCACGTTTGTTCTCGGGACTTATTGAACCACGTGTTATTTTTAGATTGTTTATGTAGGTATGATTTTAAAAACAGCTTACTATACCTTGTGGCAAACAGGTAGTATACTTCACCACTCTTCCGAAGCTGGGGCATCAGCTAATGTATTTGACTGTATTGGTGGCGCTGTCTTAGTACACGCGAATTCCGCGCTGCGGTTCAGGGTTAGATTCCCTGGTCGGACAAATATTAGTGTGATACTCAAATGTTGATTTTGGAGTTTGGGTGTTTTCTATGTATAATATGTATATATTTAGAAATATATACGTAAGTACCTCTGTAGTCTAGATCAACGGCTGGAGGCCCGGAGATATTTTGCCCCTTACATTTACTTAAGTATACTTATAATGGTGGACGATTACTGTATAATATTTTCAAAAACTAATGCTTTCACCACTTTTCTGGGGCAAGACTGACTTTGACTTAAGACTTATGACTATACTTGAATAATACGAAGATAATTAGGTATCAGGAAGACTAAGAAATATGTTTTAAATAAAATTCAGTTAAAGGGTTTTATTAACCAGGCACAAACATTATTTCAAAAAAAAACATTATATGGATATGGAATATAATTATGTGGTCTATTGGTTATTCTTTTCTGAAACCTACATGCACTGTGTAAATATAATAAAATAGTACTAGTACAAGCACACAAGCCATATTATATTCTGTAGCATAAGCTCGGATTAAATCGGGTCTGGACGTCGCGATGTAATATGTCACATATTATATCCCAGATTAATAAATAGGTCACGGAGTGGAGAGCATTTTATTTGGAACAGGATGCTGTAATTGGTGTTACAATACGATTAAATATTTTATACAAGTTAATAATAATAATAATTTAATAAATAATAATAATAATAATAAAAAATAATAATAATAATAAACCCTCGAGGACAGTCGTTATCTTTTATAGGATTAACGCAACCCTATGAGGGCATAGTAGATTCGCTTTTTGAGTCATCCACTTTCTGATATCAACAAAAAAATTTATCAGTAAGTTATCGAAAAGCTCACATCCGCAGGGCAGCTTGTGGCTAGCTGAATGTGCGTGGCTACACATCGGTCCCGATTCCTCAGAGTTTTGTTGCCCTTCTGCACCGGTTAGGATTTAATGGCCTAACTGGAGAGCAGTGAGAATGCTACTCCCGTGAGTGCAGCAAATATCAACTCTGGCTTGCCTTAATTGGCCGGTCAGAGGGAGGGAGCCAGAGCTATATGCTCGGGGGTGGAAGTGTCATTTTCAAGGGCATAACTACGGGGAAGCCCGGTGTGTAGGGGGCCCATCTAGTGAGTTGGCAAGTCACCGTCTACCAGTATTTTGATTATAATATATTAAAAAGGCAGACGCCGTCTTCATCCATAGTTCTAATCACTCAGTTCATTTAACCTCCAACTCAATAGCCCAATAGTAGTTAGCATATTGTACAGTAGTTTAACTCCCATTGGAGATGGTCCATTACCGTTCTTCTACATAAGGCGGACGTGGATTGTCTGCAGTGGGAGTCGTATTCCCTGTTACATTAAAATTCTCAAAAGGCCTCTGCGTGTTGGACCTCTATGTCCCCATGTAAGCCTCCCAAAAGACCGGGTAACTTCGTAAGAAAAAAAAAAGACGATACCCGTGAAGAAGAAACAAATAATAATAAAAGAAGAAGAGACATAATAATAAAAAAAAAAAGATTTCGGAATTATTGATTCCATATTTTTTTTGTAAGTACCATTATTTACTACCTCTATTGTTAGGTTAACATTAACCAAACATTATTCTTAAAAATAAGACGCAGAATGCGACAAACCGAGCCCAGAGGACTATTTGACTGCATGTAGTCGTATCCAGCGCCCCAGGATCGGAGAGTCCCACCGGTCTGCCAACGTAGTTAGAATGATGTTGGAGCTAAGGAGTACGCCGTAAGGAGGTACATCTTTTGCGCATGATAGTCGATAAGTTGTCTACATTCGCATCCGAAATCATACCGGATGCGCTACAAAAGCGTGGTAGCCCCAACATCATCCTAAACGTGTTATTGTACTGGATGTTATCCCAATAAGGGGATACCTACTATAAAAAATAAATAATTAAGTAAATAACAATTGTCGAATATTCTTTTTTCACAGCACCATTTAGCTTTGGGCTAAATGGTATAAGCTATTATAATCTGTATGGGGATATGAGGTCTAGACGCTGATAAACATACTCGTACTTATTAATATTAATGTTTAGTTAAATCTTTTTTTGTAATGTAAATAAGTACACATATTGCTCTTAGCGATAAGGCCGCCATTTGTGCAATTTCATGTGATTTTATTTATGTTATTTGTTTCATATTGGTGTACAATAAAGTTTTACTTACTTACTTACTTACACTCATTTAAAAGAATATGGGTATTACATTGGCTGAACACTGAGCATTGTCCTTACAATTATAAAAATGAAATTATTAAATATAGTAATTAAAGGAGTTTTTATGAATGTCACGAACCCACCTATTCCCTACGGAATAACGCACCCCTGACCATACCCGATGCAAAGGTATGCCCAATACACTCGCGGCAATTTAAGGTTAGTAATATTATATATATGTGCAAGCTTGTAAATAGCTTTAGTTTTATAAATAGTTTGCTGTCAAAAATGTAATTAGTCTTCAAGATTTTCTAAGAATAAAAAAATAATATATATTATACATGGCAAACACTCAAAATGTCTCTAATTCTCTCTCCTACTGTCAAAGCCTTTATAACCAACAATCAAACCATCCTACATTGTTTCCTTTTTAATAGTTGAAATTATAATACTACAAGTAATATTTCCCTTTCAGTAAATAAACCGAGTGAACATTAATTCCTTTCACAATAACTAAATCAACTTTGTTTAATTAACGGTTATTATTATTTAACAACACCTTGGAATTAATTATTTAGTTAGTAATTATTTTGTTGAACGGTAACTTCAAGTTATGCTTTCATTTCAAGTTTTGAAATCCAACACGCTTTATTTTGTATTTTAATTATGTGTTCAACAGGTGGGCGTATGGCGTGGACCCGAGACTTTACAATAAAGCAGTCTAAGTATAGATGCAGACGATATACTGATAGATAGATATTATAGAGATATTAATATTTAGATAGAGTTATTAATTATAAGTTCCATTATAAATATTTATAAGCGCTATTATAAGCGCTCGTAACCTCGCTAACTCAGTGATCTGTAAACGACGTAAAGCATATAGTAAGGTTCTCATATGGGTGACCGCTTTGTAGCATTTTTTTTTAAGCGTGTTTCCGAAAAATCAAATAATCTAAGCCAAATGTAATAAATAATAAATAAAATAAATTTGAAGCGCTCGTGGTCCCGCGGACTCAGTGTTCTGTAAACTGGCTGTCAGTGGCTGGTCACGGATGGGTGACCACTTTGTGGCATTAAATTTGCGAGCGTGTGTGTATAACATATTATATGCCCACTATTCACCATTCGGTCCCCGAAGGGCTAGCAGAGGCATACCTCTGCTAGCCCTTCGGGGATAAGGCGTGATAGATAAGTAAATAAATTTGTCCCCGTTTGTAAGCGACAAATGAGAATATTAGAGAGATCATGGGATTACCGCCGAAAGCTTTGTGGGCAACTTGGAAAACTTCAAAAGCAGGTCACCACAACTTGTCCCTTTCAACATGACAATGGGTCACCTCCTGTCGATGCATTTGCAAAGCATAAAGCTTCACTAGCAGCATATATTGGAATGGAGCCTAATAGTCTTGTCGATAGTTCGATAGTTTAATAAAATGATGTTTGTGGTAACAAGTTTTATTTATGTGTAATTGAAAATTCGTACTTCGTCACGATCTGGTTCTCGTCATGTTGATTCACATTAAGGATGCGTATCATGAGTCCTCCTCATATTAGTGTATATTTGCTGTTAAATCCTATCTGTTTTTGAAGCCTGGGGTCCACTTAAATTGACTGCTACGAGCAATTATTCGGGTAACATTTGAGTTTCGGTATTTTTGGAAGCGGCTGCCGTCTGACCTCCCAGTCCGAAGGGCGCTTGCATCATTACCCTGTGCGTCCGACAGCAAGTGCATCGGCTAGCAGATGATGTCATTTGAGCCTCGGAAATCTTGGTCATCAAAAGTCAAATCCTTACACTCTTGAGCCAAGTCAGGAAGGAAGTACTCGTAGATTAAGTCAGTGATTATTTATGAACCCATTAGTAATATTGATAAAAACCAACATACTCACTCAAATTCTTCAAACCGTATATAAAAGAAAACGCACAATTCATAACTGAGTGTCCAACTCTCATTCAAAACATTTTTTAATTGTTTAGTTGATAACGAACGGGTTTGTGTACAGTGATGTAATATTTATAGGTAGGTAATCTAAAATGAAGCTAGCGTAACTCCACTGGCTGAGTGTTCAATAAACGACCACAGCGTTAAGCACGAGAAGGATAGCCGTTTATGTTATTTCCATTTACGAGCGTTTCCTTGCGGAAGGCAAGTTAAACTGGTTGTCCCGTCTGAAAATAACTTTGTATTCGATAAGCCAAATTGAATGTGCTGTGGGTTATATTAATTCAAAAAAATCCACAGATCGAAGCCGTTCTCTGTCCATTTCAACATGGCTATATAGGTACTCACTACGTATTACATGATGACTAAGGCTTAAATCGTTGACTAAGGTCGCTTACTATGCCCCTGCCTACCTTTCAGGGAATATTCCCAAATATATAAGAAGCAAAAGATATGTTGCAACAAGGTACATATATTTTTGTTCTTATGCTTTACGCAAGTAAACTTGTGTGATGAGCGTAACTGGTTACGAAGCTACGGTTTCGTAGACCTCCGAAGCGATCGTAGCAAGTTCTTCTATAAACTGTGACTTTGTGAATATCGTACGGAATGCTCACCTTGAGAATATCTACTATAGCACAAGTGCCTTTGTCTACCCTATGTTAACTTTTGTGTTCTAAATATACATTCTTCAGATATTATATATATACGTGTTTGGTTCTTTTGTGGATGTGAAAAGATCTATTGTTTGGTAAAATCACAAAGAATACTTTCTTTTTATTGTCATAAAGTTAGAAGCTGTGTCCCGCGACTTCGGTCATGGCATACTTCGAGCACCCATTTAATCCTTATATCTCTTTAATTACGAATTTAATGTATGGATATTAAATCAATTTGTTAACATTTTCATGATTACCATAGTAGTAGTAGCGTGTTATATGTGATATTTAGTTTTTATCAACGTTAAAATATTTCTTTCAAATCCATCCAGTTGTGCCTGAAATTGGTGCTTTCAATAAATAAATAAACAAACAAACTCTTCAGGTTTATTATATCAATATAGACATAATAGTGAGTTATTAGATTAATACTATAATTTTATTTAACAATAAAGTTATTAAGAAGGCGCGTAATAAAAAATTATTATCCACATTTAGATTGTTATGCAGAAAAAATATATTTTATAGTCTTGATATTAACGCAAAAATAACAAATATATTAAATTAAGTTCTTGTAAGAAAAGTAGAAGTAATCAAAATTAAAAAAAAAAATACTGACCGTACTAGGTATTTGTCCACTATTATAATCGTGCTTTTTTGGAGCGGTCTCTATATTTAATCGGCGGGTCGATAAGAATGTACATGGGCGTACCCAGGTTCTGGTCCAGGGGGGGGGGGCAAATCCGATTTGCCTAAGAGCATTAAGCGCTCGCAGTCCCGCTAACTCAGTGTTCTGTAAACGATCACTGCGTTAAGGAACTGTGGCTGGTTACGGATGAATGACCGCTTTGTGGTATTTCCATTTACTAGCTTTTCCGTGCTTCAGAAGGCACGTTAAGCCGTTGGCCCCGGTTGCCAATACATGGCAGTAGTTAGCCAAGTTGACGGTATTATTAAAAAAATCAACAGCAGGTAGTCACAACTTGCGTCTGTCTAGTGCAACACGGCAATTGGCTCATGGGAGAAAAAAGGTTACCGTGAAATGTGGGCATATTTTATGCCTCCGCCACCGCAATGGGGATAAAGGCGTGGCTGATGAGACTAAAATTATCTGTTTTAATTAATACAGTTAGGTTCAAATCTACTAATAATAAAATTGAAAATTGAAGTGTCTGCTTGTAATTCTAAAGTAACAACTTAATAAAAGTAGGTAAATACGATACTTCCACAAAAAAAACTATTATATTTATCTGTCTGTTTGTACCGGCTCTTCCGTATCTGAAACGGCTCGATCGATTTTAACGGGACTTTCACTGACAGGTGGACGTTATAAGGAGTAACTTAGGTCTATTTTTTATTCTATTATATAAATTAAAATTAAGGTAATTGTTTTGTATAATTTCTATGATAATTAGCTATTTTAAAATAACGATGGCCAGGCTTCCCGCTTTCCTTACAAAAAAAGGCTCAAGATGACGCTTTGACGTGAGAAATTCACGCTCGCCTCATGATTCAACAAGTGGGATAATACCTAAATCAACCTCTACGCAAACGGGATAACACCAAACCATCAGGCGAGGCCACAAAATCTGGGACATCCTTCCGAGAAGTTACCTGGGGCGCCCGGCGTTAAACGTCGTACACACATTACACACAACATCCTTGGCGATTATATCATTACTAAATGTGAAGATATCTATAGGATTTCCACACGTAAAAAATGCTATTTTAAAAGTTACTTCTGAGGGCCTTCGGCAGAACGGTTTATGACGTGTTCGTGGTAGAATAACATATAGTGCCAACAAATTTTAATATAGACGAAAATGAATCAATCTAATCCGCCTATGGCAGTCCACTGCTGGACATAGGCCTCTCCCTATTCATACCACAACGCACGTTCTTGCGCCTTTCGCATCTTTTTTATGCGACCACAATCTATCTTTTTAAGAACATCAGGAAGTTTTTTTTTATCGACAAAAGTATAGAACATAAACCGCTTCCAGGGGGGGGGGGGGGCAGCTGGCCCCCTCTGCCCCCCTCCCCTGGGTACGCCCATGAGAATGTACCAACACCTGACTCGCCATTGGCCACTTGAAATATGCATTTTTAGTAGTCTATTAATATTTTGACAGATATAACAGCGATTCTGGTTGTATTCTGCGGCTTGTGAAGTTCGATTGTGATATATGTACGAGTAGGTGATAGATTGTAGAGTTGTAGACTACCTAGCTTTGGACGACCGCAATGGAATCGACATAGAATAGAACTAGAACGGCTTTTAGTTTTTTATGTGTGAAAGTGGTCACCGTAGTCTATATATCTATAAAGTCCTTATACATATAAAAAGATAGAAAGTGTATACGATAAAATCAATATATAGAAGCGCTAGTGGCTCCGCTAACTCAGTATTCTGTAAACGATAGAATAGAATAAACTTCACGCTGTATCCCTGACGGGGTGACGGGGTAGTCAAAGAGGACAGATCGCCAGGTTTCGAGAACCATGCATACTTCTTTCGCTTCTTCAAGATTAATCAATCGCTTCATACACGGACGTCTGGGTATCCGAGTATGAATATACATTTTCTTTAAACCGGAAAAGTCAGAAATACTTTTCTGCTTAAAAAAATGTCTTATATGAGTGTTTTTATATTTGTGTGCAATAAAGTTTATAAACTTAATTGCACACAAATATAAAAACACTCATATAAAGACATTACAGTTTCATAAATGTACAAAGGGCGGCCAGTAGCAGGCTCTTAAAGGCAACCTATTTTTGGCAACCTTTACGATCACTGCGTTTAGCCACTTTTCTTATGACTGGTTACAGATGAGTGATCGCCTTGTGGTATTTACATATACAAGCGTTATCCGTGCTTCGGAAGTCACAATAAGCTATTGGTTCTGGTTGCCGTTGACAGGGCAGTCGTTAAGCCAAGTTATATAGCAAGCAACCACCTGCGTCTGCAATGAGCTCACCCCACCTATTACCAGAGGCATATTATCCAGGGATAAAGACGTGACTTAATATTTAAATTTTGTTTCTTTTTTTATTGAATCTTTTTTCTATATTAAATATGTATTAGCCTGTGAATTTGTGAAGTGAATGGTTTGTGCTCTTCAATAGGTACATTTTTTTTATACCACTGAGGTGGCAGACTATTGTACAACCCACCTGATGGAAAGTAGTCACCGTAGCCTATGAAAGTATGCAACACCAAAGGTGCAGCACTCGCGCTGCCGACCCTTTATAAACCTTCTAAGACCCCTTTTGTAAAACCCTGTACATTTAGCAACCACTAATAAAAATTAACATCAATGTTGTATTCTAAACACATTTTGAATTAAGTACATTAGTATTCCCTTAGTTGCCGCTGCCGACCGTAATATATATTTGTTTGACCACGCACATTCGTACGCCCTGCACAAATACGTTGGGTAAGATATGTGTTTTGGTTCTTATTGTACGTAAATTACTACCGATGTCAATAATCATGATTACTAGTTTATATACCCATGTATAAATTGACGTCGTTAGTATATTTTGTGAGTCTTGTGACCTAAGGCTAGTCGGTTTAACAGATTTGGAAATATGTGGTATTATTAAAGAGATAGACGCATATTTATAAGCTGAGTGTTATTGTTAACCTAAGTTGTTACAAGCGCGCTATTTGATTTGAACATTGAGGGCGCGTCGTTGATTTATAAATTGACTTTACATATATTTAATCTCAATTTTATAGTGGTTTTACAGTTCAAAGAAGCGCTCGTGGCTCCGCGGTCTCAGTGTTCTGTAAACGATCACTGAGTTACGCAACTTTCACTATGGCTGGGTCTCGGATGGGTGACCACTTTGTGGCATTTACATTTGCGAGCGTTTCCGTGCTTCGGAAGGCACGTTAAGCCGTTGGTCTCGGTTGCCAGTAAAATGGCAGTCGTTAAGCCTGGTTGAAGGCCTTATGGGCGGCTTAAAAATTTCAACAGCAGGTAGCCACAACCTGCCTCTGTCTATTTCAACACGGCAATGGGCTCACCACCTATTACGTGGGACAGGAATCCACACGGTGAAAAGTGGGCATATAATATGCCTCTGCCACCCCTTCGGGTATAAGGCGTGATGGATATTTATTTATTTAATTTTATAGTTGGATAACATGTCAGATTATCATGTGCAACTACTGTACGGTTCATTCGTTTTTATTTTATTTATTTTTATTAATTAGTTAACGTTTTTAGAAAGCGCTATCAAAATATTAAGTTTTTTCTCGTAAATAGTAGTATGAAAAAATATAATCTTATATTTGGAACAATCACAAAAAGTCGCCTAATGGTAAGTAAAATGAGGTTGTCGACTGCGAATATTGATGTTCCAAATATCATCATCATCATCCGAGCGTCTGTCCCAGTTGCGTCTCGCGACGCCCGGGGTCCGCTTTCCTACATTTTCTCCTCCACTTCGCACGGTCTTCGGCATCCACTGTAGTGAGACCATTGACACGCATGTCATCCCTTACGACGTCAAGCCAGCACTTCTTGGGTCTTCCCCTCTTACCGGGACCCGGCGGGGCTGACATGGCCAGACATTTGTTACCTACGTAGCCCGGTTGCCGCAAGACGTGACCATACCAACGAAGGCGACACTCTTGCAACTTGTCTGCAATGTCACGGACGTGAAGGCCGCCGCGGATGCGAGAGTTTCTCACGCGGTCCATCCGCGTGACCCCACACATCCACCGATGATGTTCCAAATATATATACGTGTAATGTGGCACAACGTTATCGAATCAACTAAAATCAGCATGACCGCGAATCACCTATCGACCGTGTGTCAGATTATTATTGTCCTAAGAAGGACACCCTTATAGCCTAAGCTACCTTGACCATAACAGCTCTTTGGTCATTATTTCCATCTACGAGTATTGCGTTTTTGGAGACGGAAGTCACTGTCACACCACTTTAAATTTTCTTAATACAAAAGCCCTAACTAGGATATTAACCAGGTTTCTTTTACTGCCTACTATTATTATAAATTAGAAAATTTTTGAAGTTATTTTGAATACATCGTTGGCGTTAGTGTGGACTGCGGTACTGAGGTTTCGTGTACGATCGAAACAAAATATTTGTGTAATCAGCAAGGATAACACAAATGTTTTGTTTCGTATATTTGTTATGTTGTTTTTTTTTCGGATTTTGGGTGTTTCTTATGTATTTTGTATGAATTTAGAAATATGTAAGTATGTCTAACAGTCACTTAAATCCAATGTCATGTTCCTACTTATGTTTCATTACTATAAAGAAGTTTGGGAAAATAAAGTATGCCTAATGATTTATTCTGTTTTAACGTGCTCATAAAACTTTGTGTGAAGAGCACGATGGTTTATTCTGTGTCTGGGTGTTATTTATCTATAATATGTATGTATTTAGAATTATTTAAGTTTGTGTATCAGTTATCTGGTTACCATAGTACAAGCTGTGCTTAGTGTGAATTCAGATGGCGTTGTGAGTTGTCCCAACCATATATATTTATTTATTATTTTGGGCGAGATGGCAGTGTGTCAAAAAATTTCAACAATATTTGTTTATGTATTAATTTGTTAGTTAATCACACTCTTGAACTAATTTGGCTACAATCAGCTGACACCTTGTACCCCTACTATTCATCTCGGGTACAAGTTTTGTGATAAACGGGCGTGGGATAACTTCACCGCGAGGGCGAGCATCAGTTAGTATTCTTATAAGATTTTCAACACATGAAAGAGCTCACTTCTTGAAAGTGTTTTCAAAAGACTTGTTCACATTGTACAAATAGCTACAAAAGTAATCTTTTGTAAGCCATTGCACAATGTGAACCAGTACGATTGTAGTCGCAACTTACAAAAGAAGTGCCGAAGTCAATATTGTAAGTATTATGGACTAAGTATTTCTTTTAAAAATATTTGTTGGCAGAAATATGACACGATTAGTTCTATAAGATTTGTTTATTCTTTTTTTAAACCTATGCCACTGCTCAGGCTTGAATCACTGTTCAAAAACATATAATAAAAGTTTCTAGCAGTAAGTAACATTCATTCCAAAATTGCGATTATTCCCACCCGCAGTAATAGGATACTATGACTCCTGCAAACGAAAATATACAGAAATGATCAAGACCACATAAGTTACACCAAGCTCGAACTCAGTAAAATCCCAGGATCTAAAGTCCCCCGTATCTTGGAGGGGTCCGTATTGGGTTGCATAAATTTAAGGGGCATAACTTAAAACAGCATAACGTTTTTTGGCATACTTTTCGTTTTGCATAACGTTAAAACAGTATAAATCATTAGGCATACTTTATTTTCCCATAACTTCTTTATAATAATGATATACCCGCATAAAATGTTTACGCATAATTTTTTTTACAATAACGATTCCTAATCATAACATTAATGGGCATACATATAAAATACCATAATGTTAACGAGTAAATATTTATATTTTTATAACTAAGCTTGAACTGTCTAAGATTGAAATGCGCACTGATTGCGTCGATAGTCACTATACTGAAGTTCAAAATGTCAACACTTATATATGGAATATAAAAGTAAATTACAAAAAGAAGTAGGTAGATTAAAACGAGCGATTCATTTCTGGCGCATCGCCGGCCGCTGCCGCGCCACGCTCCCTTCGTACCTATAATCATCTCACTCATAGCCAAGTTTCAAGGCTTAAATAGCGACTTTGCTCTTAATAACACTTTTAAAATATCATTTCATATGTTACAGCTTACAAACTTGGCTATGAGTGAGATGATTATTTACAATGATATCTTATCACTCTTAAATATTCTTAGTCAAATTTATTATTCATTTATGGTTTAAACGGTTATTATATTTACCTCCATTATGCGTTTTGTATTTTATGATAAATTTTCTTTAGGCGTATAACAATTATACCCTTTACATGTATGCTGATTAAAATTATAATAAAAACATTAGAGTAAGTTAAATTTATGCCAGTAAAACCATTACGTGATTATAACACTCTGCTTATCATAATTTATGCTAAAACTGTTATGCCAAACTACATTATGCTGAAAAAAATTATGCGATCGAAAGGGAGCCAGCAATCTTGGACACAGCAATTCGCAGCAATCAAAATTAATCAGATATTGGTACGATATAGGTATATCCTGTAGAAATGGAATCTATTGTTTATATTATTATTAGTTTATTGTTACCAAGTAGACACCGAGACACTGTATATGTATATACACCCATACCTACACAAGTCTAACATATTACGTTACACTCTTCATTTAATTCTTAGTCAAATTTATTATTCATTTATGGTTTAAACGGTTATTATATTTACCTCCATTATGCGTTTTGTATTTTATGATAAATTTTCTTTAGGCGTATAACAATTATACCCTTTACATGTATGCTGATTAAAATTATAATAAAAACATTAGAGTAAGTTAAATTTATGCCAGTAAAACCATTACGTGATTATAACACTCTGCTTATCATAATTTATGCTAAAACTGTTATGCCAAACTACATTATGCTGAAAAAAATTATGCGATCGAAAGGGAGCCAGCAATCTTGGACCCAGCAATTCGCAGCAATCAAAATTAATCAGATATTGGTACGATATAGGTATATCCTGTAGAAATGGAATCTATTGTTTATATTATTATTAGTTTATTGTTACCAAGTAGACACCGAGACACTGTATATGTATATACACCCATACCTACACAAGTCTAACATATTACGTTACACTCTTCATTTAATTTGAACAGGTTAAGAGTCGCCTTTTTTTAAATTTTAACTCACAACTTATTTTATTAAAGTTACATACTTTTACAAATAAACGTTAATAAAATGCAGCTATAGTTAAAAGAAACTTGAAATAAGAGTTCGAGTACCACAAACTTTCAAATTCTGCAGGCAACTGTCCAGACACACGACGTTTGTGCAGGCCACGAACAGGGTTGTGTCATGTCGACGCTTGCACAAACGTCGAAAAGAAGTGACCCCCCCGGCCCTACTCGCACGCCGGCCTTACAGTTCCTATAAAGTGACTGTATTAGCGCGATCCTTCCGCACCATATCCGGGCAGCAAGTCTCACAATGTTATCAAATGCTTTCTCCAGATCCACAAAACGCAGAAAACCTTCTGGCTAACAGCCAGAAACTTTTGAAAACACTCAATACATGCAACCTCTTCCACATTGGAATCCGTATTGAAACTACCACAAATACCTTTTAGACTTTTCAAGTATTTTTGCCGTTATAACCTTTGCATACACCTTGCTAGATAAGCTGACCAAGCTGATTGCCTGTAGCTGCTGTAGCTGGAGCAGTTTGGGCTAGTGCCTTTCCCTTTGTAAATAGGTACCACAACTGTTATTTGCCAGTCCATAACAGATATACACATTTCATACTTCTTATCGCTTGTTCAGTCTCTTTCATGCAAATGACTTTAATGACATCGGGATCCGGAGCATCAAAATGAGCCTCACTTCCCAATGTGGCATCTCTGTCTTTACTTGCATACATCTTTCCATAATATTCATTACATCTCTGCAGGACGTTACATTGGTCTGTTAGGACGCCGTTGTTGGCACTAAACACTTTATTCATACTGCATATTGTCGAACAACTCCAAGTCTTGCCTACCTCTTTACAAAAGAGCCTGGCATTATCCCGGAAATTGGACGACAACCTTTCATTCGCTTTCATTCTGCACCTTTCACGAGCTTCTTCTATCAGTGCCTTCGTGGTAACCTTTTGCAGCTTGTATCTCTCTTTCATATTAAAATCATTTTGCGAGGCTAAGTAGTCCAAAAAGCTTTCTTCTTCATTTGGACAGCTTCTTTCAGTTCATCATTCCACCATCCATCACGCTTATTACTACTGCCTTTTTTTCGTTTCTGCACACACTTCCACAGTGGCATTTACCATACTATCCTTAAGGTTCTGCCATCACTAAATCCTTACTTTAATAATAATGACTTCAATGGGCTCACCACCTATTACGTGGGACAGGAATCCACACGCTGAAAAGTGGGCATATAATATGCCTCTGCCACCCCTTCGGGGATAAGGCGTGATAGATATTTAATTTTTAATTTTTTTTAATAATAATATAGATAGTAACTCTGTCAGTCTGTCTGTCGCGCTTTCACGCTAAAACTACTGAACCGATTTAAATGAAATTCGGTACAGAGATAGTCTACAGCCCGGTAAAAGACATATGCTACTTTTTGCCCAGGAACAAGTTCCTGGAAGAAAAGGGAACGGGAAAGCTACATTACGCGGGTGGAGCCGCTAGCATTTATTTAATTGTGGTGTGAAGAGCGAGAGAGCGAGCGCTAGGAACCTGAAACACAGGTAAGGAGGATTTTTAAAATGTCATTTTATCGCCGACAAGACTCGCTTTATAATGTTCACTACGCCATGGATCTATATTTGCCCTGTAAAAGTCTTTACTACTATACTATAACAGATATCTATTTTGCATTTGTGAACTAATGGTCTAGTGTTGAAGTTGAAACTGATGACCATTAAAAAAAAGCTTTAATCTTTTTGAACAAAGAATTTTACTTTTCAATTAATTTGACAGTTAATTTGAAAACATTTCCCCAATCGTCTTTGCGTTATGTAATCACAGTATATCCTTAGGCACTTAATAAATAATGAAAGCGTTTTGGTATTTTAATTAAAGAGTCCTACATAATATAGCCAATGTTAAAAAATATGCTGTAAGGTTTCAAATTGTTTTACGGTCCAGCCTCAGTGTGTATAAATAGGAATTCATTTCGCACAAATTAGACGCAGTATTGGATACATTTTAGATTAATTTAGTTTATTACTGTTACCCAACTGCCGGCGAACATTAAAGAAAGGTACATTCACTTCGAGATACTTAAGTATTC
Source organism: Thumatha senex (assembly GCA_948477245.1). NCBI lineage: Eukaryota > Metazoa > Arthropoda > Insecta > Lepidoptera > Erebidae > Thumatha > Thumatha senex. The sequence goes on along the minus strand of OX419725.1, from coordinate 17,954,663 downwards.
CACGATTTTAATTAAGGTCTACCGTTGTTAAATGTTCTACGACTATCTCGTTGCTGCAGTGCGTAAGGGTGCGGTGGTGCGGTGGGACTCGGGTTTGAATTCTATTTCAAAACCAGTCGTTATTACGATATGCAAATATTTGTAATAGAAGCACTCGTGGCTATTTCATTCTCAGTGTTCTGTAAAAGAGCGTTAAGTAACTTTCGCTATAGCTGGTCCTTGGATGGGTGATCACTTTGTGGAATTTACAATTGCGAGATTTTTTTTCCGTGCTTAAGCCGTTGAATCCGGTTGCCAGTAAAAGACTTCTGGAACACTTAAAATAAGTACTTAATACTATAAAATTGTCAGATTTGCACTATAATTGTAATTAACTAATATTTACATCGTTACACTTACCTTAGTACTCATAATTACAACCATTCACAGTGTACGCTAGCATATATTAGATTATAACAACAAAGCAACACGTATACGTACATGCCCACACGCACATATATATACCCACACGTGCACATACATGCCCACACGCACACATACAAGCCCTCACGCACACATACATGTCCACACGCAAACATACATGCCCACATTCAGACTCAAACACACGGCATTGTAAATATTCATTTCGTAAAACAGGATTCATTTTTATTGTTTACAATACAAAACGTAGCAACGTGTTTTAATAACTATTTACTGCACTGTATGTTATGGTGGAGCGGTCTCTTCTACTACAGGCATTTATTTGCTTACAAGGAGAGTCCAATCACATTATTGTAACTGAAATTTGTTGAAGAAAATAAATGATTTTGTATTTTTTTAAACGCTTTTTGTCAACTACTGATTACATAAAAGGTGGGAATTTGGGTGTCAGGTGGGAAAAGAATATAAGTCTAAAGGGTCGCATTATAAGGGTTGATGTTTTTCACAATATTTTAAACACATCCCCACCTTATATGTGGTCAGTAGTTGATAGTTGCTCAAAAGCTCTCCAGTTTCTTCGTATTTAGCTAGGCCGACGTAAATGTATACAGAGAAATAACTAATAGTGTCTGTTTGTAATTTCAAATTAACAGCTTTTCAGTAAGTAATTGCATAGGAAAGTTTATATAGTACTTATATAAAAACTGCCGGCCGTGGTGCAAGCCATGGTCGGCAGCCAACAGTGCTGGGCCGCCGTCGCTTCGTTTGCTTCAGAGGTGATGGCGGCAAAACACGAGGAATTGCGGGTGCGGGAGCGTACGGGACAGACGTGAACAATTTATGAGCGCCCCCGAATAGTGTCTGGCCGTGGGCGGAAGGTCGGAGGACCCCGTCCAACTGGCCACTTGGCGATGGGCACCCTTTCTGTGTTCCAGGGGGTGCCCACTTTTTGAGTACCGGCCGCTCTCACCTTCTCTGCTTACAGAGGTGCGCTCGAGAGCGCTGGAGGTGCGAGCTAGTTTTTCAGCTCCTTAGCTCCGGGGAGGTCGCTTGTCGACCGCCCCGTGACGGTCCCCTCCATTCTGGGGTGCCCTTAAATGACTTAGGAATTCTCCATCTGTATAAATGGAGAATTCCTAAGTCATTTAAGGTTTGCCGATGACATCATTCTTTTCTCGGAATCCGCACATAAGCTGAAGAACATGATTGGATACCTGCAACGAGCGAGTGAAGGGGCTGGGCTGGAAATTAACCCTGACAAAACCAAAGCCGGTGCATGACATCCATCTCAATAAATAACATACGTCTCGACTATGTAGAAAAATATGTCTACCTGCAGGAAAGCTGCTGCTAAGTTTCGATACAAAACTAATCCAAGCGAAGCAAATTTGCAGAAATATGTGTCAGCTCGGAATCGCTGCGGCAAGGCATGTAGGAATGCACAACACCAATAAATCCATAATTCGGTACTAAACAGTTAAAAAAAAATAAAAATAAAATTAAATATCCATCACGCCTTATCCCCGAAGGGGTGGCAGAGGCATATTGTATGCCCACTTTTCACCGTATGGATTCCTGTCCCACGTAATAGGTGGTGAGCCTATTGCCGTGTTGAAAATAGACAGACGCAGGTTGTGGCTACCTGCTGTTGAATTTTTTCAAGCCGCCCATAAGGCCTTCAACCAGGCTTAACGACTGCCATTTTACTGGCAACCGGGACCAACGGCTTAACGTGCCTTCCGAAGCACCGAAACGCTCGCAAATGTAAATGCCACAATGTGGTCACCCATCGGAGGACCAGCCATAGTGAAAGTTGCGTAACTCAGTGATCGTTTACAGAACACTGAGACCGCGGGGCCACGAGCGCTTCCACTAAATAGTGACTCATCTAAGGTCTGGAATTTTCTAAAAACATTGGGGGTTGGTAAAATTCGACAAGAAGTGATTTCAAATGATCTGAATATCGAAGTTCTTAACCAGCATTTTACTGCCCGGTCCAATTTTGATGGGTCTCGAAAGGCACAGACAAAACATTATCTTTCATCTATTCCAACCCCCAACTATTCACCTTTTGTTTTTAATCTAGTTACCGCCTGTGATGTTAAGAGTAGCATAACGGCAATTACGTCTAAAGCTGTTGGAGGTGATTGCATTGGGCGGAACATGATACTTCCTATCCTTGATGAAATCCTTTCAATCATTTGTTATATCCTTAAGTTTTCCTTAACTAGTGGCATTTTTCCATCAACATGGAAAGAGGCCTTAATCGCGCCTTTACCTAAAAAACGAAATCCTGTATTATTAACCGACTATCGTCCAATATCCTTATTATCATTTTTGTCTAAAGTCCTTGAACGCCTTGTTAAAAATCAATTGAGTTCCTTTGTCTGTAGAAATAATCTCCTCAATCCATTCCAGTCAGGATTCCGCCCAGGTCATAGCACAGCCATGGCATTAGTAAATATCACTGAGGATATCAGGGCTGGCATGGAGAATGGAACTGTTCTCTGTTTATTAGACTTCAGTAATGCATTTAACACAGTGGATTTTGATATTCTACTCTATATACTGCGCTCTCTTAACATATCTTCAGAGGTAATTGATTGGTTTCGTAGTTACCTGTGCGGTCGCCGACAGCGCATTCGTGTAGAGAATCGTGTTTCTAGTTGGTGTAATACAAGCGTCGGTGTGCCCCAGGGTGGCGTTCTCTCTCCTCTCCTTTTCACAATTTTTATTACTACCACCTTTATGCAGACGATCTCCAGCTTTACACACAGTCGTCTCTCGGTCAACTATCGGAGGCGGTGGATAACATGAATCAGGATCTGACTCGTATAGCTACTTGGAGCAAATCTTATAGACTTCAGGTAAACCCATCCAAATCGCAAGTGGTTATAATTGGAAGTCCTAAGAATACTGCGAAAATAGACTGGTCACAAGTTCCACATATTGTTTTTAATGGGGTTAAAAAAAAAATATTTATTTTGCATAGACCATTTCAACGGCGCTTACAAAATGTCATACACTAAAACTAAAGAAAAAATAATGTATTTAAAGTGAACACCGGTTCGGAACGCGGCCCACCTGAGAAGAACCGGCTAGAAACTTAGGAAGGCTTTTTTTTTGATGGCCTATTTACAATTTAATATTTTAATTATGTATTTTATGACTATAATATTTTATTTGCCAGCATATCATTTTCAGGCATCCCTGTACTGTAAATAGTCTTTAATAGTAATAACAACAACAACAACAACAACAACAGCAGGTAGCCACAACCTGCGTCTGTCCATTTCAACACGGCAATGGGCTCACCACCTATTACGTGGGACAGGAATCCACACGGTGAAAAGTGGGCATATAATAGGCCTCTGCCACCCCTTCGGGGATAAGGCGTGATGGATATTTATTTATTTATTTATTTATAATAGTAATAACCTTTTTCACAAAGCTTTCTTTAATATACTTTTTAAATTAATTTAATGGTAAATTTCTACGGTCACAGGGAAGCTTGTTGTAAAAGCGTATACAGTTACCCTGGAAAGAATCGCCAATCTTATGCAGCCGTCTGTGGTGAACTGAAAGATTGTTTTTATGTCTAGTATTTATATTATGTATATCACAGAGTTTAGTAAACTGTGATAGATTTTTCTGAACATACATAAGATTGGCAAAAATGTATTGTGATACTACGGTTAGAATATTTATTACTTTGAATTTTTCTCGGAGGGCGACTCTGGGGCCCAAATTATAAATTGCGCGTACAGTCCGCTTTTGAAGAACAAAAATGTTATTTAACAATTTTGTTGTGTAACAAGAATGGCCCAAGTATCGAGCCTTGTGGCACACCCATTGTAACCTTGGATCCTACAGAACGCGTACCATTAATATCGACCCTTTGTATTCTATTGTTTAAATATGAAGACAGAAGGTCGAGAGCTTTGCCTCTTATTCCATAGTGATGTAATTTTTTGCACAGCGTTTCATGTTGAACGCAATCAAAAGCCTTGAATAGATCGCAGAATATACCTAATGCATCTTGCTTGTCTTCCCAGGCTTCATGAATACATTTTAATAACTCAACACCAGCATCGGAAGTTGAGCGCCCTTTCGTAAAACCAAACTGTTTCGTATGAAATATTTTATGATAATGTTCATAAAAATGGGATAGCATTTGATACAAGATATTTTTTTCAAATACTTTGCTCAAAGTTGGCACACTTTCTACTTTTAGAGATACCTGGTGTAGCCCAGTCACTAAAAACAGGACGACCACCAATCTGTATTGTTTTTGAGATAAAAACTTTGCCAAACTCATCATTAAGCAAATTAAATAAGTGTGTATATGACTGGTCTACACAAGTGAAGTCAGGTAGACTCTGGGACATCTTTCCGAGGAGTTACCCGGGGCGTCCGGCAATAGACAGTTAGGCGGGGACTGTGTGGTTTTAGCCGGTTCGAGTCCGGCATGACATCCGAGGGGAATTCCACACGTTAAAAAAAATGGCAATCTCTTTACTATATTTTCTTTAAAAATATTCAAACGACTTTGGTTAATTGGTATATATTTAAATAGTTTTTTGCAAACTTTATTACTAGTTTTAGGAAACTTTATCCATTGGCCACGATGATCTGACTCTACAGGATCCACAATACCTTTATTTATAGGTTTAATATCAGTAAAAATATTATCAATACATTTTGCACTGGTGGCTGTAATACGAGTAGGTTCTACTCGTATTACAGCCACCAGTATCTACTGTACTATGCAGATTAAAGGATTTAAATATTTTTTTTAATTTATTTCTCTCTGATGGAGTTAATGATGTATCTAGTATATCAACATTAAAATCTTGGAACACTTTTTTTTTATGGGTGCTACCACCAGCTTCACTCCGGGCAGAGCAATGAAGAGACTCTAAAAGAAATGATCCCAGGGCGCCTTGATGAAGAGTGTGTGTGTGGTTGGGAGATAAATAATATGCTTGCACAATGTTATTTACAAGGTTTAATAAAAAGGATTCGATTATTTTAAGAAAAAAATCTACCTCACAAAAAGAATATAAATATTTAGCAATACAAGTTCATTACAGATATTAATTATTATATAAAGGAAATGCTAAGAGTATAAAGTTCATAGATAGGTATTCTTCACACACACAAGAAAATATGCAGCAGATACAGGAGTAGAGAAATAAAAAGTACTCAGCTTTTGTCCTGGGGTGCGAAACTTCCGGAGCGAGCTGACAAATACGCTCACGCCAAGCTTCTGTGCGTCGACCCGCCGATGCCCAACACTGAGGAAGACCGCCCGAGGACCAGGATTGCCCTCAAGAGCAGATGTAGTTGTCGATGACGGCCCACAGAGACTGCGAGCAGCGGCCCTTTGCGAGTGCAACTCACAAACAAGTGGCAGAATCTTACAAAGCCTCCGCGCCTTTCCTCCAAGGGAAACCACAACGCTTCCAGCAATTACGTGGATAGCGGGGTTTCTTATACACTCGTACGTGATTATGATTATGACGGCTATAGAATTAGGCTGGGTTGGCCAAAACTTGCACAAGAAAAATCACTATTTACGAATTTTGGAGAATATCTCAGAAATCTGGAGAACTTCGGGTATCCTTTAACTATCTCAGGTCGATAATCGATCTAGATCCTTCCTCACACAACCTATTTATCCTTTTTCACTCCGACCCCACTCTGGAGAACTGTCAAAATTATAGTTTTCTTGTCGTTCAGTAATCAACATACTAATTTCTATCACCATAGACCAAGTTAAAGTTATTTTATATTTATGTTGAATTATTGATTTAAAACTAGTATTCCTTAAAAAAAACAGTTTATTCAATTTTAATGTTATATATTTTAATTAAAATGGGATCTGTAGAAAATCAGACCCGGTAATGCCATCTACACGCAAACGCTAGGTACTATCGTCCCATCCATCAATATAACTAGCGACGTCTGGCGGCAATATGTTCGCACTACCTCGCTAGTCAAAACGGCATGTTACACCCCCCCCCCCCCCCCCCCCCCATAAGAGGATTTCCTGCGGTGCGAAACAAAAGCAACGACAGGGAATGCAGAACAAAAAAAGTTTGAGCGACAACTCTCCTAGCTTAACCATCTGCTATCAAACAGTTACTAAGAAGACGCAAAAAAAACAAACTAGTTCTCAGTTATTATTGTGACTCTTCAGCAGCCACAATAATTTAAACAAAGTTAAGTAAAAAGAAACAAAGAGAGGGACGAAGTACGTTCCTACTAAACAAAAGATTTTAGGGTTGTATTTCCCTATTTCTTATACCTAAACACTAATACTGTTGAGGGAGGAACACTGTATGCGGGTGCCTACCTAACAGGTTTTACTTATCTAAATATCCAAATATCTTAGTGGATATACTACTTTATAACTAACCTAGATTTAAAAGAAAGATGCCTCATCATAGTTCCTAATATATAGCACCATGTATCAGACATAAAAATATTTGTGTTGGTTTGTCCGTGCCGACTCCTAAACTACTGTGTCTGTGATGGTTAATGTCACCCACTAGAGGATAGCTTCCCAGAGAGGATGATTCAGACAATCTGTGACTGAGAACCATTTGCTTGATTCTCATTGCCGTATTTCAGGATGTCCTTGATGTGATAGTCACCCAGTGCTTTACCACTCATGTCAGACAAACCATACACCAATGGCGAACTTTTAGCTGTTACTACACACTTTATAAATTTAGGTGCTAGTTTCGAAGAAAAATTCTTAGATTTATTTGACAAATAGTAAGTTCGTTTATAGACAATCTGACCCACTTTCAACACGACGTGTCTCTTTCTGAAGTTGTAATATTTCTCATTACGCCGGTGAGCGACTTCGAGATGTCTATTCACCTTTGCGTAAATGAGATCCAACTCCTTCAGTTTCTTCCCATACGATTCCGGGTTGTCGATTGTGACGGAGTTAGGCTTAGACACTATCATAGGATTACCCATGAGACCTGGACGAGATGTGTTGACGGGTTTGTATTGTTTGCAGATTTCGCAGTTCCCTACATATTGTTTTACATCCTCGTACATCTGGGGCCAATAATAATTTAAGGATAATCTCTTATGTGTCTTCCATACACCCAAGTGAGCACTAACTGGATCATCGTGATGTTTCCTTAAAAGTTCTAACCTATCATCTTGTGGGACCACCAATTTCCACTCAAAGTCACTAGTTAAGTTATATTTGTTCTTAGTGAACCTATATAATAAGTTATCTCTAATATTAAAACTTGGATAGTGTTGGGGATGTTTCCGAACACTCTCCATGGTATGCGAGTACCATGAATCTTTAGTTAAACCAACATCTATACTATCAATCTTAATACGAGATAGAGCATCGGGAACAACATGGTCCTTGCCCTTGCGGTGCTCTATAGTGTCAAATTTCTCAGTAATATTATCTATTATTAATTTTTGCTGCTTATTTAAGTTATCGTACTCTTCGAGTCCGTTGTTAAGTGACAAGGTTTCTATAGGATTGTTGGAATTCAATCGACCAAGAGTAATATTCTGAGGAATTAATTTAATAGCTAAATCAAATTGTTGCCAGAAGTCTACCCCAAAAATCATTGAAGTAGAAATTTCTGGAACTACATAAAATTTTATTACTTTAATAATAGAGTTATATAAAACTGGTAGAGAGATATAGCTTAAACACTTTAATCTAGTATTATCAGCCGTCATAATACAACGATCTGAGTCAGTGCTCTACTTTGAACCCGAGATCTGAGAAAATATGATGCTAATCTTTCCCTAATATAGAGCAAGTCGCACCAGAATCTAGGAGACCTAGAACATTTAAGTTTAAAATTTGAACTTCTAAATAAGGACGAATATCATTTAGTTTTTTGCTGAAAAGGACCTTACCGTGGGAGGGGTTGGACAAGGAACCAATCTCTTCCACTTTATTCGCAAGGCCCTTCCCTACTAGTTCTTTTGAATGAAGGGATAAATTACACTTGGGGCAGTCAGGAGATTTGACCCCTTTCATGCCACACCTAAAACAAACTATCTCCCTAGATTGCCTACATGTGTACGTAGTGTGGGTCGTATCTCCACACCGTAAACATTTGCTATTACTAGGGGTATTACCTACTGCTGAGACCTGTTTGATGGGTTTCACTACATTTTTACTTTTGACTTGATGCAAATCAGATGAAATTTTAAAACTTTCTAATACGGGTTCCCTAAAGCCTTCTGCTCGAACACGTGCTAGTTCAAGACGTTTACCTAGTTGTTTCAATTTATCTATACTATCTACCTCATGTAAAGCTAGTTCTTTCATGTAATCGGGTCTTATGTTGTGCATAAGAATGTCCAATTGTTCTTCACAAGACATAGGGATTGATAACCTAGAGAACATAGCCGACATGGTTGAGATGTAGTTTACTAAAGTTTCGGTTCGTGCCTGTGTACGACGCCTAATCTCACCGCGTAGTTGGTAATCGTAATCCGGAGTGTCAAAGTTGTCTTGTCACTCCGGGCAGAGCAATGAAGAGACTCTATAAGAAATGATCCCAGGGCGCCTTGATGAAGAGTGTGTGTGTGGTTGGGAGATAAATAATATGCTTGCACAATGTTATTTACAAGGTTTAATAAAAAGGATTCGATTATTTTAAGAAAAAAATCTACCTCACAAAAAGAATATAAATATTTAGCAATACAAGTTCATTACAGATATTAATTATTATATAAATGAAATGCTAAGAGTATAAAGTTCATAGATAGGTATTCTTCACACACACAAGAAAATATGCAGCAGATACAGGAGTAGAGAAATAAAAAGTACTCAGCTTTTGTCCTGGGGTGCGAAACTTCCGGAGCGAGCTGACAAATACGCTCACGCCAAGCTTCTGTGCGTCGACCCACCGATGCCCAACACTGAGGAAGACCGCCCGAGGACCAGGATCTGTAGAAAATCAGACCCGGTAATGCCATCTACACGCAAACGCTAGGTACTATCGTCCCATCCATCAATATAACTAGCGACGTCTGGCGGCAATATGTTCGCACTACCCCGCTAGTCAAAACGGCATGTTACCCCCCCCCCCCCCCCCATAAGAGGATTTCCTGCGGTGCGGTACGACGCCTAATCTCACCGCGTAGTTGGTAATCGTAATCCGGAGTGTCAAAGTTGTCTTTAAGTTCGTTAAGAAGATCATTATATGAACTAAAGTTGGATCTGTTTCTTCGGAACCAGGCCAGTGCTGCTCCGTCCAGCAAATCTGAGAAAGCGAGTAATAATTTGGACTCCTTGACCTCTCGTGCACGCCTAAGTTCTTCCAGTCTTTCTATGAAGACACGCACACATGTGGAACCACCATACTTAAGATTAAAACTATTCAAATTAATGGGACGTTCCCTATATACTATTGTTTCCTCTACTGAATCTATGTTACGTGTGCTACCTCGCACAGAGTGTTCCTTCCTCAGACCTAGCGCGGGAGTCCTAGCTTCAGTTTGCTGAATGGGGCCTGCCTCACTTTCGGAAAAGTCGGATTCATCGTCACTACCAGGTTCGGTCACAGCCAAAACCTTGATGAGCCTATTCCTGATGTCAGTCAACTCTTCAACATCGAGCCCACATTGTGCCAGCCTATCCAAAAAATAGTTGGCCCTCATAACCGTCCTAATCCTAGTATTTGGATCAAGGGTACCTGAAGAGACCAATTCCTCAAGCTCGAGCACCTTTGGCTCAACGCACAGAAGCTCGCAGTCTTTGCCGAGACTGCCTTAAGACTGCCTCTTCTCGCTAGCCGGAATACAGCTCTCAGTTCGCTCCGCAAACTCGCCACAGTCGAATCCGCACTCACTGAAATGCCAATTATTTCAAGTTCATAACATAGTTCATCTTTTCTTAGGTAATTGATGTACTTCTGTATTGAAGACATGATATCAAAAGTTAAGTTTAGTTTATATGAAATGAGATTTACAAGATAAGAATATTTTGCTTAAATTGTTTCAATAAAGTTAACTAGATGGAAATATTTTAGTACAAATTGTTTCACAATAAGTGTGAGAACAATAGAAAAGTTTGATGATGGTAGTTAGAAAAAAATTACTAAGGTTAAAGTTTAAGATTTGGAAATTCGTAAAAAATTATAAAGTTGTTCTAGAACTTTCACAAGATTTCTAGTATAAAATTATTTGAGGTTGTTCAAAGTACACACTTTGACCTTTACCCTGCAAAAAATAAAAGTTAGAAGGTACACCAAAATGTTGTGCACTTCTGTTTAAAACATATTTTAAAGTATTTTATACAATGTAGGCTTTATGACACCTTTATGATATTGTAAAATAGTTGTATATCACAGCAAACACACAATCAGAGTTTGTTGCATCAAGTCACAAATGTAAGATTTAAGTTAAGGTAGTTCAGACATAAAATAACAAAAAATAATTGAATTTCACAGGCTTTTTGGCCTGTTATAAAGATTTCACAAGCAAACTTTATAAAGTTGAGATTGATTAAACCTCTTGTAAAAATCAAAAAGAAAAAAGAAAAAACCTTTTGTAAAAATCAAAAAGAAAAAAAAGAAAAAAAAATTGTGGGTGGGTCTAAAAGGCCGAATAAATTTAAAAAAATGTGTCTATTTAGATGTTAAATTTGGAAGAAAAATTTTGAACCCGTTGCCTTTTTAGTGAGGTGATGATAAAAAGGCTAAAAGGTCTTATGTGCTAGACACTAATTAGCACGACCAATTAAAGTCCTGGTAGTCTCGGACTGGTTAATGTGCAAGCTCATCAACCACCCAACCAAACACACTTAAAAAATAAAAAAGAGAATTTATAAAATAAATTTAGAAGAATAAGTTATAATTTTAAAAAGTTTTTTTTTTTTTACTAAGCCCCACGTTGGGCGCCAATTTTTTACCATTTTTTTTTGGGTGCTTCCACCATCTTCACTCCGGGCAGAGTAATGAAGAGACTCTAAAAGAAATGATCCCAGGGCGCCTTGATGAAGAGTGTGTGTGTGGTTGGGAGATAAATAATATGCTTGCACAATGTTATTTACTAGGTTTAATAAAAAGGATTCGATTATTTTAAGAAAAAAATCTACCTCACAAAAAGAATATAAATATTTAGCAATACAAGTTCATTACAGATATTAATTATTATATAAATGAAATGCTAAGAGTATAGAGTTCATAGATAGGTATTCTTCACTCACACAAGAAAATATGCTGCAGATACAGGAGTAGAAAAATAAAAAGTACTCAGCTTTTGTACTGGGGTGCGAAACTTCCGGAGCGAGCTGACAAATACGCTCACGCCAAGCTTCTGTGCGTCGACCTGCCGATGCCCAACACTGAGGAAGACCGCCCGAGGACCAGGATTGCCCTCAAGAGCAGATGTAGTTGTCGATGACGGCCCACAGAGACTGTGAGCAGCGGCCCTTTGTGAGTGCAACTCACAAACAAGTGGCAGAATCTTGCGAAGCCTCCGCGCCTTTCCTCCAAGGGAAACCACAACGCTTCCAGCAATTACGTGGATAGCGGGGTTTCTTATACACTCGTACGTGATTATGACTATGACGGCTATAGAATTAGGCTGGGTTGGCCAAAACTTGCACAAGAAAAATCACTATTTACGAATTTTGGAGAATATCTCAGAAATCTGGAGAACTTCGGGTATCCTTTAACTATCTCAGGTCGATAATCGATCTAGATCCTTCCTCACACAACCTATTAATCCTTTTTTCACTCCGACCCCACTCTGGAGAACTGTCAAAATTATAATTTTCTTGTCGTTCAGTAATCAACATACTAATTTCTATCACCATAGACCAAGTTAAAGTTATTTTATATTTATGTTGAATTATTGATTTAAAACTAGTATTCCTTAAAAAAAACAGTTTTTTCAATTTTAATGTTATATATTTTAATTAAAATGGGATCTGTTGAAAATCAGACCCGGTAATGCCATCTACACGCAAACGCTAGGTACTATCGTCCCATCCATCAATATAACTAGCGTCGTCTGGCGGCAATATGTTCGCACTACCTCGCTAGTCAAAACTGCATGTTACAAAATCTCCACAAACTATTATAGATTTCTTAGAACATTGGAATTTGAACATTGCTTCTTCAAGCTTTTCTTCAAATTTAATGTAAGGAGCATCAGGGGGACTGTATACACTTAACAAGATGAAATGCTCAAACTCAATAATGGCAATCTCAATAAATCGCTCAATGGAGAGGGCTACTAAAAGCTTACGTTCTTTAAATTTTAAGTTTTTATTAATTAATATTAAAGAGCCTCCACGTTTAGAATGTTTTCAATTGAACGAGCTAGCAACCTGGTGATTTATGAAGTTCAACAATGTGATTTCATGATCTTTTAACCAGTGCTCTGTAGCACAAATAATATTAATAGAATTTGCATTAATGTATAGCTCCAACTCTAAATCTTTACCATTTATTAAACCTCTAACATTATGGTGCACCAGGTTTATAAAAATATTTATATTAAGATTATTCTCAGGGGCCAAAGTCAACTGGCCAGATTTATTATCTGTTGTCCTATAAACTAGTTTTTTGCAATTTTATATTCCAAATGTGAAGTTTCAAAATTGTCCTGCTCAATAAAAGCAGTTGTACTTGCCAATAATTTGGATTGAAAAATTAAAAAAATAGATAGCAACAGAGCTACCTTTCGTTGTAAAGTTTTTGATAGAAAATATCTATCTAATGTCAACAGACTATTATTATTGAAAATAATATTCCAATCTAACATTTCAATTTTTTTGGAATATGATACCATGGTATGTAGTTTCATATTTAATTTGTATCTTAAGTTGTTTTCCTTCTGGCTCATAGCAGTGTTGTATGGCAAGGTGGACAAAATGACTTGTTTTACTTGTAGACTTGATAACTTTTCAAAAATTTTTATAAGTTTGTCACTATTAATATTGCCCCTTCTACCAACCAGCACCACTATAGTGGACTGCATGCAGTGTGTACCAGTCAAAATAAAATCTATAATTTTAGAGTAAGAAGCACCTGGATATGTATGATTTATTACAGAATGACCTGACTGTGATAAATGGTGTCCAAAATTTTTACCTATTTCATCGCAATACACTATGATTTTTTCATTCTTTTTTATTTGCAACTTTTCTATTACAGATACCTCGCAGGTACTGCTTGAACTTAATTTACTAGTATCCACACTGCACACAGTTTTAACTGGTGATGAAGTGAGTTTATCACCAGATGTTATTGAATGTGTAAGTGATATATTAAATGTACCACCGCACATTTTTTCATTTAGGATTGTTGAACTTGTTTGCTCACCAATTCCATCACTGCATATATTTTTTTACAATTCAACGGTGAGGAGGGAACATGGCCAGCGGATATTAAATGATCATTTCGACAATGACATGAATTTACTAATTTACCTATAGCTAACACCTGTTCCCTACTCTGTTTCTCTGCCGTTTCATATTTATATGTAATTGCTTTTAAAGAGTCTTGAAGCCGGTCAATCTGATATTGAAGGGCCCGTGTATCAGTTTTGTACTGTAGTGCGACAGTGTCCAGTTCTAACATATGCATATTAACCTGGTCAATCAGGTGCAATCTCTGTCTATTAAGTGACATACTATTTATAAAAAACTAATATTTATGTATCATTTTTTTAGATTTAGTAATAAACTTTTTAATTTTTAAATATTTCTTTAACTTATTTTTACTACATTTAATAATTTTCAACGACTTAGAACATCCCCCGAATTCATCATCAGAGGTGTGGTCTATGATAATGGAGGGGTGAGCTTTAGTAGTATCTATGCTTGTAGCCATCAGTTCATCGAACGAACTCTGATTAGATTGAACCACATTGCTCTGTTTCTCAGCTTCAAGTTGTGATATTTTGATCTCTGATCGTTGTAGCTCCTCGTTAAGTACTGCAATTTGGTTCAGAGCCTGTTCGTAATGATCCCTACAAGAGTCGAAACTGTCAACTACAGGTTGTAGCCTATCCCGATCCTGTAAGGTATCAGTATACAGTGAATGCAACTGTACCAGTTCTTTCTTGAGCTGTCCGTTCTTACTTAAAACACCAAGCAGTTCTAATTCATTTTCGTCTCTTTCCTTGTTAAGTTTATCGCATTTCTCCCTCATAATTTGTAACTCTTTCAACGTTAATTGGAGCCTTGTCTCTTGCTGATTAGCCAAGGCCTTACGCGACATTATTATATTAACAGTATTCGACATTTTTGATTATAATTACGTACTACAGAATCATTGATTATTAGCAAAAAAGAATAAGAAAGGCGAAACAAAAAAAAGGTTATGTTCTATTCATAGAAAGTTACAAAATCAATCTATTAGTGGACATGTGAGAATGTAAAAGTAAATAAACACACAAACCTTGATTTAAACAACTATAACTTTCAAAAATCTTGCCAAATCAAAGTACTTATTTCAAATATTGAAAATTTTTTTCCGATGAATAACTGTCACTGCACCGGTACAATTTTAAAGTTTATATTAATCTACTTTTAAGATTAATATTCCTATTAGTGACAATGTAAAAAAATTGGGGATAATGATGGACTCGAATTTATCCTGGCGCACTCAACTTCAGGAGGTAAGTAGAAAGGTGTTCACTTCTGCAGGTTCGATAAGGAGGTTACAACGTTTCCGTCCTACATCTACAAAAATTGCGCTGGCAAATTCTTTACTGCTTCCTATCCTTGATTATGCTGATGCCAGCTATTTAGATCTCGCCGAAAACCAATTAGACAAACTTGAGCATCTACAAAATGTCTGCATCGATTCATATTTGGCTTGCGCAAGTATGATCATGTTTCACAGTTTCGTACACAGCTCAGGTGGTTATCTATACGACTTCGCCGGAATACTCATATTTTATCCTTATTGTACAATATTTTATTTAACCCATCTACACCTTCCTATTTAAAGGAGCGTTTTGAGTTCCTTCATGATTCGCATAATAGATGCCTGAGGTCATCCGAAAACTTGTATGTATGTGTATGTATATATTCTGATATTATATTATAAGATTATTTATGTAGTATTATTATTATTATTATTTATTATTTAGTTGTCGACAGCCTTGGGCATCACGGTCTCTCATGCAGCAGGAGTGCAGGTCGCAGGTCACGTCATGCATACCTTAATGACATTATCCGTCGGGCTCTTGTCACCGCCGGTGTTCCAGCCGTTCTAGAACCTAATGGTTTGGCGCGTGACGATGGCAAGAGGCCGGACGGTATGCCATTGGTGCCATGGAAGATGGGAATTTTAAGAATTTTGAGAAGTTTAGATTGGGATGCAACTTGTGTTGACACCCTGGCTCCTTCTCATCTTCTTAGCACGGCGAGTTGCGCTTGTGCTGCTGCTGCATCCGCCGAGACTCTCAAGCGGCGCAAATATAATAATTTAATAGGTAATTATATTTTTGAGCCGTTTGGGGTCGAGACACTGGGCTCGTGGGGCCCAAGTGCTCGTTCACTGTATAGTGATATCGCAAAGCGACTGGTCGATTCTTCTCGTGACCATAGGGCTGGCCTCTTTCTCGCTCAGAGAATAAGCATTGCCATACAACGTGGCAATGCGGCCAGCCTTATGGGAACCTTACCGGTTGATTTTGATGGGGAGGAATTCTTCGATACCTAGTCGGGGCATCATTGTCAGTCTTGTAATAATTCCCACTGCCCCCTTCTTTTTGTATTGTTTATTGTAAATATTTTAAATTTTTATTTGTTAATAACCATGTAATAATTTAAATATCTATTATGTAGTATTATAATATTTTATAGTTAAATTTGATTAAATTGACAACTACCAGTCGCTCCTACTGACATATTTTTTTCCATCCAAAAGGTTGCCTGGCAGAAATTGCTTTAAGCGATAAGGCCGCCCATTGTACTGCTGTCATTGTATCAATTTTCTCACTATGTTATTTTTATGTTTTTCTTGGTGTACAATAAAGTATATAATAAATAAATAAAAATGATTTCCTAAAGCGGAAAGTTTATGCATGGGCAAACCGCATTAGACGATACAAAACTAGAACAGATAGATATATCCTGAATCGCACATTCCAAAGAGATGAGCGGTGGGTTTACAGAAATTGGGAGAAACTTCTTCTTGGAGACATGTATATGGCAATGGCGTACGGTCCTTTGCTATCCGGGAAATGTTGCCTATGTCGAGAAATTCTGGGCGATGATGAACCTACAAAGATAAAGCGGAGTATTTTCCAGAGTGATAGTTTGAGTCCTCTGTGGTTTTGTCTAGCACTTAACCCTCTTAGTACTATTTTAGAGGATTTAGGGCTAAGCTATAATTTGCAGAGAAGTGGTCAAGTTATATCCCACCTCTTTTACATGGATGACTGGAAACTCTGTGCCTCATGTGCCTCTAACGATATCCAATTGAAAGTCTTACTAAAGGCAACTGAAAACTTTAGTAATTCTATCAAGATGGAGTTTGGTGTAGATAAATGTGCTATCATGCATGTTAACAGAGGTAAGATTGTGGAATCTGAAAGGATGGAACTTTCAAAAATTAGATCCCTTTCTGCAAATGAAAACTACAAATATTTGCATTAGGAATTGATGACAAGGGTATGAAACAATAGTTAATGGAGCGTTTCCTGGGCGGCCTGAAAAAGGCACTGAAAAGTCTTTTATCATGCGGAAACAAGGTGCGCGCTTATAACGATTGGGTCATACCATTGTTAACCTACTCCTTTGGCATACTCAGATGAACTCAAACAGAGTTGGACACCCTTGATAGAAAAGTTCAAACTCTGCTTACTACATACCGAATGCATCACCCACGTTCGTCTGTCATGAGGTTGTATATCCCCCGGAAGTTCGGAGGTCGAGGCTGCTTAAATGTTAAGACTCTCCACAACTGCGAGATATGCATACTTAGGGAATATTTTCTGTCAGCGGACGTGGGTATGCATCGGGATGTATTAGCAGTTGACAATGGACTTACCCCGCTTAATCTGGCAAAAAAGAACTGTTGCAAACCTGTGATGCTCACTACTGATTTTCGCTAGGAGATATGGAAGAGCAAGGAGCTGCATGGACGATTTTTCCGGGCCCTATATGGATCAGACGTAGATTTAACAGCATCTGTGTTCTGGCTACGATTTGGTAACCTCTTTGGAGAAACTGAAGGTTTTGTCTGTGCAATTACAGACGAAGTAGTAATGTCGAATAACTATGGGAAGTATATTCTGAAGGCTGGGACGATTGACATTTGTCAGGCATGTCATCGTCCGGGAGAATCTATAAGACATATTATTTCAGGTTGTTCTCGTCTTGCTAACGGGGAGTATTTGCATAGACACAATCAAGTAGCCAGGATTGTCCATCAGCGACTAGCTCTTAAATATAAACTTGTTGAATTGGAGGGCCCTATTACAGATATGTACCCGACCCAGTTCTTGCGACTGGTCGTATCACATTGTACTGGGATCGATCTATCATTACTGACAGGACTGTTGTTGCCAATAAATCTGATATCGTGGTGATAGATCGATTAGAGCGTCGCGCAATGATTGTTGATATTACCATCCCACATGACGAAAATCTCGTGACAGCAGAAAAAGAGAAACAATTGAAATATTTGGATTTGGCTCACGAGGTTGTCGACATGTGGGAAGTGGATTCGGCAATCATTGACCCGATAGTCGTATCAGCACATGGGTTTATTGCCAAGAGCCTCGATCAACATCTCATGAGGCTCACGTTAGCCAGTTGGGTCAAGGGCTTGATGCAGAAGGCAGTACTCCTCGACACGGCACGCATTGTGAGGAGGTTCCTGTCTCTGGAGCCATAGTAGCTTGGTTGGTCCCTGTACCCGATACCGGTGGGCTACTATTTTTTATATAAATATATAAATATAAATGTATTTGTTATTTTTAGGATATATTTAAAAATGTAATTTATATGTGACTATTGTTAATAAAGAGAATAATAATCAAACAAACATTCGCCCTCGTATTCTCACAAGGACGGCCACTGCGGGTGTGAAATTGTAGTGCCTCCACTAGTATTTCTTTGTGTTTGTATTTCGTAATATAAGTTATATAACAGTTTCCATCAAAAACTTTGTTAACATAGCCACAAACTAATATACAGCACTCAACCACAACTCAACACATCCCGACAGAGAGAGAGGCAGGTCCTACAAGCAAAGTACATACTTATGAAATAAGTATTTTATAATGTAATGTGATACGAGAGATACGATTAGTTAGATTCATTTTTTGTAAAATGAATCTATAGTATACTTTTTAGGTCCAGTCCGGTAGGCCAGTCCACCTTTTTGCCAGTACCTTTGAGAATGCTGTGAGGCAAAACCGGACAGGTTTTAAAAGTAAATTTTTCCACCAAGTGCCATCAATCAACAGTAGGTATAAATAATCTGAATCTAAGTATATACCTTACTATGCGTAATTACCTTGGTATACGTAAAGTAGATGACAATGCAATATTGCATTGGTAACTTACAATGGTACCTAAGCATAAACTGATCGTGCAACTCAAAATCGACTCTACTGACAGCCAAATCTCCAACGGAGTTTTGGTACTTAGTTAAACATTCACTGACGTACCTACCGTTTTGTTCGGGAACAGCCTATGCGCTATATATTTATTATGTTATTAATCGAGAAGTTAACTGACCACTAATGGCCACCTCTCAAACCGAACGTAACCTTAAAAACTATTGTAACCTAATGCAGTGATTGTTTACAGAACACTGAACTTCTAAACTCTCAAAGTACAACTACGATTAGTAAGTACGCAATAGCAAGTACAACGAGGTACAAGCTATGATTGAAACGACATGGTGACGTCATTTGAAATAGGTATCGTACCTACATAATTATATTGTATTTTAAAGGTGTTACTTGTAACGCCATCTATTGAGTAGTAGCGAAACTTTATATTAATATTCGTTATCCTCTCTGAAATCTGTTATAATATCTCTCAAGTAAATGTAAAGTTCTCGCTCGTATGAGACTGTTTAGAAAAAACAGGAATTACAATATATTCTCCTTGCTTATTACTAGTTGACGCTCTCGGCTCCGCACGCGTTGTAAAGTCGTCCCGTTCCCGTTTTTTACAGGAACTTGTTCCCGGGATAAAAGTTAGCCTATGTGTTATTCTGACGGTTCTGAAAGGTTCATCAATAAAGTTTGAACAAAAACGGTAATCAAATAGTGCTTCAAAATTGACAGTTCTGACTATTCACAAAATGGAAACGAGTAATATCAGTGCCTCATAACGAATTTATTATCAAGATACAGTCGGTACTGCGGGTTTTAAAATTGTTAATCTATTTGCAAAATAAAACAAACGAAAAGTCTTTTGTTTATTTTATATAAAATTTTCGTGTCACAATGTTTGTACCCATACTCCTAAACCGATTCTTATGATTTTTTTTGTACATATTCAGTAAGTCTGAGAATCGGCTACTATCTATTTTTTAAACCCCTAAGTGATAAGGGGTGTTCACCACAATATTTTTTTGGTTATTTTGTTTATTTTATTATTTGGCATTAAAAAATACATACACCCCCAAATTTTTACTTTTTTACCACCCACTCCTATTTTTTAATAAAAAAAGCGAAGCGCTCGTGGCCCCGCGGACTCGGTGTTCTGTAAACGATCACTGCGTTAAGCAACTTTCACTATGGCTGGTCCTCGGATGGGTGACCACTTTGTGGCATTTACGCCGAAAGGCACGTTAAGACGTTGGTCCCGGTTGCCAGTAACATGGCAGTCGTTAAGCCTAGTTTAAGGCCTTATGGGCGGCTTGAAAAATTTCAACAGCAGTTTGCTACAACGTGCGCCGTCCATTTTAATACCGCAATGAGCTCACCACCTGTTACGTAGGACAAAAGTGCATACTGTGAAATGTGGTCGTATAGTATGCCTCTGCCTACCCCTTCGGGGATAAAGGTGTGACAATATGTATGTGTATTTTTAATAGCGTTATTAGTAATTTAACAATTTTAAACTCTGATCTTTTAACTGACGAATTAACATCTTTAGACGGAAAGAGGTGGATTAATTAGTCAATTTCGAGTAGGTCACGTTGGTGTAGATGGTAACGCGTCTGGTGTATGGATGTATAAATTTGGTAAATGTATTCTTTAGCTACATTCGATGAGATTAATGACTAAAAAAGGGATTCACGGTATTCCCCCGGGAACAATAACTACGCTAGTGAAACCACACGCAGCTTGAAAGTATTTTATAGGTACCATTAATAAGCACTAAAAAATGAATTTCAGACATTCCTATGGGAAAGGAACTCTTGCGAATGAACCAAACCAAACGGCCTAAATTACTAAACATAGAAACATGAAATTTGGTGAATGTATTCTTTTGGTTTCTTAAATAAGCACCAAGAAAGGAATGCCCGGTATTCCCACGGATGTGTATTCCTACTAAGATTATGAATGTGGTTGTATAATGGAAAAAAAAAGTTTCAGATCCTTTAAAATTGTATATCCTATAGATTCTTACGCCCGCTCTCTTTCTCTCTCTTAATAAGGTACCTGGGTCGAATATAGCCAGCCTGAAAATATGGCCACTCGAAATCCTCGCTTTAATTACGGCGACCCGGCGTACGGTATCATACATATTAGATAGTCTATGTGTGTGTAAGCAACCGGCGTAGTGACACCATCCTCACGCTGCTTATCCTAGATACCATGCCTGTTCATTTTATTTAGTTTTACTTTACATATTTTTGACTAAGTGTACTTTCATAGCCAAGAACAGGTGAATGAAAATATGGCCACGAAATGGAAATATTTTCGACAGGGCTTTTCATGTTTAACTTTTGCAGATTGTAGTCATTTACCATTTTTGTTTTGTTTAGATCATGGCACCACGTTATGTTAGATAAGAAAAATGTGTAAGAAGTTCTTGGAATGAATCCAGGATATAAGAACCCGGATTCCCAGACGTGTATGCACAGTATAAAGAGAGAAATCCTTGTGTATGTACGAATCGAGTAAAATATCCGCAGGAAGAAAAAAAAAATGCTTTTAAGCGGGATGTGTCCACTCTGACCACCCAAAGAGGTATTTAGTGCGAAAATAGTATAGTATACTTACATCATAGTAATACTTACAATACTTCTGAATTGTTATTAATTTTTTATTGATTTTTCTAATATTTAACGAGTTTTACAATGAAAATATGTATTTAATTCAAACTTAGATTTATATGATATATTGCCGTGTAGAAAATATATGAGAAGAATTTAACCAAGGTGAACCTTTACATTGGTGTGCACCGCTAGCAGATTAGATCCTTAAACCCAACCATTCAATACATTGACCAATGTAAAGGTTCACGGAACGGAACAGGCAACGATGTAGGTCAGATGGCATGCACTCCCGACGATGCCGAAAATGAAATTTTAAATTGTAGCTGTTCTTTGTACTCAGATAATAGTGAACCCAATGGCTGCATCCAGGTAGGGTTTAGAATTGGGACAACATTAAAATGAATAATAAGAATGCGTTGAGCGATGAGAAAAGAGTCACCCCTCAGTGCAATGAATTTTGTATTGGTGCCTTAGTGCAAGTTTTTCTTTCTGATTTCGGTTACGATTAAAGAATGATGACAATCAAGGTTTGGTAGTCGGTTTCCTTTTCTTTTTGGCCTTTCTCGGCTTGAGCAATGCCCAAGGTCAAGTTAATTGAATCGTTCTTGTTATTTGTTTTATGTGAAAATACGAATCTTCTTCCTTTCATTCTTTTGCAATGCGTAGGTAGGTAGGTATTCATGTTCAAGTTTGGTCAAGGTTCTACCTTCTACTCTAGAAAGCTGTAGAAACTTTACCAAAATCCACATCCATAAAATTGTATGTCTGTGCCATAAACATTCGCGCATAAATCAGCCTAAATCTAGGTGATTTTTTTATTTTCAAATATTTTATGGCACTTTTTAGTGTATATTTATTTATATCGTATTTCTTCAATCTAAATATATACCTAGTCAGGTCATAAGTATTGTCACACAGTTAAAACTTTTCTTTTAGAATGCTGGCCACAAAAAAGTTTATTGAATTCGAATTTAGAATTGTTCATAAAAATAAAAATGTATACATTTTAGAATTTTACTCATTTTTAAATATGGAGTGGACGCTTAAAGAAGACCGTGTTGCAATTATTGCGTTGCATCGATGCGGTTACGCGCCAATTCAAATTTTTGTCATACTGAAAAATTTGAATATAACCAAAAGATTCGTTTATCGTACCATCAAACGATACAATGAAGACTCTAGTGTAGATGACAGGTCAAGAAGTGGTCGCCCTCGGTCTGTTAGGACCCCAGCAGTGATAAAAGCTGTGAAGGCGCGAATTCAAAGAAATCCCAAACGTAAGCACAAACTGTTGGCCCTTCAGATGGGGTTAAGCAGAACCACGGTGAAAAGGGTGTTAAATGAAGACTTAGGGCTTCGGTCATATCGAAGAAAAACAGGACATCGTTTAAATGCTAGTCTAATGGACCTGAGACTGAAGAGATGCCTTGCTTTGTTGAAGCGGTACGCGGGAAAAAAATATCGGGAAATTCTTTTTTCGGATGAAAAAATTTTTACCGTAGAAGAGAGCTACAACAAACAAAATGATAAGGTGTACGCACACAGTAGTGAAGAAGCGAGCAACCGTATTCCGCGTGTCCAACGAGGTCATTTTCCACCC
This sequence comes from Thumatha senex, assembly GCA_948477245.1. Lineage (NCBI taxonomy): Eukaryota > Metazoa > Arthropoda > Insecta > Lepidoptera > Erebidae > Thumatha > Thumatha senex. Next base: position 17,931,476 of record OX419725.1, on the reverse strand, counting down.
TCGCTCATGGTATGGTTGGGAGTTTCTTATTGGGGCTTAACAGAGAACATTTTTGTGAGAAAGGTGTAAAAACGAATGCAGTTGTGTATCAAAATACAGTCCTGACGAACCTTGTAAACCTGTTTCTCATACCATGTTCAATAACAGGCACTGGGTATTCCAACAAGATTCGGCGCCAGCTCATAGAGCGAAGAGCACACAAGACTGGCTGGCGGCACGTGAAATCGACTTCATCCGGCACGAAGACTGGCCCTCCTCCAGTCCAGATTTGAGTCCGTTAGATTACAAGATATGGCAACACTTGGAGGAAAAGGCGTGCTCAAAGCCTCATACCAATTTGAAGTCACTCACGACATCCTTGATTAAGGCAGCCGCCGATATTGACATGGACCTCGTTCGTGCTGCGATAGACGACTGGCCGCGCAGATTAAAGGCCTGTATTCAAAGTCACGGAGGTTATTTTGAATAAACTTTATTGTCATAAGAATCTATGTTTTGTTAAGTTCATTTTAGTATATAAATGGTTACATAATGAATAAACTTGTTTCAATTATTTTATATTAAACATGTGACAGAATTTATGACCTGACTAGGTATTTGTCCCCGTCCTCTACGTTTTATTCAATTATAGTCTTAAGTCAAAGTTAATCGTACCACTATTAACGTGGTAGTAGCGTTGATAAGGCCTTCAGTGGAATTTGCACGGCAAGATGTAAAATAGCATTTCACTGTCATTCACTATAACACGTTTACACAAGATTTTTACACATGAAACAAGGTTAGTGCACTAGTTTTGGAAATAAAATAGAGCAAGCGTGTGCCATTCGAGAAGTGCCCGCGCAAACTCATAAATCAAAGTGAATGTAATCCCTTCGTCCAAAAACCAATCATGACTTTGTGAAGAAACGTTTACTCTCTGTCACTCCGTATAATCTAGTCTGTGATATGAATTGGCGCGAAGATGAGCAGTGACGCACGTTTGTCGTATATTATTTTCAGAAACTAGTGTAAAATTCGTGTTTTTGTGTTTAATAATGGTGGAATATTATACGTAAAGAGTTCGGAAGTGCATTAGTTAAAGAAAGTGATATATTGCAATGAATAGCGGTGTTGTTTGTGTTAGTGCCAAATTCCCATAGAGAGCTGCAATAAGGGATCCACTGCCTTATTGGGGCACGGACTAGGACCTAGGACTGAGGAATTGACATCGAAAAACGACTAGACAGGACTAAAACATAATAACAAGAAAATAATAAAGACTGAAGACTAGGCTGTACGGACTAAGTTTCCTTTGCCTGCCCAAGATGGGCGAAGACAACTAAAAAAAATATAAAAATAAACGTCAAGTTTGGAAAGGAAAGCCGGACATAAAATCGATGATCTTTTTTAAAAATATTTTTGTGTTATTGTTATATTGGTGCGGTCTAATTTTATATTACACTCGAATCATTGACAATGAATGAGAAAACAAGTGTTCAGTTTTATAAACAATTCCATTTATTAAGTAATTTTATTCTTGATGCTTGTGTAAATTAATAATCATCAAATTAAATTACCTTGGGTTAATTTTCTCCCATATATAAATGATGTGAAGAAAAAGTATGAATTAATAAGGTTTTAATTAAGATATTATGTACACAGAAATTGTACACGAAGCATTATCTTGCGCGCCTTGTCGACTCATTTAAAAACAATGAGGTTTCATAGAAGGTGCGGCGATCGAGTTACGTTGTTAAATGAAAATTCTACAGCTGTAAGAAACTTTGTAGAATTTAACCATGGCCTGATATTAAGCTGCGAGCCACTAAAGGATGATGTTATCTTCGAGGTGTGCATTGATAGGAAGGTAAGACAAAGAAGGAAGAATAATCAATCAACTTAATATATTAATATTAACAAATCAATAAACTTAGGTATATTTCAATAGTCTGAAAAAAATATTATTTACCTACTAATTATAATACTGAATTAGTTATGGACTTAACATGAAAAGTTATTGTATGCTTAGCTGTATATGAGGAGCTTCAGAGACAACAAAACTGAACATGTCCTAATACTTTTTTTAACCTGTAGCAAAAATTCTAAATATTGCAAATATTTATCGTACTGAGGTATTAAATGGTATTGCAGTGGTGCTGCCGACCCTATTGCCTTACGGATAAAATCTGAGACTATGTGCAGGCTGCTCAAATAGTGTCCAATCAGTAGTCTATTAATGTGGATTTTAGAGATTACAAATATCAAGTGAACTGTAAATAATCATAGACAAGAATACTTTGATGACTAGCTTCTCATGTCTATTCTGACCTTGTCCATCTCAGAATAGTGTCTAGGACCATATTCTGAGATGGACAAGGTCAGAATAGATATTTTAATACTAAACTTAGAATATACCTAGTCAGGTCATAAGTATTGTCACACAGTAAAAACTTGCCATGTCATTCTTTAATATGAAAGAGGGGTGTGAAAGTAAGGGTCTCCGCTTGAATGCAAGTAAAACTAAGGTTCTAGTATTTGAAAGAGGTGACGTAAGAACTAAATGCGAGATTAGAGTAAACCAGGAACGTCTAGAGCAAGTGAATGAAATTGTGTATTTAGGAAGTATGTTTAGCGCGGATGGAAGATGTGATTCGGATGTAGAACGGCGAGTAGCTGCCGGAAACAAAGTTAACGGTGCTTTGTCCCAGTTAGTAAAGCGACAAAGCATCGTAAAAGAAGCACGAATGGCGATTCATAACGCAGTGCTAGTGCCAACTTTGCTTTACGGTAGTGAAACCTGGGTATGTCAGCAGATGCATGAAAGTAAATTGAATGCTGTGGAGATGTGATCACTTCGAAAATTGTGCGGCGTTACCTTGGCCGACCGAATACGTAACGAAGTGATACGCAATATGGCAGGTTTGAATGAAAGTGTCAGCGTTAAGCTGGAAAAGGGCGTGCTCCGTTGGTTTTGACACGTCTAACGAATGAATCAGGAACGATTGACGAAGAATATATATTGTTCAAAAGTAGAGGGTAGAAGGAGTCAGGGAAGGCCGAGACTTACATATGAAGACCACGTGAGCAGATTGCTCATAAACGGAAAGGTCAAAAGTACTCGGATACCCAGACGTGCGTGTATGAAGCGATTGATGAATCTCGAAGTAGCGAAAGAAGTATGCATGGATCGCGAAGCCTGGCGATCTGTCCTCTCTGACTACCCCGTCAGGGATACAGCGTGAAGATAGTTAGTAAAAACTTTTCTTTTAGAATGCTGGCCACAAAAAAGTTTATTGAATTCGAATTTCGAATTGTTCATGAAAATAAAAATTTATACTTTTTAGAATTTTACTCATTTTTAAATATGGAGTGGACGCTTAAAGGAGACCGTGTTGTAGTTATTGCGTTGCATCGTTGCGGTTACGCGCCAATTAAAATTTTTGACATACTGAAAAATTTGAATATAACCAATAGATTTGTTTATCGTACCATCAAACGATACAATGAAGACTCTAGTGTAGATGACGGGTCAAGAAGTGGTCGCCCTAGGTCTGTTAGGACTCCAGCAGTGATAAAAGCTGTGAAGGCGCGAATTCAAAGAAATCCCAAACATAAGCAGAAACTAATAACATAAGCAGAAAAAAATATCGTGAAATTCTTTTTTCGGATGAAAAAGTTTTTACCGTAAAAGAGAGCTACAACAAACAAAATGATAAGGTGTACGCACACAGTAGTGAAGAAGCGAGCAACCGTATTCCGCGTGTCCAACGAGGTCATTTTCCACCCTCGCTCATTGTATGGTTGGGAGTTTCTTATTGGGGCTTAACAGAGGTACATTTTTGTGAGAAAGGTGTAAAAATGAATGCAGTTGTGTATCAAAATACAGTCCTGACAAACCTTGTGGAACCTGTTTCTTATACCATGTTCAATAACAGGCACTGGGTATTCCAACAAGATTCGGCGCCAGCTCATAGACGTCACATTCGTGCCGGATGAAGTCGATTTCACGCGCCGCCACCCAGTCTTGTGTGTCGAAAGTCGATTTCACGCGCCGCCACCCAGTCTTGTGTGTACTTCGACACACAAGACTGGGTGGCCGCGCGTGAAATCGTCTTCATCCGGCACGAAGACTGGCCATCCTCCAGTCCAGATTTGAGTCCGTTAGATTACAAGATATGGCAACACTTGGATGAAAAGGCGTGCTCAAAGCCTCATCCCAATTTGGAGTCACTCAAGACATCCTTGATTAAGGCAGCCGCCTATATTGACATGGACCTCGTTCGTGCTGCGATAGACGACTGGCCGCGCAGATTGAAGGCCTGTATTCAAAATCATGGAGGTCATTTTGAATAAACTTTATTGTCATAAGAATCTATGTTTTGTTAAGTTCATTTTGGTATATAAATGGTTACATAATGAATAAACTTGTTTCAATTATTTTATATTAAACATGTGACAGAATTTATGACCTGACTAGGTATATTTCATAGGTCAATGTTTGGAATGGCAGCCTCGAGATTGGGGTCACAACATTGGATCCTGAATATGTAGAGCTCCCAGCAACTGCCACCAAACTGAGAAATACAGCATGGGTAAGTAGTTTGTGTTGAATGTATTGCACTAGCAAACGAGGTCTGTTAAGTGGAAGTTCAGGTGGTTCAGGTGGCTAGAACATTGCCCTGGTTAGGCAAAAGTCACAGGTTCAATCCCTGTCTCGAATCGGGTTGTCTTTTTCCACTTTATTAAAAATTTATGAGAAATTTAGCAAATAATTGCTTTAAAAATTTATCAATATACTGAGTGGAGTCCATTGCATCAATGTTTAAAAATAGTTGTAACACTGTTCATTGGTATCGAGTTGTTCATTAGCTCGATAGATGGCTCTGGTCATACTCTTAAAATGACGATATTAATATGGTGGAGAATTTCAACTTGATTCGATACGGTTCGGGTAGTTCAGGTGGCTAGAACATTGCCCTGGTTAGGCAAAAGTCACAGGTTCAATCCCTGTCTCGAATCGGGTTGTCTTTTTCCACTTTATTAAAAATTTATGAGAAATTTAGCAAATAATTGCTTTAAAAATTTATCAATATACTGAGTGGAGTCCATTGCATCAATGTTTAAAAATAGTTGTAACACTGTTCATTGGTATCGAGTTGTTCATTAGCTCGATAGATGGCTCTGGTCATACTCTTAAAATGACGATATTAATATGGTGGAGAATTTCAACTTGATTCGATACGGTTCGGGTAGTTCAGGTGGCTAGAACATTGCCCTGGTTAGGCAAAAGTCACAGGTTCAATCCCTGTCTCGAATCGGGTTGTCTTTTTCCACTTTATTAAAAATTTATGAGAAATTTAGCAAATAATTGCTTTAAAAATTTATCAATATACTGAGTGGAGTCCATTGCATCAATGTTTAAAAATAGTTGTAACACTGTTCATTGGTATCGAGTTGTTCATTAGCTCGATAGATGGCTCTGGTCATACTCTTAAAATGACGATATTAATATGGTGGAGAATTTCAACTTGATTCGATACGGTTCGGGTAGTTCAGGTGGCTAGAACATTGCCCTGGTTAGGCAAAAGTCACAGGTTCAATCCCTGTCATGAATCGGGTTGTCTTTTTCCACTTTATTAAAAATTTATGAGAAATTTAGCAAATAATTGCTTTAAAAATTTATCAATATACTGAGTGGAGTCCATTGCATCAATGTTTAAAAATAGTTGTAACACTGTTCATTGGTATCGAGTTGTTCATTAGCTCGATAGATGGCTCTGGTCATACTCTTAAAATGACGATATTAATATGGTGGAGAATTTCAACTTGATTCGATACGGTTCGGGTAGTTCAGGTGGCTAGAACATTGCCCTGGTTAGGCAAAAGTCACAGGTTCAATCCCTGTCTCGAATCGGGTTGTCTTTTTCCACTTTATTAAAAATTTATGAGAAATTTAGCAAATAATTGCTTTAAAAATTTATCAATATACTGAGTGGAGTCCATTGCATCAATGTTTAAAAATAGTTGTAACACTGTTCATTGGTATCGAGTTGTTCATTAGCTCGATAGATGGCTCTGGTCATACTCTTAAAATGACGATATTAATATGGTGGAGAATTTCAACTTGATTCGATACGGTTCGGGTAGTTCAGGTGGCTAGAACATTGCCCTGGTTAGGCAAAAGTCACAGGTTCAATCCCTGTCTCGAATCGGGTTGTCTTTTTCCACTTTATTAAAAATTTATGAGAAATTTAGCAAATAATTGCTTTAAAAAAAATTTATCAAGAGGTCTGTTAAGCTTTATATGGGCTTGATCTGTATTGACTTTGGTAGTCAATAGTGTAATGTTTTTTTAATAAAGTGAAAAGCAATACAACTTGGGTTGAGACGGGGATTGAACTTGTGACCATGAATCCAAAACTTTTTAAAAATCCTATATAGCCTATGTTACTCACGAAGAATGTAGCTTTCTAATGGTGAAAGAATTTGAGCATCTTCATTACAAACAAACTTAAAATTTTTTCCCTATTTGTACTGTAGTATAGATAAAAGAAGTCCAGGTATCAACTACCAGCATGTACAACTGCATTTTCATAAATTTCACATCAAGATTTTTTATGGCTATAGTGCTTCCGTCATAAAATGTCTCTTTGCGCCGTCAAATCATTTATACATTAGTTTTTAGACCAGTTTAGAATGAGTCCGGATAATCGGATATTCGGATAACCAATGTTCGGATAATTGAGACTCTATATGAAATGAATGTATCAAAACTCCAACTTCAAATCATTTTCCCAGTCACTTGCAAAATCTGCACAAATTGCAGCCTGGGGTCTGCTATTATTTATTGACTAGCTGTGCCCCATGGGTTTACTTGTGACATAGTCACTTTAAATATTTTAAATAGTGTATGACATTTTCTAAGCGCCATAAAATGATCTATGCAAAATAAAGATTTTTATTAATTTTAATTTTTATTTTTCAAATGTTTACCAAATGAGTGCATGAACTTAACTTAACTTTCTTCACGCTGTATCCCGGACGGGGTAGTCAGAGAGGACGGATCGCCAGGGTTCGCGATCCCTGCATACTTCTTTCGCTTCTTCGAGATTCATCAATCGCTTCATACACGCACGTCTGGGTATCCGAGTACTTTTGACCTTTCCGTTTTTGAGCAATCTGCTCACGTGGTCTTCATATGTAAGTTTCGGCCTACCCTGACCTCTTCTACCCTCTGCTTTCGCACAATATATATTCTTCGTCAATCGTTCCTCACTCATTCGTTGGACGTGTCCAAACCAACGGAGCACGCCCTTTTCCAGCTTAACACTGACACTTTCATTCAAACCTGCCATATTGCGTATCACTTCGTTACGTATTCGGTCGGCCAAGGTAACGCCGCACAATTTTCGAAGAGATCGCATCTCCACAGCATTCAATTTACTTTCATGCATTTGCTGGCATACCCAGGTTTCGCTACCGTAAAGCAAAGTTGGCACTAGCACTGCGTTATGAATCGCCAGTCGTGCTTCTTTTACGGTGCTTTGTCGCTTTACTAATTGGGACAAGGCACCTTTAACTCTGTTTCCGGCAGCTACTCTCCGTTCTACATCCGAATCACATCTTCCATCCGCGCTAAACATACTCCCTAAATACACAATTTCATTCACTTGCTCTAGACGTTCCTGGTTTACCCTAATCTCGAATTTAGTTCTTACGTCATCTTTTTCAAATACTAGAACCTTAGTCTTACTTGCATTTAAGCGAAGACCCTTACTTTCACACTCTTCTTTCATATTAGTGACTAATGCCTGAAGGTCGGCTTCTGATAAGGCCATGAGCACCGCATCATCAGCGTACAGCAGACAGTTTACTGAAAAGTCGCCCAAATTCACACCCATATCACAATCTTTCAACTTCTGCGGGCAACTGTCCAGATACACTATGAACAGCCAGGCGGACATGACACAACCCTGTTTGACGCCTGTACAGACATCAAAAAGAGGTGACACATCCCCCCCTACTCGCACGCAAGCCTTACAGTCCTTATAAAGCGACCGTATTGCCCGCAGCAGCGAGCCGTCCACACCATATCCGGGCAACAAATCCCACAGAGTTTCCCTCACAACGTTATCAAATGCTTTCTCCAGATCCACAAAAGCGCAGAAAACCCTCTGGCTAATAGGCAGAAACTTCTCCGCGATCATGCGGAGAGAAAACACTTGATCCATGCAACCTCTTCCACGTCGGAATCCGCATCGAGCCTCCCAAAAATACCTTTCAGACTTTTCTTGCATTCTTACCGTTATAATCTTAGCATACACCTTACTAGCTAAGCTGACCAAGCTGATCGCCCTGTAACTGGAGCAGTTTAGGCGCGAGCCTTTCCCTTTGTAGATAGGTACTGCAAATGCTATTCGCCAGTCATCTGGGACCTCACCCGTCCGCCAGCACAAGTTGCAGACATAGAGTGTCCCAGACGCGCGACCCGCCGTACTTGATCATCTCAGCAGTAACTCTGTCTTTTCCCTCAGCCTTACCACATTTCATACTTATCGCTTGTTCAATTTCTTTCATACTAATGACTTCAATGACATCGGGATCCGGAGCATCGAAGTGAGCTCCACTTCCCGATGTGGCATCTCTGTCTTTTCTTGCATACATCTTTCCATAATATTCACTCCATCTCTGCAGGACGTCAGTTTGGTCTGTTAGGACGTCATTGTTAACACTAAGCACTTTATTCATACTGCAGATTGCCGAACAACTCCGGGTCTTGCCTACCTCTTTCCAGAAGAGCCTGGCATTATCCCGGAAATTGGACGACAACCTTTCATCCGCTTTCATTCTGCACCTTTCACGAGCTTCTTCTATCAGTGCCTTCGTGTTAACTTTTTGCAGCTTGTATCTCTTTCATATTAAAATCATTCCGCAAGGCTAAGTAGTCTAACCATGCTTTCTTCTTCATTCGAACTGCTTCTTTCACTTCCTCATTCCACCATGCGTCACGTTTATTACTACGGCCTCTTTTCGTTTCTCCACACACTTCTACAGCGGCATTTACCATACTATCCCTAAGGTTCTGCCATACACTTTCCACATTCTCACTACTAACATTGACGTCGCCAAGCTTTTCGGCTACCTGCTTTCGGCTTTCGGCATCCTGCAGCTTCCAGCTTTTGATGCTATGAGTCGGCTCAGGGTCAGGACACTCGGTGCGATGACGCCAACCCGCGAACAGATCCATTATCCTAGTTATAGGTAGTGGTCTGATCCTAGTTCAGCGCCTCGATAAACCCTTGTGTCCATCACCTGTTTACGGAGCCGACTATCCATTAGGAATAGATCTATCATGCTTCTCTTTGACTTACATCTCCTCGTATACATATGAATTTGTTTGTGGTTGAACATTGTGTTCGCCACAAACTAATCCTTTTCCTTACAATATGCCAGTATAAGATTACCAGTGTCATTCACCCTTTTATCCCCATACTTCCCGAGTACCGACTCAAAACCATCGCGAGCGGTACCCACCCATCCATTCAAGTCGCCACAAGTATTAAGTAGCTGTAGTAAAAACATTTAATTTAAATCTTTAAATCATAATATATCACTGTGCTCAGTGATATATTATGATAATATGTCACTGAGCACAGTGATATATTTAAAAAAATATTTTTCGTCAAAGACTTGTCGGGATGATGACTTTATTATCATTTTTATTTAAACCAGAACTTTTATTATAGACTTTTGTCTATCCCACCCAGAACCTCATCTACTCTATCATATCCTATACACTTCAACACGCAATTATTTAAGCCTTCAACAATGATATGGGGTATGTAGGTTTAAATAATTATTTTGAAAGGTTAATACCGGACGCTACTTAATTTTATTAGGTAAGGCATTGAAAAAGACTGACATCAACCCTGTTAATCTAATTTAATCATTTCAGATAATGTCTGGCAGCTCCATAGTAAAAGATGGTATCACTCTGGTAAATTCTTATGGACCAGAATTGGATACTTTACGAGAAGGAGATTGCATAGGAGTTATGCGAACCAGCAAGGTAAGCTGTGTGTAGAATGTTGTTTGATATTTTTGACTTGTGTGTATGTTTGATCTTATTCAACAATATTGATCCAATTTGGCTTCAATTCATGGTCTTCCTTTTATTTCTGATGCTATGTTATCTAGCAAAAAATAATCCTTATGATGAAGCCTTCGGATTAGTGTCATAAAACTACAGGTGCTTGTTTTTTCTCATGTACTAAGGGATTAATTCCCAGTTCAACCAGGCCTTTATAAAAATACATAAATGATTAAATTGTTTTTCAAATTAAAATAGAGTTTTTTTAGTTAAATGTCTCATGAACAGTAATGAAGGAACTTTTCCTTCATGTTGCATAGCCGTGGGACGCCCTCTATACATTCTTCAAGGAAGCTTTCAATGTTATTTTTTAGTCTAGAGACATAGATTTTTTTTTTCTTATTTTTGTGTCCTTCATTTCTTCTACATAACATAAAAAAATATATTGGATAAATTTTCATGCACTAGCAGGATATGAACTCGCGTCTACTCCACTGCAAGGGGAGATGCTTTGACCGCTAAGCTATCGAGTCACGATCTAGAGTGATTAACTATTCCTTCTTATATGTCTTCGTAGATTTAAAGATATGTTTTGTTCGACAGGGAGAATTAATGTTCTATGTGAACAGCCGCTGCCTCGGAATAGCTGCGAAAGATTTGCCTCCGCGTTTATTTGCCGTCATTGACTTGTACGGTCAGTGCGTACAAGTTTCTATCATGCGTGCAACTGAAATGAGGCCTATCATGGAAACTAGCTTAGATATGGTGAGATGTTTTTGATAATCAAACTTTGCATATAAACCGTGATGAAGATGATTTTTATAAGTGACTAAGGATAAGCATAAAATTAAAAACTCTCTGTATCTGACCCCGGAACCCGCACCGAGGAATTCGGACGAAACCACTACTAACGCGGGTCATCCGAATAGTAGTCTTAACATGTTTTATCAAGTTTTTGATGTGGGATATCAAACCTAATATCGTCTATTAATGGTCTCACTACACAAGATATCGACGACCGTGCGAAGTGATGGAAAAAAGGAGACAGGCGGAACTCGGGCGCCGCGAGACGCAACTGGCACAGACGTTCAGTTAATGATGATAAAATCCTGATATCTTTAAGGTGGTGATAGTGTATGCGACTGTTGTTGCTAATGCTTGGCATCGAATCCTGGGACGAAACAAATTTATAATTCATAATCGAATATTTGCTTCGGAGTTTGGGTGTTTAAGCAATTGCTTCGGATTTAGAGCATGTTCAATTTTATATGACTGCTAGGAACAGCTATTATTTGGCATTTGACTTTTGGATCAATGTCTGACCTCCCAACCCTGTAAGGGCGCCTACGTCATCGCTACTACCGTTGATCGGCAAGTCTACAGCTAGCAATTTAGATAGCCGAAGATCTTGGACACTTTTTACACTGCCTTGTTATTGAAAAGTGTATTGGTACAATCAATTAATAAATCTGCAGGAAGCGAAAGAAGTATGCATAGACCGCGAAGCCTGGTGATCTATCCTCTCTGACTTCCCCGTCAGGGATACACTGTGAAGATAGTTAGTTTTAGTTAGTATTGGTACAATCTCATGGTGCGACTACACTCCAATATTTTGATGTGCAAAATATGGTTCGTAAATTTCAACTTTAAATACAACATATTCCCTTATTATTACAGATTGAAGAAGATCCTAATAATGACGATACTCTAACTTCTAGTGAAATAGAAGCAGCTGGTCTGTCATCAGAGACATATCCAAGAGACCTTCGACATGTTTACATTCCAATGTCTTCTGAAGGTTATTATCCTTTTAGCAATTTAGTTGGATTCTATGATTTGTTCTGATCAGGGATTGTACGACCTTCACTTATAGTAATTTTATTTCCATATTAATTTATTCCAGGTATGAATTGGACCGTGTTGTATAAGTATTCTGAATACAGAACATTACGGGCCCTATTACAGAACGTTTCTCAATACTCAACAAAACGCTTAAGCCTAGTATACGCCTTAAAATACTACTCTCAAGTGTTTCTTGAGTATTGAGAAACGTTCAGTAATACGGCCCTAACACTCTGACATATGCTGACTATCCGATTCACACTGAAAGTTAAAGTAGGCAATCTATACAGATAAATAAAACTGTTGTGGGTCTGTTTGTAATTCCAAATTGACAGCTATTTATTTAATGTATATGAAAGTATATACAATATTTACATAAAAAAACGTTTTCTTTTTAATTTTTTCCGGCTAATATCTGAAACGTCTGAACCGATTTTAACGAGTCTTTTACTAGCATATAGCTGATGTTATAAGAAGTATCTTAGGCTACGTTATATTCCCGTAATTCTACTGGAACGGGAACTACGCGGGTAAAACTGCAAGGCGTAGTATTGAAATAATAATGCTATAAGAGATGGTGATAGCCTCCCTGATATGTTTAACTTATTTATTATATTGTTATAGGATCACAGGAGCATCTACGTTTTCATCCACGTTGTGGTATATTAGTAAAGCTGTCTGCTAATAACAAGTAAGCATTCTGATTTACTACTATTCAAACATACATACATACATATCATTACGTCTGTCTCCCATCGGGTTAGGCAGAGACTATGACTTTCCATTTCCTACTATTCTGGGATACAACTCTCGCTTCTTGTACTTTCATAAGTGGTTTCATACAAGCTCTCCGGTTAAGGGTACTCTTGACCAGGCCTTTTGTCAAAAGCTCTTCAATTTAATTGGTTGACTATTCAAAATAGTTATCAATGTAATAAGTGAGATTGTCCCTAACGGTAAGTGCATGATCAAGTAGCTAGGAAGCTCTCGGGCACTATCATGAAATATTAGACATATTGAGTTTGTATAGGCAATTGATTCAAAGATGCAATTGATATGCTGATGTTTCTTTTAGTGTATATATTATATTGAGTAACTGATCTATTTTCTGGATATGACTACCATGTAACTTTTGAGGCTCGTTGTCCTTCACTCATCAAGTAAACCAAATAGATGATTTAATTATAGGAACTTTTCTGTAATTAATGCAATAAGAGCTATGAATATTACTACAATAGCACTAATAAATATTGCTACAATAGCACTATAGTTTTATAAGAGCTTACGAATATTTCTTCAACCGTAGGAGTGCAGAACGCGCCCGCCCTTTGGACGATTACAACAATGGCGTGGTGATGACACATCGCCCTCTCAACGATAACGAGCTGTTCGAAATACGCATCGATAGGCTTGTGGACAAATGGAGTGGCAGCATTGAGGTAACTAAGTAAAATTTGGTCGGCGATTAAATGCACTTCTGATATCTAAGTATAATATACGAAAAAGAGAGATAGGGAGAGAAAATGAGCGAGAGAGTGTGTGTTTGTGTGTGTGTGTGAGAGAGAGAGAGATAGAGAGACAAAGCTGATAAATCGAGTCTAATGGATATCAGCGATGTCTCTCTCACACATTAATTGCTGACATCTATAAGACTCAACTTATCAACTTTGTCTCCCTCTCTCTTTTTCTTACTCTCTTTTTCTTTCCTTCTCGTTATCATATTCTCAATCTCATATTATACTTAGATGACAAGAAAGGCGTTCACCAGTCAATCTGTAATAAATATTTTCACAATAAATTTAACAGTGAACTATAACCTATTTATAATATTAAAGGTGGGAGTGACAACGCATAATCCAGCAACTATGAGGTTCCCATCCACTATGACAAACATGGACTCCGGAACCATAATGATGTCAGGCTGTAAAGTGCTGCTGAATGGCCACGGAACTTGTATGGAATATGGCAATTTTAACCTGGACGATCTAAGAGTAAGTTATATAAATCTACTATAATGTTATAAAGGTTTTGATGTGTGTATGTTAGTTACTGAATAACACAAAAACGGGTGAACCGATTGAACTGAAAGGTGTGCAGATAAGTCTTAAGAAGACAGACTGATAAACAAACTTGTATTTTTTGAATCATACATAATATACATAGATTTTTTTTCGACCCTGAATTCGAACTAGAGGCAGTACGGCAGTCCCATACACTTACTACCGTAAAATTATTCTATGTCTCAGTGGCGCTGAGGCATAGAATAATTATACCCTACAAATTCGCTAAAAATGTAATATTCATGTATATAGGAAGGTGATACAATTGGCATGATGAGAAAAAGTAACGGAAAATTGCATTACTACATCAATGGCATAGACCAGGGTGTCGCAACGGATAAGGTGGACCAACAAGTTTGGGGTGTCGTGGATCTGTACGGCATGACTGTCAAGGTTAGTATTTTTCATCACAGTACATATATGAGCTAAAAAAATAAATAAATGGTCTCTGGTCTCTGTTTTTTTTTCTATGCTTCCTCACACTCCTTTGGACGAATTGTTATTTTTTTTTTTAGTTTAGTTTTTTCTTTCCTGACGATATGTTATCAAATTTCTGCCACTATATTAGCGAGTCAGTGTGAGACCTTTGTGTTTGTCAGATTTATATACATATTAATATTTTTGTTACTTATATATTTTGCCTTTATTTGTATATGTATATTATATTTACTATTTATATATATTTTCTTTCGGGACCATGCAAAATACGGATGACCTTTGTAACTTAAATAGCAGTTTTTTTTCGTGCTCCTCTGCCTCTGACAGTCTTTACAGTTTAGATGATGATTCCCCTGTTTCTCTAACCCTGCATGATCACCTCTCTTCTTTCTCTTCAAACTATCCTAAAAATCTCAACCTAGCTCATATCAATGCACAGAGTGTTAACGGCCACCATCCTGATCTTCTGGCGTCTTTTAGTAACTCCTCTCTTGATGCTATTCTTATCTCTGAAACATTCCAAAAGCCTTCTATACCTTCTACACAGTGCTCACTTCCAGGTTATGTCTTAGTGCGTAACGATAGGACTGGAATACGCTGTGGTACGGCTCACTAGGCGACACAGCATCGGCAAGGTGGCCAACTGCAAGGTCATACCCGGTGAGAGTCTTACTGCACAACACCGTCTCCTTGTCATGGACCTCTGCGTGAAGCCTAAAGGCAAACGCATCGAGCGGTGCCAGCGCCGCATTAGATGAAACTAGGTCCCAGGAGTTCGTCTCAGCTGTCGGTGACAAGTGCACCGACACTGAAGGCGAACCAGTTCAAGATTACTGGGACAAAGTTCAGGCGGCCATCCTTGGAGCGGCGAGGGTGGTGCTCGGTGAGTCTAAGGGTGGACGCAAATGTGACAAGGAAACTTGGTGGTGGAACGACGCAGTCCTGAGGGAGACCAAGGAGAAGAAAGCCCTCTTTAAAAAGTGGCAAGCGACCGGATCTCCCGAAGACCGCGACGCGTACAGGGCTGCCAAGCGCGCCACAAAGAGAGCTGTAGCCAGAGCCAGACGAGACCACTTACAACCTTTGTATGATAAGCTGGAATCGTCTGAGGGGCAGAAGGTCATCTATAAGCTGGCGCGGTCCAGGGTCAAAGCGGCACAGGATATATCCAAGTGTCGCTGTGTAAAAGACCCTGAGGGCAACCTGTTAAGTGATGACCTCGCGGTAAAGGAGAGATGGCGCTCGTACTTCCACGAGCTGCTACATAAACAGCATAAAGAGGTGCAGCCTCCGGACCTCCCTCCGAATCAGGAACTAGTGCCACCGGTAACGCCTGGAGAAGTCCTGACTGCGCTTCGCCGCATGAAGAATCGGAAAGCTGTCGGACCCGATGGAGTCCCCATCGAAGCCTGGAAGGCGATGGGTCCTCGCCGCGTGGGCATCTTAGTAAACCTTTTTAACCGCATACTCCTCAGCGGGCAGATCCCAAACCAATGGAGACTGAGTATTATTACTCCAGTCTTCAAAGGTAAGGGGTCAGTGCAGGATTGCGGGAGCTACCGCGGTATAAAGGTGATGTCCCACACCATGAAGATCTTCGAGAGGATTATAGACTCTCGGATCCGGCAGGAGTGTACTCTCTCGGAATGTCAATATGGGCTTCGCCCTGGTCATGGGACCACGGACCCTGTTTTTGCCCTGAGGGTTGTCGCAGAGAAATACAGGTCAAAGAACACGCCTCTGCACTGTTTGTTTCTAGACATGCAGAAGGCCTTCGACTGTGTTCCTCGTGCGATGATCTGGTGGGCACTGCGGTCCAAAGGGGTTCCAGAGGTCTATATTGACACTATCCGGGACATGTACTGTGACTCCGATTCAATGGTTCGGACTGCTGTTGGCGACACGAAACCCTTCCCCATCACCGTCGGGGTACACCAGGGTTCGGTCCTTAGTCCGCTTCTGTTCAGTGTAATATTAGACGAATTGTCGGACAGCATCAGAAACCCACATGAGCAGCCTCCATGGTTGCTCATGTATGCTGACGATATTGCGCTGGCAGACGCGGACAGGGGCAGATTGGTGCGACGTGTAAAGGCGTGGAAGGAGACGCTTGAGAACGGCGATCTGAAACTAAATGTGGCGAAGACCGAGTACTTAGCACTAAACTCGACAGATCCCACATCCGTCCGCATAGGCGGTGATTTGGTCGAGCGCACGGACCAGGTTAAATACCTGGGATCTGTTTTTCACACGTCCAGTGACATCGATTGCGATGTCAAGTCACGCATTGCTGCCGCGTGGGCCAAATGGCGGGAGATGACCGGTGTCATTTGTGACCCTAAAATGCCGATCCGGTTGAAGGGACAGGTCTACAAAACCATTATTAGACCTGTCCTTTTACATGGCAGTGAGACGTGGCCGATATTGGAGCGACACAAGCAGGAGCTGCGTGTCACGGAAATGAAGATGCTGCGGTGGATGTGTGGAGTCACGCGCATGGACCGCGGGAGGAACTCTCGCATCCGCGGCAGCCTTCACGTCCGTGACATTGCAGACAAGTTGCAAGAGTGTCGCCTTCGCTGGTATGGTCACGTCTTGCGGCAACCGCCGGGCTACGTAGGTAACAAATGTCTGACCATGTCAGCCCCGCCGGGTCCCGGTAAGAGGGGAAGACCCAAGAAGTGCTGGCTTGACGTCGTAAGGGATGACATGCGTGCCAATGGTCTCACTACAGGGGATGCCGATGACCGTGCGAAGTGGAGGAGAAAATGTAGGAAAGCGGACCCCGGGCGTCGCGAGACGCAACTGGGACAGACGCTCGGATGATGATGATGACGCTGTGGTGGTGTAGGAATCTACTTGCGTGCTAACATTCCGTTCAAGGTTGTCAGTACATCTCCTTCTGCCTACACCGAATCAGCTGAACACTTATTCCTGGAAATTTCCTTACTTTACACTAAATTTCTACTTGAAGTCTTCTACAGCCCCAACTTGCACATCGATTATTTCAACTCTTTCGATAACCTTTTACATAATCTCACCCCATCCTATAGTCACGTAGTCATAATGGGTGACTTCAACACTTGTTTATTAAAAGACGATTTCTGCTCTCGCAAATTGTTATCTCTATTGTCTGCTTATAACCTTCATGTTCTGCCACTCTCTTCTACCCACCATGTCCCTAACTGTAATCCCTCACTACTTGACCTTGTCATAGTTTCCTCGCCCAACGATGTGTGCACCTATGGTCAATTGCCCGCTCCTTTCTCCTTTCACGATTTGATCTATCTTTCCTATCGTGTTCGCCTTCCCAAACGTAAGCCGCAAATTTGTTTCCTTCGTAATTTCAGGGGTATGGATCTGGAGGCATTACAAAGTGATGCTAGCTCTATTGACTGGTCGCTAGTGTTCCACTCTACCAATGTCAACGACATGGTCACCAATTTTAATTCCATGGTTACTGCTTTATTCGACCGTCATGCCTCCGTCAAACGAATTCGTATCAAACACTACCCGGCTCACTGGTTGAACGCAACTATAAAAAATCTAATAAAAATAAAAATCTAATCTAATGTCACGTCGTGATAGAGCTAAAAGGCGGTTCAGAAAAAGCCCTTCAGATCAAAACTTGGTGGCTTTTAAGTCACTGCGAAACCGTTGTAGTCGGATGTGTAGAGATGCTAGGAAACGCCACTTCTATGATTCTCTCAACGGTCGGAATTCTGCCTGGAGGTTTCTTCGGTCTGTTGGCATAGGTAAATCTCCAGTTTCTGACTCCAAGGACATTGATGTAAATGCTCTTAATAAACATTTCTCACATTCACCTGTTTTCTTGGAGGCAGATGTAAAAAGTGCAACGTTACGCAGTCTCATGGTTGGGCCTGTGCCACTGACCTCTCCATTTCAGTTTCAATCGGTCTCCGAGTCTGACGTTGAGAGATCACTCCTGTCAATTTCTTCATCAGCTTCGGGTGACGATGGTCTTTGCTCAAGGATGGTCCTGCCTATTCTCCATATCGTTCTTCCTGTCATCACACATATGTTCAATTTTTCTTTATTCTCTGGCTCCTTTCCTGCTGTTTGGAAGTCAGCGTATATTGTTCCCCTTCCTAAAACATCCAATCCCTGCTTGTTAACTGATTACCGACCCATCTCCATTCTTCCTTTTCTCTCTAAAGTCCTTGAACATGTTGTCCATCGGCAGCTCACAGTCTTTCTAACATCTTCCAACTCGCTCAGTCCCTTCCAGTCCGGTTTTCGCACTAGACATAGCACTGTCACTGCGCTTGTTAACAGACGATATTCGCTGGGCTATGGAGCGGAAAGAGTTAATTAAGCCTTTTAGTTTTACTTGACTTCAGTGGTGCATTCAATTCTGTCGATTTCGATATACTTCTCCGTACACTGAAGTCTATAAATATCTCCTCTTCTGCTATATCTTGGTTTTTGATTCTGCTCTTTTATTTTCTATATTTATCAACTCTGCTACGAGTCTTATCTCCAGTAACTTCCATCTCTACGCTGCTGACTTGCAGCTGTACCGTTTTTACGGCTACTGATGCGTTTTCCGGGATATCTTCCATAAACCGAGATTTAAATAAGTTAAGTGACTGGGCCAGGTCGGTGGGATTACGCATTAACCCGTCGAAGTCGCAAGCTATCATCATCGGTAGCAAATACCAATGTGGCACACTCCCGGTGTCTGGGTTGAATCCCGTGGTATTGGACGGCACTCAGATACCTTACGCGGATTCCGTGAAGAACCTGGGTTTAATAATGGACACCACACTATCTTGGAGCACGCATATTGGTGTTGTCAGCAAAAAAGTACACTTTTCTTTTCATTCTTTGAGATGCCTCCAGGGCTTCCTGCCCTTGCGGACGAAAATCAGTCTTGCTCAAACTATTATTCTACCCATTATCGACTACGCTGATGCTTGTTACTTAGACGCTACTGAGGAGCTGCTAGATAAACTTAAGAGGTTGCAAAATTTATATATACGCTTCATATTCAATCTTAGAAAATACGATCATGTATCCGAATTTCGCAAAGAACTCAAGTGGCTCCCAATCTGCCTTCGCCGGAACACTCGAATTCTCAGTCTACTTTTCAATATCCTTTACAATCCATCTTCGCCTTCCTATCTAAAGGAGCGCTTATTTTTTTGTTCGCTCTCCTGATGCTCCTTGTAGGTCAAAATGACGCTCAAATCTCAAATTCCCAAATCATAAAACCGATTTCTACACTTATTCTTTCACAGTGCATGCGGTTAGGTTGTGGAATTCTCTACCGCCTGTTATTAGAGACAGTAAATCTATTACTACTTTTAAAAGCAAAGTCCGTGAGCACTACGTTTCTACTCTGTAAACCTTATTATTTATATAACATAACATACTTTCACGCCTTTATCCCCGAAGGGGTAGGCAGAGGCGTACTATACGCCCACGTTTCACCGTATGCTTTTGCTTTTTGTCCCACGTAACAGGTGGTGAGCCCATTGCCGTGTTGAAATGGACAGGCGCAGGTTGTGGCGACCTGCTGTTGAAATTTTTCAAGCCGCCCATGAGGCGTTCAACTGGCTTAACGACTGCCATGTTACTGGCAACCGGGACCAACGGCTTAACGTGCCTTCCGAAGCACGGAAACGCTCGCAAATATAAATGCCACAAAGTGGTCAACCATCCGAGGACTAGCCATAGTGAAAGTTGCTTAACGCAGTGATCGTTTACAGAACACTACGTCCGCGGGGCCACGAGCGCTTCACGTTTCATTATTTATATGTGTAAATATATAATACGTGGAAAGAATATGTGTATGTGTAAGTATTATTATTATCATTATTTTTTTTATTCTTTCATTATACTTATTTGTATATATCCTTATAGTTATTAATATTATTATTATTAGAGTTTATTTTGAGTTTATTTTAATGTGTGTTGATTTAGTTCGTCTACTTTTTATTTTCACACTTTTATTTGTTCTTTCCTACTTATTTACATTTTCCTCTCGCCGGTCTGCTGGCAGATATTTCTTATAGAAATAAGCAGTACCATTGTAGCTATGACTCCTCCTTCTGTTATTACTATATTCTTGTGTGTACATAAATAAATAAATATTATAAAATACGAAACTAAAATAACTGGCTTGCTTTCTATGAGAGAGAGAGAGAGAAACACGCGCACGCCGCACGGTTTACAACTATAGCAAAAAGTGTCGTTACAACTTTTGGTCTTATTTTTTTCCGCCCAGCCCCCTTTCGCAACGAGCGATAAAATAAGGAAAAACTAGGCCTAAATCTAAAATTACGTTCCTTTTCTGCGTTGAAACGATAGGGTTGTTGGTGTCTGTGATTTGAAATCTATAGAACCAAAAAAAAAAATAGTGGATTATATCCGTCACTCTCATTATACAACTCTGCGACAACCGCAACTGGCAGATTCACTCAGCACTGCGATATAGGCTTCTGGGTCTGTAGATACGTGCGACTGTGTGAGTAAGCTGTTCGTACGTTTGTATGAAGTTTTTTTGCTAATCTTATATGCAATGTGCCTTACTTTTATTAACATTTTTACATTCGACGATCGCAAGGTTATCAGGCGGGAACAAATTGATCCAACGCGGGAGTACTTAGCTCAAATATGGGACAATATTATAAATAGTATTTGTTTGATTATTTGTTTGATTGTTTTTTAATCACTGTCTAACGACTGAACCGATTTGACTGAAAATTAATACGCAGGTAGCTGACATCCTGAAGGAAATACAGGATAATTTTTTACCGGGAACACATGCGAAAGTCGTGGGGAAAAACTAGTATGTATATACTAACCATTTCGGAAATGTCTATTATTTAATAAATAAATAGTGGGAGATAGGGATATACATACTCACATATTTCTAAATAATAGAAAACATCCAAACTCGGAAACAAATATTTACGTAACACACAAATATTCGTTCCGACTCATTGTCTAGAGTAACCAACAATTTCTGTTTACAGGTGACCATAGTTGAAAATTGTGGTAACATTGACAGTAATATTCCCCATCCAGCATCGTTGCATATTGCATCACCCGATTCGCCTGCTCCAAGTAAGACAATATATTGTTTATTACTATAATGTAATCTCTCCATCTTAGTGTATTCTCAGTTGTTTCCAAGCTCCATTTCTGTGAGGCTTCTTTTGATTTCTGTCAATTTTGGCAGTTTCTGCTATCTTACCTTCCAACTATCTTATCTAACTTTCCAAAAAAAAAACATTTTATAATTATATCACTCGATCGAGGATGCAATGCATTGCCAGAAACAACCCTGTATTGAAAATCAAAAACAACAAAAAAGGATAGTCCTATATCCAATAGACTTCGATTCTTGACTTGACTTGCGATCGAATCCGAAGGACATCCTTTACCGAAATAAAACCGCGAAATATTTTTTATTGTTTTACTCCAACGATCCGAAGGCATATACCACATTTCACCATATGCATAATTGTCCCCGGTAAGCCCATTACCGTGTTGGACAAGCGCAGGTTGAGTGGAACTGCTTAAAATTTTCGAGCTGCCATTAGGCCGCCCACTTGGTTTAACGACTGCTATGTTACTGGCAATCGGTAACAACGGCTTAAAATGCCTTTAAAAGTAGGGAAAGGCACGTAAATTTAAATGCTGAAAGTGGTCACCTATCTGAGCTAAAGTGAAAATATCATTCACAGTGATCGTAAAATGGACACTGAGTTAGCGGTGCTACTGTACTGTTCTGTAACTATGTAGTACTACATTGATAAAATAAATTAAATTCTCTCTACTTTAAAATAAATATTGTGAGACACTTGACACCACGACAGCTAGCCCAATTTAACTTTACGTTTGTACTATGGGATTTAGGCAACTTATATATTTTTAAAAGGTATACATATTATACATAGGAAACAGCCAAACTTCGAAACTAACATTTGTGGATCACACAAATAATTGTACCGACCCGGGAATCTAACCCGAGACCTCAGCGCGGCAGTCGCATACACTACCACTTACCTACAGTCAGATAAATTTTGTTAAATAAATTGAATTTGAACAAATATATTAAAATCCTAACATATTAGTAATATTTTCAGGTAGGTTCAGGCCGAGGATAGACGAGGAAAGTCTTTTATTTCATACGCTGCGTGATTCGAATGTTATTATTATTAATGATGGTAAGACTGCTCATAGGCTTAAGTGAGTATACCACTTTCTATCGTTATTATGCCCCCAGTCCATAAGAAACTAAAGTTTAACTTGTTTGTATATAAACTAGCTGACCCGCGCAACTTCGTTAGCGCCACCAAAAATGTGATAAATGAAGAACCGCTCGACCGATTTTGTGCAAACTTCACATAAACCATCTATTATGGACTGGAGGTTATATTTTGTTTCTGAATTCTGTGTGCTTAGCGTTAATGTTTTAAATTTATTTGTAGTAATGTTTTAAATTTATTTGTAGTGCTTTCAAATACTTCAATAACGGGATCGTAATGACAAACCGACCGCTAAGGACCAATGAATTGTTCCAAGTGAGAATCGATCTCGTTATACCGAAGTGGGCTGGAAGCATTGAAATTGGGGTCACGCAGCATTCCTCTAATGAAATACGCTTACCATTCAAAATGAGCAACGCCAAGTATGTACTCCATTACTAATCTTCTAGTTTCTTTTTGAAATCTATTCCCATTAAACTTAAAATAAACCATAAAAATTAATTCCTACATTCTTTCAACGTAAATTCTGCCAACTTAGTAAATAGTAAACATTAAAAAAAAATTGAACGATATTATGTTGCAGTCTCAGACCTCATGCTAGTATCGAAAGATAAGTCTACTAATGAATATACAACGATATTAACTCGCAGTCTCAGACATACCACGCAAGTACCGAACCATAAGCCTCTACTAATGAATACACACCGATATTATCTCGCAGTCTCAGACATACCACACAAGTACCGAACCATAAGTCTCTACTAATGAATACACAACGATATTATCTCGCAGTCTCAGACATACCACACAAGTACCGACCCATAAGTCTACTAATGAATACACAACGATATTATCTCGCAGTCTCAGACATACCACACAAGTACCGAACCATAATTCTCTACTAATGAATACACAACGTATTATCTCGCAGTCTCAGACATACCACACAAGTACCGAACCATAAGTCTCTACTAATGAATACACAACGATATTATCTCGCAGTCTCAGACATACCACACAAGTATCGTACGATAAGTCTCTACTAGTCAATACACAACTCATTGCCCAACATATCTATCGGTTACCATTTGACATCTGTCCGCTTCGTATACGATGCTACAAGAAACAAAGAGAGAATGCTAGGAAAAAATTAAGACCTGCGAAATTAGTTAACAATAATCACTTAGTATTAACTAAATACTTTTTTAAGGACTGGCACCTGGGCAATTACAGGAGAAGATGTTATACGCGATGGCATCATCATCATCCCTCAATATATCAGAAATCTTAATAGACTTGTGGTGAGTGATGCCTCTTTACTAAACGTATAGAGTTAAGAGCGAAAGATGAAAAACTTCATTGGCAATCGCAATCAATTATCACTACATATTATAAATCAAAGTCGCTTTTCGCTGTCTGTCCCTATGTATGCTTAGATCTTTAAAACTACGCAACGGATTACGATACGGTTTTTTAATAGTTACAGTGATTCTCATAGAAGGTTTTTATGTATAATTTGTAAAGTTTTTATATTTTTACCAAATTATAACGATATTTGTTGGGGATGTCGGAAAAAATAAGCCGTCTGTAAAAATAATCCCGTTGTTTAATAATTTCACATTCACAATAATGTATAAACATTTTCCAAATTCATTGATTACTTCTTCGCTCTCCAGTACCTAGGTACCTACGAGTACCTACTACGCCCGCACGGCCCGTTCGAATTATATTAATTTCTTTGAATCTGCGATGACGCGTAAGATATTCATTTAATTTACAAGGTATAAAGGGACAAAATAATCTTCATGAAATGCTGAAGCCAACTAACGTAGTAAAAATGATAAGGATTAATAGCATATTTGTGTAAATAGCCTTCAAATTACCACTTTATATATGAATTGAATATACTAAACACAGCGACACAACTACGAAGAGCAGCTGACTGTATCTCTCTCGCACCGGTACACGCGGCGTTCCCGATCGAGCCTTTCACCTCAGAGCGTGACGGATCAGTCTAACTTACTACCTACGGAAAAATCAGTGTGCGGTGCGCCAAAAGGAGTTTTCAGTTCAAAATATGTTTTCTCTGCTATACCCTAGTTTAATGCTTTCAAACTTGAGTTGTTCTAGCGCAGAGTAAAATGGCATATCTTAAACAGTTAACTTGAGGGCTGATTATTAATACCTATTTAGACATAAAGGTGTGTGTGTGTGTTTACGTTTTTGCCTTTGTGTGTACGGTCTTTGTCATTAGGTTGGTTTTATGCCATCTGGTGTACTACTTTCTCATTATGTGGGCGTAAACAAATTTTGCTACCTTAGCTAAATATAGAAAAAAAAATCCAATCATATCAAAATGAAAATGCAATATGAACAAGATTTCATTCCTGTTCCTGTGTGAGACAGTATAGTCTCTGCCTGTTTTTTCACCGGAGTTTAGATCGAGCCAATAGTGGGTCGGTTTAATGAAATTCCTGGTTACCATGAGAAATAAAGAAGATATTTTTACCTATAAAAATTGAGCCTCTGTAGCAGGTTCTGCTTCTAAATAATTTCAATCACGTGACTTGTCTCTGTGTGCTTAGAGAGTAGTCATAAGATTGTCAAAAGAAAAATTCAGAATAAAATATTTGTTCATGAACCAACTACCCACTTTCTAAAGCCAGTATATATACCACATACCTACAAGAAACTTCCATTATAAGTGCACTAGACTACATACCTGTCTGTGATATTGGCTTTGGATATTTATTTCGCTCAGTAAATTCTTAGAGATCTGTACCTCACAAGGAAAAAACGGAGCCCTCACAGAATCACTTTGTTGTCCATCTGTCTCTATCAAGACTTTTTATCTCGTAAACTCGTGGAGGTATCCAGTTCAAATTTAAAATAAATTTAAAATAAAATAATAAATACTCAAATTTATATTCTCTTGTAGCTGTGATAAAATCAAACTTCTAAGTTGAAATAAACAAAGTCATGGCCGTTTATGACGTACAAACTTATATTTCGACACTCTCAAGAAAATCTAAATTCATAGAGTATTTCCCATTGGCCTAGAGTAATGATATTAGCAACTAATACCGACTTATGCTACAAGCCTAAGGAAACATCTGAAATATTATAGGACATACATACATACATACATATTATCACGCCTGTTTCCCATCGGGGTAGGCAGAGACTATGGTTTTCCACTTGCTACGATCCTGACATACCACTTTCGCTTTCTACTTTCATAAGTGTTTTCGTACACGCTCGCCGGTTAAGGGTACTCTTTACCTGGCCTTTTTCCAAAAAATCTTCGATTTGATTGACATACGTACGCCGAGGTCTACCCCTACCAGTTTGCCCATTCACTCTCGCCACATAAATCTGCTTCGTCAGTCTACTTTCATCCATCCTCTCCATGTGTCCGAACCATCTAAGCATCCTTTTTTCTATCTTAGTCACTACATCTTCTGTCATACCGTAATGTTCCCTTATCGCGCTGTTCCTTTCTTTATCCATCAACTTCACTTCAGCTATACTTCGCAGACTTCACATTTCCACTACATTTATTTTACTTTTATGCGTTTTCTGCCATACCCATCTTTCACTGCCATACATAAGTGTGGGGACCAGCACACCTCTATGTACAGCCAGTCGTGCCTTCTTCAAACCGTTCTGACTGCTCATAAAGGCGTACATGGCTCCATTCACTTTATTTCCTGCCAATACTCTTCGCTCAATGTCATAGTCATACTTTCCAACTCTCGCAAATTTTGTACCTAGATATACAAACTCTTTTACTTGTTCTACACTTTCTCCTACCACAACAATTAAGTAATCCGTCATACATGCCTCTCTTTCAAAAACCATAATTGCGACTTGTTTACATTCACTTTCATTCCTTTGTTTTTTAACGCATCATACATAATGTTAACCATCAACTGCAACTCCTCCGCCGAAGATGCTAGTATTACCTGATCATCAGCGTATAGAAGGCACTTGACGGTCAGTTCATCCATTTTTATACCATACGAACTCTCTTGCAGTTCTTTCAGGCAGCTGTCCATGTATAGGTTAAACAGCAACGGCGACGCTACACAACCCTGTCTCACACCTTTTTCAATGTGAAAAAAGTCTGTGCAAGCTCCGTTGATTCTGACACAAGCACTAGAGCCCTCATAGAGAGATTTCAGTGCTCGTATCAAGTGGCTGTTTACTCCATACCTAGCCAGTATTGACCACAGTTTATTCCTCACCACTATATCATAGGCCTTTTCCAAGTCTACAAATACGCAATAGACCTTTTGACTTTTCGCCAAAAGCTTTTCTGCTACGCATCGTAAGGAAAAGACCTGATCCGTACATCCTCTTCCTTTCATAAATCCTGCTTGTACATCCCACATTTTTCCTTCAGTTTCATTCTTTTATCAAGATCATCACTCTTTTTATCAAGATTTTTGCATAAAATTTGCCGACGATGCTGAGCAAGCTTATGCCGCGGTAGTTTTTGCACTCTTGCTGTGACCCTTTTCCCTTATAAAGCGGCACGATGACAGCCTTACACCAATCTATTGGTACGCTGCCATTCCTCCAACAAAGGTTGAAAAGGCAGTACAGCTGGCAAACTACCTCGCCTTGTCCCGCTTTCAGCATTTCGACAGAGATCCTATCAAGTCCCGCAGCTTTTCCCACTTTCATGCTATTCAATGCTTCCACTATTTCTTTCATACTTATGACTTCTTTCTTACCAATTTCATTCATTTCCCAGATACTAGTCTGTACTTGCATATCCTCTTTTTCAAACAAGCCTTCAAAATATTGCTTCCTTCTTTTTAACACACATTCTTCTCCTTTCACAAGACTGCCATCATGGTTTCTGATATGGTTGAGATGCGATGTCGTCTGTTTACCCCTCACTGTTCTTATGGACTTCCAAAAGAAATTCATATTCTGTTGGAAGTCATCAGATAACCTTTTATCAAATTCATCTCTGTCATTCTCTTTCTTTCTTTTCATCACCTCTTTTGCAACATGCTTATACTTTTTGTACTCCTCTTTTGCCATTTTAAGGTCCACATCCGTTGCCTGCTGCATTCTTTGATTGACTTTTGTAGTCAACCAGTCCAACCATGCTTTCTTCTTATCAGACAACGCCTTTCGGACTTCTGCACACATTCTCTTTCTCTTACATCCTTGGCTTCTCTTACTTACCCCACACACTTCCACCGCAACTTCCAATAGACCTTCCTTAAATGACTTCCATACTTAGCTTCCTATTCCTATCAAATTCCTTGCTTAGCTTACACTTAAATTCCTCTTTTATGCCTATTACTTGCAAATTCTCGACTTTTATGCGTTCTAGTACACTAACAGGTGCATGCACACGATGCCGCCACCGCTGAAACAGACCTCTTACTCGACTAACAACCAAGAAGTGGTCTGTGTCAATCCTGGCACCGCGGTATGCCCGAGTGTCTAACACTTTCTTCATCCTTGCATCTACAATCACATAATCAATCATGCTTCTCTGGCTTCCTTCTTGTCTCGTAAACAAATGGATATCCTTATGGTTGAACATGGTGTTGGTTACCACAAGGTTCATCTCTAAACATACCTTAAGCAAACTTTCTCCATTTTCATTCACTTGTTCGTCACCATACTTTCCCAATACACTTTCGTAACCATCACGTTTTGACCAACCCAGCCATTAAAATCACCTAACATTACTATTCTTTCATTTCGTTTGCATATACTCAGTATTTCGCTCACACTCTCCCAAAATGCCTGCCTCTCACTTTGGTCCTTTGAAGATCGGCGCCACCGTGCATCTTGCGGAGCATAAACTCCTAAAACAAAGATGCGGGTAAGCCCAACCTTCAGCCTCAACCAAAGGAGTCTTGGGCTCATACATTCATATTCTGTCACACATTCATTCATTCTCGCGGATAGTAACACACCCACACCCTGGCAAGCTGTACTGGTCGGGGCTACACCTGACCAGTAGGCCGTATATGGTCCATGTGTAGTGGTGTCACATCCTTTCCTCTTTGTTTCATTCACACACAAAATATCAATTCGTCTCTCTCGCATCATCTCACATACCTCCTCAATTTTATCTTTTAATCCTCCTCTAATATTCAGTGTAGCAAAGCGGCTATCCATAGCCCGCTTTTCGCCTCGATGGGAAACGGGACGTGACGGATGGCGAACTGCATCGCCGCCATTTTGGGTTTTAAAATTTTGATACACCATAGCGTTCCCACGAGTGGCAAGGGAAAACAAAAGTCCACCTAGACAGAGCCCCGCTTGTCCAAGTAAGGCTAGCCTTGTTCTGGGGTCGCCCGGTCCCAGGGCATAAGGCACGTTAATGCTAGGCTCGCCCCTAGCCACGCTGCACATAGGCACGGCAACCTTGGCTTGGCGGAGAGAGGATGGGAAGAGGATGAGGTAGGGAAAGGATTTATGGATAGGAAAATGACGATGTAGGAGAGGGGCTTGGATAGGGTAATAAAAAAGGTTTCTATTTTAAATGTTAAATTTGGAAAAAAATTTCAACTCATTGCCTTTTTATTAAGGTGGTAGTAAAAAGGCTAAAATGTCTTATGTGCTAGATACTAATTAGCACGACCAATTAAATATTTTATGAAATTTATTTATGATTTCTATCTACAAATTTGTACCAAACCCTCGGTGGGCGTGTCCGACTGGTACTTGTCCAGTTTTTTATTTATAACGTTACCCTATAATGTATTGTGTTGTAGGAAGGGGAAACGGTGGGTGTGTTGCGCAATGATCTGGGCATACTACATGTTTTCATCAATGGAGCCGACCAAGGGCCAGCCGCATTCAACGTGCCTGAGAACGTGTATGGCATCATCGGTAAATCGATCTTTTTGTGTCTCTTCATCTGAATGTGTTATTATCTTTATGAAATACTAGGTAACCGACACGGTTTCGCCCGTGACATATTTCGAACTCCCGTCGCACCTATTTAATCCCATCGCACCTATTTAATCCCATCGCTTATAAATTCTCTAATAATGTATGAAACTTTGTCGAAATTTATGATTACTGCTCTACTATCCGGGGTAGGTAGTATGATATATAGCCTATAGCCTTCCTCGATAAATGGGGTATCCAACACAAAAAGACTTTTTCAAATCCGACCAGGAGTTCCTGAGATTAGTGCTTAGTGTAATCTTTAGCTTTATATATTAGTATAGATATATTTAACTGATTGCAATCAGCCTGGAAGCGGAAAGCACGGAGCCGTACATTATGGTTAAATTAGGCATGGCCTACATCCAGTGGCCGACTGCCATAAACTGATTTGATTAATGAAAAGAGACTTACATTTGTAAATGTATTAGAGAACGCACGTGACTCTGCTGGTGACTTAGGGAAAAAATACCTTCATATGATGATTTCCTTCCAGGGTGTTAGCTACCTGCATACCAATATTCAGCCAACTCGGTTCAATGATAAAAGCGTTATTAAAGGACAAACAAATAAAAAAATACACTTACGGATTTATTATAAAACATTATATTATAGTCGAGTCAATTTAATAGGCCACATTTGACACTTCTTCCAAAATTACCAGCGTATCCTTGTAACGGCGGGTATATAATATTATTTAATTTTTCGAAGTTAGAACTACACAATTGCTGAACTTTTTCCAGTTAAAATTACATATTTTATTGTCTAAATGCCGAAAGAAGGTAATTTTACTATTTACTTTCACTAATAAACCATTGTAAAGAAAATAAACAATTTCCGTTCTAAAGAACTGAACGTCGCTACAACGTTGCGGCAGTGAACCCTTTTTTTTTAATAATTATTGAATGGCCTGGTTTCTAAGACCTTTAAGCCAAATCTTATTTTTTATATCATATTTCTTCAATCTTATCTTCTAATTAGTCCCGTCCAGTCGATTTCGTGTCCTCATTGTCCGTCCTGGTCCTTGCCCTCAGTATAATGGTGATTCTTATACTAAGGTTGTCAGTGGACGTTTCGCGGCAAGAGAGAAAATAGCATTTCACTGCATATATATCATTGTCTTTCACTATAGCACGTTAACACAACTTTTATGTCCAAGAAACCACCACTCCCGCACATAAAACAAGATAAACGCACTAGTTTTAGAAAATAATATAAAGCAAGCGTCCACACTTGTCACTCTTCCCGCCAAATGTCCGCAGTGAACCCTTTTCCATTTTAAACACTAGGGACGTTACCAAGAAAATTGAAAGTTTATTAGTAGAATCGAATGAAATGAAAATTATTCATAATATAACACCACTTTTAATGTTTTGTTTTAATCATACTATTCTTCATAATTTCGTTATTCGTATGTAGTACACATCTATTCATTATTTTCAGCTTTGTTAAACATAATTTTCTTTCACTAAAATATTTCTCTTATTTTGACAGGTTTACTGATTTTATTTCAATATTTGGTTTCATAACATTTTAACGTGCCCTGTTGGTTTGGACACGTTCCACGAATGAGTGAGGAAAGATTGACGAAGAATATATATTGTGCGAAAGTAGAGGGCAGAAGGAGTCAAGGTAGGCCGAGACATATAAAGACCACGTGAGCAGATTGCTCAAAAACGGAAAAGTCAAAAGTACTTGGATACCCAGACGTGTATGTATGAAGTGAATAATTAATCTACAGGAAGCGAAAGAAGTATGCATGGATCTCAATGCCTGGTGATCTTTCCTCTCTGACTACCCCGTCAGGGATACAGCGTGAAGATAGTTAAGTTTTAATAGTTAAGTATAACATTTTAAGGTATAGTCTGCTTGCAACATCGCCCCTTAAACACAATTTTTCCTAACCACTTAAAAAACAAACACTAATAAATCTTCTATGTATGTTGATAGAACTGCTTTAGGATCATCCTAACGCAGTTCTATCAACATACATAGAAGTTTTTTAACCTTGTAGAAAATCAGCTCACTATTCACATGGTAGACTATTCTCCACTTCCAGCGCTCTAAGGCTCCAGCGCTGCACACATCAGTGCTTAGTGATCCTGTTGGCCAAGATCTAGTGCTGTAGAAATCCAATGCATGAAGGTCCGGCTTTCCAAACAATCAATTTCTTCTCTAAATGCATACTCCAGGACTTCTTTTTTGTTTTTTTTTTTATTTCTGTATACAGTCGCATCTTATTTATATTTATAGAAGAATAAATTACCTGGCAGATATACTTTTTATGTTTTTGTGCAGGAATATTTTACAGTAAATGAATACCCACATTGCCAGCCTTCACGTCATAGAGGACTCAAAGAAAAAAACAATGATAACATTCAACATCAATTTATTGAATTAATAATTATATACCTTTTAATATCTTTCTTTATTCGTTTTATGTGATTCAGCGCCACTTATGAAGTCCGACGGAAATAGAAGGCAACGCGATGCAAATTTAGACACTATTTTTGCAAATAAATTAATAATATCTCTGAGTGATGATGATGGCAATATTCTTATTGTAATTTTAATAGTTGTCTGATTTTGTTTTTAAATTTACGATAGAAAACGTTTAGTAAAAATTAGACTGATTATTTTTAGAATACAATTACAATTTTCAAAATAACTGATTCGATTCATATATGTTTGAAGTCCGTGTCGGTTCATTCAAATTAATCGATATTTTTAATCATGTCATCTCATTATGAAGCTGTAACTGACATTTGTCGAATTTGACTTCTTATAATGACTCAACTATAGTTTGGATTATATTGTCAATGGATGGTTATGATACATATTTTGTTTTTAAACAGATTTATATGGACGTGCTGCTCAAGCGACAATCGTGGACAACTATTCCCCACAACCACTCTATTCGCCTGAATCACCGCTCTCCACTGAGTCTAATGCAACGATATTTCCGTATGTTAATTACTAACTTGTATTATTTTATTGGGTACATACCATATGTTCGGGCCAAAATGCACACGGCAACACTGCCAATAAAAAAGTTGGCAGTTTTGACGTTTGAAGTTTTCAGGTCTGTAGAAAAAATAATTAGTTTTTTGTAATCCTGGGTAGGTACCTAAGCTTCAGGGAAGCAAGTCATGGTCTTTTGATATTCTCATGTGGACACGAAATAGAAAGTTATGAGTGGTCTCACGTAGTTAAAACTCTCGTCAGAGAATATCGCTGATGGTTCGGCTTTTTAAGGGACAGGAGTCCCCAATCGCGATGGGTCGCGTTGTTATTGTTACAAATATTGTTTGAAACAAAGGTAGGAGGTTCTGTGCTAGTTTTTAATCTAGATTTAAGTTCAGTACATGTCAAAGTGCTCCTATCATATAAGATATAAGACAACTATTTTGCGAGTGCATATTGCGGTTAAACCCATGGCAAGATAGACAGGTTGGGAAGACTCTAATCTAGCGTGATAGATTTAAAGAATTAAGATTTAGTATACGTGATGCTTATATCTGGCATCTGGTAGCAGACTACATGTTAAAATTTAGAGGGTTTGAACCTTTACAATACACTATCTATACTTCATGACCTTTTGCTATTTATGTTTCCGTACTTCAGAAGTAAGGGGCCCCATTAAGATTTTTTAAATATTTGGCACGTCAAAATGACGTCGCCCGCCTGATGGTAAGCAAAGATGGCGACCCGTGAATGAGGGCCGCTATCTCAACTCGCACGCAGGGTTCCAATAGCGACCCTCATTTTGACGGCCCAGAAATATGCCTTTTCACGCCTCTCTTAAAGGACCCAGGATTGTAAGAGGAGGGAAACACGTGCGCCCGGCAGAGTTCCATGTTTTCATGATGCGACATAAGAAAGACCTACGGAATCTTTGGTTCTGGGCACGATGCGTCCACAGTGAAAGGATGACATCTCTGCCCCGCTCGTGTTGTTGGAGGAGGGTGGGACCTATTGGAAGAGTCCTTCACAACACTCACCGCGGTACAACAAGCATGTGCAACAAGCACGCGGTATTGTAATGAAAATTAAATTAAATTGTATAAAATTGTATTGTGTCGGTATTGAAATATGTGTTCCATTTTCAGTGAAATGTGTTTCCACCGAGTCCACGGACGAAATGCACGCCTCAGTCGCAACAGATTAACAGCTTGGCGGGCAACAGTTTATTCTGAATTCAATGACGCCGTACTGTTCAGTTCGCGACCACTTCGAGAATGTGACATGTTTGAGTTGCGAATAGATAAAATGGTGGACTGTTGGATTGGCAGCATTGAAATTGGTACGTATTATTTTTTGTTAACCTTACACGATTTTTTTAATATAGTGTGGATGGTCTTATGGTTACTGCTAGTGCTTTGTACGAATAGAAAAACGTTGGTAGGTGTGATATAAAACATATTTTAACATTTAGATTCAATACTTATTACAAGCTTCCTTTCATGAGCAGAACAAGACTTAGATGTGACGAAATGATGACATTTCCTGTTTACAAGTCACAGCAATCTGTAAATAAAAAAACTCTGTGGCGATTGCTGCCCGGATATGGTGTGGAGTCCTAGCTTCAGACAATACAGTCACTTAATAAGGCTTGCGTGCGAATTGGGGAGATGTGTCACCTATTTTCGATGTCTGTTCAAGC
Source organism: Thumatha senex (assembly GCA_948477245.1). Lineage (NCBI taxonomy): Eukaryota > Metazoa > Arthropoda > Insecta > Lepidoptera > Erebidae > Thumatha > Thumatha senex. The sequence goes on along the minus strand of OX419725.1, from coordinate 17,897,234 downwards.
GTCAAACAGGATTGTGCCTGGCTGTTCTGGCCGTGCCCATACAGTGGCGTGCACAAGGATTTCGGATAGGGTATGCATGCTCTAACTACCCGAAATCCCCGCGAGAAATGAAGCGCTGACTCGGTGTTCTGTAAACGATCACGGCGTTAAGCCACTTTCGCTATGGCTGGTCACGGATGGGTGTGCACTTTGTGTCATTTATAGTGCGGGGCCAGTAACATGGCAGTCGTTAAGCCAAGTATAAAGGCCTTGTGGGCGACTTTATAAGTTCAACAGCAGGTAGCCAAAACCTGCGTCTCTCTATATCATCACGGCAATGGGCTCACCACCTATTACGTGACACAGGAGTACATACGGTGTAAATTGGGCGTATAATATGCCTCTGCCTGCCTTCGGGATAAGGCGTGATGGATAAACATATGGATGGATGTTTGTTGTGTAAAAACAGCAACGGATTGCATTGAAACTTGGTATTGTAAACCTTTAGGTTGTACAGGACCCTACGGGAGATAAATGAAAGTAGTAGTTAGAATTAATATTTAGTTTATTTCCCGTTAGGGCCAAAAGTAGTTGTAGTCAGGGTCGCGGGTGTTGAATATAGGTAGGCAACCGTAAGGTGGACTCTGAGATGACTATTTATCTGAGGGAGGGCCAGGTGATCTTCCACGGGTCGGATGTTGTTCCTCTCGCAGTCGTAGGGTTCTCCGGCTGGGCGACAGCTTCCACTCCCGGTCTAGGCGCGACCATCAGGAGCCTCGGAGCAGCGCTCGGCCAACAAGTAGTAGGTATAGTGGTGAAACCGTCAAGGTTCACCCGTAACAATGGACCCTGGAAGACAAGCCTGGGGTAAGAACCTTCCAAAAAATTACCTTTATTATATGATGAAGCGTGTTCATCATGACCACGAAAGGCTAATTCTTGTTTACCGAGAAAGCAAACTACATCTATCAATCGTTTAAAAATATTTCCATTCCTATCAACTTGCGTTGTGCCTATCAACGTCTAATTTAAACTGACTATTCAAACTAGACTCTATTCTAACTTTTCCAAAAATTTGGAACTTTAAACAAGAATCTATAAGTTTTTCCGACAAATCGTGTTTAGCAGCCGCTTTGTAAAAATTATTTAAATCTAAATACCCGATAAAAGAGCAAACATTATTTTCATCTTGTTTTGAAAATAATATACAAGGACAACAAAATAATTTATTTGTTTGTACACAGCCTGCTAGCCAGTTATAATTATCGTAATACTTTTTATTAAAATAACGAATACCTTTTTTTTAATTAGATTCAAATCGCGAACAGAACGTCCTCTGACAATAATATTGTTTTATCATCAAACGACAACGTCGAGAAAACACGAGTTTTTAATTTATTTAAACACACATCACCAGCACAGATCTCACTGCTATAATTTTCCATAATTCACAGTAATTCTAGTAAACTAAGTAATTAATTAATAATTAGATATTAAACACGGCGCTTAAAGTCACTCGACAGCTCTTTGTAGTGAAACAATATTTTAATTACAAATGGCGTATTCATATACATGCGTGTTCATTGAAAGACATACAGGCGTATTCATTGAAAAACAGATAGCGCTGCTTGCCGGTAATAACATTGGCTCCGCGTATTTCAGAGTTTAATCATTGTAAATCTGCTAAAAGACAGTGTTTGAAGAGTGAAGAAAACAGTCTAATTACTACGCACAAATGTTGCCTCAGTGCTGTGTACGCTTAAAGTGAAAAAAAAAACAAGAAGTCTGGAAGTGAACATTCGATAACATATTTCAGTGAATTTCTTTAAGATAAAATTACAAGCCTAAAACGTCAGTGACAAAAAACCTTTTATGTCAATAATAGTGGATAAAAGTTAGATAAAATAGTGAAATGTGTAAAAATTGTTAAAATTATTGCAGTCTGAAACATACGAATTAACAATCTTAGAAATACCTACGAAATTTTACAAAAAATCTACTAAAGCATCAAATGTTTAGCAAGTTGGTTCGAGGGTTCAAATTGAGCACTAGTGTACGTATGGTGCTGAGTTCAAACCTCAGGTCTAACATTCACTTTTTGTGAACTATTATTTGGCAGATTACTACTGTGGCACCATATTTACAATTATATTATACATCATCATCCTCTTGCCCTTGTCCCAATTTACTTGGGGTCGGCGCAGTGTGTTTTCTTCTTCCATTCATCCCTGTTATTCGTCATCTGATCATTCACTCCTTTCATATTCATATCACTCCTTACACAGTCCATCCATTTTTTCTTTGGCCTTCCTCTAGCTCTCCATCCATCAACTTTCATATTCATGGTTCTTTTAGTGGCATGACTTTCATCCCTTCTCATCACATGCCCATACCAAGACAAACGGTTTCCTCTCATTTTTTCAGTCACAGGCGCCACTCTCAAACTCCCTCTAATATACTCGTTTCGTATTTTATCCATTATAGTCACCACCTTAACATTCTCATTTCAGTTACATGCACTCTTCTTTCATCCAACTTCTTAACGGCCCAACATTCTGATCCATATAATACCACAGGTCTTATAATGGTTTTATATATTTTGCCCTTCAGCTTGAGGGGCAATCGTAGATCGCATGTTGTGGCCGTGACCTGTCGCCATTTCATCCATCCAGTATTGATCCGATGTGTAATGTCACGGTCGATTTCCCCATTGCTCTGGATAAGTGACCCCAGGTACCTAAACTAGGAGCATACCGGTAACGGTCTATCGTCAACAGATACGGCGACAAAACTGGAGAGACCGCCAAAATCACAAAACAGATACTCTGTCTTGGACTTACTCATTTTGAGGCCAACACTCTCCAGTCTTTGTCGCCACATCTCCAGTCTGCTCTGGATCTCAAGGCCTTCGTCGGCTACTAGTACGATGTCATCTGCAAACAGCATGCACCAGGGAGCCTCTTTCTGTATGTCCGCCGTAAGGGCGTCCATGACTATGAGGAAGAGGAATGGGCTAAGCGCCGACCCCTGGTGCAAGCCTACATTGACACCGAAACCACTAGTAGTACCTGCTACAGACCGAGCTTGGATACTACATCGACTATACATTTGCTCGGACCAACCGCACATACTTCTCAGGCACTCCTTTCTTCTCCAGGGCCCACTAACACCTTTCGCGGTATTCGGTCGTATGCTTTTTCGAGGTCAACAAACACCATGTGCAAATTTTTACGTGCACTTCTGTATTTCTCGCATAATTGGCGAATACTAAAAATGGCGTACGCTGTTCCCCGACCTGGCATAAAACCGAACTGGCTCTGACAAATTTCACTGTCTTCTCTCAGTCGTCGCTCAATTACTTTTTCCCACACTTTCATACTATGTGACATTAGCTTTATTCCTCGATAACTATTGCAGTCCTGTACATCCCCCTTATTTTTAAAAATGGGCACCAGCAAGCTGGTTTAACTAAAGTATACTAGCCTGGCAGTTTCCACATCTGTGAGCTGCCTGACTTTACTAACGGCAAAGGCTGCCGAGCTGAGTTTACCTGCAAGACTCGTTATTTGGGCGATCCACTGCAGTTTGCTATCTAAAGTGATCCCCAAAAATACTGTTGATTCTACAATATTAAGGGTATCACTGTTCAATGTTATATTTGTACCGCAATTCCTGACATTAGGCATGTTAAATCTGAAACATTTTGTCTTCTTAGCGTTTAGTAGCAAATTATTGGTCGTAAACCAATCTACAACTTATTGCAGTGATGAGTGAGTGGGCAAGTAAACTATTAACGCCGTTAAAATCAGTAAGCGTACGATCTACTCTAAAAATAAGTGATGTATCATCAGCAAATAGAACAATGTCGCACAAGTTCTGTATATAGAATGGCAGATCGTTATTATAAATTAAAAATAGAAATGGACCTAGAATTGATTGATGAGATGCTCCAGAGGAGCGAATTTCATTAACAGCAACATGTTGTATCCGATCATTTAAGTAGGAGGCAACAAGGTCCAGTGCAGAGTCTTTGATACCATAATAAAAGAGTTTTCTCAATAGTGTTTTATGTTCAAAGCAATCAAACGCTTTGGAGAGATCGCAGAATACACCAATAGCATCTTGTCTATTCTCCAAGGCGTCATATATATGATTCAGAAGTGTCACACCTGCATGAATGGTAGAACAACCCCCTGTGAACCCATACTGCTCTTTTGTAGTAGCATATTTGAATTAAAATGGCTTGTAGTTGTTGAAATATTTTTTTTTTTAATTTTGCTAATGGCAGGTAATATTGAAATAGGTCTGAAATTACCAGGGTCGGTTTTGGATCCAGACTTAAATAGAGGTATTACCTTGCTGTATTTCATTAAATCCGGAAACACTCATTTATCGATATATTTATTAAATATTTCAGCTAGATGTGGAGATAAATTAACAATAATAGACTGTATCAATTTCACAGAAATACCCCACAAGTCAGCTGTCTTTTTTGAGTTAAGCGACTTGAATACTTTAATGATATTGTTGGGGTTAACACATTTAAAGCTAAATAAGACATTGCACTGATCTACGCTGCCCCCAAGCATGCGTTGAGCTTTGATTGGACAAGAATTTAAGGAGCTAGTTGTTTTCGCGGGTATGTCTATAAAATAGTTGTTAAAAGTTTGTGCTACATCTAATTTATTATTAATCACCTTGTTGTTATTTATAATTAACTCAAAGTTATTATGACGGGGTAGTAATCGACCGGTTTCAGTATTGATTACATTCCAAGATATTTTTACCTTATTTTTTGAATCTTTAATCTTATTACTGATATGCAACGACTTGGCAGCAGCACAGGGAACGAGGATGGTGCATTCGAAATATGATCACCAAGGACCGCACTCTCCTATCCAGGGCATCTAATTCAGTCTGAGTCCATCTAAGTATACCGAAGGAATACATTAGGACCGGTATGACCCACCCATTGAAGGCACGTACTTTATTACCGCCTTATAAAAGACATTTCAGTACTTTTTTCAGACGGCCAAAGAATCGCTCCTTCAATGTTTGTTTCACACCAGATTCGTTAATTCCTAATGCCTGCGATATACCCAGATACTTATAGGTCTCAGTAGCGGAGAGAGATCTGAGTATTATGGAATCTGAAAGCTCAACACCTTCAGACTCCACAATCCCACCCTTCTTTACATGCATGACTGCACATTTGTCAACGCCAAATTCCTTTCTAATAGAACTACTGAAGGATTTTGTTAACTTCAATAGTTCTATCAGTTCCAATTTGGTGGTGGCAAATAGCTTAAGGTCATCCATGTAAAGCAGGTGGGATATAACTCGACCTTCTCTCCGCAACTGAAAGCCTAGCCCTGAACTCTCTAGTATAGTACTAAGAGGGTTCAGTGCTAGACAAAACCATAAAGGACTGAGACTGTCGCCCTGGAATATGCCCCGCTCAATAGTTATTATTATTATTTATTTCATTTACAATATATATTGTGTTTGAAATTTCACATAAGCCTATATGTATTTTATGTATTTTATTTATATATACTACTAGCTGACCCGGCGAACTTTGTTCCGCCTTAATGTCAATAAATAAGCAGATTATTTTTTTATTGGAAAAAATACAAAAAAAAAATAAATTTCTACATCAATCATTCATAATTATTTCTGTATTTTAGTACATAGGTTGCTCTTCATTTAAGTACCTTGTGATACACGACATTTTTTGTTTTATTATCAGGCGCAAAAACAAACAACGCAGATGGTCTTCCGACCCGTGAACATGCCACGTATAATTGACCATGGGAAAAACATGAATGTTCTAGATTTAAACCACAAAATTTTAAGGATTGGCCTTGTGATTTGTTAATGGTCATGGCAAATCTTGCATTTGGAAATTGAAGTCTTTTAAATTCAAACGGCATATCGGTTGGGATCATCGGTATCCTCGGAATGAGAACTTCCTCACCTTTGAATTTTCCTATCATTATCGCAGCGTAAATTACATTGTTCATCAATTTTCTAACCACCAAACGCGTACCGTTGCACAGTTTTGGTTGGTTTATGTTTCGAAGCATGATTACTACGGAGCCAACCTTTAGGCGTAAATTGTGCGGTGGTAAGCCAGGCACGTCCAAAGAGTTTAAAAATTCAATTGGATAGTTGGTGGCTTCATCTTCATTTGTGACGCAGTCAATACATTTGAATGAATGCATTGTTCCAATGATCTTATTTTGAATTATGTAGTTTAGGTCATCTACATCTTTATTCTTTGCCGCTAAAATTGCTCGCTCACTCATCCATTCATAATTTTTGTAGTTAGAAATAATTTCTGGAAATACATTGTTGATAAGTTCGTCTTTTGATGAGACAAAATTACAGAAATTATTTGGAAATGATATTAATCCGCTCGATTCATCGACAGGTACTTGACCATTACCGATAGTCAGCAATTGCTCCGAGAAATCTTCAGCAGATGTATCATTAAGCAATGTAACTCTCATGTTTGTTGTCAGTTGCAGTTTCTTCACATGGCGCCATAGATTTGACGATTTGAGGCAAGCGTTTATTTCGTCGGCAGCCGTAAATCTTGGAATTACTGGCAGTATTTTGCGGAAATCGCCAGAAAGTAAAATCATTGCTCCTCCAAAACATCTCGAGTCATTGCGTAAATCTTTTAATGTTCGGTTAAGTGCTTCTAATGCACGTTTATGCGCCATTGTGCATTCGTCCCAGATGATGATTTTCGATACCGCTAAAACTTTGGCCATTGCTGAGTGTTTTGCAATATTACACGTTGGTTCTTCAATAGTTTGAAGATTTAACGGTAATTTGAATGCTGAATGAGCCGTACGGCATCCTTCTAACAATGTGGCTGCTATTCCAGAAGAAGCAACTGCAACCGCTATGTTAGATCTCGCCCGAACAGTTGCTAAAACTAATGACATGAGGAATGTCTTACCAGTTCCACCAGTGGCATCTAGGAAATATAAACCACCATTTTCATCATCGATTGCCTTCATTAAAGTATCATAAACTTCCTTTTGTTGGTAATTCAACAGGGGTACATTCGTTTGAACTACTAAATCTAATTCCTGGTGATCATATTCACGTTCCCGTTCCAATTCTCGATTAAATGTGTCATTCATTTCACGATATGGTGCTGGCATTCCTAACCTGATTAATAAATTACCGCACATGAGGTAACACATATCTTCGATCAAGAGTAAAGCACGGTTATGTATCTCCTCATTCATCTCAATATCGTGATTTCTGGAACTGACACGAATTTGATGTAAAATATCTTCTGACATATTATCCTTGTATTTGTGCCACAGGTTACATGGGTTTGATGGAAAACATGTCGAAATTATGATAGCGAATAATGTGCGTATCTGACTTGGAGATGCAGAGATAATGACTTCAGCGATTGTCGTATCCCAATGACTATCGTTTTCTAATAACTTCAATTCTTCACATGCAGCACGATATGTTGGGAATATTACACCATTAACAGTTCGTAGTGACTCAAATGACGTTGGCCCACGCACATTTACCAGCAACAACCGCAAATAGAAACATTCATTATTCTTTGGATGAACTGTATACATACGACCAAGAGCATCAGTAGAACGCACATCTGGATACCCAGGAACCGCATCGCCTTGCTTCCGTCTTTGAAAATTCTTCGATGAAGCATTCCAAGTATAATAACGTGGCATCTCCGAGTAAAGCAAAGTTCGTGCAAACTGATCGCTTTGGCAGATTGCAAAAAAACTGGTCAATGTAGTTGCTGGAGGTGTTTCAGCACGTTGCGTAGCATTCGAAGCCGTGAAATATACTCGTTGACCATTCTCCAGATGCACCGCCAAATGTGTAACAGTAGGATGACGTTCGTGAATGGGAAATGAGAATATACGCCAAATCGCTTCATTAGAGTTCACATAACGACCAACTTGATAGCGTGAAATTTCATCGTTGGTATTCGAGGATTGCAATCCAAAAACCGCCATATCACTGCCTTTCGTGACATATTTGCAAATATATTTTATGGACTTAACTGAATTGCAGTATTCAACGTTGCAATGTGTCTTGAACGATTTAGAAATAAGTGGCGAATATTGAACAATCCAACTGTTGTCGACAACGAAATCCATTCTTTTCACTTTCGTTGTGACAGTTCGACCGCTGTCATCTGGTGATCGACGCCGAGACAGCGGATAACCATCATTGCCAGTGACAGTCTCCGCCGTTAATTTCCGTGGATATCGTTTAGAGCACTTTCCATCGACCATGCAAGGTGATTGGGGATTGATGGCACCACACGGTCCATGAATCATATTAGTAGTAACAACATCATGTAGGTCTGGATCGACTTCATAATCAGGAATCTCAGCACATATGATATCATCTATTTGGTCAGGCTGAATTCTTTCCACTAACCAAATAAGAATGTGTGCGTGCGGCAGGCCTCGCTTTTGCTATTCGATTGAATACATCCAGCATCGAGTATCTCCAAAGACGCGTTGTTTAACAATAAAGTTCATCAGGGACCGAATTTTTTGCCTGAATATACGTGCTGTGATGTCGTGTCTATCACTTGATGTTTGTCCGGGAAGCAGCAATTGAGTAATTTCTATCCATTTTGGATTACAGGTAAAAGTAATAAAGAGATCGGGCCGACCGTAATGACGAACATATGTCATTGCATCTTGTGCATATTCATGCATATGACGTGGACTACCAATGTATGTCGCCGGCAGAATAGTTAATCGACCAATATTAGCTGCATTTCCTGCAGTACTAACTGCATCACGTAAATGGATGTACTCCTCAGAACGCAGTTTGGCTTGGTTCAACCTAATGAATGTTAAACGTTCCGTTTCTATTTTTACATACATGTCAACGCAATACTGCTGAAACAATCGACGAAACCGCAGCAAATAGTTGTCAGCATTTTGACGAATCATCAAACGATATGCGTAATAATTCATTGAGCTAACTTTCTTTGTAGTTTCTTCACCTGAAATTAAAAATTTGATAATTAACCATTTCAAAGGCAAATTTTAAAGGCAAACAATACAGACATTAACCATTTTTTTAATAAGCATTATTTTAAATCAGTGTCTTTCACAAATAAATGAAATAAATTATGATACTGATACTCACCATTCAATAGATTTTTCATTTTAATATTAAAATAATATCCATCTTCTCCTTGCCAAAACATCAGCGGGTATTGCAATGTGTCATATGATCGATGAGTTTCAGATATTTGTAGCAGTTGCCCAGTATCGCGACGTGTAAGCACAATATCGCGTTTTTCCAATTGTTCACCAACAATCAGGATGGCAACTTCGTCTACTGTTGGAGCATTAAATGTCCTTTCGTGTGTTCCAGATGGTCGTTTATCTGCTTTGATAACAACTTTATAGTCATCACTTGGCATGCGCTCTAAAGTACTCTTAAACAACCTGACCAACGCATGATGTTCATGAAGCAGACACTGCAAGTCTTGAAGAATTGCTCGCTTCATTCCTGCATTGATCTCTAGGCGTCGATCAAGTTGTTCTTCCATGTTGCCCATGAAATATATTTGTAAAAATTTATTCTGTGTATCTTCGAAAGGTAGTAATGATCCAATTCGATGATGAATCTGTCCTTGTATCTACAAAATAAAAACCAGACAGTATTAACTGGGTTATAAACACTTTTTTCGGTGGGAGAGTAGAGTTCAGAATTAGCAAATATACAACATAGGTACCAATAGATAAAGTAAGTTATTCTTTAACTACATTCTATATAAGTACAAAAATAAATACCTTAAATGTCGGATTAAATCCCCGTTCTTCGATAATATCTGCCCCAAATGACGTCATCTGGAAACAACCATTGTATTTTTGAGTATTTGCAAGAAAGTGGCGTGATTCTTGTTTCGCCACAAAGCAATGAATACAATGACTCAGGTGGCGGAGTCAACAATGGCAATTTCACTTTACCATTAAGGCAGCATAATCCAGGCGTTTCTCCGGTAAACTTTAATGCACCACAATACTCGCAAACTACGTCCATTTGCCCAATGCAAACGCTAGGATGCAAGCTGTAATCATTGCTGCAATCGTATTGAAACGCTGCTCGATTCAAATCAGCACTTGATAAATATCTTGTTCTGCGTCGCAAATTATCTATTTGTTGACCTCTGTTGTTCGCTCGACGATTCTGCATTGCCAACCGAGCTGTTTCACGGGCTGCTTCACTTTGCTCTCGTGATTGAGAAGCACGAAGTCGAGCCATACTCGCGGCGCTGTTCACGTGCAATTTCTTGTTCTTCTTCAGTCCTTTCATTTGCAGTATTTCGTATTCTTCTTGCATCACGGTTTTGTCGGGAAAGATTCGATCGTCTTGGTCGCGGCATTATTAATTAAACTTCACTTCACCTAAAAACTTAAATTTTCAACCATACCGAGTTTTATAGCACTTCACTGTTTATACGAATGGGCAATTGGGCAATAATGTTAATTATTTATTTAATAGAAATAGTTTTATTATAGATTTCTTACAAATATCAAATTGTCATCCATACGTCATTACATAGCTGTCATTATACGTCAATTTTGTTATTCCAAGTCTGATTCTTTTTTGTTATACCACGTTTTATAGTGACTGACGTTACATGTCAAGTCACACGGGAATGATGTCGAACGGGATAAAAAGTATCCTATGTCCTTCTCCTGGCTCTAAACTACCTCCCTGCCAATTTTCAGCTAAATCAGTTCAGCCGTTCTTGAGTTATAAGTGAAGTAACTAACACGACTTTCTTTTATATATATAGATTATGTTTAGGCGTATAACATTTATACACTTTACATTTATGCTGATTAAAATTATGATAAAAAAATTAGAGTAAGTTAATGTTATGCCAATAAACCCATTATGCAACCACTCTGCTTATCATAATTTATGCGAGAAAACTTTATGCTGAAACTGTTATGCCAAACTACATTATGCTGAAAAAAAATATGCGATCGCATATTTTTCAAGGCACCCATCAGTATCTTGGTTACGATTTGGTGATCTCTTTGGAGAGACTGAAGGGTTTGTTTTTGCAATTACTGACGAAGTTGTAATGACAAAGAACTACAGGAAGTATATCCTGAAGGATGGTACGATGGACATCTGTCGGGCATGTCATCGTCCCGGAGAATCCCTTAGGCATATTATTTCTGGTTGTTCGAGTCTTGCAAACGGTGAGTATTTGCATCGACACAACCAAGTAGCCAAGATCATTCACCAGCAACTTGCTCTTAAGTACAATCTTGTTGATTTAGAGGTACCATACTATAGATATGTGCCCGACCCAGTTCTCGAAAATGGTCATGTCACATTATACTGGGATCGATCTATTATCACGGACAGGACTATTGTCGCCAATAAGCCTGACATAGTGGTAATAGATCGATTAGAACGCCGTGCAATGATTGTTGACATCACCATACCTCACGACGAGAACCTCATGAAAGCCGAGGTAGATAAACAAAAGAAATATTTAGACTTGGCTCATGAGGTTGTCGACGTGTGGGATGAGGATTCAGCGATCATAGTACCGATAGTCATATCTGTCCATGGACTTATAGCCAAGAGTTTTGACCAACACCTACAAAGGCTCGCATTAAACGGCTGGATCAAGGGCCTGGTACAGAAAGCAGTTCTTCTCGACACGGCACGTATTGTGAGGAAATTCCTTTCTCGATACCGGTGGGTCACTATTTTTTATATTTTTAAATGCATTTTTTATTTAATAGATATATTTAAAAATGTTATTGATATGTTGTATAAATAAATAAAGAGAATAATAATAATAATATTATTATTATACGTAAAAAAATAGATCTATATTCGAAACAACTATTCTATATTTGACAACTACTTAAATATGTCGCTTTATACTCAGAGGCAGTGCTTCCTCCGCGACTCATAATTTCGCACACAATCGTACAATTGACTCACACATACAAATGATTTGCACTATAAAAATATGATTACAAAAAGCAAACATCAGATTGCATAAATCCGCGCGCAGCGCTGCTAGTCGCAGTCGCGATACGATACGCTGATAAGGCACTGACCTCCATACAACATGCTAGGTTAGTAGTTCCCTCAAATACTAATAGATGGCACTATCACATATTTCATTGTATAGGGAATTAATTATTTATACAACTTGTAGTATTGGGATTGGGCTAGGGTATGCAGTGCTTATTTGCTTGTATGGACCGCACGTGCCCATATCCTGCAGAAGTTGGAAAATTGTGATATTGCTGATGATGCTGATAGCTGCATCAGATGTCAACCTTCAGGCATTAGTCACTAATATGAAAGAGGAGTGTGAAAGTAAAGGTCTACGCTTAAATGCAAGTAAAACTAAGAGAACGAACTAAGTGCCGCATTCTGATAAATCAACATGTTAGGATTCAACACTTTGGGAACTCAACATATTGCAAATTCAGAATTACGGTCCGAAAGGTGAAAGAAGCATGCATCGATGCGAAGCCTGGCGATCTGTTCTCTGACTATTCCGTCAGAGATACAGCTTGAAGATAATTATGAGGATTAAATTTGAAAAAAAAAATAGTTTTACTTATTAGTAATTATTTTAATAATTGTATTATTAAATTGTTACGCCGGCGGACTAGTGAACAACTTTAAACGTCATTTTCTGGGCCTTGGGAACGTTGCAGGCTGAAAAGCGGTTTCAGGCCGTTTCCGAGGAAGCTCTATCACATACCAAATTATCCAAATTTCACCCCAGTTGCCGTTGTTTTCAGGCGCCTGAAACATGTTTTCAGTTCGTTTCAGGCCACCCCCTATCGCATGCCATCATAACCTGAAAACCCTTTTTCAGGCGTTTTCAGGACCCCTTATGGGCCTTTGAAGCCCACTTCAGTATAAAGCGTAATTTTATAAAAGAGTGACAAGGATAGCAGTATTAGAAAGAGAGAGCTACATTCAGATTATTCCAGAGCTATTTGACAGGGATAGCACTATTATAAAAAGAGATACCTACACTAAGAACATTCTAGAACTATGTGATAGAGATAGCACCAGAAGGGACAGCAATAGGTCGAGAACCTTCCGGCATATACCGAAGGAGCAACTAGTATCGTGTGGAACATTCTAGAGATGTACCCGATTGTAGGTACCGAACGAATTCTCCCGAATATTCCAGAACATTACTAGGCGTATATAAAGGGCCGAGCTCGCGGCTACAGGACAGTCTCCTTTGAGGAAGCGAACAGTGCGAATCGAAGTGATCGAAGCTAAATAGTGCGATATTGTTACAGTGCGATTATCTAAGTGAAGAGTTTAGTGTGTTCAGTGGCGATTATTAGTAGTGGTTTTATTGTTTCTATTTAGAGTTATTAAAGTGTTTTCTTTTTAATTTGTGGTATTAGTGCAATTCCTATTAGTACCCACCCTACAAACGTAACAATATTTTTTATCTTCATGTATATATGATGTAGATTTGGCCATTTGCTAGAATAAGTGTCGATTTGTTCTGATCTATCTGTCTTCAAAATAAATGTTCAATTAATTGTTTTGATAAATAATTGCGCATCCTTTACTAACCAGCTTCGGCAGTATAGGTGAATTTCGCGTTAAATGTTTATAGAAATATTTAATTAATTCAGGTGTCACAGCAATACGTCCAGATGACTTAGAAGCGAGTGGGGGTGTAGGGGCCGTAGCGGGAACTGCCACAGATCTCAACTGGGACACTTACATTCTTAGCGGAGCGGCCATGATGAAGGATGGTGAATGTGTGCGGAGTGGGTACCCTCTAGATTTGGACACATTGTCTGTCGGCAGCCGCGTTGGTGAGTATTAACGAGTCTTTCGATTCCAATAATGCAATATATACATAATATATTAATTACGTAGGACAGGAATACACACGGTGAAAAGTGGGCATATAATATGCCCCTGCCGCCCCTTCGGAGATAAGGCGTGATGGATAAATAAATAAATACATAATATAATTGTATTCAAAGACAATATAAAACCAACGTCTCCAGTTACAGAACGAGACACCTGGGGGCCAAGTCTGCTATTTCAATAGTGTCGAAATCGTCGCTCAATACAAAGCTACCGGTACAATTTTGACAGATTTTCGTAGTCTACTATTACAATCGTACTTCAAAAGACTTCTATCGCTCCGCCGATAGAATTCTACTAACAAGTACCGCGCCAGTGGCCGCTAGTCAGTTGCATTTTTGATAGTCTACTAACATTTTGACAGCTATCAATATCGATTGGTTCTATTCTACGGCTTGTCTATAGTAGACTCGGTCTCCTGTCTAAACGTTCGAATTTAATGCTTTGTATCTCTAAAACCTCTATTTCCACTATGAACTAAATCGTTCGTGTTTACCTATAATTTTATTTTTTACAATGGTGTTGTTAATTCACTTTCTTGTATGTCTGTCTGGGTAGAATTTATATAGTTTTATTGATTTTAAACTAAGTCCCCGCTAGATACTTGAAATTTAAACCATAACAGATGTTCTATTTGTTTACCAGGTCACGTGAAGCAGCGTGATAATAGTTAGTTAGTTTAATTTAAATTTAATATCTTGTTATCTCCGAATTGACTGTTGATGAAATTCAATACCATTTAATCCCTCACTAATCATAGTGATATGACTCACCAGGTATGATGTGGCATGCCGACCGTAGCCTTCATTATTATTTGGACGGTATGGATATGGGCAAGGCCTGGTATGTCCCACATCTCAACATTTATGCTGTCGTTGATCTATACGGACAATGTACTCAGGTAAGAACGGCAAAAATAAACTTCGGCTGAATGTAACACGTTCAATAAGTCCCGAGACTAAGTACTAAAAAGGTGTTTTATATAAATTTTTTTTTTTCATCAACGTAGTCTCCTCCAAGAACGATACAGTCCTACCAACGCTTTTCCATCTTTTCTATCCCATGCGTGTAGAACGATTTGTCTTTGGCTTCAAAATAAGCTTCCGTTGCTGTGATAACTTCACTATTTGAGTCAAATTTCTTACCCTGGAGCATTTTTTTGAGATTTGCTAACAGCCAATAATCGCTGGGGGCCAAGACTGGCGAATAAGGGGGAAGCAATTCAAAGCCCAATTCATTAATTTTGGCCATCGTTCTCACAGACTTGTGACAAGGCGCGTTGTCCTGGTGAAACACCACTTTCTTTTTCTTCATTTGAGGCCTTTTATCCGCAATTTCGTACTTCAATCGCTCCAATAAGCACATGTAATAGTCACTATTTATATTTTGCCCCTTTTCAAGGTACTTGATAAACAGTATTCCATGCGCATCCCAAAATATAGACGCCATAACCTTACCGGCCGATTTCTGAGTCTTTGGTCGCTTCGGGTGGCTTTCACCAGCCGCTCTCCACTCCGCTGATTGCCGATTGGATTCCGGAGTAAAATGGTGTATCCATGTTTCATCCATTGTCATATACGGACGTAAAAATCCTTTTTAGCGCCTTTAAATTAGCGCCAAACATCGCTCTGAATCATTGATACGTTGTGCCTTTTGATCAGTTGTTAGCAAACGCGGCACCCACTTGGAAAAAAGCTTTTTCATGGCCAAATTTTTATGTAAAATAGTGAAAACATTACCAGCTGAAATCTTCACTATCTCGGCTATCTCGCGCACTTTTATCTTCCGATCTTCCATTACGATTTTGAGGACTTGGTTAATATTTTGTTGAGTCACTGCTTCATTTGGACGACTTAAGCGTTTCCCATCATTTGTGTCTATGCGACCGCGTTTAAAGTCGGCATACCACCGACAAATGGTTGCTTTAGAGGGAGCTGATCCCGCATAACATTTTAAAGGCCTTGGCTGTGCTTCAACAGTATTTTTTCCAATTAAAAACAATGTTTTATCAACACGCGAAACTCGAAATCGTATCGAAACTACAAGCGTAGCGTCACTTAAATGTCTGCAAAATCAATACTTTAATGTTCCATTTTAAAAAATTAGACATATCTTTTATTGAAGGCTAGTACTTTTTAAAAATCAAAAGATTTTTTAATATATACGCCAATTCCAAGTTAGTCTCGGGACTTATTGAACGATCGATGTATGCTTTATATACAGTTTATTAATAACATTGTTAGTAGGTTTTTATGAGGCTCTCGTGTCTTCTTCCTTAATTAGTTGTATTTCCAATTTCTTCTAAATATTACCGAGATTTGGAGCCTGCGGTCCACTTATATTTGCTAGGAACAGCTATCATTTGACTTTTGGTTTTCGGTATTGAGAACGTCTGCTGTCTGACACTCCAAACCCGTGAGTTCGCTGCTTCTTCCGTTAGTCAGCATGGCGCACAGTGAACTGCGTAGAACATGCTAGGTGTACAAAATTATTTTTGGTTAGTTATGGGTGCTATGACATATTATTGGTAATAATACAATAATTTCCATGTTGTATTGTTTCATTGTGTAATAAAAAATAAGTATTAAGTAATGAATTATGTACAAAAATAAAAATAACTAAAAAATATAAGTTAAGAAGTGTTGTGAGGCAATGTGGTAATAATACTGGTTGCGATTCTATATTAGTAGGACTTACAATCGATTTCGATACCACTGGACATATTTTGCTAGTCTTTTTCTTCTGGCAGACTATTTATCAAAGGATCTGATGTTACAATGAACATGGAGAGTAAGTCTCTATTTGTGACAATACGCGAGCACATTCACGAAATCTACTGCAACCTTTATTCCGTGCTTCTTGAGCCTCTTCTGAAAGTTGCCCAATGGGAAGTAGTGCAGCTTTAATTACTTCTGTACTGTATATTAAAATCTTGTGTACCTACTGTAGCAGGCATATAATAAATAATGTCTCCAAGTTTCAAGACAAAATTTATTGAACTCGTCTAAGTATATCAAAAATACCTTAAATTGTCTGATAATTGTAACATCCAGTCCCGTGATGTGAGCACTCACTTCAGGATTCCGGAAAAAGCGCCGAGCTGTATTTCCATCATTTGTAGAAACAAATCCTGGCTTTGGTTGATCAACGATAAGCTCAATCTCGTTTCTGAATTTGTTTATATGAATGACTCGTCGATTTTGAATCTCTATAATAAGCTCTCGCTTCGTCACAACTTAGTTGCCGAGAATCATTAAGAGAATTCGTATTATTAGTTATAACAATGTTTTCTGGGCTTTCATCTATGTCTCTAATCACGTTAGCTACTTTTACTGTCCTGTAGATCACACAGCTATTTCAGCAGGAGTAACCAATTCCTTAACACGGATTCTTCAAATGATTTTTGAGGCCTTCCTGCTGGCATAGCATTTTCATGTGACGTTGAAGGTTGTGGTTTAATAGAACTTGTGGTGAATTGTAGATCATCTCTATCCAGTCGCGTCTTATTTTTATTTAAAAAACGTTTTTCGAGTTTCCAGAAGCCAACCATTTGGCAGCAATTTTGTTAGAAAAATTGGCTATCTTTAACTTCTTCTTCATTTTGCCTGCCCTCAGTGATATCGCCAAAGTCAAATTTTGAATGAAGAAATTCAAAAATACGTGAGTTCTTTTTATCTTTGGCATAATTCAACCCACTCTTTAAAAAAAGGCAACTGAAATAGAGGCAACGTGTTTTTAAAAAATAGATAAAAGCATAGTTGTACTCAAATGAGCAGCCTAAAATGTATTTTTTTATAAAGAGTGTAGTTTTTATTACGATAAACGTGCTTATTTTGGACCTTCAAAGCTATTTTAGTATAAAAAAGTGACAATTACATTGAAGTGGTGTAAGAACTAACAACATCAAATCAAAAGCATTTTGGAGCTAAATAAGATATTAAAATATAAAACTCACCCTCAGCAACTATATCCATCACAAAAACTTTCACTAAACTTATTTTATTCACGTTAAGATGTGCAGGAAAGTGTCGCTCAGTTGCAACTGATGGACTAGACAATAGCACTCAATTATCGTATTACCGACTTGCGTCGCCTATAGCTCATCAATCTGGAGTGGTACAGACAAACAATTCTTGGAATTGTGAGTTTGGGGGTTTTAACTACCCTATACGGTTAAGATTTCTTAGAAATGGAAACATGAATTTTGTCCACCTAGCATATTCTACGCAGTTCACTGTGTGGCGTGACTATATGTATGTATTTGGTATTGCTGTAGATCTTGGTATAGAGTAGTCACCACAGTGGGTGTACCTGTTGAACATCTAATAGTTTATCACATTTTGAGATGTTGGTTGTAAATGAAGTCATTTAAATGGGGGTTGGGAGGTAAGCATTATCTTCACGGAAATGACAATTTACAAAGGCAATAGCCAATCAAAACGAACTTGAGTCAGAAATTAACATTTTTGATATTACTGGGACATATTGAGATATCTTTACGACATTACTCCTCTAAAAATGCAGCAAGAAAAGATTGAATGGCGCAGAGCTGAAGCTAATTTATAAAAATTCACCCTTATCTGCAAAGTGTAGTGCATATTTTTTCTTTGACAAATAAATGCCTCGTCATAAATGAGCGTCTTATACTAACCAGCTTCGGAGTTATGAGGTGAATTTGTTGCGTTATATGTTTAAAATCGCTTCGAATTTGCGCCAGATACAAATCATGACTTTTATTTTATTTTAATTGGAAATACATGGTGCAAACACATTATAAAACATTAGCCTGCATATTTTAATTACGAGGGCGGCACTGAAAATTTCGGGAATCAAGGAAGTGACACAACATTACTATTTAAAAATGTAGTTATTGCTTTTCGAAGTATTCTCCGCGAAATTTGACACATTTTTCTATACGATGGAACCAATAATTGAAGCAACCATTCCATTCGGAAGTTGGGGTATCCAAAATGGCCGTTTTTTAGGCGTCCACAGCTTCTTCAGGTGATTAAAATTATTCTTTATTTTTCGACGCAATTTATTCTTTATTTTAGGGAAATATATAGATATCATCAGGGCTTAGGTCGGGGCTGTACGGCGGATGGTCTAATAATTCTATGTTTTCTTGCTCTAAAAACTCTTTTGTTCTGTGCGCGGTGTGAGAACTCGCATTGTCGTGATGGAGGATGATGCGGCGGTTGCCATTCTCTTTACGGAGTTCAGAAACGACCTGTGGCAAACAAATGCATAGCATACCATTCTGAATTAACCGTTCTTTGTCGCTCAAGAGGAATAGTCGCAACAATGCCGGTTTTGGAGACAAACGACAAAACGCCACCATTTTTTTTGCAACACTCCGTGAACGAACAATTTTTGTTGGCTTTAACTCATTTCCGAACACCCAAACTCGTGACTGGTTTTTTGTTTCGGGTTCGTACGCGTATATCCAGGATTCGTCACCTGATACGATGTTGTATACAGCATTTGAGGATCCTGCGTGAAATCTTTCGAGAGTTCTGACGCACCAAGAAACGCGAGCCGCTTTTTGCTCTTCACAGAGCGAATGCGGTATCCATCGGGAAAACAATTTTTTTACACCTAATTGTTCATGCAAGATTATTTGTATTTGACTCATGCCAATGTCTAAAGTTGCCTGAATTTCACGGTATGTCACTTGTCGATCTTCCTCAATCAGCACAGCATCAACGTTTTCTTGGGTGACTGCAGTTTTTGGACGACCTTGACGGGGATCATCACTGAGCTTGACACGTCCACGTTGAAATTCAGCAAACCAGCAATAAATTGTGGTTTTGGATGGCGCTTCATCACCAAATGCAGAAATCATCCGGTCAACACACTGTTTTTGTGTTAAACCACTTCGAAAGTCATAATAAATCATTGCTCTTGAATTTTCTCGAGTCAATTCCATTTTCTCAACGACTAAACAAGTTTGACAAAACCTTGTGACAAGACCGAGAATCTTTTTTTTATATAAAAAAAATTGTATTCGATTTTTAAAACCAAGGAGTTTTGAATTAAAAAGATTTTAATATTACAGGAACAGTGGAAATGTTCCATTCCCGATACTTTTAGTGCAGCCCTCGTACTACATACCATGGTTTCATATTCCAAAAAAATTGAATTGTTAGATTGGAATTTTTTTTTTATTAATAATAGTCTGTTGACATTAGATAGATATTTTCTATCAAAAACTTTACAACGAAAGGTTGCTATCTAATTTTTTAATTTCTCAAGCCAAATTATTGGCAAGTACAACTGCTTTTATTGAGCAGGATAATATTGACACTTCACATTTGGAAAATGAAATTCCAAAAAACTAGTTTATAGGACAACAGAAAATAAATCTGGCCAGTTGACTTTGGCCCCTGAGAATAATCTTAATAAAAATATTGTTTTTATAAACCTGGTGCACCATAATGTTAGAGGTTTAATAAATGGCAAATTCTATTAATATTTTTTGTGCTACAGAGCACTGGTTAAAAGATCATGAAATCACATTGTTAAACTTCATAAATCACCAGGTTGTTCTCGTTCAATAGAAAACATTCTAAACGTGGAGGCTCTTTAATATTAATTAATAAAAACTTAAAATTTAAAGAACGTAAGGATTTAGTACCCCTCTCCATTGAGCGAGTTATTGAGATTGCCAGTATTGAGTTTGAGCATTTCATCTTGCTCGTAGCGTATACAGTACAGCTTGAAGAAGCACTGTTCAAATGCCAATGTTCTAAGAAATCTATAATAGTTTGTGGAGATTTTAATGTTGATATACTAGAAACATCATTAACTCCATCAGAGAGAAATTAAATGAACAATTTATTTAAATCCTTTAATCTGCATAGTACATTCTTAGAACCTAATCGTATTACAGCCACCAGTGCAAAATGTATGAATAATATTTTTACTGATATTAAACCTATAAATAAAGGTATTGTGGATCCTGTAGAGTCAGATCATCGTGGCCAATGGGTAAAGTTTCCTAGAACTAGTAATAAAGTTTCGAAAAACATATTAAATATGTACCAATTAACCAAAGTCGTTTGAATATTTTTAAAGAAAATATAGTAAAGAGATTGCCATATCTACCTGACTTCACTTGTGTAGACTAGTCATATACACACTTATTTAATTTGATTAAGAGGCGCCTTTGCCGGCGTGGGAATTCGTGATTGTACACCCACATTCATATTTTCAATTCACACAAACGCATCACGCAGTATATTATACGTACCCTGGATTCGAATGAATGAACGGACAGTGTTTCGTACAAATACAATGTACATCGCGAGTTCGTTCTTACAGTATGTATATGAATGTCACAACAAACCGGCAATGTAACTTATCTATTTGGTTCATGTTTTCCAATCGTAGTGGCAGACTGCTGTCACCGCGTACCTAAAAAAGGTGGGGCCAAAGTGTGTGCTTTTTGAACCTAATGATAATTATGTTTTTTTTTTAAGATTTTTTCTAGTGTTTAATATAATTGAATAACGTTTGTAAAGGGTAATATGGATTTTCAAGACGACCATTTACGTATATTACAGATTAACACTATCGAAACGGTATTATACAATCAAATGTCATCAAGATGTTCAGGGCCTTAACAAGCGGCGCACCTGCCAAATGGTGACGAGGCTCCGTCGTTATAAGATACCCACGGGGTAGCTTTACCTCCCATACCAGTGCCAGGTGGTACAATGGGTTGGTCCAACTAGGTATCGTTGTACAGCTGTGTCAAATCTCCAAACCCCAGGTGGTGCCGCTGGCCACCCGCGGCATAGTATAGTTACCCAAGTATACTATTCCGCGTACCATAAATAACCATCTCACGCAGCTATCCCACCACGTCGTGCAAAATCTCGATATGAATCGTCGTGCCAGATGGATACTGCATGTGTATCGGAGGTGATGATTATGACACTACTCGTCGGCTAACTATGACGGTCTTCACAACTATTTTGCATCCCAAAGTTTTTCAGAAAAGACCCCATCGGATAGCGCCTCTGTTATTACTGGCAAGATCTGAGTACGCAGAGGTTGTTTAACAAAACAGTCGGTGGGTTAGGGTTCGGGTGCTCCGTGATATAACATGAATAACCTCAAGGCGGCATTCAAAAGAGTCAAAAGGGCCACTGTAGGTCTTCAAGACACAGCCGTAAACTCGCTACCTGCTTACGTAGCATCTAACTGGCAGCACAGCACTGGGTGTAAGGGGCCCCACCAAGATCTTCGGGGCCCAAGTCAACCTCCCGTGCTAGTGCGTGCACCTGCTGACTAACGGACGAGGCTCTGGCGCTGGCTTTCCCCTCTGGGGTTGGGAGGTCTGAGGGCGTCGCTCCCATAAAAGCCACCCGCCGAAATAAAAAAAAAATAATGAACAGTCAGAAAAGGAATGCTGCTAGGGATAGGGCGCCGCCGCAAAACGGCGTGCAGGAGCCCCGCCCGACTCCTGTGGCAAGTGGGCTAGGGCTGCCGTGTGTTGGGCCAGCACGGCTAAAGAAGTTAGTTCCAACCCGAATCCGCTTCGCATCTTGGAACATTGGCACGCTGACTGGGCGTGCGGTAGAGTTGGCCGAAGTACTCTCCAGGCGGAGGGTGGACGTGGCGTTCCTGCTGGAGACTCGGTGGAAGGGCAACAGAGCCCGGCCCTTGCAGAACGGCTACAAGCTGTATTACACGGGTGCGCCTGGTGGGGAGAACGGGATGGCCGTTGTGCTCTCCGAGGGGTTGCAGAGTGGCATCTTGGAGGTGAAACGCTGTAGCGACCGGCTTATGATCGTGAGGGTGCTTATCGATGGGATTATTACCCACCTGATAAGTGCCTACGCGCCACAGGCCGGTTGTAGCGACGCCGATAAGATGTCGTTTTGGGGTCAACTTGAGGGAGTGCTTCGGAGCATTCCGTTGTCACAGGGAATCGTTTTGGGCGACGACCTAAACGGTCATGTGGGTGAGAGGTGTGAGGAGTTTGAGCGTGTTCATGGTGGTTTTGGATACGGCACCCGCAACGCTGAAGGAGAAACTATCCTTAGAACGTGTGCGGCTGCCGATCTGGCCATTCAATACATTGAACACGTATTTCAAAAAGAAATCCGAACATCTCATCACCTACAAGAGCGGGAGGCGTACAACTCAGATCGATTTCCTACTCACTAGGCGACACAGCATCGGCAAGGTGGCCAACTGCAAGGTCATACCCGGTGAGAGTCTTACTGCACAACACCGTCGCCTTGTCATGGACCTCTGCGTGAAGCCCAAAGGCAAACGCATCGAGCGGTGCCAGCGCCGCATCAGATGGTGGCTGCTTGATGAAACTAGGTCCCAGGAGTTCGTCTCAGCTGTCGGTGACAAGTGCACCGACACTGAAGGCGAACCAGTTCAAGATTACTTGCGTGGCGTTGCCACCGGTAACGCCTGGAGAAATCCTGACTGCGCTTCGCCGCATGAAGAATCGGAAAGTTGTCGGACCCGATGGAGTCCCCATCGAAGCCTGGAAGGCGATGGGTCCTCGCGGTGTGGGCATCTTAGTAAACCTTTTTAACCGCATACTCCTCAGCGGGCAGATCCCAAACCAATGGAGACTGAGTATTATTACTCCAGTCTTCAAAGGTAAGGGGTCAGTGCAGGAGTGCGGGAGCTACCGCGGTATTAAGGTGATGTCCCACACCATGAAGATCTTCGAGAGGATTATAGACTCTCGGATCCGGCAGGAGTGTACTCTCTCGGAGTGTCAATATGGGTTTCGCCCTGGTTGTGGGACCACGGACCCTGTTTTTGCCCTGAGGGTTGTCGCAGGGAAATACAGGTCGAAGAACACGCCTCTGCACTGTTTGTTTCTAGACATGCAGAAGGCCTTCGACTGTGTTCCTCGTGCGATGATCTGGTGGGCACTGCGGTCCAAAGGGGTTCCAGAGGTCTATATTGACACTATCCGGGACATGTACTGTGACTCCGATTCAATGGTTCGGACTGCTGTTGGCGACACGAAACCTTTCCCCATCACCGTCGGGGTACACCAGGGTTCGGTCCTTAGTCCGCTTCTGTTCAGTGTAATATTAGACGAATTGTCGGACAGCATCAGAAACCCACATGAGCAGCCTCCATGGTTGCTCATGTATGCTGACGATATTGCGCTGGCAGACGCGGACAGGGGCAGATTGGTGCGACGTGTAAAGGCGTGGAAGGAGACGCTTGAGAACGGCGGTCTGAAACTAAATGTGGCGAAGACCGAGTACTTGGCACTAAACTCGACAGATCCCACATCCGTCCGCATAGGCGGTGATTTGGTCGAGCGCACGGACCAGGTTAAATACCTGGGATCTGTTTTTCACACGTCCAGTGACATCGATTGCGATGTCAAGTCACGCATTGCTGCCGCGTGGGCCAAATGGCGGGAGATGACCGGTGTCATTTGTGACCCTAAAATGCCGATCCGGTTGAAGGGACAGGTCTACAAAACCATTATTAGACCTGTCCTTTTACATGGCAGTGAGACGTGGCCGATATTAGAGCGACACAAGCAGGAGCTGCGTGTCACGGAAATGAAGATGCTGCGGTGGATGTGTGGGGTCACGCGGATGGGCCGCGTGAGAAACTCTCGCATCCGCGGCAGCCTTCACGTCCGTGACATTGCAGACAAGTTGCAAGAGTATCGCCTTCGTTGGTATGGTCACGTCTTGCGGCAACCGCCGGGCTACGTAGGTAACAAATGTCTGGCCATGTCAGCCCCGCCGGGTCCCGGTAAGAGGGGAAGACCCAAGAAGTGCTGGCTTGACGTCGTAAGGGATGACATGCGTGCCAATGGTCTCACTACAGGGGATGCCGAAGACCGTGCGAAGTGGAGGAGAAAATGTAGGAAAGCGGACCCCGGGCGTCGCGAGACGCAACTGGGACAGACGCTCGGATGATGATGATAACTGGCAGCACAGCCGTGGATACTGGCAACCGACCAGGTAAACGGTGTGCAGGTAAACTTCTTGGTCTCGTCGCCACTGCTGCGTTACCCGGATAAACCACTTTCTCACAAGGCCCAGGAAAAAGCTGACATGCTTTTAAAGCTCTTTCCCTGAACAATGAATGTGGCTTGTAGCCCTTCACCATCGCTATTGGTGCCAATAAAATGCCTAAAATAGTGATCAGGCAATGCGATGTACGGGAAATGCTACGGTAACTCGACACACGGCGCGGTGCGTGTTTTTTGGTTGAAGGTCCAGTTTGGTTCCAGGTTCTAAATCCGATTTTTTTACTGACTTTTGATACAGTTTATATCGCACGTTTATTTTGTTTACCCGTGATATATTCTGTAATACACCAACAATACCTTGTCGATGCTTGGATGACATTCAAACATCGAACCGTCTCTAATCCAATCACAAATTCATTAAACACTCAGATTTTTTTCTAAAGGTTTGTGTTGACCCGGGACTAACGGACTAACGGGCTCAGATTACGTTGAACATTCAAACATTGAAACCGCACCTATTTCAAACAAAAATTCATCAAATACTCAAAAACTTGTTATGGATTCATTTGCAACCGGGACTAACGCTCGGATGACTTTGAATATTCAAACATCGAACCGGCATCTATTTCAATCACAAATCATCAAATACTTAGAAGAAACGTAAGGGTTTGACTTTTACCGGGACCAACGCTCGGATGACGTTGAACATTCAAACATCGAACCCGCACCTATTTCAAACACAAATTCATCAAATACTCAGAAGAAACGTAAGGGTTTGACTTGCAACCGGGACCAACGCTCAGATGACGTTGAACATTTAAACTTTGAACCCGCACCTATATCAAACACAAATTTATTAAATAATTATTTTATTCATTAGAATTCGTTAAGGTTTCGGTTGCCACCGGGACTAACGCTCGGATGACATTAAACATTCCAACCATCGAACCAGAAACCAAAATCGTTTCCAATCACAAATTCATCAAATTCTTAGAAATTCGTCAAGGTTTCGGTTGCAACCGGGACTAACGCTCGGATGAGCTTGAAAAACCTCTCCTCCTAATAAAAATTGACGAAATACTTACATACATACATACATACATACATACATACATACATACATACATACATACATACATACATACATACATACATACATACATACATACATACATACATATTATCACGCCTGTTTCCCATCGGGATAGGCAGAGACTATGGCTTTCCACTTGCTACGATCCTGACATACAGCTTTCGCTTCTTCAACTTTCATGAGTGTTTTCATACACGCTCGCCGGTCAAGGGTACTCTTGACCTGGCCTTTTTCCAAATGATCGTCGATTTGATTGACATAGGTACGCCGAGGGCGACCCCTACGAGTTTGCCCATTCACTCTCGCCACATATATCTGCTTCGTCAGTCTATTTTCATCCATCCTCTCCACGTGTCTGAACCATCTAAGCATCCCTTTTTCTATCTTAGTCACTACATCTTCTGTCATACCGCAATGTTCCCTTATCACGCTGTTCCTTTCTTTATCCATCAACTTCACTCCAGCTATACTTAGCAGACTTCTCATTTCCACAGCACTGATTTTACTTTTATGCGTCTTCTGCCATACCCAACTTTCACTACCATACATAAGTGACGGGGACCACTACTCCTCTATGTACAGCCAGTCTTGCCTTCTTAGACACGTTCTGACTGCTCATAAAGGCGTACATGGCTCTATTTACTTTATTTCCTGCCAAAACTCTTCGCTAAATGTCATAGTCACACTTTCCATCTCTCGTAAATTTTGTACCCAGATATACAAACTCTTTCACTTGTTCTACTCTTTCTCCTTCCACAAGAAATGGGCAATCTGTCGTACTTACCTCTCTTTCAAAAACCATTACTTTCGACTTGTTTACATTTACTTTCATTCCTTTTTTTATTAACGAATCATGCAAAATGTTTACCATTATTACTCCTCCGCCGATGATGCTTACCTGATCATCGGCGTAAAGGAGGCACTTGACGGTCAGTTCATCCATTTTTATACCATACGTACTCTCTTGCAGTTCTTTCAGGCAGCTGTCCATGTATAGGTTAAACAGCAACGGCGACGCTACACAACCCTGTCTCACACCTTTTTCAATGTGAAAAAAGACTGTGCATGCTCCGTTGATCCTGACACAAGCACTGGAGCCCTCATAGAGAGATTTCAGTGCTCGTATCAAGTGGCTGCTTAGTCCATACCTGGCCAGTATTGACCACAGTTCATTCCTCACCACTCTATCATAGGCCTTTTCCAAGTCTACAAATATGCAATAGACTTTTTGACTTTTCGCCAAAAGCTTTTCTGCTACGCATCGTAAGGAAAAGACCCTGATCCGTGCATCCCCTTCCTTTCATAAATCCTGCTTGTACATCCCACATTTTTCCTTCAGTTTCATTCATCACTCTTTTTATCAAAATTTTTGCATACAATTTGCCGACGATGCCGAGCAAGCTTAGCTTATGCCGCGGTAGTTTTTGCACTCTTGCTGTGACCCTTTTCCCTTATAAAACGGCACGATGACAGCCTTACACCAATCTCTTGGTACGCTGCCATTCCTCCAACAAAGGTTGAAAAGGCAGTACACCTGGCAAGCTACCACGCCTTGTCCCGCTTTCAGCATCTCGACAGAGATCCTATCAAGTCCCGCGGCCTTTCCCAATTTCATGCTATTCAATGTTTCCACTATTTCTTTCATACTTATGACTTCTTCCTTGCCAATTTCATTTATTTCCCAGAAACTAGTATGTACTTGCATATTTTCTTTTTCAAACAAACTTTCAAAATATTGCTTCCATCTTTTTAACACACATTCTTCTCCTTTCACAAGACCACCATCATGGTTTCTGATATGGTTGAGATGCGATGTCGTCTGTTGACCCCTCACTGTTCTTATGGATTTCCAAAAGAATTTCATATTCTGTTGGAAGTCATCAGATAACCTTTTATCAAATTCATCTCTGTCATTCTCTTTTCTTCTTTTCATCACCTCTTTTGCAACACGCTTATACCTTTTGTACTCCTCTTTCGCCATTTTTAGGTCCACATCCGTTGCCTTCTGCATTCTTTGATTGACTTTTGTAGTCAGCCAATCCAACCATGCTTTCTTCTTATCAGACCATGCCTTTCGGACTTCTATACTCATTCTCTTTCCTTTACATCCTTGGCTTCTCTTTTTTACCCCACACACTTCAATCGCAACTTCTACGAGTCCTTCCTTAAATGACTTCCATACGTCTTCGATCTCACACACTTCATCAGAATTATCAAATTTTTTGCTCCATTTGCTCATAAGTTTCTCTTTAATGCTTGGAAATTCTCAACTTTTATGCGTTCTAATACACTAACGGGTTCATACATACGATGCCGCCACCGTTGAAACAGACCTTACTCGCCTAACAACCAAGAAGTGGTCTGTGTCAATCCCGGCACCGCGGTATGCCCTGGTGTCTAACACTTTCTTTCTCATCCTTGCATCTACAATCACAAAATCGATCATACTTCTCTGATTTCCTTCATGTCTCGTAAACAAGTGGATATCTTTGTGGTCAAACATAGTGTTAGTTACCACAAGATTCCTCTCCAAACATACTTCAAGCAGACTTTCTCCATTTAAATTCACTCGTTTGTCTCCAAATTTTCCTAATACACTTTCATATCCATCACGCTTCACTCCAACCCAACCATTAAAGTCACCTAACATTACAATCCTCTCATTTTGTTTGCATCTACTCAAAACATCGCTCACACTCTCCCAAAATGCCTGTCTCTCACTTTGGTCTTTCGGTGATCGACGCCACCGTGCATCTTGAGGAGCATAAACTCCTACAACAAAGATGCGGGTGAGTCCAACCTTCAACCTCAACCAAAGGAGTCTTGGGCTTACACATTCATATTCAGTCACACATTCATTCATTCTTGCAGAAAGTATAACACCTACACCCTGGCACGCTGCTGGACTGGTAGTAGTGACACCTGACCAGTATGCCGTGAGGGTTCCATGTGTCACACCCTTTCCTTTTTGTCTCATTCACGCACAGAACATAAATTCGTCACTCTCGCATCATCTCGCATACTTCTTCAATTTTGTCTTTCATTCCTCCTCTAACATTCAAAGTAGCAAAGTGGCTATCGCCAGTTCACTTTTCGCCTCGATGGGAAACGAGACGTGACGGGTAGCGAACCACGTCGCCGCCATTCTGGATTTTATTTTTTAAAACCATTGCGTTCCCACGATTAGCTAGGGAAATATCATGTCCACCTAGACAGAGCCCCGCTTATCTAGATAAGGCTAGCCTTGTTCTGGGGTCGACCGGTCCCAAGGCAATAAGGCACGTTCAGAATAGGCTCGCCCCTAGCCACGCAGCACATAGGCACGGCAACCATTGGCTTGGCGGAATGAGGATTGGAAGAGGATGAGGTAGGAAAAGGATTTAGGGATGGGACAAGGACGAGGAAGGAGAGGTGCTAGGATAGGGATCTAACATTACCTTCTGTCTTTCTAAACCAAATATTCCAAATGCCATGACAGTTGTTACACTCCTTTATAAATATCTCTGCAGTCCGAGTAAATAATTATTCGAAATACTTAGTTCCATGGTTTTCGGTCGCAACCGGGACCAACGCTCGGATAGTGATAAACATTCAAACATCAAACCCGCCTCTACTGCAACTACACATTCATTAAAAAAAATACAAAAAACGGGCTTGGGTAACGGCCGCCGCAGGGACTAATGATGATGTTTTTTTTTAAATTGAAGAATATATGGCATAATACATTGGGTACATATACGTAAATTATCTACTAGTACAAACATAATTATCAGATTTCTGACACTCGCAACCCACCCAAATTCAGTTCCAAGTTCAAAACATCGCGGAACAATAGAACTGGAGATAAACTTCAGACCGACGTGCTCTCACCTTGAATTTCTGGACGGCACTGAAGTTTTAGCGCTCGCGTATCCTAATATAAATCCTATAAAGTGGAGGCTATTTTTCCATACTAAAATGTATGAACAAACTTCCGTAAGAAAATGAGATAGGTTTAGGCTTAGATTATTGCTTTTAATTTGAATCAATAATAAAACTACAGTGGTAAATGTATTATCTATACTTTTGTTTCCAATTTTAACAAAAAATGTGTTCAATTTTAAACAAACAACAAAAATGTGTTAAAAAATGTGAAAGGTCGATTTTGCTGATTTTATCAATGTTGTCGATTGGTTTTCTCAAAAAAAATAATGTTTTATTTTAGGTAAATTCGCGTGGTGTTGTTATAGATCCATTCTTTAAGAAACTGAAAATAGATTTTGACAATTCAATGATACCAGTGCCAAAGCATTCTTAAAACGCCAAGTAGTGTTTTGTGCATTTTTAATGACTCGCCCCTTAATGATGAGTCTGGCAAAGTTTTTTACCTCAAAACTCTACAGATTGGCGGTCGTCCCGTTTTCAGTGACTGGGCTACACCAGGTATATTTAAAAGTAGAAACAAATTATTTAAATTATATTCAGAAAAATCATATAATTTTAACCAAACCTTTCAGGAATATGTTAAAAATGATTGTAAGATATTTAAACAAACATGTTATCTTGCAAAGTCAAACTTCATTAAAAATAAAATTACTAAATCTGTTAATAAAATAAAAATGACTTGGAATATCATTAACTCGGAATGCGGTAGATCTATGGTAACAGAAAGGAATTTCCACTTAAAAGTAAATGGTTGCCATGTTACAGGGGACCTGGAAGTGGCGACGGAGTTTGAACATTTCTTCAAAAATGTACCTATTTTGACGACTAAATCTCGAAAATGTTATTTACATCTGCAGCACTCCCCAAATGTAAATACAATTTTTTATCTTCAAAAGCGGGCTGTACGCGCAATTTATAATATGGGCCCCAGAAATTTGGGTCCGAGAAAAATTCAAAGAAGTGAATATTCTAACCGTAGCATCACAATACATTTTTGTCAATCTTATGTATGTTCAGAAAAATCTATCACAGTTTACTAAACTCTGTGATATACATAATATAAACACTAGACATAAAAACAATCTTTCAGTTCACTACAGTCGGCTGCATAAGATTGGCGATTCTTTCCAGGGTAACTGTATACGCTTTTACAACAAGCTTCCCTGTGACCTGAGAAATTTACCATTAAATAAATTTAAAAAGTATATTAAAAGTAAGCTTTGTGAAAAAGGTTATTAGTCTATTAAAGACTATTTACAGGACAAGGATGCCTGGAAATGATCTGCTGGCAAATAAAATATTATAGTTATAAAATACATAAATAAAATATTAAATTGTAAATAGGCCATCAAAAAAAAGCCATCCTAAGATTCTTGCCGGTTCTTCTCAGGTGGGCCTCGTTCCGAACCGGTGGTTACTTTAAATATATTATTTTTTCTTTAGTTTTAGTGTATGATGACATTTTGTAAGCGCCGTTGAAATGGTCTATGCAAAATAAAGTTTTTTTTTTTATTTAAATTGCCCCTCATAATTAATAAAATGTGGGCTTGTGTTTATTTTTCACATATTCCATTTATTTATTATTTTTCACATCTGTTTGATTCTTGATAATAACTTATTATTCAGGTAACAATACTCCAGAATGAAGAAAGAGCTTTCAATTATAACGGATGCACGAATTCCGACAATTCAGTGTTGACTAACTCAAGAGCTATGTCGTCACCACCACCGCCATATTGGTACTTAATCTCCTAATTCCTTTAACATAATGCCTAGTGCGAATTTCTGTGAGCGACTCTAACGTGAAAAGTGTGATGTCTGACTGATAATTAGAAATTTCATCATACTCTTTACACTATTTAATTATCACTTCCAAATTGTACTTATTTGCTTGTAGCTTTAGTTTTGCCACAATTCAATATAAATTGGTAAAAGTCGTTCAACGTTGTAAAAAGTCGTAGTGAGCACTCAGTTATCAGTATTTGATATTACAATAGATATATTGATATTTTTTTTGATATTGCAGGAGTTTTTCAGAATATTGTGGTGATAATATATGTCTGATGCACGACTACTCAATTGCTAAGAGACTAACCCCAGACCCGATGGCAGCTCTTGTTTTCAGTTCCGCACATCTAGCTATTGGAGAGATATTTGAGGTATTTTGGTTAAATTTATTTTAAAAAGCTTTTTAATTTTTAATGAAGTCATTAGCATGAAAGTGATTAAACAAGCGATTAAAAGTATGATATTTGGTAAGCTAGGACGATTTAACCAATGGACGCGCTATCTTACCGTTTGCGCAAATACCCCGCTTGCCATTTGCTAAGCATTTTTAGCTGCTTTTTCTTTCTTTTATTTTGCTGTTCCGCGGAGTCAGTCTATCGTACACGTTTGGCAGGTAATTTATAAAGAAAAAAAGACGAAATGTGCTGTGAAATGGGGTAAAAGTTATGTCGGTCGAACAATTAATGTTTCTATTCACTCGTAAGTAAAATTTTATTTCATTCACATAACTATTTTTAACAAAAGCCATTTATAATTGAAACATACCAATAACTTAATCGGCCTATATTCAATATACTTTCATTCTCTATAAACATTGTACAAAGAGTTACCATCTCAAATTAGCCGAATAATATTGTGTCAAATTCGTATTGCATACCTACATTCAGTGGTATTTTAATTGGTTGTTAGACAGTGACAACACTTCATGCAAGAGTAAGAAAACAATATGTGTGTAGTTTCCCCCGGCACGAAAGTTGGTTAAACGTGATTTCATACTTTATTGTAGTACATTGCGCGTCCATTGGTTAAATCGTCCTAGTCGGTGAGGCTGCAGAAAAGACAGAGCTACTGCTCAATAGAGGATCAAGAAAGGTGGGTCGCGCTTTTGGGACACACTATGTCTATTATGCAAACTTATGCTGGCGGACGGGTGACATCTTTTTTTTCGATGGCATAAACAAATTATTTGAAAGATCTGCAAAATGTATTAGAGTTAAGGGAGAATATATTAAATAGGAAAAATAGTTTAGTGTGTAATTTTAACCTCCTTACCTCTTATTCCGCGAACTTTTAGACCTCTCCTCGTAACATTATAAACTAATACGGGATTTGACATTAGAATAAATTGCGTATTGATGTACGCAGTTTATATACTACGGGATTTTGTGTAAAAGCACGTAGGTCCCTTATTTATTTATAATACACCCATTACTCTGAGAATAACTTGTGTCAAATACCTTCTACCATATACAGATCAAAATAGCGGAGTGTAAATCCGGATTCGCGGGTAGTTTCCGAATGGGTATCACAGATGTTAATATATTAAATGCTCATGTTAACCGGAGTCTACCGCCTTCCATATCCTGCCTTCCACATTATACTGCTTATATTGATGGTAAGTTTTATAATACCTTCTTATTGTTTGTAAATAAATTGCATGATTTTTAAAATAGAGTGGAGGGTTCTGAATATAGACATAGTCTATTTTTTACCAGAATAGCATCTTATACTCCTTTGTCATGGGAGAATGACAGTTTTTATTTAGAGCGGCTGCTTATTTTAGTATGAACGTAATATAAAATGAAAACTATTTAATAAATATTTGCAATTTTTCAGGCAGGTTTATGAAATATTCACAACCTGGCACACGTCAACAAGAGATATCATCATTCGTGCCGTCATTTGAATGGCTTAAGCCAGGCGACAGAGTTGGCCTGAAAAAGACCAATGATTCCAGGGTGCTTATCTATTACAATACGGAAGAAATGGAATTGGCGTTTGAGAATGTTCCTGACGTAAGTTGCTTTTATCACAGTCGTATTAACTTCACTTCTAACTAAAAAAAATATTTTGTAGTACTCCCACATCCTGTGTATTTTAGGCCCCGTGTATTCCATTTAGATTACCACCATGTGTGGTGTAAGAGGCCCCACCAAGGTCTCCGGGGCCTAAGGAACCTCACGCTAGCAGGTGCTCCTATTAACAGATGAGGCAACAACGCACCCTTCTTGGGGTTGATAGGTCAGACAAAATTAAAAGGTCCTCCTAGCAGCCATAAAAGTTGACCCCAGGCTCCAAATTCAGTTAAGGTTTGTAAGCAACTGGGAAAACACATAAGATTACCACAATGTAACTCTTGTACACCAGGATCAACACAAGCAAGGATCAATACATAGACTTTAAAGTAAAAAAGAGAATGACTCCATTCCAGTAAATAGAAAACAAGAAAAAACAATGGCAAATATCTACTCGATAACCTAAGGGCCTGATATTTTCCACGTTTAGATGATAATGTACGGTGTAGTAATGTGTAATTATATGTTGATCTATATCCAACAGTAGTTGCCTATCAGTCCGACCGTATGGTTAAGTTTTCCCGTTCCCGTTTCTGACAGTGTAAGCTGTAATATTGTAAACTTTCATCAAAATCCATTTAGTAGTTTTTGCATGAAAGAATAACAAACCTACTTCCATACATTCGTAGGATTGTAGATTGAGAAAGCGGTTTGTACTAGTGTAATGTACTATAATTTTTCCAGAAAGTATATGTGGTCATGGAAATGTTTGGGCACGTGACAAAGATACAGGCTATGAACCAAGGCAACGCCGTCGTAACGAATGCTATGCTTCAGCAGTTAAGTAAGTATTAGAGACTATTTTACAGATAGACATCATACGACAAAAGATATCATACGTCATATAAAAAAGCGGAATTTCGCAAAATAAAATAGAAACCAAAAATAATTTTAAAATGGATTTCTGCCAAATAATGCCCGATTCAATTAGTTTAAATGAAATATATTTGATAAATCATCGATATTTATGTGTATATTTTAATTTAATACATTAAAATTTGCAGCTCTTAATGGCGACCACTCAAAATCGACTGCGCTGCAACCAAATAACGTATACACAGAAAACATAGACGGCCTATTTGAGACAAACTTCGCTAACTTGTGTGTTATAAGTGGTGACTCAGCTGACGGTAGCATGGACGGACTCGCGTGTGAGCCGTCTGTTGAACCAGAACAAATACAAAGTGCTGCTGCTAGTACCGAACCTCCAACTGACCCTACTGGTATTCTGAGTAACTCACCGAGTCCGACAGGAAGTCCAGAATCTAATACAAAACCACCCAGCGTCCCGCCAGATTCGCCGCCCAATACGGAACTTACCGAACAAGCGACTGAGAAGGTTACCGATCAGGGCTCTAAGGAGGGTGGTGATGATGAAGGCATACCGGCTGGTTCCTCAGAAAAGCCAGAGGGTGGGGAAACCACGTTGGACTCTCGACGTCGCCGCCATAATTTACCATATACATTTTATTATGTTCACGGTGACAATATACGACTGTGTAGCTCCGGTAATAATTTTCTATTTTTTTTATATTATAATTGGCTATTTAGGTAGGTTAAGTCAGTTAGAGCTGTCGACTGAACCACCTAATAATTTCGTTTGTATTAAAGAATGAAATGAATGAAAATTAAATGCTATTGAAATGAAACTAGAATTAAAATGAAGGCCTAAGGTATTTTTTACTTGTGTCCTATTTCAGATACAGTGGCTGCACGCTACAAGGGTTACAAAGAAGGGATAGCTGTAGCCAGTCAACCAGTACGACGAGGTCACAATTTCAGGGTAAGTACACAGAATATAGAGAATGGATACTCACATTCTCCTTCGCGACTCAAACTGTGTCACTTTACACTCACCCCGCCTCTCAGCATTTGGAACGGGCTATCAATCTTCAACGCTATCTATCTATCAACTACTGTTTATATTAGGTGTCCGCCTATAAGCTTCAAGCCCCACTAAGCTTCTGTGCCTAACTGTTGTCGCAATTTTTCTTGCAAAGCGAATGTATTGCAGTTTATATGTACGTATCCATGTGCGGTTGCATTTATGTACAATATTGTAAATATAAGTGGTAAAATCATGTGACAAAGCAATATTATTTTTTTTGACTGCTGAGGTGGCAGACAAGCGTACGGTCCACCTGATGGAAAGTGGTCACTTTAGCCTATAGACGTTTGCAACACCAGAGGTGTAACACTCACGCTGCCGACCCTTTATAAACCTTCTTAGACCTCTCTTAAAGAACCCCACACTGTAGACGTTCGGGAAAACTCCGACAGGGAGTTCATTCCACAATCTAAGCGTACGCGGAAAAAAGCCTCTACCAGACCTAATCGTGTGCATCTTCCTAACATGTCAAAATAGTTTTAGTTATAACCGAATGTATTGATCGTTGAGGAAGGGCTGCAGATATTCTTCCCGGAGGCAAAACGCTGTAGCGAATGGCTTATGATCTTGAGTGATAAATGCCTACTTGCCACAGGCCGATAGGATGTCGTTTTAGGCCCTACCTACTCAAGGGAGTGCTTTAGAGCATTCACCCGTTGTCACAGGGAATCGTTTTGAGTGGTGATCTTAGCATGTTTATGATGGTTTTGGATACGGCACTCGCAATGCAGAGGTGGGAAAGGGAAAAATTCTCCTCAGAACGTATGCAGCTGCCGGTCTCAGCACCTACAAGCGGGGGGAATGCTACTGAAAACGATTTCGTACTCGCTGCTGCAAGGTTAGGGTTAGCCTACAAAGCGAATGTATGGATTTCTGTGTTATGACTAAAGACAATTTTTCACCCCAGCTGTCGGTAACAAGTGCGTTAACACTAAAGGCAGACTTGTTCAAGATTACTGGGCTGTCCCAGTAATCCTGTGATCCAGACGGTTATCTTTGGAGCAGTGCAGGAAGTGCTCGGCGAGTCTAGGAGTAGACGCAAATGTGACAAGAAACTTGGTGATGAAATGACTCAGTCCAGTGGGGTACTAGCTAGAAGAAAAAAGAGAGTTATGCGTTACTTTATGAACAGTTCTGTGTGCTTTGGAGTATTTTGCAATAGCGAGTTTTCTGCGAATTTTGATGCCCATATTCTGGTACCAATTTTCAGTGAATCAATAATAACGGTGCATAAGCTATGCGTTACTCTTTAAATTGTGCAGTTGCGTGTTGTGTTGTGTGCGTAGCTGATATTCTACAATTATTATCCTCAGCGAATAAATATTAGCCTTGCATTCCTGTGTGCTGCTCATGTTCGCAATACTCTTTATTGCTAAGAATCGCCCTGTTACCGACTCAGTACACGCAGATGCAATACTCGTACATTAGGTAACTGTATCAAAATGGCGAATGAATAAAAATGGCGATGTAATAAAAATGAGATATTTGCTTTATGTATACTCCTTGTACGTTCAAAGTTTAAGTATACATTTCATTATATACATTACACAAATAAACAATATTTAAAAAATACATAAAGCCGTATTTTCATCACAGCCTTTTCATTGTTACAGTTTCGAGTTGACAAACTGGACTCTGAATGGTGCGGCACAGCCTCCATAGGTGCCGTAGGGTCTTTGCCCGTAGAACTGCCTATGAGTGGCATTCACCTTGAGCCGCCCTGCTGGGTACTCACTAGCGACTTACTCAACGACAACGGTGTCTTAGTTAGTATCGAATGATATAAAATAAATAATAAATATCGTTGGGACAACTCACACAACGCCATCTGATTCCAAACTAAGCAGAGCTTGTACTATGGTAACCAGATAGCTGATAACCACACTTATATATTTCTAAATACATACATATTATAGATAAATAACACCCAGATACAGGATAAACCATCGTGCTCATCACACAAAATTTATCATGGGTGGGGATCGAACCCACGACCTCTTGCGTAACAGTCGGATACACTCCCACCGCGCCACAAAGGCAGTCAAGTATATATGTAAACTGTCTTTGAGTGTAAGAGGACTCCCCAATATCGCCTGCGTCTAAGCGACTTTTCCTGCTAGCGGTGCACTTGCTAATCAACAGACGAGGCAACGATGAGACTCTTACAGAGTTTGGCGGTCAAACGGCAGTCGCTCCCAACCACAGACATATAAGACAGTAAGCAGACCCAA
The DNA here is from genome assembly GCA_948477245.1 of Thumatha senex. Taxonomy (NCBI): domain Eukaryota; kingdom Metazoa; phylum Arthropoda; class Insecta; order Lepidoptera; family Erebidae; genus Thumatha; species Thumatha senex. The sequence goes on along the minus strand of OX419725.1, from coordinate 17,859,331 downwards.
CGTTAGCGAAAAAATAGCGTAGCCTATTACACACACATATACAGGTAGCTTAACTTAATTATTAAAATAAAATAAATAAATATCCATCACGCCTTATCCCCGAAGGGGTGGCAGAGGCATATTATATGCCCACTTTTCACCGTGTGGATTCCTGTCCCACGTAATAGGTGGTGAGCCCATTGCCGTGTTGAAATAGACAGACGCAGGTTGTGGCTACCTGCTGTTGAAATTTTTAAGCCGCCTATAAGGCCTTCAACCAGGCTTAACGACTGCCATTAACTTAATTATTACTGGTGATTTCTTGATAATGATACTTAAATTTTGTATATTATTTTTCCTAGAGTCCGAGACTACCAGGACTTTAATTGGTCGTGCTAATACGAATATAAGCTATATATATATATATATATATATATATATATATATATATATATATAATCTAGCACATAAGACCTTTTAGCCTTTTTGTTACCACCTCACTAAAAAGGCAACGGGTTCAAAATTTCTTCCAAATTTAACATCTAAAATAGACACATTTTATTAAATTTATTCGGCTCTTTAGACCCACCCAGTTACGTGCTTCGGAAGGCACGTTACGCCGTTGGTCCTGGTTGCCAATAAAATGGCAGTCGTTAAGCGAAGTTGAAGGCCTTATGGGCGGCTTAAAAATTTCAACAGCAGGTAGTAGCAACCTGCGTCTGTCTATATCAACACGGCTATGAGCTCACCACTTATTACGTGGGACAGAAATACACATGGTGAAAAGTGGGCATATAATATATATGCCTCTGCCACCCCTTCGGGGATAAGGCGGGAAAGTTAAAAAAAAGAAAATATTGTCTAATTTTGTAACATTTTACAATAATTTTATGTAATATTCACTTGAACAGAAATTTTTAATTAAAAGATGACAGCGGTGGTTGTCAATACAAGTTGGTAGCTCAGTTGTAGTAGAAAAATTGGCTACGCGCTGTTCTCTATCAAAGTTTGAGTTGGATAGGAATAATAGTCTGCTTACTCTTGTACGCCTGTGCTCCCTACAACGTCAAAAGCAAAACCACCGCAGTCCTCGACCGCAGGTTCCAAATCCAGGTAGAGTTTGGAAATAACTGGAAATACAAAGATATGAGAAGAAGCTCTAGTGACTGATCGGTCTTATTCCTTTATCGTCTTCGTGTAAAGTCTTGGTTCTCGTTGCGTCAACATTTGAACAACTTTATAACCCGTTGTTCTCTCTGACTGCTAGAGATAACAGTGATTTGGCTATATTTTTCCGGCGTTACTGGAAGAGTCAGCCTTATAATCTCCCAGTCTCTCTACTTATCTAAAATATCGCCCGTCGATCAACAGAGGTGCATCACTCGCAAGTAATATAAATAAATAAATATTGTCATACATTTGTCCCGCCAAAAGTAAGCTAATATAAGCTTGTGTTATGGAATCTTATCGACTGATAAACATACTTATATTTTTCTAAATACATACGTATTATACATAGGAAACACCCAAACTCAGAAACAAACATATGTGGATCACACATATTTTTTCTTATCCGGGAAGCGAACCCGGTACCTCGGTCGCGGCATTCGCATACACTACCACTGGACACCGAGGCAGGTAAGGTTAGTTTGGGCCCGGTGTGGCTCCTTGCAACCCTGGTGTAATAAAGGCCTGTGTTATTTAGCAACTCCATTTCTTCTCGTACGAGACCGTCCATTGCTCTAAAGGCGTTTATAATAATTTTATTCTCAAAATTCTTTCAGACCATATCATTGATGGGCGTGGCACTGGATAACCTGAGTGAACAGTCCGTTCTGACTCTCCACTTCCGTTTCAATAGTGAACTGGTGCTGGAGATAGATGGCAAGATTATTGGTTCAATTGGAGTAGTGCCGCGCCGGTACAGCCATGTCTTTCCAACTATAGACTTATACGGAAAAATTGTTCAGGTATGTTATACAAAAGACATTAAAACAAAAAAAAATAAAATTTTATGAGACATTTTATTTACACATCGCTGTTTAGCCCAAACAAAGCTATTATAAACTTGAGGTATGGTATTTCGACAAACGTACCCAAATTCCAAAAAAAGACATTTGCGCATCACACAAATATTTGTTCCGACCCGGGGTTCGAACCCACACAATAACAGCCGTGGCACTGCACCACCAAGGTAATCAAAAGTTTAGTAGTCACTCTCAACAAAGCCAATAATCAAAATCCAATCGATGCTTCCATATTTCCAATAAACGTGGGCCCCAGACTATTATTGTAAAGTTTCATCAAAATCCATTCAGTAGATTTTGTGTTAAAGAGTAACAAACATCCATACTTACAAACTTTTGCATTTATAATATTAGTAGGATTACAGAACACTTAAGAATACCTATTCAAGAATATATATTTTCAGGTATCAGTTCTTCTTCACCCACACGTTGTAACTAGTGGTACATCCCTTGATCTTCCAATAATCACTGAGAATCTTTGCGAAGATGAGTTAGATGAACAAGAATCATCGGACACAGACAAAGAGCATCTGCCCACCCTGGACGATATTGAGCAATCACCACGTCCTAAGAGAAAGCCCAAGTCACACAGCCAAGATAATCTGATTGAGGAACGAATACCATCGATCAGAGTTGAGGCCGGTCCAAGCACACAACCTGACACTGTACCTGACACTAATGTCAATGCAGCTGGCGATAGTAAAAGCAATGAAGTGAAATGCCGAAAAATATATCCTAACCGCACTTCTTTACATCACAGTCTCATTTTATCAGATAACTCTTCCCCGAACAATAACGAATTGATCAATCGCTGCATACATAAGAGTCATTCCACGCACAGTTTCTGTCAAACATCTGAGGAGCACGATGGCAATAAAGAGCTGCGTCATACTTTTAGCGTTGGTTCATATGTTGGAGATGATACAGACGTAGCTATACATGAAGAGTTTTACGATACTAACATCCGACACAATGATCGATATCCGGAGGCTAACGATGTAGACAATCTCGATAATGAGCTCATGGCTGGATTGACTATGGAAACGGGCAATTTGCCGGATCTTACTGAAGAACAGTCATCGTCGATAGATGAGTCAACGCGTAGAGATGATATCTGGTCGGATTCACTGTCCGTTGAAAATTTATGCTATTTGAATCGTGTGCTTTGTTTGGATCAGGATGTTATTGAAGGGCAAAGTCTCGAATCGGAGTGGGAGGCCTCGGGGGAAGGATGTGAGCATTTGCATTTGGTGTTAAAGTACTGGAATTTTTTAGTTCTTCCATACCCGGAGTTAAGGCAAGCAGTTTCTTGGGGTCAAGTGCGATGCTACTGCTCTAATTGTCAACCTGATGCGGGTCCGCCTCTTGCTGGTAAGAATTGTTTTTATAGTAACTTAGTGAACTAGAATACGTGAAACCCTCGCCAATAAATAAATTTTGGAAAATTTTAAAAGTAGATTATCTAGCTCTCTTTCTCTCTAGCCATTAAGTTAATTCCTAGATCCTAGTATAGCTATAAACTAACAAGATTTATATTGGTCTGTTCTTTAAATATTTTGTTACCCGCGGAGCTCCTGCCGTCCTCTAGTAAGTAACATAAGCGTAAAATAATTAGTGTTCCCACCAATATATCTTTTCGTGGGAATTTAAATAATCCGATGCGAAGTGTCATTCCGCGCAATGCCATGTCTATGCCAAGCTCTCCAATATATCGCTATAATTTGGAATCAAAGAAGAACAAACAAACACACTACCACCGTTTTTATTCTACACGTATATCTGGACTGAGAAATATATGATATTAAATAATTTTAGCGAGCACACTCGTGATTCAATTATTTTGATTGTATGTTATGTTGATTGTTAGTTATCATATTACTTAAAAATGGACTTTTAACACAAAATGATGTACGATCGCAGTGTAGCTCCATAGATCGGCTCCAAAGCTATTATAAGGACCTAACGGGATTAAATACTGTATACCTACTTTTGATTGCCTCAGTTGCGCGGTGGAAGTGTATCGGACTGCTACGCAAGAGGTCGTGGGTTTGATTGCCACCCAAGATAAAACTTTGTGTGATGAGCACGATGGTTTACTCTGTGTCTGGGTGTTATTTATCTATAATATGTATGAATTTAGAAAGTCTTTACCTATGAAATTGTCGTTCTGCAGTACTGGCCATTTCAAATCAAAATAATTTTTGTTTGGCTAAGAATTCTAATTTCAAATTAATTTTATTTTAAAAACATGGACTTTTACCAATTGTAATTAGTGTTGCCCAAATTCAGTCTTGGTCTTGCAGTCTTGATCTTGTTCTTGCATTTTTGCAAGACCAAGAACAAGACCTCGTATTTTTAGCAAGACCAAGACTGACCGTGCAAGACTTGAGCAAGAACAAGACTAATCCGGCAAGACTCTTGCGTCTTGCAGCTAGGACTTAGCGCTATTTCACGGAGTAGTTAGGTATAACAGTTTGGTGTAAAGGTACGCTTAGGAATTCTATGAGATGCAAAAAACTGTATCAAAGAATATGAAAAACTGGACCTATGCGCATTACGACCAATACCATAAACATACATAGCTAATAAAAAAATATCCATTAAAATCAAACAAAGTGCATGCATAGTTTTGTTTTAACCATCGGCACTTTGATAATGCGGCATCAAAGGTTTTGTACTGACTTCTCAAAGAAATTTGCCGCTTTTCGGAAGGTATTTTAGTAGTAATTACGACTTACCTCCCGAATCTGCGGATCCCAAGACATCGTTTTATCGTAAAGACACCACTGGATAGAAATAAATTTAAAAGATGGCACAAGTTTGGAAGTATCTCATCTAGCACGGGAATTATCATGTTGCGGCTCACGCAGTCAGTTCCAACAGCGTTGGATGTTATTGATAATATGCTCTTCTTAATATCACAAGCAGTGACTTCATTAAAGATAAATGGTAGATGGTCAGGAGTTGGAAGCGATGACAGATGGTCTAAAGTATTTGCTTTAATTGTCCTATTCAAGTTGGACGAGGCTGTGAAATGGTGATTTAACAAATCAAGATTAATGTTTTTGGAAATTGTTTCTGGTTGTGCTTTTCCAACCCCTAATGACTTTAGAAAGTTCCAGACCTTCGATGAATCACCATTTTGAACGGACTTATTAATGTGTTGGCGCTGTGCTTTCCTACACACCTTATTGCAGTGATTACGAATAGATATATATTTATCCAGGTTTTCTTGTGTAGCCCGACGTTTATATTTCGTTTTTGCTGCTGCCTTTTTAGCAATTAAAGCTTTTATATAATTAGTAAGCCAAGGCGATGGTAAATGTTTCAACTTAATTTCCCGGATAGGAGCATGCTTATCGTACAATTTAATTATTTCATCTGTGAAAAAGCCGATCTTTGTGTCAATAGTTTCAGCAACTAGTAGCGGTGTCCAGTCTATACACTTGACATCTTCAATTAGTTTTTCACGGTCCATGCCACCGAAATTGCGCTGGCGAAGTATTTTAGGCTTTGCTTTAGGAGGACGTATTTTGTAGGACACAAAAAGGAGATCATGATAGGAAAACATGTCAGCTGGATATTGGCCATGATTAATGACATGATTTGTCGAGGAAACAATTATGAGATCAAGAAGTGAAGGAGTACAGTTAGGAAAGTGATGGGTGGTTGACAGAGGAAGAATGGATAGATTGCAAGAGCCTAATAAATTTTGAAGGGAAGATGAGCGTGAGTTATTTTTGAGAAGGCAAGTATTAAAATCTCCCATGATTATAGTATGACTGTAGGAAGTCACATGATTTTCCAGAAAGATTTCAAGTGAAGAAAAGTAATTGACACTTGAGAGATGAGAGTAAAATACACCTACCAGGATTTTTACATGATTAAGTAATACTTCAATGAAAATCTGTTCACCAGCATTAAGTGGTGGTGGCTGTGGCGACACATCAACAACATTAAAAGAAATGTGATCTCTGAGGTAAATAGCCACACCACGACCTCTCTGCCCAATACAGTCATTTCGTATCAGTTGACATCCTCGTAGTGCTACAGATTTAGAAGAAATAGAAGGTTTCAGCCTCAGAAACTAGAATAGCATGTATATTCCCACAGTCATACGTAGCCAGCATATCAGAGATATGAGCCGGAATGCTCTGTGCATTGATGTGAACGACATTAAAGCTCCCTACATCATCAGAAAACTGCGCCTGTAGAGAATCAGCAAGTGATGGCATACTGATAAAGCTGTCATTACTGGAAGCAGAGACGAAACTTTCGGAGTCACTGGGATCTAAGTCAATATTTAGTATATCGATACCACACATAGCTTTGATGTTTTATTTTATATGTGTGTATTAAATCAATATATATATATTATAAATATAATTATAAATAAATAAATAACAATTGTATATATATATATATATATATATATATATAATTATATGCTTATAAAATATTTAATGTACCAACTCAGTCAAAGCACATTGTCCACTCGCCAGTTGAGTGCTTTCTTATATATGAAAACTTAAATAGAAAACCGCTCTCCGCAATAATTATACTATTTATTTTATAAAACTAAAAACGGAACATAATAAAAATAAATGAATAATAAGTGCTACAACACTAAACTATCAATCAAAAATAAACAATCACACAGCCGCAGACTACATCAAGATGTCTGTTTCAATTTTAGTGTGAAAGCAGCCTTACGGCTGTGCTTATGATTGGCTGCAGCCATATGACCGTGTGACAGATGACTTTGACAGAGATATAACCTAGGAATACAGATAAACATGATCGATCAACATAAAGTAAAAAAATCAAATTGTAGCTAATAAAAGTGTAAACATTATAAGTTTCTCATACTTAATGCAGTTAATAATATACTCATAGCACTTGTGTAAATTTCTCACCCGAACGGCAGTAAATTGCATGAAGAACGGATGTGTTGTTACTTTTTTGCTGATGCAAGGCGCCTGGACTTACTGCTCTTATCCATAGCTGGAGCTGGCCTTGGAATCTCTTCAAAATATAAATTATTAACATCAATAATAGAACTGATTTTATGTTTGACGCTATTGGGCCCGAGGACAAAAATGGATCCCTCTCTCGTCCAACACTTAGAAATTCCAAACTTCACTCGAGCAGCCATGAAGATATCGTGTCGAGACTTTGTCAAAAACTCGGATATAGTGACTCCAGAACCCTTAAGTTTCGTCTTCGTGAACCACACCTTATCACGCACCGCAACATCCACCAATTTAACTAGGATTGGACGAGGGCTCTTAGCTGTACGAGGCCTGCCCATCCGGTGACACTGCTTGAGATGAGCCATGTTGAAGTCATTCAATCTCAATCGCTCCTGCACCACACTAACCGACATTTGTGACACATTCTCATCTCTGGCCTCTGTCACACCATGAAATATAAGCATCTTACGCCTGCTTCTCATTTCCATGTGATCAATGTTTGAAGCCGTTAATGTAATCTGCTTCTGCAGCATGCCCAGAGCCTGTGCCATGAAAAAATTAAAAGTGGAAAAATCTGCTGCCAGTGACCCAATGGATGGTGGTGCATTTGGCTTCTTCAGTTCCTCCATCTGAGCTTCAAAATCAGCCATCCGTTTGTGGAAAGAGTCCATCATTGATGCCATAGTATTTTGTATAGAATCCATGTTTAAGTGAACAATGTTATTATATTATTCTTACTGTTTGCTAGCAGGAGATTCACACTATACTGGCAAGTAGATTATGTTGTTATGTAATTATTATCATTAATTTCATTAAATATTATATACAATTATTTTTAATTTCAATATTTATACACAGCTTTTAAAACTTTGTCTAGAGGTTTCGACTACCCACTTATTTATAAATCACATACAACAATAGTTGCCGCCGCGCCGAAATCACAACATTTGACACTATTTGATTGCCGCCACAGGGCCTAGGTATACTCATGCAAAATTCTAATTTCGTGTCGTGCCGTCCCACTCACGCTGATACTATTTAATATATGAGCGAGCGACATGGTACGACACGAACTTCGATTTTCGAATTTAAGAGTACAGGTGTTCCAAAGAATAAATAAGTTTCAGAGTGCTTAGAATGGAAACGAATACATTATACTGATCACGCAAGTAGTATTATGATTAGATAATGGTAAGGATAGGTAGTAGATGTCATAATAATTTATTCTAGTAAGTATATATTATAATATTGATTATATGGGTTTAAACTAATTACTTAAGTACTATTATTGTACATTTAGTCAAATTATTTCTTAAATTTCTTAAGTTTTTACAAGAAAAAATAGCAAAGAAGTGGTCCAAATATCACCCGTTTGATAAATATTGTAGCCACTTTTAAATATACTTGAAATGTGTAAAAAAAATCTACACAACCAATAAAATAAAATAAAAAGCCTGCGATAAGATTTTTGTATTGCTTACGAGCCCGAATATCTCTGAGAGAGATGATGAGAGTAAGTATTTACTAGCAGTGCCCGCGACTTTGTCCACGAGGAATAGTAACTTTGGAGGTATAGTGAAGTTCAGGATTTATTTATTTATTTTAACACTTCTGTCATCAAACATACAAACAAACTCTTCAGCTTTATAATATTAGTATAGATGTACGACAAAACATTCACTTATACGTAAATAATAGTGATTGGCACAATGTCACGCGTCTGGCGCGTGCGGCGTACAAACACAGATTAATACCTACTTGTAGGTATTAATGTACTGTGTTTGTACGCCGTACGCGGCATCGTTTGATTTGCGGCGGCATCCTTTTAATAGAGCCGGCACGTGCCGAGGCGGCGCGGTAGAAAGCAAGGAAATGTACTATAAAAAAAGGATTATTTTAATTCCAGTCATTTCCATTTGAGCTGTGCTTCGAGTCTAACGTAATAATTGTTTTTACTAATTCTTGTTGATTTCGGAAAACGTATCACGTGTACAATTTAATATGAGTGACGAGGATTGAAATTGTTCTAGTCCGAGTAATGAGAGTTTGAGTTACAGATCTAAAAGACCCAAAAGCAAATTTGAGGAGTTTTTCGAAATAATTCATGCATCCCAAACTGCCTTGTGTAAAAAACATCTAATATCTTTCCATAAAAAGGAATCACAAATATTTCTTCCTGTTAAACCAAAATTAAGTGGAGATATCGCAAGCTTTATAGTAACCGCTGGAAGAAGTGGACAGGTAAGAATAAATTTACTTATCTCACAATTACATAACACATTAAGTATGTAATTATCGTGTTAAATATTTTTTTATAAAACACCCATATTTTCATTTGTTCTCATAATCGGCCAGTAACAACTAAGTACTTTATTTTGGTAAATTACAGTACAGTGCAACCTTAGTATAACAAACCTCATTTAACGATTTTCTCGATTTTACAACAACAAACCTCCTCCTCCTTAACGCTCAAACCTAGTATGTTTTAAATAATAACACAAGATTTATTGTTTTATTTCAGTCGGAAAACAGCAGTGACAACATCACTATAGCTACAGTTGATTGGGTGGTGAAAAAATATCTTCCGTTCTCATTTTTCGATGACGAAGCTACACAAGTATATTTTCGACGTATTTGCCCTAATATGGTGTTTCCTAAAAGGTCCAGACTTAAAAGGAAAGTCAAAGAGCGATTTGAAGAGCTCCAATTGAATCTCAAGGAACGACTTCAACAATTATCATCTAAAATGTCGTTTACCATTGATGGGTGGACGTCAATTGCTGGTAGGAGTTACTACAGGGTTACTATGCATTATATAGACAACGAATGGAAGTATCGATCTGTAGTTCTTGATTTTGTACCATCACGCGGTCGACATACTGGGGAAGATATGGCAACGATTTTGCACGAATGTTTATTGGAATATGACAATTGATAAAATACAAGGTATCACGGTCGACAACGCAACTGCAAATACCAAATTTATGTATGAACTGGGCAAACAGCTGCCGCCACACTTTGATTCAGACAATCAACATTTCCGGTGCTTTGCTCACATTTTAAACCTTGGTGTACAAGATTTATTAAAGACCTTAGCATTACACTGTGAGACACTATCGCGCAAGATCAGCAGTATAAAGACTATGCAGACGAAACTGAGGAAGACTATGAAGATGAAGAATATGCACCAAATATTGCTGACTCGCGTACATCTGTAACAAAATTACGCAGTATTTCCAGTAAAATAAAAAGAAGTGAGATAGTGAAGAAGAAGTTTCAGTCTGCTTGTGAAGCAGCTGGCGTGCCATCAAATCTGAATTTCATTCTTGACTGTCCAACGAGATGGAATTCCACACATGATATGATTGGATTTGGTTTAAAAGTGAGAGCAGGCATTAACGTATTGTGCAGTTCTGTCACCGAATTGAATGATTTTCAAATCACAGCTAGTGAATGGCAAATACTCGAAAAAATCCATAAGTTTCTAATAAACTTTAAACTTTTAAGTACAAAACTTGGTGGAAAAAACTATGTTACATTACCGCTAGTCATTGTATCATTCAATCTCTTGCTCGATAAAATTGAATCCATGGTAAAACAGTTAGATGAGAAACCTAATCGATCTGAAGTGGATGAAAGGCTCATTCTGGCTTTCCAAGCAGCTCGAGACAAAATGCTTAAACATTATAAGTATATATATATATATATATATATATATATATATATATATATAAGGATTTATTGTACTTCTTTAATTTTAGACCCAAGGCATAAGGCTCAGACTTTGACCTGACAATATGGGGGAAGCAACTTAAAACAGAAAGCCTGCGCAAGTTCAATGAACTTTATGAAGAATATAAAAGTCTACACACACTGAACAAATCTCTGGAATTACCAAGAAAAGAAAATAAAGTATGTGATGAAGATGAAGACGTAATAGACTTTGATAAACTGTATGAATGTCCCTCGACGTCATCTGGATCTTGTCTTCAAGGCTTAGTGATAGACGAGTTGGAGAAGTACCTGAGAAAACCAAGAGCTGCCAGCTCGGAAGACATTTTAGATTGGTGGAGGACGCGTGAGACTGAGTATCCGACTTTATCGAAGATGGCCCGTGATTTTCTCTCAATACCTGCAACTTCAGTACCTGCTGAGAGATTATTTTCTAAAGCATCATTAGTAATTAGAAAACATAGAAATAGGTTAAATGATAAGTCAGCCAGATGGTTACTTTGTATTAATTCTTGGTCAAAAGAATTGATATAAAGTAACAGAACCTAATGACAAAGCTGTTGTGTACTGTTATGTTATTTGATTTGTGTTGTATTATTTTTTATTGAAATAAATGATTAATCGTAAAACTCTTTTATTAAATTTCATATAAGTTGAGGGTTCAATATCTTTCTAGACAGATATTGTTCTTTAAAATACAGTCAAGTTATTGTAATTAATTTGTTTTTTACATGTTTTAGCATATGTAAGCTTATAAAGCGTAAATGTTTATTAAGAAACAGTTACTCCCATGGAAAACGGCATATAGCTCAGTTGATAACCATGTGGCAGTTGATTTTTCGAATTTCTTATTAAATCTTCAGACATTTATTAATCTGATTGGTCTTTACTATGGCTATGTTAATTCAAGCTCACAATGTTCCAAGTCTAATACGTTTTTCTAAGATCTAAAGTAAACTTAAATAAATAGCAATATTCTAATAGGTAATTGCAAGACTTGCAAGACTCTTGCTGCAAGACCAAGACCAAGACCAGGTGTATTGGCGCAAGACGAAGGCTGGCTAAGTCTCGTCTTGTTCTTGCATTTGGGCAACACTAATTGTAATAATTTGTTTATTGATTAGTGTTACATTTTTCATCGCATTTCAATCTATTTCATCAACATGGATACGTTAAAGATTCGAGTAATTATGGAACATGAGTACCGTCGAGGCACCAACGCGGCACAAGCGGCACGCAACATCAACGACGTTTACGGAGCTAACACTACAAACTAACGCACCACCTGTTATTGGTTTGCAAGCTTCCGTTCTGGAAATTACGACCTGAAAAATGAACCTCGCGGTCGTCCGAAGACTTTGGTCGACAATGACGAATTAAAGGCGATTGTGGAAGCTGATGATACACAATCTACGGCTGAATTAGCAGCAGCTTTCGACGTTAGCGTCAAAACAATGTTGGTGCATTTGCGTCAAATTGGCAAGGTAAAAAGCTTGACAAATGGGTGCCCAACGAAATCAATGATCGCCAGCGCGAAGTACGTGTCGAGACGTGCCTTGCACTGCTCAACAGACACACAAATTAAGGAATTTTGAACCACATTGTTGCCTGCAATGAAAAATGGATTCTGTTTGATAACGGCAAGCGCTCAGCAAGTTGGCTGGATCCTGGTTCAGCACCTAAACAATGCCCTAAACGAAAACTTATCCCTAGAAAAGTGATGGTCACTGTTTGGTGGTCTAGCGCCGGTGTGATTCATCACAGCTTCTTACCTAACGGGGTGAGCATTAATGCAGATGTGTACTGTGAAGAACTGAACACAATGATGGAGAAGCTGGCATATCAGCATTGGTCAATCGCTCGTCTCCGCTGCTCCTGCACGACAACGCGCGACCTCATACTGCACAGCAGACGGTCTCTAAGTTGCAAGAACTGGGGTTGGAAGCTCTCCGTCATTCGCCTTACTCACCAGACCTTGCGCCTACAGACTACTACTTTTTCCAGAAGTTGAATAACTTCTTGGCGGGAAAAAAATTCAATACCGAGAGGCAGTACAAAATGCCATTAAAGAATTTTTTGCCTCCCGTCCAGTTGATTTCTTTAAGAAGGGCATCAATAAACTGCCACTGCGTTGGCAAAGATGCATTGATTGCATGGATGATTACTTTGATTAATACAAATAAAAAATACATGAACAAAAATCGTTTAAAATTTTTCATACAAAACGGCAATTTCATAGGTAAAGACCTAATATAAGTATGTTTGTCAGTTGGAAGCTCTCCGTCATTCGCCTTACTCACCAGACCTTGCGCCTACAGACTACTACTTTTTCCAGAAGTTGGATAACTTCTTGGCGGGAAAAAAATTCAATACCGAGAGGCAGTACAAAATGCCATTAAAGAATTTTTTGCCTCCCGTCCAGTTGATTTCTTTAAGAAGGGCATCAATAAACTGCCACTGCGTTGGCAAAGATGCATTGATTGCATGGATGATTACTTTGATTAATACAAATAAAAAATACATGAACAAAAATCGTTTACATTTTTTCATACAAAACGGCAATTTCATAGGTAAAGACCTAATATAAGTATGTTTGTCAGTTATCTAGTTAACATAGTACAAGCTCTGCTTAGTTTGGAATCATATGGCGTTGTGTGAGTTGTCCCAACGATATTTATTTATTTTTACTGTGATTTTAGGATGGGTTCGCATCGAGCGTATAGACGGCGTGGGTGCCGCTCAACGGGCGTTCTGGCACGTGGTACGTTCGACCCTGGGCATGGCTCAGGTGACCACGGGTAACGGAGTGGTACGTCGTCCTCGGTCCCTTGCTCCAACTCCAAATACCTCCCCTACGGCCTCTGATATGTACGTATATTCCAACATTTATGTATTAAAAAGTAAAGTATAAAAGGTAAGAATATAAAAAAAGACATTTAGAATTGGAAATATTTGGAACAATTCTTATACAATTAAGTGTTTTTCATAGTCAAACCTCTTTTATCTTCTATGCTGTGAGTCTCTTGATCCACCGCTCTCAACTCTCTGGTGTATGCGAGCGACTACTAAGGCCACAGACAAGCATACGGTCCACCTGAAGGAAATTGGTGACTGAGGCCTATATGGACTTTTGCAACACCTGAGGTGCGGCACTCGTGCTGTCAACCCAGTAAAAACCTTCTCAGAAATCTTTGTGTATAAATTTATTATTAAAAATTATAAATTTCTCGTGTCACAATATTTGTTCCTATACTTGCTTGCTTCCCGTGGTAATACGATAATTCCTGGTATAAAAACATCGTTATGTGTTATTTCAGGAAATATTGTATATACTCGTATATTCCATTTATTTATATTATATCCGTGTATTTATATTCCGGTTCCAATGTGATTAAGTAACAAACAATCAATCTTCACAAACTTTTAAATTCCTAATATTAGAAGGAATATTACATTGCCCTGGGAATACCAAAATTATAGGTACTTGAAATTTGGCGAACGTATTTCTTGGGTATCTTAGATAAGCACCAAGAAAGGGATGCCTTGTATTCCCACGGGAATGTATTCCTAATTTCCTACTAATATTATGAATATCGTTGTCAAGTGTATAATGTAGAAAAAAGTTTTAAATCCTTTAGAATTGTATTAGTTCCCTCTTTCTCTCTTTCTGTTTTTCTCTCTTATGAGGCGCTAACGAAGTTCCGCGGGTCAGCTAGTGTTTTATTAATAGACTTAAAAGTACTTTCTCTTTTATACCATTTTACATTGTCATCCACTTTTTTAATCTATCTGGACTACTCGTATATTCCATGAATCTAGCTCATCGGGAAGTTAGAATAAAATTACAAAATTCCATTCGGAAAATATAAAACCCCTTAATTATAATTTAGGGGTGACCAATCAGTCAAAAATATAAATATTTATGGTGGAAGTTCTTGAGGTCCTTTCGTGAACCATTAAATACTTCGTGAACCTTTAAACCGAAGTAAAAGGCCTTTTACAGAAGTAGTTAAAAATCATCTCGTTCGCTTTAAAAAGAAACCTTGTCATAATTGGTCCACCCGTCTAGAAGCTATCATTATAAGTTCGTATGTATGCTGCAGACATACATACGAACTTATAATGGCTAGATGAAAGAATGTTATATATTCATTTTCAGATGGATAGACGAGGAAGGAAAACCACATCACACTGTACTGGCTATTGAAATTGACGTCGAGTAAGTATATATTGCCTGTATTGTGTAAATGTTATAATGATAAGTGTATAACGAAATTGTGGACAACTGCTCTATTCATTCTCTCTCTCTCCAAGTATTATTTGGTGTATAACATTCACCGTCACGTCCTTTTAGAGAAGATGATACGTATAGAGATTCATACAATTATGAATGCACATCTTACTTCCTTTTTTTAACATGTGAAAATCTAGAGAGATTTTGACTTGAACCGAATTAAAACACTGCGGTACCTACCTAAAAATTACAGCGTTAGTTCCCGTAAAAAAATAATGATACGGAGTGATTTTTTGTTAAATATACGTCTTATGGCAGTTTTTAATATTCTTTCTTCAGTTAAACATAGATCGATACCACAGATAAACACTTGAATTTATACCTTTTTTGACAATTAATTTCATGTCGTAGGTAAATATTTCTATCTATCTTTGGTTATTGAATCCAAATTTTTTGTCGATAAGTACCATGATTACTATTTTGACATTATTTTGAGACAATAGTAAAAGATAGATTGAGACCGACCGTTAGTAACCATTAGCTCTATTTTTTGTAAAACATTCTTGGTATAGATATATATTCCTCCCTTACAATTATTAGAGGTTATCCTTGACCATTGTGCGTTAGGATTGACGAATCGAGGGTGTGTGGTGGGATCCTCCTCCCCTCCTTTATTATCGTTCTACGATGGATTTCCGCCATGTAACGCCCGATTCAATTAGTTATTTCAAACGCAGTTACATTAAATTGTCTTTTTATTTTTAAATCTCAACAAGTAAATAAGTGTAACAATAAAACAAGTACTGCAGTGATTTGACTTGACCAGTCAAGTAAAACCACTGCAGTACGAGTAGGATGTGAAAGCTTAAGTAAGCGTAAGTGGGTTACTACTTCGAAATTTGCGAAGAAAGCTGAACGATTCTTTATAATTTTTGACGATAACTGAAATTCCACTACAATTTCTAGGGGTTCCGAAGCAGAACATGACCGACTACTGGCTTTCCTGATTTACCTTAAACCAAACCAAACATTTGCTGACGAGGATCACCCACCGAGCTTAGATGAATAAATATTACTGTTCTTATAATTGATGGTATTTTAGTAGATGTATTTATTTGGAAATGTGTACTCAGATAGCATGACTGTGAAAAAAAAAAACAAAATCGCCGGACACAAAAAGACGCTAAGTGACAATACCCCCATTTTCTGTATTCCACATCACTGAACTTAGTAGATTAAAATTTTATTCCAAGACCATTTTAAAAGTATGATCTTAAATAATAACGAATGAGGCCGACTAAATAAATAAAATTCTAAAAATGAGCATATCGTATGCTATTAGGCTTTTTAAAACATTATATGTTTTTTTTTAAGTGTGTATAAATTTTGAATTAGTATTTTTGTAATGGTCGACTCTATTCATAGGTAATTTAAGTAGTATTATGTAAAATAATGCTTAGCGATGATTTTCACTGAGGGCGAAAGATTAAAAAACTAAATTGTAACCAAAAATAGCAATTAAATTTAGGTGTCACAAATTAACTCATTTTTCCAATAATTTTTTGCCGAATTAAAAACAAAGAATCGAATTTTAATTACAACTTTATGTTGAAACGTCAATAAATGATCTGCATTTTAAATTATCGGTCAGTAAAAGCAATCACATCGAAACAGTACAGAAGCTTTTAAAATAAACCACACGATATTGTCTGTATTGTAAAGTTCGGAACTTGCCAATCAAAAACGGTAACACACGCAGTCAGCTACCAAGTTCCAAATACGCGTACTAATTTATACACTTGATGTCTGATGACTGCCAAGAGAAACATGATATAAGCATCATAGTAGTTGATTGTTATAAATTATGTTAGACATATACTCAGAAAAACTTTCAGCCTTTATAAAATGACTAATGTCTGGGGGTCGCGGGTTCTTACTCTATTATACATACTGCAATGCAATGGCAATCAATCCGTAAATCCTTTGGATTGGCGGAAGGCGGAGATTTGCCTATCTTAGCTTATACTCTACAGATTTTTTAACAGTATACTAGGTTTTAATAATTTTGTGATTATTTGCCTTAACATGTACTATGGTTTAGGTATAGATTTATTCAGCTACGTACGTATAAAAAGGGGTAATGTCACTTTGTGAACTTTTTACATATCAAGGTCGATTTTTGTATGGCGTTTTAATAAATGTTAGATAAGTGTTAGATGTGATAGAAAAATAAAGTGTCTAAATGGAAGTTTTATTAAATAAAAAATGTTAGAACGCGTATATTGCCTACTGATATTTGCTATTAAAGCCAATGGTCAGTAAAGATGTAAATACTTGGTGATGTTATGATATTATTAATATGTAAGTGACAGATCTATTGTCTTTATTAGTAGATGTATTTATTTTAATTATTGAGCAGAGCGTTTTTTTATATAGATGCAACTCAAAAGGTTTTTAATTCTATAGATGTTTGACACGGAGAAAATGAAGTATTGGGATTGACCCAAGCCATTGATAGTTTTTGTAGAATCGCTCCGCTCAATACAGGGGAAATCCCTAGACTCTACAGTTCTCACAATTTAAAAGGTGCCATTCGACATCTTTTATTTTACTATAAAATGCAATATGAGTAAAAGAGAGAATATTAAGCAAATTCTTCTTCTTCATACTAGTCTATTCCCAGTTACCTCCAACCCCATCTGAATTTAGAATTTGGACCACAAAATCCACTTTCATTTGCTAAAAGCAGATATTGAAAATAAAAATAACATAAATTTGTGTGTCTATGAGTTTAATCATAAAATTTGGTTGCTATCGTCATTGCTGGGTTACTTCCTAACGTAAGGGCGCCTACGTCGAAGTCTCGTCCATTTGTAAGCAGGTGTACTGCTTGAAAATAACCATTGGGAGCCAGAGATGAATAGGGGGGGGGGGAGGGGGGATTACAATCTGTACCTTTTTATTGTAGTTAGGATACCGATATTATAATAACCATAGTATTTTTATCATGAGCCGAAGCTGAGGCGTCCATGATGGCAGTGTGTTTTGATCTCAAAGTTCAGTATTTTCGTGTTTGTATTGTGTTTATACATTGTATTGGAAGCATGTTAAAATATGATTAAAAGAGGAATATGACTTTATTACAAGTGAATATATTCGGGTGCTTGGATTCGGTTATGTTTGCAATCCGTTTCTTTAATATATGTAGGCATTTATATACATCACAACACAGCAGATTAAAGATTAGGTAACGCAAACATTTATGAGGGTACGCACGATTTTCAATTTAATATTAAAAATCTTCTTCATCTAAGTGTTTTCCCAGTTGCTTCCAAACCCTACCTAGATTCACTTTGCCCAGGGTTTACCTTAGCTCAGGGTCCACTTTTGCTGCCAAAGCAACTATTCTCTGACTTTTTTTTTTCTAACGCCTCTTGTAAACCACTGTCACGACTCCGACTTTAGTGGTTCTGTTTGTCAGAGTGTCGTCTCTGTCGCACCAACAGTCAGACTAACTGCAAAGGGCACTGTCCTAGGACGTCTTAACCAATAGACGCGCTATCTTACCGTTTGCGCCTATACCCCCGTTGCTTGCCATTTGCTAAGCATTTTTAGCTAAGTCGCTGTCTTAATCGGCCTATATTCAATATACTTTTATTCTCTATAAACATTATACAAAGAGTAACCATCTCAAATTAGCCGAATAATATTATGTCAAATTCGTATTGCATGGCTACATTTTTATTGGTTGTTAGACAGTGACAACACTTCATGCAAGAGTAAGAAAACAATATGTGTGTAGTTTCCTCAAAGTGAGAGCGCACGTGGCAGTCGTTAAGCCTGGTTGAATGCCTTATGGGCGGCATAAAAAATTTCATCAGCAGGTAGCCACAACCTGCGTCTGTCTATTTCAACACGGCAATGGGCTCACCACCTATTACGTGGGACAGGAATCCGCACGGTGAAAAGTGGGCATATAATATGCCTCTGCCACCCCTTCGGGGATAAGGCGTGATGGATATTTATTTTTTTAAATAAAAAAAAAAATCAAAGGCCTTGATTTTCAGCAGAGAGGTAATGATTAGCTTTGTCCGAACACAATATCATTTAATTCCAGAATCATCAAAATTCCTTCAATTCCACATCTTTATACACACGAGTATCCATGACACATCTGATTTTGGCAGTAGTCGTCGATAGACATAAATACCGATTCCGTTTGCTGTTCTAGAAAAATTATGATTGATCAATGTGACATTGCCCTCACTCTTATCTGACTTTAAGGGATTTTAAAGATCCCTGCATTAAATTCCACACGTAACTGCTTGACTCACTGTACTTCCATAGCAAGCTTTATTTGAGCAGCAAATCTCATAGTTGAGTCACAGGAATCCTTGATAGAGTACGAACAAATTTATATAATTATCTTTAATTTTAACTACATATTTATATAATAAGAATGAGGTTCTTTATATTAAAGTATAAAATAAATAAAATAAAGCAAATTATAAATTTGATTGTGGTGACTGAAACAGTATGTTAAAAGCCTTGACTTACCATGGTTCAAAAGAACTGCAATCTCAGTTCGACATATGTGATATACAGCATAATGGCATCATTATTATACATTATATTAAACCTATTTATATTATTAGGCTGAAACAAAATGAATTATTGAGCGTGTTGTTCCAGAAACCTTGATATATTAAAAACTAGGACGATTTAACTAATGGGCGCGCTATCTTACCGTTAGCACCTATACCCCGCTTGCCATTTGCTAAGTCGCTGTTCCGCGGACTCAGTCTACCGTACACGTTTGGAGGGTAATTTATAAAAAAAAAAGACGAAATGTGTTGTGAAATGGTGTAAAAGTTATAGCGGTCGAACAATTAATTTTTCTTTTCACTCGTAAGAAAACTTTTATTTCATTCATATATTCAAACCATTAATTATTAAAACATACCAACAACTTAATCGGCCTATATTCAATATACTTTCATTCTCTATAAACATTATACAAAGAGTTACCATCTCAAATTAGCCGAATAATATTGTGTCAAATTCGTATCGCACACCTACATTTTTCTATGGGTTTTATTTGCAGTTGTATTTTTATTGGTTGTTAGACAGTGACAACACCTAGAGTAAGAAAACAATATGTGTGTAGTCCCACCCCCCTGCACTAAACTTGGTTGAACGTGATTTCATACTTTATTAAGTACATTACGCGTCCGTTGATTAAATCGTCCTAGATTAAAAGGACTTTAAGGTCAAAACACACTGTAGACTTCAACTAGTCACTTAGAACTAATTTCATGCGTTACGTACAAAGGCTAATTAGAATATTGCAGTTATTATTATTTTCCGTTGGGGATAAAGCAACAAGTGGAACAGAAATCAGACCGCGCATATTGCAATTGCACATTAAGTTTACGATCTTGCCAGTACCCGAGGATAATAGCATTATTATTACATAGAACTTTAAAAAGAGATATCCGATGGTTTCTGTGTGTCAGAGTGTCGTCTCTGTCGCACCAACAGTCAGAGCATAGATCAATCTTTAGGAGTTATCCAAAGGGCACTGTTACATTGATCTATGCTTAAGCTCCAGGTGTGAAAGCATCTATGATTTAAATGTCAAATTATTTTTGACGTTTGAATAAAAGCATATCTCAAGACTTTTGGTGCGAACATTAGCCATGACGCACGTTTGTCGTATATTATTTTCCAAAACTAGTGTAAAATTCGTGTTTTTGTGTTTAATAATGGTGGAATATTATACATAAAGAGTTCGGAAATGTGCATAAGTCTTGGAAAGTGATAAATCTAAACGAATAGCGGTATGGTTTGTGTTGGCCTCAAATGTCCATAGAAAGACCCAATAAGGGATTCACTGCCTTATTGGGGCAAGGACCAGGACCTAGGACTGAGGAATTGACATCGACAAAGGATTAGACATGACTAAATACTAAGAAAATACTGAAGAAATGGCTGTATGGACCAAGTTTCCTTTGTCTGCCCAATATGGGCGAAGACAACCAACTGACTGCATATCTCAAAGGCCTGGAGTTTAAGCACAGAGGTAATGATTAACTTTGTCCGAACCAACTCTCAGACAGATACACAATATCTTTTAATTCCTGAATCATTAAAATTTCTCCTTTTCCACAACTTTATACACACAAGTGTCCATAACACATCTGATTTTGGCAGTAGTCGTCGATGGATATCACTAAAGATACCGTTTGCTGTTCAAGAAAAACTATGATCAATGTGTGATTAACGTTGTATACGTATTGTGCGACAGAGATGTCATACCCAACCGAAACCAGCTTATTACGTCTCTTTCCAAAATTCAATGTGCATTATCACTTTGTGAATCTGTTCATTTATATTTAGCAGAAATAATTCTGCAGTATATAATTTACTTATCTGAACTGGGATCATGCATCAAACAAATTTTTCCTATTTATAAAATTGTGTAGATATATTTTGTTTTGTCCAAAGAGCACTCTTCATTATGGTAAAGGGATATTTTACATGTGTATTGAACAAATAATGTAAATTTTATCAACTAAATTGTTTTGACACATTTCGTACGACCGAACGCGGTCCTAATGAGAACGAAAAATTAAGATAGATCTGAAATAAGACAGCTCTGTAGTTACTTTTTTTAATAATATTAATGAATAATTTAGTTGCAGTAATCAATCATATTTGACAGTTAATGACATAGTATAATTAAATAGTAATCCATCCTATTTCGCAGTTACGTTGAATGCCTCTGTGACGCGCTGGGAATGTATCCGACTGCTATGCAAGAGGTCGTGGGTTCGATTCCCACCCAGGATAAAACTTTGTGTGATGAACACGATGGTTTAATCTGAGTCTGGGTGTTATTTATCTATAATATGTATGTATTTAGAAATATATAAGTATGTTTATCACTTACCTGGTTACCATAGTACAAGCTCTGCTTAGTGTGGAACCAGATAGCGTTGTGAGTTGTCCCAACGATATTTATTTATTTAGATGTTAAGTCTAAGGTCAGATTCAGATCGCGTATACTGTGAAAGCGCCTTTATTGAATAAGTTTCAATGGGTTAACCTATTTTTGTCATCACAAACTCTTCCACACAATTACACTTCCATCACATACCAGTATTTTATATGAGACTTTAGTTTCTTGCAGCTAATAAGCAGCTGCCAACACTTTCGCACAACCAATATTTATAAGGGAAATGTTAATATAAGTACTTGTATTGTGGTAAACGAATGCTTGTTGTACACAACTAACCGCTGACCCGGTCCTGTAATGCTTGTGTGGTTCCTACGTCAAAGTACCTACGTAGTGCCACACCGTTATAATAGTGCTTGCTTAGTAGGAAATTCAATTGCTGTGTATTATTTCTCAGGCAAATAAATGGTTATCATGTATTCAGTTTTATTTATTTACTAAAAGCACTCACGGTTCCGCCCACGTATTGAAGTGTTCCCGTACCTATAGTATTAATCCAGGGTGTCAGCTACCTGGAGGTAGGACACCAAATTTTATCCAAATTGGTCCAGCCGTTTGAGCGTGAATAAGTAACAAACATATCCACATACAAACTTTTGGTTTAGAGTCTTAGTAGAAAGGTAGTATACATCATAGAATATTCTCTGCTTACATCTGGGGGCCAAGTCTAGTAATTCAATCGCGTCAGAAGAGAATAGAAATCTTCGCTCAATAGAGAGCCGACAGAAAAAAATTACAGTTTTCGTAGTCTACTATTACAATTGCGCTCTAATAGAATCTATCGGCCGGCCGATAGAATGATATTAACACGTGTAGCGCCTGTAAGTAGCTATCGCAATAGAACCGCTATAGAATTGAACTAGAACGGCTTTCTATTGGAAAATAGTAGACTTTGTCCCCTGATGTCGATTAAAGACGTTTGTCGAATTATTTTAAGTAAAAGCTTATTACTTGATGTTACGTGTTGAACATCATCTGGACAGTTTCTTTATGCCAGAAAATTAAATAGTTCCATATTTTGTAAGGGCTGGGCTACCTTACAAGTTATGAGTTTACGTTGCTTACGGTGGGGCTAGTCCGCCCTTGGGTGTCTGAGGGAACTTCGAAACGAAGTTATCCGTTAGAGAACCAAGAGTGGTTGACATAGCTCGTAGAGTAAGCGCGTTAAATTGGCAATGAGCTGGCCACATTTATAGAAGAACCGATGGCCAATGAAGCAAACGAGTCCTGGAGTGTAGATAGTGACTCAGGACTCGCTGCGAAATGGACGACGACCTAGAAAAGGCCACAAGGAGAAACTGAAAGCGGAAGGTGCAGGACCGTGTGTTGTGTCGTGAATAAAGAGAGGCCTACGTCCAACAGTGGATTACCGTAGGTTAATTAGATTTTTTATTTACTTGCCAATTGACAGCTAAGTCTAGTTAGGGTCATAGCTTTACTTTTCAGGCTCTACAGTATATTTAGCCACATATGGCTGAGAAGCAATAAAACTGTTCTGCTTAGTCTATTCCTAGTTGCTTCTACTCGCTACCTGGATTTGAATTCGATATAATTTGGCTGCTAGGAGCAACTTCGTTTGGCTATTAATTTTTGTCATTGTTTGCGTCTCCCTACCCCGTATGATGCTGGCGTTTAGTCGGCAGGTGCACTGCCCCCTACTCTTGCTAGTTCTTGCTAGCAGGAACGGAACGGAACGGGCACTGTGTGCCTGTTTCCTTGATTCATATCATAGGTCGAATGGATTGAAACCCATAGGAGGTTTCGTTTAGGCGCATGTCGACTGGACTAAATTGTCTGTCCATTAAAACTCGGAAGAGTATTTCACAGCTCAGCAAAACTTTTCAATTTGGTAGGTAGGTATGTTTTGGTCAATGAAAAGCATTAGTTGATAAAAATGATCTTATATTGGTGTTTCAATGATTTACAATAATACGAATGTATTTAAAAACTTTAGATACTAACTAGGACTTAAGTTTAAATTAAATTATCACTGTTCGTTTCATAATCACATTAAGTGAGATTCGATACAGCGTTACATTTAATACACTAGTGGCCGCAGTGACAGTGCCTACAGTTTTCTATATAAATATATATTAATTAAATAAATAATAATACGATCATTTAAATTATCTTACTAAAATTAATATATGAGGATGTCAGGGATTGCCCCGTAGGGTCTGAATAAATATCAAACAATGTCTAACAATTTAACCCTTTTTTTTACATGCAGCCTTTAACAAAGAGAGATTATACTTAAAACATTATTAAATTATAACAAAATTAGAGTCAGTTGCCGTAAACAATGTGCTTCTATAAAACGTGTACATACTTTACCCGTCAAATATGATTTCCTCTTCTCGCCAAACAACTCAAATAATTTGAAAATAGCGTGAGTTAAAATGTGTAATAAAATTGTCTAAAAGATAATTCAGCTATTCTATTTACAAGTATAACAACATCGAAATATTCGGTGACATCTAAACATTCATGTGTATTACCCTACGTCTGATCTCAGTCGAGCTACAGAGACTGATGCGTAGTGCCATGAAACGAATTTTTTGGACAAACAACTTGTATTTGCCCATATCATTAAAGTGTCACTAAATACAAAAAGTTATTATATTGTATCGTTATATTATATGGTGAGTCGTCGTAGGTAGTTGTCAGGTAGCTCGTTACATTTAGTCGAGTCAGCGCGACACTCGTGCACTGACTGGAGAGTCAACGTTCTGGAAAGAGGTAGAAGTGCAGTTCACACTACCACACTTTGCACTTATTAGCGGGATTCATGGGTGATCCGGCGGGGCACTTGAAGTCGTTTGCAAACTCTTCCATGTTGGCTAAGGGACCGATGACGCGGAACCGACCGGGAGCGTGGAAGCCGGTCGTTATTCGCAGCTTGATCGCTTCGTTGCGGTACACCGCGCACCAAGTGTTCGCCGCACTCAACCAGAACAACTGCAAACCATTTATAAAAAGTGTAATATGCAACCTTCTTAAATAGTCACGTAATATTGGCTAATGTTATTCAATAAATGAAGTAAATTATGATATAAAGTTATGTAACATGTTTTTTAAAGTTAATGTTACATTCTATGAATAGGTATTTGGTATTATGCCTAATTAATGACAGTATAAGTAAAATCCTTTTATCTGTGTCCAAAAATTGTAATAACGGATACAGCTTATTAAGCACCTAAATTGTGGGTGAATTTTTCAAGTAGGCTTTCAGGGCCATATTATAAGCTGTAAGGAATATAGAAAAATGCTCAAAGGAGTCGCAAGCCCGATTTTGATGTAAATCTGATACAAAACTGCATCATTGGATTTTTAAAAATCAATTACCCTAGCCAGTAATCGAACCCAAAGATTTTGAAAAAGAAATGTGAGCCGTCACGGGACGCCTGGCAGATGTGAAACATCGACATTATTTTGTAAAAGTAATATGCAGAAAAGAACAGATTGTGATAGGAACTAAATATGTCATAATGATAAAATCAAATATTACGATTTTTTTCCAGATAACGATGACTATTTATTGAATAAACATTTATTTTCATTAAATAAAAAAAAATAAAAAAAATATAATTTCGCATGGCGACGCGTCGCCACACCGTACACACTACTGCATATAGACTGTATATATATACCATCATATAGCGTGGCGACGCGCCGCCACGGCATGCGTCGCCACGCCAGAAATCTGTTTTACGTGCGGCTATAGATGTTTCACATCAAAAAAAAACACAGCCTGTATTACATATTACACCACTCGACAGTGTTGTTAATAAGGGTTGATTTCTTATAGTTTATGATTTGGCCCTGAAGTCCCTGTTGAAAAATTTCTCCCTGTATAGTGAACACTAAAATTTGTATACTATGAGTATGAGGGTAGACTGGCTATCAATAATGATATTGTGTAGTGCATAAATAACGCAGTCTCATGTCCAATTCCAGATTATCTATCAACATACATAATAGTGTACCTATATGAGATGTGTCCGTTGATTTTTCGGTCAGTAAGTACAGAAGTCTTTAAATATATTATAACGTTTCACTTTTGGGATCTGTTTAACCTATGATCTTTTATTACATTACCTGTTTGGGGGAGTACTTTTCAAGACCAGGTAGCCGCGCTTCCTCTCCGTGTCGGTTCGTCCAAGCCTGGTAAGCGTAGTAAGCTTCCTTGATGCCACCGTTGTCAGCTATATTCTCACCCTGGGTATTTACTCCATTCAACTAAACAAAAGAAATCTTGTAAATCAAAATAATATCTTACCTATGTAACGTAAACAGAGTATCACTCGAAAACTCTAATTCACCTTGATGGTAATAAATGCTAGTTCTCTCGCGAAAATAGGGACTTTTTGGCATTCTGCGACGGCGGCGGTTCGCGAAAGTGCAATTGCGAAAATGTTATTGTATGAAAATTACGTAGTGCTAAAATGACATTTTGCGAAAGTGTCTAAATTTATCACGATGACATTTTGCGATAGTGAGAGAAGATTTTGCAAGAATATGAAATTTAATTAATTAATTAAATTTAATTTTTTTTTATATGATTTTGTATCATTCGGTGTCGAGACTCTTGGTCCGTGGGGTCCTAGAGCTATAAGGCTTTTTAAGGAAATTGCGAAAAGGTTAGTCGACATCACAGGAGACCGAAGAGCTGGCAGCTACCTCGGACAAAGAATTAGTCTAGCTATTCAAAGGGGGAACGCTGCCAGTATCTTCGGAACCTTGCCTAAAGGGACCAATATATTTTAGTTATGTATCATATTTTTAAGGTTATATTTAATGTTAATTTTATTGTTTTAATATTTTAATATTATTACACGACTTTATTTTATATATTTTGCAAGAGACTTGTCAATGTAAGGTAAGTAAGTAAGTTAGTAGTATCTTTTACCTTCAATCCCACTTCTTCGACAGTGTAGTTAGAATACTGGTCAATGATACATTTAGCTTTCTCCAGATATTTCTGTTTGGTAATTTCTTGCCACCAGTCAACTAAGTTCCCATTTCGGTCGAATTGACGTCCCTGCAAATAAAGACATTGTTTAGATGTAGAATTCACGTGTTCGAAATTTGAATACAAAAGTTCCTGTTACAACTAAGAGGATACTAATTTCTGTATTTTTTTAAAAGAATGTGGTTAATTGTTATTCCTCCCTTTGCCCATTCAGTTAGGCAAAATTGGTTAGGAGTCGGGTTAATTTTTACTTTTAGGTAGGTACTAAACTTACAAGGTACCATTATAAGAAAGCCCATCACGCCTGTATCACGTACCTGCTGATGAATGAACGAGTCTCTGACCTTGAGCCCTGAGAGCACTTAGGCGTTGGATGTAAGTTTTATGAACAATGCTGAAAATCCAAGCCCATGACCTCAAGCTCCAAAAGTAGACTTTTTACCGTAACTTATTTATTTATACTATCTGTTAATAGCTACAAGAAACGATCGATGGTTACCTGATCATCAAATCCGTGGGTAATCTCGTGGCCGATGACGAAACCGATAGCACCATAGTTCATGTACGCTGGTCTGCTAGCCGAGAAGAAGGCCCCTTGTAAAATACCGGCTGGGAACTCTGTGTGTGAATGAAATGTGAAGAAATGAGTGGCGACCTTTTACGGAAAGAAGCAACTTGGCCTTTTAAAAGGTGGACAGAGTCTCATAAAATTGCGAGGGTCGCCCCAAACGTTGTGGTGATTTTTTTAGGATTAAGCCCACTAGTAAGTAAGTAAAATGTTGATACAGGGTTTAAGTTCTTTCTCCAAGGTACTTCTTTATCTATATTCAACCAAGCTAAATGAGGCTTTCCACAAATCCATATTACCTACTACTAAGAAAACTCGCAGTTATGGAAAAAGTTGATTATCTGACTAGAATTGATCTAACATCTGTAGCTTCTCCAGCGATATTTCGCATCCCGTTTTACCCCGATACAAATTTCAAACACTCTTTCATAATGAATGTCTACATCAAAATAACCATCTATTTACGAATTTTGAGTCAAATCGGTACAGCGATTTGAGCAATGAGTTGATAAATCAGTCAGTTTCGGTTTTCTTTTTTTATAGACAAGCGGATTCCTACGCCTCCTTGCGTGTACAACACCCTGATCCCGGTTTAATTACGCTATACTCCCAAAACTATTGGCATAATAGATCTTGTATTACCTTCAAGTCTGCAAATACCTATGCAAGATAGTAAACTGGTAGGAAGTATTAAATTCAACTTACGGATGCTGTTTTCAATGGAGGAGTAGAACGCGTTGACGATGGCTGGGCGGCCGTGGGTGATCCAGTCAGTCTTGTTGACTGGTTCCCTGAGCTTGCTGAACAGGTATTCAGTTCCAAATTGCGTTAAGTTCAATACAGATTCCATCAACTTGTCCGATGACATCTCCAACTGGGAAGACAAAAGAGGGAAATGTGGTGATTATGACAAATATTTTGGAGAGAAAGTAACTACCTAAATATAGTCTTTAAAACGATTACACTTCTTAAAACTTTTCGTTATTTAGGTATTTTACTTGAGTAATCTTAGCGTGAAGTCACGTTTAACATCACCATTTTTGCTCGGACCTAAAGCGACCCACGTTTTAATTTTGCTGTGCTTGTACTGGCTGTAGTAGATTGCGATTCACATTTCTCGACATAGGTTAGGGCACTACCTTGAGACCTCTTAACCATTCAATAGGTACCACCGCTAGAGCCTCGCCGTCGTCAGCACAAATACCATTATTAATAGGAAAAGGCTCCGCAAGACACTATTTCATACATATTTTCCACTTCATTTTTGTTCATCTTCAGTGTTCCTCGAGTTTTTGAAATTTTGTTATATCTATGGTCGGTAATGATAGATTAGGTTACCCAAGGATAGGTGCAGGTAGGTTTAATTCAATTTCAACTAACCCCAGCGTAGAATTTCGTCAATTTTTCATTGTCAAGCATTTCGTTGGGGTACGCAATATGTGAGGCCATGGAGTCCGCCTTCTCTAGCGCCGCCTTACGAGTTTCATCGTCCATCCAGTCCACTTCGTTCAAAGTCTGCCGGAACTGGTGCCTAAGAAAAGATAGAAGTTTCGTTTTACCTTTCTCCACAAATTACAATCCAAACCATTAATGAAAAAAAAATAATAAAATAAAATATATTTTTATTTTGCATAGACCATTTTAACGGCGCTTACAAAATGTCATACACTATTTAAAATATTTAAAGCGACCACCGGTTCGGAACGCGGCCCACCTGAGAAGAACCGGCAAGAAACTTTGGAAGGCTTTTTTTTTGAACTACTCTTGCAATTGCATTGTTTACATCGTCATAGTTATCTAATTGTCTTTTAATTTTATAAATTAATGAGGTATATCATCTGCAAACAAAACAATCCTATTCCTGTCCCCTACATAAAATGGTAAATCATTAATATAAATGAGGAACTAGAATGGCCCAAGTATCGAACCTTGCGGCACACCCATAGTAACCACGGATCCTACAGAACGTGTACCATTAATATCGACCCTCTGTATTCTATTGTTCTAATATGAAGACAGAAGGTCGAGAGCTTTGCCTCTTATTCCATAGTGGCGTAATTTTTTGCACAGCGTTTCATGTTGAACGCAATCAAAAGCCTTTGATAGATCGCAAAATATACCTATTGCATCGTGCTTGTCTTCCCAGGTTTCATAAATGCATTTTAATAACTCAACACCAGCATCGGAAGTTGAGCGCCCTTTCGTAAACCCAAATTGATTCGCATGAAATATTTTATGACTATTAAAATGGGATAGCATTTGATTCAAGATTATTTTTTCAAATACTTTGCTCAAAGTTGGCGGCACTGGTCGGAAATTAGACGGGTCTGTAGCGCTGCTAGCCTTGAACAAGGGAACGACTTTGCTGTGTTTCATTAAATCAGGAAATGTACCACTAGAAACACAGTCATTAAACACAGTTGCTAGATGGGGCGCAATGACCTCAATTATACATGATGCAGTTTTGACCGATAATCCCCAAAGGTACGCTGTTTTCTTAATTTTGATACATTTAAATGTCTTTACAATTTCCTGAGCGCAAATATCTTTGAATACAAATGCATCCCTGCAACAAAGAACAGATTATTCTAATAAATGTTCAGCGGAACTGGAAGACGCTTGGAGAGATTTTGTTGTCATTACAGGTACATTTTTGAAAAAATGTTCAAAATCCGTCGCCACTTCCAGGTCCCTTGTAACATGGTCACCATTTACTTTTAAGTGGAAATCCCTTTCAGTCACCAAAGATCTACCGCATTCAGAGTTAATGATGTTCCAAGTCATTTTTATTTTATTCACAGAATTAGAAATTTTATTTTTAATGAAGTTTGACTTAGCAAGATAACACGTTTGTTTAAATATCTTTGAATAATTTTTAACATATTCCTGAAAGGTTTGCCTAAAATTAATTGATTTTTTTTTAATATAATTCTAATAATTTATTTCTACTTTTAAAGATACCTGGTGTTGCCCAGTCACTGAAAACAGGACGACCACCAATCTGTAGTGTTTTTGAGGTAAAAAACTTTGCCAAACTCATCATTAATCAAATTAAATAAGTGTTTATATGACTGGTCTACACAAGTGAAGTTAGGTAGATATGGTAATCTCTTTAATACATTTTCTTTAAAATTATTCAAACGACTTTGGTTAATTGGTACATATTTAATTTGTTTTTGCAGACTTTGTTACTGTTTAGGAAACTTTATCCATTGGCCACGATGATCTGACTCTACAGGATCCACAATACCTTTATCTATAGGTTTTATATCAGTAAAAATATTATCAATACATTTTGCACTGGTGGCTGTAATACGAGTGGGTTCTAAGAATGTACTATGCAGATTAAAGGATTTAAATAAATTTTTCATTTAATTTCTCTCTGTTGGAGTTAATGATGTATCTAGTATATCAACATTAAAATCTCCACAAACTATTATAGATTTCTTAAAAAATTGGCATTTGAACAGTGCTTCTTCAAGCTTTTCTTCAAATTTAATGTAAGAAGCATCCCGATGTCATTGAAGTCATTAGTATGAAAGAAATAGAACAAGCGATAAGAAGTATGAAAAGTGGTAAGGCTGCGGGAAAAGACAGAGTTACTGCTGAGATGATCAAGGGTCGCGTGTCTGGGACACACTATGTCTGTTATGCAACTTGTGCTGGCGGACGGGTGAGGTCCCGGATGACTGGCGAGTAGCAGTTGTAGTACCTATTTACAAAGGGAAAGGCTCGCGCCTAAACTGCTCTAGCTACAGGGCGATCAGCTTGGTCACCTTAACTAGTAAGGTGTATGCAAAGGTTATAACGGCACGAATGCAAGAAAAGTCTGAAAGGTATTTATGGGAGGCTCAATGCGGATTCCGACGTGGAAGAGGTTGCATGGATCAAGTGTTTTCTCTCCGCATGATCGCGGAAAAGTTTCTGGCTCTTAGCCAGAAGGTTTTCTGCGCTTTTGTGGATCTAGAGAAAGCATTTGATAGCGTTGTGAGAGAAACGCTGTGGGACTTGCTGCCAGGATATGGTGTGGACGGCTCGCTACTGCGGGCAATACAGTCGCTATACAGGGACTGTAAGGCTTGCGTGCGAGTAGGGGGGGGGTGTGTCACCTCTTTTTGATGTCTGTACAGGCGTCAAACAGGGATGTGTCATGTCCGCCTGGCTATTCATAGTGTATCTGGACAGTTGCCTGCAGAAGTTGAAAGATTTTAATATGGGTGTGAATTTGGGTGACTTTACAGTAAACTGTCTGTTGTACGCTGATGATGCGGTGCTCATGGCGTCATCAGAAGCCGACCTACAGGCATTAGTCACTAATATGAAAGAGGGGTGTGAAAGTAAGGGTCTCCGCTTGAATGCAAGTAAAACTAAGGTTCTAGTATTTGAAAGAGGTGACGTAAGAACTAAATGCGAGATTAGGGTAAACCAGGAACGTCTAGAGCAAGTGAATGAAATTGTGTATTTAGGAAGTATGTTTAGCGCGGATGGAAGATGTGATTCGGATGTAGAACGGCGAGTAGCTGCCGGAAACAAAGTTAACGGTGCTTTGTCCCAGTTAGTAAAGCGACAAAGCATCGTAAAAGAAGCACGAATGGCGATTCATAACGCAGTGCTAGTGCCAACTTTGCTTTACGGTAGTGAAACCTGGGTTTGTCAGCAGATACATGAAAGTAAATTGAATGCTGTGGAGATGCGATCACTTCGAAAATTGTGCGGCGTTACCTTGGCCGACCGAATACGTAACGAAGTGATACGCAATATGGCAGGTTTGAATGAAAGTGTCAGCGTTAAGCTGGAAAAGGGCGTGCTCCGTTGGTTTGGACACGTCCAACGAATGAGTGAGGAACGATTGACGAAGAATATATATTGTTCAAAAGTAGATGGTAGAAGGAGTCAGGGAAGGTCGAGACTTACATATGAAGACCACGTGAGCAGATTGCTCAAAAACAGAAAGGTCAAAAGTACTCGGATACCCAAACGTGCGTGTATGAAGCGATTGATGAATCTCGAAGAAGCGAAAGAAGTATGCATGGATCGCGAAGCCTGGCGATCTGTCCTCTCTGACTACCCCGTCAGGGATACAGCGTGAAGATAGTTAGTTAGTTAGTTAGAAGCATCAGGGGGACTGTATACGCTTAACAAGATGAAATGCTCAAACTCAATACTGGCAATCTCAATAACTCGCTCAATGGAGAGGGGTACTAAATCCTTACGTTCTTTAAATTTTATGTTTTAATTAATTAATATTAAAGAGCCTCCACGTTTAGAATGTTTTCTATTGAACGAGCAACCTGGTGATTTACGAAGTTCAACAATGTGATTTCATGATCTTTTAACCAGTGCTCTGTAGCACAAAAAATATTAATAGAATTTGCATTAATGTACAGCTCTAACTCTAAATCTTTACCATTTATTAAACCTCTAACATTATGGTGCACCAGGTTTATAAAAACAATATTTTTACTAAGATTATTCTCAGGGGCCAAAGTCAACTAGCCAGATTTATTATCTGTTGTCCTATAAACTAGTTTTTTGGAATTTCATTTTCCAAATGTGAGATGTCAAAACTATCCTGCTCAATAAAAGCAGTTGTACTTGCCAATAATTTAGCTTAAAAATTAAAAAAATAGATAGCAAATAGAAATATTTACAACGAAAGGTAGCTGTACCTTTCGATGTAAAAATTTTGATAGAAAATATCTAATGTCAACAAACTATTATTATTGAAAATTGTGTTCCAATCGAACAATTCAATTTTTTTGAAATATGATACCATGGTTTGTAGTTTAATATTTAATTTGTATCTTAAGTGATTTTCCTTGTGGCTCATAGCAGTGCTGTATGGCAAGGTGGACAAAATTACTTGCTTTACTTGCAGAATTGTTAACTTATCAAAAATATATATTTTTTTTATTAATCAAATAAAAAATAAAATATATCTTTATTTTGCATAGACCATTTTAACGGCGCTTACAAAATGTCATACACTATTTAAAATATTTAAAGCGACCACCGGTTCGGAACGCGGCCCACCTGAGAAGAACCGGCAAGAAACTTAGGAAGGCTTTTTTTGATGGCCTATTTACAATTTTATTTTATTTTACTTTGCCAGCAGATCATTTCCAGGCGCCCCTGTCCTGCAAATAGTCTTTAACGGAGTAATAACCTTTTTCACAAATCTTGTATTTAATTAACTTTTTAAATTTATTTAATGTTAAATTTCTCAGGTCACAGGGAAGCTTGTTGTCAAAGCGTATACAGTTACTCTGGAAAGAATCGCCAATCTTATGTAGTCTACTGTGGTGGACTGAAAGATTATTTTTATTTCTAGTGTTTATATTATGTTTATCACAGAGTTTAGAAAATTGTCATAGATTTTTCTGGACATACATAAGATTGGCAAAAATGTATTGTGATGGTACGGTTAGAATATTTACTGCTTTGAATTTTTCTCGGAGAGAAACTCTGGGGACCAAATTATAAATAGCGCGTACAGCCCGCTTTTGTAGAACAAAAATAATATTTAAATCTGCAGTACTCCCCCAAAGGAGAATACCGTAAGACATATTACTATGAAAATAGCTGAAGTAAACCATTCTAGCCCTATCCACATCTGTTAGAGTCCTGATCTTTTTTACAGCGTATGCAGCCGAACTTAACCTAGAGGCTGTCTTTTCTATGTGTGGGCCCCACTGCAAATTGGCATCAATAGCTATACCGAGGAACACAGTTGATTCTACAAACTCTAACACTTGTCCATTCAGTTGAACATTGGCCGCAACTTGTTTTACATTTGGTAGAGTAAATTTTATACATTTAGTTTTATTTTCATAAAGGCAAAAATTATTTGAGCTGAACCAATGAACTACTCTTGCAATTGCATTGTTTACATCGTCATAGTTATCTAATTGTCTTTTAATTTTAAAAATTAATGAGGTATATCATCTGCAAACAAAACAATCCTATTCCTGTCCCCTACATAAAATGGTAAATCATTAATATAAATGAGGAACAAGAATGGCCTAAGTATCGAACCTTGCGGCACACCCATAGTAACCACGGATCCTACAGAACGTGTACCATTAATATCAGCCCTCTGTATTCTATTGTTCAAATATGAAGACAGAAGGTCGAGAGCTTTGCCTCTTATTCCATAGTGGCGTAATTTTTTGCACAGCGTTTCATGTTGAACGCAATCAAAAGCCTTTGATAGAGCGCAAAATATACCTAATGCATCGTGCTTGTCTTCCCAGGTTTCATAAATGCATTTTAATAACTCAACACCAGCATCGGAAGTTGAGCGCCCTTTCGTAAACCCAAATTGATTCGCATGAAATATTTTATGACTATTAAAATGGGATAGCATTTGATTCAAGATTATTTTTTCAAATACTTTGCTCAAAGTTGGCGGCACTGGTCGGAAATTAGACGGGTCTGTAGCGCTGCTAGCCTTGAACAAGGGAACGACTTTGCTGTGTTTCATTAAATCAGGAAATGTACCACTAGAAATACAGTCATTAAACACAGTTGCTAGATGGGGCGCAATGACCTCAATTATACATGATGCAGTTTTGACCGATAATCCCCAAAGGTCCGCGATTTTCTTAATTTTGATACATTTAAATGTCTTTACAATGTCCTGAGCGCAAATATCTGTGAATACAAATGCATCCCTGCAACAAAGAACAGATTATTCTAATAAATGTTCAGCGGAACTGGAAGACGCTTGGAGAGATTTTGTTGTCATTACATGTACATTTTTGAAAAAATGTTCAAACTCCGTCGCCACTTCCAGGTCCCTTGTAACATGGTCACCATTTACTTTTAAGTGGAAATCCCTTTCAGTCACCAAAGATCTACCGCATTCAGAGTTAATGATGTTCCAAGTCATTTTTATTTTATTCACAGAATTAGAAATTTTATTTTTAATGAAGTTTGACTTAGCAAGATAACACGTTTGTTTAAATATCTTTGAATAATTTTTAACATATTCCTGAAAGGTTTGCCTAAAATTATATGATTTTTTTGAATATAATTCTAATATATTATTTCTACTTTTAAAGATACCTGGTGTTGCCCAGTCACTGAAAACAGGACGACCACCAATCTGTAGTGTTTTGAGGTAAAAAACTTTGCCAAACTCATCATTTATCAAATTAAATAAGTGTTTATATGACTGGTCTACACAAGTGAAGTTAGGTAGATATGGTAATCTCTTTAATACATTTTCTTTAAAATTATTCAAACGACTTTGGTTAATTGGTACATATTTAATTTGTTTTTTGCAGACTTTGTTACTGTTTAGGAAACTTTATCCATTGGCCGCGATGATCTGATTCTACAGGATCCACAATACCTTTATCTATAGGTTTTATATCAGTAAAAATATTATCAATACATTTTGCACTGGTGGCTGTAATACGAGTGGGTTCTAAGAACGTACTATGCAGATTAAAGGATTTAAATAAATTTTTCATTTAATTTCTCTCTGATGGAGTTAATGATGATATCTAGTATATCAACATTAAAATCTCCACAAACTATTATAGATTTCTTAAAACATTGGCATTTGAACAGTGCTTCTTCAAGCTTTACTTCAAATTTAATGTAAGAAGCATCAGGGGGACTGTATACGCTTAACAAGATGAAATGCTCAAACTCAATACTAGCAATCTCAATAACTCACTCAATGGAGAGGGGTACTAAATCCTTACGTTCTTTAAATTTTATGTTTTAATTAATTAATATTAAAGAGCCTCCACGTTTAGAATGTTTTCTATTGAACGAGCTAGCAACCTGGTGATTTACGAAGTTCAACAATGTGATTTCATGATCTTATTCATGATCATTTATTAAACCTCTAACATTATGGTGCACCAGGTTTATAAAAACAATATTTTTACTAAGATTATTCTCAGGGGCCAAAGTCAACTGGCTAGATTTATTACCTGTTGTCCTATAAACTAGTTTTTTGGAATTTCATTTTCCAAATGTGAAGTGTCAAAACTATCCTGCTTAATAAAAGCAGTTGTACTTGCCAATAATTTAGCTTAAAAATTAAAAAATTAGATAGCAACAGCTACCTTTCGTTGTAAAAATTTTGATAGAAAATATCTATCTAATGTCAACAAACTATTATTATTGAAAATTGTGTTCCAATCGAACAATTCAATTTTTTTGGAATATGATACCATGGTTTGTAGTTTCATATTTAATTTGTATCTTAAGTGATTTTCCTTGTGGCTCATAGCAGTGCTGTATGGCAAGGTGGACAAAATTACTTGCTTTACTTGCAGAATTGTAAACTTATCAAAAATTTTTAAAAGTTTGTCACTATTAATATTGCCTCTTCTACCATCCAGCACCACGATAGTAGACTGCATGCAGTGTGTACCAGTCAATATAAAATCTATAATTTGAGAGTATGTAGCTCCTGGATATGTATGATTTATTACAGAATGACCTAACTGTGATAAATAATGTCCAAAATTTTTACCTATTTCATCGCAATGGTCTTTGCATCACTTTTTATTTGCATCTTTTCTATTATAGATGCCTCGCAAGTACTACTTGAACTTAATATACTATTATCCACACTGCACACAGTTTTAAATGGTGAAAATTCATAATTGCATCTAATTCTTTCACAACTAAAGGGTGAGAAGGGAACATGGCCTGCGGATATGAATTGGTCATTTTGACAATGACATGAATTTACTAATTTACCTATGGCTAACACCTGTTCCCTACTCTGTTTCTCTGCTTCATATTTATATGAAATTGATTTCAGAGTCTTGAAGTCGGTCAATCTGACATTGAAGGGCCTGTGTATCAGTTTTGTACTGTTGTGCGACAGTATCAAGTTCTAACATATACATATTTACCTGCTCAATCAGTAGCAATCTCTGTCTATTAAGTGACAAGCTATTTATAAAAAACTTGTATTTATGTATCATTTTTTTAGATTTAGTAAAACTTTTTAATTTTTAAATATTTCTTTAAATCCGCCTATCGCCTTCGTCCTTTACTGAAAATAGGACTTATCCAAATTTCCATCATTTTGGGAAGGGAATTAGCCTGACAAGTAGCTGGACTGTCCTGGGCATTGAAGACCTATAGGGCCCCTTTGCACCCACAATCCATTCAATAGATAATATTTAAGTATTTACGAGGCACGACAGAATGGGCAAAATATCATGTCCATATATTCGTGAAGGTAAGTGAAAAAATTGTATGCTAGGATCGTAATAGCAAGTGGACAGTCATAGCGGAGCAGCCTAGAGGAGACAGGTGTGATGTTATGTTTGTAGGTATGCTCTTAGTTTCAAAAGGCGTGCTATTTACAACTTAGACCACACTTTCGCAGATATAAAAACTTCAGCCTCGAGCATCATCTTAGTCTGTTAGAAATAAGTACGTTGTAAAGACTTGCCTGATGTCATTCACCATTTCCAGTGCATTGGCTTTCGAGTTCTCGTTAAAATATTTCCTGATGTATAGGGCTCCCACAGCGATTGACATACTAAAACGAAGAATTAGTATTTAGGCATAGGCAACAATGTTAGTTGTTTAGAATATCTTTCCTTCACGCTCTCTTTCATTATCTCTCATCATAGCTTAAGATCCCGGTTACATTCAATATCTCAACCCCGACATGGATAATGCAGAAAATTTAAGACAACGTAATTACTTCAGTCACACCTTTATGCCAGATGGCGTAGGCAAATATCCACATTTTGTCGTATGCAATTTGTACATAACAAGTGGTGAGGCCATTGCCGTGTAGAAATGAACAGGCGCAGGTTGTAGCGAACCGCTATTGAAATTTTCACGCCGTCCATAACACAACTTGACGTAACCGGGAATAAAGGCTGAATATGCCTCAGAACAGGACACGGGAACGCTCGTATCTTAATGAAAATGCCATAAAGTAATCACACATTTGAAGACCAGCCATAGCGAAAGAGGTTTAACGTGGTGTATGGTTACAGAACACTGAGTTAGCGCTTCAAGAAGTCTAAGAATTTGAATGGGGGACACATTTAGAGTTCTAAGACTTTTCATACAAGTTTTCATTACCTGACACTGGTAGTATCGGCGCACTCCTTCCACCTACTTTCCCTCTCAGTCTTGCCAGATAGTGCGGTGACGTAGGCGAGCTGTCTTCTGCGAAGATTGTCGGTCAAGTAGGACACAGAGGCACCGGCGACGCGCCACATCACGTAGTTGGCTTGTACACGCTTCGGAGTCGATTCCAGCAAGAGCTTTACAAAATTATAATATTGTTACCATACCAATTACAACGAACGTCTACAGCAAGTAAATGAAATTGTGTATTTAGGGAGTATGTTTAGCGCGGACTGAAGATGTAATGCAGATGTAGAATGGCGAGTAGCTGCCGGAAGCAAAGTTAAGTGCCTTGTCCTAATTTGGTTAAGCGACTAAGCATCGTAAAAGAAGCACGCCCCGCGATTCATAACGCAGTGTTAGTGGCAACTTTGAATTTCGGTAGCGATGATGATGTTGAGAAGATGCATGAAAGTTAGTTGAATGCTGTGGAGATGCGATTACTTCAAAAATTGTGCGACCTTGGCCGACCGAATACGTAACGAAGTGATACGCAATATGATAGGTTAAGTGTCAGCGTTAAGCTGGAAAAGGGCATACTCCGTTGGTTTGGATACGTTCAACGAATGAGTGAGGAACGATTGACGAAGAATATATTTATATTTTGTGCAAAAGTAGAGAGTAGAAGGAGTCAGGGTAGGCCAAGACTCACAAATGAAGACCACGTGAGCAAATTGCTCAAAAACGGTAAAGTCAAAAGTACTCGGATACCCAGATGTGCATGTATGAAGCGATTAATGAATCTGCAGGAAGCGAAAGAAGTATGCATGGATCGCCTGGCGATCTGTCCTCTCTGACTAAACCGTAAGGGATACAGCGTGAAGGTAGATAGATACCAATAACATCTAAAAATAGTAGATTATGGTACAAGTGTGCAAAGTTGGTGATTACCGCTGAGGCGCTAAAGAGAGCCGAAGATGGTAATCAACAATACACACATGTATCAAATAACGTTTTTCAATACACTTATGAATAATATAATACTACAAGTAAATAAAACAAATGGATGATTTTCCTTGGAGTTTTCAGGTAGTAAACTTTCTAAAACGTTAAGGGTTTCACATCTTATATCGGACGGTGTAGGTACTACATAAATAATTTTCTTCATAACTAGTACTTGTAGACATTTTAATTAATATATAACTTTCATTTCAACAGGGAAAACGAATTGTGAAACTTTTTGGTACTGGCGGGAACAACTTTTTAGTTTTTCTTTGTGTTTTTTTTATGCGCGCGCATTAACCACATTGTTGTTGGTTGTCTTCGCCCATATTGGGTAGGCAAAGGAAACTTGTTTAATACAGCCTGGTCTTCAGTATTTATATTTTCTTAGTATTTAGTCCTGTCCAGTCTTTGTCGATGTCGAGTCCTCAGTCCTAGGTCCTGGTCCTTGCCCTCAGTATAATGGTGGTTCTTATACTGAGGTTTTCAGTGGACTTTAGGCGGCAAGATAGAAAATAGCATTTCACTGCTTATATATTATTGTCTATCACTATAACACGTTAACACAACTTTTATGTCCAAGAAACCACCACTCCCGCATATAAAACATACAGCAAGCGTCCGCACTTGTCACTTTTCCCGCCGAAAGTCTGACCACAGAGTATAGAATGAGGTTTCCTTTTTTTTGTTAGATGTTGTATAAAGTTTTAAACAGAGAGACAACAAAGGTAATATTGGAGTAAAAGTTTTGTTTATTATACACGTACAAGATGAAATTTTCTATTTAAATACGAAGTTGCATGACATGAGCAAGCAATAGGTAGGTATATTAATTTATTTGTTTTATTGAACGCGATCTTTTTTGTATTGATTTTTTTTAAGAATAATGCTTCTCAACCAGTGCAATAAAAAAACATCTATTATCCCACTAGTGATTTAATAACAATAAAAAAACCACAGTTTGATAATAGGTATCATTATGTGCCTAATTGCGGTGAGATTAGAGCCATATTATAAGTAAGTGTTTAGAATTTTTTTTATATTGCTGCAGATTATAAGAAAATGTTTAGAAATATCAGTTCTTCGGCTTAGTATAAAATGAAAACATTTTCCGCTGTCAGTATATACGTAAGCTTAGATCTTGTAAAATACGCAATGAATTTTAATACGGTATTTCTCATTAGATGGTGATTTAAGGATGATTTATTAGGAAGGTTTATAAATGCGACAATTGTAACGTCGTCGGATAACTTTCATTAAAAACGCTGCCTAATCCCTTAAGAGATATAACAAAACAACGTAAAATAATATTATTACTATTTGCATACTTTTTTATAGGTCGATAGAAATTCCAAAAACAATTTCTAAAAAAGGTAGATAATACTTTGTACTAACCTCTAAATCTGAAATATATTTCGGCACACTGACGATGGTGACCTCGTTAAGTCCAATGTTTACATGAGGGGCAAGTAGACGATTGATGTACTCCAACCATGGGATCCTGTTATATAATATTATAAGTAAGTAATTCTTATACATATACTAGCGGACTCATCAGATGATGTTCTGCGTGAACCCTGAAACCCGATCTCGAATTTTAGACTGCCTCTGTGGCGCGGTGGGACCGCATCCGACTGCTACGCAAGAGGTCGTGGGTTCGATTCCCACCCAGGATAAAACTTTGTGTTATGAGCACGATGATTTATTGTGTCTGGGTGTTATTTATCTATAATATGTATGTATTTAGAAATATATGAGTATGTTTATCAGTTATCTGGTTACCATAGTACAAGCTCTGCTTAGTTTGAAATCAGATGGCGTTGTGTGAGTTGTCCCAACGATGTATATATATAGTTATCTACCGGGTTCAAGTATAGATAAAAACCATCCGAGAATTTATAAACATTCACAAAAAATTATATAGGTCAAGCCGTTCAAGAGTAGTTATTATTAATTATTGTCGATCGCTCTTTGACAAGCCGTTAAGAAGAACTACCTTCTGCGTCTACATCTTGACCCTACTACCTAACGCGAATGACCTAAGTTGGTTAAGGCTTAATAGCCAAGAGCTCGATCGTCCTTGAACTAATGTCCAAGTTTACTATTGATACAATTATATCCGGATCTACATGACAATATAAATTATTGTAACAATAGTTATCCAACATCCTCGGAAATTCGCCATATTGGATTAAGGTGGATATCACATACTTATTTAATCATGCATGACCTAATAATTACCTCAATTGTATAGTTAAGTCAAGATTGGATTACTATAATTTGTATTATTAGTAAACAATGGTATTGATATTCTAGGTCTCTTGTAAGATATTTGAGGCCCGAGCCGAGCGATTAATTAACCTGTTGGTTAACAGACGAGGCAATGATGCAGGCGAGGGTTGAGAGGTCAGACCGCAGTCGCTACCAACAATGCCGAAAATCGAAAGTCAATCGATAGCTGCTCGTAAAGAAGAAATAAATCTTCAAAGACATCAGGTTTCAAACGTATAGGGCTTGGAAGCAACTGGGAATACACCACCAGAGGAAGAGTTGATTTAGTTTTGTACTATACTTACTTAGGGAACTTCTCTTGCAACTGAGCAACGGTCATCGGATTGTAGAGGCTGGTAGCGTTACGGCGTTTTTCTAATGGCAACGATATCTGTGAAAATGCGTAATTTTACTTTCGATTACGTTCTGGACTTTAGGAAAAATATAATAGAAAAAATTCAATGGGTATAAGGGCTCCATCAAATTTTTGAGGTCTAAGTAACCTCACCTGCTGACTAACAGATGAGGCATTAAGGTACAGTGGACAAACTTTAGTCGCTACTATCAATACCGAAATCCAAAAGTCATTTATCTATCATTTGTTCGAGCTTGCTTCCTCAGACTCCAAATTCCAAAGGCAGAGTTTTTTTTTTCATACATACTATTCGCCGCTTCGGCTCCGTACGCGTGGTGAAGTTTTCCCGCTCATGTTTACCACAGGAACTTATACCCGGAATAAAAAGCAGTGTTATTCTGATTTGTATGCTATATTATTGTATAATTTCATCAAAATCCATTCAGTAGACTTTGCACGAT
This sequence comes from Thumatha senex, assembly GCA_948477245.1. Lineage (NCBI taxonomy): Eukaryota > Metazoa > Arthropoda > Insecta > Lepidoptera > Erebidae > Thumatha > Thumatha senex. Next base: position 17,816,672 of record OX419725.1, on the reverse strand, counting down.
AGAGTAACAAACATCTATACTTACAAACCTTCGCGTTTATAATATTAGTAGTATTGTGAACTACCCATTTGACTACTAAAATCTGTTTCACTTGTATCTTTTGGTATTGCTGAAAAGGACTTTTCCAATTCCTTTGACTATGCCTAAGTTTAAGACTCATCCAGGCATAGTTATAGAATAGATTGATACAGAATTTACGTAGTAAATGTAAAAGTATATAATAGCACAGAATAGATGTCCGGAAATTATTAGTGAATTTTTCCACCACTCCGTTCCTTTTTATCAAGATTCCCTTTTGGAGGAGGGTGGAGGTGTTCCTCCGACACCAACGGGAGAATCCTCCGACCAGGCAAGGTAATCACGCCTGGCGAGCCGCGGCCCAACGATAGATGTTGGTATGTTGTAATTATTAGAAAATACATAATTGTGTATTTATAGCATTTAATACAAATTGCTGTAGTGACAATGCCATGATCAATGTTATTAACACGCAACGCAAATATTGTAATGGACGTCACGCGTTTCGATTGACATCTTTGGCCAAGACGCGAACTCAATTAGGTCAAACGCGATAAATACCTACTGGGGACCTTGAATCCTGCTCTGTCATGGTCAATGGGACAAGTTATAAAAAATTATCAGAACTAAGATTTTTTGTTTATATAAATTAAATATGGTTAGCGAAAACTATGTACGTTTTAAGGAAATTGCGCGAACGAATGAATGTGAAATTTGACACAAAAAAATGGAAAAAAGTCTACACTATCCGTTTCAACACGGCAATGGGCTCAACACCTGTTACCTCGGACAAAATGCACACGGTGAAATGTGAGCGTATAATATGCCTCTGCCACCTCTTTGGGGATTAAGGCGTGACATGATGATTTAAAAATGCAGTTAATGTTCAAACTTCAAAATTAAATTATTTATGGTCGTATTTCCACAAGTGGTGGTGTTTTACATGACTACAGCATAGACGAGAACAGGGTGGATATACATTTGGTTCTAATTTGACTTAAAATAATATAACTTAAAAAATTACTAAGAAAGGATTTTTGAATTGAATTGAATTTCTTATGTCAAGGGGTAGGTATAGAATAGGTACATATTATAAACCAACGTAAATTTCCACTGTCCGTCTATCACAGTGATTCGGGGTTAAAGAGGTAGCGAAGATAGATTTATTTGATCCAAGAAAATTCTCCTACTGACACATAGAATACTTACATTGGCAAGCTTCATTTCAAATTGCAGAGACTCTTTCAGTTCAACCTCAGCCCTTGGGCGGTTCGCTCCCAACAGAGTCGCAATGTCAACCATGTAGTCGTAATAAGCCTGAACGAGTTTATCGCTAAATCCACGGTTCAGGTACTCTCGGCTCAAACCTAATGACGCCTGGTCCAGCTGTTAAAAAAGATTTATTTAGCGCATGTGTTTTTATCACAAAGTAATGCATTCGCCACAAGAAAAGGTTATAAACATTCGCATAATAGTCATTTAATTTACATAAAATCATTCGCCATCATAATAAAAAAATTATGTAAGAAAAACAATTGGTACTATATAATGGTCTTTTGGCCGGCCAATCGTATTATCTGATACTGTAATATTTTAAAACTATAATATTCTCACATCAATTATTCTCTTGGTGGAGTTCTTCACGTCAACACTAATGGAGAAATCGAGGAAGTAGTCAACAGAATAGCCAGCGTCGTGAAACTTGTACACAGATTTTTCCCAGGAGAATGCAGCTTCGTCCCAATTGTTACCGTCAAGAACAGGCCAGCCTCCCAATCGTCGTAACATGTCCAGTAAAGGCTGCACGCCGCGAGCTTCGATGGCAGCTGCATCACACATACAAAAATACACTTTATTTAATACAATTTGTGTACAATTTACATAATGGATTTTATTTTCATGTGTATGTACCTATTACGTTCATATAATCTCAAGAACCTTTGCAAATAAAATTTATTTGCATAAGATAAAATAGTGAAAAAAGGTAAAATGAAACCTGTCCCCTGTAATCCAATCAAAGCAAGGCACAAACCCTAGGCACTAATGAAGAACTGTATATGGTTATTGAATTTTATCCAGTAAGACAGTACTCTTTCTCAGGGTCATTCACGTTAGTGTCATACATACCTATATAGGTATATACCACGATACATAGGTAGGTAATAGTCGCTGCCCGAATGACAGAGGCGTTGTATACCCGGAGTTATTAATAGTCACTAATGATCCTGGTCGACAGGACATACAGAAGTTGGAATGTGGGTTTCCATTAAAAAAATGCATGTAGAAAATATCATAAAAGGATTCTTCAATTACTAACCATAACTCTAGAAAGCTTAAAACATTGTGTTCAAACTAGAAAAAGTAAAATAATCAATCGTGTAGGTAAGCACTTTTTAGTAACAGAACTTTGAGAACGAATCGAATTGATTTGAATTGGCTCCATAAACGATTCTCATTTGAAAACATCGTAAAAAAGTAATAAAAGGTATTAAGTGGCATGTAATTGTTGTTGTTATTATGACGCTGACGTTACATCTCCTTTAAAATCGATGTCGAAAACACACAACAATCTTCAATTTGTTGCTTTTAGGACTAACTTGCTGTTTGTCCAGTTGAATGAGGTAATATTTAAAATGTTTATAGTTTTACGTAAACAGTAAATTATTGGTGTTGCTTATTCCAAATCTGGTTAGTTGAAGAAATAAAACAGCAGTTATAAGAAGTCCCACTAACTACCAATCGTATCGAGTTAATAATAACAAGTATGACGTGATGACCCTAGTACAGTCAGCGTCAATAATATAGATGTGTTTAGATTGTTCCAAATTATTGAGCAAATATAACAAATAATGGTACAATTCAAATTTCAGAACAAATAAAGTATAGTATACGATGGCTGTTATCCTAAAATGATCTTTATGAAAATCAGATACGGTTTGATTTTCATATTTGCCAGCCTTATTTTAGAACAGGATTTGAAATGGCTAAGAAATAATAATAGTTTTAATAGGTACCGTTCCTTCACTACTTGAATTTACTGAAAAGTTCTGGTAACCACTGGATTTTCTGTAGTCCACATTGACTACAAGGTTACCCATAGGCCTCTCTTTTTCCATGTTGTATCTAATTTCAGAGGTCCAATGAGCAGACCCCAGGCGTCACGAGACGCAACTAAGACAGACGCTCGGATGATGATGATAAAGGAGTATAAGGTCAATATTGTAAGAAGCTCTATTTCATGTTCAGATAACAGGTTGACTTCAGCTGTTTGTTCATCAATTGCTTACATCATCACCTCGATTGTGTAAACGGCGGATGCAACATATTTTAGTACACTTTCACTAACATTTTAACGTCACAACAGGTTTCGACAACGGTTAAATAATAATTATTGCAATTATAGTTATTATCCTGCATTATGTTAAAGAAGTATGCATGGATCGCGAAGCCTGGCGATCTGTCCTCTCTGACTACCCCGTCAGGGATACAGCGTGAAGATAGTTAGTTTTAGTTTTTTTTTTTTTTATTTTGACATAACTCTCATGTAACTTAGTAATCATCTAGCTCCTTATTCATATAAATAATAAGCAAATTTTGTTCTATCATTGATATAAATCAATAAAGAAATTAATTTAACCAAAAGTTTAAATAACTAACGAAGATAGTTAATCTTCACTCTGAATCCTTGACACCAATTACTACAGACGAAGGGGAGGCAACTGACAGGCCGCGTATGCGATTTTTGACTACAGTCTGACATAAACTTGGCAAGCGGTATTATTATATCTATCATCTCTACGCATGAGCGAGATAGAGAGAGCCAACAGCATTCATTGTTCGATTCCCACTTTGAAATAATAAACATCTATTAGTTTAGCAACAAGACTTTTCGGCGAAAAGCATCCAATATCTATTACTGTCTAACTTTCCAATACCTATAGGGATAGTAGTCGTGTATCCAGGTATTTATGTCAGTTAGCAATTTAGATTGGATTAGCTCTGGAACGTGGAATGCCAATAAACTCTAGCGAACTGGCCTCAATAGCCTTTTACTTATTCTGTCAATAACATTTTACCCACGAGATCTCACGCCATGTTTCTGTCAATGTATATGAACCACAAAGCAAGGAATGTTGTTCGCTCCCTCTCGATCGCGGCCAATAGAAAGGAAAGGGAGGACAGTAATAGTAATACCGCGTGCTAAGTTTACGTCAAACTGTAGTCGAAAATCGTATACGCGAACTGTAAGTTGATAGAAGTAATCTTATGATAGAAGAGTGACGCCCCCTGTAATGCTTGGTTGTATGAAATATATAGAGTAAGGAGTTTCTAGTAAAACGGGCGCGAGTGATTATTCTTCCCTGTACCTAATATGAACCTTCATAACGAACCCTACAAATAATGTATCGTGGCCAAGTCTTGCTTTTTTTTTAATTTTTCGACATAAAATGTATGCTTGTGGCTATTAAAACTTATGCGATTACGCGACCAACACGTCGCGAAACACAATTAAAAGTTTACTGCAACCGTGGTTTGTCTGCTTACATTGTCTATGGTTTATTGTCAGGGTAGATCGATCCTTACATACGTAGGCCACGTGAGCAGATTGCTCTAAAGCTTACAGGTCAAAAGTAATCATACTGCTGCTGGTAATGTTTTTGAGGGTCCGTATTGGGTTGCATAAATTTTAGAGGCATAACTTAAAACTGCATAACGTTTTTTGGCATACTCTTCGTTTCGCATAACGTTCAAACAGAATTAATCATTAGGCATAATTTATTTTCCCATTACTTTTTATAATAATGATATACCCGCATAAAATGTTTACGCATCATTTTTTTTACAATAACGATTACTAATCATAACATTTATTGGCATCTCACTCACTCTCGCATAAAGATTACAAGCCATACACATATAATACCATAATGTTAACGAGTACATATTTTTATTTTTATATCTAAGCTTGAACTGTCCAGGATTGAAATGCCCACTGATTAAAAATGTCGATAGTCACTATACTGAAGTTCAAAATTTCAACATACACATATAGAATATATAAATTAAATACAAAAAGAAAGTAGATAGATTAAAACGAGCGATTCTGTTCGCTTCGCTCGTCGTCGTACCTATTTACGACTTTCCTCAAGACTAGTCTAAAAAAATAACACTTAAAATATCATTTTATATGTTACAGCTTAAAAACTTGGCTATGAGTGAGATGATTATTTACAATGGTGTCTTATCATTTCTTAAATATTCTTAGTCAAATTATTATTCATTTGTGATTTAAACGGTTATTCATACCTCCATTATGCGTTTTGTATTTTATGTAAAATTATCTTTAACAATTATTCCCCGTTACATTTATGCTGATTAAAATTATGATAAAAAATTAGAGTAAGTTAATGTTATGCCAATAAAACCATTATGCGTTAATAACACTCTGCTTATAATAATTTATGCGAGGAAACTTTATGCTGAATCTGTTATGCCAAACTACATTATGCAGAATAGAATTATGCGATCGGAAGGGCTCCCTGTTTTTGAGTAGGTATGCAAACCTTACAGACGCATGCCAATAAACAGGATAGTGCCTAAACCTAGAGGTGGTATCTAAAGTCTGACCCCGGAGGTTATCCTTACTACAGTTTACCTGAGACACCCGGCTCAAGGTTGAGTTCCCGTGTGGTTTTAATCAATTCGAGTCCAGTATGACACCTATGTGAATCGTGAACTTTAAACAAGTTAAAAAGGTATGCATACCTCTCTATCTATGTGTAGTTATATTTTAAGATCTACTCCCTGATTGAAATATAATTTAGGTTAGATCGTTGTACAGTCAGTTTCAGAGAAATCTCACCCTCAGTAGTTTACATTTATACTCTAAAGGGGTGACGGTACTAAGCAGCTACTTAGTACGGACAGCTAAATAATGATGAGTATTATGATTAGATGTGTCAAAGTTACTTACTTCTGTTCATGCAAGCCTGGTACAAAGTTTTCGCAAGGACGAATGGTTTCGGCTCGTTCTCTTTAATTGGTTCGTCCAGTAATGATCGTATTTGCTCCTGAAGTTGGTCAGTGATGATGGAGAAGGTGTTTACCGATGTCTTATCATCGGGTATACGGGTGTTCTTCACAAATGAGCCACACGCGAAGTCGTAGAAGTCATCGCAAGGGTCCACTTTATCATCCAAATTTTTTAGTAGTTTTGAAGCTATAAAAATAGAAAAATATTTTAAAATAATAATATTGTTTGTTAGTTTAAAATTCTCGCAAAAAATTACTAACTTCGTAATTTCCTTTCGTATTAAAATTGATGAACAGTTATTTTGATAATGTATTTTAAACTTAATCTTAAGACAAACTGAAAAACTGGGGATTGCCTAAAAATATGATTACTAGGCTGACAACTGATATTACCGAGAATTATATTTTAGTGGTAAATAACAGAATCAGCTCTTACATGTTGGTAATACACTGTAGATCAATAGCGCGTTTGGCTTGTCGATCCTTACGATTGTATCAGTCAAACATAACCTAAATCGCAGCAAAGAATATCAAACTGAAACCCTCAAGAAAAGAGACGACTGCGTATCAGAACCGACACATGAGCTTCATCACCTAGACCAGACCGGCAGTTGACAAACTCGACTTGAAACTCTAGATAGAAGTTGACTAGTAAAATGTCATTTGGTACAACAGCAATACATGAGACCTAAGATATTCTTTTACAAGAAATTAAATGCTGCTAATCCTGTTTAGTACTACTTTTTATAGTTATAATCAGGTGCAATAAAATACTTATTTTGACTGCCTGTCCAGTTGTGTCATACCACAGAGAAACACCAAAGTCTGCAAAGACATGTGGCCTTCAGACCTATTGATCAGGTTTGAACCGTACGTGATGTTAGAAACTTATCCAATAAAAACTGACCTCGCGATTCGGTTCACACGAGTTCTGCACGAGTGTTCTCTTTCTCCTATTTGGGTCATTTCATATTGGGTCATTAGAAATCAATCTAACAATGGGTGAAATTCAGTTCAATTACGAGTGATATTGATATTTCTCATGAATGCTGTTCGTTCAAAAATATAATCAATTGGCTATAATGTGTATATCGTTCTAAAAAGTGTAGGTAATGTACTTTAGTACTGCTTGTTCGGCAATATAAGAACAATTGAAGAATATTACTTTTATGAACTAAGTAGAGACAATTTTAGGCATTATCAACAAAATAATTATATTATCAATGGTGCTTCACTATGCCTCCTCTAAAATTAGGATGTAGTATAATTTATAATATAAGTAGTATGCCTTCTCAAATAGGCGTGCAACAGTTGGCCAGGATGTCACGGCTATAATTAAAGGAACAAACGCAAAACGACTTATTCGCAGTCACTCAAAAAAGAAACTTTTTATTTAGTTTTTCATGAAATTTCGAACATTAAATTCCAATTAAATCCTTTTTAAGATTTGAATGTATTTAAGTACTGAATCTCACCTCAGAATAAACATTAGTGTAATTTTATGGTAAGATAAAATGAAACTTAAAACTATATTTACCTGTGTGTACACATCCGGGCGAGTTGCACATATCCACATCGGATTCACCCGATCCTCCTTTGACGACGACTACTGGCGGCATGGATGAGGAAAGTCTCAGTTCACTAGTCTGTGGCTTGTCTATAAAGCAGGTACAAAGACATGCTATATGAATGGTCATGACAATTAACGTGCAGTGTAATGAATACATTACAAGCTGTGTTATAAGCGTTTTGTATAGACATTTCGAACATAGCATGATTTGTAAAGGTCAGGTTTGTTCTACTGTTTTCTGAACCTATTTAATAAAGTATTAAAATTTTAAGTAGCATGAAAGGCCTAATCTAGCATTAGTGTCTTATCTAATACATTGATGTTCTAAAAGAGACTACAAGATTAATTTAAAATACCCCTATCTAAGACCTAATTGATGAGGTCGTTATAATAATGCCAAACATGGTATAACGGTTTCTGAAGAGTTGGATGTCCAACAGATTATTTGATGCAGTAGCAAACTTCTTCATCGTCTAAATACCATCAAAGCAACAGTACGTGTGGATTTTAGTAATATTTCTTCATCACAAGAAGTAAGCTGAGAACGTTTTTAAACTTTCGCAATTGTCACTCTATTTATGATATTCAACCCGTGACCACGGCTGGTGTAATCCGGTCGAAACGTCGGGAAGTATAAGGTAGGCTTTGTATTTAAAAATATAAGTCGCGACTGAGACCCGAAATATTATAAACTAGCTGTGCTGTGACATACTTCCATTACTAATACGTGTTTTTTTATATCCAACTAGCTGACCCACGCGGCTTCGCCCGTGAAATATTTCAGTTTATCACTCACGCCATTTACTCCCGTCGTTTATTAGGTAGGTACCTATTTTTACAATAATGTATGAAAGTTTTTCCGATTTTTTGACATTTATGACTACTGCTCCTCGCTCCAGGTCAGTCTATAGCCTTCCTCGATAAATGGACTATTCAACACAGGAATATTTTTTCAAATGGAGTTAGTAGTTTCTGAGATTAGCGCGTTCAACCAAACAAACAAACAAACAAACTCTTCGGCTTTATAATATTAGTATAGATAAGAATTGCATATACGAAATATATAAGGTCTACTATTAATTAGCACATTTTATGGATCTATCTTTTATAGTTTAGGCAGCGTACGCAAAATAAGTTACTTTTCTGGTTGATTTTTTACACCTTGTGTCCGAAAAACCCAAATATCTTACGGAACCCTATTTTTTTCCAAAATAAAATATAGCCTATGTTACTCGTGGATAATGTAGCTTTAAAATAATGAAAGAATTATTAAAATCAGTACGGTAGTTTTTGAGGCTATTCATTACAAACAAACAAACATACAAACAAAGTTTTCTTCTTTATAATATTGGTGTATATAATATAAGCTGTAAACTTCAAAATTTACAGCTCAACCATTTTTAATGTTTCCGCAAAAAATATAACGATTCCTAGACTTAAAGTGTGGTTCATATTCAAATACAACCTATGTTTAACGCTAGGATGAGATAGGTAAGTCATTACGCCTGTCCTCAGGAGTGTTTCCGTAGCGGCGAAGGTAATTTTTGTACTTAAGTGGCAGTTGAGTAGCTCAAAAAGGAAATAATAGGTTGCAAGATGACTTCAAATTATAGACATGCGCATTGAAGCAGTGTTTTTTTAGGTATAATTTATACTAGTTGACGCCCGCGATTTCGCAAGCGTGCCCGTTCAAGTTTCCCACAGGAACTTGTTACATACATACATATTGTCACGCCTTTATCCCCGAAGGAGTAGGCAGAGGCATACTATACGCTCATATTTCACTGTATGCATTTATGTCCCACGTAACAGGTTGGAAATGGACAGGCTGTGGCGCCCTGCTGTTGAAATAAGGCCTTCAACCAAGCTTAACGACTGCCATTTTACTGGCAACCGGGACCAACGGCTTAACGTGCCTTCCGAAGCACGGAAACGCTCGCAAATGTAATTTCCAGAAAGTGGTCACCCATCCAAGGACCACCTATAGCAAATGTTGCTTATGCAGTGATCGTTTACAGAACACTGAGTCATCGAGACCACGAGCGCTTCAACGTTTAGACGGTGAAAACCTTTTTTAACGATTTGTCTAACTACAATCCGCTAAACCTACCTATTTTATGCATTTGAAAGTATACTTTGCAATTTGATATACCACTAAGGCCTCAGTGTGTTACTGTTATAATGGTTTAAAATCGTGTTCAATAAAGTAAAAGTGTTGATTTCACGTTCTTCACCTATATTCCGTTTAAAATTGTTAGTATTAAATTATCTATTAAGTAGTTTGCTTTTAACATTTTTGATAAGATCATTAAATATCATATCATCAAATATTGCCAATATTAGAGTCACATTCTTAACAAATAATACGTTTAAAGTTCTGTATTTAGAACTGTATCATTCACGTCTTTATGATTAATTGGACAGGTGCAGGGCAGGTTGTGTCGACATGCTTTTGAAAATTTTCAATTCGCTCAAAAGTATCTAAAAGCCGAGTCTACTATTTTTCAATAGAAGACCGTTCTAGTTCTATTCTATAGCGGTTCTATTATTCCAAAACTAGGTAGTCTACTAAAACTATTATATATTTTATAATCACTTCTCAAGCTGCAGAATAGAGACAAAATAGCTATTTTAAGCTATCAAAATATTTATAGACTACCAAAAATCTAATTAAGAGCTACTTACAGTACAGGTGCTACACATTTTTATGGCATTTTATCGGCCGGCCAATAGAATTCTATTGCAGCGCAATTGTAATAGTAGACTACGAAAACCGTACATTTTTCGTTTGTCTGCTCTCTATTGAGTGACGATTTCTATTCTCTTCTGACGCGATTGAATTAGTAGACTTGGCCCCCTGGAGTTCACTTTTATTTGACTGTTAGGACCAGCATCGTGGCGCAGATTGTGGCGACTTGCCGTTGAAGTTTGTGGAGCTGACCTATACTAGCGAAAGCTCTTAAATAAAAATACCACAAAGTAATCACCAATGTGAGAATCAGCCGCAGCGAAAGATACTTATCACAGTGATCGTTTACAGAACACTGTAGTTGGCAGGGCTACGAGCGTTTCTTTCTCTACATACAATGGTCGTATACCCAGTTAATTTCGTTTAAATTGACATGCATACATATTGTCACGCTTTTATCCCCGAAGGGGTAGGCAGAGGCATATTAAACGCCCACGTTTCACCGTATGCACTTTCGTACCACGTAACAGGTGGTGAGCCCCTTGCCGCGTTGAAATGGACAGGCCGGCCTTCAACTTGGCTTAACGACTGCCATTTTATTAGCAACCGGGACCAACGGCTTAACGTGCCTTCCGAAGCACGGAACTGGGGTGGGTCTAAAGGGCCGAATAAATTTAATAAAATAAAATGTGTCTAAAGATGTTAAATTTAGAAGAAATTTTGAACCCGTTGCCTTTTTAGTGAGGTGGTAGCAAAAAGGCTAAAAGATCTTATGTGCTAGACACTAATTAGCACGACCAATTTAAGTCCTGGTAGTCTCGGACTTGACAACGGTGCTAATTCTGTTGTTGAGACCACTAAACTAAATTTCTCTAAAATTTCCTTATTTTTTTTAAGAGATTGCCGTTGTAACGTGAAAAATGTACATAGACAGTCGAATGTAAATACATGCCGACTAACTTGGTGATTGAACTGCCTATGTACATATTTCACGTTACAACGTTTTACACGTTTTCACGTTTCAACGTGTAACGTTATATTTGTATCTGATATCACTAAAATTCATTTTATGTGATAAAATTCAACAAAAAGTGAAAAATGTACATAGACAGTCGAATGTAAATACATGCCGACTAACTTGGTGATTGAACTGCCTATGTACATATTTCACGTTACAACGTTTTACACGTTTTCACGTTTCAACGTGTAACGTTATATTTGTATCTGATATCACTAAAATTCATTTTATGTGATAAAATTCAACATAAAGTGAAAAATGTACATAGACAGTTCAATCACAAAGTTAGTCGGCATCTAAATACATGTTTTGTTGAATTTTATCACATAAATAGAATTTAAGTGATGTCAAATACAAATTTAGTGCTGTTTATGATATCACAAAGTTTAGTTCGACATAATAACAGAATAGCATTTGGCAATCTCTCAATAAAAATAAGAAAATTTTAGAGAAATTTAGTTTAGTGGTTTCAACAACAGAATTAGCACCAATGTGGTATCTAAAATTCTCAGTAAAAAAACTAAAATTACAATAAATTTGATATAACTTTTACTGATTGTATATAACCGCATACCGCATCTAAATCCTAATTTTTCTATGTCTAACCAACTTTATCATTTTTTTTTGTCTAATCATACTTAAATTGACATTGCTTAAGCATATTTTAATTGATGAATAATAAAGATTACCTATTGATTGAATTGAATATTCAAAATTCATTATATTGGATAGATAAGTACGAATGTACAGTAATACTTGACGTTGGCAAAGGTCATGGCTGTTGATCTTCACTCGAATGAGTCGTAGTATTGATAGTGTGGAAGTGGATAGACTGTATAATTATATTGCCCAAATCAGCGGCCCATTTTTACTTATTCGTATACACACATACCTACTTCTTTTTTTCCTAGTTCGTCTTAATATGGGTATACATTCGCTTTCAAACTCTACCTGAATTTGTAGTCAGAGGTTCTCTTTTGATATCAGACGTCGGCATGATGAGAAAATTTCACGCACGCCTTATGCGTCAAAAATCGGGATAGTACCCGAACCAACCCCCAAAGAAGCAGGGTAACACCCAAACCGCAGTGAGGCCGCAGTGGTAACCAAATTCTGCCGGGAGCACTGGGACATCTTTTCGAGGAGTTTCTCAGGGCGTTCGACAATAGACAGTTAGGCAGGGACCGTGTTGGTTAAAGCTGGTTCGAGTCGGGCATGACATCCGAGTGGATTTCCACAAGACAAAAAAGGCATTGCTGGGAGCGCCTACTGTCTGACAACACTGCCCTGTTGCGTCGTTGCATCGTCCTTTAGTCAGTAGGTCTACCCAATAGCCCGCATATACATTACACCCTAACACTATTCAGCCACATATAGATGTAGCGCGCCTCAGTTTTGTCAAACAAGTACCTACACGGGGTCCGGAAATTCGAGACGACTGACGATTACCATGCAATTACCCCTAGCAGCCAATCTAAGTTGACTCTGGGTGACAGATGTACAGGTTATGTGTGACCTAACAATAAAAATACTAGTTGCTAGCTACGAGTAATGAAGTATGTAAGTTGACGTCAGATAGTGTTTATAAATTTAACAGTTTATGTCGATATTTTAATATGATGTATAGATATTTAACGCTTAATCAATCAACATAAAAACGATACTCGCTTATTGTTTTGCAAAACTTAATTAATTTTAATGACCAACTTTATTGGTTAACACCAGGTGTTGAGGTAATTAATTTATATGTATTCTTTTAACTACAAATTAAGATGTTTACAATGTTTTTAACAGATAGTTACATGAATAAAACTTCACAAGAACATTTTGTTGATGCTTATTTGTGTTACATAAAATTATTACAAAAGTTTTACGAAATTGTAGTATGGTAAGACCGATTTGGTCGAGGGCACGGACCAGGTTAAATACCTGGGGTCTGTATTTCACGCGTCCGGTGACATCGATTGCGACGTCAAGACACGTATTGCTGCCGCGTGGTCCAAGTGGCGATAGACGACTGGTGTTATTTGTGACCCAAAAATGCAGGTCAGGTTGAAGGGACGGGTCTATAAAACCATCATTAGACCTGTCCTTTTACATAGCAGAGCGACACAAGCAGAAGCTGCGTGTCATGGAAATGAAGATACTGCGGTGGATGTGTGGAATCAAGAAACTCATCCGTAACATTGCAGATAAGTTGCAAGAGTGTCGCCTTCGCTGGTATGGTCACGTCATGCGGAAACCGCCGGGCTACGTGAAAAAAAATTATACTTCAAAGTTATTTTAAAGAGATTTTAAAGAGATTTTAAAGAGAGATTTTAAGTTCTAAATTATGCCATTCGTGAATTGGAAAAAAAAATTAATTCAAAGTTCTAAATTATGCCATTCGTGAATTGGATATTTTGGATTTATACTATAGGATGCAACTTTACAATAAACTAACAAGAAGAAGAGAACACTTTACAATAAAATACTAGAAAGTTCGCACCGAAAGATAAGATGGTCTTTGGTTTGTGATCAAATGGTTGACATATTGACACTGTCAGATCTAGGGTATTCAAAATTGTAATATATGTACTATTATTCTACTTAAGAAGTCTATTGTTTAAAGTTTTAATAGAAAAATGTAGAAGTCTTTGTAAAACAAAGGATTAGTTCAGTTGCGAATAAAATTGGTTAAGGAAAAGATTGGAATGAATCTAAATTAACCTTTCGAGACTATTGTTATTGACCTAGAATTCCTCTTTTAAAACTTGACCTCTTATCATTTTCCAGTTTCATGTTCACCTATCTTACCCGACAATATACTACGTAGATACTAGACGGTTTTTACAAAAGTAGGTATGGAACTACGTAGGTATGGTATAATATATAATGCCCCTGACATGTCACCTGTCCTCAATTGATACTGTAGTCTACAATTTTCGGTGGGTATACCTATTTATTAAATTGTTTATTTTTGAGTTTTAGCTTCTTGTAACGATTAAAAGTATTTTTGAATCTGATACGAAATTCATAAGTTATTTATATATAGGGTTCCATCTGTGCTGACCATAAGGTTCTTCCATCACATTTTCCCACCACACGACTCAGCATAGAGCCTCCAGCGGAAAGTGTAAGGCCTCGTGGTGGGCTAAACAAAATTCATTCCTAACTTTGATTTAGAAAATCCGGCCACTGATTAAACTAATTCCATATTTTCTGGTCCATCTCAGTAAAAGTTTCCCAACCCATTCGATTACGAAACGGTTGCTTACGAAAAAAAAACACGCAAATTATTATCTATCGTAAAATTGATCTTTTTTGGCCCTCATGATTGTTCAATAGTTTTTGTGTTATTATTTTGAAGTCCACCGGTTGACTACCCCTGGTCTTGAGACTAGAGCACCCACTTGTAGAGCAGTTTCGACACAACGTGATCATAAGTTTCGAAATCAATGTGCATAAGCCGTAAATTTCCAACGCAAGATACTCTTGCAATAATGTTGTATTTTCTTTTTGTATTACACCCAAACTTTGAAATTCTGTAAGAAAATTTTATCGAGGTGTGACGCTACCTCAAGCTTATAAGTAAAATTGCGCTTAATCTCTATATAAACGCATAAACCCATAATAATTTCATGAGATGGAAAATTTTAGTTAGGGATCTGACCATTACCAGATTCAAATATATTATTGTTTTTAAAGTGAAACTTCTTTATCGACGTTGAGAGAAATTTTTATCTGTAAAATTACGCGCCATGTTGTTTTGAAGTGAAACTTTAAAAAAAAAGAGTGTGTGTACCACATTTTTTTTAATTACCTTACTTAGATCCGCTGCGTCAGCCACATCGAACTTGGAATCAAATTTTAAACCTTTTGGTTTTTAAGAATCCATTTTTAATATATCTTATTAAGTGTTGATAGAGGTATACTATACACTAGCATTTCATCATATACAGTTTTGTCCCACGTAATAGGTGGAGAGCCCATTGCCGTGTTGAAATAGACAAGCGCAGCTTGTGGCAACCTGCTGTTGTAATTTCAAGCCGCCCATTTGGCCTTTAACTTGGTTTAACGACTACCATGTTACTGCCGATCGGGACCAACGGCTTAACATCCCTTTGGAAACGCTCGCAAATTTAAATTCCACAAAGTGGTCGCGCATCCAAGGACCAGCCATAGCGAAAATTGCTTAACGCAGTGATCGTTTACAGAACACTGAGTTCGCGGGGTGATGAGCGCGAGAGAAAGAAATTGTATTTATCAGGTGTAACTGAAAGAGGTGAACAAACCCAAAAGGACCAGGAACCAAAGTACAGAGTTTTAGGAGTTGGAGATGACAATAGATGATATCTAAACAAGCTAAATCTACTGCTGATCTTACAACTGAATAGCTTAAAAAAAGAAAAGCTAATACTCTTTATATATAAATTAAATTATCTGTGCCATAATCCTAAATCCGATTTCAAGATAAGAGATTACACGGATACAACAAATTCATAATCTGCTTGCCTTTTGCGAGCACTACAATTATACGTATCACACATTTATCAGGGAGGGACATTTAAAGATACTGACTGTTAGAAACATAATATTATTTTTAAATACTTTTTAATAATGGCAACACTCAGCTATCAACATTGTCGAATGTATGAATGAATTTTTCTTCTTCAATAAAATACGGCCATGTATTCATCACCTCAACCGGCGTTTAATTATATTTTATAAATTACCTTTATGTACATGTGAAGAAGCGTACATAAAAATGGTCCTTCGAACCGTACACTGACTGCAAGTTCAACATAGGAAGTTCACAAGAACCTTTCTTGATTCGTTGCAGTAGAACCGAAACCTACTTGGCAAAACTAGGTACTCTTCAATGAAGCGGAACTTATTGGAAAACGGAGGCTGCAGTTTTATTGAACGGCGGAAATTAGAAGTAAGAGGACTGGTGCAAATACGAAGGAAAGTTGATAATCATATTACGGTTAAACTAGATTTGAGTAAACCTACTGATTATTACTGTATACGGAAAATTTACAATGATGTATTATTGGCGAATCGACGAAACAATAATTGTTTCGTCGATTCGCCGATAATTCGTCACAAATGTCAGTGCCATCATCACGAATGAATGTTTTGTTGGTAGACCGTAGCGACATACCCGCTTATAGATTCGTTTTTTATGCACATGAGTGTTGACATCTATCTATCTTCACGCTGTATTCCTTACGGGGTAGTCAGAGAGGACAGATCGCCAGGCTTCGTGATTCATGCATTCATCGCTTCATATATGCACGTCTGGGTATCCAAGTAATTTTGACAATTCCTCTTTTAGTGTTGAAAGTAGAAACAGATGACTGTTATCTATGCTATGTACAGAATAAGTCAAAGATACCTATGTAGATTTGGCGGGAACGAAAAAAAATACGGTTACTACTTTGTCGTAATTTTTCAAAATACGAGTATTTATGTGTAAATAGTGTAAATGTTATAATACTCGTTAACGTGCACGCACACATGTAGGTGAAGCGATATAAAACAGAAACGCAATTGTTACTTTACGTATCTATATATTTAGAGAAGATTTAAAGAAAAATACAAATAATAATTAAAATTCAAAAAATCACTCTAGTAGAATCCTCAAGCCGGCAATCAGAAAAAAATGTGAATAAAAATCTTGGGAAATTGCATGCAAGAGGTTTAAGATGCAAAGCAGACAACACTACTAATATTCATATTTCAAATATTTGAATAAAGAACCAACAACCGAAGTTGTTACGGCTATTATATAACCTGATAAAGCAGAAGATGATGATGAAGAAGTGGCGCCCGATTATGTTTAGTGACATCTAGGTTCCTATGGCCTGCGTCGAAACTTAACTTTGACGTTTATTAGGGTTACTTTCATTGATGAATTCGACCGTAGAGCGTGGCGAAAGAAGATTTATAGAATTTAAAATTGTTTGTATGTTATTATGAGACAAATAAAGCTTAAAAATGAAATATAGAACAAAAGTTCTTCACTATAATTTATAGAAGTGGACTATAAGAAGTTATTATCGTTACATAGTACGAATTTAAGTCGTTTTAAACTACTTAACGGATTTTAATGCCGTTTACAGCAATCGATAGAGCGATTCAAGAGAAGGGTTTATTATAATAGATGCATTTTAGAATCTACCGACCGGGTCGGGCCAAATTATGAGCCGAATACGAAAGTCCGGAACAGGCAAAATTGTTATATGAATTTGTGTGAAATAATCGTCGTCGCGATCAACAATATGTGTCGTGTCCTTGCATCACGCTCTTTGTGCAGTACTTGGCTCCTACTGTCGTGAGGAACAAAGACTCTGAATCACACATTTAAAATTTTCTCTAATTACATATTCCATCGACATCGTCGTTGAGTGGCACACGTAGACGTTTATTTCGTTTATGTTGGCTAACCGACAATGGTTTTGCATAAACATGAACTTCAAGATTTACTTGATACCCTCTTAGTCGGTTAGGTTGATTTTGGCAAGTGACTGCAGTAGGGCTTTTTTTATAGTTTGTTTTTTTCTTGATTTGCAAAGTTGAGTCAATTTAAAAAAATAAGTAATTTAAACAAAGAATGTCGCTTGGATTAGTGACTTGCAACTTAATATTAAATAAATAAAATATCGTTGGGACTGGGACAACTCACACAACGCCATCTGATTCCAAACTAAGCAGAGTTTGTACTATGGTAAGCAGATAACTGATAATTGTGTTTACCATACTATTAAAATCATAAAAAACAATTACTAGTATTTCCATTATTACATTACAATCTAAATTGTTCATGATTAGTTGTATATATCACGTCTTTATTCCCTAAAGGGTGGCAGAGGCATACTATACATGCACAGATTGAGTTAAATTGCTGTTGAAATTATTCAAGCCGTCTGGAATTCAACTTCGCTTAATGACTGCCATTGGCAACCGGAACCGACTTCTTAACGTACCTTCTGAAGCACGAAAGTGTTCGAAATGAAAATGCCGTATAGCGGTCATCCATCGGGAGACCCGCCATGGCGAAAGAATAAATAAATAATAAATAAATAAATATTGTTGGGACAACTCACACAACGCCATCTGATTCCACACTAAGCAGAGCTTGTATTATGAAAACCAGATAACTGATAAACATACTTATATATTTCTAAATACATACATATTATAGATAAGTAACACCCAGACACAGTATAAACCATCGTGCTCGTCACACAATGAATGATCGTTTACAGGACAGGGAGTTAAGCGCAATTAGTTATCATTGCTAGAAATGTCTCCAGCTTGTTCTACTAGTATAAATAATAAACTTAATAAAATTAAACAAAACAAAATAAAAATGAAACATTCTCTAGAACTCTACGAGTACTACCACTGAATGACGTCGTCCTGTCTGTTTAAAACATCAATGTATAAAATTATGGTTATATCAGATTACGTGTGTATCACTCGTAATTACTTACATATGGTAAACCAGTCCTTTTAATTTCTAACACTTGATGATTTTTATCTATAACTTATGAATGAAAATGAAAAATCTAATGGAGTGTACTCATGCATTCATTAATGAGAAAGTTAATTCAATTCTTGAATAATTATTATAGAGATAAAAGTAGTTTTATAGTGTCTCTGTGCATCTTGGGTATCTTCTTTTCTTTTCTTAAGAAGTTCTTTAAGCTACTTGAGGACATACTGGTCCAACACGCAAAGATCATTGTAGTCTTAGCTTGAGACCATTGTGTATTCTCAAATAGTTCGAGATAGTCCCATACTATTGGGTACAGAGTTGAAAATTGTGCAATATCATTCAAGATGCGAGATAAATTGTTTAACGATAGGGGGTTATAATAGTAAAGGTGTCTATAACAAGATCTGTTACCGTGACTATTGGCTAAGTCCTTCGATTTGCATTGGACTAACGTGGCGACGAAAGCGGCTAGGAAAGCGATGACCAGCAGTACGGCGATACCAACTGCGAGCATCAGCCGCTCCTCCATCTTCGTCCGCTTCCCCCAAAATGACTGCCTGTAACAAAAGCAAATTCAGTTACTATAAATACGGCGAAATCCTACGAGTAACCAAGGAACACACATACACACACGAACAGTTGCTAAGTGAAAGTGGACATTGTAAATATACCAACAATCAATATTTTTTAGATATGTTAATGACCTCGACCATGATAGTTTAAATTCTCCCCTATGGGAGTAAAATAAGGGATGAAAGTTGGTCATTTTCAAAGTTAGACATTAAATTATGTACTCACATATCGCGGTTTTGCCTACTTTCGCCTATAAAGGGATAAATGGAAGTTGCAATTTATATGAAACATTCTTTATTTTCAAAGATAGTACACAACATTTGTAAAACGCTGTTTCTAATAAAAAATAAATAAACACGTATAACACATGATTTTCTAAAATTCTAGCCTTAAGGGATCAAACTATGAAAGTATAATATGTTTGAGTTATAGGGTGCAATGTGTGTTTGAGAAGTATTTCACGGCTACACAGCAACAGCTAGTTTATTATTATAGTTACATAATCATTCATAGCCTAAATTAATTAGCAATCCTATGTATATAGGGGTTTCGCGGGCATCAACTGGTAATACTAGTATTTTAATGGGAGTTTGATATTCATACTAGTTTTGCTAATGGCACCTTATTCATTAACAAAGGTAACGATTTAAAATATATCAGTTTAAACGCGAGAAAGAATTGGACCATTTAACTTGTGAAAACAGCAAAGGAAGAATAACATTTTAAACTAACTGAGCCCCGCGGCTACTCTCGTGACAGACTCGTACTTCGAATCTCCGTCGCACCCAATTAATACCTACTATCTATTATAAATTACACAATAATGCACAAAAATTTGCTAGGTTTGTTGACATTTATGATTACTGCTCCGCTTTCAATAGTAGTAGCGTGATAATATATGGCCCATATTTTTCCTCGATAAAAGGGCTAACCAACATACAATACAATTTTTCAATTCGAACTAGCAGTTCCTGAGCTCATCGCGTTCAACCAACTAAAGAAACAAACTAACCAAGCTTTTATTTTGCTATAGTCTTCACTATCCGCTGAGAGTACATACACGTTGGTACTTTTGCTGAGGAATAATGTTGCCCGACTATAAAACACTTATATAATGTGCAAAATATTGTTTATTATTTAAATTAAAAAGAGCTATGTTAAAAATGAAAATAAAAAGTGAAAGTGGTTGTTCTTTGAGGGAGAAAATTGCCTCCGAATTTTCAATTTGTTTTGGTAACCTAATTTTCGTGAAACCGTAATTTTCCTTGGTGTTAAACGAGAAGAAATCGCTATGGATAGCTACTTGTTTCGCTCTTGTGATCCTATGGGAATGAAATGTCCTTGAATCTTTTGTACTCAAAGTCAGTTAAAATTGATTAGGGTGGCGTAATACCGTTTTGTTTTCAGTTCCCTTTTTGTAATTTGTTTTCTACACGTTTTTTAAAGCTTTGCCTCCATTCTGTCAATCTACCTATTGATGATGCAATGACAGTAGTAGAGCCACTTCTTCTTCATTAGAATTTTCTTCAAAGTCTTAAAAAGTTTTAACTGGGTTGGCAGCGCGTCAGCTGTAACTCTGGTATAGCATACGTCAATAGGATACGGTGACCACATTCTATCAGGTGGGCCGTATGATTGTCTGCCACCTCACTGGTATAAAAATGACGACAAGTTTGTTGGACACACATTTCTTTTTTCTCTGATTACAAAGGAACTCCATTCGCCACAGAAAAATGATTTTCCGTCATTTTAAAAGGATTGTAAATGGCAGGGCTTGTGAGATGTGATGATGATGATAACATCAAACCAATCGAAAACTCTACAGATGACAATTTTAGTTTTTTTTTTTGGCACAGTTTTGAGGTGCGTATTTGGGTAAAATCATTCAGGAGGTAAAATTAAACACTTATTGTACATAGGTAAGTGTGCTGTGTATAGATTATGTGCTAATGACGCTGAATATTATGATGTTTTTGTGTTTGGCTCACAGACATAAATTATTTGTCTTATAATATATATGTATAGTCTGTGATTTAACGCAAGAACTACTTAAGTGGTTTGCTTTTTTTGGTATGTTTAAGCTAGCATATCTAATTGAAATGTAGTCTTTAGATAAAAAAAACCAACGGTTTTCTTATTTCACGGACAAGGGAACACAAAATGCATAAAATGTATGTAAATTTTAATTGTTCTGTAAATTGTGTTATCTACGCTTAAACTGTTATATTTTGTGTTTACAAAAGCAATTTACATAATTAGATATAATTAATTAATTTTATGAACGAGATAAATATATAGGCCTTTTATGTAATTTCAAATTACTGTATAAAGTAGGTACAGTGTTTCTGAATTATATTTAATTTTAGTTAGTAGCTGTCATAAGCATAAACCTGCTCAAAGTTCTGTAAACATCACTGCATTAAGCAACTTTCGCCACGTGGGGTGACCACTATGTGGCATTTACATTTGCTAGATATTCCATGCTTCGGAACGCACGTTACGACGTTGGTTCAGGTTGCCTGTAACATGACAGTCATTAAACCAAGTATAAGGCCTGTTTTCAAGCCTCCTTGGCTTGAAAATAGTCGATAGCAGGTCGGCACAAACTGCGCCATGCCATGCTGAATATAGACATTTTCAAACTGGACTCACCACTTGATATGTGAAACAAAAATGCATACGACGAGATGCCCCTTAGAGTATAAAGGCGTGAAAATATGTACATTTTGTATGATGATGTTGAGGAAATCATTATTTAATTTCTCGGTATTTATCAAATAGGAATCGATAAGTTCCGAGAAGTATAGGGTAAGGATTGACAGCGATTAGTTAGTACTACTACATGCTAGTTTAAAATCGAATAAGTGTTATCGATAACACGCGTTCACATCGATTAGAACAAGCACAACTAACGATGGCATGAAGCAACGCTTCGCTACTCTTTAAGATTGAGATTAAGAACAATGATTTAATCTGGATCTCATTAATGAGTATTTTTAATTACTTAGCACAGATAACAGGGAAGTTGTACACGTGATCTGTAATTACAAGTCTCGATAACGGGAGTTGTAACGTGTATGTGCTATATGTGTATGCTTGTGTGTATAGAAAGTATGATAACTAGCGGCATTATTGGTGTTCGATATTTGAATACAATACATTTGAGTTTAAAGTTTACAAAATTTAAAGTAAACTCAAGTACAGCATTAAAGTTGTCTCTGTAACTTTAGATCGTTTTACGAAAGATGACCACAAATGGCGGCTGTAAATGCCTTTTAATAATGTCAATGCCAAATAATAATGTTAATAATGATGTTAATAACAACCTAAATTAATAAATAGCAGATTTGCTTTTTGAGTCATCCACTTTCCGATATCAACAAAAAAATCAGAAAGTTATTGAAAAGCTTACATCCGCAGGGCAGCTTGTGGCGAGCTGAATGTGCGTGGCTACACATTGGTCCCGATTCCTCAGAGTTCTGGTGACCTTCTGCACCGGTTAGCATTCAATGGGCTAACGGGAGAGCATTGAGACTGCTACTCCCGCAGCAAATCTCAACTCTGGCTTGCCATAATTGGCCGGAAGCCAGAGCTATATGTTCGAGGATGGAAGTGTTATTTTCAAGGGCATAACTATGGGGAAGCTCCGGGTCTGACCCGTGATGGTGAAGTTTATAATATTATGTACAAAGAAGTATATATAATTAACCTTTTTACCGACACTGCTGCTGACGGTATATCGACAATTGAAATAACTGAGGCGAAGTGTAGTTGCGGCCTGTAATGATCACATAACTTTTTGCAAATGTAGGGTACCGTAAATTGTTAGATTAGGCACACAGAGCTGCGTAATGGCGCATCTATATCCTTGAGGATAATGAGACTTTTCAAGATGTCTAAATCTACCGACGCTAGAGATAAAGTTTAATATACAAGGTTCTTTTTAATTGTTAAGAATTGCCATCAATTTTTATTTTCATCGATTAAGTTAGTACATACTCGTGATAGTAAACAAAGTTTGCCACATAGAAAAAACCTAACTCAAATGTAAGCGCGTAAATAAATTTCACCACGCCAAAAGCAAACTTATAATAAAAAAAACAATGTACCATGTTTTTTTAACGGACTAATAATATTTCTTTTTTCAAATTTTCATTGACTTTTCCTTTTTTGAGAAATCTGCTCACGTGGTCCTCATATGTAAATCTCGGCCTACCCTGACTCCTTCTAACCTCTTCTTTCGCCAATCTTCTTCGTCAATCGTTCCTCACTCATTCGTTCGACGTGTCCAAACCAACGGAATAAGCCCCTTTCCAGCTTAACGCTGACACTTTCATTTAAACCTGCCAAATTGCGCATCACTTTGTTACGTATTCGGTCGGCCCCTTGGCCAACTCATTTTCGATAACTTCGAAAATTGTGTGTGAAAAATACCCAGGGTTCGCTACCGAAAAGCAACGTTGGTACTAGCACTGCGTTATAAATCGCTAATCGTGCTGCTTTAACGATGCTTTGTCGCTTTACAAAATGAAACAAAGCAACGTTAATTTTGTTTCCGGCAGTTACTTGCCGTCCTACATCCAAACACATCTTCCGTCCGCGCCAAACACACTCCCCAAATACATCATTTCATTCACTTGCTCTAGACGTTCCTGGTTTACCCAAATCTTGCATTTAGTTCTTACGTCATCTCTTTCAAATAACCTTAGTTTTATTTGCATTCAAGCAAAAACCTTTACTTGCACACTCCTCTTTCATATTAGTGACTAATGCCTGAAAGTCGGCTTCTGATGAGGCCATCAGCGCACAGCAGACAATTTACTGTTAAGTCACCCAAATTCACACCCAAATCACAATCTTTTAACTTCTGTAGGCAACTGTTTAGATACACTATGAACAGTCAGGCGGACATGACACAACCCTGTATGACGCTTGTACCGACGTCAAAAAGTGGTGACATACCCCCCTAATCGCACGCTAGCCTTACAGTCCCTATAAAGCGACTGTATTGCCCGCAGTAGCAAGCCGTCCACACCTTAGTCGGGCAGCATGTCCCACAGAGTTCCACAGAGCAAAAATAATGGTTAAGAAATATTTACATATATATATTTACAACATTATTGTAGTATTAATATTAATAGGATAGTATTTATAATCCTTTCCTACTATTCGAGTGATTCGATTTATAAACTAAATCGACTAAGTAAGGCACTACGGTTGCAAACTTGCAACATTAAAAAGCAATAATGACATACAGAAATGTCATTCTAGTATATAAAGAAAAAAATCAAGGTATAACTTCTTAATTAATTAGAAACAAGATATTGAACCATAGCTTATAAGTTTATCAATTTGAGAAAACAGATTTCTCAAAAAAGGAAAAGTCAAAAGTACTCGGATACCCAGACGTGAATGCATGAAGCGATTGATGAATCTGCCAGAAGCGAAAGAAGCTGAATGAATCGCTACGCCTGGCGATCTATCCTCGCTGACTACCCCGTCAGGAATAATAAGTGAAGCATTTAGCGTGAAGATAGTTGTTATTTTTGCTCTTGAACGACGATAGCACCGCGGGAGCAAGCACTTCATGCTCGCTAAAGAGGCGGCGTAGAGGGGGCGGGTAGTAACTCTCCAAATCGATCTGCAGTATGTCGTCGTAAACTAATTCGATAAGTTATTAGGTGACAAACGAAACAAGCGCCATTGTTCTCAAAAAACTTATGTAGTTTGGGAATTGGTGTTTCCACTGTTTTATATGTTAAAAGATATAAAAGAGAATGTGATGCTGACTTCGCCGCAACTATCTGGCCATAGGCTGTCTTTTAAAGACAAGTTTGACGACTTCACATTTTCTGCCATTCAACGCAAAGCGCACAGTTTTTGAAACGTTCGTTTATAAACTTCTAGTCAGAGTGAAATCCGTCACAAACAAGCAACTTGAGATGAACGAAGTCGCGTATCTAAACACATATATATGCAAAATCCAAATATAAATGCATGACTTAAATTAAGTAAATTCTAAAATTTCTCATATAATACTTCAAGAATTTGCTTAGACACAATTTCAAACTAATCAACTAAACACCTATTATGTTTGGCCACGACACTATCTTTTTATTGTGATGAAGCGGCAACACTCCAAATGTCATTCTAGTCTATAAAGGAAAAAATCAGAGTATAGTTTAAATTCAGTTCCAACTGGTCAGACAGTACATGGTCTGTCCGATCTGTCTAGTGGAATGTGGAATTGATTGAATTGAAAATATTGGAAGAAAGTGATTTAATAAAAAAAATTAACATAATAATAAGCCCCCTGTTGTAAGTGTCGATGTCAAATAAGTCAGACGCAAATTACAATTTTTAAATAAAAAATATAGACTCGTTGCTGACCGAGTTCTTCACGGATTAATACAAAACTTGCGAAAAGACTGACTCTAGACTTTGAATTTCCCTTGCCACTCGTGGGAACGAAATGGATATTGAAAATTTAAAAATCTGGAATGGCGGCGATGTGGTTCGCAACCCGTCACGTCTCGACTCCCATCGAGGCGGAAAGTGGGCTAGGGATAGCCATTTTGCTACATTGAATGTTAGAGGAAGAATGAAAGACAAAATTGATGAGGTATGCGAGATGATGCGAGCAAGACGACTTGATGTTTTGTGTGTGAATGAAACAAAGAGGAAAGGATGTAACACCACTACACATGGACCCTATATAGCCTACTGGTCAGGTGTAGCCACAACCAGTACAGCGAGCCAGGGTGACGGTGTTCTACTGTCCGCGAGAATGAATGAATGTGTGACTGACTATGAATGTGTGAGCCCAAGACTCCTTTGGTTGAGGTTGAAGGTTGGACTTACCCGCATCTTTGTTTTGGGCGTTTATGCTCTTTATGATCTTTTATGATCTTCAAGAGACCAAAGTGAGAGACAGGCATTTTGGGAGAGTGTGAGCAATATTCTTAGTAAATGCAAACGGAACGAGAGATTTGCAATGTTAGGTGATTTTAATGGTAGGGTTGGAGTGAAGCGTGATGATATAAAAGTGTATTGGGCAAGTTTGGTGACGAACGAGTGAATGAAAATGGTGAGAGTTTACTTGAAGTATGTTTGGAGAGGAATCTTGTAGTAACTAACACCATATTTAACCCGAACAGATTCATTTGTATACTAGACAAGAGGGAAACCAGAGAAGTATGATTGATTTTGTGATTGTAGATGCAAGACTAAGAAATAGAGTCTTAGACACCCGGGCATACCGCGGTGCCGGTATTGATACAGATCACTTCTTGGTTATCAGCCATGTAAGAGGTCTGTTTCAACGGTGGCGGCATCGTGTGTGTGAACCTGTAAGTGTAATAGAGCGCATAAAAGTCGAAAATTTGCAAGAGATGAGCAAAAAAGAAGGATTTGTGAGTAAATTAAGTAAGAAATTTAAAAATTTAGATGATGTATGTGAGATTGAAGAATTATGGAAGACGCTTAAGGAAGGTCTAGTGGAAGTTGTGGTGGAAGTATGTGGGGTAAATAAAAGAAGCCAAGGATGTAAGGTGAAGAGAATGTGTGCAGAAGTCATGAAAGCATTGTCCGACAAGAAGAAGGCATGGTTGGACTGGCTGACTTCAAAAGTGAATCAAAGAATGCAGTGGGATGGAGGAGATGTAAAAATGGCAAAGAATGAATATAAAGGGTAAGAATGAATATAAAGAGAATGATAGGGACAAATTTAATAGTAGGTTATCTGATCATTTCCAGCAGAATATAAAATTCTTTTGGAAATCTATAAAATCTGTGAGGGGTCAACAAACATCATCGAAACTCAGTAATATCAGAAACCAGGATGGCAGTTTTCTAAAAGGAGAAGAATGTGTGCTAAAAAGATGAAAAGATTATTTTGAAAGCTTATATGAAAAAGAGGATATGGAAAAGAGGGATATGGAAGCACAAACGAGTTCTTGGGAAAGGAATGAACTAAGCAACGAAAGCATCATAAGTATGGAAGAAATTGTGGAAGCATTGAGTAGTATGAAATTGGGTAAGTCTGCTGGATTTGATAGGATTTCTGTCGAGATGCTGAAAGCGGGACATGGCGTGGTAGCTTGCCAGCTGTACTGCCTTTTTAATCTTTGCTGGAGGAGTGGCAGCGTGCCAGGAGATTGGTGCAAGGCTGTCATCGTGCCGCTTTACAAAAGAAAAGGGTCACAGCAAGATTGCAAAAACTACCGCGGCATAAGCTTGCTCAGCAACGTCGGCAAATTGTATGCAAAAGTTTTGATAAAAAGAGTGATGAATGAAACTGAAGGAAAAATGTGGGATGTACAAGCAGGATTTATGAAAGGAAGAGGATGCACGGACCAGGTCTTTTCCTTACGATGCATAGCCGAAAAAATTTTGTCAAAAGGTCTATTGCATATTTGTAGACTTGGAAAAGGCCTATGACCGAGTGGTGAGGCATGAACTGTGGACAACACTGGCCAAGTATGGAGTAAGCAGTCACTTGATACGAGCACTGAAATCTCTCTATGAGGGCTCCAGTGCTTGTGTCAGGATCAACGGAGCTTGCACAGACTTTTTTCACATTGAAAAAGGTGTGAGACAGGGTTGTGTAGCGTCACCGGCGCTGTTTAACCTATACATGGACAGTTGTTTGAAAGAACTGCAATAGAGTGCGTATGGTTTAAAAATGAATGAACTGACTGTCAAATGCCTCCTATACGCTGATGACCAGGTAATACTGGCATCATCGGCGGAGGAGTTGCAGTTGATGGTTAACATTATGCATGATACGCTAAAAAGCAAAGGAATGAAAGTGAAAGTAAATAAGACAAAAGTAATGGTGTTTGAAAGAGAGGAAAGTATGACATATTGCTCGATTTTTGTGGAAGGAAAACGAGTGAAACAGGTGAAAGAATTTGTATATTTAGGTTCAAAATTTGTGAGAGATGGAAAGTGTGATTGTGACATTGAACGAAGAGTTTTGGCTGGAAATCAAGTGAATGGAGCCATGCACGCCTTTATGAGCAGTCAGAACGTGTCTGAGAAGGCAAGACTGGCTGTGCATAGAGGAGTACTTGTTCCTACACTCATGTATGGCAGTGAAAGTTGGGTGTGGCAGAAGAAGCATAGAAGTAAAATTAATGCAGTGAAAATGAGAAGTCTGCGGAGTATAGCTGGAGTGAAATTGATGGACAAAGAAAGGAACAGTGTGATAAGGGAACATTGCGGTATGGTAGAAGAAGTAGTGTCTAAGATAGAAAAAGGTATGCTTAGATGGTTCGGACACGTGGAGAGGATGGATGAAAGTAGACTAACGAAACAGATTTATCAGAAGAGAGTGAATGGGCAAACTGGTAAGGGGCGACCTCGACGTACATATGTCAATCAAATAGAAGACATTTTGGAAAAGGTCAGGTCAAGAGTACCCTTAACCGCCGTGTGTGTATGAAAACACTTATGAAAGTGGAAGAAGCAAAAGTTGTATGCCAGGATCGCAGCAAGTGGAAAGCCATAGTCTCTGCCTACCCCGATGGGAGACAGGCGTGACGATATGTTTGTATATATTTTTATATTCTAATTCTTCATTAGATTATGGATATTTCACCATTGACTATAACCTGTACCTCCTACACGGATTCTGACAACTTCCTCTATCTTTTAAGACCTGAACTGAGCGTCAAATCAGAATAATTTTAATAGTCTTCAGCCGTCATAAAACCAGTGACAATCATCGACATTAGAGTCTGATGGTGAGAAGAAAAACACACCAATCACAGTTTATTAAAATAGTAGATTATGGTACAAGTGTGTAAAGTTGGCTGAGGCGCTAAAGAGAGCCGAAGACGGTAATCAACAATACACACGTGTATCATACGACGTTTTACAATACACTTATTAATAATATAATACTAAATAAAATAAATAGATATTTTTCCTTAGAGTTTTCAGGTAGTAAACTTTCTGTAACGTTAAGGGCTTCACATCTTATATCGGGCGGTGTAGGTACCTACTACAAAAATCGTTTTCTTCATAACTAGTACTTGTAGATTTTAATTAATATATAACTTTAATTTCAACAGGGAAAACGAATTGTGAAACATTTTGGTACTGGCGGGAACAATTTTTTTTTATGCGGGCGCATTAACCACAGAGTAAAGAATGAGGTTTATTTTTTATTTTTTGTAAGTTGTAAAAAGTTTTACACGTACAATATGAAATTTTCTATTTAAATACGAAGTAGCATGAAATTAACAAGCAATAGGTAGTATCTTCGCGAGCGGCTGAAGGTTGGCAAGTATAGTTGTCTCGGTACCCAATATGAATTCATTCCATTTGGTGTCGAGACACTAGGTCCATGGGGTCGCGGCGCACATGGTCTTTTTACGGCTTTAAGTAAGCGTCTGAGGGAAGAAACTGGCGATCCTCGTGCAGGTAGTTTTCTCGCGCAAAGGCTTTCCATAGCTATTCAGCGTGGGAATGCTGCCTGCGTCATGGGTACCCTACCGAGGGGACCCAGTCTAAATTATAATAAATAGGTTAGGTAGTTTTTTTTTTATTTAGATATAGTTTTAATTGTTTTTTTTAACTAAGATTAATGTTAAATCATATTATTAATAAAACTGATAAAATTGTTTTTTAAATCTTAAAAAAAAAAAAAAAAAAAAGCAATAGGTAGGTATATTAATTTATTTGTTCTATTCAACGCGATCTTTTTTGTATCGATTTTTTTTAAGAATACTCCATCTCAACCGGTGCATTAAAAATCTATTATTCCACTAGTGATATAATAACAATCTTAAAACCACAGTTTGATAATAGGTATCATTATGTGCCTAATTGTGGTGAAATAAGAGTCATATTATGAGTAAGTGTATTGGAATAGTAGTTTATGATACTGTTGGATTATAAGGGTAACATGAGTGTATTTTAAAAAAACGAGCCGTAGGCGAGTTTTTTTATAGTTTCACACGAGTGTTATAAGACCAAGTTATGTACACTACTTTATCTACTCTCATACTACAATACGTAAAACAATATTGCAAATAAAATGATGAATATAACAATAAATTTATTTTTTAAATGTCAAATGTTAGCGCCAAGGCGCAAACATTGATTGCGCATGCGCACTTGCGTCGCGGACTCGTTCATTGACACCAATGATTAAAACCTTTTTTTTTTAAGTAGAGGTTCTACCTCCTTGGTCCAGCTGGAGCAGTTATATTATGATACAGGTGTCCATATAAGACCTGTATCGTAATTAAACTTTTTTTTATTATTTTTGGCCTGTACGTTTTGTTTGTCATAAGAATTTTGTTTGAGTTTTGGCGGGAAACGGCTAGTGTATTTTCGGGTGTTTATGTGTAAAAATGATGGTGTTTTAAACATAAAAGCTTGGACAATGTGCACAAGTGTTGTGAAATTGGATAACTTAGTGGAACGCGGTATTTTCTGTTGCCTTCCAAAATCCACATATAACTGCAGTAAAATTTACCATCATTTTATTGCAGTAGAACTTTGAACAATATATATATATATATATATATATATACATGAATACGCTGCTATCAATAAGAATAATTAACTACCTTTGAATGAAGAAGATTAATTATCTAAAATTGAAGCGCTCGTGGCCCCGCGGTCTCAGTGTTCTGTAAACGATCACTGAGTTACGTAACTTTCACTATGGCTGGTCCTCGGATGGGTGACCACTTTGTGGTATTTACATTTGCGAGCGTTTCCGTGCTTCGGAAGGCACGTTAAGCCGTTGGTCCCGGTTGCCAGTAAAATGGCAGTCGTTAAGCCTGGTTGAATGACTTATGGGCGGCATGAAAAATTTCAACAGCAGGTAGCCACATCCGGCGTCTGTCTATTTCAACACGGCAATGGGCTCACCACCTATTACGTGGGACAGGAATCCACACGGTGAAAAGTGGGCATATAATATGCCTCTGCCACCCCTTCGGGGATAAGGCGTGATGGATATTTATTTTATTATTTATTTTAATTATCTACTTGAAAATTATCACCTTTGAAGAAAAATTTAATACGCGGAAGATGGAAGATCAATAAATTTTGTTGTTGGCAATCGCGTCAAAGTGAGTAGACAGAATAAAAAAAAAAATAAGAATTTTGTTATCTATTTTTATAATCTTTGTATTATAGTATCAGAGTAGATAAAAGTATTTTTTATATGACCACACAATCAGGTCATAAAATTACTTTTTATAAGCTCGAATAACTTTCGTTTAATTTGTAGAGATCCGGATCCGATTCTACTGTGATATGAAATGAGAGAATATGTGTATGACATTTAATTGAAATTTCCATAGCAATTGATACAATTGGACTTTGAACCTAAAAGTGAAAGCAACAAATTTCAGACAAAGATAATATCATTGTTAGAATTTCTTATTTTTACGCATATGATTACAATTATATAAATCAAAGAGACGCCACGAGGAATACGACGCTGATAAACATTTATACTTCGTTATTGCAACAATCACAATTGTTACAAAAGTATAATAACTCCTTTAAAAGCATGTTGATAGATTCTCCCAGCCATTGTTTTCTTAAAGTATTAAGATTATTTTAATACGACGATTATTTAACAAGAAAAAAAGACATTGCTAGATTTTTCTCTACATAGTTTTTAAGTCGCTACGCATGGTGCTCGAGGGACAGCGCTGCGACAATTTATTTCTTACTGCGTCTGAGAAAAAAGTCAGTAATTCAAAGGATTCTACCGTGCCACATAATCCAAAATATAGTATCGATCTCACTCCTTAGAAGTAAATTTTGAGTGTGTATATCCCCACGGATGTTATACCACGAACCGATTAAAACCATACGGTCCTAACCTTTCTGTCTAGCGCCGAGCCCCCGGGGTAACTCCTCGGAAGGATATTCACGGGATATCTCGGAAATCGTGACTCATATTAAATTTTAAACTTTTTTTAAACTTGGCACGTCTAAATGTCACCGCCCTTCATATGGAATGCAGAGAGGATGACGATTGATTGAGGACCGCCGTCATAGCCGATGGGGCCGGGCTCGATAGCGTTCCCTCAAGTTGACTGCCCATATGTTTTCACGCATCTAATAAAGGACCCAGTATTTTAGGAGGAGAGAAACACCAAGTTTTTAAAGTTCGTCATAAAAAATGCCTGTGGAATCCACATCCACTGTGTGAGGATGATATCTCTGCTCCACCCGTATTGTTCGGAAACGAAAATGAGGGGGTGGATTCAGGTATAAATTTATGTTGAGTGATTTATCTTATATTCACAGACGTGCATGCATGAAATGATTGATGAATCTGTAGGAAGCGACAGAAGTATACATGGATCGCGATCGGATACAGCGTAAAGACAATTAGGTAATTTGAGCCACTGTATATAAAACAGGCCTAACATTCATCCTGATCCTAACCACTGAAAAAGCTAAAACACAAATGTCACGGTCATGGTGCACCATATAGCAACAGGTAAGCTGTAAGTATTTTTTTGCTGAAGTGAAATTTCCTCTATGTTTATTTGAAGTGAAACTTCTTTATCGACGTATGCGTAAGCCTTATCTACCCAATATTCGTGAAGTTGTAAATAGTAGAAAAATGATATGTCGTGAAGAAGTTTCACTCTTTAACGGTGTACTCTGGACACACACATATTTATATTTTTTTCTCTCTCAAGGATATGAGAAAGAAAAAAATCATGGCTCTGCCTAGATACCAGGGGCAGAGTCATGATTACATGTCTAATTTGCCTGTATTAGTGTATTTCTACCCTCTCTTAGGGCTTTTTAATTTATTATAAAATGATTTACTTATATAATTATTGATTTTATTCTACCCTTGTTCTAGGATTCAGCCGCCCAAGGACAGTCCGGGCGTATGCATCTTATATCCTCTTTTATTCCTATTTATCTTCTAACATGCCAATTCATCACACTTTTCCGAAACTTTCATTTTCAAATTTTAAAAGTACATCAACTTATATCTTTATGTCTCGTTTCACTCTAGCCTCTATTATCATACTCGTCACGTTCATATTACACTCGCACTTTCAAACTAGACCTTTCATTCTTCAAACA
The DNA here is from genome assembly GCA_948477245.1 of Thumatha senex. Classification (NCBI taxonomy): domain Eukaryota; kingdom Metazoa; phylum Arthropoda; class Insecta; order Lepidoptera; family Erebidae; genus Thumatha; species Thumatha senex. The sequence goes on along the minus strand of OX419725.1, from coordinate 17,783,197 downwards.
ATATATAGACATGAGATGATATTTTAGTTCCTGTATAATTATTTATTGTAGTTACTTTAGATTTTGATTTTGTGTATTGTCACCTTACTCGTAGTGGTGGAGAGATAGTAGTAGGTATTCCAGTTACGTAAGAGTTGATACTCTACTATCTCTCTTTTGTTGGTATGATTGTGGAAGAACCTCTTCCACAATCATACCAACATCTGATATGAGTGTTTGAAGTATCAGACAAACCAAATACAATCCATCAAATTAACCGCGACACCATAGATAAATCACCAATTATTATTTCATTAATCCATAATTTGGCGGCAAAGTCAAATGTTGATAAACATTGAACACAGAACATTGTTTACATTGGTACATGAATCGTGATAAATGAAGGCTACACCGCTCATTACTGTAATGGACTTGAGGAAATTACTGTACCTATAGAGTACGTAAGCGTGTTTTATTGGTTTACCATTTTGTATTAAACGGTATCTATATCTTTATGTGCAGTTCTCAGAATTCATGGTAATATCAATATCTTCTAAATATTTGAATCACATCGATGTCTGTATACAAAAATCTGATTAAGATGTTTTGAATAAAAACACTTGTACTTTTCCACAATTTTTTTTTAACCTTACCCGTTTCGCCTTACGGCATTTTAAAAGGTTGACCAATATTTTATATTATATTCTATTCTTAGTTACGGCAAACTTTGTCGGTGCCGACAATTCTACCAATGTCTTGTCGTGCCGTGTAAATGCGTGTGCCGATTATTATAAAATGTATTATTTCTTCTGGCCCAGACAAATGGAAGGGTACCGTGTGGTTTTAGTCGGTAAGAGTCCATCATAGCATCGATGATGATTTCCACAGGAAGAAAAAAGAAGGACGCATCACATTTTAATCATACGATTACACTAATAACTACCGACGAACGAAACGAATGAAACTAACAGACCGCGTATGCGATTTTCGTTTACAGTCTGACGTAAACCAGAGGCGTGATATTATTATTCAAACTAAAACACTTGTACTGTTCCACTTATTTATTACTTAAACCTGCCCGGTTTGAATGACATCCAAGTAATTAAGATTTAGAATGAAGAATTAAGTTTGTGGATGTCATTGACATCCGAAATACATATAATATGTGCTAACCTTTGATAATGCCGTAAGGCAAAACCGGTCAGTTTTAAGTTATAAATAAGTGGAACAGTACAAGTGTTTTAGTTTAAGATGTGTAGCAAGTTCCACCAAGTGCCATCAATCACCAGTGTAAACAATATTATTATTGCTTTCCGTCTCTATTAGGGCGCGAAACAAAGCATTTCTTTCAGTTATTGGTCTGTAATTTAAGTAAATGCAAACCTTCTCGTGCAGCTACGCACTAAATACCACAACAACAAATTAACTTAACACGACATTGAACGAAATCCTATATTTCACTATAAATTGAGCTAGATACGAGTATACTCAGAGGACGTCTTGAGTAAATTAAACTGTGAAGTAATTGCGTGCCTCCCAGTGGAGCTCTTTTATATGTATAAAGTAGACAGGTTAATTGTTTTTGTTTCGTCTTTGATTATTTATGTTTAATCACCACTCCCTCAACAAATAAAATAAACTTGCTGTTTGTTCGGAGCAAGTTAATTACTTTTACCGTAAGAGTTATAGTGGAAGGTCAAAATTGGGTTAAAGATTAACGCTATCGGGTCTGGTCCTGAATTGTAAACGATTGGCTGGGAATAAAGGAACCTCTATTTGAACAGGAAGAATTAAGGTAAGCTAATATTGTAGAGGTCAAGGATGCCAGTTCTAAAAAATGTCTAGAAGACGCTTCTTTCTGTATTGAAGTTCGAGGAAACAGCAATGTCGCCTATTGATTACTACTTTCTGAATATTATGGGTTTAGAGATATTTTTACTAATATTATAAAGCTGAAGAGTTTGTTTGTTTGGTTGAACGCGCTAATCTCAGGAAATCTGGTGAGATTTGAAAAAATATTTTTGTGTTGGATAGCCCCAATGAACTGGATCATCTGAACACCAACCACATATGGGTTCAACAAGACGGCGCTACGTGCCACACAGCTCATGCCACATTGAATATTCTGCATGAGAAATTTGAGGTCATGATCATCTCAAGTGGAGCTGATGTGAACTGGCCACCGAGATCGTGTGACTTAACCCCGCTAGACTTTTTCTTTTGGGGTTTTTTTAAGTCGCTGGTATATATACCACAAACCACAGCGGCCCTCAAAGTCAACATAACCTATGCCATAGGCCAAATTCAGCCTGATTTATGCGCAAAAGTCACGGAAAATTGGATATCTCGCATGCGCTGCGCCCAGAGAAGCCGTGGCGGACATTTGAATGATGTCATATTCCACACATAATGGCATCACTACATCTTTCAAATAAATAAATAATTTTGATAATATCTCACACACACTTTGTTTTATTTAAATTTAAAGATAGGACACGCTTAATGAAAGACCCAGGTAGATACTGTATGTTTAGTAGTTAGGTGCGTGTTTACAAACTGTCTAAATGATTCGTGATAGAGATACCTCAATTAATGTAATATAACAATACATACAAATTTAACTAGCCAGTAAAGATGATACTTTCGTGAAAACTGTCTTATTTAACGGTTATCTATAGTACAACAAACAAAAGTTTTTCATCAAAAGATGCCAGCTGACTAAGGAAGCAATGAATAACAAGTAGAGAAGCTTTGGGATTTAAAAAAACTCGTCGGTCTAGGTGCAGTTCCCATCCGCTGGAGTTTGTTATGCAACACGTATAGCCTTCAATGTCATTAGAGGCATTTTATCTACTACCTACTGATGGACCGGTTTTCCAAGTTCATTGTCTTTGCAGAGGTCGATAAACCTCTTTGACCGTTTTAATTTTATGAAACAGAACTATGATTACGATTATAAAATTAGTAACTTTTACTTTTATTTAGTTTTGTAATTACTAGATTCTTTGAATGGTGTGTGGCAAATAATGATAAATATAGAATGACTTAAATAATCTACTTTACAAACGGCTGCACGTTCGAAAGTACTGTCCGCGCCGTACGGTGACTAAAGTTTTCTCGTACCCTTTTACCACAAGAATTTGTTGCCAGGATAAAAGATTATGTGTGAATCTAAGGTTTCAGCTATCTATATGACAAGATTGAGTAACAAACACCTCCACAAACTTTCTCATTATCTATAAATTAATAAAATAACAGGGTGACTCGACTCACTAACTTCAATGGGATAGGTACCTTATAAAATAATTATATATTACTAGGTGACCTCCCTGGCTTCGCCCGGGACACTTCGAACTTCCGTCGCTTATAAAATTGTAGAATTTATAGGCGACGGAAGTCGAAATGCATTAAAATTTACCCGATTTGTCGACATTTATGATTACTTCTCCGCTCTCGATGGAAGTAGCGTGATGATTTATAGCCTTTCTCGATTTATTATATAAATGGATTTTATAAACGGGCTATCTAACACAAAACTTAATACTTCAAATCCGACCAGTAGTTCCTGAGATTAGCGCGTTCAACCAACAAATACTCTTCAGTTTTATAATATTAATATAGATGTTTTTAAACTCACACGACTTATACTATTAATTTTATGTTCAGATTCTGCGGGGTGCGAGTGTTCGTCTCTTAAAGCTAATTATTCGTAACGGTCATTTTGAATTGAACAGTTTGCAACGAAATTTACTGGAGGTGCATGGTGAGTGTAGTTCTGTGTTGTCTTACAGTGATTTTGAATTGTGTGATCGCATTACGAATCAGCAAGCAACCCGTATTTTCAAGTATACTACGTAAAACCTTAGAAAGAAATTTGAGACATTGATGGTACGTAGTGGGAGACAGTGGATTGCTGATAATCAGGTTGAGGATATTGTGAACCTGACGGGAGCTGCACTCGATGATGCTACTCGTAGTGTTTTAGCAAAAGGGTTAAATTTTGCAACTACGCCGAAATGAATACCTTATGAGACCGTTATTGGCAGTGTGGAGGAAACTATAATCCGCAATAAGGTACCGACGGATGATGCCGATGCCTTACGGCAGGATGTGGCAATTGTATTAAGAAAAGCGAAAGTACCTAAAAGTAATCTTACGAATGAAGAGCGTACAGCTCTTAAGAACTTGAGAAGCAATAACGAGATTTTCGTTCTTAAGGCCGACAAAGGTAATGCTACCGTCGTAATGACCACAAGTGATTATGATTCCAAAATTCGCGCCATATTACAAGACAGAAAAGTGTACAAACCGGTATCGTACGATCCAACTGCGAGGGTAACAAGGAGAATACGGGCAGTTATTAAGGATAATAAACAGCTTTTCGCAGAGGACGTCTTTGAGGAACTATATAAACCGAAGATAGTGCAGTCACCGAAACTTTATGGACTACCCAAAATTCATAAGGCCAGCGTTTCACTGAGACCAATTGTGAGTCAGATTGACTCACCGACTTACAAATTGGCAAAACATGTTGCGTCCGTATTGCAACCACTGGTGGGCACTAATATGTCTTTTGTGAAAGATTCGCGCCATTTTGTGGAAATCCTTGGCAGTTTGAAACTTGACCCGACCGACATATTGGTAAGTTTTGATGTGGAGTCACTTTACACCAACGTCCCAGTTACAGAATGTGTAAACATTATAAGGACGAAACTCAGACTTGCTGGTATATCGGAGGGGTACATGGCATTAATGCGGAACTGTTTGGAAGGAAGCTATTTGGTATACCATGGAGAACATTACCTCCAAGTGGATGGTGTCGCCATGGGAAGCCCTATAGCACCGGTCTATATGGAATATATGGATGGAGCACGTCGAAACCCTTATTGGTTACCACTCACATGGGGTACGCCTATGGAAACGGTACGTGGACGACGTGTTCTGCATCATGAAAGGCGAATGATCAGGAGTTGAGCGATTCCTGGAGCATCTAAACGCGTTGCATCCTAACCTCAAGTTTACCTACGAATTGGAAAGTGAAAGGTCATTACCTTTTCTGGACGTTAAGGTTATGGTGTGTAAAGATGGATCCCTAAAGCACACTGTTCATAGAAAACCAACGCACACCGACAAGTACCTTCACGCTGCGTCGCACCATCATCCCCGACACCTACGTTCTGTGGAGACATCTCTAAATAACAGGGCTCAGGCACTATGTAACCAAGAGTTTTTAGTTGATGAACTGTCCCACATACGGAAGGTACTATTAAAAAATGGGTATAGTGTGAGAGGGGAACGTCCAATTCGAAAGTATAGGGAAAAACAACCTGACGTCTCCAGGCTGCCGGCATTTTTACCCTACATCAGAGGAGTAACGGATAAAATTGGTACGATTTTGAAGGCATACTCAATACACACCGTTTTTACTCCCATGTCAAAGGTGTCTCAGCAAGTGAGAAAACCAAAGGACACTATTCCTTACCAGGCGCAGGGCGTCTACAAAGTGAACTGCAGCTGTGGAAGCTCTTATATCGGTCAAACAAAGCTAACAATCGCAGAACGTGTGAAAGAGCACATAGCAGCGGTCAAAAACCACCGAACGGAGAAATCTGCTATCGCGGAGCATCTGTTGCTATCGGGTTCAAATCACTGGATGGAGTTACATGCACCAGAAGTTCTATCCACTGATCGCCGTTACTACCCTCGGATTGTTCGTGAGGCGGTTGAAATTAAGAAGCATCACAATTTCAACCGCGAAGGTAGATATAAGCTTTCCTCCACTTGGAATCCAGTAGTCAAAAAGTGCAAGTGTCGAGACAAACCGCCTAATGGACGATCGGACGTCGTGAGTGTGGTGTGTCGCGGCCCTAATGACTGTTTGTGAATAAGATGTGGGTATCTGACGAACGTACAAGATGATGACGCCCGCCGCTTTCCCCAGTCTACTCGTGACCACGGCTATTGCAATATAGCCGAAACGTCGAGAGGTGAGAAAAAGTTAAAATATTACCCGAAAAAGACCCGAAAAACATAAAATGAATATTAGTATAGACATTCCACAAAAAGTTTTTTTCAAAATTCTGTTTCTTAGTGTGTAAAAAAAGGCATTAAAGGTAAAATAGGATAAAGGGCACAGTTTGTTTATAATATTACGAAGATGGAGCTTTGGGAGAAGAACATTAATTCTTAATATCTATAATCATTAATCTTATAGTCTTCATTTGACCAAACGCGTTAGATCACTGACACACTATTCAGAAAGTAAAACTAGTGCGTTGTTGATGTGCGGTAGGTTTATTACTTGAATTGGTATAGGCTTATCAGCAGTCAGCTAAGTAGCTAGCTTCTACATCATTCCCCCATTTAATGATCATCTCAAAAAAATTAAAGAATAAGATTAGGTCATCAGATACTGTATCGTTTTATATCTCGCCCCCATATCGTACTTAAGTGAAAGTTCTGAATAAAAAATCGAAAATACATTATGAATCCCTACCAAGTCAAGGTAAGTACTGGTAAGTAGGTAACGGTGCTATCGAGGACTGGTTGTACAATTGCCAGGCCCAGGACGATTGTGTACAAATCGACCGTTATTCAACGAGACTCGAGTTCAACAGTTGAATGAACTTCAAGAATTCTTGGGTGCTCTTAGTCTTTGGCCTTAATAAGCACATTACTGATTGTAATAGTGTATAACATAGTATTCTAAAAGATACTTTTTAACAAGAAGACATCACTTACATTGTTAGACATTGTAAGGGTGAAATGCATGATGTGCATCATCGTTTATGGGAGGTCAAGTTAGACCGGTTGACGGTTAGAAAGTGCCAAGACGTACTTCACAGAAATATCTAAGGCAAGACCTCACCCTTCGCAATTGGAAATGGATTATGGGGTTCACTTATTAAGCTACTAGGGACAGCTATCTTTTGGTTTCTGACTGTCAGAAATGTTTGGAGTGATTGCCATTGGACCTCCCAAGCCCGTTAGGTCTCCTGCGACATTGATGAAATAGAGATGTTAATAGTTTATTTCTCATCACAGACACATTATTGTCTTAAACATAAATATATACTATACACATTGTGAATGTGATGGCATCGGAGAATGACAAAATATAGACTCTACTCTCTGAACTAGGTGGAGGCCTGTATCTCAGAGGGTAGCGTTCAGCCTAAATAATATACAAATAATATATATTCCGAAAAAGTTAGTTAGGCAATGAAAATTAACCATACGTTTATCAGCAGGTGCACCGCTCGCAGGAGGCCTCGGAAATCTTGATAGAGCATCTTACACCAAAGTCACAAATAAAACTATTCCAATAACTAACAAATAATATTCTAATCCTACTAAAATGCATATCAATTTTAGTGGCAAGAGTTCATTTAGAATTAAGAAGTGAAGCTGTTCTTTAAACTATGTGTAGGTGAACTATCCACTACCTAGTTTGAAATTAATAATGGCAAATGTTTGCTCAACTCCGCAAGACCACAAGGCCTTTATTTTAATTACGTCAACTTTCTATGTTGACTTTGTAAGTTTATGCGTACACAATACGCAGCTACGTGATAACAGCATCCATGATGAGCCTAACGTAAACATTTCCTGGTGTTATGTTGTATTACTATGGGCTTAGTAGCCCTAGTGTAAAAGTAACCTCGAAAGGAATTGTTTACGTACCTAGCAGGCGAAGCTTATAGGAGCTGCGCAGAAAATGAGAGACTTATATACTTGGAATATATTTGGAACACATATGAAAAAATAGTTTGGAAAATCCAAATGTGCATGCCTCACGCGCTTTTATTATATTATAAAAATTATGGTTTCGTTTAAATTTAAATTTTGACCAATGACATAAAATTTTCAAAAACTTTTGCCACAGCGCCATCTAGCCAAAAAAAATTAAGGATTAGTTAGCTTAAATTGCGCTAGATGGCGTTGTGCTAAAATTGTTTATTTAATATTTAATAACAATTAAACCACATCGAATCAGTCCGTGAAAATTGAAAGGGTTCTATTCCTAATTATACTGAAGCGTAAGAGAAAAAAAAGACTCAATTAGTAAAGTATTTCGGTCGTTATCGTGTTAACAAGAAAATAATCCGTAACATACAGACACACGGAAGTCCAAGACGGAACTTTTTTAAACAGTTTTTTAACTAGTTTAAATAACAAAAATGGCATCAAAAATATCATGAGTGTTAAAAATAGTGTTTTTTCTTGATATGTGTGTGTTTATATTATTTTACAAGTGCAATATATGATAAATAGAGACATTTTAAGTTTGAAAAATCAGATGTTTTGCGCGAAGTGACAGTAGTACCCACCTTAACGCTTCGCTTATGAGGCGTGCAATATAGCAGGTATATCCAGTACCAAATTCTTCGTTTTAAATTAGCTCATCTCTTTGCAACTTTGCTGGTGGTCAAATATGAGTGTATACATAACATTAAGTCCGAACTCAGGGTCTTTTCATATTGGGCGATCTTTGTAATTTCAAGTACCAAGATCATTTTAGTACATAAAGCCAGACTTCTACAGTTTAAAACCTCCGGAAAGCAGTGGAGATGGCACGGCCAGTAATTCTTTCCCATTTAATACATTGTAATCTCAAGAGATATAGTGGTGCCAGTATCGATATTTCGCCAACAAAGCCTACCGCTTGCAACGTCTCAACAGAGATTCTGAATGAAAGGGCTAAAAGCTTATGCTTAATTTTGAAACGGCTGAGGCTCGTTTTAAAAACTGCTCAGACATTTCTTTTTTTATGTTTGGCATGGACCCGCTTGATGGAAAGCAGAGACGACGTTCTGTGATTGTACGCCGTTAACATAGCCAGAAGGGCTCACATAGCGGCTCTCAAGTTGATCTTCCGGAAATATGTTTTATTTGTTATTAAAACATATTAATAGGCCGGCCTGCAATAGCTGTAGTCCAAACACAACCTAAGATTACTTCAAAGCCTTAATAACTCTTAATAACTTCACCTGGCACCTCATCCGTTGAAACGCAGATGCATCATGTGCAAGTGAGGTCGGCTAGTGCCCCAGAATTTAGATGGGGCCTTTTACACACAAAATGATTTGAATATAAGGCCTATCGTAGTAATGTAACCAATTTTTTATTATCGTAATGAACTACATGCGCTAAAAGTAAACCGTATTTTTTGAAAGAAAGCAGGTCACAAACATTATTATTGCGACTGAATGTGTAACATTACCCTCTGAATTTGTGCAATTACACAATATTTGTTTGCATGTGTGGTATTTAGATTTATTATTTGCTTCTTCTATTGTGACATTCAGCTCTGTATTTTTTTTCTTTTTTTCTCCTAGCCCTATTTCCCCTTCCTCAGTTGCACAGTGGTTGCAAACAAATATTTGTGTGGTCCACAAATGTGTATTGTTGGTCCCACACTCGACATCTATATCCTATTAAGGTTGTAAAGGTATGTCCTTTACAACCTTAAGGCAAAAGAATTTAATGTATGCCACAATATAAATAATATAAAGTAGGTACAGTTGAGTTTTTGCGTATTGAGAGCAAATATGGAAAAAATCACTCCAAAGAAGTTGTTACAGGCACATTTAACGTCCCTCTTCTGGGAGTAAAAATATTCTAGCTTTTCTTTTACTAGGGGATCACAGTTACGAGAACGACCTTCAAGTTCTGAATGTGTTGTAATGTAATGATAAAATTTTTAGTTTCAATGACCCCTACTTAGGGACATTGCGACCTTCTTTCAATGATTCAGATCATGTTTGTGGAACCTTTAAATGGAGCTAAGATATCTTCCGTTCTGTTTTGAAAATAGTGTCGCGTAAGGAATTCATGAATCAAAGACCTATTGTGAACTTTTTACACCACTAGCATTATCAAACTTATCAAAAACAACATAATAATATGCAACTTATAACTTGAATGAAAAAATATTGATGTCCCTACAAGTATTTTGTTCTATTAACACGTAGAATAAGTAGTTAAGGTGCTAATAGTTTCGTCAAGAGCTGCTTAAATAACTTTGAGCAGGAAATAAGTTTATAACAACGGCCCTTAGAAACATACGAACAGAGTGTCCACTATTTAACGTAAATCTGTCACAATTTCATCTGTATTACAATAACTGTACTCACACAAATAATAAAACCCTGTCACATTGTGACCATTGTACTCCACGTGAAAGTGACAGAATCAAGTATTATTTTTATCAACGCACACATCGGCCGTCACTCTTATGTTTCGCCCATGAGAAGTCCACACCACTTGCATTCGTACTTTTTTCATATTAGTTTATAACGATACGAATATATATCTTTTATACCACTAAGGTGGCAGACAAGCATACGAATAGAAAGTGCTCACCGTAGCCTAAGAAAGTTTGCAACACCAGAGGTGCGGCACTTGCGCTGCCTACCCTGTAGAAACCTTCCAAGACCCCTCTTAAAGAACCTTATATTAAAGACGTTCGGAAAAACACAAGCAATAAGCTCATTCCACAATCTAAGCTTACGCGAAAGAAAAAGCTCACATCATTAACCTTGCCGTATGCGAGCGCTTTGGACGCAAAGTGTGATGGTGAACACCCTGTCTAAGGCGAGCGGTGCGATTATAGAAAGTAGCCGTGGGCATAATATCACAGAAAACCATAGCGCACAGACCGTTGTACAGGCGAAGCCTCTCGTGTCACGAAGGGCCTCGGCACCGCCTGCAAGTAGAGGATCGTTGACAAATCCTCGTACACGCCCTTTACCGAGTTGAAATGTCGAAGTTGGTATTTATGTGCACCAGTCCCTAGGTGACATCATCACTCCATGTGTGGTTGCACTTGCGACTTATAACGAAGCAGTATTTGCTCCGCAGTAAAGTACTGCCGCGACCTGTTGAGCAGTCTGAGTTTTTTGAACGCCAGCCTCATCGTGTCCTCTGAATGATTGCGGCATTGGACGTCACGTGAGATCTCTAATCTCAATAACAAGGATCCCAATACTATTGCAGATGGGTGTAACAGAAGTCACATCAAGATTGCAGGTATCCAAACCAAGCAATGTGATGATGGAGTATCTGCTGCTGTCTCTCTATACGTGTGTATTAATTTTTTTCTAGTCAGTCATCCACCCAAAGCGACAATCGTTTCCAAAGTGGTTTCCAAATGGTTTCCAAAGATTTTGGGTGAAACTGGGACTATACATAAAAACATTTATTTTTGATTGAAACCATCAAAAATATTGAGTATTTTTGGATATGAGTTTGTGAAAGGTTTATAAATATATTACCCAAATATGTGACTTACCATTATTAACATTATAATTTTTCTTACTTTCTTATCAGTCGTGCATGCCTTACTACCCGAAGGGATGACAGAGGCATATTATATGCCGACATTTCACGGTATGCAGCAAATTTTACTATTGGTTCTAGTTTGTATTTTGAGTTTAGTAATTATAATACCGAAAGTAACAATAATACCGCGTGCCAAGTTTACGTCAAACGGTAGGAGAAAATCGCATACGCAACCTGTCAGGAGCCTGCCACACGTAGAGAACGTAGAGAGCGAGTGATGGCCCTAGTTATGTGGCTTTGAGAGTATCTAAATTTACCATTGTCATAGAACATTATCCTACTAATATATTAACACGAAAGTTTCAAAGAATGGATGTTTGTTATTCTTTCACGCAAAATCGAGAGAATGGATTTTGATGAAACTTTGCTATAATATAGCTTACACATCAGAATAACACATAGGCTATTTTTTATCCCGGGAACAAGTTTCTGTGGGAAATGGGAACGGGTAAACACCATGCGTTAGGAGCCACGGGCGTAAACTAGTACTATTATAATGCAACTCAAATCAATGCACATAGTATAATAAAAATATATTAAAAACATTTTTTTCGGACATTTAACGTACTAACATACGATACTGTACTTGACCTGACATTTACCGATCCACTTGATAACTAACAAAACAAGTCAAGGGTCGAAATAACAACTAAATCAACTAAATTCTCATTCGGTGAAGCTATAAAGAAATGCGCGATTACAATACTGGATGTGCTTATTTATACTGTGGCCTGACATATAGTTGAAGTTGTAGTATAAACAAACAAACTATTTAGTATAAAATATTATAAACACTTACCCATATTTTCTCTAAATCTTATTGATCATTTTATTGCCCTGAGGCAGTTTTTGAAAGAAAAGTAACTCGGTAGTATTCTAATAAAAACACGACATTTATTTTAAAAAATCAGACAGTTATTTTGTATGATTTTTGAAGCAATTGAATCAGCAACATTGCCGTACTAATAAAATTAGTTTATAAGAAAACAAATAAAATTAATACCTATTTTTATACCATTGAGGTGGCAGAAAGCGTACGGCCCACCTAATGGAAAGTCGTCACCGTAGCCTATGGACGTTTGCAACAGCAAAGGTACTCGCGCTGCCGATCCTGTAAAAACCTTGCAAGGCCCCTTTTAAAGAATCTCATGTTGTAGACGAGAAAGTTCATTCCACAATCTAAGCGTAAGCGGAATAAAGTCCCTATCGGACCTAACAGTATGCAAGTGCTTCGGACGCAAAGTGTGAGCGTGAACACCCAGTCTATGGTGAGACTGGGTGTTCACAGTACGCCTTTTTTTTTTCGTGTGGATGTCCACGTGGATGCTATGCCGGACTCCTACCGACTAAAACCGTACGCCTGAGAGACAATCTTCATAGTACGCCTTTCTACCAAATCGAAAGGTCAAATCTGGTATTCAGGTGCACAGCCCTAAGGTGACAGCAGTACTCCATGTGAGGCCGCCATTCCGATTCCGTTTCATTCCGTTCATTAAAATTGAGCCACCCCTTTCTTGATTTATAAATGGTGTAACTATATTTTTTATACGTAGATAGATTTTACAAACTCATTGCTGAATAATAATAGTAAGCGATGGTCAAGAACATCCATGAGGGGAAATCCTCACACATAAAAAGAAATCAGTAAAGAAGAAATTAAACAGATTATGAAGCTCTTCGTGTAGCTCGTTTAAAATGCTCTCTGATGAGCATTCTGAAACCTAGTTTATTTTATATTTAGTTATTGCGGTAGGTTAGGAGACTTGACCTAAATAAATATGCACGAAAGTAATTTATGATACAATTTATAAATCGATCTACTCACTTGTTTCTCATATTGTCGTAGTTTGTCGGGGTGTACCCTGCTTCGGCACTGAAACAAAGAAAAAAACGGTTTTACATGACCATTCGATCCATAGTAATTTCTTGCACAGCGCCATCTAACCCAAATTACGCTAATAAAGGAAAGCGCTTTGGACTTAGATATTTGGATTTAGGCAACTGATAAATAAATATTAAATAACACCACTTGTTTAAATTTCATTATTTTTTAAAATAATGAAATTTTAACATAATTACAAACAAATATAAATTACAGTATGATATTTTTTTCTAAATTTAAATCTAGAATAAGTTAGCTTTCTATAATATACATATTTCTAAATTCTCAACTTTTACTAAATTTAAATTCAGCTTTTTTTTGCTTTTCACCATGGTTTCTAACATCACTTGATGATTCTCAATCAATTGTATTAATAACTTAGACAATAGACAATTGTGTTACTAAATAAATACATACATAAACACCCAAATATACATTATCATATCACATAAATGTTGGTTCCGACCGGGGATTCGCTCCCGAGAGCTGAGCACGGCAGTTACATACTTAAACATCACTGCGCCAACGAGGAATATCGGTGAAAACAAATCAACACAAATGTTAGTTAGTTAATAATTAATTGGAAAACCTTATTGTAGGTCCAGTGAGGTTTAAATGCCACGAACATCAAAACCACCCAAGCATACGCGAGAAATCATTTCTCTTGGGTCACACAGCTAAAAGTCATTAGTTAAAATTAGAAATACCTATCTATAAACAAATATTCCTCAAAACACAATTTCACACTAGTTTAAGGATCAAGGGACTCAAATTGTTATAACTATTTATATCAATAAAATAATTATTTTTATTATTCTTCAGAGTAATCGTGGCTCTGACGTCAACGAAGTAGGTAAGTAACTGACCCACGCTAGTATCTGTTACTGTATACAAGAGCCTAATTCTATTATAAATCGCCGATAATAATTATTAATTCAACTGTAAAACTTCGAACGGGTGTGAGAGACCCTACCGATATCTCCGGGGCCCAAGCTACCTCAACTGCTAGCGGTGCATCTGCTGATCAACGGATGAGGTAATGACGTCACAGTCACCTTTATGGGGTAAGGTGGTCGAGCGGCAACCGCTCCAAACAAAAAAAGGATTAAAATGTCTTAATTTTGCAAGACCATTTTAACGGCGCTTACAAAATGTCATTCACTGGAACTAAAGATAAATTTGAAATATTTAAAGTGACCACCGGTTCGGAATGTGGTCCACCTAAAAAACGGGAAGAAACTTAGGAAGGCTTTTTGCACGACAATGCCGAAAATAAAACCGAAGCTGGTCCTAACAGCCAATAAAGGCGGACCCCAGTCTTTAAATCTAAGTAGGGTTTAGAAGCAACTGGAATTATGCAAAAATGAAAAGCAATACTTAGAACAGCTGTCTCGGTGGCGATATCGTAGGAAGTGTATTCAACTGCCGTTGTAAAGGTTTCGGGTTCGTTCACTCTCAGCACAGGTTGGAACAAACATTTGTTTAATTAGCAAATATTTGTTTTTGATTTTGAGTGTTTTCTACGTATAATAAGGCATATAGAAATAATATAAGTATATTTATCGATTACCTGTATAAGGTAAACTAGTGTAATCCTCAAATATGTGTTTTGGATTTTGTTTTAAGTGTTTTAGTGTTATTTGTAAGTTCAAAAATTTTCAATCCCTATAATTTCTACATCCTTGAACATATTTCAAAGTTTGGTAAATTAAAACGGAAATATTTAAAAAAATACGGGTTTTACTCCGGGAGTGCCAACAAAAGTGAAAACTAAATTTATTTTTCTACACGCGTTCGTGGTCTGCTATATGTACATGCATATATGCACACACTATAGCTGCGTCTCGTAACGGTGTCGCCAGTCCAGAGATTATATATAATATCTTATCTAAAAAAAAGCTAAAAGAAGTTTTCACTTCAGAAATATCCGTCATGGATAGAGTAATGAATCCTATCTAATTGTTGACGGCAAACAAAGTGCAATTTCCACAACTAATTACTTACTTTTTACTATTGTCTTATTGTAAAATTAGTCACGCTCTTGTGGTACTGTCGATTGACTGTAAATGGGCACAGGCAGGACAAATTTCGTTTTGTGGGTCGTAGTTTCCTTGTAGCTAGACAAGACCTCAAGGCTAGAGAGCTTTAGATTTCGCAAATAGTACAATGAATATACCTAACAATTGTATTTTTATGAATAAAGTCTGAGAAGTAAAACGCAATATAGTAAATTTGAATGAAAGTATTAAGCAGCGTTAAGCTGGTAAAGGTGTGTGTTCCGGTAATTTGAACACGTTCGACGAATGAGCGATTTTGCGAATTGTTCAAAACATATTTAAAATACCTTCAAGAGTTTATCGGCAACAAATCTTTTCTCTTTATTATATTTAGTAGAGATTTAATTGAATCAAAGGTTTTTGTAATGCCATTATTACTCATAGTGTGGGGTCAACTAAAGGTGTGACGTCATTCCTTGTTACTTCATTAGAAGTTGCCATAATCGGCATTTTTTATTGAAGTCAGTTACTTCAATAAAAAATGCTTTATAAAAACTGATAAAGCAATCAGTGACTGTTTCAGTCTAGTAAACTGGTATTGTAAGGGCGTTTAGCTAATACAACATGCGTAGCGGGACTAAATGAACCGTTTCTTACTATCTCGGATGGTTACGGCACTAGTTTGCACGGAGTAGATCGGTAATTGTGCCGCAAAGGTCCGACAAAACTCGTTACTTTCACGCGATATACATCATACACCCTAAGAAGTGATGCTTTGCCTACACGAAATGAACTAACAGGTATATCTACATACTTTGCATGTTACATAAATAAACGGCTTCACCTCTTATTACGTGGAACAAAAGACAACTGGAGAAACACAGTAACGTATATCTCTGACTATCCCTTCGGAAAAAACGTGTTGATTGTATATAAAAGTACCAGTCTACCAAAACCGGCACTGCAATTATATAATTTCTCTTTAACGTATCATAAAGTTCTAGTTACCATCCCGATCTTAAGTCTTCATTGTTTGACTGCTAAGAGCAGCGGGGATTTGTAATTATTTTTGGCAATATGGTGAGGCATACAAACACGCACACATTCATGTACTCACATCAAGTTATTGTAACAAAAATAACAAAATAAAAATAAGGTAATTTATTATCACTAAGTCTACCGAAAAGAAAGTACACGAGGTGCCCGGCGCCTAGACTCACAGCTAGGTTTCCGTGCATCAAAGGCACGCTAAGCCGTTGGTCCCAGTTCCCAGTAACATTACAATCATTGAGTCAAGTTGAAGACTTATGGGCTTAAAACGATTCAACTGCAGGTCGCCACAACCTGCGCCTGTCCATTTCAAATGTTTCAAGCGCTCCTAGTTACGTGGGACAAAAATGCTTACGGTTAAATGTGAGAGTATAGTATGCCAGCTCTTCAGCAAAAATGACGATTGGTAATTAAGTACCTTGTCTGCCTTATAGGTACAACGTATTTTCAATGAAGTCTTGTACAATAATTGGTTTTGGGTTTATAGCACTTCTTGTGGAGAATATGTTTCTTTTTATAAAAAAACGAAAAAAAAAACAGTGTGAGACGATATTTATTTAAGAAAAATATTTTATACTTTGCTTTAGTTGTTTTGTACAGTACTTAGCATGTACTCTGTCTTAGCTGAGCATCCTATAGATGGGACCAATTTCATAAATTTTGTTCGATTACCGATGTAGGCTTAGGTATGTTGTGTAGGTAGGTACTATTGGGCTTTTAACATTTAAAATCTCTGTATGTAAGATACACAGGCATTCAATATAAAATGTTAAACTTCATAACCGGAATTCCCCTAAAAGCGTCCATTGTCCATCGTCATTTCTAATCCAAGGTTGGTGACCGATAGAAGGTGAAGCTATATAGGATCTCCCACCGACTCGCCATAGAATTTTAGCATTTATAATTACTATTCGGAGTCAACTCGACTAAGGCTACGTAATAAAGTACGAGTATACTCGTAAGAAAAGCAGATCAGAAAGTATTCGATTTTTTTAAGACTCGAAAACTATTTTTCTTCTTTATCTATCTTACTGTATTCCCAGCTACTTCCAAACCAAATCTTGGTTTGGAGCCTGGTTCTATTATTTTATTTGGCTGTGAGGAGTATCTATCGTTAGGCTTTTGGTCAAATAGAAATCGTCACTCAATAGAAAGCCGAACGAAAAAATCGTTTGTTTTCGTACTCTACTATTACAATTGCGCTCCAATAGAATTCTATTGGCCGGCCGGTAGAATTTTACTAACGAGTGCCGCGCCAGTGGCTGCTTGTAATTCGTATTTTTTCTAGTCTGTTTTAATATTATGACAGTCAAAAAAAGCTAATTTGTATCTATTCAGCAGCGTGAGAAGTGTGATTGTGAAATATATAATAGTTTTAGTAGACTACCTAGTTTTCAACCAATCGCAATTGAACCGCCATAGAATTGAACTAGAACGGCTCTCTATTGGAAAATAGTAGACTCGCCCCCCTGATCTTCCGACTCCGTAAGGGCGCCTGCATCGTTGCTTCATCAGTTAGTAGGTGCATGGTTAACAGTTGAGGTCGGTTGAGCCACGAACATTCTGGACTAAAATCATTTTTTTCTTATCGTTTATATTAGCAACTTGCAGAAGCCTGGGCTTGTAAAGAATATTCTTGAGAAGTCCAGGCATCTGCAAGCTGCTTCTTTTTCAGACTGATTTATGCAACTCTGGCGCAGGTGCATACAGGGTAAGATGAAAGTTGATCGGGACTATTTACAATTTAAGCGTTGTTATTTGGGAAATTGAATTCGGTGTAGCAGACCGCGCTAATCCTACGGGGGTTTTCGTTCGTGTGGCACTGAGCGGTTTTAAAGCTCCGGGCGATTTCAACATTGTTAAGTAACAACGTTAGAAAATAGAACCTACCTACTACATACATACATATTGTCACGCCTTTATCCCCGAAGGGGTAGGCAGAGGCATATTAAACGCCCACATTTAACCGTATGAATTTTAGTCCCCCGTAACAGGTGGTGAGCTCATTGCCGTGTTGAATAGAGCAGGAGCAGGCTGTGGCGACCTGCTGTTAATTCTTTTTAAGCCGTCCATAAGGCCTTCCAACTGGCATAACAACTGTCATTTTATTGGCAACCGGGACCAATGGCTTCACGTGCCTTCCGAAGCACGGAACTGGGGTGGGTCTAAAGGGCCAAATAAATTTAATAAAATGTGTCTATTTTAGATGTTAAATTTGGAAGAAATTTTGAGCCCGTTGCCTTTTTAGTGAGGTGGTAACAAAAGGCTAAAAGGTCTTATGTGCTAGACACTAATTAGCACGACCAATTAAAGTCCTGGTAGTCTCGGTCTAATACCTACTAACCTACATTATACATATACCTACATTATACACATCAAATTTTATTCAAATTGATCCAGCCGTTTGAGCATATAGGTAACAGTAAAAATTATACGCATTCATAAATTTTCGCCTTTATTGTCATAAAGGAGAATGATTTGAAATAGGTTCCACTTAGAAATAAGTATTTGATAATACCACTGTGAACGACCAGCTGAAAGACTTTAAACTCTTTCATTTGCGTGCATATTCAACGAAGTGTTCTATTATGTTCGTACCACGAAACAATTTGTGTTCTAGCGCGTATGTCAGAAAGAGCTACAATCCATGTCCAAGGCATAATGTCAGTTAGGAACTAGGGAATTCGTATAGAAATCGTAAAAACAATTTATACATTAACCTGTGAAGCGAAAATTTAGTACCAATTTTTTTGAAAAATGCCCAAAAGTATGAACTTACGTGATTTTTTTCTTACCACTGATCTAGCAGACTGGTATGTGGCCTATATGATGAAAAGTAGTCACCTTGTAAAGACCTTATAAGAACCCTTTTGAAGAATCCCATAATGTAGATGTTCGGGAAACCCCAAACAGGGAGTTCATTTCACAATTAAAACTTGATAAAATTTGACACAGTTAAAGTTAATGTGCACGAAACTAAGATATAAGTTTATTTTTTGATTTTGGGTAATTTTCGACCAATGAGCGACCAGAATAAATCTGATTATAAATATTTTGTTGACAGTTAGACCTCTTTTGAACGCGTTTTACGGAATGTTATAAAAACCATTACTATTTTGCCTGCCTCGGTTAATACATTAGCTAATTTAAACTTGAATACCATTATATACTTGTGGAATGGGAAGATAACTGTTAAACATATTTTATATAGAAAATAACAAATTTGAATATTTGTGTGAACTTTAATGTTTGTTCCGGGGTTAGATTTCATTACCCAAGCTTTTATTACTTACCTTAAATAGCAAAAGATAGAACTGTGCCAAAAAAGATATGTGTGTGACCAGAGTACACAGGTAAGAAGTAAAACTTCTTTACGAAATTTTTTTACAGATTTCAAATTTCTCTAATACGTCGATAAAAAAAATTCACTTATGATAAAGAAGTTTCACTTCAACACAACATGGCGCGAAACCGAAAAACGTGATAATGTTTTTACAGCTATAAAATTTCTCGACGTTGAGAGTCTCGAAGTTTTACTTCAAAAGTGTCCGAAACTTTCATTTACTTATTAAAATAAAGAAAAGTTCTTCTTCAAATAAACAAAATTAAAGATTGTTTACTCTTTCGTGGGGCAATAACGAGAGAGAGTTGTTACTTAATTCTTACTAAACCGACAGCCTGTAAAATTGTGCCAAGTTGTAGAGCAAAGCAGACACTGGCGTAGATAAAATTAATTTTACCCTCAATTAGGCAGGATGCGCGGAATTTGTTGAGAAACAACACAAGCTTGAGACAGCTTCTGAATTAAGCAAATCAAGGAGTAACATTACATCTAAACTTTGTTAACTACTACCTAAGTTATTAACGCCGCGCCGGATACACGGTTTACTTTTTATACCCCATTTACACTCTCGCACGAGCCACGAGACGAGCTGCGAGACAAGCCCAGAGTGTAACCACAGTATTATGGAGCATTTTTTTCGAGCTTGCGGTTAAGTAAATGAAGAAACAGAAACGATTTCGAGCTTGCGGTTATTCGCGAGAATGTAAATGAAGGATTAGAATTCCGCACCCAAAGGGGTAAAAACGGGACCCTATTACTAAGACTCCGCTGTACGTCTGTCTGTAAACAGACTGTATCTCATGAACCGTGATAATTAGACAGCTGAAATCTTCACAGATGATGTATTTCTGTTGCCGCTATAACAATAAATACTAGATACTAAGAAAAAGATAAATATTTAAGGCGGGCGCGAATACAATTTACGTGACATTTTTGGCGTTTTTAGCTCTATAAATAACGCCAACAGGGATGCTTGAGATATTCGTAGAATATTTAGTTGTATAATCACTTAAATAAATAATTAAATAAAAATAAAATGTATATTTAAGGGGGCTCCCTTTTGTTCTAAATTAATATGGCAACAGGTACCTAGATTTTCGCTTTAAAAATAATGAAAATTTTATGGCGGCTTCCGTAGCATCTAATGTAATATAGATATAGGGACGGTACACTTCGTTCGCGAGTCCGACCCTCACTTGGCCGGTTTTTATTAATTAGCATGACTAGAGCTGTAAACACACTTTATTAGCTAAACCGCAACAGTGTTCGACTTTGTAACTAGTAACACGTCAGCATCATGTAACACTTTGGTTATTTAATTTACCCATTTGTTTTCTGCAAATAGCTTTCTTTCGTTTGGATGTTCTGAGATTTAATAGAAGTAGTCTTCAAAGTCCAATCATTTTTTTTATTGAAGTGTAACTTCCTTCTAATTTTTTTTATAGCTGAAAAAATTTCGGTTACGCGCTATGTTGTTTTGAAGTGAAACTTCTTTATCATAAGTGAAACTTCTTTATCGACGTATAAGAGAAATTTTATAGCTGTAAAAATGTCGTAAAGAAGCTTCACTTCTTACCTGTATACTCTGGTACACACACATATTTTTTTATGTTATTTTGTCTTAAGCTGCCAGCGGAGTCCAAAAAACAAGCATAAGCTGTAATCCAAATTTTACTGGGTTTTCCAGTAGTGAGTGAATAATTTATATATTTATTTTTAAAGATAATTTATTTACTTGGCGTACAATAAAGTGTATAATAAATATATAAATAAAAATAAACCTATACGCGCAGTATTTTATTGGACTGCCTCGGTGGAGTAGGAGATAGTGTATGCGACTGCCGTGCTGTGATCGCGGGTTAGTTTTCCGGATCGGAACAAATATTGGTGTGATCCGCAAATGTTAGTTTCGGAGTTACGGTGTTTCATATGAATAATATACATGTATTTAAAAATATATAATATAGTAAGTTTATCAGTTATCTAAAGGTAAGGTAAGTTCATTTTAGCGGACCCCGGGCGTCGCGAGACGCACCTGGGACAGACGCTCGGATCGGATGATGATGAGTAAGTTTATCAGTTGTCTAGATCCCGTACCACAATCACGATCTTGAGCTAGACGGCGTTGTGTAAAAATAAAAATGTTCCACAATAGTTAAAAATACTTGTCATCGAGACAAAAAATTCATATATTAATAGTATTTTTTTAATTTGTATTTTCCATGTAATTTTATCAAACTTGTGAGTTTACAATTCATAAAATATTTCGTATCATTGTTGTGCGTGTGTCTGTTGTATTGTAACCCGCTTATCAATGGTAGCAAATTGGCAATAAAACGTAGTAAGTACTCCATTAGCCTGCATCGTAAAAAATAAATAGAAACTGTCAATACAAGTCTAGTTTTCTATCGTCCGATAAGATCACGATTTCGCGGTATCTAGTGCAAACTGGTGTTACGAGGAGCCTACATAATTGTAACTTTCCACTCGAGGTGTGATCGTAAGTCGTAACATTCTAGGTACTATATTAGACTGTTATGAAAAGCTAATAACCCAATTTTAGGCAGGAAATTTCTTTTAGACCTAACCCAAAAAAAGTATTTTAAAACGGCTTAGTCTGTACGCATCTATTTTTCAGGAACCTTATGAGATAGAGACAAAGGATTTGCGGAATTCAATTCAGGACACCACGTACCTAAACATGCATAGGCGATTTTTAAGTTCTACCACTTACGGTTTTGAAACTGGTTTCGGTTTAAAATAGTTAAGAAAGCGTTACTTATGTGTTTACAAAATTTTATATTTTAAAGTTAAAGGAGAAAGATCTTAATTGTAAGTTAAAGTAAGCATATAACCTATATATATATGGGTAAAGTGTAAATTGGCGGTTAATTTTAAAAATAAATTATGTACAATATACATACACGCGATGTGAAATTCTTGTAAGGCTAATTAAATTATGACACAGTTACAGATTCACGGCATAATAGTGTGACACTCCTTTCGTATTTCTTAACTGTCCCTGATTTTAATAGAAAAAAAGTGGATTAATACTATGAAACTTTCTAGATCTAAGAGCCACTGCTGCACACTAGTTTCTTTTAGTTTCTGCTATCGGCGATTTTGAGACTGTGTCGGTGCTGCATCGCGTTTAGGCCACTCTCTGGCATCCGGAATTCCGGCGCCAACATTTGCAATGGTGCACGTTTGTCGTATATTATTTTCCAAAACTAGAGTAAAATTCATGTTTTTGTGTTTAAAAATGATGGAATATTATACATAAAGAGTTCGGAAATGTTCATTAGTGATGAAAAGTGATATACTAGATCGTTCAATAAGTCCCGAGACTAACTTGGAAATGACGTAGGTATATATTAAAAACTCTGTTGATTTTTAAAAAGTACTGGCTTCAATAAAAGATATGTGTCAAATTTTTAAAAAGTGAACATTAAAATATTGATTTTGCAGACATTTAAGTGACGCTA
The DNA here is from genome assembly GCA_948477245.1 of Thumatha senex. Taxonomy (NCBI): domain Eukaryota; kingdom Metazoa; phylum Arthropoda; class Insecta; order Lepidoptera; family Erebidae; genus Thumatha; species Thumatha senex. Next base: position 17,760,118 of record OX419725.1, on the reverse strand, counting down.
CGCTTGTAGTTTCAATACAATGGAAAAAAACGAGTTTCGCGTGTTGATAAAACATTGTTTTTTAATGGGATAAAATACCGTTGAAGCACAGCAATGGCTTATAAAATGTTATGCGGGATCAGCTCCTTCTAAAGCAACCATTTGTCGGTGGTATGCCGACACAAATGATGGGGAACGCTCTGGTCGTCCAAATGAAGCAGTGACTCAACAAAATATTAACCAAGTCCACAAAATCGTAATGGAAGATTGGAAAATAAAAGTGCGCGAGATAGCCGAGATAGTGAAGATTTCAGCTGGTAGTGTTTTCACTATTTTACATAAAAATTAGGCCATGAAAAAGCTTTTTTCCAAGTGGGTGCCGCGTTTGCTTACAACTGATCTAAAGGAACAACGTATCAATGATTCAGAAGCGATGTTTGGCGCTTATTAATCGTAATAAAAAGGATTTTTTACGTCGGTATGTGACAATGGATGAAACATGGATACACCATTTTACTCCGGAATCCAATCGGCAGTCAGCGGAGTGGAGAGCGGCTGGTGAAAGCCGCCCGAAGCGGCCAAAGACTCAGAAATCGGCCGGTAAGGTTATGGTGTCTATATTATGGGATGCGCATGGAATACTTTTCATCGACTACCTTGAAAAGGGGCAAAATATTAATAGTGACATTTACATGGGCTTATTAGAGCGATTGAAGTACGAAATTACGGATATACGGCCTCAAATGAACATAAAGAAAGTGGTGTTGCACCAGGACAACGCGCCTTGTAACAAGTCTGTGAGAACGATGGCCATAATTAATTAATTGGGCTTTGAATTGCTTCCTCATACCCCTTATTCGCCAGACTAGGCCCCCAGCGATTACTGGCTGTTTGCAGATCTCAAAAAAATGCTCCATGGTAAGAAATTTGATTCAAATAGTCACAGCAACGGAGGCGTATTATTTCTACTCGAGGAGGAGTCTTATTTTGAAGCCAAAGACAAATCGTTCTACACGTATGGGATAGAAAAGTTAGAAAAGCGTTGGAGGGACTGTATCGCTCTTGGAGGAGACTACGTTGATGAATAAAAAATAATTTTATAAAAAAAACCATGTTTTAATACTTAGTCTCGGGACTTATTGAACCACGTGTTATTTCAATGGATAGCGGTGTTGTTTGTGTTAGTTCCATAGAAAGCTGCAATTAGGGATCCACTGCTTTATTGGGGCAAGGACCAGGACCTAGGACTGAGGACTTGACATCGACAAAGGACTAGACATGACTAAATACTAAGAAAATATTAATACTGAAGACCAGGCTGTATGGACCAAGTTTCCTTTGCCTGCACAAGATGGGCGAAGACAACCAACAACAACTCATGTCTACTGTTCGGATACAGTTTCGCCATTTGAAAAGTGATAAGTCGCCGCTTCTGGCAAATCAAGTGTGCAGGGGGGAAAGCTCGGCCGCTGCTGCTTTTAATCAACTAGGTACTAAGTTGCCGATTGGGGATACTAAAAGAATCTAGTCTGCAGAAGTCCAAAGAAACAAAAATATTTTAGTCATTATGAGCCACTTACATTAAATTAGAATGTTATCATTATCAAATTAGTTTTTAAGGGAACATACTCGTAAATTATGCCGCGCCCTTACAGCTTTCGTGTTGATTTACAATAATTTTATATTTATTAGTTTGCCACCACAGTTTGTATTTCTTTGTACTTATGAGTAATTTATAAAAAATCAATTTAAAATACCCATAAACTGAGTGAATTAAATTCTAATATAGAACTTTTAAGTTAATTATTTTTATATTTACGTAGGTATATTTCTGCTCTTATTTGCGATATTAGGTAGAACGACTAATGAGGTACCAGGTACTAGTTTCTACTTGTCGTCATTTCGACCGAATTACACCGGGCATGGTTACGAGTTGACTATATTTCGGGTCTTATTTGTGGTTGACACACAAATAAGACCCGAAATATATATTAATATGAGGGAAAATCGCAAACGTTTAAAATCATTTATACTATTCATTTTTTTTATAAATGTCGAATTTTTGCAAAATTATTATTTCTCTGTCAAACATTTCAAAACTTAATCATGACCTTGGGCATATTTCCACAAAAAATCAGGTATGAAATATTTATTTAAGTCGGTACAAAGTAATGCACAGTATACCTACTTAAAAAGTTTATTGGTGTCAAGTTGGTAAACTCTAATTACTGTACAACATATCTCAATCATCGCCTTCAGAAGACGGCATCGTAAAAACCATAACCTATTAACAATTTTTTTACGAACTCAAGAATTTGGTAGCGTAGTAAATAAATTATTTCGTTAGTGAACTAACAATTAACGCACAAGGTCGCTAGACGATGATAAACAATGAGAATTTGGGGCAAAGTTCGCATTTTAACAAAATGAAACAGTTACATAAGAATTTGGCAATGAAAAAGATGCTGAGAATGACAATTAAAATATAGTCGATAATTACATTCGGTTTAAATTAACACTAGTTTGCTGTGTTCGGTATGTCCTTTGTTGGTTAATCACAGTGACAATTTTGATAATTCATTTCATTTTCATTTATTTGTCTATAATATGTATGTATTTAGAAATATATAAGTATGTTTATCAGTTATCTGGTAACTATAGTACAAACTCTGCTTAGTTTGGAATCAGATGGCGTTGTGTGAGTTGTCCCAACAATATTTATTTATGAGCGTTTACTTGCTTTAAAAGGAATTGTCCCGGCTACCAGTATCATACGGAGTAGAAGCTGTTTATGGGCGGCTTGAAAATTTCAGCAGGTACCCCACGAAGGATAGGAAGAAATATTAACAATTCTGTATAATAAAAAACATTTTTTTACAGCTATAAAAGGTCGATAAAGAAGTTTCACTTCAATACTCGTAATTAATGAACTCTGTACTCCGTGAGGTAGTGACAACAGAAATCGTCTCTGTTCGTTGTATCTCACCACTGAAGGGACACAATAGGTGAAGTATGATCAATGTAGGAATAAATTAGATAAAAATTCCACCCCTAAGGTGTTGAAATGGGAAAGCTAGATTTCACGCAAGCGGATCCGCGGTTGTTCGCTAGTATTGATATAAAGCGAGAAAGAGATATTGGAATAAAATAAATAGCACAACTTCAAAAAAAAAAAATTCAAAACTCCATTCATTATTTAAGCTGTGTGACCACTTCTCAATGAATTTCAAGAAAGTGCACTACCAGTTTGCCTATAAAATAGTTCCTTTATATTGAACACAGAAGGAAATAAAAGACACATAATTGTTCGTCAACTGTCAAGCGTAAAGAAGTAGTAGAAAAAATCCGTCTAATAACAATATTCCATTTTGCAGACAAACCTAACATCCAAAAATAAATATTATTTCTTTCTTTCTTTCTTCTTCTTTCTTCTTTAACTACCATAGACGCCTTTAGTATTGTGAGTGGTAAGTACCTACTAACATAAGCCTCTTTACAAGCATTTCACTATCGTACACTATGTAACTCAAATACTCCTGATTAAGCAAGCGGTAAGATTGGATAGGGGCTTTCTTCCACGTATTGTGGAATGAGCTCCCTACCCGGATTTTCCCAAATGTCTACTACCATAGATATCAACATTACTATACCATAGATATCTACCAAACCATATATATCTTGACTAAAAGATTAGTTAAGATATCTATGTCTACTACAGAATGGGGTTTTTCAAAAGGGGTCTTAGAAGGTTTTTATATAGTCGCAAGTGCGAGTGCTCCACCTCTACCTTTGCAAAGGCCCATAGGCTACGGTGACCACTTTTCATCACCATAGGCTACGGTGACCACTTTTCATCAGGTGGGCCTTATGCTTGACTGCCACCTCAGTAATATAAAAGAGCTTATTTAAATCTGATCAACTGGTAATATGTACTAGATAATATAATTTGATAGTGAAATTGTGGCAGCCCTGTAATTAAAGTATTTCTCATTTAAATGCATCGACTTCAAACTTAAAGTACTTAAAACACTTTCATAAAAAAAAAGTTTTAGAAACTTAAAATTCTTTGGAAACAAAATATCGTATTATTTAAATAAATAAAATAAAATATTGTAGGACATTTTTAGGTACACAGCTTCGTCTAGCCCAATGTAACCTAATATAAGCTTGTGGTATGCGATCTAGACAACTGATAAACATACTTATAAATTTTAAATACATGCACCCAAAACTCGAAACAAACATTTACAGATTACAAAAATATTTGTTACGATCCGAGAATCGAAACTCAGCGCGGGAAACTCATACACTACTTACCACCTACGGCACCGGCGCAGTCATATTTTTACCACTGAGGTGGCAGACAAACATACGCCCCACCTGGGGAAAAGTGGTCACCTTAGCCTATGGACGTTTGCAACACCGTCATATATTTCTACGTACACTTAGGTATAGTATTTAATTAAGTAATATTGAAATATCGTAAATTCGAACCACTCAATAAATGCCCAATTAGCGGTATTAGGCCACACCTAGGTACTATCTGTAACTAGCACTCACCATAATTGCAAACGTCACCAAACAAATATTGGTTCTGTTCTACCATTAACAATAGTAGAAAATTAGTTCGTTACTTAACTGATAATCGGCACTCGCGGATTGGCTAAGTTATTAATTTCTGACGTGTTTATATTGTACCTTACTATATATCTATCACGCCTTATCCTCGAAGGGGTGGCAGAGGCATATTATATGCCCACTTTTCACTAGGTGTATTCCTATCCCACATAATAATAGTAGAGCCCATTGCCGTGTTGAGATAGGCAGACGCAGGTTGTGGCTACCTGCTGTTCAAATTTTTCAAGCCATACATAAATAAATAAAATAAATATCCATCACGCCTTATCCCCGAAGGGGTGGCAGAGGCATATTATATGCCCACTTTTCACCGTGTGGATTCCTGTCCCACGTAATAGGTGGTGAGCCCATTGCCGTGTTGAAATAGACAGTCGCAGGTTGTGGCTACCTGCTGTTGAACTTTTTCAAGCCGCCCATAAGGCCTCAACTTCAACCAGGCTTAACGACTGCCATTTTACTGGCAACCGGGACCAACGGCTTAACGTGCCTTCCGAAACACGGAAACGCTTGCAAATGTAAATGCCACAAAGTGGTCACCCATCCGAGGACCAGCCATAGTGTAAGTTGCGTAACTCAGTGATCGTTTACAGAACACTGAGACCGCGGGGCCACGAGCGCTTCTCACGAGCCATACATAAGACTGTTTACACTGTCGATTGATGGCACTTGGTGGAACTTGCTACACATCTTGAACTAAAACACTTGTACTGTTCTACCTTTTTATTATTTAAACCTGACCGGGTTCGTCTTACGGCATTCTCAAAGGTTAGTACATATTTTTGCATTCAACTTGACTTAACGAATGCCATGTTACTGCCAACCGAGACCAACGGTTTAACATGCCTTCCGAAGCACGGAAACGCTCGCAAGTGTAAATGCCACAAAATGGTCACCCTACCGTGACCAGCAACCATAGGGAAAGTTGCTCAATGCAGTGATCGTTTACAGAACACTGAGTCCGCGGGACCACGAGCGCATCAATATATAATAATATATTGTGTTAGCCTTTTAGGAGAGAAGCGTTTGTGAATGTGTATGGATATTATTTCTACAAACTTAAACGGCTGGACCAACTACGGTGGCCCTGTACGGTAAAGATATTGTTAGCCAGGGAAAAGACATTCAGTACTATTTAGACGCGTTGCTGTGACCTAAGTCTAATTTAATGTTATAAGACAGCATCTTGAGGCTCTGGCCAGCCTTGATCATCAATCCCGACGACCCCTGCCTGTTGACTGGTATTCGACTTCCGCATCTTCTACAAAAAGACTCTCTAGGTCTTCCTAGAGCTACAGCTCTAGCACGTGCCTAGTAAACTTACAAATTCTTTCCCAAATGCTTTCTAACCATATGCCCCCAACAATAGCTTGATTTGGAGACCTGGGCTGATGTTCACCTGGGTTCACCTTGATTTGCTGGGATCAGCTGTCGTTGGACTTTTCATATTCGACATTGTTGGTAGCTACTACCATTTGATCTCTTTACTCCGTAAGGACCACGGAGAACAGAAAAGGACGCTTACTTCGTTGCTTCTTCCGTTAATCAGCAGGTTCGATCGCTTGATCAAAGCGTGTAGTGGACAAGAACGTGATCTTGGTACGGACACTCAATGAACTTTCAAATTATTTCTACGATTTGAGGTAGAAGGTAAGTTCATATACCAAAGATTATTTTTATACTACCGACGTGGCAGACAAGCATACGGCCTAACTTGATGGAATGCGGTCACCGTAGCCTATGGACGTTTGCAACACCAAAGGTGCAGCTCTCGCGCTGCCGACCCTGTAAAATCTTTCTAACGTTCGGGAAAACCCAGGCAGGATAAAGGAAAGATAGTATAATAGTACTAAGTAGTTCATATTCTATACTCTAGGCATGTATGTATAGGCGTTTCACATACCCGTTAGTTGCCTAATCTTACATCACAGTTTCTATTTCCTGAAATGTCATTAAGTACTCTCACCACGACGGCGCTGTGGTGGCGGTTTGCTATCGCGCAAAACGGTAATGACATCGAACTCGTGCTCACAAATATTTAAGGAAACATACGGACTTACTATAAAGGTGATTATCTACCGGTTCGTATTACGCATCACTACTTGCATAAATTGTGTAAAAAAACAGCGACATGTGGCATAATGTTTATATAAAAGTAATTATAGTATGCTCCATCAATCGATGGTTATTGAATAGGTATCTTAGGTTGCGATTGAGTTTCCTTACAATGATATGCATTTTAAGAATTACTTAGGTTATATGTATGGCTGGGGGCTGTCGAAAAACCCTTAATATCTAAAAATATTAAAACAGATGAACCATGCTTCTTGTGGGAAAACCTATTTTAACACCTGTTTTGGTTTAATCCCGTAAAAACCTATCCTGTTTTTGCAGGTTTTCAGTAATTTGTGGAACTTTGAATTATATAATTTCGTCTCGGAAGAAAGTGGCGACATAATGGAATCTGTAAATTGTTGCTATTATCATGTTTATTAGCAACTGACTTGCAACTCGGATGATAAAACCGATGCCAGATGACTGGGTGCGTATTTTCGAGTCGCCGATATCATTTTCAGAAGCAAGAAGTGGCTTGAAAAGAATACTAACCTTCTGCAATCTTAGCTGGTTGGATTGAGAAAAACACAAACTTTGACCCAATCAAACGACTAAGTGAGGAAACGGTTCGGATAAAAAACAAAGTTACATCGTGTATTTAAGGCCCAAACCAAATTATTATTGTAAGTTAAATATAAAAAGTCTAAGTTACAAAGGGTTACCAGAACAAAAGCATTTTTCTTCTAAATAAAATGTAGGCCGCGTAAGTAGCCATAAAATGTATACAAATTGAATCAGAGTATTGTTTTCGGCATACTTTTAATTTAGGTATTGCGGCCAATTAAAGAATTTTAGGTCAAATATAAAGAGTAAAGGGAATTTCGTTATTTTGCACAAGTTACTCAGGTTCAAACTCATAAAAGTGAAAATATATCATACTAGCTAAACTCTGCGGCTTCACCCGACACGTATTTCGATCCCCTGTGACACCCTTTTTATTACGCCTTTTATTAATATTACAATAAACTATGAATATTTCCTGGTTTGTTGACATTTATGCTTTTTATTTTCGCCATTGTGGGGGGCGAATGCTGTCTGACCTCCCAGCCCCGTAAGTAAGCCTACGTCTTCGTTGGTCAATTTGTTGCCCGCTTGCAATATGAAAAAGTTAAAGCAGTATAAACTCAACTATTTGACGCCCGCGGCTCCGCACGCGTGGTGAAGTTTTCCTGTTCCCGTTTCCCACAGGAACTGGTTCCCAGGATAATAAGTAGCCTGTGTTATTCTTATGTGTATCAATATTCATTCAGTCGATTTTGCGTAAATAGTAACAAACATCCATACTTAAAAACATTCGCGTTTATTAGTAGGATATCTAAAAAAAAGTTGTTAAAACCGTGAGAATGCGTATCATTACAGAGAGGGATTGCAATCACATTAATGAAATTATTTGCGGTCACGGAAGGTGCTTTATGCCTCAACATTGAGCTATGCTATTAACTACGAGTACTACGACACACCCAGTACCGTCAAGGGCAGGTTTATTTTTCTGTCATTTAAAGTTTCGTCTAGGTTCGACTTCAAACTATAGGATAGAATTGACGTTTCAATTAATTTGAATTTGTTATTTTTAAACTTTCGCGGTTTATACTCGTATTTTAAGAAATTGTTTCGCGTGAAGTCCCGAGTAGTATATAAAATATAATTTGAATTTGTTGCTCTCCATGTAGATCAAATTAAAGGTGAAGTGCTCATTTCTCACTCCGTATAAGAACTAGTTGATTCCCGCGGTGTCACTCGTTACGAACTTAGAACCCATTGACAGCAATCACGTCGTTTTTAATTTTTACAATAAGGGCTTAAGGTATGTAAATTTCCCGATTTATTGACATTTATAATTTCTGCTTTGCTCTCCTGGGCTCTCCTGGGCTCTCCTGGGCTCTCCTGCTGCCATAATGGCGTAAGGGCTTCAACTGGGCCTCACGACTAACATTTTACTGGCAATTGGGACGGGACCAATAACTTAACGTGCCTTCCGAAGCACGGAAACGCTCGCAAATTGAAATGCCGCAGTGAAAAAAAACCTTACGTCAAAAGACTCACCAACTATTACATTGGAACCGTGGGCGTATAGTATGCCTCTGCCACCGCTTCGGGGCTAAAAGCGTGAGTAATAAACAAGATGTCAGTAACAATTATAAAGGTAGGTATATAGAAAATAGGTTCATTGTGCAAACGATTAGCGAAGGCCTCATAGCACCTCAACAACTAAATTAACAGTTAACAGCAAAATTCACACGCAAATATTTAAAGTTTTTAGGTAATATTAAGAGATTAGTTCAATGTAAAGAAAATATAATCCTTTCCAAAATAAAATACCGGTACATTATTTATAAAGAATTCATTCACTGTAAAGTTTTTGGTGTGGCACAAATTATGAGTGTTTTATTTGGCACAATTTAATGTCCTACTTTTTTAATATGAATGTTTGAACTTATTAATATTTATTACTCAATCATTCAAGAGCGATGTACCAATTGGATCGAAGTTTGGTATATCTGTCACGGGTAAGGGCAGGTGTACACATAAACTTAAGTATAAAACTATAATTTTTACTTGTTTTATTACAAAACAGCTATCTTAAGGAAACGTACATGCTTGTGTTTTTAGCTGTACCTACCTAACAAATATCGTTGGGTAAGTTTTAACCTGAAAATTTATTACACATTTTTATTATGATTAAATGTTTGTATGTGACAATGAGAACCGTATTTCCGAAGAAACCCGGGTCGTAGGTCAATACTATTTAGTGGTATAATAAATTATTGTTAAACAATGACAGCGCTGCCTGGGAATAAGCATTTATTAGACTGTTCTTCACACGACTATGACAATCAAAGGTTCTCAAAGAGTGTATTCTGTTTATGCTAAGATATGTATTTACAGTGGTATATTCTCATGTTAGACATACCTAATTATAATATAAAAAATAACACTGTAGTAGGTAAGTAATTAATTAACTATTTATACGCTGTATCCCTGAAGGGGTAGTCAGAGAGGACAGATCGCCATGCTTTGCTATCCATGCACAACCTACTTATTTTGCTTGTTGTAGATTCATTATGAGGTAATTAAAAAAATATGATTGTCTTTTATAACCGGGAGGGAGAGAGATATAAAAAAGAGAAAGCAAGAAAGCGAAATAGAAAAAGAAATAGAAAGAGAGAGAGAGAGAGAGAATTATTATATTTTATTTGTACATTTGTCTGTATTTTGGTCACAGAAATATACAATGGTGTAACAAATTAGAACTTACGAAATCGGTTCATTGCTGTAAATGAGGAAGAGATGTCGGACTTGTGTTCTTGCGGTCTGTATTCGATCGAGATAAGTAGGTTCTCTTATCTCAAGCAATAAGCTTAGCTGCAGGCATAAAGCGGAATCTAAGCAGTTGCATTGCAGTTGCTAGATTTCAATTTAAAAAGAAATTAGTTTTTTTGTTGCCACGGAGTTAGCCTCCTGAGGGCCGAGTCTGCTATTTCAATCGTGTCGAAATAGAATCGCTCAATAGAAATCCACCGGTACAATTTTGATAGTTTTTCGTAGTCTACTATTACAATCGTAATCCAATAGACTTCTTCTAACACTTACCGCGCCAGTGGCCGCTAGTCAGTTGCATTTTTGATAGTTTACTAACATTTTGACATCTAAAACAGATATTCTGGTTCTATTCTACGGCTTGTCAATAGTAGACTCGGCCCCTGATGGTGATCTAACTATGAACATATAATAATAGGTAGCGTTCTGTGTGATCGAAGGTGGGGACTAATGAAACACATTAACCAACGAACGCTGCAAGTTTTATTAACGACTTCTCATAACGTCTTCATATTTCATTTAAAATACAAATTTGAATACTTTCTTTTTCCCGTGTCTTTGTTTGGACGAAAGTCGGACCATAGCTCTGAAGTGAATGACAATGTATGAAAGTACAAAAAAAGAAAAGGAAAAACTATATGGAGGAGAGAAAGATGAAGTAAAGCCAAAGTAATATTATGCCGCAAATAAAAGTGGACTAAGAATGTACTAAGTTATAAAAGTTTTATATTTGGACCAATATTTAAGCTGATTAGAAAAAAAAGATCTTAAATTCTATTTTAGTAAGTATGTATTGTAAGTATTTGTACAGAATAGAAAGTTCTCAGATAAATGATAGTCGAAATTCAAGAAGAATGTAATAATAGCAATACCGCCGCCAATACCATTTTAGCACAATCGATATTTGTTCGTTATTTTAAAAGGCTCTATTGCTAGCCTCAGTCTCAGAAAACGTACAGAGCTGCAACGCACCCGAGCAACTGAGATACAAAGCTCTCGTATCGAGCCCAGACATCGACTTTATTAACAGTAGGATCGATATCGATTATGGTTTTTGCTCAGCTTTCGGCAGCTTCAACCCTCCCAACCCTGAAAAGGCACCCGATTCATAGTCCTCGTAAGTCGATGGGCAGGTGCACCAACCTTCTTCGTTTGAACGCAACCCCAACAAAGCGATTTTGGACTGTTGGTAAATACTAAATAGTTCCATTGATAGGTCCAATGGAATTCTCAGAATTCCATGACTCCATTGTTACATCCAATAAGAGTTATAATACCGATGATTCCATTCAGATGGTGGAGTTAATAAACAAAATTATAATAAGTAGGTACATATCCGGTCTCGGTACATATTCGGGTAGTTCAGATGGCTAGAACATTGCCCTGGTTAGGCAAAGGTCACGGGTTCAATCCCTGTCTCGAATCGAATTGTCTTTGTCCACTTTATTAAAAATATATATTTCCGGCCTTGTGGTTCCAATGTGAAAAACAACTTTTAAATTTCCTATACTTAGACGCTTTCTAAGTATAGGAAATTCAAAATATCAGGCAGTTTGGAATTGTAATATTCTTTACTAACTAACTATCTTCACGCTGTATCCCTGACAGGTTAAACAGAGAGAACAGACCGCCAGGCTTCGCGATCCATGCATAACTACTTCTTTCGCTTCCTGCAGATTCATCAATCGCTTCATACAAGCACGTCTGGGTATCCGAGTACTTTTGACTTTTCCATTTTTGAGCAATTTTCTCACGTGGTTATCATATGTAAACCTCGGCCTACCCAGAGGTCTACTTTAATTAGCAGTAATTAATATTTTTTACAGTTTTTACTAATGAATGTTGCTAGATGAAAACATACCTAAAAACGAAGCTATTCTATGCCTTGACAACTTCTCTTGCGTTACTTAAAATTAAATTAATTAGACTCACCCCAAAGGGAATTACCGATGTGCCAATTATTTTAAACAGTATAATGTTATTACATTGATGTTTGTTTAGTACAAACTAAAAAGAAGTGGATATTTTCCACCGTCACGGGTAGGCGGCTTTTCACTCAATTGATACTACGGTTTTGTCTATTTATAGTCAGAAATTTGCAATGCACTCAGAGAGCTCCAAAAATCCATTACTGGAATTTAAAGCACCGTGATAGATTTTAAACATTCATCCTTTTTGCAATCTCTCGTATTTCTATTAATGGAACAAGGCTAGATTTTCGCACTCTATAAATTCAACATTCGGTTACTGAAGAAATTGACATTACTAATTAAATGAAAATAGGCAGGATATTTAAGCTTCTAAAAGTTGTTTTTTTTTTTCCGAAAGCTCCCGAACGGATGGAGGACAATTTGCTGCGAATATTAGGTATTGTTCGAAAGTCAATGTTTTCATGATCGTTCCTAAACGATAATTTTGTAAAATTATCAGTTCACTCTCTAGATGATGAAGGGATTGTGGATTTTAGTAAGACCTCAATATTTCTAATTTTATCCACGACATGGTAACCTGGAACTTGCTGCTGTCGGGAAACACCTCAGATAAATATTATGTTACCTAGTTTTTCATAATTAACCTATGACCAAAGTAACTAAAATCGAGTTATCTTGGAAACTAAAACAGCTAGAAAGAAAATTTGAACTACATAAAATAAGCAAATATATACAGATACTACTTAAAGCTATAATTATTTTGAATTTCAATTTAGTAATATTGTTTAAAAAAATCGTCAAAGTAGGTTGAAAATTCAATAAATGATATTTTTTTCTAAATTTGCTACTTACATGAAATACTAATATAAAACATTATCCTTGTTTTCACATTTTCTTAATCCTGGAATTATGTTGTTATAATAGTTGTGTTCACAGTTTTGTTTACAACATAGATAATACAATAGTACTACATAGTTTACACACTGTATTTACAGGACTGATTGCCAGCTTACTGGCTCCGACAAACTGTGTGTGCGAACTCGCTCCAACAACTACCCTACAAACGTTAAACAAATACAGCAGTATATTTTGTCAAATAAATCGGATTTTTTGACTGGATTTTAAATATATGGGAAGAAAGCAACGTTTTTGTGAATCGTTTGATTGCAACATCTAATGTTTGTCCCGACTTCGAATCCTTTAGAGTCTTCCCAGAAGACCTTCCAGGTCTGAGTGGGACTTCCGAGCCTGTACGCGTAGTAGTCTAAAAACATTTTGTTACAACAATCCAATGAGCTTTGCTATTGTATTAATGAAAGTAGAAAATAGTGAGTTTCTAAATTGAATGTGCCGTTTGATCCTCTTGTGAAGCTAATCCCATCCTATTATATTAATCCTATTATATTATAATAACAAAGCTTCGAAGATAAATTGCACTACAAAGAAGTGACAACATAAAATTTCTATTACTTTTCAATGGTAATCTATAAGTTCGTGTCATACTTTCATCAACTGAAGTAAGCTCATAAAATCATTAATGCTTGAAGATATATCCTCACGAATTAGAACTAAGACCCATTTTGATCACGTCGGCTTTCAAACAAAAAACATAACGTGCTTAGAAAGGCACGTTAAGGCGTTGGTCTCGGCTGCCAATAGCATGGCAGTCGTAAAGCCAAGAGGCCTTATCGGTGGCTTGAAAATTTTCTAAAGCAGGTAGCCTACCTGCTTCTGTCTATATCAACACGGCAATGGACTCACCACTTATTACGTGGCACAGGAATACACATGGTGAAATGTGGCCATATAATATGTCTCTGCCACCCCTTCGAGGATAAGGCGTGATTGATAAACAAAAATATCATCGAAATCGGTAACAGACTAATACTCATACTCGTATTTCAGCATCCCAAGATAATCGTTGCGGTTCCAGTGGCATAATATATATAGCACAAAGAATTTAGCTGGCGGAGTTGTCACAAATTAAAGTTTCTACTCGACTGTTGAAAGAGAGTTTAATGGGGATAAAGTAAACTGCAGTCAGATGATAGCTAGACTTTATCATAAGGTACGTGAGTATGTGTAATTTGCGGATGTACTTATGTAATTTGCGTAAAGTACTTAGTCATCAAATGCAACTAGTTATATTACGAGTCTGGCTTCGGCATTCTAGACGACTTTATTAGATTGTAAGATTACAAATAACCAGTTTATTCACGCTTATATTATATCCACAGTTCATATATTCACACGGCAATGGGCTCACTACCTATTACGTGAGATAGGAATCCACACTGTGTAATGTTAGCGTATAACGTCTCTGCCACACCTTTGGGAATAAAGGCGTGATTCATAAACACAATTAGTATTATATAAATAGGAAAGTGTGTTTTTCTTTCTTTCATATAAAAGAATAAAGGGATTTTAGTCATTTTTAATGTACAGATAGTTGTAGGTGTAGTAAATATCTATCATATACTAACTACTTTTCTTACCTGATACCTACATATTCCCCTCGGACAAAAAACATTTGTGTCATTACCAAATTTCACGTTTGCTGATTCAAGTTGCCATTCAACTTGTGTTTCGGCTGGCATTTAATAACCAAAAGAAAAGAAAGTGCAACGAAACAAAACTGAATCCTTAGTATTACACTTTTTAGTCACGCCTATCCTCAAAGAGGTGGCAGATGCATGTTTTCCTGACCGTTTTGGATATTTTTTTTTGTGGAGATAGTTTGCATCTTGTTTTAACACATAGGTTACCTATATCTCGGAAACAGGTTTCTGTGGGAAACAGGCACGGGTAATGTCACCACATTCGGGCTTTCACTAGTCATTTAAAACACAATAATTTGGTGGTAAAATTCCGGTTTCTATCATATATAGTATTTTTTTCGGGTTCGCCCGGACGGAACATATATTTGTGTGATCCACAAATGTTGGTGACGTAGTTTGGGTGTTTCCTATGATAGGATGTGTGTATTTATAAATATCTGTTGTCATAGATTCTATAGTGCATTCTTATAGCTTAGTCTGGGCTAGATGACTCTTTGTAAAAAGTGTCCCAAAATATTTATTTATTTATTTTATATTCGTCTATTGACAACGATTTCATACGAAACACATCTAGCGACTTTAGGTACTCGTTTTTATCCAATAATTGCCTGTAAAGTACCTAACTGTATTTATAGTAGGTAACGTAATGTAACATATTTATTTTCCTAAATAAATATATACATTTAAGGAAAATACTTATGTAAACAATTTGGTATATAGCTTTTAAATATTTCTTGTGACGAATTGAGAATATTCTATTTTTGCGCTATTCAGCAAACTGATAAGAAAACTTGGGAAATTCGGTTCAGTTATTGTGACGAATTGAAAATATTCTATTTTTGCGTTATTCAGAAAGCTGACACGAAAACTTGGAAAATTCAGTTCAGTTGGTAGTACGGTCAGCGTCAATAATAGTGGCCACCAGTTCAAAATAGTCATATCAATAATGAAAATAACACCGTACCTATCTCATTTGGATAAATATCATACCTATCAGACTGACAGCTGCCATTTATTTTGTTCATTCTTAAATATTCATTGTACAATTGAGCATTAAATTTATATATTTGTCATTATATGCAGGGTGGCCCATTTAAAACGGTCAGTATGGGCAACTCTGAAACTATAAGACATAGAAAGATCTCTTCTAAGGAACCATGTCAACGATTTTGATAAAAAATGAGAAAGTCTTATTTACCACCAGAAGATACAAAAGCCAATAGTAAAATCATAAGTAGGTAAACAAGTTAAATGTTGTACTGAAAAAGCGGATGATCAATTCGAACACCTACGAAATTACATTAAATGATATGAAAAACAATGACTATTATTCATTTTAGGATTTTAGGATTTCATAAATATCCATCACGCCTTATCCCCGAAGGGGTGGCAGAGGCATATTATATGCCCACTTTTCACCGTGTGGATTTACCTGTCCCACGTAATAGGTGGTGAGCCCATTGCCGTGTTGAAATAGACAGACGCAGATTGTGGCTACCTGCTGTTGAAATTTTTCATGCCGCCCATAAGGCATTCAACCAGGCTTAACGACTGCCATTTTACTGACAACCGGGACCAACGGCTTAACGTGCCTTCCGAAGCACGGAAACGCTCGCAAATGTAAATGCCACAAAGTGGTCACCCATCCGAGGACCAGCCATAGTGAAAGTTGCGTAACTCAGTGATCGTTTACAGAACACTGAGACCGCGGGGCCACGAGCGCTTCGATATCACGTTTAATAGTAATATTTACTGCTTATGATCTACTCAATCGATATTCATTTAAAAATAATGCAAGATTTATTCTTCGATAATGCGGGTTCGATTCCCGACTCGAGCACAAGTTTTCTTTTAAATCTGTGTATGCAGTTTTTCTTTTCATCAAAATCGGTGACATGGTTCCTTAGAAGAGATCTTTCAATGTCTAATAGTTTTAGAGTTGCCCATACTGACCGGTTTAAATGGGCCACCTGTATATTTTGACATTTATACGTTTTATTTCTCACTTTTAAAAGTATGGTCGCCTCTTTTATATTAAATGCTTCCTGAATACTAAGTCCTCAATTACCAGACCACAGAAAAAGTAATCTATTAAACAAAAGTAATTTCCCTTGCCACATTTTTCTTACCAGTTAGCTAGGTAATTACCATTGGTTACTATAAACTCGAAGTCGGCTCTAAAACGAAATTTATGACCACAAAGTTTAATCGTTTACAATCAGGTTTTCATGTTAATTTACTTCTGAAAATCCAAGTCTGAACGCATATTTAATAGACTCGGGTTTTCAAATTCACTACCGGAAATATTAGACAAAATAATCAAATAAACCTAACTTCGATTGTTACGTGACAATAACGCATTATTTTACATAAATTATCAATGAATAGAATTTCTATTATGTTTAGCTAGGTATAGGCAGTTATTTTTACGTTACAAATAGCTGTTACCGTGTAGGTACAATACAAATTGTTTTATAAAAGTAAAAATCATTTTCTTTGCTGTTCCACACTGCCAGTTGTCAAAAGCTTTCAAAAGTTCGAAAAAGTAATCCTCCAAAATCTTTAGTATAATTCCAAAAAAATTGCTCTAAAGTAGTTGATTATTGAAAAAAAGAATATCGAAGGTAAGTTGAAAATTTTCGATGTTAAATCAATATCATCTAAAGAGCAATTATCCACAATAGATATTTGCCACTGAAAATATTTAGAGATTCTAAGAAAATTAAATTGTTGCATAGCCATTGTATTTACCCTAGCACTACCTGGGTTGTACTCTATTAGGTAAGTAGTAATAACGACAAACTATAATAGGAAAAACTAGTGGCAGAAATTTTGCAAATTATAAAGGATTTATTCAACAAAGTTGAACAACATACATACAATGCAAACAATATAAGTATCTAAAGCAGATCTAACGTTTATTTTATAAATTATAAGTTTTGAAGCGTCACTTGCCGTGAATTTGTTCAGTAAACACATTACAAGACCGACAACCCATGACAACCGCTCACATTTTTCATACTTGCTATGAAGTCAAATTTACAGAAAACTACAAAACACTTGTTGCGGAACGAAAACATAAACGTGAACTATTTATTAACATGTTATTTTCTTTACTCATAAGTGTACAGATTGTAAAAAGTGCTTATCAAAATATTATTACCTCTGTAAGTACTTATTTTTCTTTTACCATTACACTAGAAAAAAATATTATTTGAGAATGTTCTGACTTTATGTAAATTAATGCACGTTTGATTTTAAAAAAAGAAAACTCGCATATCGCAAAGCATAAATGCAACAAAAATTTAAAAATATGTATAATAAATTAATTAGGGTTAAACTTACCTCATTGAACCGGGTTGGCTTGTTGTGTTTTGGTTGCGATAAGTAACGAGAACTGCATGCGGCAACAGCAATGTTAGCGAGGAGCGTCAGCGGAGCGCGAGCGTTACGAACGGCAGGCAAGCGAGAAATCGCGACTAGCGGCCTCAGCGTATGCCCTCTCTGTTGTGACTGCGCGGCCAGCCAGGAACTACTCCGGTAATTAGAAGGCGCGAAAGGGACTCGGTGCCGTCGAGTACACAATTTAAGTACTCGTACACGATTATGTATTCGCTCACCTGGATATCAGCTATTTAATATATTGTTGCTATACTGGTGAGGTGGGGGATGTCGAGTGGGCCGCTGCAGTTCGTACAACTGAATCGCGCGTCCATCAAACATTCACTTTATATATTTCCCCTTCTCAGAGGACTCGGCACTATTTTTATCTTCTGTGAAAGACCTACGAGTCCTGGATACCGTTGACCCGTGACGACCACACCATGCGGAGCGCCATCCGGGTATTAAACATTGTTTCCGAATTCACAGGTCAAGTGCATACGGCGGCGACGTGCTAAATAAAGTATGGAAATGTATTATAACTCGATGACTTGGATGAACGACAAGTAGTCATGTATTACGAGATAAACTGTGATGTTGTATAAAAATTGTTTACTTTGCATGCTGCTTCAGACCGGAGATAAACCACGTTAGCGTAATACGGTGTTGTACTATTTTTAACATATTATCTACAAAATTCTTATACCTATAGATGATAAAACAGCGTGAATGTATTTAAAAGTGGTTGTTTATAATTATAATTGAATGATTTTATACAAGTTTTGTGTCATTGTGTAATGTGACATCATGTAAGATTATTTACATTAATAACATAGATAACACTAAAAGTCCCTAATATTATGAAGGCACCAAGTCTTCTAAAAAATAAAGAGTTTTACCAAGATCTCACCAGCTGGGAGTGCACCACGGTGATTTACGGACGAGGCTACAACGCAGGTGCCTGCCCTTAAGGAGTTGGAAGGTCAGACGGCAGTATATCAAGTTAAGCCATCTATCATCACACTACTGCGCAGAAGAACGAAGCAGTAATCATAAATGTCAACAAACATTGATATACGTTTTAATTTAATATGTATATCAATGTAAACGCCATAGAAGGTTCCCGGGTTCGATTCCCGGGTCGGAACAAATGTTTGTGTGATTCACAAATGTTGGCTTCGGAGTTTAGGGTGTTTCCTATGTATAATATGAATGTATTTAGAAATATATAAATATGTATATCAGTTGTCTAGATTCGATAGTACAAGCTTATAGTTTAGTTTGGGATAGATGACGTTGTGTGAAGACATCCCATTATATTAAAAAAGGTCACAAATCTCTAGTGTCAGGACTAACAGCTCTTTTCATTTATCGTATAGAAATACTGGGGATTTTTACCGTCTCGAACCGACTAAAACAACACGGTCCCTGCCTATCTGTCTATACAGGGCGCCCCTGAGAAACTCCCCGAAAGGATATCAAAGGCTTTCTAGCAGACTGACGATCACCGCGCTTTCGCCTAAGAGTCTGGTTGTTAGCCCGCTTCTTTGGCGTGAGGTGTGTGTGAATTTCGCTACCCTAATACGCTTAAGTCATTGATCTTCTACAGATAGCGGCACTAAGCTTATAAAACATTAACTACACACACTCACTACACATTATAAAACACAGTCCTTCGTCGCGTCTGTTCGTCAGTCTGTTCACAATAAACTCATAACAATACTGCACCGATTTTCATATTAATTGCACCAATGGTTGGAGTGGTTCTCGAAGAATGTTTTAGTAAATAATTTGTTAAGATTTTGTTTTGGCAAAAATATAACAGTATTTGTTGAGGTGTCGGTAAAAAATAAGACGTACAGGCAACTTTCAACGAAAATGCTGCCTAATAAACCCTTTGAGATTAAACAAAATAATGTATGAAGGAACGCTACAGTTGACATATGTATTATTTACTTTAACGGATTATTCTCAGGATGAAGAAGATTAAGAATGTTTTGAAGAATGTCTTGAAAGTGAAGAATTGATTCTTTACACAGACACACTCACACACATACAGCGTCGTTCTAGCCAAAGTGAGCTAATATAAGCTTGTGGTATGGTATGTAGACAACTGATATTCATACCTATATATTTCTAAATACAAACATATATTATACATAGGAAACACCCAATCTCCAAAACACACATTTGTAGGTTACACAAATATTTGTTCCGACCCAGGAATAGAACCCAGCAGCCAGCGCGGCAGTCTGCGCCACCGAGGCAGTGGTAGTGTATATAGTTTGGCTATCATCTTCGCGTGGGTCTTCAAGCAGCCAAATTAGTTGTACGTAATAATAAGGGGGTCAATGTATTCAGAGGATGTTATCAGAAAACGTTTTCATAAAAATAATGTACCTACTGACTAGAAAGTGGACTTCGGGAAATGCTAATTAACTATGAAGTGCTCGTGGCCCCGCTGACTTGGTGTCCTAAAGTGCTCGTAGCCCTACTGACTCAGTGTTCTGTAAACGATCACTGTGTTAAGCAACATTCAGTGACCACTTTGTGGAATTTACATTGGCTAGCATCGTGCTTCGGAAGGTACGTTAAGCCGTTGCCCGGTTGCCAGCAAAATGGCAGTCGTTAAGGCTGGTTGAAGGCCTTATGGGCGGCTTGAAAAATTTCAACTGCAGGTGGCCACAGCCTGCACCTTTCAATTTCAACACGGCAATGGGCTCACCACCTGTGGGACAAAATGCATATGGTGAAATGTGGGCGTATACGAGTAGTATGCCTCTGCTTACCCTTTCGGGGATAAAGGCGTGACAATATGTATGTATACTATTCAATTCAGGAATCGATTTATAATATGTATCGGCCCCACACGGAAGTAGCTTTTTGGTTCAAATTCGGTTACATAAGCATAAATAAACGGTTTTTGATAACCCGTTTAATACCGATTGGGCGTTGCAAATATCTTCTGTAGGTCGTGGTTCATTAACGGGTTTTACCGTTAGATGTAAACGATACGAATATCTCCAGCTACTCTGCCAGGACCTGTTTCACAAGTCAGTTTCACCATATGGTTCTCGGTCAACGATATAATGGCGATTAAAATATTTTCCATAATTAATATACATACGATTTGATACATGCCTATTTCCTGGATTAGACCTACTTATTTCGATGTAATAAAATATGTTGAGGAGAGATTAGGTAGGTACCATTTGCTAAGGGTATATTGACCCTCAAAATCTCTCTCTGTCAATATTTTTTTTTGACTTGGTCAAGAAGTTAATCGGCAGTCTTCTTGAGTTCCACAAATTCAGCACGGAAATAAAAGAATTAATCGTTAACGTACTGTAACCTCGTTTTATATTGAGAAAAGGTTATCGTACGAGGTACAATTTTTCCACCCACAGGGATCAACTTCATCCTGGAGTAAAAAAAGCCTGCTCTCAAAATCTGAAGCCATTTCGTACACTAAATGAACAATATTGTGAGTTAAACAATCAGCGTCGGAATCAAAACGTATTGCCTTGTGTGTTCATTTTCAGAACGGAGACAAAATTAGACAGATCGATTAGGTGGATAAGATTTAATTTTTATTTTATCTATCACGCCTTATTCCCGAAGGGGTGGCAGAGGCATGTTATACGCCCACTTTTCACCATGTGTATTCCTGTTCCACGTAATAGGTGGTGAGCCCATGGCTGTGTTGAAATGGACAGGCGCAGGGCGGGTGACCAGCTGTTAAAATTTTTCAAGCCGCCCATAAGGCCTTTAACTGGGCTTAACGACTGCCATGTTACTGGAAACCGGGACCAACGGCTTTACGTGCCTTCCTAAGCACGGAAACGCTCGAACATGTAAATACCATAAAGTTGTCACCCATCCAAGGACCAGCTAGTGTAAATTGCGGAACGGGGTGCGAAACGGGGAACACCCTGACGGGGTACTTAGAGAGGACAGATCGCCAGGCATCGCGATCCAAGCATACTTCTTTCGCTTCTTCAAGATTCATCAATCGCTTCATACACGCACGTCTGGGTATCCGAGTACTTTTGACTTTTCTGTTTTTGAGCAATCTGCTCACGTGGTCTTCTTTTTTTTTGAGTTGGTGGTATTTTATTATACTCCCACTAAGTTGTTCTTTATTTTTTAAAAATAAATGAACTATATAAAATGTTTTTTCATTTCTGAGAATTGAAGCGAAAGGATATAATCAACAGTTCATAGACGAAAGTAATGAAAATTCTTACACTAAAAAAAAAATACAGTGGTTCTTATAAGCTAGAAATTCTATTTCTCACTCCATCAGGTACACGAACATATCGCACCTCTGAAGTATCTTCTTTTTTAATCGTATATAACCTTCACTGTTTATACAGTTACATCTTTACGAGGTATATTAAAATGAAAATCGAAACATGTAACGGACCATAGGCTCACTAACTTGGAGCGATGTTGACCTCCCATCTCCATTGATGCCTAATTATGTCGTGTACAATATTGTGATAAAATTCCATCAAACAACTTGCGTTACCAATAATATTATGAATATTGGTGTCATAGGAAACAAAACATACACCGACAGTTAGCTGAACCTCAACATCCATTTCAAACACTAAATTGTACCTAAAACAAGCTTCAAGCGTTAGTAGTTACTAGTTATTAGTAAAGCGCTGGTGGCCCCGCTATCTCAGTGATCTGTAAACGATCACTGCGTTAAGCAACATTAGCTGTAGGTGGTCCTTGGATGGGTGCCCACTTTGTGGAATTTACATTTGTCAGCGTTTTCGTGCTTCGGAAGACACGTTAAACCGTTGGTCCCGGTTGCCAGTAAAATGACAGTCGTTAAGGCTGGTTGAAGGCCTTATGGGCTTGAAAAATTTCAACAGTAGGTTGCCACAGCGTTCGCCTATCCATTTCAACATGGCATTGGGCTCACCACTTGTTACGTGGGACAAAAATGCATCTGGTGAAATGTGGGCGTATAGTATGCCTCTGCCTACCTCTTCGGGGATAAAGGCGTCAATATACATACGTTTAGTTTTTTAACCAGTACATACATATAATGTAATATGTATGTACTGGTTATTAAACTGGTTATTAAATATATTTTACATGTAGGGGATATCAGTATCTATAATGAACGGAAGCACTATGTTCTGTGTTTAGAAGATCAAGTCATCTTCAGATCACTGTGCTACGCGACGGTTCATTTTTGTGGCTTTTCTTAAAATCCTTCCAGTGTTTCAGAAGGCACGTGAAGCAGTCATTCCACGCTGCCAGAAAATAGAGGCCAGACTTCTTGAAACTTTTCAATAACAGGGAGTCAAAACAAAGAAACGCAAAGCAAACCTTTATTTGTTGAAACTGAAAGGGACAGCTTTTCAGTGGTTTGCTTTGCGTTTCTTTGTTCATGTTCACTGTGTTAGTGTATGCGACTGCCGAGACTGAGGTCTGGGGTTCGATTCCGGGGTCGGAAAAATATTTATACATACATATTGTCACGCCTTTATCCCCGAAGGGGTAGGCAGAGGCATATTAAATGCCCACATTGCACCGTATGCATTTTTGTCCCACGTAACAGATGCCCATTGCCGTGTTGAAATGGACAGGCGCAGGCTGCGGCGACCTGCTGTTGATGTTAAATTTGGAATTAATATTTATGTTATCCACAAATGTTTGTTTCCGAGTTTGGGTTTCCTATGTATAATCTGTATGTGTTTAGAATTATATAAGTATGTTTATCAGTCGTATAGATCCCATAACACAAGCCTAAGCCCTTTCGATCGCATAATCTTTTTCAGCATAATGTAGTTTGGCATAACAGTTTCAGCATAAAGTTTTCTCGCATAAATTATGATAGGCAGAGTGTTATAAACGCATAATGGTTTTATTGACATAACTTTAACATACACTAATTATTTTTTATATATTTTTTTTTTATATTTAAAACTGAATCGCTCGTTTTAATCTGGATCAAGGAAGTGCATGAACAGACTTTTGATAATGCTGCAAGAGGGTATCCATTAAATGCTTAAGAAGAGCATGTGGCTGGAGGTCCCTTCTGTTGTTACTAAATCTCACATAACATAAAAAGTTTTAGAAATATAATACACGGATTAAAAAATAGTCTAAACATGTAAAAAAAATAGTAGACATAGACATATTGTCACGCCTTAATCCCCGAAGGGGTAGGCAGAGGCACACTATACGCCCACATTTCACTATATGCACTTTTGTCCCACGTAACAGGTGGTGAGCCCATTGCCGTGTTGAAATGGACACTCGCAGGCTGTGGCAACCAGTTGTTTAAATTTTTCAAGCCGCGACTCTAAGGCCTTCAACTGGCCTTAACGACTGCCACGTTACTGGGACCAACAGCTTAACGTGCCTTCCGAAGCACGGAAACGCTCGCAAATGTAAATGGCACAAAGTGGTCGCCCATCCGAGGACCAGCCGTAGTAAAAGTTGCTTAACGCAGTGATTGTTTACAGAACACGGGGTCCACAGGGCACGAGCGCTTCAAAAAATTTTAATATCCAACTACAATAGGTAATTTAATTTATAATGCTTGTCTTTCACAGATTTAATAAAAACGATAATGCGATTAAGAATTTTACCAAAAATATAAATTCAACCCAAATCTTATAAGGTACTTTCGCTTGACCAAGAATTATTGATTTGGTTAGAAGCAAGTTCTTAAAGCACAAGTAAAGGGAAAAATATAAAAAAGTAGCTTTTGCCCGCGGCTTCGCTCGCGTGGTGTTTTGTGTGTGACTGACATAAAGTTCAAAACTTGTAGTTGACATGGTCACCCATCCAAAATTTGTCCGCACTAAGGTAGCTTAACTTAACTCATCGGTTACTCATCAGTGAAGGCAACTCGATACAAGTATGTGCGTAACTGAAAACCAGTGGGCATTGAAAAATGTTGTCTTAATGAAATTATAACTAATAACCAAAATAAATTGACCTCTTCAATGTAATCTAGTAATATGTAGTTCAAGCTGTATTATTACTTCTGCTGAACCGATTATGATGAAATATAGCGCAGTATTTAAGCTGGAAATTTAACTACAATATTCTAATAGCAGAGTTGTGATCAACCGCTTGGATTTGGCTCCAACCCCGAACAAACAAATAAACAGACACGAGGAAAAGAAGTTATAGTTTTTGGCACAGAATCCCTTAATTAGTCTATTACAATTATTTATTTTTATTTATTTTGAATGTACCGTCGCAGCTATTTTTACAATTTTATAATAGTACTAGCTGACCTGCCCGGCTTCGTCCGGGACATACTTCCAACCCCGTGGCACCAATTTAATCCCGTCGCTTATTACTTTTCTAAAAATGTATGAGTTTCCCCGATTTGTTGATATTTATGATTACTGCTCCGCTCTCCTGTGTAGTAGCGTGATGATATACAGCTAAGAACCTTCCTCAATAAATGGGCTATCCAATACAAAAAGAATTTTTCAAATCGGTCAAGCCGTTTTCATGCTATGTCGTGACAACGGAAAACGGGTTTCATTTTTATATATATAGATAGATAGATAGAGGATAGATAGATAGATAGATTAAAAACAATGAAAATAAATAAATATTGTTCGAACAACTCACACAACGCCATCTGATTCCAAACTAAGCAGAACTTGTACTATGGTAACCCGATAACTGATAAAATACTTATATATTTCTAAATACATACATATTATAGATAAATAACACCCAGACACAGAATAAACCATCGTGCTCATCACACAAAGTTTAATCCTGGGTGGGGATCGAACCCACGACCTCTTGCGTATCAGTCGGATACACTTCCACCGCGCCACAGAGGCAGTCAAAATTAAAGTATATTTTGCTACACAAGTACAACTATTCCCAAAAATCCAAATTTGCCACTATATTTTTATAATGTTGACCTTGATTTTTATTACATTTAATAGGGACTATAATAGACGAGATATATATAGAGGTATAAATTTCAATCACCCGTTCCAGAGAAAATCGATGGTGACACCGGACACACAGATGGGCTTCTATGCTACCTTTCTGTACCAAGACTAATCTGAAACCTAGTAAATGCACTTACAGCCTCAACGCATTACCCCACTACGTAATATCAAAGTATAAAGAGAGAAAACCTATGATATTTCGGCTGTGGTAATATATTCACCCAACCAATTATTTGTATTGCAAATGTATTATGAATGTTTTAATACTGTTCCAGAACTCGAATCAATCAGAAGATTGCTGTTGTACATGAGAAAACACATGTATCAGTCGGGAACTTTTAGATATCAACCAGATAGGAACACTTTAATATAATATTGAGTAGAAGTAACCTTCAACGATTTAACGACTGACATGTTACTGGCTACCGGAACCAACGGCTTAACGTGCCTTACGAAGCACGGAAACGCTCGCAAAGGAAATACCACAAAGTGGTCACCCATCCGAGGACCGGCCATAGTGAAAGTTGCGTAACTCAGTTATCGTTTACAGCCACGAGCGCTTCAGCGCTTACATTTGAAGTTTGTTTATGGAATTTAGTTTTTTCATTATTACTATCTTTTAGTATTATGTGCACACGTACACCTCAATGGCTAAATATATTATATACTTACTTTAAATATTAATATCTACTTGATACTGTAGAAGTGTAGCACATACTTCAATCGTAGGTATTTAGAGATAGTTTAAAGTTAATTGAATTTCACTTAACCTAACGAGTTTGTATGATTTTTCAATCTCGTTTCGTTTCGCTGCAATGGTGCGCACTCGTTCGAAATGGTTGGCTGAACAACTATCAAACAGTAAATCTAAAGTTGTGGGTTCATTTTTCGAATGGGAAAATTTATAAGTTTTACTTATAATTCACGCCTTTATCTCATTTTATGGGTGGCAGAGGCATAATATACGCCCTCATTGCACCGTAAGCATTTTTCTCCTACGTAACAGGTGGAGATAGTCGCGTTGAAATGGACTAGCGAAAATTTTGGCGATCTGCTCTTAATTTTTTTCAAGACTATATAGCCTCTAAGACCACCATGTTACCGACAACTGGGACTAATAACTCCGATAATTCAGTGTTCTGTAAGCGATTGACTTTATGTGATATCAAATTACTAGTTTAATTAAGTAAGATTAGGCTTACTGGATATATTAAGTTGGTATAGTATTTTTTATGGTCTGTGTATTGGTTGGGTACAATGGGGAATATATTAGACCTTTCAATACAGCCATCGCTCACATAGGTACTCTAGGTATGTAGCTCTATGTTACGCTCACAAAATATTTAATCTGAACTAGTAAATCAAATGTACTGTTAAATTAAAACAACTACTAGAAACAAGTAAAAAATAAAAGAAAATACCAAATTAAATTAAAAATAAGCAAATTAAAATTTTAAGCAAAATAATTTTAGTTTTTATTAATTTTGGATTCTGTCAAGTAACGCCAGATTCAATAAGTAAAGTAAAAAACAATTAAATACCCAAACAGGGCAATATGGGACCGATTATTCCGTCTGCAATTGACAGAAATTACGTGTTTAAATAATTCCTTATTTAAAATCAATAACTTTTAAACAAAAAATATCACAGAAATAAATTGGGGAGTACATTGAGGCATTGAATAACTTGATGGAGTCTTGTCTCAGCAATCAACAAAGTTTCTATTCACTTGAGAAATTATACAGGGTCATTTGTAAAACACCAGCAACCTGCTAGGACTAGGTAGATAACATCATAAAAACATGTACCTACTAGGATTTTTTATTGATTTTGAGAACTTTTCATTGAGGCCAATACGAGTTCTAGTTAAGAGTTTCCAGTTTCTACGAGTAATAATGGAAATAAAAACTGGTTGAATATTATAAACATCTTAATATACATATAAACCGGAAAAACTACTTCTGTTGTTTATAAACAACTTTTTTGACCAATGAGGATGTGAAAATACCGTTCGTTAACCTGTGTATGTAAATATATTTTAAAGATTCGTCTATTTGTGCTTTATTAGTAAATGTAACCCACAATACAAGCACCAGCTTATTTCGTGGGTTACATCAACTTGTGAACTTATCCCACGATATAAGCTAGTACTTAAAGATTATATTAATAAGTATAATTTTATGTAGTAGCTTAAATATATTAATAAATATATCGTTGGTCAACTTTCGGCATGGCAAAGGATGTTCTTCATAAGGAAGAAAATTGCAGCGATTTTTATAGTCTGGTGTTTGATTCTACAGGGTCATTTGTGAAACACCAGCAACCTGCTAGGAGTAGATAGCTAAGGTTATAACCAACAACGATTGTTCTACCACTTTTGACAATTCGTTACACAGCGAGTACTACCGTACATTGTAACTTCGAGCTTCGTCATAGGTTTTCGCTCTTGGATTCGCTTAAAAGAACTCCTGGGTCCCTTTTTCATCACTACTGCATACTTCGATGAACGATGGATGTGCGCGCATTAATTCGGTTGAAAAAGGTCAAGGTCAAAGAAAGGAGTTGTGACCGGTGCACCCCCATCCCCTTTGATTTTCACCCATGTGTATTACTGTAATTCAAACAGTACATTAAATAAAAGTAAAATTTGTAAGAAAAAAAATAAAATAAAATATTTTAAAATTGAAAAAAATAATTCCGTAGAACATGTTTTTATGATGTTAGCTACCTAGTCCTAGCAGGTTGCTGGTGTTTTACAAATGACCCTGTAGATCAAATTGTTATATCGTATCGTATCGTTCCTCATGCCAAGGATGGCCATTGCCATTCAGAGAGGCAATGCCGCCTGTGTCTTGGGCACCTTTTGCGCCGGGAGCTATGATTCATTTTAGACAAATATTATTACTCACTAGAAAATGAATAATAATAATAAAAAATCAATAATGACACAAATGAAACAAATAATTTTTAATGGCTTAAACAGTGTATACTTGTTTAAAATAGTACATATCGTGATATTCTAAATCGTATTTTTGGATTTCAGATTTGTAACTAAAGTTCTGCTATGCTCAGCGACTTTCGTTGCTGATCGTACACCCGGCTTCGAACTTATAGCTGACAATGATTTTCGATCTTGGGGCTATGTGACTTTAGAATACATTATATAAATATTTCAATATAACTCCTTATATATAAAAGTAGAAATGGATCGACTGATCGATGAAACCGCTGAGTTTAATAACATGAAATTTCGCACAAATATTCCTTACTAGTTGACGCCCGCGGCTTCGCCCGCGTAGAGAAGTTTTCCCGTTCCCGTTTGTCATTCAGCAGTTTTTACGTGAAAGAGTAACAAACATCCATACAAACTTTCGCATTTATAATATTATTAAGATGGTGACGTAGGAGTGCTTAGTGCACTTTTGGAATTTAGATTATTGAAAATTAAGCTTCTAAAATGGCGGGTAAAGCTAAATATTAAAATTAAAATATAATGTAAAACCTGACCAAAAAACTTGAGGCTCGGAGCACTGTCGCACCTCTGAAAACCTAGGAAGCGTTTGTTATTATCAGGAACATGTTAATTATACGGTCAACAAGTGCTTCATCCATATATTATGACTTTTTTCTTGACATTATGTCTATTCCAACACAGCAATGGTTTTACCACCTATTACGTGGTATGGGAATGCATACGTTGAAATGTGGACGTAAAATATATTACTACCAACCCTTCGGGGATAAAGGCATGATTGATGAATTAAATATCCACTTGTAATTGTACTAGCAGGCGCCTATCAGTTTAACTCGCGTAGTACCCTTTCTTGTTGGAGTACGGCGATAAAATGTAGCTTTAATTATAATCCTGTTAAAATCGGTCTAGCGGTTTTAAAGATTACACGGAACAATCAATCAGACAGATAATAATTATAAAATAATACGTTTTTATGTAAGTACTTATACTTTCAAATGAAATTATTAAATTTATTTTTTTATTTATCTATCACGCCTTATCCCCGAAGAGGTGGCAGAGGCATATATATTATAAGCCCACTTTTCACCATGTGTATTCCTGTCCCACGTAATAGGTGGTGAGCCCATTGCCGTGTTAAAATAGACAGACGCAGGTTGTTGCTACCTGCTGTTGAAATTTTTAAGCCGCCCATAAGGCCTTCAACCTGGCTTAACGACTGCCAATTTATTGGCAACCGGGACCAACGGCTTAACGTGCCTTCCGAAGCACGGAACTGGGGTGGGTCTAAAGGGCCGAATGAATTTAATAAAATGTGTCTATTTTAGATGTTAAATTTGTAAGAAATTTTGAACCTGTTGCCTTTTTAGTGAGGTGGTAACAAAAAGGCTAAAAGGTCTTATGTGCTAGACACTCATTAGCACGACCAATTAAAGTCCTGGTAGTCTCGGACTGAATTTATTAAAAACTGTTCATTTAGAATTATAAAGATGCACGTCAATTTTGTGCCTGTAAGAGGGAAAGACCCAAGTAGTGCTGGCTTGACGTGTCGTAAAGGATGATATGCTTGCCAATGGTCTCACTGCAGGGAATGCCGACGACCGTGCGAAGTGGAGAAGAAAAATTAGGAAAGCGGACCCCAGGTGTCTTGAGACGCAACTGGGACAGACGCTGGGATGATGATGATGAAATCAATTTTGTCTATATTGATTTGATTTCAGAACAAATAATAATAACTACTTGTTCCGAGGTATTCATAGATAATATTAAATAAAGTTATTTTAAGTTACTTAAAATATCTAAGGCGGTATTGATTTACTAGTTTCATATACAAAACAGAGGAGGATGTCAAACAGAGGTCCGTTTAAAAAAAATGTTTTGTTATAAGGTATTTACAATTAAAACTCGCGTTTTTAATGTATTCAAATCAGTAGCTGAATTAACATATCACACACATTTGTGAGTTATATATTAAGAGAAATAATTATTAGCATCTTCAGTATTCATATAGAACCAAATTAGTATAGTAGTGCAGTATATTAGTACTCTCATTTGTAGAGTAGGTCAAAATGTTGAAAAAAAATGTTGGTAACTCTATAGTTTTAAAGCTCCCATAAATGAGTCTTTTTTGACACTGTTTTCTTATTACCTATGGTTACCGTTATCTACAGTTCCCGCTTCGGGCTTCGGCTTATATAATTAAGCTAGTACACTGGAGAGCCGAGCAGTTATTATGAATTTCATTAAATCCGACAAATTTTCAAAGGGTATTGTAAAATTAATAAGTGATGGTAAAAAATGGATACAACAGGGCCGTAAGGATAGATAAATTAAATAAAAATGACATTATTTTACATAGATTATTTTAATGGCGCTTACAACAAGTCGTAACCGCATATAGGTATATATAGGTCAGACAAAATAGTCACCTTATTTAAATAGGTATGCCAAAATTCAGCTTAATCCGTAAAGTAAATGGTTGAAAAATACCTGTTTTTCAACCACTTACTTTACGGTTACACTTACTTTGAAATTATAAATTTCGATAATTTTAATGTTTTTAACCTTTACGATTTTTACTCATCTTAAGATGATATTTCGGGTCTTATTCGCGACGTATACTATTAGGTGCAAAGCCTACCTTATACTGCCCGAGGTTTCGCCCAGATTACACCAGCCGTGATTACGGGTGGACTGATGTATTCAGTCAGAGTCGCCTCCTCGTAGCGCGAGTGCTGTCTAAGACCCAAAATATCATATTAATAGAAAATTTTAGTTAATAATAGAAGCAAGCTCTTTCTACGTTTGGAAATCCTCTTGGATGCTTTGCCAGTCTCTTGCCGATCATCGATCTCTTGCCAATCACACGGTGCCCTTCCATCTGCCTATTGTGAGAAGTCCCGGGTGAGCCCTAAGAAGGATAGCCCTTGACAGATAGAACAACAGGTTATAAAAATATCAATTGGTAATAATGCCTCTGCGTGGGAGGAGCCTTTGTAATATTAGCTTTTAGTTATACTGTATTTGCAAAAGATTATTGCGTACATTTAAAGTATACCATTTTATGTTATTTATTTTCGGATATATTCGTATACAACCATCAGAGCATATTTCCGTTCATAAGACCAAAATAACATTTTGATTATAAATCGCTGCCTACCCGGGGAATCAAGATATAATAATTACTAATAACTATTTTTAGTCCCGTTCCGACTTGCGTAATATATAGGTATTAAAAAGGTTGGTAGTACCTTTTCTTTATTTACACTAGATTTATCTTAGCGCAAAGTCGTTGTTGGTTGTCTTCGCCCATCTTGGGCAGGCAAAGGAAACTTGGTCCATACAACCTGGTCTTCAGTATTTATATTTTTTGTTTCCGACGATATAGATAGCCGATCAAGCGGATCCCTCTCCCCTCCCTCCTCATATAGTATACAACAAACGTGCGCCATTGCTAATGTTGGCGCCATCAGTCCTTAGCGCAAAGTTTTAGGGGTAGTGTAGCAGTTACTAAACCTTGAAGAGAGGGATCCGTTTGATCGGCTATCAGTGGCAACAGTATTTGGCTATACAATATTAATCTCTCGTTTTTCAAATTAAACACAATAATATTTTCACACCAAACTTCCTAACCAAAATTCATAAAAATGGGTTTACTCATGACAGTCATAAAAACACATTTTCACGTTAGTAGCTAAAAATATCCGCTAAGAAATATAATCTATTTATATAAAAATAAATTGCTGTTCGTTAGTCTTACTAAAACTCGAGAATGGCTGGACGCATTTGACTAATTTTGCTATTGAAAGGCTTGTAAAAGTTTAGGGAAGGTTTAAACGGTTAGAAAAATACATAATAAATAAAGGAAAACACAAACACTAAAATATAACCGAGGTTTTTTTTTAATACACACTTTTCATCGCTGTAAAATTTTGATGTACATTCAGTGTTTTTTGTTTGTTGTTTAGAAATTTCATAAAATAGAGCCACTTGGTTGTCAAACATTTATCAGTGCGTTGGGAAATTTGTTATTTTATAGCTGTAGTATGAGGTCCGATCTCTTCAGTGTGTTTCGTTGAAATACAAAACAGTTGTGTTTCAGAAATAAAAATGGCTAAGAAATATAGTGTCAGCTGGTTGCCGTAAAAAGAAAATGTTAATATTTTTATACCACTGAGATGATGATGATACAGCAGACAGGCATACAGTCCACCTAATGGAAGGTGGTCACCGTAGCCTATGGACGTTTGCGGCACTCGAGCTGCCGACCCTGCAAAAACCCTCTAAGACCCCTTTTGAAGAACCCCATACTGTAGACGTGACGGAAAACTCAGGTAGGAGCTTATTCCACGATCTAAGCGTACGCGGAAGAGAACCCTTTTGGACCTTACTGTATGAGAGCGCTTCGGAAGCAAAGTGTGAGGGTTAACACCCTGTCTATGGCGAGCGGTGCGATGATAGAATGTAGCCGTACTACACGAGGTACTGCACTCACGCTGCCGATTTGGCAAAAACCTTTTAAGACCACGATAAGAGCTCGACACCACCCGCAAGGCGAGGATTATTGATAGCCCTCATGCTATGCATGTCGAAGATCTCTTCATGTGAACCAGCCCAATGGTGACAGCAGTACTCCATGTACCATGTGCATTTGCTGCTTAAGAGGCAAAAAAAAAAAAAAAAAAAATTCAGCGCCAATTTAATAAAAATTCAATCAATTATAGGCAATTATATATATCGGGGATGAAGAGTAGAAGCGTGCACGTCGCCATCCCTGCCAGCTACGGCTGCAATTCTACTCCAACACGAGTGCCACCAGGGCGATTACTGCTAGGGCGTGCCCCCGAGGCGACGCGCACCAGTTCGTCCCCGCTGGTGCGAAAAGTGTGTGCCAGAGCGGCGTAGGGGACCGCCACCCTACACGCGCGGCCCGACACGGCGGGAAGTGGAGGATGGAGTGCAGGGTAGCTGCGTGGAATGTTAGGGGAGGAATGACAGATAAGATGAATGAGTTGATAGATGTTATGAAAGAGAAAGTTAGATGCAGTGTGCTTGACAGAGACCAAGCGCAAGGGCAGCGAAGTCTTGGAGCTCCCGGGTGGGATTACCAGAGAGCGAGCATGGCAGTCGGGGGGTTGGAATTTTGCTGTCCTCGCGATTGGCCTCCGGTATATATGAGTACAAACTGGTAGGTCCTAGAATCCTCTGGATTCGTGTAAAACTTGGTTTGACGAAGATTTTCCTGGTAGCTGCTTACGCGCCAGTATCTTCGTCGAACGCGAGTGAGCTAGAGGACTTCTGGGAGAGTATGAGAGAAGCTCTAAATGTGATAGAAGGAAATGAAAGACTTATAGTATGTGGAGACTTGAATGGATGGGTGGGTACCGCTCGCGATGGTTTTGAGTCGGTACTCGGGAAGTATGGGGATAAAAGGGTGAACGACGCTGGCAAGCTAAGAGGGAGTGCTTCGGAGCATTCCGTTGTCACAGGGAATCGTTTTGGGCGGCGACCTAAACGGTCATGTGGGTGAGAGGTGTGAGGAGTTTGAACGTGTTCATGGTGGTTTTGGATACGGCACCCGCAACACTGAAGGAGAAACTATCCTCAGAACGTGTGCGGCTGCCGATCTGGCCATTGTGAACACGTATTTCAAAAAGAAATCCGAACATCTCATCACCTACAAGAGCGGGAGGCGTACAACTCAGATCGATTTCCTACTCACTAGGCGACACAGCATCGGCAAGGTGGCCAACTGCAAGGTCATACCCGGTGAGAGTCTTACTGCACAACACCGTCTCCTTGTCATGGACCTCTGCGTGAAGCCTAAAGGCAAACGCATCGAGCGGTGCCAGCGCCGCATCAGATGGTGGCTGCTTGATGAAACTAGGTCCCAGGAGTTCGTCTCAGCTGTCGGTGACAAGTGCACCGACACTGAAGGCGAACCAGTTCAAGATTACTGGGACAAAGTTCAGGCGGCCATCCTTGGAGCGGCGAAGGTGGTGCTCGGTGAGTCTAAGGGTGGACGCAAATGTGACAAGGAAACTTGGTGGTGGAACGACGCAGTCCTGAGGGAGACCAGGGAGAAGAAAGCCCTCTTTAAAAAGTGGCAAGCGACCGGATCTTCCGAAGACCGCGACGCGTACAGGGCTGCCAAGCGCGCCACAAAGAGAGCTGTAGCCAGAGCCAGACGAGACCACTTACAACCTTTGTATGATAAGCTGGAATCGTCTGAGGGGCAGAAGCTCATCTATAAGCTGGCGCGCTCCAGGGTCAAAGCGGCACAGGATATATCCAAGTGTCGCTGTGTAAAAGACCCTGAGGGCAACCTGTTAAGCGAAGACCTCGCGGTAAAGGAGAGATGGCGCTCGTACTTCCACGAGCTGCTTAATAAGCAGCATAAAGAGGTGCAGCCTCCGGACCTCCCTCCGAATCAAGGACTAGTGCCACCGGTAACGCCTGGAGAAGTCCTGACTGCGCTTCGCCGCATGAAGAATCGGAAAGCTGTCGGACCCGATGGAGTCCCCATCGAAGCCTGGAAGGCGATGGGTCCTCGCGGTGTGGGCATCTTAGTAAACCTTTTTAACCGCATACTCCTCAGCGGGCAGATCCCAAACCAATGGAGACTAAGTATTATTACTCCAGTCTTCAAAGGTAAGGGGTCAGTGCAGGAGTGCGGGAGCTACCGCGGTATTAAGGTGATGTCCCACACCATGAAGATCTTCGAGAGGATTATAGACTCTCGGATCCGGCAGGAGTGTACTCTCTCGGAGTGTCAATATGGGTTTCGCCCTGGTCATGGGACCACGGACCCTGTTTTTGCCCTGAGGGTTGTCGCAGAGAAATACAGGTCGAAGAACACGCCTCTGCACTGTTTGTTCCTAGATATGCAGAAGGCCTTCGACTGTGTTCCTCGTGCGATGATCTGGTGGGCACTGCGGTCCAAAGGAGTTCCAGAGGTCTATATTGACACTATCCGGGACATGTACTGTGACTCCGACTCAATGGTTCGGACTGCCGTTGGCGACACGAAACCCTTCCCCATCACCGTCGGGGTACACCAGGGTTCTGTCCTTAGTCCGCTTCTGTTCAGTGTAATATTAGACGAATTGTCGGACAGCATCAGAAACCCGCATGAGCAGCCTCCATGGTTGCTCATGTATGCTGACGATATTGCGCTGGCAGACGCGGACAGGGGCAGATTGGTGCGACGTGTAAAGGCGTGGAAGGAGACGCTTGAGAACGGCGGTCTGAAACTAAATGTGGCGAAGACCGAGTACTTGGCACTAAACTCGACAGATCCCACATCCGTCCGCATAGGCGGTGATTTGGTCGAGCGCACGGACCAGGTTAAATACTTGGGATCTGTTTTTCACACGTCCAGTGACATCGATTGCGATGTCAAGTCACGCATTGCTGCCGCGTGGGCCAAATGGCGGGAGATGACCGGTGTCATTTGTGACCCTAAAATGCCGATCCGGTTGAAGGGACAGGTCTACAAAACCACTATTAGACCTGTCCTTTTACATGGCAGTGAGACGTGGCCGATATTGGAGCGACACAAGCAGGAGCTGCGTGTCACGGAAATGAAGATGCTGCGGTGGATGTGTGGAGTCACGCGGATGGACCGCGTGAGGAACTCTCGCATCCGCGGCAGCCTTCACGTCCGTGACATTGCAGACAAGTTGCAAGAGTGTCGCCTTCGTTGGTATGGTCACGTCTTGCGGCAACCGCCGGGCTACGTAGGTAACAAATGTCTGGCCATGTCAGCCCCGCCGGGTCCCGGTAAGAGGGGAAGACCCAAGAAGTGCTGGCTTGACGTCGTAAGGGATGACATGCGTGCCAATGGTCTCACCACAGGGGATGCCGACGACCGTGCGAAGTGGAGGAGAAAATGTAGGAAAGCGGACCCCGGGCGTCGCGAGACGCAACTGGGACAGACGCTCGGATGATGACGCTGGCAAGCTAATACTGGCATTTTGAAGGAAAAGGATTTGTTTGTGGCGAACACAATGTTCAACCACAAACAAATTCATATGTATATGAGGAGATGTAAGTCAAAGAGAAGCATGATAGATTTATTCCTAATGGATAGTCGGCTCCGTAAACAGGTGATGGACACAAGGGTTTATCGAGGCGCTGAGCTGGGATCAGACCACTACCTAGTCATAACTAGGATTAGGGGTCTGTTCGCGGGTTGGCGTCATCGTACCGAGTGTCCTGAACCTGAGCCGACTTATAGCATCAAAAGCTGGAAGCTGCAGGATGCATCCATTAGGGATAAATATAATGAAAGGGTAGCCGAAAAGCTTGGCGACGTCAATGTAAGCAGTGAGAATGTGGAAAGTGTATGGCAGAACCTTAGGGACAGTATGATAAATGCCGCTGTGGAAGTGTGTGGAGAAACGAAAAGAGGCAGTAGTAATAAGCGTGATGCATGGTGGAATGAGGAAGTGAATAAAGCAGTTCGAATGAAGAAGAAAGCATGGCTAGACCACTTAGCCTCGCGGAATGATTTTAATATGAAAGAGAGATACAAGCTGCAGAAAGTTAACACGAAGGCACTGATAGAAGAAGCTCGTGAAAGGTGCAGAATGAGAGCGGATGAAAGGTTGTCGTCCAATTTCCGGGATAATGCCAAGCTCTTCTGGAAAGAGGTAGGCAAGACTCGGAGTTGTTCGGCAATCTGCAGTATGAATAAAGTGCTTAGTGTTAACAATGACGTCCTAACAGACCAAAGTGACGTCCTGCAGAGATGGAGTGAATATTATGGAAAGATGTATGCAACAAAAGACAGAGATGCCACATCGGGAAGTGGAGCTCACTTCGATGCTCCGGATCCCGATGTCATTGAAGTCATTAGTATGAAGGAACAAGCGATAAGAAGTATGAAATGTGGTAAGGCTGCGGGAAAAGACAGAGTTACTGCTGAGATGATCAAGTACGGTGGGTCGCGTGTCTGGGACACACTATGTCTGTTATGCAACTTGTGCTGGCGGACAGGTGAGGTCCCAGATGACTGGCGAGTAGCAGTTGTAGTACCTATTTACAAAGGGAAAGGCTCGCGCCTAAACTGCTCCAGCTACAGGGCGATCAGCTTGGTCAGCTTAGCTAGTAAGGTGTATGCAAAGGTTATAACGGCACGAATGCAAGAAAAGTCTGAAAGGTATTTATGGGAAGAGGTTGCATGGATCAAGTGTTTTCTCTCCGCATGATCGCGGAAAAGTTTCTGGCTCTTAGCCAGAAGGTTTTCTGCGCTTTTGTGGATCTAGAGAAAGCATTTGATAACGTTGTGAGAGAAACGCTGTGGGACTTGCTGCCAGGATATGGTGTGGACGGCTCGCTACTGCGGGCAATACAGTCGCTTTATAGGGACTGTAAGGCTTGTGTGCGAGTAGGGGGGGATGTGTCACCTCTTTTTGATGTCTGTACAGGCGTCAAACAGGGATGTGTCATGTCCGCCTGGCTGTTCATAGTGTATCTGGACAGTTGCCTGCAGAAGTTGAAAGATTTTAATATGGGTGTGAATTTGGGTGACTTTACAGTAAACTGTCTGCTGTACGCTAATGATGCGGTGCTCATGGCCTCATCAGAAGCCGACCTACAGGCATTAGTCACTAGTGTAGGAAATATTAGCGTTAGCAATCATATTTAATTGCTAAGACTCCATTCGTATTAATTTAATGAAAAGTACTTGTTAAAATTAATTATTGCTAAGAGACATCGATTACGCAATAATTGACAATTCGTCACGAACCCCCAATCTCCCTCCAATACATGACTAAGCGCATCGACGTTCGCGCCGCTACTGAGTGGCGAGTTGTGAATGCTAAATTAAATTGCCAAAACTCATAATTATAATTCACGACAAATTCATATCGCAGGCGAGCTGTGAACGCTGCGTCGCTGCGACGACTAAATCATGAGGCAGGCGAGCTGCGAATGATGCGTCGCTGCGATTGCTAAAATGAATTTTCGTGTCATTGTGCTATTGCGAAATACGGAGTGTGTGAATGAAAAAGTGCATGGTTGATATTTAGCCCATTATTTTTAACTATTAAGCTTGTGTTTGGGGTTATTTTTATGTATTATTCTTTTATTTTGAATATATAAACTCTAAAATCGTGTGATTGTACTTTATTGTGGAATAAATAATGTAATACAAAATGTATTTTTTGGGTTCCGTCTCTCGAAAGGAAAACAACGGAACTAAAGTTTTTTTTATTTTTATTGAATTGAAAACTTCTTTTAATCATTATCATCTAACGTTAATCCCGGTCATCTTCAGGTCTTATTAAAAAATATTGTGTAATCAATTAAGACTCTTTCGGTGTAGAATTTTTTTCATCATCATCATTAACGTCGATCCCGGTAAATTTTACGTTTTTTGGTAATTCTTAATAAATTTGCAACACTTATTTTTTTTCATAATGTCCGTCTGGACGTCAGTTCGTCTGTCTATCCATGTGTCATTATCGATTTTCTCAGGAACGGGAGGACCTAGCAAGTAGATGTTTACTTCATTGATGTTCATATTAGCATAGCAGTAGTTCGCATGCTAAGAGATAAAAATTAGCACGCTAATGAAATTAACAAAAAATAGCATTAATTTCCATCACTATTAGTCACTAATATGAAAGAGGGGTGTGAAAGTAAGGGTCTCCGCTTGAATGCAAGTAAAACTAAGGTTCTAGTATTTGAAAGAGGTGACGTAAGAACTAAATGCGAGATTAGGGTAAACCAGGAACGTCTAGAGCAAGTGAATGAAATTGTGTATTTAAGAAGTATGTTTAGCGCGGATGGAAGATGTGATTCGGATGTAGAACGGCGAGTAGCTGCCGGAAACAAAGTTAACGGTGCTTTGTCCCAGTTAGTAAAGCGACAAAGCATCGTAAAAGAAGCACGAATGGCAATTCATAACGCAGTGCTAGTGCCAACTTTGCTTTACGGTAGTGAAACCTGGGTATGTCAGCAGATGCATGAAAGTAAATTGAATGCTGTGGAGATGCGATCACTTCGAAAATTGTGCGGCGTTACCTTGGCCGACCGATTACGTAACGAAGTGATACGCAATATGGCAGGTTTGAATGAAACTGTCAGCGTTAAGCTGGAAAAGGGCGTGCTCCGTTGGTTTGGACACGTCCAACGAATGAGTAAGGAACGATTGACGAAAAATATATATTGTTCAAAAGTAGAGGGTAGAAGGAGTCAGGGAAGGCCGAGACTTACATATGAAGACCACGTGAGCAGATTGCTCAAAAACGGAAAGGTCAAAAGTACTCGGATACCCAGACGTGCGTGTATGAAGCGATTGATGAATCTCGAAGAAGCGAAAGAAGTATGCATGGATCGCGATGCCTGGCGATCTGTCCTCTCTGACTACCCCGTCAGGGATACAGCGTGAAGATAGTTAGTTAGTTAATTCTTTAAAATCATCCACAAATTTCTTTCAGATACCTTCCCAAACATTTTATGTTTCCGTGCGAATGCTGTGTTTGTCACTTTTGGAGTTCCATATAGCAGGACGTATTTCAATTTCATATATAAACTCTTCTACGTTTATATCATCAATTTTTATATTTTTATTTTTTTTACCACTGAGGTGGCAGTCAAGCGTACGACCCACCTGATGGAAAGTGGTCACCTTAGCCTATGGACGTTTGCAACACTAGAGGTAAAAAAAACGCAAATATGTAAATAAAAATTTGGTGCAATTAGCTGTGTTGTCGAGGGTTCGCGGTACCGGCGCCGTACTGTTGCCGCACCGCGCGTTTTGTGTGAAAAAAAAAGGCCCGTCCGTGCGCTGTACGACTAACGCACTGCTACGGCACCGCAGCAGGCCGTCAAGAAACGCATAAATTGAAAGCGCCCAAAATCGCTCGTGACTCCGCTAATTCAGTGTTCTGTAAACGATCACTGCATTAAGCAACTTTCGCTATAGCTCGTCCTGATGGGTGGGATGGGTGATCACTTAGTGGCATTTACATTTGAGAGCGTTTCCGTGCTTTGGAAGGCACTTTAAGCCATTGGCCCTGGTTACCAGTTAAATGGCAGTCGTTAAGCCCAGTTCAAGGCCTTATGGGCGGCTTGAAAATTTTCAACAGCAGGTTGCCACAGCCTGCGCCTGTATATTTCAACACGGCAATGGGCTTACCACCTGTTACGTGGGACAAAAATGCATACGGTGAAATGTGGGCAAAAATAGTATGCCTCTGCCTACCCCTTCGGGGATAAAAGCAAGCCTCATCAGAAGCCGGCCTTCAGGCATTAGACACTAATTTGAAAGAGAAGTGTGAAAGTAAGGGTCTTCGCTTGAATGCAAGTAAAACTAAGGTTCTGGTATTTAAAAGAGAAGACGTAAGTACTAAGTGCGAGATTTGGGTAAACCAGGAACGTCTAGAGCAAGTGAATGAAATTGTGTACTTAGGGAGTATGTTTAGCGCGGACGGACGATGTGATTCGGATGTAGAACGGAGAGTGGCGTCGGAAACAAAGTTAATGGTGCTTTGTCCCAATTGGTAAAGCGACAAATCATCGTAAAAGAAGCACAACTCGCGATTCATAACGCAGTGCTAGTGCCAGCGTTGCTTTTCGGCAGCGAAACCTGGGTATGTCAGATTTTGCATGTAAGTAAGTTGAATGCTGTGGAGATGCGACCACTTAGAAAAATGTGCGGCGCGGCGTAACCTTGGGCGACCGAATACGTAACGCAGTGATAAGCGCGTATGGCAGGTTTGAAAGAAAAGTTAAGCTGGAAAAGGGCGTGCTCCGTTGGTTTGGACACGTTCAACGAATGAGTGAGGAACGATTGACGAAGAATATATATTGTGCGAAAGTAGAGGGCAGAAGGAGTCAGGGTAGGCGAGACTTAAATTTGAAGACCACGTCAGCAAATTGTTCAAAAACGGAAAGTTAAGTAGTAAAGTACTCGGATACCAAGACGTGCATGTATGAAGAGATTAATAGAATCTACAGGAAGCGAAAAAGAATGCATTTTTGTTTTAAGTAACACGTGGTGAGCCCCAATGTTTGACAATTATATCAAATCTACTCGTATATAACCACGATTATTTTTACATATATTTCAGAAAATAGTACATTTCACTGAAGTATAAGCTAGGAACTAAAAATCATCTATCTACTTTAATGAAACAAAAAGTGAGTATTACGAGTAATCCATTCCTACCAACATCGATGAGGTTCAAACACAGCTATAGATTAGAGATACTTATAAATACTATCCATAAATCATAATTTAATGAGGAAAATATTTCACGTTTATGCGACATTCGAACTGCGTACTTTTTCTTGCTGGAGGAATCGCTTAATCAAGTATAAGGTACCTTATACTTTCTTAGAGCGACACAGGCGTCATCTGCCGGCACTTTGTAAGTTACTTAATTATAACATATTATTTACTCCTTTTTCCCCGAAGCGAAGGTAGAGGCTTATGTACGCTTTCATTTCACCGTAAGCATTTTGTCCTATGTAACGGGGGTGCGCCCATTGCCGTGTTGGATAGACAGGCGCAGGTTGTGTCGACCTGCTGTTTCAAGCCGTCATTATAGCCTTTTACTTGGCTTGACTACTGCCATGTAACTGGCAACCAGGACCAACGGCTTAACGTACCTTCCGATG
Source organism: Thumatha senex (assembly GCA_948477245.1). NCBI lineage: Eukaryota > Metazoa > Arthropoda > Insecta > Lepidoptera > Erebidae > Thumatha > Thumatha senex. The sequence goes on along the minus strand of OX419725.1, from coordinate 17,717,637 downwards.
CAAGAAAAAAATAAATAAATAAATATCCATCACGCCTTATCCCCGAAGGGGTGCCAGAGGCATATTATATGACCACTTTTCACCGTGTGGATTCCTGTCCCACGTAATAGGTGGTGAGCCCATTGCCGTGTTGAAATAGACAGACGCAGGTTGTGGCTACCTGCTGTTGAAATTTTTCAAGTCGCCTATTAGGCCTTTAACCAGGCTTAACGACTGCCATTTTACTGGCAACCGGGACCAACGGCTCAACGTGCCTTCCGAAGCACGGAAACGCTCGCAAATGTAAATGCCACAAAGTGGTCACCCATCCGACGACCAGCCATAGTGAAAGTTGCGCACCTCAGTGATCGTTTACGGAAAACTGAGACCGCGGGGCCAAGAAAATGCACGCAAATAAATTTACCTACCTAATTCTGCACGAACAATGAACTGTTCCTTACGAATACCTGTCTTGAAGATGTACAGTGATCTCCTCGTACATTACATATTCATTATGGAGTAGGCGGTTTGGTGATGTAGAGAGCAATGCACTTAGACACAATACACCGTATATCCAAAGTACGATTACGATTGACAAAGGTTCAAATGTACTTTTTTATTGTAACTTTCTAAAATTATCTTAATATAATTATTAATTATACATAATTACAAAAATAAACTAACAAATTAACTAACTAAATATAAATGTACAAAACTAGATACACGCATAGAAAAATTTCTTCGTAACATCGCTGACCGGATGCGTACCCAGTAGACTGCCACGTAGAACAGCAATGCTTATACCTTGATACAGCTTTCTGATCCTTCGAAGCGTCGATTAGCCGCTTTGCTAGATTTTTGAAGTAAAAGTCTTGACGTCACAACCCCAAACGGCTCAAACATATCAACCACCTACGTACGCTTAGATTGTGGAATGAACACCCTGCCTCGGTTTTCCCGAAGGTCTACAGTATGGGGTTCTTCAAAAGGGGTCATAGAAGGCTTATAAAGGGTCAGCAGCGCGAGTGCTGCACCTCTGGTGTTGAAATCGCCCAAAGGCTACGGTGACCACTTTCCATCAGGTGGGCCGTAAGCCCGCCAGCTCAGTGGTATAAAAAAAATCTCCTACTATATTACAGTATTTGTGCTTATGTACGCTTTAATTTCACCGTAAGCATTTTGTCCCACGTAACGGGTGGTGCGCCTATTGTCGTATTGAGAAACAAAATCTCCTACTAGATTACAGTATTTACGCCGCATGAGCACAGAAGCCGCAGCAGCACCCTTAAAAAGGTGTTTGTTATTATATAGAAATATTTTCTTACAGCTCTGATAACCGTTTGTTGAAACTGCGGTCCAAGAGCGCGTTAAATTTTCACAACATCGCAAACTTCATTTGCCCACAAAGCTGGCTTCATTCTCGCTTAGAGAATGTTCGCTAAGTTTATTCCCAGTTGCTTCCAAGCCCTACCTCCTTTGGTGTCTGGGGTTCACGTTTGGCTTAGGGTTTTTGGTATCGGTCCGAACTGTTCACTCGTTCGTCAGTAGGTCGCATGGGCCTTGGATCTTGGTGGAGTCCCTTTCAACAATATTACTTTGTCACGCGGCTATTTCGACAATAGAAAGTTAGTTTTATTATGAGTTTAGTTTAAAATGAAATGATAAATAATCATTGTCTGTTATCTTTCAGACGTTGAGCAATATCTTGAAGGCCAATCTCATCTCGACAGACTTTGGGGCATTATGCCTTAGTTTGCCTTTGTAATCGTGGTTACAAAAGGCGTTACAATTTGAGTTCTAAGATTTTACCAATGAAACTACTGATGTAACTTAAACAGGTTTAAGAAGGAAGTAATCCACCAATCATTCTTTGTACATGAACAAAACATCTAAGTTTTCCTGTAACAAAGGAATATACCTATTTAGCCTTCAATAAATTTTGTTCCTATATTTTCATACGGCTCTGTTTCCGTATCAAGCTGTTATTTTATTTGAATCTTCTAGACATTGACCGTTGATGTACGTGTCACCAGTCTGTATCTCATGACCCGTTGCCGCTAATATAGCAAATAGTCAAAATACGAGTAGAATAAAATAAATATTTAAGGATTCTTTCACCATTCTGTCTCACGGAACAGATTGTGAATCTATTGCCGTGTTGAAATAGACAGGCGCAGGTCGCGCACGAATGGTTGGACGAACCCTTTGTGCGCGAGTACAAATGCATGCTCGCTGATAACTCTGATATAGCCAAAACAAAAATTGAATTTAATCACAGTAATATTATAAAAGTATCTCTTACACGCAAAAACTACTGAATGGATTTTAAAGAAACTTTACTGTATTATATGTTTATATATACACCAGAATAAGATATAGGCTACTCTTTATGCCGGGCACAAGTTCCTGGGGGAAACAGGTACGAGAAAATTTTACCTCGCGGCCGGTGTCGTGGGCAAATAGCGAGTTGAATCTACTTACCAAATGTCAAAACCTCTACTATGAGCAATTAGGCATATATTTATAGTATCTACAAAGTAAAGACATTTCTTCTTCATCATCTTAGTGTAATTATTTCCAGTTGCTTACAAAACCTGTAACCTTACAAAGACTGCCTCGGACGCGGTGGTAGTGTACGCGACTTCAGCGCATGAGGTCCCGGGTTCAATTCCCAGGTCGGAACAAATGTTGGTCACGGAGTTTGGGTGTTTCCTTTTCTATGAATACTATATATGTATTTCAGTTATCTAGATCCCATTGTACAAGCTTATAGCTTAGTTTGAGCTAGATGACGCTGTGTGAAAAGCAATATTTATTTATTTAAACCCTCCTTGGATTCTTAATCTGGCCCTATTTTATTTAGCTACTAGGAGCAGCTTACGTTTGACATTTGATTTTTGGCATTGTTTGGAGCTATTTCCTAACCTCTTTAGGCCGCCTATGTCGTCGCTTTGTCCAATAAAATCTTCATCAATGTGCACAAGTGATGAGAAATACTATAATGCAGTAGAACGCTATCTTATTGTTATTTTTCATATACCATAGATAACTCCAGTAAAGTTACCATCGTTTCAAAGTTTGAATTAACCTGTAAATGAATAAAGCTGCTATCTACAAGAATGTACAGAGGTCAGAGACACTGTAGATATATACTTATAAGAGTATAAACGAAGAAGATTCGTATTTTCTACGGATGATTAAAAGAATAAACAACAAACAAGGAAAAATCCAATTGCTTGAATCCGGAATTGCTCAAGCTGAGAAAGTTCTGAAGAACAGAAAACATATATCAGTTGCAGTGAAACAGTAGCCTGCGAAACCCCGTTTATTAGTAGCGTTTATCCCCAAAGGGGTGGCAAAGGCATATTATAAGGCCACATTTCCCCGTGTGCATTTTTTATCCTTCGTAATACGTGGTTAGCGCATTATCGTGTTAAAATAGACAGACATAGGTTGTGGCTACGTTCCGGTGGTTTTTTTCAAGCCGCTCATAAGCCTTTAATTTGGCTTAACAACTGCCTTAACAGTTATAGGCAACCGGGACCAACGGCTTGACGTACCTTTCGAAGCACGGAAACCCTTGTAAATGTAAATACCACAAAGCGGTCACCCATTCGTAACCAGCCATAGCAAAAGTCGCTTAACGCAGTGATAGTTTAGAGTTGAAGATTTTTCTATGGGATTTACAGTACACCTAGTTGTCTTCCAGGTCTCCCGCTTTGTAAAGGAGGGAAGAGGCGTTAATTTCTATATCCAAGTCCTTCAAATTACTTCTGATTAAATTCGATGCGGGTTCCAAGACATTTTAACTTCTACTGGGACTTCACCGAGATCGAGTTCGGTGTAACTTATTTGATCTGGGTCATTGCTGTAGATCGTGGTTTACAGGAGTCGCAGTAATGGGAATGTGGCTGGAATTAGTCCCAATAAAAAAATAAAGTTGAAGCGGCTACAAGGGCTTAAATAACTTGAAGTTAGTCTTATAGTAAAACCATCAACGCAGTCTTATAGTAACCCAATGTTATTTTACAATATTCTATCACTGTAGATATATATGTAAGGATATAACAAGCGTTCTCGCCATCAGCATAGTAAACGTAAGCAAAGGTTATTGTTCACTACGAGATGTGCATGACAATGAATAGTCCGAACATTTCCGCCAAACATTTCCGTAAATACATGTATAGTTTACTTAGTGAGTTACTACAATAGGAACTATGTTCAAGTGTGTTAAGCATAGAAACAATAATAAATTTTGTGGTGCATTCTATTTTTAAACACCGCCGTCTAACCCAAAGTAAGCTAATAAAAGCTTGTGCTAAGGGATCTAGAAGACAGATAAACATACTTATATATTTCTAAATACATAAATATACATAAGAAATATCCAAAATCCGTAAGAAACATTTGTAGATAACACTTTTTTTTTACGACCCAGGAATACACCCGGTACCTCAGTCGCTGCAGTCGCATACACTACACCTGAGCTACCGAGGCAGTTGAAAAAACAGGACCATCTCTCAATGTAATTTTTTTATCTGGTTTGCGGCCCAGGTAGAAAACTAATGCTATTGAATTTTATTTATTTATTTATCTTTCACGCCTTATCCCCGAAGGGGTGGCAGAGGCCATATTACATGCCCACTTTTCACCATGTGGATTACTGTCATTATTTTTTATTTATCCATAACGCCTTATCCCCGAAGGGGTGGCCGAGGCATATTATATGCCCACTTTTCACCATTTGTATTCCTGTCCCACGCAATAGGTGGTGAGTCCATTGACTGCTGTTGAAATTTTTCAAGCCGCTCATAATAAGGCCTTCAACCAGGCTTAACGACTACCATTTTACTGGCAACCGGAACCAACGGCTCAACGTAAATCTGAAGCACGGAAACGCTCGCAAATGTAAATGCCACAAAGTCACACATCCGAGGACCAACCATAGTGAAAGTTTAGTAACTCAGTGATCGTTTACAGAACACTGAGACCGCAGGGCCACGAGCGCTTCATTTAGATTATAGGTAGCAAGTGAAGCTAATGAATCTGTTTCGGGATGAAAGATATGTGATTTTCTGTGCTTGTATATTTTTGAAATTAATTTATGTACGTCTCATAAATACATTATTAGTACTTAAGGTGACTCTAAACAGAAATTAGTTAAAGTGTGGTAGTGACAATTCGTGTAAAGATATTCTAAAAGTAGGAGTTAGTATTTACCATTCCTATGATTAAGTACAATTGCGTACACATACACACACTTACAACCATCAACAATAGGTTTTTAAATGTCTAAAGTGCATTGTCCTCAGATAATTCTATGAGATTACACCCACTCTTTAATGAATATTTTAAGCTACGGCTCAATAGAAATGCCATTGTACTACAACAGTTAGAAAACTTTCGTCGTTATTTTTGAGCTGAGTGACCCAGGAGAATAATATCGTGTGTATGTCTGTTTCACACGCCAAGATGAGAGAGAGAAAGAACTAATAATAAGTCCTAATACCTACATCCTACGTACAAACGCGAAAGTTTGTATGTATGGATGGATGTTTGTTACTCTTTCCCTCAAAATCTACTGATGGAATCTACTGAACTTTACAATAATATAGCTTACACATCAGAATAACTCATAGGCTACTTTTTATTCCGAGAACAAGTTCCTGTGGGTAACGGAATCAGGAAAACTTCTGGAAAACTGGGCGTCAAGTAGTCTATAATAAAATACAAATAAAATCGAAGCGTCAAAATGTTTTATTAGAGTAAAAAAATAATAAAACTTGTGACGTTTGCCTAACCAGAGCAATGCTAGCCACTGAACTACCCGAACCGTACCGAAACTAGATGAAATCATTCACTATATTTTAATCGTCATTTAAGAGTATGACCAGACATATAGTATTTCAGTTGCTAGAACATAACCATGGTTAGGCAAAGGTTAATTCCCGACCTGAACCAAGTGGTCTTTTTACACTTTAATAAAAATCTATTTGAAAGCTAACAGTCGAACGGGCGCTAAAATGCACCCACAAAATGCCTATTTGCCAGGGTAGATGAGTAAGTATTATGGAAAAAATCAGCACCAAAAACTGTAAAACAGATTTATACGGTCCGATCAGTTTCATACACAATATAGCTAACTACCTCAAAACCTAAATACACAAGAAATTAAAACCGTGAACTTGTTTTGTTTAGTAAGATCTGTACCAGATTTCAGTGCAGAAAAACAGCTCTCTAATGTATCTAGTTAGGTATTACAATATCTGTTAATGGTAGTTAGACACACTCCGAGAAATATGTATATACATACTATTTATAGTGTACAGTTCTATCCTACTCGTCCTTAGAACACTGTAACCTGAAATGTACCGTTTTTATCATAGAAATCGTAAAAACTGAAGAAATGCCACGTAGGAAAATTCGTGTGATGCCGCAACTTGTCCAACAATCACTTGTACTCATCAGATGGTCGAAGTACTCATCACTTCTGTAGTAAGTACGATTCAAATGATTATAACCTTCACTAGTCTGGAATCGCGTACCATTAGATACTAATTAGATACCTTCGTCTCATAAATGGCTTGCAAAGTCTTTAAATTCAGTTTTATTTGAAGTTAAACTTCTTTATCGAAGTTGAGAGAAATTTTATAGCTGTAAAAAAAACGGATTTCCGTTTGACGACGTTTGAAGACTCGTTTGTGAATAATCTGAGCACGTTAAACATGTCGCGGCTTTTCTCCTGTTTTTACGATTTCTGTGGTTTATATCATACACACGTTCCGATTATCGGTTCAGTTTGAAAGGTTTAGTTAAATTGTAACAACGTTTTTCATCTCAGCGCATCTTGAGATAGGTGGCCGTTTATGGCATTTTCATTCACTAGCATTACCATACTTTGGAAATCACACTTATAGGCGATTATTCCGGCTACTATCAATAAGTCAAGTTAATGGCCTTATGGTGCGCTTTACAATTTCTACAGCAGATAGCTACACCCTGACTGACTGATTTTAACACGGTAATAGGTGGCAATAGGCTTCAAATAATACTGGAATGGTCGTATAACATGCATCTGCCAATCCCCTGGGGTAAAACTCTGTACGTAAGTAACATATATCCTGTTAGATTAATAGATGCATTTATATTATTATGGTAACATAATTATGGTAACATTATTATGGTACCATTATTATGGTCGTATTATATTGGTAGTATAGCTGGAGTGAAGTTGATAGATAAAGAAAGGAACAGCGTGAAAAGGGACCATTGCGGTATGACAGAAGATGTAGTGACTAAGATAGAAAAAGGGAATCTTAGATGGTTCGGACACGTGGAGAGGATGGATGAAAATAGACTGACGAAGCAGATATATGAGGCGAGAGTGCTTGGGCAAACTGGTAGGGGTCGACCCCGGCGTACATATGTCAATCAAATCAACGATCTTTTGAAAAAAGGCCAGGTCAAGAGTACCCTTAACCGGCGAGCGTGTATGAAAACACTCATGAAAGTAAAAGAAGTGAAAGTTGTATGTCAGGATCGCGGCAAGTGGAAAGCCATTGTCTCTGCCTACCCCGATAGGAAACAGGCGTAATAATATGTGTGTAGTTATGTATTATGGTAAAATTTTTATGGTAACATTATAGTGCCGCTAACTTTTAAATGTTTACCCAAAATTCTTTTCAATTTTACATTTTTTATTTTTCCCTTATAATTTGGCTGATTTTGTACGGTTTTGTTGAGACTTGGGAGCGATAGTCCTTAGTCTTAAGATTTTCGAGAGATCTGATAAAACTAAAGGACATGTATATATCTTAACTGCTTTTTTATTAATAGGCATTCGTTTGTGTACGACTGGATGGCGCATAGAAAGCCTCTGTCTACTCCTTCAGAGGAAATCATAATACCGAAATTTATAGTTTATGTATTAAATTAACACTTCATTAGCGTTTAGCTAGTTCTAGGAACATTGAAAACAATGTTGAAACTGACAATTAGCACTTTAATAGATATAATATAAAAAACATAATCTGGACTTAACCCAATATTGTGTGAGAGACTCAATGTACCAATTTGTATATTAACATTTTCAATCTGTACCAGTTTCAAATTATCTATTTAGGATATTGGCTTATTGCTACTTAAGTACAGAAAAAAAAGATCTAAGGCGCTTGGCTTGACACACAGTAAAGACATAAGACGCAGACGGGGCGCAGACATATATTATATCTATTCTGCGTCCTTTTCATCAAAATGTCTTCCATATCATATAGAAATGACATAACCTTATACATTAGATACATATACAAAAAATGTTCACGCCCCGTCATCGTCTTACGTCATGTGTCCAACGACTAATGGCCGATCAATTTCATTAGATTCTATCTTCAGTTAAACATAGATCGCTATCACAGATAAACGGTTGAATTTTTAACTTTTGTGACAGATAGTTCATTATCGTAGGTAAATATGTCTATCTATCATTGGTTATTGAAAACGAAAATTTGGTCGATATGTACCGATGGTAACTATATTGACATTATTTTAGAGAATAGTAAAAGATAGAAAGGTTATTGAGGCCGGCCGTAAGTCACTAAAGATTACATGAAAGCTCGATCTAGCGCTAACCACAATAATAGCAATGATTACTCTATCAATGTCTTAAAACTCACGATAACAATAATTTAATATAGTCTTTGAGTATTTTTGAGTATTTTTTCAGATAATCTACTCGTATTTCCAGTCTACTCATCGCCACGGCTACAGCAATACAGTCGAAATGTGAGGTGAGCCAAATTTCATATTTACAATTTTTTTACTTATAATTTATGTTTTTAAACTTTCGCGATTTTTACTCATATTTATGATATTTCGGGTCTTATTCGCGACGTATATTATTAGGTACAAAGCCTACCTTATACTTCCCGAAGTTTCGACCGGATTTCACCAGACGTGGTGACGTGTACTTAAAATTGTAAAAATAATCTATTACGTCAAGACTAATTGATGTGAGATTTTCCAGTTCTCGTTTCTCACAGGAACTAGTTCCCGGGATAAAAAGTAGCCTAAGTACTCTTATGATTTATTACTTAGTATTAAAACTATATTACTGTAAAATTTCATTCAATAGTTTTTGCGTGAAAGAGTAGGCAACGAACATCGATACAAACTTTTTAAACTATTCTAGATATTTTTAATGCACAGTTACAACATTGGTATCAAATGAAAGGGCTTGCAGAGAATAACTCGATAAATAAAGTGACGTCATCAAAAATTCAATATGGCTCACAACTTAAGTAGAAATTATTTTTTTATGCTTTCATACTGTAGGTATTTGTATTATGGAAGAGAATGCATGTATGTAGGTAGGTACGGTGCGCGGCGTGCCGGCCGCCGAGTAATGAATTAAAATCAGGTATAATAAATGTTATGTAAAGGAGACATGGACACGTAAATCAAACTACTGTGTGCGATGAAGACTGATTTTAATTCATTACAAATTAATTATCAAGTAGTTTTATATGTAAGTAATTAAAAAAAAAACAAATATTGGAATATGGTTTAATAACGTCTTTAGCAATAATCATTCACGTGAACCATGTACATAGTTCCTAAGAAGATATTTTTAATGTAGTACCTAGGTAAGTAAGTAGCATGATGAATAATAATTAAAGTTTATAATAATTATGAGGTATAATAAATGTTTTATAGTTAATTAATTACTGAATATAATGAATGATACTAAATGATTATTAATGATTTTTGTCTAAATTTATTCTAATGATATTTGTCCAAATAAATCAAACAATATATTACTATAGGCGTTTAGCTATAGTTTGTAATATAATTTTTTCAACGATTATAATTAAAGTCTAATGTAATAATTAAATGTAATGTTGTAGTCTAGTCTAATTAATTATCAAGTAGTTTTATATATTATGCAATTATGTTTCAATTTGTTAATGGATATTGATTATTATATAAATAAAGTAATTTTAATTAAGAAAGGGGTTGTAGGTATTTGTATTATGGAAGAGAATGCATGTATGTAGGTAGGTACGGTGCGCGGCGTGCCGGCCGCCGAGTAATGAATTAAAATCAGTCTTCATCGCACACAGTAGTTTGATTTACGTGTCCATGTCTCCTTTACATAACACATACAATATTGGTATCTAATTAAAGGACTGATTAAAATATCCCTTGAATAACATTTAAGCAAAAGCAAGTTTTAAAAAAAAATTAGTTAGTCATTTATTTTGTTTTGCTGAATAATTTTGAAACAAGTATTCCATAATTCCATAAGATGGTAAAAAAAATACTGGCCAATAACTTAAATGAGGTTGGTTAGTCATAGTATTTTCTTACCACGAAATAGGTAATAGATTAGAAAGCTGACTTAGGGCCGTATTCTAGAACGTTTATCAATACTCAAGAAACACTTGAGAGTAGTATTTATAAGGCAAAAACTAGTCTCAAGTGCCGATTGAGAGTAGATTTTATAAGGCAAAATCTAGCCTCAAGCGTTGATTCAGCATTGAGAAACGTTCTGGAATATGGACCTTAGAACGTAAACGGTGATTATAATGTATGGTACTTAGTTATTGCGTGAAACTGTGGATAAACCCAATTAGGATTAAAGTGAAGGTACAAAATATACTTTGTAATGAAATTACATTTAAATTTGCGAGCGTTTCCGTGCTTCGGAAGGCACGTTAAGCCGTTGGTCCCGGTTGCCAGTAAAATGGCAGTCGTTAAGCCTGGTTGAAGGCCTTATGGACGACTTGAAAAATTTCAACAGCAGGCAACCTGCGTCTGTCCATTTTCAACACGGCAATTGACTCACCACCTATTACGTGGGACAGGAATACACACGGTGAAAAGTGGGCGTGTAATATACCTCGGCCCTTAAGGCCTTCAATTTGGCTTGACGACTGCCATGTTAGGCAACCGGGACACGTTTGTCCCGGTTGCCAGTAACGTTAAGCCGTCGCTTAACATGCCTTCGAAAGCACGGAAATGCTCGCAAATGTAAATGCACAACACCCATCCGTGACCAGCCCTAGCGAAAGTTGTTTTACAGAACTTTAAGTCAGCGGGGCCATGAGCGCTTCAATGCTTGTTTGTACACTTGCTAAACAGTGAAGTAGCCGGCTATCTGGGTTGGGTGCTTCATAGTATCAACGGCAATCGAAAGATTGCTATGATGATGATGCATATATATGCTCAGCTGCGGAACTGCTGAGAATTTTCATATCTAATAAATTTTTTTAAATTTTCTTGCGCATTTGAAGTATATTTAACTGCCAATGCTGTATGCCCGAACCTTATTCGTCTGTCAGCAGGTGTATCAGCTTGCATTGCATGTGAAAATACCTAAGCACTTGTTATGTTTTTTATTGTGTTGTGTTTAGTTAAATAATTATATTATTGGTTCCTTGCAGCTTTTCTAAAGGGACCATTTGCGTCAGATTTTGTTAACAGCCACAGGACGATCCAATCGTAACAAACACCAACTACAAGAATTTGTAGCAAACATTTTGAACAAAAGTTTTTATTTAACAAGAAGAAAATGACTCAATTACTCGAGAAGCTACACCCGTTGGCAATAATCGTAAACAATTTAAGAGATATTTTTCTTTGGGAATAACTTTATTTTATAAGAATCTCTGCTTGCTTACAAATGTTTATTATGTCAAAACTAAATAAACATAATAAAAAAAAAACTTTTATTTACTACGAAAACTAGAACCATCATGCCTCTGCGGCGCAGTTGGTAGTGTACGCAACAGTGGGGACAAATATTTGTTTGATACGCAAATGTTTGTTAAGGAGTTCAGGTATTTTCCATGTGAGAGTAAGGTGTTTCCATATGCCCTCACCTGCTAGCGGTGTAACTACTGACTAATGGATAAGACAACTACGCAGGTGCCCTTACGGGATTCGGAGGTCAGACGACTGTCGCTCACAACAAATCCGAAAATTAAAAGTCAAATGATAGCTGCACTTAGCAATGAAATAATAGTGGACCAGGAAATATTACTAGACTAGAGTTTATAGACACTTATATCACAGCCTCACTTTTTTCAGGTTTTCTCTCTTTGTACTATACTAAGTGATAAGAGACCGTGTTTCCTATATTTAAATGTTTGCTTTCAAGTATGTTTGTCCATCACGCCTTATCCCCAAAGGGGTGGCAGAGGCATATTATAAGACCACTTTTCACCGTGTGGATTCCTGTCCCACGTAATAGGTGGTGAGCCCATTGCCGTTGAAATAGACAGACGCAGGTTGTGGCTACCTGCTGTTGAAATTTTCAATAAGGCCTTCAACCAGGCTTAACGACTGCCATTTTACTGGTAACCGGGACCAACGGCTTAACGTGCCTTCCGAAGCACGGAAAAGCTCGCAAAATGTAAATACCACAAAGTGGTCACCCATCCGAGGACCAGCCATAGTGAAAGTTGCGTAACTCAGTGATCGTTTACAGAACACTGAGACCGCAGGGCCACGAGCGCGCAAGTATGTCTGTCAGTTGTCTAAATCCCCTAACACAAGCTCGTATAAGCTTAATTTGGACTACACTATCTTGGTGGGTCTTGTAATAATGTCTTTTTGTCTACGGAGCATAGGTGGATACTTAGCATTTTAACAATACAAAATATGGGGGAAAATTTCTTCATATGGTAACCCAGTTATAACACTACCTGTCCCTTTCTGCGGCAAGCTGACTGTGTGTCTATAGTATTCTCTGTCTACGGGTTGAACAGATGTCTCACAAAGCAGCGCACTGACAGACGAAGACTCTGACTTCCCTCAGTTTTCTGGGATCCCTGAAGGAGTAGAGAGCACGGCCAACAGGTATCCGAGTACTTTCGACCTTTCCGTTTTTGATTCCGAAGTGATCGCATCTCCACAGCATTCAACTTACATAGGCATCTTCTGACATACCTACCCAAAATCATTGCCACTAAAAATATTCAGCAACCGAGAGAGTTCAACACATCAAAATTCAATACCGACATTTATAATCGTCGTGTCCATTGTACATAAGGCGTTAAGGAATCCGGGTAATTTATCTCTTAAAACATAAGCGAACAGACAGCGGAAGAGGCTTCATTTCATACTATGTAATGATATTATAAGGGAAACTAATCCCGCGATTTACAATTTGTCGATATAAATCAAACGTCATACTGACAGTTAATCAGAGGTTGAACAGATGTCTCACAAAGCAGCGCACTGACAGACGAAGACTCTGACTTCCCTCAGTTTTTTGGGATCCCTGAAGGAGTAGAGAGCACAGCCAACAGTCGCTTTAAAAAATCAAAACACAATGCTATATTTTTTTAATAATTATCTTATGGCCTGGTTACAAAGACTTCTTCAATGTTATCTTCTAATTAGTCCTGTCCAGTCTTTGTCGATGTCGTGTCCCCAGTCCTAGGTCCTGGTCCTTGCCCTCAGTATAATGGTGATTCTTATACTGAGGTTTTCAGTGGACTTTTAACGGCAAGAGAGGAAATAGCATTTCACTGCATATATATCATTGTCTCTCACTATAGCACGTTAATACAACTTTTATGTCCAAGAAATCACCACTCCCCCACATAAAACCAGATAAATGCCCTAGTTTTAGAAAATAATATAAAGCAAGCGTCCGCACTTGTCACTCTTCCCGCCAAATGTTGGCAGCGCGAGTGCTACACCTCTGGTGTTGCAAACTTCCATAGACTACGGTGACCACTTTCCATCAGGTGGACCGTATGCTTGTCTGCCACCACTGAGGTAAGGTATATATGAAAAAAAAGACCGTACACTTACCAAATTTGAGGATTCCGGGTTCCCTGTAGGTTTTGATTCCCTTGCGAGTGTCGAAAATTTGCGGCTTAAATGGCTGTTTCTTGTGATTGGCGTTGGCTTAGAAGTTTGATTTTCTCACAGCTACAAGGGACAGTAGACCTGAGTATTACATTAATATTATAATTAAATATGATTTAACATTAATCTTAGTTAAAAAAAACAATTGATATTAATATCCTGAGTATTTGATATAAATTTCAGCTTTATATCTCCACGCGTTCCTTAGAAAAAGGGTAGTGACAGACAGACAGACAGACAACGAAGTGATCCTATAAGTGATTTTCCTTCCCATTTTTCCTTTTGGGGTACGAAACCCTAGAAATAAGCGTCATTATATTGAATTTTAGATTCTGTAAAGTGGTACAAGAAATGCTTATCGTGAAATGTGGGCGTATAGTATGCGTCTGCCACCCCTTTGGGGATAAAGGCGTGAATGATATTGGATATGTAGCTAATTTAGGTTTCAGTTCATTTTTGGACCCCCAGCGGCCATGCCTTCGAGGTCCTGGGGATATCCTCCACGAGAATACACGGGTCTTCGAGCACACAAGGCACTGGAGAACATCGTGCGGTTTAGTCGGTAGGAGTCCGACATACCCACCTCGCCGCTAGCTCACGGCGATGTAAAGTCCATGAGGTATCCGCACGTTAAAAAAAAAGGTACCTACTTAACTCAAGCACCAAAAATTAAATTAAGAACTGGGGGCCGAGTCTGCTATTTCAATCGTGTCAAAATAAAATCAAAATAGTCGCTCAATCGACAGCCAACGGTACAGTATTGACAGTTTTTCGTAGTCTACTATTACAATCGTACTCCAATAGACTTCTATCGGTCGGCCGATAGAATTGTACTAACACGTACCGCGCCAGTGGCCGCCAATCTCTTGCATTTTTGATAGTATATTTAATATTTTGGCTAAAAACAGCGATTCTGGTTCTATTCTACGGCTTGTCAATAGTAGACTCGGCCTCCTGATTGTGCAAATTTGCCATTGGAAATTCAGCATATCACAGTCCACTGCAGGGGGCTACCACAATCACGGACATTATTATTTCAATACCAATTCAATTAAAATAAAATGTAGCCTAATTTACTCCTTATAACTCAACATCACTCAAAATCAGCTCTCTGCCGGTGTACGTCCCGCCATTTCAGAGATTAGCCGGAACAAACAAACAGAAACATGCAGAAAAAAATAATAAATACCGGTCAAACACAACACGAGTCTAACTCGAGCGCCGGGCGAGGGTTTTGTATAAAATTAGTAGCTTACAAATTATCATCTCAATAGATGACAGAGAGACCTACAAAGGAGTTTAATAAATTCTGTATTCTAAATAACAACTAGTACCATCTAGTGGTATATTAAAGTACATCTGAGTTAGTTCACACAGCACAATGGTCGCTTCTCCAGCTGTGTTACTTACGAACTATGTATTACAGCAGTGTATTCATAGATGGCGCTATACTCAATGCTAAAGGTTTATTGCACTAAAAATTTGTTATCCATGTACTCGGTAGATGGCTTATGGTGCCCTTTTACCAGTGTAGTACCTACTGCTTAGTACATGCAATACAAACGCATGCTTCCACCCACACTCAGCAAGCGGGTTTCTGTACATTTGTTGTTTGCATGATACCGGCGGAGTCACGGTACGGACGTATGCATTGAGCGGTCTCTTCACTGTTTCGATCTTACGACGGAATGTGCACGCTGTGCCGACACAGTGCACGCACTTTGTAAAGAACTTAAAAGTGAAAATAATTATAAAACTCGCTAGTTATTGTTAATTCAACTAATAATGTATTTTGCGTTTGTGTTAATAGACTGGAATTGTTATGAGTTA
The DNA here is from genome assembly GCA_948477245.1 of Thumatha senex. Taxonomy (NCBI): domain Eukaryota; kingdom Metazoa; phylum Arthropoda; class Insecta; order Lepidoptera; family Erebidae; genus Thumatha; species Thumatha senex. Next base: position 17,701,950 of record OX419725.1, on the reverse strand, counting down.
TGAACTATCTGGAAGACCTAAGTACTGGTGAGTGTTTACTGTTTGTTGTAGTTATAAGATGCATAATTAATAAATAATAACTGACATAATAATTGAATTGATACCCTCAATATAGAAGCCTATATTCTTTAAACGCTAGATTGTAATATCTTACTCTTACCTTTACCTACCTACTGTAAATACCTTATGTACGACTTGTGGTGTTCTTAAATTAAACGCAGTGTTTACTGATTTGTCATTCAAGTGCCTACCTACCTACCTACTGACATTTTTTAGATGATTAGGAATAAGACTATGATACATACCTATTCTCAGAAGAAGAAAACAGAGTTTGTAATTAGTATTTAAGTGGTAGGCATGTATGATTTTGGTCTATCTAGGCAAAATAAGATCTAGTCTCGAGATTCGTTTACAAATTCAATCATCATCTCAATGTTATTTCCGGTTGAAGCTTTTCTACTTTTCTCTGTCACTATTAAAATTAAGTCAATGTTCCTACCTAACATTGATTTCATTTTTATCATTTTTAATCATGGCCCGGTTTTTCTTGGCCTAATTTGCCTGATGGGAAGTAGTAGAGTTAGGCAGTCAGACAATTGTTTTGTATGAGTTCGTTTGGTTACTGTAAAACGTATCCATACCGGCGGGGGTGCTCTCCTGTGGTTAGGCAGCTATGTTACTTATACCTATGAACAAAATCAATATTTAGGTGAAAGGGACACTATCAAAGTTTTCGGAACCCATGGTGGTGTAAATTAGGAAGACTTGACTTAGGCGTCAGTTGTGGAATTAGAAGGACGGACGCCTGTAGTTTTTAGCAATGCTTTTTTTTTTTTTTTTTTTTTTTTTTAACGCTAGCATCTCTGCCTGGGACAGAGCCTAATTTACATTGTGTTACCTAGGCTAATTAATATGTCTTTGTGAGCTATAGCCCCGCGGGGCTGTTCTTAACTACTGCATGAGATGGTGGGAGCCCCGAGCGCCGGTAACAGAGACAGTGATAGGAGGGCCGTCCCGTCTCTCCTCCCACTCACCACAGCCTCCCCGAGAAGCTCGGGGCTTCCATCATCTCGAACCTAAGCTATTCTACTCTTTCGTTCTTTATCTCTACTTCATTCCAGTTCTATCATTTATGCCTCTCGCACTTTCATACATTACCGACCTTTCACACTTAGTTACTAACTATCTAAATCTTAAATATATTTCATCTTTTATTCCAGTCCTCTAGTACCATACTCGTCTCGCTTGTATGCCTCTCGCACTTTCATATCGGCCTTTCACACTTATGGGAAGGGAAGGAGTCATCCTTATTTGGGGAGGGGGGATAGGTTGGATTTTTATTTTATTTGTTCTTCTTTATTTTCTATTTACAGTTTTACTTCATCAGCAAGGTTTTCTATTTTATAACATTGATATATATTTACTTACATTACTTATTTAATAACTATTTAGACTATTAATATACAACATCATAATTTCTTTGTTTGTGTTTTGTACAGTGATTCTTATAAGTTAGTTCCTTAATTATATTACATATGTTTTTTATTGTTTACAGTTGATATTTCATAATATTACTTAAACAATATTAATTGCTATTTCTATGATTGGCGATTTTTATTAATTTTTCTGCAAATTTTAAGAACTGAGCTCTGTGCGATTTTATTAAATTTGGAAAGTTATCAATATTTATATTCTGTCCAGTTTCGAGTTCCAAGTCCACTCTGTCCGCCGAATGGATTGGGCACTCGGTCAGGAGATGGACGACCGTCTCCTCAACGCCAGGCTCACAGGCACACGATGGGTCCTCCTTACACTTGAAACGTGCCAAGTATGAGGAGAACCCACCATGACCCGTCAGCAATTGGGTTGTGATGCCGGCGATCGTCATCTTGCGGACGGTACTGTACGCTTCCACTGCGCATGGGAAGAAAAGCTTTGTTACGGAGGCCGTCCCGCCCTCTCTGTATCTCTTGTTCCACTCGTCAAGCGTGCCCCGTCTAAGGGCTCGCTTCACGAATGAAACAGGATACAGACCGTAGTCAGGTGCTCTCTTCAGCGTCAGAGCCGCTTCCTTCGCGAGCTCATCGGCTCGTTCATTGCCCTCCAGCCCTGCGTGGGCCTTGACCCAGAACAAGGAGATTTTCTTGCCCTGGGCCAATCCGCGCTGAATTGCGGCCCTGGTCTCCACTGCCAAGGGATGGAGGGCATGACGGTTTACTACCGTCAAGAGAGCGGCTCTGCTATCGCTGAAGATACCAAACGTGGACGCGCCTCGCTTGAGAACCTCACTGGCCGCTTTGCATAGTGCCAGGAGCTCGGCCTGGTAGACGGTGCAATGGGGTGCGAGAGCAAGTTTGAGGGCCTTAGTTTCGGTCCGGTTATCCCAAAACGATAACGCGGCACCGACCCGGCCCTCAATCTTGCTCCCGTCAGTGAAGATGCGCACCTGAAAACGGTTTGCATCCTCCAACTGCCCCGCGTCTACAAGGCTGGTGAACTCCAAGGCTGTATGCTCCACGGGGTGAGGGGTCTCGATAGCCCGGGTCATTCGCTCGATCTCCCAGTCTCCCAGCCATGGCTGGCTCACTCCTCTCTTGGCCTCATACAATGAGGCCACCTCGCGAACTCTGAGGTCCAGAGGGAGCAAACCAGCCAAGACTAGCGCCGAGTTCAGAGAGACCGTGCGATAGGCCTTACACAGCTTTTGAGCGAAACCGCGCTGTACCACGTTCAGCTGCTTTTTGACACCAAGCTTTCCCACCGTCGCGTGCCAAGCACTGGCTGCGTACAGTATCGTCGGCTCCACGGCTGCTACGTAGATCGTCCGGATCACCTCGGGGTGTAACCCCCAGCTGATCCGGGCCATCCTCGCCAGCTTCCGGTAGATGCCGATCGCCTTTTTGCATACGTTGGTGACGTGAGTGTTGAAGGTGAGTGCATGATCTATTGTGAGCCCTAGGATTTTTATTTCTGAGGACATGCCAATGTCTATCCCGCCCATGTTGAGGCGCGGGACATCGAACTTCAGCCTCCGCGTGATAACCATCGCACAAGTTTTGTGCGGTGCGAATTTCAGCTTATTTTCGATGCCCCACCCCCGCACATACTCGAGAGAGGCATTGGCGTGTCCCTCGATTTCCTGAGCCGTGTCCCCGTCAAAGATCAGCACCACATCGTCCGCGAATGCCTGCACATATACGCCCTTTCTCTCCAGCTCTTCCAGAAGTGGATTCAGAATGAGGTTCCACAGTAAGGGACCGCCGATCGACCCTTGGACGCACCCTTTTTCCGTGGAGCGGCTGCACTCCTCGCCTGCGTACCGCACCCTTACCCCCCTGTCGCTCAGGTAGCTGCCGATCACCCGCCTCAAATTCGCCGGACAGTTTTCCTCAGCCAGTCGGACCTTGATGGCTGGCCACCAGGCGCTGTCGAAGCAATGCTTAAATATATGTACTCATTTCACAGCTAGCTCGTAGCTATTCAAAGCGGACCCTGAGCTTTACGCAGAAGCCGGGACTTTAGGCGTATGTATAAAGAACAACGTAGTGGTACGAGCCTAAAATCCAGTATCTTAAGGAACAGACGACTAGCGATGCCAGAGAACTCTGGCATAACCAATCAGGTATGCGACACTCCAAAGCCCTCATCAAGGGTTATTCGCATCGTTACTCCAGCGAGCTCATGAAATTTAGCAGAACCAACCTCTGTGTCTTGACGAGGGCACTCACAGGTCATTGCAGGTTGAACAAACACTTGGCCAGCCTTGGCCTCAGCCCAAACAGGCTCTGCAGATTCTGTTACGAAGTCGATGAAACGTCTCAGCACATTCTCTGCGACTGCAGCCGGCTCATACATAAACGATGTATTTCCTTTGGCAAACAACTGCTTCAACCAGAGGAGTTACACATCGCTGCTAAAGATATTCTCAAATTCCTTACTCTCACAAGAATCAGCAGCAAACTCTAAGATTTAGGTGAGCGGAATAGACCTTTTTAGGTCGCAGTGCTACAGTACTTTCTAGCCTGCCACAGCATCTCTTACATAATAATAATAATAATAATAATAATTAATCCTTATTCTTGACATGGCCATTAATCAGCAGGTCCGCCGTAACCGAAGAAATCTGGCAACATGCTGGATTGATTACAAGAAGGCCTATGACTCTGTGCCTCATACGTGGTTGTTGAGGGTGCTAGAGTTGTATAAAGTTGATACAACTCTACGCACCTTCTTGAAGGCATGTATGGGGCAATGGAAAACGGCTCTTTTTTATCCAGGATGTCGTCAGGTTCTTGGGAATGGTGAACCTGTAAAGATCGAAAGGGGTATATTTCAGGGTGACAGTTTGAGTCCCTTATGGTTTTGTCTGGCACTGAATCCTCTCAGTACTTTACTGGAGAATTCAGGGCTGGGCTATCAGTTTCGGAGAGGAGGTCAAGTTGTGTCGCATCTTCTTTACATGGATGATTTGAAATTATTTGCCTCCACCGAATCCCATTTGAATGAGTTACTAAAGGTCACTATAACCTTTAGTAAGTCAATAAAAATGGAGTTTGGTGTAGATAAGTGTGCTGTCATGCATGTTAAGAAGGGACGAATTGTGGAATCTGTAGGAGTACAACTTTCAGATTTCACAAAACTTAGGTCCCTTTCTGCGACTGAAACCTATAAATATCTGGGTATGTCGCAAGCATTGGGTATTACTGAGACTGACATGAAACGTTTGTTGCAGGATCGTTTCTTGGGCCGCCTGAAAAAGGTACTAAAAAGTCTTTTATCAGGCGGAAACAAGGTGCGCGCTATCAACGGGTGGGCCATGCCAGTCTTAGTATACTCCTTCGGCATACTTAGGTGGACTCAAACAGAGTTAGAATCCCTGGATAGGAAAGTCCGTTCGTTATTGACATCATATCGGATGCATCACCCGCGTTCGTCCATAATGAGGTTGTATATCCCACGGAAATGTGGAGGTCGCGGCTTTTTAAATGTCAAGACTTTGCATAACCGTGAGATATGCAACCTTAGAGAATATTTTCTTCGTACTGACGTGGGTATGCATAAGGGTATGGTGACAGTAGATAACGGACTGACCCCACTCGCTCTTGCCAAAGAGAACTGGCGCAAACCACTAATACTAAGTACTGACGATCGCAAGGAGGTATGGCAGAGTAAGGAACTGCATGGACGGTTTTATCGGGCTTTACATAGGCCCGATGTAGATTTATTAGCATCTGTCTCCTGGCTACGGTTCGGTGATTTATTTGGCGAAACCGAGGGTTTTGTCTGTGCAATTACCGATGAAGTTGTAATGACGAATAACTATCGGAAGTATATTCTGAGAGATGGTACGGTTGACATATGTCGGGCATGCCACCTACCTGGTGAATCTCTTAGACATATAATATCTGGTTGTTCTCGTCTTGCCAACGGCGAGTATTTGCATAGGCACAACCAAGTAGCCAGGATTGTCCATCAGCAACTTGCACTGAAATATAACCTTGTCGATTCAGAGGTACCGTATTATAGGTATGTACCCGACCCAGTTCTAGAAAATGGTCGTATCACATTATACTGGGACCGATCTATTATCACTGACAGGACTATTGTAGCCAATAAGCCTGATATAGTGGTAATAGATCGGTCAGAACGCCTCGCATTAATCGTTGATATAACCATTCCACATGACGAGAATCTCGTAAAAGCCGAAAAGGATAAAGAAATAAAATATTTGGACCTTGCTCACGAGATTGTCGACATGTGGGATGTGGATTCAGCGATTATTGTTCCGATAGTTGTATCGGCACATGGTCTGATTGCCAAGAGCCTCGACCAACATCTCAAGAGGCTCGCGTTAGGCAGTTGGGTCAAGGGCTTGATGGAGAAGGCGGTTATTCTGGGCACGGCACGTATTGTGCGGAAGTTCTTGTCTCTGCAGCCCTGACCACCGGTAGCTTGGTCCCTGTACCCGATGCCGGCGGGATACTATTTTTTATATTTTTAAATAGATTTTTAATATGTATAATTTATTTAAAAATGTAATTTTTATGTGTATATAAAAAATAAAGGAAATAATAATAATAATACGAGTCTTCTTCAATACATAGACGAGTCTTACACGACCCCACATATGACTTTCATGCTCACACACATAAATATAAAATTTATCCATGTTAGAGTTTGATGTCCCAAAACCCGAGTCAAAATATCATTTTGCTTGGTACCCATTTACCTACCTCCATCAAAACTGTCGTACGTACCAAGTAGTTTTACTTTGTACCAAGATAAACTTTAATAAAAAGTACATAGGTATGATTATTCTAAGTGATCTTTCTATATAACACTTGGAAGATTTGAAGCAACAGTTGATATAGAGATCACACATGGTACTGTGTTTGTGATCTCGTCAATTGCGTGACTGCGGGAGGTACGTAAAGACATTTTTTATTTTATTTTAATTTGTTACATTTGTCCGAATGACTGTAGATGCTTTAAGCTGGGCTTAAGCAGGACCCCGCGTGATAGTGCCAGGTGCCATTCGTCAAGCAACCTACGGTTGGCAGCCATCAGAGTTGGACCGCCGCCGCCGTCGTCTCCTTGCTTGCCAGCCAGCTGCGGGAGCAGGTGGAAATGAGCATGGCGTACCCTTTCTCCCAAAGCGGCAGCAGAGGTCAACTTGCGATTTCCATCGCCCGCGATAAAAATGGCTTTTGGTCAAAGTTCCCTGCCTACTGATGGTCATATGGCAGTTGGCACCCAAACCATTTTCCAGAGTTGCCGTTAAAGCTCACTCAATAATTTCCTACATCTTCTGCTGTCCAGAGGGACCGTTGAAAGCTTGAGGGTTTCTGAAGAAATTGTGGAAGGAGAGAGGAGTGTATATGTCTTCCTCCGAGAAGACGTGCCTTTCGAAGCACGGAAATGTTACAAAGCCTTTCAAATCCAACTTAGGACCAGTCATAACAAAAGATTCTGAACGCAATGATTCATTTACCAGGGTAGAAAGGCATGTAACGTCGTTAGTCCCTTTGACCTCATCATGATTGCAAGTTGCCTTGAATATTTCTACAGCAGGGGGCTGAGTCTACTATTTTCCAATAGAAAGCCGTTCTAGTTCTATTCTATAGCGATTAGTCTACAACTAGGTAGTCTACTAAAACTATTATGTTTCACAATGACACTTTTCGAACTGAAGAAAAGAGACAAAATAGCTGTTTTAAGCTATCAAAATATTAATATAGACTACCAAAAATGCAAATTAAGAGCTACCACAAGAATAAGTAATATGGAGCTACTTACAGGCGCTACACGTGTTAATAACATTCTATCGATTTTTTTAATTATTTGACTGCCTCTGTTGCGCGGTAGGAGTGTATCCAACTGCTACGCAAGAGGTCGTGGGTTCGATTCCCACCCAGGATAAAACTTTGTGTGATGAGCATGATGGTTTATTCAGTGTCTGGCTGGGTGTCATTTATCTATAATATGTATGTATTTAGAAATATATAAGTATGTTTATCAGTTATCTGGTTACCATAGCACAAGCTCTGCTTTCTTTGGAATCAGATGGCGTTGTTTGAGTTGTCCCAACAAAATTTATTTATATTTATCAGCCGGCCAATAGAATTCTATTGGAGCGTATTTGTAATAGTAGAATACGAAAACTGTAATTTTTTTCTGTCGGCTCTTTATTGAGCGACGATTTCTATTCTTTTCTGACGCGATTGAATTAGTAGACTTGGCCTCCAGGTAGCTCGTCTAACTTTGCTACCTACCTAAATTTATGTACATTCTTGATACAAGTATATTATTACGAAAATTTAATTTGTAACCATTTTCTGTCTTATTAAAATTATATTCAAGTAGACATTCACGCGTTGGCGTCTGGGGGATAGCCTCCTACGTAGATGCCTACCTACTGGTTATACAACAACTGACACGAAAATTAACGACCCGCGCTAAGTTCAAAACAGGATACGGGAGTGCCGGTCTCAATACATGAAATAAAACTAGGCAAAAGCAACGTAAAGACGTCAATGTGTAATCTGGAACATCACACATTTGGCCTGTTATGAATAAAACAGCTGTTATAACTAAGATGGCGCAATGTTGTTTGCGGTTCATGTGCCTATAGAGTTAGGCCGCGTGACCAATTGACTAACCACTCCAAACGGATCAAACTTGAACACTCCGGTCACTCTACACGTTACTAAATTGTTTTGATTACATAAATATGTTATTGACGAATTGAAGATATCCTACGGACCTACCTACCTACTGAATGATTCTTTGTAGGTACCTACCGTTTTCTGTGTACAACAAACGCTTTAGTAGGTATTGCGGAATAATGGAGAAGTATAAGTACCTAGGTAAGTACTTTAGTAGTAAAATCTTATTACTAGAGATGCGCCGAGTAACACTTTTGCCGAGTAACGAATACCGAGTTTTACTCGGTTCAATTTTTTTTCAACCGAGTACTCGGCCGAGTAACTCGGTTCAACTAGTAACTATTTATTAATCTGTGGTGTAACCAAATTCCCATTTCGCGCGCGTAAACACGTACAAACAGGTTCGCGGCGGTCGAGCGGCCGGCTCGTGTTGATACACCCCTCATCCCGCCAACACCCCGCCCGCGCCTTTCAACTACCAGTCGCTTGATAGTTTGCAAACAAATAACTTCACGTTGCGCGTCATAGTAGATTAATAATTGAAAATATTGTTCATTAACTGTGTGTAGTAAGTGATCAGTGATTGTTGACATTATGACTTCACGTAAAAGATCCCGAATTTGGGCGTTTTACGATGAAATTGTGGAAGATAAAGCAAAAGTGAAATGTAATTTATGCAATTCTCTAATTTCACGTAGTGGTGTTGGACGAAAGGCTTCTACGACGGCAATGTTAAACCATGTTAAAATAAAACACACAGAAGAGTTTAAAGATTTGGAAAATGAAACTTTGCGGGAAATATCTCAAAATCGTGAGCCCGTAGCATCAACTTCGTCATCGCAATCGGATGCAATGAGAATACAGCAAACCCTCTTTGACTCATTTACTACTAAATGGGACATAACTGATTCGCGTTCTAAAGAAATTCACAACGCTATAGCGGAGATGATCGCGGTAGATAACCAACCGATATCTATGTTGGAAAATAATGGGTTCCAAAGATTAATGACTACCTTAAAACCGAAATACCAAATTCCTGGTAGAAAGTACATGAGCGAGGTTGTCATTCCAGAAGTTTACACCAAAGTAAAAAACGTAATAAGAGCGGAAATTGCAAAAGCTAAAGCTATATCAATAACTACTGATATTTGGACCTGCACGAATAACTTACTCGGATTCTTAAGCTACACCGCTCACTGGCTAGACGAGAAGTTTGAGCTTCAGCACAGAGTGTTGCAGATGCCACATTTTAGAGGACCCCACACGGCGGACAATATTCGATCAGTGCTTTCAGATTTATCCGTGAACTGGGATGTTGATGCTCGCATTCATCTTGTTTTAAGAGACAATGGACCCAATGTGGTGAAAGCCATAAATGATAGTCAATATGTTGGCAAAGGATGCTATATACATACGCTGCAATTAGCCATAAAAGCTTCGTTGAAGGAACAAAATGTAATCGACGTTATTGCCTCAACTAGGAAAATTGTAGGCCACTTTAACCATTCTGCAGCGGCACAAGAAAAACTAACCCTCATACAAAAAGAACTCAAACTGCCAGAGCACAAACTCGTACAAGATGTTACCACAAGATGGAACAGTACTTTTTACATGATAAACAGATTGTTAGAGCAAAAAAGGGCAATATCTCTCTACATCACGGACAACCAAAGTACAGCCAATCTACAACAGTTAACTGAACGTCAATGGGAGATCCTACGAGAGTGCATTACATTACTCGAACCATTCGAAGAAATTACTAAAATTACCAGCTCCACATTAGCATCAATTTCTGAAGTTATACCTCACACCAATGCCCTATTAAAGTATTTATCAAAACCTGAAGTCTCCCAAATTTGTCCAAATATAGCTGATATGAAACAAAAGCTTGAAAGTGAAATTCAGAGCCGCTTTCAAGGGTTAGAAAAAGACAAATATTATAGTTTGGCAACTTTGCTAGACCCCAGATTCAGGATGCGATTTTTTCATCCAGAAAATAATGAACTAATAAGGAATACGCTATTTTTAGAGTCAGTAAAAAGAAGTGACATTTCAGAAAGTGTTAGCAGCAGTGAAGAAAACGAATCTGAACGATTACAACAGTCACAAGATCCTCATGCAGCTTTCTGGAATTGCTTCGAAGAATTAGCTTCCACACAGCCACTAGATCGCGATGATCCTAAAAGCCCCATTGCTTTAGAATTAGATGGCTATTTAAAAGAAAATTTGTTGGCAAAAAACAAGAGTCCTTTCGAGTGGTGGGCAGGGCACCAAACAAGGTATCCAGAGCTGGCAAGTTTAGCAAGAGTGTTTCTATGTGCACCTGCAAGCACCGTGTATAGCGAGCGATTGTTTTCGGAGGCTGGTAACGTCTACGAAGAAAAGAGGAATAGGCTGTTACCAGAACGTGCAGAGAGCCTTGTGTTCCTGCATCACAACTTGCCTTTATTGAATTTTAAATATTGATTATTTATATTACTGCTCTCCTAATTTTACTACTCATTCATTAGCATCATTTTGATTTTGATTTTATTAATTGAGATTGACAAAGATTTCCTTTATTAGTAATAAATACTTTTTGATTAACACTGTTTTTTTAATTATATCTACCTAAATATATTGCTTTGCTTAAACCGAGTATACTCGGCATTCAAACCGAGTTATTCGAGCCGAGTACGAGTATCTAAAACCCGCCGAGTACGCCGAGTACCGAGTATCAACCGAGTACTCGGCCCATCTCTACTTATTACATATTAAACCAAGAAACATATTTGAACAAATTAGTTGGACTAATTGGTGTAAAATTAGGCTTTATCGCAAGAGAATCTTATATCTTTTTAAGGCAGTATAAAATGGCCTAGTCAATTTACAATAGCCAATCAGGGTTCTAACTCCCAAAAACTAACTAAAAAAAAAAGAACTTTCATGCAACCGGGACTCTAAACATTCATCAGCCTTCATTAACTTCCATCTATTAGAGCTGTGAACATCCCTATTCCTTAAACATACTTATTCTATTATACATATTATATAAATATACATTAAGTTATAATGTAGGTACTTATGCCAGTAATATTAGTTCACTTATCATTAATACCTTTATCCTCGAAGGGGTGTCAGAGGCATACTATACGGCCACATTTGGGAGCGATCGTGGTCCATATGGATATACGAACTCAGTGTTCTGTGAACAATTACTGCGTTAAGCAACTTTCGCTATTCTGGTCCCCGGATGGGTGACCACTTTGTGGCATGGACATTTGCGAGCAATTCCGTGCTTCGAGTGCACGTTAAGCCGTTGGTCCCGTTTGCCAGTAACATGGTACGCGTTAAACCAAGTTGAACGCTTTGAACAATTTCAACAGCAGGTAGCCACAACCTGCATCTGTCTATTTCAACACGGGAATGGGTCCACCACCTATTACGTGGGACAGAAATACATAGTGAAATGTGAGCTTATATTTTGCCTCTGCCCTGGATAAGGCGTGATTGATCAACAAACATAAATGAATTTTCAGTTTATTTCTCTGTCTGTTTGTTACGACTATTCTCTGAAAAGGCCAAACCGATTTAAACAGGACTTAGATAGATAATATTCTCCGAATTCGCACGGGAATAAGCACTACGCGGGTGAAATGAACATTCTTAAAAAAGGGTACAAAACTCTCGTATACGTGCGTACGTAAAATTGTGCAATATGTGATCACGGAAAAAGGAATAAAAACCTAAAAGTATATATATTGTGCAAAAGTAGAGAATAGAAGGAGTCAGGGTAGGCCGAGACTTACATACAAGTATGAAGAACACGTGTATAGATTGCTCAAATACGTAAAATTCAAAAGTTCTCGGATACCCAGACGTGCGTGTATGAAGCGATTGATGAATCTTCTAGAAGCTAAAGTAGTATGCATGGATCGCGCGATCTGTCCTCTCTGACTACCACGTCAGGGATACAGCGTGAAGATACTTAGTTAATTAAAACCTAAAGTACTTGGTAGGTATTTCTGCAAATCTAATAATGTAAATGTTCTCATAGAAACATTCGTCTTGGATTTGTAATGTTACAATATTCGGATATCATTTTGAGCACGTACCGTTCAACTACCTCCTAGATTGACGCGATTGAATTGTAATTTTAATTGAATTTTGAGCTTATATCTCTGGTCTTAGGTCTCTGTTCTCAGTACGATAATTTTAGGTAAATAGGTTGATATGTTGTTTCGTACTTTTTTATTTATTTATTTATCAATCACGAACGTGTGGCAGAGGCGTATTATACGTCCACTTTTCACCATGTGGGTTCCTGTCCCACGTAATAGGTGACTCAGGTTTTTGAAGTCTTTTGGCACGTTAGGGAAAAATGATGACAGTAAATTTTTACAATGCGCGTGCATACCGTCTCGAAAAACTTACACTATCAAGTTAGATGATAAGTGTTTCCAGGACCACTTAAAACTACGTCCAAAGTAGTTTCCAATAACCCTGAAGTTAGCATGGTCAACGTTCAAGTTGTTATCCGTCTGAGGTCCAGTGATGGTCATAGGTTTTCACAGGGTCGGCAGCGTGAATGCCACTCCTCTGATATCACAAACGTCCATAGGCTACGGTGACCACTTTCCATCAGGGGGCCGAGTCTACTATTTTCCAAAAGAAAGCCGTTCTAGTTCTATTCTATAGCGGTTCTATTGCGATTAGACCAAAACTAGGTAGTCTACTAAAACAATTATATATTTCACAATCACAATTCTCAAGCTGCAGAATAAAGACAAAATAGCTGTTTTAGCCATTAAAATATTAATGTAGACTACCAACAATGCAAATTAAGAGCTACTTAAGGCGCTACACGTGTTAATAACATTCTATCGGCCGGTAAATAGAATTCTATTGGAGCGCAATTGTAATAGTAAACTACGAAAGCTGACATTTTTTTTCCGTCGGCTCTCTATTGAGTGACGATTTCTATTCTTTTCTGACGCGGTTGAATTAGTAGACTTGGCCCCCAGGTGAGTATGCTTGTCTGCCAACTAAGTGGTATAAATAAAATCTGAAAGATGCCAAAGTCAGTGATCGTTCACAGAACACTGAGTTAGGCTACGAATGCTTCCATTCAAAGGCTCAGAAAGGTATCATTTATAAAAGAAATAACTCCAGCGAACTGTAATTAAATCTATCTGATATACGAATGTGCGTGATGGTTGAATAAGTTTCTCATTTGGATTAGTGAGTGATCCAAATAGAACGGATAGGGTCTTCCTTCAAAAGTGATATATTTGAATCTAGGTCACTTTAATTCTCTAATCCCTTTTACCCTTATAAAAACTGATGCTCATTCATGGCAATAGAATTGGGTGTCAGTGGGTATTTATGTGGTTGTACCTATAAGAGTGTTTAATTGTTATTAATTAATTATTGTGTGAAAAGTGAAAAGTGAAAAATCTTTATTCATGTAGGTCACAAAGTAACACTTATAAACGTCAAGATTATTGCTTCTACATTTACATTTACTGCCAGATTCGCAACGCAATAGGTAGAGCCTGAAAAACTCATGGCCACTCTTTTCTAACTGCCAGTAATTACATTAGTTTTATTTACATGATATTTGAACAAATTATATAGTAATGAGTCTTTACAAAAGAAACCAAATCAAATCAAAATGAAAGCGTTTCTAGTTGCCAGTTTTAAAGGTAGCCCACCCTTATGAGGATGACTCCGGCAAGAAACTAAATGGCTGCTATTTTAAAATGCAGGTATGGCTTACAATATTAAACTTACATTGCTCCTTTGGAGTTACGTGAGAACAGTCGACTAAACTTAATTTGCCTTAAATATAAATAGTTTTATTTGTAATAATTGCTATAACAGCTATGAGCTGACCAGTCCCAACAGACGGCACCCGTTCACGGGAATGATGCATATATCAGCCATCGCCCTACTCAACCGTATTATAGGGAATAAGGCGACCCGATACATGCACCACCACTGCCAGGACACTTAGGCGAGCATGACATACTCAAACTGCACAGCAACCATCATGACAATTTCAAAATTTATAAAAAGCTATGTGGACGGTGCTCACACAATAGCAAACTAAAAAAAAAAAATATCCATCACGCCTTATCCCCGAAGGGGTGGCAGAGGCATATTATATGCCCACTTTTCACCGTGTGGATTTACCTGTCCCACGTAATAGGTGGTGAGCCCATTGCCGTGTTGAAATAGACAGAATAAAAAGACAATAAATAAACAGACAATAACAAACTCAAATTACATATAATTATATTAGTTAACCTGACGTTTCAGATCACTTATGTTAAACAAATGTACATTATATTTATAATGTTTCTTTATTATTGTTATTAATTATATTTGTATATTTATGTGTGTTGACTTGGAGCGACTTACTCCCATGCATTTTTATCATTTATATAGTCTGAAATTTTATAATATGCCTTGTTACACAATTTGGCCTTCACTGTTGTCTTAAACATATTCATTGACAATATTCTAATTTCATCGGGAAGTTTGTTATAGAATCGTATACATTGCCCCATAAAAGAATTGCTGATTATTTCGAGACGAGTAGAATGTAATACAAGATTATCTTTATGCCTAGTGTTTACATTATGTATATCACTTTTTTTAAGAAATGTGTCTATGTTTTTGTGGACATAAAATAAATTCTCATATATATATTGTGATATAACGGTAAGAATATTAAGGTCTTTGAATCTTTCTCTTAGAGATACCTTGGGACCAAGCTGGTATATTGCTCTCACAGCTCTCTTCTGTAAAATAAATATCGTATTAATGTCCGCTGAGTCTCCCCAGATAAGAATTCCGTATGACATAACGCTATGGAAATAACTGAAATAAACTATTCTAGCCATTTCAACATCAGTGAGCCGTCTTATTGTTTTTACTGCATATGCAGCAGAGCTTAATTTGTCTGACAATTTTTTTATATGTGGTCCCCACTGCAACTTTGAATCAATAGTTATACCCAAAAACACAGAAGCCCCAATAGTATCCAACCCTGATCCATTAAGTTGCACATTGGTCGCCACCTGTCTCACATTAGGTGTCGAAAACTTAATTACTTTAGTTTTTTTATCATTTAAAAGAAGATTATTCACGTTAAACCAATGAACAACTTTTGAGAGTGCACTGTTAACATCGTCATAATTAATTAATTGTCTATTAATTTTAAAAGTCAAAGAGGTATCATCCGCAAACAGCACAATCTCATGTTTATCCCCAACATAGTAAGGTAAGTCATTAATGTATATCAAAAAAAGTGATCCCTGTGGAACACCCATTACAACTGGAGATCCTGCTGATCGTTAACCGTTTACTTCAACCCTCTGAATTCTATTGCTTAAATAAGAAGTCATAAGGTCGAGAGCTTTATTTCTGATACCGTAGTGGCGTAATTTCTTTACAAGAGTTTCGTGATGAAAGCAAACGAAGGCTGTAGATAAATCGCAAAAAACACCTAATGCATCCTGCGAATCCTCCCAAGCAGCAAAAATACTTTTGAGTAAAGCAACCCCTGCATCCACCGTTGAGCAACCCTTTATAAATCCAAACTGTTTCCTGTGTAGTATATTATGTATATTAAAGTGACTAAGCAACTGTCCAAGCATTAGCTTTTCAAATATTTTACTTAGTGTTGGTAGTACGGAAACAGGCCGAAAGTTAGAGAGATCTGCATTATCGCCGGCTTTAAATAAAGCCGGCGTGAGCATAGACACACACACCCCC
The DNA here is from genome assembly GCA_948477245.1 of Thumatha senex. Classification (NCBI taxonomy): domain Eukaryota; kingdom Metazoa; phylum Arthropoda; class Insecta; order Lepidoptera; family Erebidae; genus Thumatha; species Thumatha senex. Next base: position 17,686,024 of record OX419725.1, on the reverse strand, counting down.
ACCCCCACCCCCCCCCGTGTGTGTGAGGCATATTAGAGTGAGTACCAATGTAGATATTTTCAAGCAGATTTCATGGATTGATTTTTTTTCCACTTTCGGTAGGACAAAAATTAATATTTAATAGAATATCAGCTATCTTCTAGTAAAGGTCCCGTTAAGATCGATCCAACCGTTTCAGGCTAATGTCTGTTATGTGCTATGTACGGTTCGGAACAAACAGACAGGCAGAAAATTTTTCAATAAATTGTTTTTTTTCGTAGGTATAGACTTTCATATGCATTTAGTAATAAACCTCTGTGGTGCGGTGGGAGTGTATTCGACTGCTACGCAAGAGGTCGTGGGTTCGATCCCAGCCCAGGATAAAACTTTGTGTGATGAGCACGATGGTTTATTCTGTGTCTGGGTGTTATTTATCTATAATATGTATGTATTTATAATATATAAGTATGTTTATCAATCGTTTAGATCCCATACCACAAACTTTATATTAGCTTAATTTGGGCTAGACGGCGCTGGTAAAAGAAAAAATTGCAATTTCAGCCAAGTTACTTGAATTTTATTTATATGTATATGTATTGTATCTTGCAACGCGAAAGTTTGGAAGTTAGTATTTGTGATATAACGTACCTAATTATATACTTAATATCAATCATATAAATATAATATTCTTTTCCCTACCTAATTCGTAGATCGAATAATGATACGTAGCAAATGACATCACCAGCAAAGTAAATAGTATTACGCACACTGCTCATTACTCATCATCCATCAGATCTTCACTCGTTGCTCCGGCTAAATCAGTCAAGACTCCGTTTTTTTTTTAAATGAAAAAAATAACAATTGTTTAACCCACCTTCTGAATGAGTAATAATAACTCATTTAGGTCATAGTAATACTATTTACTCATTTAGATCAATCAATCAAATCAAAGCCTATGGCAGTCCAATAATAAAAGTGGAAAAGAAAAGTGGGCATATAATATATATGCCTCTGCCACCCCTTCGGGGATAAGGCGTGATTGATAAATAATAATATATAGAAACTCATTTAGAAGGTAAGTTACCCATTGCTTCTAAACTATCTTCAGGCTGTATCACTGACGGGGTAGTCGGAGAGGACAGATCGCCAGGCATCGCGATCCATGCATACATCTTTCGCTTCCTGTAGATTCATTAATCGCTTCATAAATGCACGTCTGGGTATCCGAGTACTTTTAACTTTTCCGATGTTGAGCAATCAACTCACGTGGTCTTCATATTTGTAAGTCTCGGCTAACCTTGACTCCTTCTGCCCTCTACTAACTATTATCAGTTCCTTAATGACAAAGATCAATTACTTACAATTACAATATTTATGTTTTAAATTTGTGGTCATATACTGCTTTAGCCATCTCTTTTGGTAGAAGGAATTCAGTTTTATGTAGGTAACAGTGGGAGAAGTAGGTGAAGTATACCCATACCGGTTTTCTAAAACGGGCATGGGAAACTTACTATACCTTGGTAAGGATAGCATACTTTATACTCGGGGTGCCTCTGCTTTCTGTAGACCTAACAATCAGATAACCCGAATGTATAATATGTGTTTAATACAATCAAATAAAAACTATAATAAATATAGGTTCCGCCATTTTGTGGTGGCGGCCATCTTGGACAGATTTTCTACAAACATAACAAAGAACACTCCCGACTAATTCACCTTTAAAACAAAAAAAAACAAAATTAAAATCGGTTCACCCGTTCGGGAGCTACGATGCCACAGACAGATACACAAACAGACATGTCAAACTTATAACACGTTAAAAATAAAACATGGTACCTATAATAAGACAGCGATCGTAGTCATTGAATTGTGTAATAGTTTTCTTTAGCGATGTATAATTTGGTGGAACCCGAAATCGAAAAGAGAGGGAAGTAAATTCTAATAGGCTTATTCCAAGGTCGTTAACCCCGTGACACTGTTTGATAGTAGTATTAGTAGTAGTATTGCTTTCACTAAGTAACTTCTGCCTACATTTTTCAACGAATAAAGCGTCCTTCTACACGGTTATTATCCAACATCCCTAGAGGGGAACCTTGGTTGGTCCCATCAAGGACGGTGAAGGTCATAATACAATTTGTTCATTAAATATGGATGGCAAGAACTAAGGACCCTCGTTGGGACCATGGCTTACAATCGTATATCTGCTATGTAGGTACCTATCTGCTATCTATCAGAGCTAACATAGGTTGAATTTTTTTTAGTAAAAACTTTTACCCGTCAACCTGAGATATGTTGGAATTAACTTTGGCGAACTGATAATCTTGATGATATTTACGCCTTATTTGAATTGTCTATGGGAGCCGTTACCTGTATTTCATTCGTCTACATTCATTTTCAATGGTTTGGCGCCAATTCTGGAAGATGGCGCACGGTTGCCGTATATTATTTTCAGAAACTAGTGTATAATTCGTGATTTTGTGTTTAATAATGGTGGATTATGATACATAAAGTGTTCGAAAATGTGCATGAGTTATGGAAAGTGAAATGTTGTAGTGAACAACGGTGTTCTATGTGTTGGTGCCAAATCTCCTTAGAAAGCCCTAGTAAAGGGTCCACTGCTTTACTAGGGCAAGGACCAGGACTTAGGACTAAGGACTTGACATCGACAAAGGACTAGACATGACTAAATGATATGAAAATATAAATACTGAAGACAAGGCTGTATGGACCAAGTTTCCTCTGCCCGCCAAAGACGGGCGAAAACATCTAACAACAACAAATACATTCATTTTGCCCAAAAGTAACCAGGCCATATAATCCAAAAAAAACCTCTTGCTTGTCATCGTTAAATTTATTCATTTCTTACGATACCCATCACATATACATCACACGCAGTCACACTACTGGTACCCACACTTGGTGGGCCCTGAAGCCATGTTTGTAGAACCTCATAATGTAGTCGATAAAGAAAACCGTGGCAAAACCTATAAAATAACAATGTCGCTAGACTACCTCTTTCACATTTATCAATATTAACGCAAAGTGACAATGCGACGCAATAATATACAGATAATAAGAATGTTACAACGATTGTCCGTGAAAAGCAATCTGCGACATTCAATACTGAACGTGGAACTCAATACCAGAGCTGCGGTCCTTGTACGACACTTATTTCATTGTCAATAGCGATATTTATATAATTATCTGCCAGCCATTGAAGTCCGATACTGATATAATCAGTATGTTTGGTTAGCATACGTATTACGATAGTAGGAAGATTATAATATATCCTGATTGGAGGCAGACAACATTCAGTGGTAGAAAATTTGAGACAGTTTTCGAACTATTCCTACTATTACTAAATACTGACTATCAAAATGTAAGAAAAGCGGACGCCCGCGTCGCGAGACGCAACTGGAACAGACGCTCAGATGATGATGACTAAAAACTGACTATTGTGGACTCTCAGGGCCGTATTTTAGAATGTTACTCAATACTCAAGAAACACTTGAGAGTAGTATTTTAAGGCAAAAACTAGCCTCAAGCGTTTCTTGAGTATTGAGTAACGTTCTAAAATACGGCCCTCAGTGGAAATACTCAGAAAACAGTTTTGTCTCTATCAAACAATCAAAACACAGTGTGGGTTCTGCACAAGTATCTTGCTAGGATGAGGTAAGATGAGCTTCTAATCAATCTTTTATTCCTAATGCTTCCGAGGGTTCACCCGGGACTCCCGGCTATAGACAGATGGAAGGTATACGTGTGATTTTAGTCGGTAAGAGTCCGGCATAGCATCCATGAGGATTTTCATACGAAAAAAAAAAGAATCCCATAAGTTCACTGTGCTTACCATAACAGTGGGACCGCTAGGACACTGCTGCGAACTCGACACAATTTCGGATTTTTTATTGATAGCCAAATTCTAGTTTTTCTGTCATAATCTACTTTTGTTTCTTGTCAATTTCTCGATTGGCATTAAACTGAAACTGATTGCGAACCAGCTCGTTTCATTTCGATCGATAATAGACCCCAATAATAATTCTAATCATGATAATATTTTAAAATTTGACACAATCAACATAACTCCACACCAGACAAATTTTAGACTTCCTTAATGTTTCGGAGCTTAATAAGCCTGGTTATGAAAAGCGCGACAAGCGCCGATCATCTACCCTCATAACTTCATTTGTCATTATAAACTAAATCATAGTTCACTGCTCAGGTGACTGCGGGTACATTATTTTGAGTGAAAGAGAACACCTATGGTTTATTATTAGGTAAACCAGGGGCACAGAAATTTAACCTAATATAGTATTACGTACTAAATGAGAACTGCAGACGGATATAATACTTACATAATTTAAATCAATGCATATTTTGATACTGTTATACGTCTGTGCAATGTCTGTAACAAAAAATATCTAAGTCAATGATATTAAACAGGGCCGGATCGTCAAAATAAAATTTAATTACAGTTGACACAGTGGAATGATTCATCGCCCTACCCGCTGTCGGAAGCCGATGAGGGTGCGCCGCCGACGCCATTCGCTGACACTCCGCTTCAAGCGTTAAGCAAATAATATTTTAACGAGGTGCCAAGACAACCTAAAATGTCGTTTTCTACAAAATAACTGACAAGGTTGAGATACCTTGGGTTAATGTTGAACCAATAATGTCAAATATAAATATAAATAAACATTGAGGGACATATTTTTTACACAGCGTCGTCTAGCTCAAAGTAAGCAAATATAAGCTTATGGGTACTAGACGACTAATAAACAAACTTATATATTTCTAAATACATACAAATATTATACATAGGAAACACCCAAACTCCGAAACAAACATTTGTGGATCACCATCGAGGCAGTCCACAAGAATGTTTGTAGGATAACCTGTATTTTAAATAATCGTTATTTGTTCACAAACTTCTTATTACTATCACATTGGCAAGGTGAAGAACAAACGTTTTTGGTATAAAACACATTTAGAATAAGTACATTTATAAATTACCAACTATGATAGTATTATAGGAAAAAAAAATGATTATGTTTAATTCAATGTTCAGATTCCACAGCTCAGTTTAAAACAAAGTTAGTAGAGAGAAATACAAACATAGGTATAGGGCCGTACGTTCCACCAGTTCAGATTCAAACCATCAAGTAATAAGTGTTGCATCCCAACGATTGCTGTACCTGAACCTGTCCAGTTAAATAACGTATGACTTGCGTGATTTACGCGGGAAAATCTATTTAGGTGAATCTATAAATGGGCGCAGCTAAAGAAGTTGCTGTTCCACAGTCGGGCTGGTCTTGCTTCGGTGCTTCGGTGAACCGCCGCCGCCGAACAGACGCGAATTTTGTGAATTGGAATCGATTCTACCTGAAAAAAAAAGTTCAAGAAATGAGACATTTGTTGAAGATGGCAAGTTCTGGAGTGGAGATCGCGATAGTGAAGCTCAGCCTGATCAAACCAAGAAAATATCGCAAGGACGATAATCTATCTTTCTTCGATAGATATGGCTAGTTGACATAAGTCGCAGAGTAATTATCTGCGAGTTATGTTGACCACTTGGTCTGTTGGTCACAGTACAAATAATTAAAAACATTGACTTCTCTCACGAATATCCTTGTTTTGGAGTTTATCCCTAAAAGTGTAAGCTCTAAACACATTAAGCGCCTACGTTTCAGCACCGTAGGTTGAACAGTAAAATCAACCTCGTTGTAGACTAGACACTACTTGATCGTGTCGATCGTTTCAGCAACGAGAGAAGCAGGATTTTTTCGAGATTTTTTATGTTGTCGCATATCCTTTGAGCTTATGTGCTCCCAGGAATAGCATGCATCAAATAACAAACTGTCGGGCTCAAATAATTTAATGTGACATTTTCGGCACAGTGATTTTCTAGCAAATGTATTTCCACTACGAGTATAAAACCCGTCGACAACTTGGTTTATCAGAATTTGTACATACTTGGACTTACCCAAGTTTTGAACTCACTATTTGTATTTTTTCAAAATCTAAATAGGTAACGTTTATTATTTGCTATTGAAATTTACATATTCACGCAGTACCTATTACTTTATTTATTTACGTTTTATTCCTCTTTATCCTTGAAACGGCTGAACGGTTTTGATGTTACTTTCACTAGCAACTTAGGTGTTGTCTCGTCTTTATCTCCGAAGGAGTGGCATAGGCATTATATACCTACGCCCACATATTACCATATGGGAGTACCACTTTTTGTCTCACGTAACAGATGGTGAGCATATTGTCATGTTGAAATGATCAAGTGCAGGTTGTTGAAATTTTTGAGCCTCCTATAAGGCCTTCTACTTGACTTTACGAATGCCATGTTATTGGCAACTGCAACGGCTTAACGTGCCTTCCGTAGTACGGAAGCACTCGTAAATGCAATAACCACAGAACTGTAAGTCCTCCGTAACCAACCATAACGAAAGTTGCTTAACGCATAGATCGAATTTTCAGAGTACTGATTTAGTGGGGCTACGAGCGATTCTAGGGAGGTGTTGTAACTACAAGTAACCACTGAATTCACAATTAAAACTGCTTTTTTTAATGAGTCTACTAATTAAGTGTCAGCTCAGCCATCAGCTTTCCGCAGCAGGGTGACCTAATATTTCAGCTAGTTAATGATTCTTTACTTTTTATCACCTTTCTTATTTCGCTTAATCACACGCCAGCTTAAAAAATAATCACCAATTCAGACTGTTTAATTAAAATTTTGCAAATCATTTCTGCAACTGTAATTGCCAGTGCTATTAAAGTTTTGTAACAGTTGAACTGGTCAACAATATTGCTGTTACAATCAGAAATGGAAGTTGAGTCTATGACTAAATCATTATAAGTTACCTACATTAGCTAGGCTTTCATAAAGGTGGATTTACACGTAACTATTATTGTATTAGACATACTAAACCATACGCAGGATCTATGGCCAGGGCTTTCAGCGTAATAATTTTAGATTATGAAGAATAATTGAATCATAATCAAAACGGCGATGAAAAATTCAAGAATATGCGTGTTAAAAATTCAAAGCACATAGTAACTTTCTACAAATGCAACGTCAAATTTAAAAATTATAATATTACATTAAAATGAAAATTGTTAAAGTATAGCACTGTGTCGATTATTCAAAACAAAAAATATTGACAACACAAATGTAAAAAATATCAGCTTATTATAAAGTTAATAATCAAATATAAGTCAAAATTAAAATTATGCCCGTCTATTAGTAGTCAGAGGGATCCCAAAGTAGTGGCAGTAATTCATCAAAGATACATGCAATTTATTATTACACTAATAGCTGTAGTGTGTGTTACAAATTAGAGCTAAATCAAACGAATAAAGTACATTTCTTTGAATTGATTCGTTTGACACCCAGAACTGGGTGTCTCGACTAGTTTCATACCTAACGAAGTGTTTCATTTCAAGGAACAGATTGACAATAGATTTACTTTGTACCCAACATTTTTTGAAATTTTAACTCAGAGATTAGTAATTGTAGGTATTGATAATCGTGTAATGTGTTCCTGCAAAATTATTGTGAGAATAAGGACGATCGAAGTATTAAATGTGATAGTATCGTCTCGCAACGTCTGAATCAAACACGTGCTGACGTAAGTCCACATCGGAAGCGTTCCCCTCACACTATCCGACTAGATTTCTTTTCTTATATTCTTTACTTATTTCGTAAATTCTGTGTTGATAGTAGAATACGTTTATCGCGCCGTACTGAGGTGATTCACAAATTATTGTTTAAGAATTTTACATACATACATACATATCATCACGCCAGTCTTCCATCGGGGTAGGCAGAGACTATGACTTTCCATTTGCTACAATCCTGGCATACAACTTTCGCTTCTTCAACTTTCATAATTGTTTTCATACACGCTCGCCGATTAAGGGTACTCTGGACCTGGCCTTTTGTCAAAAGATCTTCAATTTGATCGGTATATGTACGTCGAGGTCGACCCTTACCAGTTTGCCCATTTACTCTCACCGCATAAATTTTCTTGGTCAGTCTAATTTCATCCATCCTCTCCACGTGTCCAAACCATCTAAGCATCCCTTTTTTTTATCTTATTCACTTGTTCCACTCTTTTTCCTTCCACAAAAATCGAGCAATCTGTCATGTTTTTCTCTCTTTCAAAACCATTACTTTCGTCTAATTTACATTCACTTTCATTCCTTTGCCTTTCAGCGCATCATGCAAAATATTAACCATCAACTGCAACTCGTCCGCTGATGATGCAAGTATTACCTGATCATCAGCGTAAAGAAGACATTTGATAGACAGATCATCATCATCCGAGCGTCTGTCCCAGTTGCGTCTCGCGACGCCCGGGGTCCGCTTTCCTACATTTTCTCCTCCACTTCGCACGGTCGTCGGCATCCCCTGTGGTGAGACCATTGGCACGCATGTCATCCCTTACGACGTCAAGCCAGCACTTCTTGGGTCTTCCCCTCTTACCGGGACCCGGCGGGGCTGACATGGCCAGACATTTGTTACCTACGTAGCCCGGCGGTTGCCGCAAGACGTGACCATACCAACGAAGGCGACACTCTTGCAACTTGTCTGCAATGTCACGGACGTGAAGGCTGCCGCGGATGCGAGAGTTCCTCACGCGGTCCATCCGCGTGACTCCACACATCCACCGCAGCATCTTCATTTCCGTGACACGCAGCTCCTGCTTGTGTCGCTCCAATATCGGCCACGTCTCACTGCCATGTAAAAGGACAGGTCTAATAATGGTTTTGTAGACCTGTCCCTTCAACCGGATCGGCATTTTAGGGTCACAAATGACACCGGTCATCTCCCGCCATTTGGCCCACGCGGCAGCAATGCGTGACTTGACATCGCAATCCATGTCACTGGACGTGTGAAAAACAGATCCCAAGTATTTAACCTGGTCCGTGCGCTCGACCAAATCACCGCCTATGCGGACGGATGTGGATTTGATAGACAGATCAGTCATTTGTAAACCATACGCACTTTCTTGCAGTTCTTTCAAGCAACTGTCAATGTATAGGTTAAACAGCCACGGTGACGCTACACAACCCCGTCTCACACCTTTTTCGATGTGAAAAAAGTCTGTGCAAGCTCCGTTGATTCTGACATAAGCACTGGATCCCTCATATAGAGATTTCAGTGTTCGTATCAAGTTGCTGCTTACTCCATACATGGACAATGTTGACCACAGTTCATTCCTCACCACTCTATCATAGGCCTTTTCCAAGTCAACGAATGCGCAATAAACTTTTTGACTCTTCGCCAAAAGTTTTTCAATTACGCATCGTAAGGAAAAGACCTGATCCGTGCATCCTCTTCCTTTCATAAATCCTGCTTGCACATCCCACATTTTCCCGTCAGTTTCATTCATCACTCTTTTTATCAAAACTTTCGCATACAATTTGCCGACGATGCTGAGCAAGCTTATGCCGTGGTAGTTTTTGCACTCTTGCTGCGACCCTTTTCTTTTATACAGCGGTACGATGACAGGTTTACACCAATCTTCTGGTACGCTGCCACCCCTCCAGCAAAGGTTAAAAAGGCGGTACAGCTGGCAAACTACCACGCCCTGTCCCGCTTTCAGCATCTCGACAGAAATCCTACCAATTCCCGCAGCTTTGCCTAGTTTCATACTATTCAATGCTTCCATAATTTCTTCTATACTTATATCACTTTCATTGCCGCTTTCACTCACTTCCCTGCAATGTGTCTGTGCTTGCATACCCTCTTTTTCAAAAAAACTTTCAAAATATTCCTTCCATCTTTTGAGCACACATTCTTCACCTTTCACAACACTGCCATCATGGTTTCTGATATGGGTGAGCTGCGATGTTGTCTGTTGAGCTCTCATTGTTCTTATGGATTTCCAAAAGAATTTTATATTCTTTTGGAAATCATCAGTTAAGCTGTTGTCAAAATCATCTCTGTCATCCTTCTTCTTTCTTTTTATCACCTCTTTTGCAACACGCTTAAACCTTTTATATTCATCCTTTGCCATTCTTATATCCTCATCCGTTGCCTTCTGCATTCTTTGATTGACTTTTGTAGTCAGCCAATCCAACCATGCTTTCTTCTTATCGGACAACGCTTTCCTTGGCTCCTCTTGTTTACTCCACACACTTCAATCTCAACTTCCACGAGTCCTTCCTTAAACGACTTCCATAATTTTTCCATCTCACATACCTCATCTAAACTTTCAAATATCTTGCTCACTTTACTTAAAAATTCTTCTTTTATATCTATCTCTTGCAAATTATCGACTTTTATGCGCTCTAGTACACTACAGGGTTCATGCACACGGTGCCGCCACCGCTGAACCAGACCTCTTACTCGACTCATAACCAAGAAGTGGTCTGTGTCAATACCGGCACCGCGGTATGCCCGGGTGTCTAGCACTTGCTTTCTCAGCCTTGCATCTACAATCACAAAATCAATCATGCTTCTCTGGCTTCCTTCTTGTCTCGTAAACAAGTGGATATCCTTGTGGTTGAACATGGTGTTGGTTACCACAAGATTCCTCTCCAAACATACTTCAAGCCAGCTTTCTCCATTTTCATTAACTCGTTCGTCACCATATTTTCCCAATACACTTTCATATCCATCACGCTTCACACCAACCCAACTGTTAAAATCACCTAACATTACTATTCTTTCGCTCTGTTTGCTCAGAATATCACTCATACTCTCCCAAAATGCCTGCCTCTCGCTTTGGTCTCTTAAAGATCGGTACCACCGCGCATCTTGCGGAGCATAAACTCCTACAACAAAGATGCGGGTGAGTCCAACCTTCAACCTCAACCAAAGGAGTCTTGGGCTCACACATTCATATTCTGTCACACATTCATTCATTCTAGCGGATAGTAGCACACCAACACCCTGGCACGCTGTACTGGTATTGGCTACACCTGACCAGTAGGCGGTATAGGATCCATGTGTAGTGGCGTCACATCCTTTCCTCTTTGTTTCATTTACACACAAAATATCAAGTCGTCTCTCTCGCATCATCTTGCATACCTCCACTATTTTGTCTCTCATTCCTCCTCTTACATTCAATGTAGCAAAGCGGCTATCCCTAGTCCACTTTTCGCCTCGATGGGAAACGTTGAAGTTGAAGTTTTCAAGCTTATATTAGCTAATTTTGTTGTTCTAGTTATATTTTATTTATAATAATTTTAGTTATGATTATATTCCGTTGTCCTTTTTATACATATCCAATTTCTTCCGATAAATCGGATAGGATCGCAACATCCGTAACGTGTGAATCGTGCTTAATATACTTACATAAAAGAAATCAGCTGTAAGACGTTCATTCACCTCTAGGGAGATGGCCGGGCGCGGCGGGGTGTGAGCCAGGATCGAGGCGAGCGGGGTGCGCCAGTCAGGCCAAGTATATGGCACCAAACCACGCGACGAGCTTCCGTCTGCCCTGGTATGACTTCAGTGGAACACATCGGAGTAAATCTATATCCGCAGGAAAAATCAGTCAAATGTCATCGACGAATGGCATAATATGTCAACAAATGACGCAGATGTTTTTCATTTATGGGAATTGTCTGAATCCGTTATAACTATTGTGGCCATTTCAATTGTTTTATTAATTGGTAAATTAAGTTGAAGTCAAAATAAACTAAAGTAATATATAATATATAGGACTATGACGGTTTAATTAAGCGGTCTCAGTAAAAATGTCTCTTAAAAAATATATTATTGTAAAGGTTCCAAAACTTATAGGTAATGATTAATATTTAAGAGTTTACCATAATTACGGTCACTTTGAGGGAAAAGGGTTTTAAAACCAGCATTTAATTTACATTCCAAAATCTTTTTGCTAATCCGTATTAATCTAATGTTTTCCTTAATCTTGAAGAGACGAAAGGAAATTTAAGGAATATTAACTTTTGGTTTTAAGATATATATTTTGCAACTTTTCACTTACATTTCGTAACTTGCGTAATACCTTTAACAGAACATTAGTGATGTGCTCTGACAGCGGCGCCTCTCTTATCGATAAACGAACAGTAAAAGGTCAACCCTTGACCTGTGTGTCGTAAATCGGATCAATGCGTCCGCGCACTCGTCACCGGAAACATTCCATTAAACGAGAGTTAAAACGTCAGCGGCTATGATGGATTACTAACTCCACCGTCGTACCGAATACAAGCAGTTCATTTCCGATGTCATGTTACCATGCAAATAAATAAACGGTATATTATATGACAGCTATGTCTGAAGATAAGCGAGACTATTCGATGCGCCCTCCGAGGCGGTTATGCGACGCGGCAGTCATGCGACGATTCATCATTGTGATAGCTAAGCTTCTTGTTCATTATTCATTTACTAAATAAATGTAGACCACAAAGATAAATTTACTATGTATAACTTTGTTGCATGACGAAGATAATTACATAAATATCGTGAGGGATATTAATAAATACATTCTTGGTTATGAAAACAAAACATTTGAATTTAGAATTATATTATTGGAACACTACTCGTAAGAAATTCCGATTCTTATTTTAGAATTAGTAAACAATCGGCGCTAAAAGTAAAAACGTGGTACATTTAGGTCAGTGCAATGCACTCCCATAAGTAACTGAAGGCGATTTAATGTGCGTTGAAGTTATAAGTTTGAAACCGAGGGAACGCGCTGGGTGGATTCATTGACCGCTGTTCAATTTTGTTACCAGCTTACACTGTTAACAGTATATTTTCCCTTCCAGCTTATGAAAATAATATACTATAGAATAATGTCATTATTTAAAGGAACATGAAGTAAAAAACAAATGCTTAGGGCCGAGGGAGCCAAAATAAACCAATGAACTCGTACAAATCTATGCAATGCACCTGCTAATTATTAAAAGCTTTCGGTAAAACCTGGAAGGGTTTATGCAGCCCGTAAATGTGTAAAATATTTTACTTATGTAAGTACTAAGTTTTAAGTAAGAAGTAAGAAGAATTAAGTAAGAAGTTCATAGGTCATGTCAACCAAACTCGAAAAATACAGGGGTGATAGTACGATGTAGGTAGGTAGTATTTGTAAGCGTCATTTGTGGCTGTGCTTACAGCTTAGCATATTATGTGGGTTCAGTACAACAGCGACACAACACGTAGCCTTATCGATGCCGTGAGGCATGTTCGTTGCCGGAAGTGACTTCCGCCGTGCCGCGCGTGAACCTCGTGTAACCATGAATCACGCGTTGCTAGCTGTACCATTAAGACTTAAGTCAATAGCTCGCTGGCTCTAAACAGAATCAGATTCATGACTTGTAGAAAAATAATCCACGTTTCTTAGAAATTTCCGGTTAATTCTAAAGACTTAGACATTTTCAGACAATAGCAGAAGACGACTGAAAGGCATTGCAAATTTCTTTTTAAGATTGTAATCTTTTAATATTTTGGTCTTTTGCGACAGTTAAGAAACAGCCTGGAATAATTATTTATTCTTGCTTCTAAATTGATAAAGTTAATATTCCAGACTTGGACAGATTAATTAAGTAACATAGATTAACAAGGATAAGATACGTAAGTATTCTATTACTAGGGAATGCAATCCCGACACGACATCGCAAATTCGAGATCCCGCGGGATTAGAAATGTCAATCCTGCGAGATCCAGGAATTATCAGGATATAGTATACATAGTTTAAAAATAATCTAAAGTTTGAAAGATTTGTTGACATTTATGTTTACTATTCCGCTCTACAGGGTAGTAGCGCGATGATATAAAGCCTATAGTCTTCCTCCACAAAGGGGTTATCTAACACAATAATAATTTTCCAATTATAACCAGTAGCCTCTGAGATTAGCGCTTAAATAAACAAACTCTTCTGCTTTAGATATTAGTTTATTTAGATATTATTAAAATTATCTTAATCTTATACTTAATATTTAATTAATATATAGGTAACTTAATATATAGAACAAGTTCCTGTGGGAAATGGGAACGAGAAATCTTCTCTACGCGGGCGAAGCCGCGGGCGTTAACTAGTTATCAATAATTGTATTGGTAATACGAATTATTTATAAAAAAAAATACAATATTTACAGTGAAAGTAAATATCCAACTTATCTTTTATTTTTTAACTTTAAACTTTTCATTAAAACCAGTTTTATTTGTATTTCTGCGCCCAAAGATCGCTAAAGTAACTGTCTCTTAAAACTTGGCTTGCAAATAAGTGATAATGTTCCACTCAATATCTTATTATAAATTTGTGGTCTACGCTACGCAAAAAGCTTAATAAATAGTGACTCCCCTATCTTTATGCGGAAGTTCCCGGGAGATGTATTTTTATAGAGATTTATTTATAGAGTTGGTCGGATTCTCTATGCGCCTCGTGTGCCGAGAATATATGGTGTTTGCTTTGTCACTCGCGCACTTGTCCTTTTTTTACCAAGTTTGTACCGACCGACTACTACTAAAGATTATAAGCTTTATTGCATAGATAAAACAAAGAGTTCTTCATATTTATAAATTTATTAGTTGGAATTGTTTTAAATAGAATTTTAAAGCAAATGAGTAAGATAATAAATCCTAGGATTAATTTAGGACAGGATCACTTGACTAAAGTATGTAGTAGTAAGAAGGTGGGTCCCGAATATAAATATAAAAAAATGGGTGTTTAATATAGATAAAGAAGTTTCACTTGAAAATTGTGACGATATTTTTTTTACAGTAAAAAATTTCTCTTAACCACGATAAAGAATTTTTTTTATACCACTGAGGTGGAAGAGAAGTGTACGGCCCACCTGATGGAAAGTGGTCACTGTAGCCTTTGGACGTTTGCAACACCAGAGGTGCAGCACTCGCGCTGCCGACCCTTTATAAACCTTCTAAGACCCCTTTTGAAGAACAATCCAATAAAAAGTAAATAAAATAATAATAAATAAATATAATGTTTACTCTCCTTATTAAATTTACATTTTATAATACACAGTAAAGTAAATCTGTAAGTATCTCCTGAATTAGGTGTATGATTTGACTATTCGTATAAAATTGCATTGTAAATTTCTAGACTAAAAAGGTTCCTATTTTTTTCGAAACCCTAGTAATTTATTATTATTCGATCTATTTCGAGTACTTGGAAATCAGTATCGTTCTTCATTGGTGATTATTATAAACGCGAAAGTTTGTAAGAATGGATGTTTGTTACTCTTTCAAGCAAAATCTACTGAATGGATAACACATAGGCTACATTTTATGCCGGGAACAGGTTTCTGTGGGTAACGGGAACGGGAAAACTCCGGAAAACGACGTCAATTAGTATTGTAATGCCTAAATTGATACATATTCGTATCAATTAGTGTATTCTAGGTAACAAATTTCTCGATAACGACCTTCATCAGGTATTGGAGTAGACGCAAAAAGACTTTGGACTCGTAAAGTAATAAATATTTGATAATGGTCTCGCGAGCAGATACGCAAAAGACTGGGACAAGTGGAAACTTAAGAGCGTGAAGGCAGAACTCGAGTGAGCTAGCAATCACGCTAAGATGATGATGAGTGCATTCGTGTCTAGTCAGCGGCGCCCCGGTATCTAAGGGCATCGACCGAGAAATACTCCTTGTAAGAGGATTATTTTCTCTTCTTAGTATGCTTTTTCTTACATTTATATTGTGACGCCCCTGGGGCGGTAGCTCAGAACACTCGGCACTTTTAAGAAAATTATGAAGTTATTATAATATTGAAATATTTTTCATTCATATTCTTTACTAAATAAAAGTACATGGGCATTAATAAAACATGTGCAACATTTTCGTTTAAAAATAATACAAGTTTGGAGGATTTTTCTTTCACCAGTATTCATTTAAAATATACTCCTAAGAGATTATAAGGTTTTATGCATCATACGAAACACTGGGGCAGCACGTGGCTACCCAGGTCTCCACAATATTAACCTCGATAGTAGGTTATGTAACCAAACAAAAGATCTCGCGGCTTTAAAGCTGTAATTACAGATTGAACCACTTCAATTTCTGCAAGGGCTTGAAGGGCTTATAATCTATTACATCACTTTTTTCCCCAGCTGCTTTCATGCACCAGGGAATTACTTTCAAGAAGCTGGGGTCACTTTTACTGGCTGCTATGAGCAGTTATTTTTTGACTTTTTACTATCGCTATTGATAAAATCTACTTTCCTATGACCTCCTCAACCCTGTGAATCAGAAGTGCACTACTTGCCGGTCAAATAAGCTAATATATCTCTAGATTTATTTTAAACTAGCTGAAGCCTACTTTACATTCACCCATGTTTAGAACGCGTTGGAGCATCCGTGGTCGCTACAACGGCGACACATCAAACTCAGTGCGTGTGACACACACAGTGGGTGTGACACAACTCTACTTGCGTTTAAAAGACTTCATTATCCCGTTTTTTACAGGAATATGTTTAAGATAAAAAGTAGCCTAAAGGACTCAGGCATACGTAATACACCGTTCTAACAATGAACGAATTTCCAAAATCGGTTCTGTAGATCCAGTAATTACTAATTATAACCACACAAACTTTACCTTTTTATAATATTAGTATAGAAAAAAAAAAGGATTAGTGATTTTAAGAGACATTATATAACACTAAGAAATATCATCTTTAATCACTTGTGAGGGTAAAATTGCTAAAACACGAAATTTCCCACACCTGCAACTAAATAAATAAGACTTGCTTGAAACAAATACTGAAACGTTTTGACCTTATTTATTTTTAGATGTTATCAGATGTTGAAAGAGAAATTGGCGAGAAAAAAGTGTGTGGTGAGATTCAATGGGGACAAAATACCGACTTTTATTTTTAACAACAGCGTTCTTAGAGTAGCTTATCTATAGAGTATTGTATTTAATGTTTCATAGAAAATAAATTACGTAAGAATTACCTACCTTATTAAAAAGGATTTTTTATTATTTTACCCATTTTTTTTTAAACTTTAGGACCTACTTTGCATATAATGGCTATGGCAATAAGCGCTCAAAACCCCATTAAGTCAGTGTTCTGTAAACGATCACTGCGTTATGTAACTTACGCTATGGTTTGTACTTATTGTGGCATTTCTATTTACGAGTTTTTCCTTGCTTCGATAGCACCATAAGCCGTTGGTCGCCCTCCCAGTCGCCAGTAACATGGTAGTCGTTAAGCCAAAAACAAAAATTGCAACAGCAGGTTGCCACACGCCGCACCACCTGTTACATGGGACAAAAATGCATAGTGTAAAATGTAGGCTAACAGTCGGTGTAAAGTATGCCTCTGCCTTACCCTTCGGGGGTAAAGGCGTGACAATATGAATTTACGTTTGTTTTTGTGGCGCAGGTGATTGAATGATGTTTTATATCAATGTAGAACATGTTTAACTGTAAATGACCGGTGGTACGTGCTGGTGTTAATAGGTAGGTAGGTACTTAAAATTGATACTAGCAGCTGGTGAGTATCGCAATTTTCGGGTAATTTATACAACTTGATTATTTTGGCAATCAGTACGGAGCCACGTTCGTATAAATATTTGGTATTTGTTTTTATATTTTTACATTCTGCTATGCGACTTAATATGAAATCTTTACAAAGTATAAAATGAATTTACTCCCACTTTATTTTCGCGTAGATCTTCGAAACAACTCAATATTAGGGATTAATAGGGATTATTTTTATTTTGCATACACCATTTTAACGGCGCTTACAAAATGTCATACAGTAAAAACTAAAGATAAATTGAAAATGGTTCGGAACGCGGCTCACCTGAGAAGAACTGGCAAGAAACTTAGGAAGCCTTTTTTTATTGCCTATTTACAATTTAATATTATTTCACTTTGCCAGAGTTCACTTTCCAGGCGTCCCTGTCCTGCAAATAGTTGTTAATTATATTGACTGCCTCTGTGGCGCGGTGGGAGTGCATCCGACTGCTACGCAAGAGGTCGTGGGTTCGATTCCCACCCAGGATAAAACTTTGTGTGATGAGCACGATGGTTTGTTCTGTGTCTGGGTGTTATTTATCTATAATTCGTATGTATTTAGAAATATATAAGTATGTTTATCAGTTATCTAGATCCCATAACACAAGCTAATATTTTGCTTACTTTGGGCTAGATGGCGCTGTGTGAAAAGTGTCCCACAATATTTATTTATTATTTATTTATTATTAACAGCGTAATTCCCTTTATCACAAAGCTTTTTTTAAATTAACTTTTTAAATTTATATAATGGTAAATTTCTCAGGTCACAGGGAAACTTCTTGTTAAAGCGTATACAGTTTCTGCACATCGATTACACAACATAATAGACCCTTTATGTTCCAAACATCACGCTTTATCTTAGATTGAAGAACAACAAGAAATCAACCATGCGATTTTGAATTTCAAAGGGCGCAAGCAAAATTAGTCTCATTACGTACCACCCGGCCTCGATTACCTTTAGCGGCCGATCATCATACATGAAAAAGGCTCGATAAGAAATTATAGACTACTTACCTTACCATAACTATCTTCACGCCGAATCCCTGACGGGGTAGTCATAGAGGGCAGTCCGTCAGGCTTCGCGGTCCATACATACTTCTTTCGTTTCCTGCAGATTCATTAATCGTTTCATACATGCACGTCTAGGGGTCCGACAAATTTAGAACATTCCGTTTTTGAGTAACCTGCTCACGTGGTCTTCATAAGTAGGCCTCGGTCTACCTTGACTCCTTCTACCCTCTACTTTTGGACAATAGATATTCTTCATCAATCGTGCCTCTCAGATTTATCTACACTTCTATACTAATATATAAAGCTGAAGAGTTTGTTTGTTTGGTTGAACGTTGAGATTTTGTCCATTTATCGAGGAAAGTTTTAAGTTATATAACATCACGCTACTACCCCGGAGAACGGAGCAGTAATCATAAAAGTCAACAAACTGGGCAAATTTTCATATATTATTGTAAGCTACGGGAATAAATAGATGCGACGGGGATTCAAGAAAAAGTCAACGGCAAAGTCACAGGAAAAGCCGCGGTGGTCATAGTAGATTATGTAGTTAGTATTTGTAGTACTTACGTGTACCTTATTATATTTTGTCAACAGTATTATTTAGTCGACTCATTACTACCATTATCTGTTGATAAACATTGAGGACATCGACCGATTTGCTACCGGTTAAACCAACAGTAGGAACTTTGCTAGCATTGAGTGTAACTGTCGCATACGATTACGCGTAGCAAATATTAATCTTCTGATAAATTGCAATGTGAACTAGATAGAATTTACGAGTGTGAAAGTAGTATTAGTTATTATTTGAAGTGACACTGTTGGATGTGAAAGCATTACTCGTGAAATAAAATATTACGTTGAGTGTGCAACCTACCCTGCTTGAAACGATAGCGAGAGAAGTGGAATAAAGTAATTAATCTGTAAGGGTGTAAGAGAACCTCAAATATCTACGGCTTTCGAGCTCAGAATTGAATGCCGAGGACTCAGGTACGTTGGAAAGTTAAACTGTAGTCGCTATCACAATTTCAATTAATAAGCTATTCAATTGAACCAAAAATAGAAAGAGTTCTTTTGAATCCACAGATTGAAATATTTAATGGAGTGGGTTGGATAAATTAGACTTGATGGGGTTCTTTGCTGCCTTCATAACAGCTCGATCTATTTTAATGATTTATTTTAGAACGTTTGAAAGGTATGCAAATACGTTGTAAAGGATTATCCACCCTCTAGCGAGCTTGAGTCCCGATTGATAAATGGGAAATTTGTTAATCGGGACTTAAGTACTTTATGTATACATAGTAAACACCCAAACTCCAAAACAAACATTTGTGGATCACAGAAATATTTTTATCGATCTGGGAATCGAATCCGGGACCTCGCAAAAGCCGTTCATCCAAACTTATAAAGGAAATTGACTCAGGTTTCACATATATATCTAGTAGTTATAACCGAGACATCCACTAAGAAACGAAACATTCTCTTTCTGAAGAGTTTAACAGGAGCACTGCGAAACTCCGAGGTATAAATTAGTACACAGTAGGTATCATATAGAGGATACAGCAAACCTTTATCTTAAAGTAAGTATAAGTTTTAGATTAAGCCGGGACCTACATTCCTCTGCGGATATATTACCTACCTATCTGGGTATATTCAGCCCGAAGTTCCTTTATTTATAAATTTATTGTTTGTTTCAGAAAGACGAAGCCCAAGAGACGGTACGTAATCTAAAACCGGTATATAATAATTTTGAACCGCATAATTTGGTTCCCTTCACATTTGAAACTTCCGCTCACCTCTTGACTTATAGTAAACATAGTACATATATGATCAGTAAGGCAACTTCATACAAACAAAATGGCCTACCCACACTGACGTACGCATCTACAGGCCGAGTGAGCGGACATGGTAGTGCTGCATGAGTCGGCCAGCCGCGGTTGTCACATACTTACTGTTATACAGTACTAGCTGACCCGCGCAACTTCGTTAGCGCCACCAAAAATGTGACAAATGAAGAACCGCTCGACCGATTTTGTGCAATCTTCACATAAACTATCTACTAAATAGACCGAACAAAGCCTAAACATTTGGGTTGGATAGGTGGAACCCGTTCTTAAGTTATAAAATTACAACAAAAAGTGGCATTGATTTTTATAGTAGTCCATCGTAACTCTACCTAATAATATAACTATTATGTTGCCAGTGCAATCTATGTCAGGTAAAGCGTAATTAATTAATACTTTTGATTTTATAT
Organism: Thumatha senex; assembly: GCA_948477245.1. Classification (NCBI taxonomy): domain Eukaryota; kingdom Metazoa; phylum Arthropoda; class Insecta; order Lepidoptera; family Erebidae; genus Thumatha; species Thumatha senex. Next base: position 17,665,313 of record OX419725.1, on the reverse strand, counting down.
TGATTACACGGACAGCCCTAACGCTTCAGATGTACCTCTCGGCTTTTCTAAATTGCAATTAAGGGCCGTATTTTAGAACGTTACTCAATACTCAAGAAACACTTGAGAGTAGTATTTTAAGGCAAAAACTAGCCTCAAGCGTTTCTTGAGTATTGAGTAACGTTTTAAAATACGGCCCTAAAACTGTCCATTGCGTGACGAGGGCCACTCACAATTTAAATTTGGAAGGGTGATTGACATATATTACTCCACGTCAATAGAGTTCTGTTTCGAGTTTTCTTTCTCTTTTCATAACCTCTTCCGTAAGTCAGCAGGTGCACAATTCGCAGGTAAATTAATTGCAGGTCAACGGCTGCAGCAGTGACAAAAAAGTCGATAGGTTATTGGAAGAGGCAGGAAGAGGTAATCAAAGTTATTTTTTTATGATACGCGAAAAGAACCCGAAATTCATAATTATAAATTTTATAATACTGTAAATGTCGAACTAAATACAATACAACTCTTCATACAACAAGTTTAAAAGTTAAGTTTATTTATTAATTATTCATTTAAATTAAATAAAAACAAAGTTTAAAAGGAATAACCAAGCATTGTTTAAAATTGGGTACTGAATAAAATGTAATCGTTTTTTTATTTGTATGTGATGTGAAACTTTAAAAACCCATTGTAAGAAAATTAAGCGAACGGATGAATGTAAAATTTGACACATAATATTGAAAAAGTTCCAATACCAAAACTCTATTAGTAATATTAAGACTTCAGACTTAGAGAACAATGTTACCGGATGCGGAGTAAGATTGACATGAAGATTTTGTATCTTTAGGTCAATCTTACTCCGCATCCGGAATGGGTAGCTCTCAACGGGAAAATTAACATACTGTTCTTTGATAGGTTTCATTGACAAGATGAAAACCGAAGTGCACTCCAAAATTCGACCACTTTATCTAGATCAGAATGTTAACAAAGTTTCGAAAGCAAAAGGTATGAGCCACTCAGAAGTCAAGGCCTCTTTTGATAGAAGTCATTGACAAAGGTGACTTTTGAGCCTTTTGACATTGTTCAACTCAATCACTTTATCTATATATTGTAAAGAGGAATTACTTTGAACTTTTACGCGGTTGCAACTAGTCTCTCCTGCCTCTTGCAACTCTTTTTTCCAGGTCTAAGGCGCACTTTCCATAAGGTGGGCTGTAAGCCTGTCTGCCACCTCAGTAGAGTACCAAAGGGGTTGATAGTAGAGTACAGTAAGGGTAATTTCGCAATGCTCCACGGACTATTATCGGCAGTGCCTCAGCGAACCAATATAATGAAAGTTAGTTTATTTATTCTAACAGAATCTCATTACGGGCTTTATGTACCCTTAATAAGCCGACGCCATACAACATTATTATTTTGTGTAGTGTCGTAAGTAGTATACCTTTATTTTCAATAGTCGTGTACCTGCTATATAATATTTATGACATTCGATGGAAAATGAGGGATGTTATTGTATTAAAGAAGTATGAAATGTGGTAAGGCTGAGGTAAAAGACAGAGTTACTGCTGAGATGATCAAGTACGGTGGGTCGCGCGTCTGGGACACTCTATGTCTGTTATGCAACTTGTGCTGGCGGACGGGTGAGGTCCCAGATGACTGGCGAATAGCAGTTGTAGTACCTATCTACAAAGGGAAAGGCTCGCGCCTAAACTGCTCCAGCTACAGGGCGATCAGCTTGGTCAGCTGAGCTAGTAAGGTGTATGCAAAGATTATAACGGCAAGAATGCAAGAAAAGTCTGAAAGGTATTTATGGGAGGCTCAATGCGGATTCCGACGTGGAAGAGGTTGCATGGATCAAGTGTTTTCTCTCCGCATGATCGCGGAGAAGTTTCTGGCTATTAGCCAGAGGGATTTCTGCGCTTTTGTGGATCTGGAGAAAGCATTTGATAACGTTGTGAGGGAAACTCTGTGGGATTTGCTGCCCGGATATGGTGTGGACGGCTCGCTGCTGCGGGCAATACAGTCGCTTTATAAGGACTGTAAGGCTTGCGTGCGAGTAGGGGGGGATGTGTCACCTCTTTTTGATGTCTGTACAGGCGTCAAACAGGGTTGTGTCATGTCCGCCTGGCTGTTCAAAGTGTATCTGGACAGTTGCCTGCAGAAGTTGAAAGATTGTGATATGGGTGTGAATTTGGGTGACTTTTAGCTTAAGCTTTAAGCTTTAGCTTAAGCTTTAAGCTTTAGCTTAAGCTTAGCTTAGTGGTAGCTCCCAAATGTACCAATTTTGTTGTGGATGGAGTTAAAAATCTGATGACTTACACTAATTATACCTTGATCTAACCAGAATCATAATAACTTATTTTCTACCATAGTACAAAAACTTACTTAACCATTGAGATAGATTATTTGATTTTCGCACAAATGTGTCTTCTCGTAGGAATATAGTATGATGATTTACTCGTACCACACTCCAAACCTAAAACTGTCCCCATTTTAAAGTCCATTGATCCCATGCGATGTGAAAGATATACAAATAAACTAACAAAAACGCCTTTACATATTTATTATATTAAGTAAAGCATAAATATAATCCCAGTAGTTGGCTTTTCTTTCTTTGTAATATGTTGTGAAACATGAATGCGATGACGGCCGAACCGCGTTTCTTGGCATTTTCGAGCAATGAACGAGCTGTCACCTAGCCTAGTGGGAAATATTGAACATCATCATGGATCATCCACGATATTTAGGCAGCCATTCCACTCGTATCGTATATAGTAATCATGTAGATGTCAGTAAGATAGATTGGCTTAACCCTTGCCGTGGAAGGACCCCACCAAGATTACCGAGGCCTTAGAGACCTCACCTGCTAGCGGAGCACTTACTGATTACAGAAAGGTACCTAAGGGTCAATACCTAAACGTAACTTCCCAGAAGGGATTGTAAATTCTTAAAACAGCAACTTTTCCCGAACGTCTACAGTATGGGGTTTTCAAAAGGGGTCTTAGAAGGTTTTTAAAGGGTCGGCAGCGCGAGTGCTGCCACCTCTGGCGTTGCAAACGTCCATAGGCTACAGTGACCACTTTCCATTACTTACCGTATGCTTTTCTGCCACCCCAGTGATATAAAAAAAACAGTAATTCTCATAATATAAATCATTTTACAGTTGTATTCATTTCTAGTACACTGTTTTATTTTTATCTGTGCCAATCATGATTATGTTTTCCTTGTCTCGGCGAATGACGAATACCTAATCGTCAAACTATTCTGTGTATAAAGAATGAGTGTTTACCTAACCAACATTTCAATAGGTTATTTATAATCAGTAGAAATAGCACAATTTTTCATTGTACCGAGTTTCGATTGTGATTTGTTTTTGATCTCAATAATTTGAATTCGAATTTTCAAGCAACAAAAACGCTCTTTGTGTAGTACCGTAACTACCGTCAACTGGATCACTACCATCATTTTGGCAACTACGATAAATATCTACCCTCAGTCTTCAATTTCACTACAGCCCGGTTAACGAAGTTAACAATATAATATCTTTGTGGTCATTGAATCGTGTGTTAAACTGAATCCGAATCCCCAATGAATGATTAAAAAAAAAACAAACTATTAGCAGCTACAGCCTGCTTCTGTCCAACAGGGCAATGCGGTCATCTTCGTGTCAATATGTTGGATTTCGTCAGCCCAATAATTGGCTATAGCGTTATCCGCTGCCCTACACGGGGTCTCAGTTGTACAGGTGGAGGGGCACAGTGGGAAAAAATACACATGCGACTTAAACTAAGATGGGGCTCCGCAATCGCATGACAATTTCGCAATGATTTGATTTGCCATATTTTCTCTGCTGCTGCCAACTTAGGCCAGAACAGTAGTCTATTTAATGACTTCCAAGTTGGCCACTGGAGATGATGTCCAGGCGGCAGGTTTTCTTCTTTTGATTCCCAAGAGTAGGATTCGGAGTTCTAGATTTTATAATCCTTACTAATATTATAAGAAAATAACTCAGTCAGTCTTCTGTAGCGCTTTCACGCCTAAACTACTGCATCGATTTAAATGAAATTTGGAACAGAGATAGTTTATTCTGTTCTCTGTCTCTGTAGTATGTGGTGAGGTCTCGGGGACAAGTTCCTGTGGAAACGGGAACGCGAAGCTACTTTCAGAGGCGGATCCGCGGGCATCAGCTATTATGTTATATAATCCATATACGAGGGGGCAGGACGGGCTTTATATCCTTACGTAATAGTAGCCATGGTTACTATAGATAACAGTGGGTGTATTGAAAATAGCTGAGCGACATTGTGTGGGATCTTACTTATGATGGCAATGGTTAAATAATCGTAGGTTCTCTTTAGCTGCATCTAACGCGAGGTTCGATTTGTTCAAACACAAAGCTAGTAGCTAGTAATAAACATTTTTGTCTGGTAGACCAAGACTTACATATAAAGACCGACCAAAAACGAAAAGGTGGCGCTACAAAAACACGCATGTATCACAGATGTATGGTGCATGTATGAAACGATGACGAGACGATTAATGAATCTGCAGGAAGCGAAAGAAGTATGCATGTATTGCGAAGTCTGACGGTTTGTCGTTTTTACTCCTCCGTCAGATGTACACGGCGTTACTTTTCTTCACTCGTCTGCTAGTATGCGTTGCGTTGCCCCTCTAGCTCAGTGAATATCAAGATATAAATGATCACTGAAAAGCATTCTCGCTATGGCTGGTCCTCATTAACAGACCGCTCTATGGCATTCAATTTACAAGCGTTTCTGTTCTACAAAAGGGATCTTAGAAGGTATATAAAGGGTCGGCAGCCCGACTGCTTCATTTCTGGTGTTTCAATCGTCCATTGGCTACGGTGACCACTTTCCATCAGGTGGGCCGGACGCATGTCTGCCTAAAAAACTAGTCCCATTTACCATTAACATGGCAGTCGTTAAGCCAAGTTAAAAGCCTTAGTAGCGGCTTGGAAATTGCATCTGTCCATTTCAACGCGGCAATTGGCTCACTTTCTGGACTAAAATGTGTACTTAAGATGAGATGTGGGCGTATAGCTTGTCTCTGCGTACCCCTTCGGGGATAAAGTCGTGACATATGTATGTACTCGTATACAAATTAGGTAATAATTATGATCTGATTCAAACTTTTATGTAATAGTATTTTGTTATTTAAAGTTCGTAGAGTATTAAGAGTAGGCACCTAGTTAATGCAGGGCTGAAGGTATTCCATTGTTTGCAATAACAATTACGCTAAACACTATTGTTAAAATAATATTAAATAAAGAACATGCTTGAAAAAACAAGTATTCTTTAACACATTTGTTGTAAGATTTTAACCATGTATTTAGGTTGTAATTCATAAACCCATTTACAGTCATACCTATTTCCCTGAAGCGTGAGAGATCCCTTCAAGATCTCCTGGACCCCAGCGACCTTGCTAGCGGGGTGCACTAGCTGATTAAGAGGTTTGGGAAGTCAGACCGCAGGAATTCCCAACAATGCTGAAAATCGAAACGATACCTGCTTTTGGCAGCCGAGTAATAATAAACGATCGGCCCCAAACCCTAGAAAGAAGAGAGAGAAGAAGACACCTATTTCTCCAAAGGGATAGGTAGAGGCAAACAATACGCCCACATTTCAATGGATGAATTTTGTTCCTTGTAATTATTGTGCTGAGCGTATTACCGGGTTGAAATTGACAGGTGAAGGTTGTGAAAGTCATCCTGACACCACGGCCGGTTCAACTTGGTCAAAATATCAAACAACTAGCTGACCCCCGATACTTCGCTCGTAACATACTTCAAACCCTTTGAACCGTTTGTTGCTTTTTGTTGACATTTATGATTACTGTTCCGCTCTCCAGGGTAGTATGTTGAAGATATACCTCTATATATACCTAATATATAGATACCTTCCTCGATCCAACACAAAAATGCTTTTTCAATTCGAACCAGTTCCTGAAATTGTCGCGTTCAACCAAATAAAAAACTCTTCAACTTTAAGATATATTAGTGTAAATAAATAAACAAAAGTAAGTATTTGTAGCAATTATCTATTTGTTCACTGGAATCGAAACCGCAGTGGATGATGAAAACCACGTCATTACCCAGTGACATCAAACTTCGCTACAATCAAGATTATACATTTTGCACATAAACTTTTAATAGGTACTAACGTAAGAACAAAAACACATTGGGAACACAACAAAATGGGACCATAACCTGGTTATATAATTATTGTTTCGATAATTGTTTCGATATAAGCAGGTAATAGATAAATGTGAACTTCAGCCTTCAGTTTTTTAGTCTCAATTCGTTGATAGATATTTTATCGATACGATTCGAGTTGTGAGTGATACTCATTCTATTTTAAGGTTTAAGTAGAACATATTAAAATAAAAAATTGTTGATTTTGCATAGACCATTTTAACGGCGCGGCGCTTACAAAATGTCATACCGTATTTGAAATATTTAAAGTGACCAGCGGTTCGGAACGCGGCCCACCTGAAAAGAACCGGCAAGAAACTTAGAGAGGATTTTTTTGATGGCCTATTTACAATTTAATATTATTTTACTTTGCCAGCAGATCATTTCCAGGCCTCCCTGCACTGCAAATAGTCTTTAAGAGTAATAACCTTTTTCACAAAACTTCTTTTTCTCAAGTCACAGGGAAGCTTGTTGTAAAAGCGTAAACAGTTACCCTGGAAAGAATCGCTAATCTTGTGGTGCAAGAAGGTACTTGGCAATAACTTCAAACAATGCTTCTGTCCATATTATTTTCTTTTAAAATAAATTTTCTTTTAATAATGAGTATTGTGTACGCTTAGATGTTTACCTCAAAGTTTATGGTTATATACCATAAAACTGTTCACATAGATGCCTACCAAAAAAAAAATCTTTACTATCTTCACGCTGTATCCCTGACGGGGTAGTCGGAGATGACAGATCGCCAGGCTTCGCGATCCATGCATACTCCTTTCGCTTCTTCAAGATTCATCAAAAATAATAAACTTTATAATTAAGACTGCTGCCAATAAATTCGATGGGAATACCATTGCGTTATTTCGTTATGTAAAAAAAATTAGTTCTTCACCGTAGATAAATATATAGAATTGCGAAAGTGAATGTAAGGGTCCCCAACAATATCTTCGCAGCTATAGCGAAATATAGAGATTTATCTCAGAAAGAGAATTGCAAAAGTGACTAAACGGTTCGTAACCAAGCTCTTCATAGCCCAAGCAATCTCATTTGCCAGTGATCCTGATCCTTTACTGATCAAAGGGCGAAGTAGCGTGTGCGTTTCGATTGCTCCGCCACGGTGTCCTACCAAAAAAAGCACTCCGTCAAAAATTTGTCAAAATTTGTCAAAACCGAAAGCAACAAACCAAAAATTTGTCAAAGTAAAAATAAAAAAGATATTAGGGTTTAAAGTTGGCCGCGCAAACGAAACGTGGAGGATTGCGCGGCCACGGAGATCTCAGCAACTACATGGGTTAGAGACCTAATTCTTTTTGTCAATTAAAGATTGAATTTGTCAAAAATTGACAAAAAAAGAATTATAAGCTTTACAGCAATATTTTACGAAATATTCGCCTTTAAAGTTATGGCCGCGCAATCCTCCACTCGTTGTTTCTTTAATGTTTATTATTTTTTAAATGGTAAGATTTCTTATAGTAAAATTTATACTAGAAGAATGATCTTAATTTGTCAACACTAATGAAAGCAATAAATACTACTGAAGTTTAGTTAAACCGGAGATACCGGTCCAAAACAAAAAGTCCGTGGCCGCGCGAACGGAACGCTACTTTGTAAGCTGTTATCTCGCTACCTATAATTGCTAGGATTTTGGTGTGAACTTTCATTTATTCGGCATATTAACCTCATAAAAATGACGTATCGTTTTACCCTCAAAACCATTTTAAACGCGTGTTAAATCAAAAATAATGATATCCCATACAATGTTCTACCAGGGTGACCATAATTTCGATTTGATTGGGAATATCTTTACATTTGCTATATAACAGCTATGAAATTGAATAACATCTAGGTCATTCTGTAAAAAAATTCTTGGATATTTCAATAATTAAATTATTTATTCATTAAAAATTGTCATTGCCTTCGGGGATCTGCGGGACTAATAAACTTATAAGGTAGCTCGTGCCATATTTTGAGATTTGCCGAGGAAGAAAGTTGGGAGAGTAGGTAGGTATAGTGATATATATATATTATAAGAAGCTAGGACTTGGGCAAAAATTAAAACGAGCCTTGAGCAATTTTTGATTGATTGTATATGAAGTTGAAACTTAGCATAATTTTGGGCGTTTATGTAGGTTTATCGAGACATGTGAATATTTCGCGATTTGGACCAATGTAGTATTGGTAAAAGGGCTCTTGCGTCGTTAGTGGCAATACTAATTTAACCTATGGTTTATCGTACACAAGCGGGTCCATATTTACCTAACCAACTATTACACATTTTTTTGCCATGTCTCTTAAACGGTGCATCTGAGCTTGAAATAATGAGATTTTTGGTCCCCTTTGTAACCCCGAACACCTTCTCTACTAATTAGAAGAAAAAAAAGGATAGAAATTCGAAATTTTTATTTTTTTCTTGATTTTTTTTTAAACTAGCTAACCCGCGCGGCTTCGCCCGCGACATACTTCCAACCCCGTGGCACTCTCTTAATCCCGTCGCTTATTACTTTTCCAAAAATGTATAAAAGTTTTCCCGATTTGTTGACATTTATGATTACTGCTCCGCTCTCCTGTGTAGTGGCGTGATAATATATAGCTAAGAACCTTCCTCGATAAATGGGCTATCCAATACAAAAATAATTTTTCAAATCGGTCCAGCCGTTTACTCATGATGTCGTGACAACGGAAAACGGGTTTCATTTTTATATATATATAGATAACAACTACTCCTCTACTAATTAGAAGATAAAAAGGATAGAAATTTGACGTTTTAAAATTATTTCTAGATTTTTTTAAAATAGCACCTCTACTAATTATAGGATAAAAAGGATAGAATTTGACGTTTTTAGTTTTTTTTCATGGCCGCTTAATGTAAATAAAATGGATGAGACGTTAAAAGGTTTGTTGGAAGCCACTGTGCCTCAGTCGCATTGAATTGTAATACGTAATACCAATTTCACGCCACCTGTTAATTGCTTTCAAAGCGTGGTGCGATAGCCACCACGCTTTGAACAAACCAAAGCGACATAAATTGTCAAAATCCAATCGAATCCATTGCGGACGCAATATGGTGGTGCAGTTCCCGTCCAGTGTTATTCTAACTATTAATCAAATAAAATTCGAGCACAAACATCATTACTTTATTATATGGTTTATAGTTAAGGTTTAGAAACAACAATGTATCCCGAATTTGAAATAAATCTTTCCGTGAAACACGCTGCTGCACAAATAAAATGTTAAACAAAATGTTTATAAATTGATAGGTGCTATTGAGTATATTGTTCCTACCATTGGAACAATAGGTCACTATAAATGTCATTTTATAAGAAATGCTGGGATGCTTTGTTATGACGACAACAACAGCAAAGTAACTAAGAGCACATTAAATCCAGTTTTCATACATTTTTTCACACATGGTTTTGTAGAAATGTAACCAGAATTATTGGATAGCACATTTTTCACAAAGTTTTTAAGATCTATTATCGGCAGCTAAGTTCAAGTCACGGCATTTTATATCATACCTAATGATAACTGGTATCTATATTTAATAGTAACAATCGAAACTCACAATCTAATTAAAATCATACATCTTTTTTCCCTTAATTACCTAGGTACCCAAAATTATTATTATAAAACAAACATTTCAGGCAAGATTCCTTTTTAAGACTCATTCAAGGTACTTAAAGAATACATTTACCAAATTTTACGTTTCTATGTTTAGTAATCTAGGCTAAGAGACACGCGGGTGATACAATAAACGGTTGTAAAAACTATAGAATACTTTATCCTGTGTGTGGTTTCACCCGCGTAGTTAACCTTTCAATAGAAACGTATAATTTTGTGATATTCTTTAGGTAGTATCTCATTGAAGCGATAATAAAGGAAATCCTAACATTCGCACGGGAAAGGGAACTACTAGAGTGAAACCAAAAAAACAAAATAAAAAATAAATACCTTAAATTCGGTGAATTGATAAAAGCAGCAAGAAAGGAATTCCTGGTACTTCCAGTGCAATGAAATCTTATTAATATTATAAACGTGAAAGTTTGTAAAGGTTTTTATATATCAGATTTTTTATATATTTTATTAATCATATTTAGGTAGAAATCGGAATATAGATAAACCATGTCGTGGAATATCACATAGGGAACTTTTATACCGGGAATCATCTTATTCCCACGATAAACACTTTTTGTGCAATAATCAAATCTCATACGGGCGGAGTCACGAGCATAAGCTAGTTAATAATAAATTTACTTAAGAATATAATCTAAATGAGAATTTCACAGGGAAAGTAAAATGATAATTGTAAACGCCACTATTGGCTACGCTATTGCCACGTTATTATTGTTGTGTACAAACAATAATAACGGTCGAAAACAGTGTAAGGGAGTAATAGGCTTATTGTGTGTAAAATTTAGGGTTGAATCACCGCGACACGAGAATTTTATAAATTAGAAGATTAGATAAATACGGACAAAATGCTGACAGTGAAACAGGCGCGTACAGTATGTGTCTGCCTACCTTTTTGTGGCTATAGGCGACACTGATATGTTATTTTAAAATAATTTTACAATTATTCATTTTCCAAAACAGATCCTGTACAGATCTGCAAAGATTTTTAATTCATGACATGTTATTGTTACACCGCGTGGACATTTTACGTCGAAGACGTGCAGCTGCTGCTTTTTTCATTATTCAATAATTATTGTGAAATATTTTCCGATAATCACTACATTTACTGTTCCATGTAAATTGGTTAGTACCATACAATCTAATTAAAGTAGGTACGACATCTGTCTTTCTCCATGTTTTCGCCGCGCGCGTAACTAGAGTACGATATTGCGCGAGCACAACTCCTGACATTTCTTTTACTCTCAAAAATCGACACGGGACTGGTACGTCTAACGCGCCAATGTTCAAGCTGCCGCGCGCGGTACCTATGCGGAGCCAATGTTCAATGGCATGCCGCGCAAAGTCGATACGCCGCTTTGTACTACTACTACTACTACTGTGATATTTACCATGTACTAATTATTTTTTCACCGAGTAGCAGACATTTCGGTTCTGTTACAAACGCCGAGACCACGAATCTATTAAAGATCGCATTTATTATATTTGTTGATTTTTTAAATGTTACTGTTGAGATTTACAATTTTTACATTATTACCTACATTTTAATAATTTTTAATTAAATATATATATATAAATAAATATATCCATCACGCCTTATCCCCGAAGGGGTGGCAGAGGCATATTATATGCCCACTTTTCACCGTATGGATTCCTGTCCCACGTAATAGGTGGTGAGCCCATTGCCGTGTTGACGCAGGTTGTGGCTACCTGCTGTTGAATTTTTTCATGCCGCCCATAAGGCATTCAACCAGGCTTAACGACTGCCATTTTACTGGCAACCGGGACCAACAGCTTAACGTGCCTTCCGAAGCACGGAAACGCTCGCAAATGTAAATGCCACAAAGTGGTCACCCATCCGAGGACCAGCCATAGTGAAAGTTGCGTAACTCAGTGATCGTTTACAGAACACTGAGACCGCGGGGCCACGAGCGCTTTTAATTAATAAATCATTTAATTATTGAAATATCCAAGTTTTTTATTTAAACGTAATATTTTTTTCAGACTGACCTAGATGTTATTAAATTTCATAGCTGTCCTCTAGTTATATAGCAAATGTAAAGATATTCCCAAATCGAATCGAAATTATGGTCACCCTGGTAGAACATTGTATGGGACATCATTATCTTTGATTTAACACGCGTTGAAAATGGTTTTGAGGGTAAAACGATACGTCATTTTAATGAGGTTAATATGCCGAATAAATGAAAGTTTACACCAACTAAAAAAAAATCCTAGCAATTATAGGTAGCGAGATAACAGCTTACAAAGTAGCGTTTCGTTCGCGCGGCCACGGACTTTTTGTTTTGGACCGGTATCTCCGGTTTAACTAAACTTCAGTTGTATTTATTGCTTTCATTAGTGTTGACAAATTAAGATCATTCTTCTGGTATAAATTTTACTATAAGAAATCTTACGATTTAAAAAATAATCAACATTCAAGAAACAACGAGTGGAGGATTGCGCGACCATAACTTCAAAGGCGAATATTTCGTAAAATATTGCTGTAAAGCTTATAATTCTTTTTTTGACAATTTTTGATAAATTCAATCTTTAATTGGCAAAAAGAATTAGGTCTCTAACCCATGTAGTTGCTGAGATCTCCGTGGCCGCGCAATCCTCCACGTTTCGTTCGCGCGGCCTACTTTAAACCCTAATATCTTTTTTATTTTTACTTTGACAAATTTTTGGTTTGATGCTTTCGGTTTTGATAAATTTTGACAAATTTTTGACGGAGTGCTTTTTTTGATAGGAACCGTGGCGGAGCAATCGAAACGCACACGAAGTAGCGACGTAGGCTCAACACTAAAAATGTAAAGCTAAGCTTTAGTTACTACTAAAAAAAACTAACTAACTATCTTCACGCTGTATCCCTGACAGAGTAGTCAGAGAGGACAGATCGCCAGGCTTCGCAATCCATGCATGCTTGTTTCGCTTCTTGCAAAATTCTTCTTCTACTTGTTGCCGATCGATTTGGGCCGGAAGTCATTATCACTTGGCTGATAAGAGCAGCTATCATTTCGATTTAATTTTCGGCATTGTTGGGAGTGACTGAGGTCTGACTTCTCAAACCCATAAAAGGCGCTCACGTTGTTGCTTGTCTGCCACCTCAGTGGTATAAAGTAAGCATTGAATTTGTTACACGGCAATGAGCTCCCCACCTTGTTACGTGGGACAAAAATGCATACGGTGAAATGTGGGCGTATAGTATGCCTCAACCTACCCCTTCGCGGATAAAGGCGTGACAACATGTATATGTATGTATCGAATTTGTTGAATATGATATAGTTTTTTTAACATCTTGAACTAAAACACTTGTACTGTTCCACTTATTTATTACTTAAACCTGACCGGTTTCGCCTTACGGCATTTTCAAAGGTTAGCACATATTGTATGTATTTCAGATGTCATTGAATACAATATGATAAGTCACAATAACATTGGTTTCACTGAGGGTAAACAAGGAAGTCATGATACCACTTAATAATTTTTCCCCCAAATCATTTCTTATATTCTCCCTAATTTTGGGGAAAAATTATTAAGTGGTATCATGACTTCCTTGTTTACCCTCAGTGAAACCAATGTTATTGTGACTTATCATTATCAATGACATCTGAAATACATACAATATGTGCTAACCTTTGAAAATGCCGTAAGGCGAAACCGGTCAGGTTTAAGTAATAAATAAGTGGAACAGTACAAGTGTTTTAGTTCAAGATGTGTAGCAAGTTCCACCAAGTGCCATCAATCAACAGTGTAAACAGATAGTTTTTTTAAATTTCCTTGTCCTTTCTAATGACTTAGCTACGAGACTCAAACTTGTAGATAAGTCGTTCACGGTTATTAAACTAATATTACTAGCGTAGTAGTACGTAGTACATTTACAGCGCGATGTTCATCGTTGCGTTGTGTTTGTAGGCGTATAGATATGGCGTCTGTAGTATCTACAAGATATTCAGCAGAACTTTATTCAATTCATACTTTTATATATTAAATTAAAGAGTTTGGTTGAACTACTGGTTCGAATTGATACATTCTTTTTGTGTTGGATAGCTCAATTATCGAGGAAGCCTATCGGCTATAAACCAAAACGCAACTTTCCAGGAGAGCTGACAAATAATGGACAACTCGGGCAAATTTTCGCACAATATTGGATTAAAATAGACGCCATGGGTTGTGAAGTTCGTCACGGGTCAGCTAGTATAATATAATAATAGAACACATGGAAACTCTTCCCATAATCATTGAGCTGTAAAATTCGAGTTTATGGATATGTAAACACACGTTGCGTACCGACATTGTTGTACACCTACAAACTTTTTCTAAGAAGACACGATTAGAGTGTTGGGTCATGATATATTTGTAAAGATTCAGTGTGGGTAGGGGCAGTACAGGGCATCGGGCGTTGCGTGGGAGGACCCGATCGTCTCTGGAAGGTGACGGAGACGCCGCTTAGTCGCCCGTAGGTACTCGCCCTTTATACTTACGAAAGTTATGTGACGTATATCCTTTCATATTTTAAAACAAAAACATTCCCGAACAAATAAATATAAAAATTAAATTGTTAGACCTTTTTACACAGCGCCGTCTAGCCCAAAGTAAGCTAATATAGGCTTGTGTTATGGGATCTAGACGACTGATATACGTCATACATACATATTATACATAGAAAACACCCAAACTCCGAAACAAACATTTGTGGATGACACAAATTTTTTTCCGACCCGGGAATCGAACCCTGGACCTCAGTCGCGACAGTCACATACACTACCACTGCGCCACCGAGGCAGTTACCAGAACAGGTTATCATCAATTTCAGAGTGTTTAACCAATAGATTTGATAAGGTTAAATATAAATTGGTTGCAATATGTCGAAAAATCATACTAAGTAACTGTGAGTTTCACAGATAACGCTGCTTAAATCTGGAGAAATATACCAAGATATTATACGACTACGGAAAAGTCCGTATTGGTACGGTTGAAGCCACGGACATCAACTAGTTGATAAATTAAATACCTATTGCGATATAAGACATATATTTACTATGAAGCGCTCGTGGCCGCTCGGCCGCTCGGTTCAGTGTTCGGTAAACGATCACTGAGGTACGCAAATTTCACTATGGCTGGTCGTCGGATGGGTGACCACTTTGTGGCATTTACATTTGCGAGCGTTTCCGTGCTTCGGAAGGCACGTTAAGCCGTTGGTCCCGGTTGCCAGTAAAATGGCAGTCGTTAAGCCTGGTTGAAGGCCCTATAGGCGGCTTAAAAAAATTCAACAGCAGGTAGCCACAGCCTGCGTCTGTCTATTTCAACACGGCAATGGGCTCACCACCTATTACGTGGGACAGTAATCCACACGGTGAAAAGTGGGCATATAATATGCCTCTGCCACCCCTTCGGGGATAAGGCGTGATGGATATTTATTTATTTATTATTTATATATTTACGACATAATTTAAAGAATATTGAACTAATATTATAAGCGTAACGTAGCACATTATTGATGGTTAATGCTACTTACTCTAATGATGAAAATGCTTCTTAACATTCTATTCAAATTTAATCTAATGATTATTAGAATTTAACAAATCATATAAATGATTTAAACTTAATGGTAACATTTGAAAGTTAAAGAAAATATTTATTGTTATATAATATTACATACTAATGTTACCATACTAAGTATACGTATTTATTACATTATCATATGTACACAAAGTGTAGGAATATTACAAAGTTATAAGTACCACAATTTACGAAGTATTCAGTAGCTTTAAAAAAATAGTTTTCGGAAATGCCTTCAGTTATGGTCTAAATTGCTTAAATTTTTATAACAATCAGATGAAACAAGTCCCAAAAACCAATCAGAAGAAGCAGTTACTTGTCAGTGACGCCTTTATCCCCGAAGGGAAAGCAGAGGCATACTATACTACCCACATTTTACGGGGAAATGTATCACATTTCACGGGTAATGTATGTTTGCCCTACGTAAGAATGCTGAACTAGACAGGCGGTTGTGACAACCTACTGTTGAAAATTTTCAAGCTGCCCATGTTACTGGCACAACCGGGACCAACGGCTTTACGTGCCTTCCAAAGCCTGGATACGCTCTAAAGCTCAGCGCAGTAACCGTCTACAGAGTTCTGAGTGAGCGCTTCTTAATTATTTAAATAAAATTCAAGAAAATGAAAGTACTAACTAACTAATTATCTTCACGCTATATCTCTGACGGCGTAGTCGAGAGGACAGGTCGCCAGGCTTCACAATCCATGCCTACTTCTTTCGCTTCTTGCACATTTATCAATCGCTTCATACATGCACGTCTGGGTATCCGAGTACTTTTGACTTTTCCGTTTTTGAGCAATCTGCTCACGTGGTCTTCATATGTAAGTCTCGGCCTACCCTGACTCCTGCTACCCTCTACTTTCGTACAATATATATTCTTCGTCAATAGTTCCTCATGTATTCGTTGGACGTGTCCAAACCAACGGAGCACGAAATTAAATCCAATACAATAATTATGTAACGATAATAATTTACTATACACGCAACATATTACATTATCTGTGGTAAAAGGCATGGGGTGAGCCTATAGACTATTCAACGAACGTCGTATCGTGATAATCTATCTTCACGTATGTGTGTCTCCTTCCAAGCGTGCCTTATCTCGAATTCATCACTGTTTGTATAGTTTCTCTTACATGTTGGTTATTATCTAAGCACTTATTATCTAATACGTAACTAACTGTAGATCATTAAGTAGTTCCATGTTAAATCAATCAAGCAGTCAAATATAATAGTCGAAACGCACGTGGAAGGCTATAAGGGCCAGCGCATATATACAACTTCTAGTTGAACAACTATTTAGTTGTGTATCATATGTCTCTAGGACTATATTGAAGCGCGCATACTGTCAACGCGATAGTTGTTCGACAAAAAAGTCAATCTGTATCAGATTAAAAACTACTACTACTACTTGATTAAAAAGTTGGACAACTATCATAAAACGCTTAATTTGTATGGCATTGCATGAATGTGCACATACCATCGACTAAACAGTCGATCCGCGACAAAACAGTTTAGACGATGTAAAAGTTGTATATATGCGCTAGCCCTAACTCAGTGGTCTGCAAACGATTACTGCGTTAGCAACTTTCGCTATGTCTAGCCGAATCGGAAGGTACCTTAAGCCGTCGTTGGTGCGGGATGTATTAGCTATATGGGCGGCTGGAAAAATTGCAAACATGGCAATGAACTCACCACCTGTTACGTAGGATAAATATACATACGGTGAAATAAAAGCGTATTGCATGTCTCTGCTACTCTTGCGTGGTTTCTTGAAAATAACTCGAAAAATCCAATATAGTGTATGATAAAAGATGACCGGAAAAGACTTTTATGTTTTCCTATAATATAGGTATGTTCCTATAATAAGGGAACTTAAATAATTTATTTGACTTGGTATTTAATGATTCTGATTGCGAAATACCAATCTTTTTTATAATTATTTTATTACTAAGGTTACTAAGACCTTTTAGCCATTTATTTTGTATTGCTTCAATCTTATTATCTAAATAGTCCTCTACGTTATTGTCCGCCATTTTTGTTATTATGGTAGCGCAGTCAGCATGCAGAAATTTTGTTCCCTCTTAGTTTCAAGGCTTAAGTAAGCTTAGACTTATTATATCAAGCACTACATATTATAAAACAAAGTCGTTTTTCGCTGTCTGTTCCTATGTATGCTTAGAGCTTCAAAACTACTCAACAAAATTCGATGCAATTTTTTTTAATAGAGAGTATTTCATAGGGAAGGATTTTATGTACAATTTGTTAAGTATTTGTATACATTAACTTAATTATAACGATATATGTTGGGGTTGTCGGAAAAATAAGCTGTCTGGGAGCTTTTAACGAAAACGCTGCCCTTTGAGATATATCAAAATTATGTATTCTGGAATTGTGTATTTAATATAGATCTACAAAAAAGTCCGAGACAGTATATAGAATAGAATAGAATAAAACTTTATTTTTACACCAAATTAAAGCTAGATTACATATTTTAGTCAGATAATGTACAAAGGGCGGCCTTATCGCTAAAAAGCAATTTCTTCCAGGCAACCTTGGGATGGACAGAAAAGGATGTCAATTGTTAGGAAGATGGGTAGCATTAGTGTAAAAAAAACAAAATTTAACTACATGATACAATATGCACAATACATAATAATAAATGTAACACATATATACAACACATATACATACAATACACATAATACATACTACATATAAACATAGATACATACACATATACATACATACAAGTATAAAAACATTATCATACATTTATAATAGAATAAACTTCAAAATTATCGGACTCATATCAATAAGAGAAGGAATCAACTATCTGGTCAAATAATGTTCTTTTACCATGCGCTTAAAGACAAACAGAGACCGAGCCCTTCTAATTGGAATAGGCAATGCATTCCATAACCGCACAGGCTGTGCGGTTATGGAATGAGTAGGCATTGCCAATTCCATAGATTCCGACGACCTCAAGGATCTTGAATGTGTGTCATTAAGAAACATAAATCGTTCTCTGAGATATGTTGGGGAACGCGGATTGAAAACTACATTGTAAAGCACAGAAAGGATATGAGTATTCCGTCGAAGGCGAATTGGAAGCCACTCGAGCAAGTTGCGATATTCAGTTACGTGATCATATTTGCGTAACCCAAATATGAATCTTATACAGAAGTTTTGAAGGCGCTCAAGCTTTTTAAGTTGCTCTTCGGTGATATCGAGATAGCTGACGTCGGCATAATCTAGCAAGGGAAGAAGGAAAGATTGAGCGAACGCAATTTTAGTGGTCGTTGGCAGGAAATTACGCAGACGGCGCAAGGTCCTGCAGATGCGAACAGTTTCCGACTGACTTCTTGCAGTTGGGGTCTCCAGGAAAGAGTGTCATCAACCAAAATGCCCAAATTCTTGACATTTGTACATATTGGCAGTATAACACCGTTAAACGTGATGTCAGGTAGTTGCGACCTGTCTATTCACCTGAGTTTTTGAGGGGTTCACACTAAGTCCGTATAGCTTGCTCCACTTACATATCCGCCTTAAATCTGAGTTAATTATTGAAATTGCCTCAGTAATTTCGCCGAATCGCCGTCCGAACAGGTAGGTAACTGTGAAACCAATCAATACCTGTTGGAGATATGTTAATCGAGCGTAAAATACCGAGGAGGATTTGGAAATCCACTGTATTAAAAGCGTTGCTGAAGTCAAGTAAAGATAGTGCAGTTAGATTTCCATTCTCCATACCCAGCCTAATGTCATCAGTGACGTTGATCAACGCACTTGTCGTACTATATCCTGGTCGAAAGCCGGACTGGAATGGGTTAAGGAGGTGGTTTAGAGTAAGGAATGAGCTAAGTTGGCTGTGTACAAGGCGTTCTAGGACTTTGGAAAGTAAAGGCAAAATGGACATAGGACGAAATTCAGCAAAGGATGTTGGGTTAGGTTTTTTGGGAATGGGAATAATTTGTGCCTCTTTCCACATTGAAGGAAATACACTGCAAGTTATGGAATGGTTCAAGACATGCCACAATATGGAAAGAACTTCATCCAGAATAGGCACGACCATGTTTCGACTCAAACAGTCAGTGCCAATAGCGTTGGAATTTAGCGACATTATGCACCTCTTAACATCACAAGCAGATAATTGTTCAAGAACAAACGGTGGAAACTGTGGAGTTGGAAGTATATGGTAAATGTCTATCTCTTATGGATAACATACTATTTCCATTTTAATACTTTAAAAAAACAGCAATTATAAAGCGGAAATTTGAAGGCTATTTACACAAATACATTATTAATTCTTATCATTTTTAATATGTTAGTTGGCTTCAACATTTTATGCAGACTATTTTGTCCCTTTACACCTTGCAAATTAAATGAATATCTTAATAGATATGGCAAAATAAAAAAAAATGCGCAAAGAAATTAATTTCGTGTGCGGGCGAATTCTGGTTACACGAATTTAGTTTCTTTTTTTTTTGCTTTAGTCAAGTAATTTGGAAAAGCCGGGCGTTACAGCTAGTAAACAATATATTATACAGATAAAAGCTTATAATTAGCTTCTTTAGAGTTTACGCCAAAAGCACCTGCCAATTAGTAGTTAGGAAATAGCTGCTGATCTAAGAGTCTGTTTAATGAGCAATGTAGAATAAAAAAAATGTGTGTCTAAGTACACAGGTAAGAACTGAAACTTCTTTACGACATTTTTTTACAGCCATAACTTTATTCTCATACGTCTATAGAGAAGTTTCACTAACATGGTTGCTAACTCACGCAGGTCTCTACCTTGTATATGCTTCTTTACCTGAGTGTATTTGCTGTTCTTTCTAAACCCTATTTGGATTCGGAACCGAGGCACCTTTTGTTTGTAGTTTGACCTCCCAACCCCATAAAGGCGTCTACGTCATAGTTTGCGGCGAGTTCTTGATAAGGCCAACTCAAGAGGTCTCTACTTTGTATGCTTACGTCAAATAAAACTGAGATAACGTAATATTTTTAATGATTGATTACTAAATAGATAGTTACTTAGCTAAATAGATAGTTACTTTGTATCTAAGACAGAACAATCAGTACCTATGTTCTCGTTTCGCATTAGTTTCCTGTAGGTATCATTGTCACATGTCGACTTCAAATATTAAATCAACTCTTTCATTTCGCACGACCTCGATTTCCTTTAAAGGATGCTTTATGCCAGTTCTGATGAAAACATCGATATTATGATAACAAAGTAACGTTCAAAATGTTATGTACTTACTGATATGACAGTGGAACTTACTGTTATTTATCTCTCTTCTCTGTATTTAACTTATAAATACTTTATCGGAGTACCTACATTCTTAATGTTTTTTTTTTCATGAATGTTAATGGAATGGCCATAGACTATTTAGAGTACAAAACTCTAAACTTTTTATATAATTTTATAAGCAAATGTCAAAAAATAACAGTTTTTTTTGAAGTGAAAACTTCTTTAGCGGCGTTGAGCACTTTCTGTAATGGGTATAAATAAAAATTTATGGCAAAATAAAAAAAAATGCGCAAAGAAATTAATTTCGTGTGCGGGCGAATTCTGGTTACACGAATTTAGTTTCTTTTTTTTTTGCTTTAGTCAAGTAATTTGGAAAAGCCGTGCGTTACAGCTAGTAAAAAATATATTATACAGATAAAAGCTTATAATTAGCTTCTTTAGAGTTTACGCCAAAAGCACCTGCCAATTAGTAGTTAGGAAATAGCTGCTGATCTAAGAGTCTGTTAAATGAGGAATGTAGAATAAAAAAAATGTGTGTCTAAGTACACAGGTAAGAACTGAAACTTCTTTACGACATTTTTTTACAGCCATAAGTTTATTCTCATACGTCTATATAGAGAAGTTTCACTAACATGGTTGCTAACTCACGCAGGTCTCTACCTTGTATATGCTTCTTTACCTGAGTGTATTTGCTGTTCTTTCTAAACCCTATTTGGATTCGGAACCGAGGCACCTTTTGTTTGACGTTTGACCTCCCAACCCCATAAAGGCGTCTACGTCATAGTTTGCGGCGAGTTCTTGATAAGGCCAACTCAAGAGGTCTCTACTTTGTATGCTTACGTCAAATAAAACTGAGATAACGTAATATTTTTAATGATTGATTACTAAATAGATAGTTACTTAGCTAAATAGATAGTTACTTTGTATCTAAGACAGAACAATCAGTACCTATGTTCTCGTTTCACATTAGTTTCCTGTAGGTATCATTGTCACATGTCGACTTCAAATATTAAATCAACTCTTTCATTTCGCACGACCTCGATTTCCTTTAAAGGAAGCTTTATGCCAGTTCTGATGAAAACATCGATATTATGATAACAAAGTAACGTTCAAAATGTTATGTACTTACTGATATGACAGTGGAACTTACTGTTATTTATCTCTCTTCTCTGTATTTAACTTATAAATACTTTATCGGAGTACCTACATTCTTAATGTTTTTTTTTTTCATGAATGTTAATGGAATGGCCATAGACTATTTAGAGTACAAAACTCTAAACTTTTTATATAATTTTATAAGCAAATGTCAAAAAAAAAACAGTTTTTTTTGAAGTGAAAACTTCTTTAGCGGCGTTGAGCACTTTCTGTAATGGGTATAAAATCTTAAACTCGCGTCAGGGTCACGTGTCCGTCAGGGTCACGTGTCCTGCTCGAAAAAGCGTAAGATTTTTTATCATCATCATCTTTACGTCGATCCCGGTCAATTTTTGAAGGAAAAACTTCTTTTAGCGCGGTACGCATATTTTTAGATGAGATAAAATCTCTGGACTCGCGACCATAATCATCATCATCATCTAACGTTGATTCCGGTCATCTACAGGTCTTATTAAATAATGCTGTGTAATCAATTCGGACTCTTTCAGTGTAGAATTATTTTTTATCATCATCATCTTTACGTCGATCCCGATCAATTTTTGAAGGAAAAACTTATTTTAGCGCGGTACGCATATTTTTAGATGAGTTAAAATCTCTGGACTCGCGACCATAATCATCATCATCATCAAACGTTGATTCCGGTCATCTACAGGTCTTATTAAATAATGCTGTGTAATCAATTAGGACTCTTTCAGTGTAGAATTATTTTTTATCATCATCATCTTTACGTCGATCCCGGTCAATTTTTGAAGGAAAAACTTCTTTTAGCGCGGTACGCATATTTTTAGATGAGATAAAATCTCTGGACTAGCGACCATAATCATCAAACGTTGATTCCGGTCATCTACAGGTCTTATTAAATAATGCTGTGTAATCAATTAGGACTCTTTCAGTGTAGAATTATTTTTTATCATCATCATCTTTACGTCGATCCCGGTCAATTTTTGAAGGAAAAACTTCTTTTAGCGCGGTACGCATATTTTTAGATGAGATAAAATCTCTGGACTCGCGACCATAATCATCATCATCATCTAACGTTGATTCCGGTCATCTACAGGTCTTATTAAATAATGCTGTGTAATCAATTAGGACTCTTTCAGTGTAGAATTATTTTTATCATCATCATCTTTACGTCGATCCCGGTCAATTTTTGAAGGAAAAACTTCTTTTAGCGCGGTACGCATATTTTTAGATGAGATAAAATCTCTGGACTCGCGACCATAATCATCATCATCATCAAACGTTGATTCCGGTCATCTACAGGTCTTATTAAATAATGCTGTGTAATCAATTAGGACTCTTTCAGTGTAGAATTATTTTTTATCATCATCATCTTTACGTCGATCCCGGTCAATTTTTGAAGGAAAAACTTCTTTTAGCGCGGTACGCATATTTTTAGATGAGATAAAATCTCTGGACTCGCTACCATAATCATCATCATCATCTAACGTTGATTCCGGTCATCTACAGGTCTTATTAAATAATGCTGTGTAATCAATTAGGACTCTTTCAGTGTAGATTTATTTTTCATCATCATCATCTTTACGTCGATCCCGGTCAATTTTTGAAGGAAAAACTTCTTTTAGCGCGGTACGCAATTTTTTAGATGAGATAAATTTGGACTCGCTACTCCCCGTTACGATACGCAGCTATAGTGTGTGCATATATGCATGTACCAACGCGACTAGATAAATAAATTATTAATAAATTGAGTTTTCACTTCTGTCGGCACTCCCGGAGTGACTTTTTTAAATTAATTAACTCACGTATCTACACTTAGGTATATCCTATGCCTACAAATATGTATTTAGTAAAAAGTATAAGTATTGTGTAAGTATTGTTGGACACTTTTTACATAGCGCCATCTAGCCCAAACTAAGCTATCAGCTTGTACTATTGAATCAAGACAACTAATATACTACTGATACTTATATATTTCTAAATACACACATATTATACATAGGCAACACCCAAACTCCGAAATCAACATAATATGTGGATCACACAAATATTTGTTCCGACCTGGGACTCGAACCCGGGACCTCATGCGCGGCAGTCGTATACACTACCACCGCGCTACCGAGGCAAAGCTAGACATTACAAACAGACGCTTTGATTTAATGTATGTTATTATTGTTATGTAAGAGAGGCTGTGGTAGGCTAGGGAGTCCTGTAGCACTGCGACCTAAAAAGGTCCATTGTGCTTGCCTAAATCTTAGAGTTCGCTGCTGATTCCTGTGAGAGTAAACTCCGTATTCCAGAACGTTTCTCAATACTCAATCAACGCTTGAGGCTCGTTTTTGCCTTATAAAATCTACTCTCAAGCGTCGATTGAGTATTGAGAAACGTCCTGGAATACGGCCCTAAGGAATTTGAGGATGTCTGTAGCAGCGATGTGCTGTAACTCCTCTGGTTGAAGCAGGTGTTTGCCAAAGGAGATGAATCTTGAAGAAGCGAAAGAAGTATGCATGGATCGCGAAGCCTGGCGATCTGTACTCTCTGACTACCCCGTCAGGGATACAGCGTGAAGATAGTTAGTTAGTTTGTTAATGTATAGATGTATATTTAGATGTGCAGTAGAGAGCGGAAGACGCGGCCGCATATAACTGCAAAGTAATGTTATTTATTAATGAAGTCTCGTTGCATGCTTGACACGCGCCAGCCGCTCCGGGACATCCTTCCGGCGGTTTCGGCAACAGACAATTGTTCGAAACGTGCTTCGACAAATTTATTCGATCTACAATCAAATCGTGCTGTCTCTATTACACAGTTTGAAAATGAATACGAATAACGAAAGTCGTCAAAAAAGATGCGTTTAATTTTTATCCATGAATTTTTTTTTAAACAATACATGGGACCGAGTCTACTATTGACAATCAGTAGAATAGAACCAGAATCGCTGTTTTTAGCTGTCAAAATGTTAGTAGACTATTAAAAAAAAGAACTGTCTAGCGGTCACTGGCGCGGTATGTACGTGTCAGAAGAATTCTATCAACCGACCAATAAAAGTCTATAGGAGTACGATTGTAATAGAAGAAAAAGAAAAAAATACAAAATTGTACCGGTGGCTTTCTATTGACCGATTGATATATATATACAACATTAAATCACATCAGATTTTTGTCCGACATTTGGTTTCTTTGAGAACTTGGTAATAAACCCTCACATAAACTAAAAGTAGATTCCGCTCGCTCGTGATCTGATAGTGATGAAAGCAATAATACCGAGTGCCAAGGTTACTTTCGACTGTATGCTAATATCGCATACGCCAGGCCTGTCATCCGTCTGTAGTAATAAGGGTAAACCTGTGAAGTAAAATGTGACCTCTAAAACGCTTGGTTGTATATTATACTTAATATTATAAAGCTAAAGAGTTTGTTTGTTTGGTTAAATGCGCTAATCTCAGGAACTACTGGTCAGATTAGTAAAATATTTTTGTATTGGATAGCCCATTTACTTATCGAGGAAGGACTTGTTGACATTTATGATTACTGCTCCGACCTCGAGGGTAGTAGCGTGATGTTATGTCAACAAGTCAAAATCAAAGAAAAGTGGGTGTACATTATTTTTTATTTTTCTACATAGTCACCATCTAGTTCAATGCACTTCTTCTATCTTAACTGTAATCTATGACTGCATCTATGACCTCTTCTATGATTGAAAATTTCGAACCACCTAAATGTTTCTTTAAATTCGGAAATAAATGATAATCCGAGGGGGCTAAATCCGCGAAATAAGGTGGGTGGGGCAATAATTCGTAACCACAATTCTGGATCTCAGCCATTGATTCGGCAGAAGTGTGAACCCGCGCGTTGTCTTGATGGAACAAAACTTTCTTACGCAACATACCCGTGTTTCTTTGATTTCTTCGCGAAGCCGTCGTAAAAGGTTAGAATAATAACATGAATCAATAGTTTGGGCCTTTTGGTAAATAATCCACAAAAATGATTCCCTTCGCATCCCAGAATACCGAAGCCGTGACTTTGTTACTCGACAAAACGACCTTAGCTGTCTTCGGAGTGGGTGATACGGATCCTTTCCATTGTTTCGATTGTTGCTTGGATTTGGGAGTATGGTGGTGAACCCAGCTTTCATCCATAGTAACCAACCGGGATAAAAAATCCTCGGGATCTGCCTCAAAAAGCTCCAAACAGTCACGCGAAATTGTGAAGCGAACGCGTTTTTGTTCGACTGAAAGCAACCGAGGCACCCAACGAGCAGAAACCTTATGGACCCCTGTTTTTGAGTTATAATGTTTTGAACCCGACCATAACCGATGCCTGTGATCTCAGCTATCTTATTGATGGTCAATCTTTGGTCATTTAGTATAAGATCACATATTTTATCGATGTTTTCCTTGGTGGTAGACGTTGAAGGCCTTCCACACCTAGGATCATCTTCAACGCTCTCCCGACCTCGCTTAAACTCAGCTTCCCACTTTTTTACACCGGAATAGGATGGAGCAGATTCTCCTAATGTGCTCACCATATCTTCATGAATATGTTTTGGTGATAAACCTTTTTTATGCAGGTACTTAATCACTGCGCGATGTTTGATTTTGTTCATTCTTGAAAATCTTTTCCGATACTCTTAAACAAATATCCACAAAATAAAATTTCGCGCGCACTAACTGAACCAGACTTTGCTCACTTGCTAATGAATAACCATAGTACAGATAGAGAGTAGATTAAAAAATAAAACCTGACCACTCCGGGAGTGCCGACAGAAGTGAAAACTCAATTTATTAATAATTTATTTATCTAGTCGCGTTGGTACATGCATATATGCACTCACTATAGCTGCGTATCGTAACGGGGAGTAGCGAGTCCAAATTTATCTCATCTAAAAAATTGCGTACCGCGCTAAAAGAAGTTTTTCCTTCAAAAATTGACCGGGATCGACGTAAAGATGATGATGATGAAAAATAAATATACACTGAAAGAGTCCTAATTGATTACACAGCATTATTTAATAAGACCTGTAGATGACCGGAATCAACGTTAGATGATGATGATGATTATGGTCGCGAGTCCAGAGATTTTATCTCATCTAAAAATATGCGTACCGCGCTAAAAGAAGTTTTTCCTTCAAAAATTGACCGGGATCGACGTAAAGATGATGATGATAAAAAATAATTCTACACTGAAAGAGTCCTAATTGATTACACAGCATTATTTAATAAGACCTGTAGATGACCGGAATCAACGTTAGATGATGATGATGATTATGGTCGCGAGTCCAGAGATTTTATCTCATCTAAAAATATGCGTACCGCGCTAAAAGAAGTTTTTCCTTCAAAAATTGACCGGGATCGACGTAAAGATGATGATGATAAAAATCTTACGCGCACTTGACCCTGACGGACACGTGACCCTGACGCGAGTTTAAGATTTTATACCCATTACAGAAAGTGCTCAACGCCGCTAAAGAAGTTTTCACTTCAAAAATGCATTGCTTTATCTATGTTAGGCCACGAACTTTTGGCTCCACCCTCGTATAAGAAATAATGTATAATATATACGGGATTAAATAGGTGCGACGGGAGTTCAAAGTATGTTACGGGCGAAGCCATGGGGGTCAACTAGTCTGTTATAAGTACTTACCTACGATACCAAAAGAGCATTCCTAAGTGTCAAATTACCCCCGGTGCCGCTAGCGGTACGCGAAAGATTCAGACATTTCAAGTAACATACGTTTATTTTTAACTAGTTGTGTCCTACGGCTTCACCTGTGACATACTTCGATGCCCGTAGCACCTAATATTAGCCCGTAGCGCCTATATTTATAATACTTATTATATGGAAATCTGCCCGACTTATATCATTTAAACTTGGCCAGCTCCGCCATAAAAGGTAGTAACATAATGTCTGATTTTTAAATAACTTGACTTTCTAATGGTAAAAGGTTCATTACAATAGGTACTCTAGTTCCAGTGTTAATCCACTATAAACAACCAATATATATATATATATATAATTTTCTTGTTATAATTTTAGTATCTATAGACTGTCTTAAATATCTTTACCCTTTACTTTATATCTTTACCAAAATTACGCCCTCAACTACAAAAAGAAAAGATCATTACTCAATTAGAGAATTGCTTTGATGTCAGTTAAATAAACTAGCTACTTGTTAGTGGATTAGGACAATCGCAGACATTATAAAATAACGATGACGTGTACATCAGGTTTTATACTTATGTACTTTATGTTAATAATCGCGCAGTATCCTACCGCGCACTCAATTGAATCAGCAGCGTGCTAGTATTTGGTACAAGGACGACACTCACGAAATAATCGTATGGCCAGTTTAATTATAAACTGGGAGGCTCATCTACACGCTATGCCGTGTTGTCAATTGTTGTCCGGAATGTACTTACACAATACATGATATATTGGTCTGTTGATAGATCAGTTATATAATTTAAAATTGAGGCGACCAGCGCCAAATAGCGAAAAGCTATCGAAATATATATCGATACTAAGAATATCGCGCTATGAGAGTTCTCGCGCTTAAGAATGATTATACATACAAGTCCAACATCATTTTGCCTGGTTCCTGATCCTCCCTTTGTGTGGGAGGACTATCTCCACCCTTTTCTCCACAAAATCTTAGTTCAAGATAGAAAAGTAGTTTGTAAAAACAAAACCATTTTTACATACTTTTTTAAGTTTCTAAAATAGTTCAAAAGCTACAACCTCTATCCCATAAATATACCAAACAAGGAAATATCTGGGATAGCTGTGGTTGTTGCCAACTGCCTTAACAGACTTTAACGATTAAAGTGTTAAGTGATGTTACGTTAATCTATAAAGTAACAAGGTAAGAAACGTTGATACAGAACTATTAAACAGATACTAGTATTATTTTTTGAATTTTATATCTAGTTGCACAATTTGTTTAACTTGTAGTTGAGCATTCTCTTCTTTCTCCCTAAGGTTTGCTGGAAGAAAACTCAGTGTTGAGCTAAGCTCACCTTTATACATTATTGTTTTTTTATATTGTATGATAATACAATATAAAAAAACAATTATGTACCTTATTTCTTTGTGCGATAAAGAATTAAATTAAATTAAATTTAATTAAATTGTGTTCTTAAACTTTAATACCCATTTTAGGTTACAAAAACTACGTGCTTATTGAGCCTTTTTATTTACTACCCAATCCGACATCACGAATAGTTGTCAGGGAATACTCTATGATTCTATTAGAGATATGGTTGTGAATAAGATTTAAATTTTATAAAGCAAAGGTTAGTTTGACTTGGATCCTGGATATTATCGTGAACCTCTTTGTATTTTACAACCCACTTTACTTATTACGAGATAATTCTAGCAACACACAGTTCAGATAAGTAATATCTTGATACTTACATTATATTGCACGCCTCATAAGCGAAGCGTTGAAGTGGGTACTACTGTCACTTCGAGCGAAACATCTGATTTTTCAAACTTAAAATGTCTCTATTTATCATAAACACACACAGATATAAAAAAAAACACTATTTTTGACACTCATGATATTTTTGATGCCATTTTTGTTATTTAAACTAGTTAAAAAACTGTTTAAAAAGTTCCGTCTTGGACGTCCGTGTGTCTGTATGTTACGGATTATTTTCTTGTTAACACGATAACGACCGAAATACTTTACTAATCGAGTCTTTTTTTTCTCTTACGCTTCAGTATAATTAGGAATAGAACCCTTTCACTTTTCACGGTCTGATTCGATGTGGTTTAATTGTTATTATCTTTACTTTATTTATTTCATAACCCTTTGCGATAATTCATAGCAAAGTTTGTAAGCTGTAATATATGAAATTATATTCGTGTGAGGCGTGCACTTTTGGGTTTTCCAATTTTTTTCAAGTATATTAATATTTATAAAATCTTTTTTTTTTTAAATGCTTGTGGTTCGTAGCATCTGGAGGCCGAGTCTACTATGGACAAGCTGTAGAATAGAATCAGAATCGCTGTTTTAGCTGTCAAATGTCAAAACTGGCGCGGTACATGTTAGTAGAATTCTATTGGCCGACAGATAAACGATGTAAAAATATGTATGTATATGTATGTCTGTTGGAGTACGATGGTAAAAGTAGACTACGAAAATCTGTCAAAATTGTACCGGTGGCTTTCTATTGGGCGACGATTTCGATTCTAGTCTTATAATTTCTATATTTTCTATTCTGACGCAAATGAAATAGTATACTTGACCCCCTGGTGACTAACGGCCGAGGCTATGACGTAGGCGCCCTTATCGGGTTGAGAGGTCATACGGCAACCACTTTCAACAAAACCGCTGAAAATTAAAAGCTACATCGATAACTGCTCCTAGCAGCCCAATTAACTAAAAAACTATCTTCACTCTGTATCCCTGACGGGGTAGTCAGAGAGGACAGATTGCTAAGCTTCACGATCCATGCATTACTTCTTTTGCTTCCTGCAGATTCATCAATCGCGTCATACATGCACGTCTGGGTTTCCGAATACTTTTGACTTTTCCATTTTGAGCAATTTGTTCACGTAGCCTTCATAATAAGTTAGTCTTGGCCTACCCTGACTCCCTCTACCCTCTACTTTCGCACTATATATATATATATATATATATATATATATATATATATATATTTCCATTCTTATATATATACTATATATATATATAATATATTTTCTTCGCCAATCGTTCCTCGCTCAATCGTTTAGACGTTAACGACATGGATGTGTTCAAACCAACGGAGCACCCTCTTTTCCAGCTTAACGCTGACACTTTCATTCAAACCTGCCTTATTGCGTATCACTTCATTACGTATTCGGTCTGCCAAAGTTACGCCGCACAATTTTCGTAGTGATCGGATCTCCACAGCATTCAACTTACTTTCATGCATCTTCTGACATACCCAAATCAAAGCGGACCTTATTCTCCAGGGTACGGTAGGGTTCGGAAGTAACAGGGAAAACATTTAAGATGAAAAAGAAGAGAGAAATTAGGAGAGAAAGCTTTTAAAAACAACGTCATAGTGTGCATTCTGGAAGGACAATCATGTTTATCATTTCCAAGAAATATGGTCGTGAGAATCAATGTCCTATACAAACATCGTTTACACATTCTACCGGTGTTAGATAGTATGAAACGAGAGTAAATTTGTTCTTCTATGTACCTACTTTTACCATAACACACTAAATACACACGGTTAGGTCCGATAGAGGCTTTGGATGGATAGATAGGTCCGATAGAGGTGGAATGAACTCCCTGCATGGGTTTACCCGAACGTCTACAGTATGAAGTTCTTCAAAAGGGGTCTTAGAAGGTTTACAAGGTGTTGCTATGGACGTTTATAGACGACGTTAAGTGACCACTTTCCATCAGGTGGGCCGTACGCTTGTCTGCTACCTCAGTGGAATAAAAAAAAAATTGTCCTGCGAGGTAATATTATGAATGTGACTATATAGTCACACATTATAAATGTACAATATTATGAATGTGACTATATAGTCACATTCATAATATTACCTACCAAACATTTTTTAAACGAAATATACTTACCTATTACTGAAGGAAAACATATTCAAAATGGTGGTCTTATCAACTGATAATTGCTTCTGGAAGTAGGTCACTCCAGGGAGTGGGCAAAATGGTAAACAAATAGGTGTGGTCACAGTAATCGGGTTGCAGCACAGCTAGTTTGCAAAAACGTCAATTCAATTCTTATTATGCGCACTATGCTTTTACCAGAATAATAATGAAGCTAATATTGCGCGGGAATTAGGTAGATGATGTCTAAAAGGTTTTAGTAACCAGGTCATAAATATTACATACATACATACATATCATCACGCCTGTCTTCCATCGGAGTAGGCAGAGACTATGACTTTCCACTTGCTACGATCCTGGCATACAACTTTCGCTTCTTCAACTTTGATAATTGTTTTCATACACGCTCGCCGATTAAGGGTACTCTTGACCTGGCCTTTTGTCAAAAGATCTTCAATTTGATTGGCATATGTACGACGAGGTCGACCCATACCATTTGGCCCATTAACTCTCGTCGCATTGTCATGAATATTATTATTTAAAAAATATCAAGTCAACAGCAAAAAAGTCTCGAAAGTTTGAAATGGAACTCACATTTCAGTATTCTGGAGACATTGTTGAAACTGTGTAAACGTCACATTAGGTTTTTGATTAAATTATGAAGTACTAAATAAATCTAGAACATTCTACCGAATACAAAATAGGATACTTTCTATACTGTTACTTATGAACACATTGTGTCACCCCCATTACTCGCTACTGTTTTCTGCCAAGCTGTAATTGGTGTAATAATCGTTGAACATTGTTTATTCGCAAAAGATTGTTATTTACAATAATGCATTTCAATCTCAATAACGATTTTAGGTTTATGCAATGGCATTAACCGATAATACATTACATATACCTACCTATATAGAGTAGCTATAAAAGCAAATATGGGCTGACGCGCTGATTTCATGACTGATATGATAATAAATTCCTATTAAATTGTTAATATGAATTTAAAACGAAGATGTCTGCCTCTTTAGAAGCAGTACTCCTTACCTACGATCCTTATTACTTGTTTTGCATATAACAGTTTACCTACAGAGTATTAGAGAAGTAATTCTAAAGTAAGTCTTAATTCAAAAGGAAGGCAGAAAAACGATTTTATTATGAATTTTAAATTCATTCTATTTCGTCGAAGTTAAAAACTAAGTTAAAGTTAAAACATTTAACAATCTGTCGTAACATCAATGATTTCGTTAGAAAATACAATTGGTGTTCGGAATTTAAATGACAAAATGTCAGAAATATTTAAAATCATTGACAAAATCCTCACGCTTTACTTCTTTAGTCTGTTTATAAATTTAGGTCAAGTGCCTCACCATTTATATGTAACTATGTACGTAATTTGTTCCGTATCTAGTGCGTTCTGCTCAAATATACTCGTGACAAACCGCCTCTATAACGTGCTATCTTTCATTTACGATCCACGCTCACGAATATCGTTAAGTAGAACAGTGTCGTAGGCGCTTTCCTTCGTATTTAACATAATGTCACTTATTAAATTTTCTAAAAGTAAGGTGCTCACATTGGGTGGTCTATCAGTCTGTGTAAGCTTAACTTATTCTCAGTGGGCATAAAACCCACGCGCTCTGGTTCGTCAGACTGCGATGTTATCCAGTAGATCAGAAATTATTACTTATTAATATTATTAGATATTTAGTTATAATACTTATTATAAATGTACAATGTTTTTAAAAAGGTCTTGTTAAAGGGCCCTTCTAAGTCCGAGGCCCAAACGACCTTACCTGAGGAGGCACCTCTAGCAGGTGATTCCATGCAGGAAAAATTACATGAGCGGACGCTTGCTGTATATTATTTTCTTAAACTAGTGCATTTTTCTTGTTTTATGTGCGTGAATGGTGGTTTCTTAGACATAAAAGTCGTGTTAACGAGCTATAGGTAAAGACAGTGATATATATGCAGTGAAATGCGATTTCTTTCTTGGCGGTTTTAACCGGCAAGAAACCCACTGAAAACAGCCACTACACCTCAGTATAACTTCTATTTTACTGGGGTGAAAATGACCTCGACTTAAGTCTTGACTAAGACGTAGAGGACGGGGACATTTTATATAATAAGAAAGAAGGTTGAACAAATATGAATTAAGATGTGGCTAAAAGGTCTATGTAACCATGCCATAAATTATTACAAAAATAAAATTTGGGCCTGGTGATTAACGAACGTGACACTTGTGACAGCGTCGTCGTTACAGGGTTACGAGGTCGAAGAGATGGTCGCTTCTGACTAAGTCAAAATTAAAAGCAAAATGATAGCTGCTGTTAGTGCCAAATAAATGTGGATCCCATTCTCCAAATAGGGTTTGGAATTTATTGAAAATACATTATAGTCTAATAAATAAAGTACTTGTAGACTGCGTGAGCGGGAACGTAAGCGATTTCTTCAGAAACCAATTCTGAGTACAGAAAGAAAACATACTAAAATTCCTAGGCGGTGGAGTTGTGACAACGGTTTTAGGTTATAGGATTTCGGCTAATATTTGTAGTTCGAAACATATAATGTACTACGATGAAGATGAGATGTACAGAATAGAAGAATGTTTTTTTGAAAATTTTGAAAAAGGAACATGTGTGTTTATCACTCTTTGACTTGTCGTTATTTTCATTTGATAAACCCTATAGTTGTTCCACAAAGAAAGTGGGATGGGAAATGGGTTTGGACACAAAGAATAGTAAACAATTTAAGTATTAAAAATTAGCGCTCAGCATTTAAAATTTCACATATAGAATTAGAAGATGACAGCAAATTCGTTTACCCTCTCTTTTTCACACAGATGTCTATTATAGTACTTACGCACAGTGAGTAGGTTGTTAATTTATTAATCTTCTGAACGCAGGCGCAGGTTGTGTAGGCTTGGCATTTCCGTTCTGTAAGCGACCTCGCATCTATTCTAAGTTGTGTTGAAACACGATACGGTATATTACAGGATATCATCCTAGTGTAATGGATTATTTTAGTATTTATTTAATCAAGCGGAAGTTCAAATATTCATATCGCATTACACCATGTTGCTGAGCATACACCTAACTACAGATTATAAAATTATTGATATAGTACTACATCACATTTGTATCAACACCCAGCGGATACCACGCTTCGAAAGGGCTTTGGACCCACAGAACTGTATCCCCCTATTGGTAGTATGGAGACAGAACGAACCTTATTCTCCTATCTGTCCCCTTAGGGGGACAGATCGGAATAATCTAATGTAACTAACAAACTATCTTCACGCTGTATCCCTGACGGGGTAGTCAGAGATAAATAATAGGTATTATATGTCATACCTATTATTATATATTCTGTGTTTGGACTTAACTGGGACTTGTTTGAGAAACGTTTGTATTTAGAAACGTTCTGGAATACGGCCATAAGATTACGAACACTTGATTTTAAACTAACTTCCCGATGAGTTAGATATTTGATGAGTTATTTATTTACACCATAGCTCATAATTGAATAACTATGCATGAAAGTGTAAAAAATTTAAGTAGCACCATTTAGTCCGTCTCAAACGAAGTTCTATTATTTCAGTTTAATAAAAAAATATGTGAAAGGGGTAAGGGGCCCCACCAAGATCTTCGGGGCCCAAGTCAACCTCCCGTGCCAGTGCGTGCACCTGCTGATTAACGGACGAGGCTCTGGCGCTGGCTTTCCCCTCTGGGGTTGGGAGGTCTGAGGGCGTCGCTCCCATAAAAGCCACCCGCCGAAACAAATAATGAAAAGAAGTAAAAGGAATGCTGCTAGGGATAGGGCGCCGCCGCAAAACGGCGCGCAGGAGCCCCGCCCGACTCCTGTGGCAAGTGGGCTAGGGCTGCCGTGTGTCGGGCCAGCACGGCTAAAGAAGTTAGCCCCAACCCGAATCCGCTTCGCATCTTGGAACATTGGCACGCTGACTGGGCGTGCGGTAGAGTTGGCCGAAGTACTCTCCAGGCGGAGGGTGGACGTGGCGTTCCTGCAGGAGACTCGGTGGAAGGGCAACAGAGCCCGGCCTTTGCAGAAAGGCTACAAGCTGTACTACACGGGTGCGCCTGGTGGGGAGAACGGGGTGGCCGTGGTGCTCTCCGAAGGGCTGCAGAGCGGCATCTTGGAGGTGAAACGCTGTAGCGACCGGCTTATGATCGTGAGGGTGCTTATCGATGGGATTATTACCCACCTGATAAGTGCCTACGCGCCACAGGCCGGTTGTAGCGACGCCGATAAGATGTCGTTTTGGGGCCAACTCGAGGGAGTGCTTCGGAGCATTCCGTTGTCACAGGGAATCGTTTTGGGCGGCGACCTAAACGGTCATGTGGGTGAGAGGTGTGAGGAGTTTGAACGTGTTCATGGTGGTTTTGGATACGGCACCCGCAACACTGAAGGAGAAACTATCCTCAGAACGTGTGCGGCTGCCGATCTGGCCATTGTGAACACGTATTTCAAAAAGAAATCCGAACATCTCATCACCTACAAGAGCGGGAGGCGTACAACTCAGATCGATTTCCTACTCACTAGGCGACACAGCATCGGCAAGGTGGCCAACTGCAAGGTCATACCCGGTGAGAGTCTTACTGCACAACACCGTCTCCTTGTCATGGACCTCTGCGTGAAGCCTAAAGGCAAACGCATCGAGCGGTGCCAGCGCCGCATCAGATGGTGGCTGCTTGATGAAACTAGGTCCCAGGAGTTCGTCTCAGCTGTCGGTGACAAGTGCACCGACACTGAAGGCGAACCAGTTCAAGATTACTGGGACAAAGTTCAGGCGGCCATCCTTGGAGCGGCGAAGGTGGTGCTCGGTGAGTCTAAGGGTGGACGCAAATGTGACAAGGAAACTTGGTGGTGGAACGACGCAGTCCTGAGGGAGACCAGGGAGAAGAAAGCCCTCTTTAAAAAGTGGCAAGCGACCGGATCTTCCGAAGACCGCGACGCGTACAGGGCTGCCAAGCGCGCCACAAAGAGAGCTGTAGCCAGAGCCAGACGAGACCACTTACAACCTTTGTATGATAAGCTGGAATCGTCTGAGGGGCAGAAGCTCATCTATAAGCTGGCGCGCTCCAGGGTCAAAGCGGCACAGGATATATCCAAGTGTCGCTGTGTAAAAGACCCTGAGGGCAACCTGTTAAGCGAAGACCTCGCGGTAAAGGAGAGATGGCGCTCGTACTTCCACGAGCTGCTTAATAAGCAGCATAAAGAGGTGCAGCCTCCGGACCTCCCTCCGAATCAAGGACTAGTGCCACCGGTAACGCCTGGAGAAGTCCTGACTGCGCTTCGCCGCATGAAGAATCGGAAAGCTGTCGGACCCGATGGAGTCCCCATCGAAGCCTGGAAGGCGATGGGTCCTCGCGGTGTGGGCATCTTAGTAAACCTTTTTAACCGCATACTCCTCAGCGGGCAGATCCCAAACCAATGGAGACTAAGTATTATTACTCCAGTCTTCAAAGGTAAGGGGTCAGTGCAGGAGTGCGGGAGCTACCGCGGTATTAAGGTGATGTCCCACACCATGAAGATCTTCGAGAGGATTATAGACTCTCGGATCCGGCAGGAGTGTACTCTCTCGGAGTGTCAATATGGGTTTCGCCCTGGTCATGGGACCACGGACCCTGTTTTTGCCCTGAGGGTTGTCGCAGAGAAATACAGGTCGAAGAACACGCCTCTGCACTGTTTGTTCCTAGATCTGCAGAAGGCCTTCGACTGTGTTCCTCGTGCGATGATCTGGTGGGCACTGCGGTCCAAAGGAGTTCCAGAGGTCTATATTGACACTATCCGGGACATGTACTGTGACTCCGACTCAATGGTTCGGACTGCTGTTGGCGACACGAAACCCTTCCCCATCACCGTCGGGGTACACCAGGGTTCTGTCCTTAGTCCGCTTCTGTTCAGTGTAATATTAGACGAATTGTCGGACAGCATCAGAAACCCGCATGAGCAGCCTCCATGGTTGCTCATGTATGCTGACGATATTGCGCTGGCAGACGCGGACAGGGGCAGATTGGTGCGACGTGTAAAGGCGTGGAAGGAGACGCTTGAGAACGGCGGTCTGAAACTAAATGTGGCGAAGACCGAGTACTTGGCACTAAACTCGACAGATCCCACATCCGTCCGCATAGGCGGTGATTTGGTCGAGCGCACGGACCAGGTTAAATACTTGGGATCTGTTTTTCACACGTCCAGTGACATCGATTGCGATGTCAAGTCACGCATTGCTGCCGCGTGGGCCAAATGGCGGGAGATGACCGGTGTCATTTGTGACCCTAAAATGCCGATCCGGTTGAAGGGACAGGTCTACAAAACCATTATTAGACCTGTCCTTTTACATGGCAGTGAGACGTGGCCGATATTGGAGCGACACAAGCAGGAGCTGCGTGTCACGGAAATGAAGATGCTGCGGTGGATGTGTGGAGTCACGCGGATGGACCGCGTGAGGAACTCTCGCATCCGCGGCAGCCTTCACGTCCGTGACATTGCAGACAAGTTGCAAGAGTGTCGCCTTCGTTGGTATGGTCACGTCTTGCGGCAACCGCCGGGCTACGTAGGTAACAAATGTCTGGCCATGTCAGCCCCGCCGGGTCCCGGTAAGAGGGGAAGACCCAAGAAGTGCTGGCTTGACGTCGTAAGGGATGACATGCGTGCCAATGGTCTCACCACAGGGGATGCCGACGACCGTGCGAAGTGGAGGAGAAAATGTAGGAAAGCGGACCCCGGGCGTCGCGAGACGCAACTGGGACAGACGCTCGGATGATGATGAAAAAAATATGTGAAAGTTAACAAACTAACTGCTTTATAAATTTATTCATAGATTGAGTGGAGTCCATCGCATCAATGTTTAAAAATGGTTCTAACACTGATCATTGGTATCAGAGTTGTTAAGTAGCTCAATAGATGGCTCTGGTCATACTCTTAAATGACGATTAAAAAATAGTGAAGAATTTCAACTTGTTTCGGTACGGTTCGGGTAGTTCAGGGTTTTACCCTGGTTAGGGAAAGGTCAAGGGTTCAATACCCGTCTTAAACCAAGTTGTATTTTTTCACTTTATTAAAAATTAATGTGAACGTTAGCAAACTAATTGCTTTAAAAAATTGTGTTGCTTTAAAAAGTGTGTATTTTTTTTTTTATATTTTATCTGTGTTTTTATGTCGGTCTAATACTCGTAATTATCAAAGTTAAATGAATCCTGATACATAACATTGAGTCCATCTTTGCCATTAATGATTGCCTACGTATTGTCAAAGTGTTTTGATCGATCGTTCGAAACACTTTGACAATACGTAGCGTGTATCGTTAGCCTTCAAGCAATGAGGCAGCAAGAAGGGTGGGACCAATTGGAAGAGTTCTTAAGAACACTTACTGTGGTAGATGCAGTAAAATGCTAAGCTGGCGATCGTTCTGCGCATCTCCAACGGTTCAAGATTGCCAGTAACCTCCGGATAGTCTATGATGCGGATGGCACGTCGCTGCAACGCGTCGAGAGCTTCAAGCAGGTACTTTGCGAAGCCAACCCAGATATGTGAGCCGTATTCCACGCACGGACGGATCTAAACCTTATTTAATAAAAATCAACAAACCGCCTCATCCTGTTAAGGACTCCAAGCATGCGAGAGGCCAAGCTGATACACCTCTCGATATAATTTTTATTGTTAAGCTCTCGACGAACGTCTAACCCCAGAATGCCAAGGTCATTTTATTTAATTTTAAAGAATATGATTTAATAGTAAAAGATTGATTTCATTGTAAAAGATTGATTTAATTGTAAAAGATTGATTTAATTGTAAAAGATTGATTTAATTGTAAAAGATTTATTTAATTGTAAAAGATTGATTTAATTGTAAATGAGTTTATCTCGCAGTTAAACGTTTATGTTAAGCGAGTAAAAAGTGAAAAGGTAACCAATGTTATGTAATATAAAAGTAAATAAATAAACAAATAAAAAATGCAATTGAACCAAATACAAGTCTCTTCAATCCACCTTGAGATTTCCGCAACAACAAAAAGTGGCTTGGGATGTCTGCACAGCTTCCCTTAATGGTAGTCTGCACTTGTTTTTCCATTTACGGTCAACCGCTGTATCTTTCTAAGTCTGGTTTGAGATTATATTTTTAGTTTAAGTACCGACAGACTGACGGCTATAATTTAATTTCTCTTGTAAATGTCATTTGTCTGATTATATATTCAAGGTGTATTATTAATAAAATATACATATGGGGACATCCCATGGCTGTGTCATATGGAGGGAAAGTATCTTTATTATAGTCTAGATAATGCGTACATGTATGAAGCGATTAATGAAGCTGCAGGAAGCGAAAGAAGTATGCATGGATCGCGAAGCGTGGTGAAATGACCCCGACAGGGATACAGAGCGTGAAGATAGTTAGATAGTTTATTTATTCACTTCAAAGAATGAACCTACAAGAATCAATCAGTCAAAATTAATGTTTTTGAATTCACTGCATGAATTCTTTTATCTTGCATCTTAAGTGTTTTCCCAGTTGTTTCCAAATCATGGATTTGGAGCCTAGTGTCAAATTTTATTTGAACAGCTATTGTATGGTTTTTAATATTCGGTATTGTTATTAACAGTGACTGCCGTATTACCTCCTCACCCGAAAGGGTACTTGCCCTTGCTTCGTTGCCTCGTCATTTTTCAGCAGGTGCATCGCTGGCAGATGAGGTCACTTGAGCCCCAAAGATCATGACGAACGGCCCTACTTTAAATTATAATTAAGTTTATTAATCGTAATAAAAGCTTTGACTGCCTCGATGGCGCAGTGGTAGTGTATGCGACAACTGAGGTCCCGGATTCGATTCCCGGGTCGGAGAAAAATATTTATGTGATCCACAAATGTTTGTTTCGGATTTTGGGTGTTTCCTGTATAATATGTATGTATTTAAAAAACATAAGTATGTTTATCAGTCGTCTAGATCCAAGTCCAACCATAATACAAAATTATATTAGCTTACTTTGGGCTAGACGGCGGGGGCCTAAAATAAAAAATGTCCCACATTATATATTTATTTATTTGTAGCTATCGCATCTTTAGGGAAATTACTGGGAGAGACATGTAGCCATAACTTCCAAAAACTAGTCAAAGATTAACACTGTCAGTTCCCATACAAATCTTTGGTGAAAATTTCAATGAGGGTCGTATGCTTTTACCACCTTCACTAGTAAAAAAATTGACACCGTTAAATTTTATATGGAGAACAGTGCAAGCATGATATCTCTTTGGTCTTTTAAACTGTAGCTTGTCCATCCAAACTCGCTTCTTAGATCTATTATAGTCAATAATCCATCCTTTTTCCGCATCTAATCCATCAACATTCCTTCCTCTATCGCATATAATATATCACAACGTTCCCTTATCACACTATTCTTCATATTGTCCCCTAATGTCACGCATCGGCCTAACAACATAAAGACTGATTTATGGGCCGACACACTTCTGGCAACGCAAATACAACATTCTGATTAAACGTGTCCGTATGCGAGCAGCGACAGAATGTAGATAATGATATGACAATAGCTTTGTTCATCTGTTACTTACCTACTTTTACATACGTTGTAAAGTAGAGGGTAGAAGGAGTCAGGGTAGACCGGGACTTATATATGAAGAACAAGTGATCAGATTGCTCTAAAACGGAAAGGTCAAAAGTACTTGGAAATCCAGGCGTGAAAAAATGCATGAATCGCGCAGCCTGGCGATTTGTCCTCTTTTACTTCGCTGTCAGGGATACAGCTTCTCTTTCCTTTAGGCACTTCTTAAACCTTAGCGCCAATAAGTTCATAGCAATAGATGTCTATTAGTTGCTTGGTTGAAGATGTTTATTTAGCTCCAATCTCTACTGATGTAACACCCGCGTCTTCTATTTGGTGATTTTTTACCGTACCCATTTCCTTGTAATACTATAGCCTAGCCTGATGCCATATTACTGTTAAGTATATAATAAAAACCCATTATGTAGTTTTTGCGTGACGGAGTTACAAACATCCGTGCAGCGTTTAAACATTGGTATGAAGTTTACAGTGTCATAATATTTTTTCTTATTTTCCAGATCAATCGTGGTGAAGATGCAGCTTCGATAACAATCTAATAAAAGCGGGTAAGCCTGTAAGACACTTACAATTTTAACTTTAAAAAGCCAAGAAATTTGTCGACAGGTATCTATTTTATAAAATCGCGTTGCAAGTGTAAACTACCAATTTAATATACGTAATGTCCATAAACAAAAACTTTAAAACAAAGATCCATTCTTAACATATCAACAGATGGTCAAACAAAAAAGAATTGTTTAAATCAATCAATAAATGTTGAAGTAATGAACACGTGCCCTGCATTGCGTGTTATCCGACATGCACTGATTTTTTTATATAAATCGAGTTTTTGAATTTTATATTCAAAGATTCAGGATTTCATGAATTAAAGAAAAGCTAATCTAGGAAAACATTATTTAACACAATTTTATTTATAAAATGAGATGATGAGAGTCTATTTTTTTTCATTTTCCCATTCATATAACGAGAAAATAGGATGGAATGTAATTTTCTTTTTCCGATTCGAATATGTTATCAGATCAGTAATGGTAACTGATTTGACATTAGGTTTACCTGACAAAATGGCGTCCTATTTCTACAGAAGTTACAGTATTGACAGAAAAAATGCGATTTGATGTGACAACCAACTACCCTATTTCAGCTTGTTGATAACACCTCCCACGCACTACCTGTCATGGCTTTACCTTTTGTTGGTTTTGGAATATAACATATTATGTTCCCCCCCCCCCCATGTACTTAGAGTATAAATCCTGTATGTTAATACGTACATATAAATAGGGTTGTTTAGTAGCCCTTGCCATTACGCACGTGCTCTAGTGATAGGGTAGTAATTAAGATACTGGTCAAGTACAAGATAAATTCGTTTGGAGAGGGTACCGAATATAAAATTAGTATTTAGTACAAAATTGAACACGTCCAACGTATGGGAGTGAGATTACTTTATTTCAATCAAACCCACTGAATTTATCAGTATAATATTTCTTATCTTGGTCATTGCTGTAGATCTTGGATTACAGGAGTCAAAGAAATGTGAACGCGAAAGGGAATACATAGTTCTAATTT
Organism: Thumatha senex; assembly: GCA_948477245.1. Taxonomy (NCBI): domain Eukaryota; kingdom Metazoa; phylum Arthropoda; class Insecta; order Lepidoptera; family Erebidae; genus Thumatha; species Thumatha senex. The sequence continues at coordinate 17,622,850 of OX419725.1, read as the reverse complement.
TAGAAGCGTTTATAAGTTGGTTTATTGGGAACGACTGTTTTCTGACCTAACTTGCCATGACTTACGTGCTCTAGTGATAGGGTAGTAATTAAGATACCGGTCAAGTACGAGATAAACTCGTTTGGAAAGGGTATCGAAGATTAAATTAGTATTTAGTACAAAATTGGACACGACCTACGTATGGGAGTGAAGTTACTTTATTTCAAACCCGCTGAATTTATCAGTATAATGTTTCTTATCTTGGTCATTGCTGTAGATCTTGGATTACAGGAGTCACAGTAATGTAAACGCGAAAGAGAATAGTTCTAATTTTACAAGCATTTATAAGTTGGCTTACTGGGAAAGACTGTTTTCTGACCTCCCAACAGTTTTCTGCTCCAGAGCCTCGTCCGTTGGTTAACAGACGTATCTCTAGTTGATAAGGTTTTAACTCCACTGATACGGTAAAAATGCTATTGGTGTCCGACAGTCCGTCCGTCCCCACATTTAGTCCACAGATCGCATTTTTCATCGGATCTGCATGCAACTTGGCATGGACAAATTGGCAAGAGCGCTCAAAAGGAAAAAAGAAAACAATTTATAAAAAAAATGGAAAAAATACTGCGATGTCTACGGTTCACAGAACCACTACTTTGAGGGGTTTCTATTCTAAACAGAAAATGTCAAGCTTTGTTTTGTGCCTTTGTGTTTTGTGCGTTACTATTATCTCATATAAAGGCAGAGAGGGTATCGTCTTCAGAGGGGGGGGGGGGGGTTTCGGGTGTTATCCCGCTAATCTAATATCTTTGGGGAGGATTCGGGTGCTGTCCTACTTTCTTGAGGGGGTGAAAGACGTACGCGAAGTTCTCACGTCACGCCACCGTCTAAGGCCTGCTTCTGTAATGACGGCGAGCAGCCCACTATCCGTCCTCAGGCCCCTGGATGACCAGCCTCCATGAGGAGGCATGTGGTCCTGGGCGTAGATCAGTCTGCGGCGGCCCCGCCGCAGACTGCAGAACTGGAGAGGGAGTATTCTCTCCCGTTCCCTCTCCGCCGCCTCAGGGACAGGGAAAAGGACGCAGTGGCGTCCCACTTGCTCCCGCTGGAGATCATGGCTCTTACCATGGTTTCCAGCGTGAGGACGTATATACACCCAGACCCGCAACGAGGTCCCGGCGCTGCAGCGCCCACGCTGAGCACTCCGCCAGTGTGTGCAGCGCCGTATCCTCGCTGCAGTCCCCACAGTGCTGGCACTCTGGTGTTACCTCCCGGTTTATACGCCACAGAAACTTACCGAAGCACCCGTGTCCGGTAAGTATCTGTGACAACCGGTAGGTGAGGCAGCCATGTTGCCTCTCCAGCCACTCCTCCATGTGTGCTAGGATACTTTGTGTAATTCCAACGTCGTAAAGATTGATGTCAAATTTCCCCTGTAGTGAGTGAGTGAGGTTGACTTGAGCTTCAAAGATCTTGTGTCCCAATGAACATTCAAATGTATTTCAGTGAAACTAATGAGTGAAAACTAATTTAAATATATTTACGTATAATTTTTTCATTTTTTTTTAATAATAGAATATAGTTTATTTCTCAAAAAAAAAGTGGTATAAAAATTGCTTAATATAAAACTAGAATAGATAACTCGAAATAAGCATGCAAATCAAACCCACTACGAAATTATCTCATATTTTACAATATTTGCAACCGTGATTGTTAATTTAACCCCTTCAGTTAAGCTGAATTGTTTGTTATAGGTTAGGTTAGTTTGTGTTTGTTACTGACCGGTGATTGAACTCGGAAAGCAAATCCGACACCACAATTGGCTTTCTTGGTAGTTTAAGTTTCGCATAGAGCGAATGCCGTGTGGAGATGAGGGGGCCGAGTCACCTATTAATAAGCCGGAGAATAGAACCAGAATCGCTGTTTTTAGCTGTCAAAATGTTAGTAGTCCATCAAAAATGCAACTGAAAGGCGGCCACTGGCGCGGTACGTGTTATAAATGTAAAGTAATGTAAAGTCTATTGGAGTAAGATTGTAATAGTAGACTAAGTAAACTGCCAAAATTGTACCGGATGCTTTCTATTGAGCGACGCAATGTAATCCAAATGATTACATTGCGACACGATTGAAATAGCAGACTCGGACCCGTGAATCTCGGTCAGAATAAAAATTTGTAAACTCCAAAAGTTTTTGTTTCGGAGCTTTAATAGGTTTGGAGAGGTATATTTTTTTTAAATATATAGGTATGATCACCATTTGTCTATATCTCATACCAAAACCTTATATTATTAATTAGTTTACTTTGAACAAGATAGCTGTGTATAAAAAAATGTCCCACAAAGACGAACGGGGATCGAACACGGTCTGCGAATAAGCAAGTCGGATAACTTAACCAGCTACTTACAGCTTTATTCTATAGGCCGTATTCTAGAACGTTTCTCAATACTCAAGAAACACTTGAGAGTAGTATTATAAGGCGAAAACTAGCCTTATGCATTTCTTGAGTATTGAGAAACGTTCTGCAATACGGCCCTTAGATTTTATAAACATACCTACAACATTTGGACAAATAATGACGCAGGGCTACGCAGGGGGACGTTCCACTCGTATAAAAAGGTGTGTTAAAAATTAATTGTGCCATTTTGTTTACTTCGGGCTAGATTTATTCATACCAAGATTATGAAAGTCTCGAGTTGATTCGTGTAAAAGGGCAAGCTAAAATTACTTTTCATTGTGTTTTTGTAACAACAATGTAGACTTGTGAGCTTTTATCCACTCAAACGTTCAGGCGACCAGGGCAGCCCCTTTTTTGTTGACTGACCTCTTTTCATAACCTTTTAAAACCGGTGTGTGTGTTGTGTTGTTGTGAGCTAATAGGAATGATTTCTATCGCGTAATAGTAACTACTGGCGGAAGCCCCGCGGTTTCACCCGCGTAGAGCCCATTCCCGTGGGAATACGGGAATAAAATGTAGCCTACGTTAATCCTTATAACACTGTATAGATTTGAGATAGATTGACTTAAATTCACTTGATTTGATAAAAACTTCATTGAAAACATTTCCAAGACATTATTTCATTTAAATATTGCCATCTACCTACCTACCTACTTGGTAACGCTTTGTTGAATTGGACAAAAGAGGCCTTAGAAGGTCTTTGCTGGGTCAACATCAAAACTCCTTAATAATAAAATATTTGTTAAATGTAAAGCCCTAAATCGAAGCGGCTTATTTTTTATTAATATTAATGGCAAACCACGCCGCCACTCGTTCCCTTCTTGTATCATTCTTTCGGTAATTGAATTCGGTGGTAGGATTTTTGGACTCATTCAGATAGACGCCGTTCCTTGCATTGAGGTAAAATGTACTTGCTAAGGTAAGCAGAGATAAGACTATAACTGCAAACTTGGTATGCTAGCTATTATTTGAAATTGTTCTTGAAAATGTAATGAATTGCCATACAAGTACCTTGAAGTCCATTGGGACCCCTTCATACTCCATTGGCTGTTGCCAATAACATATCAACGTACTGGTTTGGAAAGAACTCTCCACAAATTAACGAACAATCCTCGTATGGTCCTGATTTCATATCACAAGAATGTGTTCTCAAAAAATAAACATACATACTTATAGGTATTACAATCTGTGCACCAAAGTTTGACTATGCTTCTTGCTTCTTTTAACTTTATTTAAGAGGAGTGGGGTTACTTTTCTGACAGATTGCTTTGACATATATTATAATACAACAACTTCAATAACTTCCTTCTCTGGTATTGAATTTCTAAACATTTTCCATGACTTCACTCAAGTACCTAAGAAGCCATAACATTAAAACCAATTCATCGCGTTTGGAAATATATTACCTACTTTGGAAATAAAATATTACCAATTCAAACGTAGTCGAACCAATTATTATTTGCTTGCGGCAAAATTTTCGAGAATTTTTCGACTTTAGCTTTGTACCGCTCTAAATAATGTGACATGAAAATGAGGCAGAGGGTGAATCTATTAATGCTAAACAGGAAACGTAGCATCGATTTGCTGTTTACCTTTAAGTTGTCTTTTGAGGTCTCCGGTATCCATGAATCTTCGGTGGTTCAGGACATTTCTACATTTGGTGTTCCTTTGCTGCTGGTTGTTATGGTTTTTTGATACTTAACTAACTAACTTACTAACTAACTATCTTCACGCTGTATCCCTGACGTGGTAGTCAGAGAGGACAGATCGCCAGGCTTCGCGATCCATGCATACTTCTTTCGCTTCTTCGAGATTCATCAATCGCTTCATACACGCACGTCTGGGTATCCGAGTACTTTTGACCTTTCCGTTTTTGAGCAATCTGCTCACGTGGTCTTCATATGTAAGTCTCGGCCTTACCTGACTCCTTCTACCCTCTACTTTTGAACAATATATATTCTTCGTCAATCGTTCCTCACTCATTCGTTGGACGTGTCCAAACCAACGGAGCACGCCCTTTTCCAGCTTAACGCTGACACTTTCATTCAAACCTGCCATATTGCGTATCACTTCGTTACGTATTCGGTCGGCCAAGGTAACGCCGCACAATTTTCGAAGTGATCGCATCTCCACAGCATTCAATTTACTTTCATGCATCTGCTGACATACCCAGGTTTCGCTACCGTAAAGCAAAGTTGGCACTAGCACTGCGTTATGAATCGCCAGTCGTGCTTCTTTTACGATGCTTTGTCGTTTTACTAACTGGGACAAAGCACCGTTAACTTTGTTTCCGGCAGCTACTCGCCGTTCTACATCCGAATCACATCTTCCATCCGCGCTAAACATACTTCCTAAATACACAATTTCATTCACTTGCTCTAGACGTTCCTGATTTACCCTAATCTCGCATTTAGTTCTTACGTCACCTCTTTCAAATACTAGAACTTTTTGATACTTCTTCTTTAATTAACCCTATTTTTTGCATTTAGACTATGAATTTAACTTTTGGGCATTGTTAAGTCTAGTTAAGGTATCTATCTATAGCGACTGCTTCGGTGGCGCAGTGGTAATGTATGCGACTGTCGCGAATGAGGTCCTGGGTTCGATTCCATGGTCGGAAAAAATATTTGTGTGATCCACAAATGTTTGTTTCGCAGTTTGGGTGCTTGCTATGTATAATATGTATGTATTTAGAAATATAGGTATGTTTGTCAGTCGTCTATGTCTAGATCCCATAACACAAGCTTATATACCTAGCTTACTTTAGGCAAGACGGCTAGGCAGTGTGTAAAAAAGAATGTCCCACAATATATATTTATTTATTATTATTTATCTATGGTTGAGAGCAACTGGCCTCTGACCTAAGCTCGTAAGTGCACTATTAGGACGTCTTGTTGGGACGCCTTACACCTTCGCAAAAAGGTAGAAAATAGCATATTTATCTTAATAGACACATTTTACAGGATTGAGACACGACATAATGGGGACAAATTGTCACTAATGAATTTTTCTTTTTTTTTGTCAATTTGATATTGCTTTTCCCGAGCCACTGTATGCGTCCTTCGTTACTAGTTCTAGCTACGAGACACTGGCTAGTTTCTACAAAGAGCACAGAAAGCCGAAAAAATAAGAATTGAATTGATATTGCTGGCTCTGTTTCATTTGAGTCTGTCTCATAGCATACAAGTACACACTGGTAGGTACATTAATGGGCCTCAAACTTCTACGAATATACGTACGAACTGGGATCATATTTCACAAAACATTTCTAGTACATATTTACAAAGTGCGTGTAATTCGAATCCTAAAGACTAACAAGTATTATTGGATTGCACAAATGTACCGGATGAATATTCTCAATGTAGTAAGTACAAGTAGAGGTAAACTTCTAATGAAAAATAACTGAGATGTATTAGATAATGTATTAGTTATTATAATGGTCGCAGATTTGTCTTCAATCAAGACTATCGTCGTCCATGAAATGATAGATATAGTAGGTTCGAGCCAGGCATGACATCTGCGGGAATTTCCTCATTTTAAATTAAAGGTATTGTAATGGTTTTTCGATCTAGACAAAACAGATAGTAATATATGTACTTGAAAATTACAGAATACTTACCTAAGTAAAAAAAATATTTACGATATTTTTTTTACAACTATAAAATTTGTCTCATTCGTCGATAAAAAAGTTTTACTTATGATAAAAATAATACTTCAAATGGCGCATAACCGAAAAACGTGACGTTCTTTTACTGTTATAAAAATCTGTCGACGTAGGTATATAAAGAAGTTTCACTAAAAAAAATGTGTGTGTACCAGATAAAGGTAAGAAGTGAAACTTCTTTACGACATTTTTTTATCTAAAAATAAGTTTCAGATATGATAAAGAAGTTTTCTCTTCAAAACAATATGACGCGTAACCGAAAAACGTGACAATATTTTTTATAGCTTTAAAATTTCTTTCAACATCGACAAAGAAGTTTCACTTCAAAAAAATCTTCCTAATTTAACTAAAATAAAGCAATAATTCTTTTACCACTTAAGTATAATGTCAGTAAAAGTTATAATCAATATTGAAAAGATAACGACTTTCTGATAATATTAACTTAATATCGGAAAGCCAAGTTCGTTTAAGTAGGTACTTGATATAGCTACCTCGGGGCTTCCGAAAAGTTAAATTAAATTTTGATGGTGGTTGACATATTAATATTATTACGTTAAATATGCCATTAATATAATTAAATTCTGAGTACAGATTTTTTTATTCCCTTTATTTATTTTTTTATTTATGTACACACTAAGAATTTAATAGTAATAGTTGAAAGAAACATAGGTACCAGGGTACTGCTTATTTCTAAAAGAAATATCTCCCAGCAGACCCGCGAGAGGAGAATGTGAACAACTAGGAACTGAACAAACAAATATGTGTAAATGAAAAACTGAACAAAAAAAACTAACACACATACAAAAATAATAACAATAGATAAATTATAACAAAGTGAATATTATACATACATAAATACGTAAAAATATTATGAATATTTTCTATATATATAAGTAAGGAGATATAGTATGCACGGACTTTCCTTTTAAATGTAGAAATAGGTTTGCTGTCTCTGACAGTGGGTGGAAGAGAATTCCACAATCTGACCGCATGCACTGTGAAGGAGTAAGAGTAGAAATCAGATTTATGCTGAGGAAATCGGAGGTTCGAGCGTAAATTAGATCTACAAGGAGCATCAGGGGAGCGAACAAACGAGAACCGCTCCTTTAGATAAGAAGGTGAAGATGAGATAGAACGCCACCCTGAGGAACACCCGCAGATAGATCGCACCAATCAGACGAAGTCTGACCGATGCGAACACATTGAGAGCGCCCCCGAAGATAGGAGTTAAACCAGGATATAGCGGAAGAAGAAACATTTATTGACATCAGTATGCAAAGTAGTATTTCAAAATCGACTGAATTGAAGTCAAGTAATACTAAGAGCGTTAACTCTTTCTGCTCCATAGCCCAGCGGATGTCATCCGTCACTTTAACAAGCGCAGAGACAGTGCTATGCCCTGTGCGAAAACCCGACTGGATGGGGCTGAGGGAGTCAGAAGATGAAAGAAAGACGGTCAGCTGCCGATGGACAATATGCTTAAGGACTTTGGAGAGAAAAGGAAGAATGGAGATTGGACGGTAATCAGTTAACAAACAGGGGTTGGTTGTTTTGGGTAAAGGCACGACATACGCTGACTTCCAAACCGTAGGAAAGGAACCAGAGGCTAACGAGAAATTGAAAATGTGAGTGATAATAGGAAGTTCGACAGGGAGAATAGGGAGGAATCATCCTTGAGCAAAGGCCATCGTTACCCGAAGCTGATGAAGAAATAGATAGAAGAGATCTCTTAACGTCGGATTCGGAGATCGTGTAAAACTTAAATGGAGTGGTCCGTGGCACAGACCCATCTGAAAGTCTACACAGCGTAGCATTCACATTTGCGTCCATGGAGACAGGTGACCGTGAGAAGTGTTTGTTTAGGGCATTGATATCAATGTCCTTAGAATCCGAAACTGGAGATTTCCCTATGCCAACCGACCGAAGAAACCTCCAGGTATCAGCAGAATTCCGACAGTTAAGAGAATCATAGAAGTGGCGTTTCCTAGCATCTCTACACATCCGACTACAACGTTTCCTTATTGACTTAAAAGCTACCAAGTTTTGTTCTGAAGGGTTATTCCGGACACGCCTTCTAGCCTTATCTCGGCGTGCCATTAGGTTTTTTATCGTAGCACTCATCCAGGATGCCGGGTGATGTTTAATTCGCACTCGTTTGACCATGACGGTCGAATAACTCGATAATCGTGGAATTAAATACATTGACCATATCGTCGACATTGAATGAGTTGAACACCAACGACCAATTAGCAGAACCGGCGTCACATAGCAATGCCTCCAGATCTAAGCCCCTAAAATTGCGAAGAAAACAGATTTGCGACGCAAGCCGCTTCGGAAGGCGAATACGATAAGAGAGATAAAGCAAGTCATGAAAAGAGAAAGGAGCAGGCAACTGGCCATGAGAGGATACATCATTAGGAGAAGAAACAATAATAAGGTCTAGTAGTGAGGGATTGCAGTGAGGGACATGGTGTGTTGAAGAGAGGGGCAGAACATATAAATTATAGGCAGTCAATAGAGACAGTAATTTGCGAGAGCGGAAGTCGTCTTTTAACAAACAAGTATTGAAATCACCCATTATGACTACGTGACTGTAAGATGGGGTAAGATTATGTAGGAGGTTATCAAAAGAGGTAAAGTAATCAATATGCAAGTTAGGGCAATAGAATACTCCAAATAAGAGTTTATTGTGAAGTAAGGAAATTTCCAGGAAAAGGTGTTCTGCTGATTCGGTGTAGGCAGAAGGAGATGTACTAACAACCTTATAAGGGATGTTGGCACGCAAGTAGATTCCTACACCACCACAACGTATTCCGGTCCTATCATTACGTACAAGGACGTAGCCTGGAAGTGAGCACTGAGTAGAAGGTATAGAAGGCTTAAGGAATGTTTCAGAGATAAGAATAGCATCAAGAGAGGAATTACTAAAAGAGGCCAGAAAATCAGAGTAATGGCCGTTAACACTCTGAGCATTAATATGAGCTAGGTTGCGATTTTTGGGAAATTTTGAAGAGAAAGAAGAAGAGATCATGCAACGTGCAACTGGTATTTAAATTATAAAGGTCGTCCGTATTTTCCATAACCCTGAAAGGTAATAAATAAATATATATAATTTATAAGTATAACGTCACTGTGCATACAATTCAGAAGAATACAAATGTATCCTATCTCACTGACTCGCTGATATAGTGCCAGAAATTTTAATTTTCGTCATAAAATTTAGTAGGTTTTAACAGAAAACATAAAAAAAAATGGCATGAATTCGTCACATGAGCAATGTGCGACAAGAGAAAAACAAAATTATAGTAACATAGAGTAGCCACGAACATTAAGGTTTTAACAGAAAAATAACAGTACAATAATTTATGCAAAAAAAAAAAGTTGTAGGCGGCCACAAGCGCTCAAACAATTTTGAATAAATTTTGAATAAATTAAATTTTATTTTTGGTAATAAAGCTGGTATTACCAAATAATTTTTTTTTTTTAAATATTGTGGGACACTTTTCACACAGCGCCATCTAGCCCAAAGTAAGCTAATATTAGCTTGTGTTATGGGATCTAGTTAACTGATAAACGTACTTATATATTTCTAAATACATACATATTATAGATAAATAATACCCAGACACAGAATAAACCATCGTGCTCATCACACAAAGTTTTATCCTGGGTGGGAATCGAACCCACGACCTCTTGCGTAGCAGTCGGATGCACTCCCACCGCGCCACATAGGCAGTCTTAGTCAAGTCAGAATTATTAATAAAAATCAACAAAAAAAAGAAAAAAGAAATTACATGGGAAATAACATTAAGTTTTGAACAAATCCGTCGAACGTGTGTAGCCGGCATAATCCAGAATTATTAACGAACTGTCATGTCAATGTCAAAGAGGTGTCAAACTCGACATTAAATTTAATTTTACTTACTTATTATACTCTTTGATTGTACTCCAATAATTGGACAATAACATTACCGTGTAAATAAAGTTTCGACAACATCCTAAGATAAAATGAGAGAGAACAATAAACAAGTGAATTATGCAAACTACCAGTAGCACATATTATCCAAAATCGTTGGGCTATTTATATATGACGAATATTTTGAACGCCGTGCGGGATTTACATACGACGACGACTTGTTTTACCAGTCTTCACTAATTTTGACGCCTCGCCGCTCCTCGAGGACACTGCAGCTACAGGTTGGGAAGTCTTCTCGCTCTCAGCTATGGGCCTGGGATATAGGCGGATAATAGCATCGAGCTCAGCCCTGGATTCGATTTTCCGACGTGTCTTATCAGGAGTCAAGATAACAATTTTACCATCCACAGACCAGCAGCCTCTCACACTAAAGTGTTGTCGAGCAGCAGCAAAAACACGGTGCCGCGTCTTAGTCAGAAATTTCGAAATAGTGATAGTGGTACCCTTGGGAGACACTTTATTATCCCATACCAAGTGACGCTGTTGTACGCCATGGAATCTCACCAGGACTGGTCGCACCTTCCCTCGCGCACCCCCCAGTCTATGACATACATTTAAATGTTGCAGGCCAACTTCAGGATGTTTCATATCCGAAGATATGATTTGAAGTACGACCTCGTGCAAATTCTCACTTGGACACTCAGGGATGCCATGAAACAGCAACACCTTTCGACGCATAGACGCATCATGACGATCCAGCCCCAAGGAAAGAAGTTCGATCTGCGTTTTGATGCTGGACAATGTCTGCCATACAAACTTTTTAAACTCTTCTAAATCGTTAGCCAGACTTGACAAGTCTGGTGGTGCTCCACCAGCACCGGATTAGAGTTTCTGAAGCTTATCATCGTATTGTTTCATTCTAGAAATGAATAACTTCTGTAATTCATCCAGACCATTGGCAAGCTTAAGGTCCATCTTATTTATGTTGTTTTGTCTGACTTGGCTAATAGACACACAACAAATACCACTAGACAGCGAACACAGGTGAATATTAAATAAGATTCTGTAACATAAATAGGCTAAACACTGATAAACCGTTCGACCTCATAATCATCGTGATCTCAGCCAAATGACGGCCACTGCATTGTGAAATAGGTGAAAAGTGAAAAAAGGAAAGTACAGGGACGCCTAAAAATGTTCTGCTGGCATAGTAAAATAATATAAAATTGTAAATAGGCCATCTAAAAAAGAGCCTGCCTAACTTACTTGCCGGTTTTTTTCAGGTGGGCCTTGTCAGGTGCAGAACGCATGAACGTGATTCGTGAACCCACCGATGATCACTTTAAAAATATTAAATTTAGCCTTAGTGTATGACATTTATTTTATTTATTTTTACAACGACTTCCCAAAGATCATCACAACTTGGCCACTCGCTTCCAGCAAAAAATAGAACACACCTACCCCACCATTCAGAAAAAAAATAAAACGCCGTTACTGAAGTAGAATGGATTTTTTCGTAAACTCTTGTTTATAAACAGCCTAAACATTTTTTATTTATATTTTTTATTACTATACGCATAATTTTGGAGTACGACTGTGAGCGTGTTTAATTATAGACACCATTTTTAGCCACTAGATACTTAAAATAAAACATATCGAGGAATTTGAATAAGCGTGGTCTTCTTTTGCGTCTTTGAAAGCTGAAATTTCTTCTATTACATTAAGATGTATGATGATGATTATGGTGACTATTTAAAATAAATGTATAACACACTTTTATTTCACCTTAATGATGTTTAAAATATTTGTCAAGCTTGTTCTTCAATTGTATTGTATATTCAGCTGATACCACAAATTCAGGCTGTATTGCGGGAAATAATTAATTTGAGTTTCGCAGAAAATAACGACATACCTTTCTGGCTTATATTGTACTTATATCCAGTTTACATTTCGTGATTTTCGAACGCTTAATTTTCTTTTCTTCCTGACACGTTATCTTTACGTAAAATAAATCCGTAATCAGTTCAACCTGCGATAGGAGTTACCAGTTAACTAAAATCAGTACACAATAGATCACGTGTTTAAAACGGAATTTCACGAGAAACAACTTATCCGGTATTACTGTATTTAAATAGCTATTAGCGTGTTGTTTGTGTTTGACTAGTACCTTATGTTTAATTTTTCTTATCTGTTTTTTTTTTCAAGTGTCCGACTAGGCGTTTGAACGGCTATATTAACATACACATTAATGTCGAGTCATAATGTTTGCTTTCTGTAATATTGCCGCAAGTTCGCAGCGAGAAATGAACAGGGGCCGAGTCTACTATTGACAAGCCGTAGCATAGAACCAGAATAGCGGTTTTTAGCTGTCAAAATGTTAGCAGACTATCAAAAATGCAACTGACTAGCGGCCACTGGCGCGGTACATGTTATTAGAATTTTATCGACGGACCGATAGAAGTCTATTAGAGTACCATTGTAATAGTAGACTACGAAAAACTGTCAAATTTGTACCCGTTGCTTTCGGCTTTCTGCCTTAATTGAGCAACGATTTCGGTTCTATTTCGACACGATTGAAATAGCAGACTCGGCCCCCAGATTTATGTCAAGCACATGCATTACATACATGTGTCGCTGTAGGCATAACTGTGCACCGACGACACACAACAGTCGCTTGTTAGTCGTTTGCATCTCACTGTATTAGTCGCCTAACGGTGCATTGCCCTTTTTGGGATCGATCGACCATTTGATTTACTATCTTTGCAATGTATACGTCCCAGACCATACACGTTCTAATATGCCAAGCGATTGAGAACTACGCTTTAGTGCTGTGCGTCAATTTCTACTCGTGACAAATGGTTTGCGGGACATTGTGGGACATATTTTTACACAGCGCCGTCTAGCCCAAAGTAAGCTAATATAAGCTTGTGTTATGGGATCTAGACGACTGATAAACACACTTATATTTTTCCAAATACATACATATTATATGTAGATAGGAAAATAAACCAACTCCGAAACAAACATTTGTGGATTACACACTCAGTCGCGGTAGTCGCATACACTACCACTGCGCCATCGAGGCAGATATATCGCGATCGCATTCTTACAATTTAACATATTGTTGCTTAAAAGTGCAAACTAAGCGCTAGGTCGAGCAGCGACCCGGATGTGCAAGCCATCATTGTCTTGTAATATAGGACTCCGTCAAACAATTTGGTGCGTTATGCAAACAGAGAGGGGAGAAACTGTTTCAGTAAGAGCTCCGCCATCCGGTCTAAATATAACCGGGCGGAGACAGCTGGCGTCAAGGGGTGCGGGGCGGGGAGTAGGACGTCGACCCCACCAACCCAGACCTTGTGCGCATTGCCGGAAGGAACAATGCCACCGAATTCGCACCATTGTCCTTCTACGTAGACACTTTGTCTTTGTGCTCAACGAAAAAAATCGCCTAAAGCAAAACTGTTCACATATGGCCCCGATCTCATACTTACAAAGTATATAATAGACAAGATAAGTCAAGGAAGTGAATTCGCTTTGTAAGTACTGTAATAGTTATCTGTTACCAGGATAGAGCAATTTAGATAATGTGTGCGAATATGCGGTTGGAGGTCTGGTCAGTAAGTACATAAGCACTAAAACGTGTCGAAATAAGTGTCAATTGTTACTCGAGTTATTCGATTCACTTGTGTTGTCGACTCGCCAAAATTCATAAGTAGAACTCGTTAACGCTCGATTACAGACATGTGACGTTACTAAATCCATTCGCAGGTCAATAGCACCGTTAGTTTGAAGGTCTTGGCCGCTAACCGCCGAGCGCCGACTCATCCCACTGTTGGTTCCACCTACCCTCCACCTCTTTTCTGTACTTACCAAGCGAGTACTAGCGCACAAATTCAAAGCGCTGAGCCCTTCTATGACCTCGAAATGAACTGTATTGTATTCCACGATTGCACATGATATTGAATGCACCGCGGAATTTGGCATTGTGAGGATATGAATAGATACATTTCTACTAATTTGTACTGAATATGAATTCTAATAGATACAATTTAGTGTTATGAGGGCTATCGAGAAAATCGTGATCATAACTGACCTGATCATGAGCCACGATATGAAATTTCTATAATACGTGAAAGTTTGTGCGCAAAATCATGACGGATGTGACATAAAAGTGTTCAAAGCTGTGTATTCTGTCATGTAGAGCGATAGCTTAACTAGCTGATGCCCACAGCTTCACCCGCGTGTTGAAGTGAGAGATTATAGTAGACTAGGTAGTGGACTACTGCGGCTCCGCACGCGTGCTAAAGTTGTCCCGTTCCCGTTTCCCACAGGAACTTGTTCCCGGGATAAAAAGTTGCCTATGCGTTATTCTGATGTGTAAGTAATATTAGAGTAACAAACATCCACACTTACAAACTTTCACGTTTATAATATTAGTAGGACTAGTATGTTATCCTTAAAAGACAGACATAATTATGCCAGCGCTATTTGTTATAACAACAATTCCACAATACATTATTTTGTTATATATCAACCGTTGTTGTCCTAGACCTACGATAAATAAATAAATATAATAATTGGTATTATTAACTGTTCTGAGGATATTGTAAAAAGCTCCATCATGAGCTTTTGAAAGATTTTTAACCAGTTTGACTTTGTGTTCTGATTGAGATTTGACCATTTGTATACATACAAATGGTCAAATCTCAATACGTATTCTAATCTAAGGATTTGACTGAGATATGTTACTATCTCGATGGCGTAAGTGGTAGCGCTGGCGATTGCAGCGCTGGTAGGGAAACTCGGCCTAAATCTGATTTTAAGTACCCTACACTCCTCTGAAGCGTTAGGGTTGTCTGTGTCTTTATAATGCCACTTTGTCATTCTGAAAACAGATTCGTTGTAAGGGACAACACAGATTTCAAATAAGTACTGAAGTGTAGTTACTGCTTACAGTTCCCGGGTCGGAACAGCAGCAAACGTTCCACCTAATTTATTTATAAGGCGCTGTTACGAGGGGTATGAAGAGTTATAACAATGAAGATTCAATTCAAATAAAAAAATACGGTACTGCCGACAGAAGTGAAAACTAAATTTATTAATAATTTATTTATCTAGACGCGTTCGCGGTCTGGTATATGTACATGCATATATGCACACACTATAGCTGCGTCTCGTAACGGTGTCGTGAGTGTAGAGATTTTATCGCATCTAAAATAATTATGTGTACCGCACTAGAAGAGGATTTCAGTTCAAAAAAAAAGGATGTATAGATACTATTTGAGTTTTTTTACTAAAACAGAGAGGATTAGGTTAGTCTGAGCTTTTTATAGCCAACTAGGCCATCATTATTGCTTTAAATATTAGAATTTTTAAAACATTTGCGACACACGTCTACCTCCGTCGGTTTTGACGATGTTGCTGATGTTTTTCCAGCTAATGGACAGGTGCTGCGCTTTTGTAGTCCGATTCCGACCGTTGGGATAGTAAAAAAGTCTATTGGAAGGTTTAATGCAATACCACATATATAAATATATATATATCACAATGCACTATCTTTCACGATGATTTCACGTTGTTGTGAAACTATATATCAGAACATAATTAATTTCCTATGAGCAAAAAATGATGCCCTCGTGGCCCCGCTAACTCAGTGTTCTGTAAACGATCACTGCGTTAAGCACTTTCGCTGTGGTTGGTCACGGATAGGTGACCCTTTGTGGCATTCATGTGTAGCCGTTGGTTCCGGTTGCCTGTAAAATGGCAGTCGTTAAGCCAAGTTGAAGAACTTATGGGCGGCTTGAAAAGTTTCAACAGCAGGTCGCCACAGCCTGCGCCTGTCCATTTCAACACGGTTACGTGGGACAAAACTGCATACGGTGAAATGTGGGCGTTTAGTACGCCTCTTCCTACCCCTTCAGGAAAAAAGGTTTGACAATATGTATGAATTTGCCAGATTTTATATTAGGACTGAAAAAGTTGATGTCAAACGACAATCCTGACTGACAAGCCCGAGAACTCATCAGTCATTACTTTAGGGGTTTTTAATCAACCTTTCTATTAAGGCTTTTTTTTTTTAAATTGAGGTATAAGAATACAGTTAAAAGATAAATGATAGCTAATAGTATCAATACTTAGATAACAGTGGATAGCAAGGAGATTAAATTTGATGATAATATCTAAGTCAAAAGTCAACTAATAACACAAACTATTAATGAAATCTAGAGGAAGGTAAATAACGGCTGGGCTACATACTTGATTTTAATACAGTTCTACTTAGAGTACCTTTATATTTTAGATTATAATGATTGAAAATGGATTGCGAGCAAGGGCTATGGTCACATATCGTGGAAAATGAATATGCATAAACCAGATCTATATAATATATATATACATTGTTAGTTGTTTAGTACCATTCCATTAGACATCAATAAAGTATGACGTTTATATATTTAAGGTTATAATTAATTGACAGACCTCGTACTCGTATTGGCCAATTGATAGGTGTGTGTTGTAGTGTCTCCTTTGACAAACCACACTTGTCTTTACATGTTTTATTCGTATTTTATTGTCTTTTTTATACAGTCAAATATTATATAGGTACTTACAGTTAAATATAAGTTGCCTGAGACGTGTAGTTTCAAAATTTGAATATGGAATATTAAGGAACATGGTTGAAAATTAAGGAAATATATAACGTGCAAAATCAACATAAAACGGACATATCATTGTTTAGAAAGCTTCATTTGTTAAAGATTCGATAGGTAATTGAAGTCCTATTTCGTCACTCTTAAGTACACGCCCACGGGGAATAGTACAAGTTATAAGCTATTAAAGGCGCCGGATCAAAGATTGCAATCACATATCCCGTTCACGTGGCTATCATGTCGCCCACATCATAATCGTAAACTTGATTCTCAGCCGCACACTTCATAAAATCCCGACATTGCATTTTTTTATTTTATTTCTTTAGCAGAATTTACCAGTGTTTACCAGTGTCTTCGGGAGATAAGTGCCATCCCGAGTTCTGGTAAATTGGTTAGCGTTAAGTCCAGTTGAGACTTACAGAAATCTCCGCTACTTAAGCGAACTCATCTTCTGGCCCACGAGCACGGGGCACCGACCCAGGCAGACTTACCGGGTTGGGAGGTCAGAAATCAATAGCTAAATGACAGTTGCTCCTAGAAGCCAAAAAAACTTCTGACTTCTGACGGACTTCTGGCTGCAATTCAGGTAGACTTTGGAATAAAGATGAAGTGCAGGTAGCTACAACCTGCCGCGTTCAAGGCAATTGGCTTCCCCATCTATTACGTGTGACAAAATTAAATAGTCACTGCACACCCCTTCGCAGAAATATATGAATAAATATTATGGGACACTTTTTACACAGCGCTATCTAGCCAAAACTAAGCTATAAGCTTGTGCTATGGGTTATAGACAACTGATATACATACTTACTTATATATTTATAAATATATACACATTATACATAGGAAACACCCAAACACCCAGAATCACACAAATATTGGCTCTGACCCGGGAATCGAACCCGACGCCTCAGTGCGGCAGTCGCATACTCTACCACTTATGCCACCGAGACAGTCAATGAAATGCACTATATGTATGTATATGAAGTACCTTTAGGGTAGGTACTTCTTTCTCGATCAGCAATAATATTTTTTTATGGAAAAACTTTACGTAACGATTGCAATTCAGTTTGACGCTTAACCCTCCAACCTATTGCCGTAAAATGCAAAAGAGACTTTACGGGCACTATTGAGAACTAAGAAATTCAAATCCTACCGCTCAAAAATATAACTGTTAATAAGTAGATTATTTACATAAACTCTTTTTCTATATCTTACCCCCTTCCCTTATGCTTACCTACTTCAATTGTACGTGGAACCTCGGTTTCTGATAGATGCGCTTTTGAATTGGTTTTAAATTTTTGAGATAGGATAGGAGTTTTGAGGAACGACTGCCATCTCACCTCACAACAGTCCCATACATACATCTTGTCACGCCTTTATCCCCGAAGGGATAGACAAAGGCATACTATACGCCCACATTACACCGTATGCATTTTTGTCCCAGGTAACAGGTGGTGAGCCCATTGCCGTCAACAACAGTCCCAACAGCGTAAATAAACCAGAATCATGTCTGTTGGTGAGGTTGCCCCTAAAAATCTTGGTGGAGCACTAATACGCCTTCTACCTAATAAATAAATAAAATGTAAATATTTTAACTAGTTTTCTAAATTTCAGAGATAAATTTAGAATGCCAGGATTTGATTTATCAATTAACAACTTAATTGCTTGAGGAAAGGAATACTTACAAAAATATTCGGTCGTTTGTTTCCCTGCTATAAAAAGGAAATAAATTAAATACATCGCTTTGCACTTATACCAATTTACAAATCGTATCGAGTCCGAGCTTTTCCTTATTAAATTAGAATGAGAGGCGTAAGGCAATCATTGGCGGATAATAGAAATAATCGAGTGAGTATTGGTTGAGTGCTATTATTACTAGGAAAGCGAATTTCCCGAGTTGCAGTAGCAGGTGATGCAACTGGAAGCGATCAATACCATACTGTGTCCCTTCATACCCCACCGACGGCGCTCTCGCCTTGCTCCCTACCGCCCACGCTCGATGCACCGACCGTCTACGAAACAGGGTAACAATAATATCGGCAAAATTTAAAGCCGGTCGGCTAATAGGTTAGTTGGCTGTCAAGTCAAATAAATGTAAATTAAACTTTTCAAACATTTAATTAAAATGGTTTTAATCCACCTAAAATGGTTTTAATCCACCTACAATCTCAGATAATTTGATTGAAATAGTAAATATAAATAAAATATCTAATGAAGTCGGTTAAAAAAAATACATAAAATCTCATTGTAAAATAAAAACTAAGTTTTCCTTTTATTCATCATCTCTGTGTTTTACCAGTAGCTTAAGAGCCCTACCTACTATGCTTTCTTACTAATCATTACTTTGTATAATACGTGATGTAAATACCCAGATGTGCTTGTATAATATCTATAGCCTATCTCGATAAAAAAATCAATAAAAAAAATCAATTGTAATCTAAAGTTATTAAGATAAGAGCTTTAAATGAAACAAACAAAGACTCTTTATTTTAAATGAGTTAATATTTATCACAGAACACTTCTGAATGTAGACCTCTCCCAATCATTTTAGAAAGGTGATAGACCTTACAGTACCATGTTGGTCATACGCCGTGGTACAGAGCTTTGTTTCAAATTTTCAATTTCTTCGACATGACCATGGTGCGTTGGTCAGCAGGTGTGATTTGTTTGGGCCCCGAATATTGGAAGGGCCCCAGTGCGCTGAAGAATAATATAATGTTTAGCTTATAATAAAACTAGCGGACCCGCCCGGCTTCGCCCGTGACATTCTTCGAACCCTGTGGCACCCATTTAATCCCGTCGTTTAATAATTTTACAATAATGTATGAACATTTTCCAAACTACTTGATAACCTCTGCGTTCCCAAGTACCAACGGCAACACCCGCACAGCCCGGTCAAATTATGGTTTAATGGGTTCAACAAATTTAAAATCGTATATTTTTAATTTGTTGCGCATTTTTTTGATATTGCCATATCTCCTAAGATATTGCGAGGTGTAAAGGGACAAAATAATCTTCATAAAATGTTGAAGCCAACTAACATATTAAAAATGATAAGGATTAATAATGTATTTGTGTAAATACTGTTCAAATAACCGCTTTATAATTGCTGTTTTTTTTAAGTATTTAAATGGCTATAGTATGTTATCCTTAAGAGATAGATATATACTGTCTCGGACTTTTTTGTAAACCTATATTAGATACACACTTCCAACATATATTATTTTGTTATATCTCAAAGGGTTTAGGCAGCGTTTTCCTTAAAAGCTAACAGACGGCTTGTTTTTTCCGACACCCCCAACAAATATTGTTATAATTAAGTTATTAAATACAAAACTTAACAAATTATACATAAAAACCTTCCCTATGAATCATTCTAATTATTAAAAAAACTGCATCGAAATTCGTTGCGTAGTTTTAAAGATCTAAGCATACATAGGGACAGACAAAGAAAAACGACTTTGTTTTATAATAGTAGTGATGATGATGATGCTATGGTAATTTAATTTGAAACAATGATTTGATATAATACGCCTACATTGTAACGCTTGCAATTTGTCCCTGTAAAAGGTTTGTGGTGACCTGCTGTTGAAATTTTTTTAGGCCTTCTACTTTGCCTATCGCCTGCCATGTTACTGGTAACCGGTATCCACGGCTTAACGTGCCTTTCAAAGCACGGAAACGCTCGTCGAAATGCCTCAAAGTGATCACCCATCCGAGAGCTAACCATAGTGAAAGTTGCTTAACGCAGTAATCGTAAAACACTGAGCAACTCGTTAGCGGGGCCATGAGCGCTTCGAAGAATAAAATACGGTAAAACACCACGACCAAATTCGAATATCTGAATAAGGAATATTTTACGCTACTCCTTACATGAAAATTGGACAGGATACGAGATAGGTTTTTGGTCTAATTCACAATATAGGTAATAGATGTATATCAAGTATATATCATACTTCGATGTTAACGTCTACATGGTTCGAGTCCCTTAAGCCCAGATGTAATAACGTCAAGTCTACTTGGACGGGAACGGGTATAAAGATTTTTTTCTGAAATACTACCAAATAGCTGTCGTTTGATTTGGCGATAATCTACTATTTTCTTCTTCTATACCTAGGTTTTTCCGTAAATTGGTAAGTACATTATAACTTTTATTCTTTGAACTCTTTTGATTAGACAACTTATTTTAATACAACCTCTTAGCTGTTTACGTAGTTATATTTTTAAATAATTTAAAAAGAAAAGTGATTGATGTTTCGCGGGCGGGTAACTGTTGTGTGTTATGATTAATACCACACAACAGTTAAATGAGAACCTGTATATTTACCAGCTTACAAAATATAAATGTAAAACCATTGTTTCTCGTTGGCTTAAGTCCCTTAGCTATGACCAAACTGAAAATCTGCTTCATGTTCCCTCATAGACAAAATTCCCTCCGCAGGCCCACACGCATGCACGCACGCTCACTAACACTCACACACACACACACAGACACAATCACACACATATATACACGGTTACTGACTCCACTCACATTCAAACCATTAATAAATGCACTACACGATTATCACTGTACCTATGCCCAGAGTTAGGAGAGGCTGGTAATCTGTCACACAGGTATCCTTTACCTACTACAGATACCAGTCTCTTACACAGAATTTAATCTAATAAAAGTGTAACCTAGCTTAAGATCTATAATGTAATTGTTACTGTGTGAGAGAGGAAAATAAACGTTATTATTATTATTATTATTAATAATGATTAAAAACGAGAGTTAGAAATAAAAAACAGGTAGAATGTCAAATGTCAGGTCCTGCGTTATCAAGAGTTACATATTGGTTTCGTGAATTCGTTTCGTTTCGTTGTCGAGAGAACCTAAACGATAACCCAAAAATTGTCATTTTTCACGAGAACTCGAGTCCAAGACCATAAACCACTAAAGTTTTACTACAACGTACACTTTAATTCTCGGCTGAGACACGCACTACTGAAGATGTGTGGGCAGTAACTGAAATCGCGTATTACGAAATTAGTATCCCAAAAATAAAAGGCTGTCCCATAGGACCTTCAAAAGCGGGCTTATTAGCCTTTCAAGTATCGCTATAAAATAATGCTTTCATTCGTATGAAGTGGCTATAGAAACGATTGGTTTGTTGTGGATCAGGTGTAGTGGATAAACCATCTGGCTCACCAAATGTTTCACTCATGTGTAATACCTGCTTTGTGTAAAATTGCTCATTTGTATTCAAACACAATACTAGAGCTTCTACGTGGCCCAAGCTATGACGTTATCTGGCAGGGTATAATTAAATAGGTATCTACCTTATAATTGCCTACCTAAGATATCATATTTACATTTACCTTACTACCTTATAGCTTCTTGTAAAGCAGGAAGTCGTAAGCACACAAGAGCTGGGTCGCTGAACCGTCCAGACTTCACTTCTTCGGAATCCTGCTACAGCAATTCATGTGTTCGAACACAATGACGTTGATGGGTAAAACGACAGTTGCTGCCTCTGACCGTAAACGAACTCGGAAGGAAACTTGGAGCAGCTCTTATCTCTGGTTTCAGGTACTTACGAGTACTTGCATTTTTTTTTATTTTAGTAACTTTATACATGAAATGCATTCCATCTAAGCTCAATTACTTGTGACCGAGGCTCGAACTTAGGCAACTTAATCATAGACTACTGCGTCGCCACTCCAAACTGCTCAACAAACATTTGAACGGAGTTGACTGAAATTATATTAATAAAACTAGATGACCCCCACAGCTTCGCCCGTAGAATACTTCGACCTACCGTCGCACCTATTTAACCCCGTCGCTTAAAAATTTTACAATAATGCACAAAAATTTGCCCGATTTGTCGACATTTAAGACTACTGCTCTGCTCCCCAATGTAGTAGCGTAATGATATATAGCCTATAGCCTTCCTCGATAAATGGGCTATCTAACACAAAAAGAGTTTTTCAAATCCGAACAGTAGTTCCTGAGATTAGCACGTTCAACCAAACAATCAAACAAACAAACAAACTCTTTAGCTTTATAGTGTAGATGTAGGTTTTTAATCAAATAGAGATGTGAGTATGTCACAATGAACCTGTTTGAGTTTCGAGTCACATCGACTGTTAATAAAACGACAATTCTAAATTCAAATCCAATTATCCCTTTATCATGAATATTATTGCATTGGAATTCATTTCAGGCATTAAATGGAAAACTTGATCTGAATAGTTTCGTACTTTGATTAATTCGATTGAACCTCAATAATTAAGGCGGTTTGAATTCAGAGCATTTGGCACGTACTGTTAATAGACCGTTTATATTAATTACCACGTGTGATGTACGTAACTGAATAATTTAAGACAGGCAACTTATGGTGGCCGCTCTCATGTGAACGGTAAACAAACGTTGAACGATTTTTTACGACATGTACAGGTAGATGTCATAAGCCGGTTTGTACAGTCAGCTAGAAAAAGTAGATCTTTATGGTTGAGGTTCATTTAAATATTATGCAATTTGAACATCGATGACCATTGCTCTCTTTATAATGTACTAGCTGTCCCTTACGACTTCGCCTGTGACATTTGTCGAAACCTGCAATACCTGATTAACCCATATTTGGCCGTATATACAATATAGTATGAAAATCTGCCAGGATTTATTGACATTTATTATTACTACTCCACTTCTTTCGGTAGTAACATAATTATACATACATCATGTTACTTTTGAAAAACTTTGGCTTTGTAATGGTAAAAGAATTTTAAAGTCGATTCTTTATAGTTTATTGAAAACCAACAAATCTTTCTCCTTTATAATATTATATGTCAAGTTTCAATAAAAGTATAACAATTTAACAACAGCTCCCCTCTGATAGAAAAGTCGATTTCAGCGACAATTAGTTTTCATACAAACTTATATTTAAAAATATAGATCACTTTCTTGGCCGACTGTACAACTACAACAAGAAAAGTTCTAAGTCATTAGTTTACTCATCTTTAGCGCTAAGTACCGGTTACATCGATAATCAATCTGGAAGTCCAGGTCTCAGTATTTTAAGAGCAGCTGCTATGAATTTAATCAACAAAATGGCCTTTAGTTTATTATTAGTTTATCGTTTTATTAAGCATCATTGGGAGCCTCTGCCATGAGATCTACCAACCCGGACCATCGGACCAACCGTCCGGTGGGGCCCTTTGTACCGTAGTTTAGGTAGTATTTGTGTAGCAGATTGCAATCACTACTATTTAATCAGTAATCTCTTGTTTTGAGATAATGATGCCAAATGAGTAGACCGCCTGGGCCCCAATTCGCGATCATAAGACTTGAAAGCGTAGACGCAAATTTACTGATGAAATGTCCTTTGTCTCTTGTTGAAATGAAACGAACGATATTTCACCAGCAAATTTTCGTCTACGCTTTAAGATCGTATGGTCGAAAATCGAGCATGGGTGTAAAGGGCCTTACTGGTATCTAAGAGTCCCAAGCGACATGTTAGCAGTACGGACGAGGTAACGATGCAGGCGCCTTCAAATAGTAGGGATTTCAAACGGCAGTCTCTTCAAACGGTGCCCAAAACTAAAACCAAACCATAGCAACTGCTAGCAGCCAAGTAAAGCGGACCCCAGTACTTCAAATCTACGTAGGGTTTGTAAGTAGAGACCAAAAGACGAAGAGAGTAGATCACCACCTATACAGGAAGCAACAATGTATTATCTTGCCATGCCGCAGATTATACAATATTGTAAAGTGTATGTAAAACTGAAGACAATAGCAGCCAGAATCGCCTTATAGTATATACAGTTGAATGTTTTGAGACATTTTCACTGTCAACTCGAAAAATGCTTTTATTTTTGCACCAACATCTGACCGTATTCCAGGTTGCATCACCTATCGAAGCCGATTCTCGTGTATCATATTTGCACTGTCACAAAAAGAATAGTCTTCCCAAAAGCTCCTTTTAACTGCATTTGCACCATAGCAGTTTTTGTTCCCTCAGCAGCTCTGCAGCTCCTTTGCATTGGCCACACCTCATAGCTATTGGAGGTTTTATAGATTACGTGTTTAGATTAACTAGTAATACGAGGTCACAGGTAACGGAGCTAATTTACCAATTTACACCACTTATCTGTAGTTCGGGACTTATACAATTTATCTTACTAGCTGGACGCGTTAAGTACTCTACAGACTTTAGGTGTAGCCTGGTTATTGCCCTTAACCCGGTCCTTGCATATGCAGACGTACGTCGAATCCAGCCTAGCGAATCTTCATACCTAGTCGAAAAATAATGTATGGAATTTATCCACAAAGAATGAGGTCAATTAACTCATAAACCTAATATGCAATAGATGGCGTTGTAACTAATTTTTGTATAAACTCATACAAAAGTATAGAAACATAACTGGCGTTATTGAAATTTGTGTGTTACATACGAATATACACGAAATATTTGAAACATACAGTAGGTATTTGGTGGTTTTCTTGGTGTCTAAACATATGAAATAAATAAATGAGAACCGGAAGAAACGCTGGTGGGGTCAACGTTAGGTTTTCTTAAATTCCATAAGACGGAAACCCTGTTTTTTAAAAGAATGACAAACAAGGGTGGGATGCTAACCTAACAAAACTGACTATATATGGGTTGATTTTTAGCAAAAACTCGATTATCGAATTTAAATCAATGTATACATTCTCTGTGGTCGGAATTTTGGTTATTTATGCCAAGTACTCTTTTGTCACAATTAGTTTTAAAATTCGTCGGTTGAGTCGAACAGACCTTCCCCAGTGCATTTGAAGAAACAATTTAAGGATTTAAGATAACTGTGATGACTTACTCAGTCAAACAGAATAATACCCTCTGCTTCTGTGTTTTGTAAAAAGTGGGGCGGGGCATTACATCACAATCGCTCGCGTGCTCATACGCATTGACGAGTGTTAATAGCCTCAAATGGCTCGTTACGCTCGCAACTCGCTTCTCTAAGGAATTATTTTTAATTAAGACTGCACTCTCTCTGAGTTCTGAAATTCCTTCAATCGTATTACAATGTGTCCATGCAAGTAAGCACTGTGAATACTCTCTTGATTAATAATTAATACGCAACAGTTGCAGCATTGTTTGAAATCTAATCTAGGCCGCCATTATTTAAATTAAAGCAAGTTTAGTTAAGATTGTAACTATTACTAGTATGTATTACACTGTAGTGGCCTAGGTACCTGTTAGCAGAGTGAAAGTAGTATTATGCAGACTAGTATTATCTGCATCTGAGCGTTAATACTTGTTGAGATGAAGACGAATCGGCAAACTTCGCAAGCATTCCATTATAATAATTCTATTTATTTTCTTAAAAAATAATCTCCGGACTATTGAATACAAAAATTGAATCATCCAATTTGATGCATGCTTTCATAACTACTTTGGCAAATACAGATTCATATCTAAATTGTTTTTTATGAAACATCTGTGCATTCCCGTTTGCTCCGTACATCTTAGAACACACAATTTTAAGTCCATTTTGATTGGCTACTAAGAGCAGCTGTGATTTGTATAGTATAATTTTGTTTTGCTTAAAAGACGACAGATGTCTAACCCCCACTCTGTTGGTCTTTGAACAGGTGCACTATTTGCAGGTATCTTTAGTTTGGTAATTCATTCCCACAAATATTTTTTTATCACTAATCTACATGAATCTACATCACTGAATTTTACATTTATGAACCTATAGGTGTGCTAACTTTGCTTCTAATTTGACATTTTGTTATAGGTAAAGGTAAGGTTGGGTAATGGTAGGTATAAGGTAATTTATTCTTAATAGGTAGAAACAATTTTAATTATCTTAAATTCATGGAATTTTATCAATAATCTCTTTACGCAATAAGGATATCTTTTATAAGGATACGATCCAGGTGACTGATAGAAACAGTATGTTTGAAGTTTAAATAAAATCTATACTATACCACACTTTTATACTGTGACCATACTATGTACTAAGAAAATCAATCAGTCATTGGTTAAAGAAGTCGATTTTATCATAACATATGAAAGGTGCTTAGCAGTCCTTTCACTTTTATATTACACCGTAGATCATACATCAATGTGACCGAACTCGCACGTGCTGTACATGAGTGCCATAGACTTTACTTCGCGGCCTTCTCCAAACGGCTTAAGCCCCTAAATCCCTCTTCAGACTTACCGTTTCCGCAATGTCATTGTTCACTACCAAAAAGGCGTCTGAACATGCCATTACATATAAGCATGGGGCGGTCCTGAAGTATCTAAAATATGCGCAGTCACGCCTCCAGCATCGGCAAGAGCTTTCGCACAACATAGCTCTGTACACGGCACTATTGTTCCGTCGAATTAATGATCAGTAAAATGTTCCTTATATTCAAATAATATGTAACGATAATAAATACTTACTTTTAGGTACGCCTTTATTCTAAAAGCTTCAATGAGTGTTTTTATTAACAACAATTAGCACGACGCAGTTAATTTTATCGTATCTACTCAGTCTACTTATTGATTTCGCTTTCTACAGGGCATAGTACTTATTTAAAGTTACTAAAGAACGTTGGTAGGAACATGTCGGTAAACTTAAATGATCTGTAGCCATAGGCACTAAATCTCTCTCAACTCTGGTGTTCTATACCAATTAAGACTTTTTAGTCGTTCACTCGTTGGCAGACCGCACAGTGGTCGTGGTTGTAATTTTTTTTTTTGTATATTAATCGTCTGGCAATACTTCGTCATTTATGGCGATCCTGAGCCTCTCTGGACTTGTCGACTTTTTTTATAAATCGGACGCTACCAATACCAATAACATTGAAAATATGGCTATTTCTTCGTTTTCGTTCGATATTGGTATCATTCCACTCACTACACTGTGAATAGTCATGACATTAATTGAATCTACTGATATGTCTACTTAAAATCGGTTCATCGAGTTGGTAATCGAGCGGTAAGGAAACTGCGCTTGCCCTGAATCCAGCTCTGAGCCACATAAATTAAGTACCTTCCTACTTATAATTAAAACTTTCGCTAAAGCAATGAAAGAATTTATCCGCTAACATTTGGTTTCTGATGATTAAAAATAAAAGATAAATGATCAGCTTCTTTTAAAATACCGTAACCACAAACAAGCATACGGGCACACCTGACCCATAGTGGTAAGATGCAGTGATTGGAGTGGAGAGTTGGAGACTCGGCTAGCTAAATTGCTAATTCATAGCATCGACTGCTAATTTGAACGTAATTTGTACGACAATGTTCGCAAATTAGATGATCATTGCTACACCAATCAACGCAAGCCTTCCGCAGGCAATAGATTTCTCCTTTGGCGTGTCGCAAAAAAAGGTTACGAAGTTGTAAACATGTACTTAAAGTTTATTTTCATTGTGGCCGATAGTAGGTACATGCGAGGCCAACGCTCTTACACACGAGCACGACACAGTGGCGCCGCGCCGTACTGTTGAGTTCTCGAAAAGGGAGAGGATGTTAGTCGTCTTAACCGGCAAGAATTCACTCTATATTTGGGCAGGGCGAGAAAAATCCGGATTGTTCTTCGTACCTCTTTATACGATAATATATGCAGGTATGTTTTAATGTGACACATTGATGTGTGTGGTGCTACACATAATGTAAGCAGCTGGTGACCAAACATTTCCGGTAATAAGTATATGTAAACATATATGTTGCGATTGGGCTCTATCGATATCTTCATTGCCAACCTCACATGCAAGTGACACCTGCTGACTAACGGACGAGGACATGGAGAAGAGATAAAGACCTTTAAAATTTACACCTGTATCAATTCCAAAGTAAGGCTAATCACCTTCTAAAACTTTAAGCAACAGATGCCTACATCCACATTGTTTAATTTGTTGGGTTATGGTTTTCGGGTCTTTTCACGTAATATATATTTTAACATTTGCTCTCCTCTCGACATTTCGGCCATAATAGCCGTGGTCACGAGTTAAACTCACACGGTAGGGATGTTATAGATATAAAACTTCGGATCCGGATACGGTTACGGATATAAGAATAATAATATACCGGTTTTGGTTACCGTTACGGATATTTATTTTTTTCGGATTATCGTATAGTTTCGGATAGTTTCGATTATGGATATACTGTTTTAAGGAATGTTAAAATTAAATTAGTTATTAGTTCATTATTTGGTAAAACAATCAGTTTCAATAATATTACATACATACATACATACATACATACATACATACATACATACATACATACATATTGTCACGCATTTATTCCCGAAGGGGTAGGCAGAGGCATATTATACGCCCACATTTCATCATATGCATTTTTGTCCCACGTAACAGGTGGTGAGCCCATTGCCGTGTTGAAATGGACAGGTGCAGGCTGTTGAAATTTTTTAAGCCGCCCATAAGGCCTTGAACTTGGCTTAACGACTGCCATTTTATTGGCAACCGGGACCAACGGCTTAACGTGCCTTCCGAAGCACGGAACTGGGTTGGGTCTAAAGGGCCGAATAAATTCAATAAAATGTGTCTATTTTAGATGTTAAATTTAGAAGAAATTTTGAACCCGTTGCCTTTTTAGTGAGATGGTAACAAAAAGGCTAAAAGGTCTTATGTGCTAGACACTAATTAGCTTAATATTAGTTTTATTAATAATCATATTTTATGTTTTAAGTTTTATCGTTACATCTACGAGTATCTTATTAAAAACTCATTTTTTGGGTTCTGTACCTCAAAAAGTAAAATGCGAACCTTTATAAGATCACTTAAACAGTCCTTTCCAGATATCTAGTACGGGGCGTCCTGGGTTATTATAATTTATTACTTATTTTGTAAGGCTAACTTTATCTGGTCAAATTTGAGCTTAATAGCAATTATATTATCTTGTTATTTTTAAACTTTCGCGGTTTATACTCATATTTTATATACTCGTACTACTCGGAACTTCACGCGAAGCAATTTTTTACTTACATTCACCGACGTTTCGAGCGCGTTGCAGCGCCCGTGGTCGCGACTGGACTACGGTCTAGTTTTTTCATCACTGAATTCAGTGATGAAAAAACTTGACCGTAGAAAACCTGTGCCAAACAAAACTGACATAGTGAGTGAAGTGTGTCGCCGGCCTTATCCTGAATTATAATAATAATGGAGGGTAGCTACAAACAAAAGTAACTCCATGCATACTCTCGGTCCTCACCATCAGTCCAGCCGCGACCACGGGCGCTGCAACGCGCTCGAAACGTCGGTGAATGTAAGTACAAAATTGTTTCGCGTGAAGTCCCGAGTAGTATATAAAATATGTATATTATCTTGGTTAATAGTATGCCTAGTTTATCATACATTAATTATAAAATGTCTTGTTTATTTATAAAAGGTTCACTTTTTACAGTAAATGGTACAGGTAGGTACAAAACCAAAACGAGACACCTACTTGACTTTGTACCAACCTATATCACAGTACATATATAATATACTTATTTATGTACTATTCCTATATCCTTCAAACTGTCAAAGACATGCTGTGGCCGACAGGTCTATTCGCAATTCGCTGAGCTTGACACATTTACGGTGCGACGAGATTTATATAGTTTTTTCTTAATTCACATCGAGTCCTATCGTAACAGGAGCGACTTCGCCTGCTTATGCGTGTGCTGTCGCCTATTGAAGGGCCTGTGCTCTGAGATTTTTTTAAAACGTTGCCAACGGCTACTCGCAGCCCATGGAGTGTAACGTTGTGAGGGCTCGGCTATGTTAGTTTCGGATGCCAAGAGAGGTATTAAATAAGACGAATATTAATTTGTTCAAGACGGAAGCCATTTTATTAATTAGTGACAAACCACAGATACATTAGGCATAGACAATATCGTAGACAATATCATATGTACCAAGACTAGTGGAGCTGCACTTGTTCTGGCGACTCCGTAAAAAACTTATAAAACCCCTGTAGAAATTGATACTGTAGACATTCGGGAAAACCCAGGCAGGGATTTCATTCATTGTATTGTAACGGCTCTTACAATGTAATCCGTCAGGTATTATATTTTTTTATTTTACAATAACACACGTTCTACAGTCTAAACAATGATTGTGACTAGAATTTCACTGCCGGTGCAATACTTTAAATTCGATACATTATTATTAGCTTATTTTGAAAATGCTACACTGCAATCGGTACTTACAAATGTGTATAGCTAACTAGCTAGTGAGGGTGAGATGGCGCCACTTTGAGCCTCCTCAGACTAGCTTCTTTTAGTATTCGCAACCGGTGACTTAGTAGCTATTTAGAAGCGAAATCCAGCGACCGTAGGCTCCCCCCCGCATTAATAAAATGCCAGAATTGGCGGCGGAATTATTTTTCAAATAGCGAAACAGTATCCGAGCAGTCGCCAAGACCACAGTACATATATAAGATGCCATAAACTGATGCTGCAACCGGACTGCAGGGGGAAGAGTCTGCTATTTCAATAGTGTCGAAATAGAATCGAAATCAACGCTCAATAGAAAGTCATCGGTGCAATTTTGACAGTTTTTCATAGTCTACTATTACAATCGTACTCCAATAGACTTCTATCGGTCGGCCGATAGAATTCTACTCACACGTACCGCGCCAGTGATAGTCTACTAACATTTTGACAGCTAAAAACGGCGATTCTGGTTCTATTCTACGGATTATCAATAATAGACTCGGCCCCAAGATAGTCGCCCAAACGCAACGTAGCATCAACACAGTCTCAAATTCGCCGGTTGCCGATAATAAAAGAAGCCATAGTGCGGTGGCTCTAAGATCTCCGGGGCCTATGTGACCTCCGCTGTTACAACGCAGATGGGAGGTCAGACTGCAGTTACTTCTAACAATGCCGTAAATAAAACCCAAACGATGCTTCTAGCAGCCAAATTAAAGAGAACCCCATGCTCCAAATCCAAGTAGGGCCAGGGCCTGACTAAGAAAACATGTACACTAAGAAGAAGGGAGATAAATATATATAGCTTATTCGCAATTGCATCGATTCTACCTGGATCGTGGTCTTAACTCCATGGTACGTCATACGATGGCATTCAAGTTCGACGATTTAAAGGTTAGTCGTCGAAAAATTATAGGATATTGTACAGCTTACTTACACGTCTATACAACATAGTGTCAATTCTTTCAGCTTTATCTATTATTCCAGTTCACAGTTGCAGACATTTCCCTATTTGAAATGTCTGCAAAATATTCAGTACTCATGTCGTAGAACTTACGAAATGGACGGAATCAACTACCTTTTGGTAACATATGAACATGAAACACATAAACAGCACACATAGAAATATTAACGATGTCGATTAAACGATATTCTCACATAAAGAACTTTTGTCAAAGTATGTAAGTCGTAACTTTAGGTACTGTGCTCGACTTGATACAGGCTACTATTGAAACTGACAAATACTGTATCGTTGACTTTAAAGATTGGATATGTAATAGAACTAAACTGCCATACAAATATTATAAATCCGAAAGTGGATTTGTTTGTTTATTAACTGATTTGGCTGAAAATATAAAATCAGGTAGCTGACATCCTGAAAGGAAATATAGGGAACTGGTTCCTTGGAAAAACGTTACCGGGAAGCTTCAATGTCCTCCTGTTTAATATTAATTCTTCTATAAATATTTCAGCATGATACGAGTAATATATTTACAAGCAACACTATTATAAATACCATTGCGCTTCTCTGTAACACGAGGTCAACCTGGTCGGATAGAAAAATAAATTTGGGATCCATTGCTCGGCATATTATATTATCTGTAGCAGTACCCACAACTGCTTTCTGACCTCTCACCCAAGGAGGCATGTTTTGTTATCTAGTCTGTTGGTCAGCAGATGTCCCACGGGCAAATGAGGTTGATTTGGGTCTCGAAGACCTTAATAATGCCGGGG
This sequence comes from Thumatha senex, assembly GCA_948477245.1. Taxonomy (NCBI): domain Eukaryota; kingdom Metazoa; phylum Arthropoda; class Insecta; order Lepidoptera; family Erebidae; genus Thumatha; species Thumatha senex. Next base: position 17,590,268 of record OX419725.1, on the reverse strand, counting down.
CCGTTTACTTTTGTAAACCGCGATAGCACATACCTATCATCAAGTTAGCCATGTGTTTTTTATCAACTATAACAGAATAAAATACAATAACCATCATTTATTTGGAGGAAACATTAGAAAAACAGGTATTAAAAAATTAATAGGTCATGATTCACACTATGAACCAGTTATTCGGCGGAAGAACGTCATCAACGCTCCTACTGCTCTTGTAAACAAGGTGAGATGGATAAAGTATAGCTATCGATATTTATAAAGAGTATAAATAACAAATATACCATAAAGTACCTAACGATCTTATTTAGAGATACCATCAGTTTTGTATCTAGGTGTAAACGCGCCAAACGGAATTTGTGAGATGTTTACGTATTCAAACATATGGTCATCATCTATAACAGCCAACGATAATGGTCGAACTAATTCATAAACTTTATATTCAGGTGAAACCTAGATGTTAAAATTATATTAAACGTCATGTCATCATCAAATTATTTCAATAACATAAAAAATAATAGAATCGTCCTAAGAATCAGTGAATCTTTATTATCCGAAATAGAAGAAATCAAGGTAGATCGAAGCTTACATACGAAGACCATGTGAGTAGATTGGTCAAAATGGAAAAGGTCGCAAGTACTCGGACACCCAGATGTGCATATATGAAACGATTATTGAATCTGCATGAAACGAAAGGAATATGCATGGACTGCGAAGTCAGAGGCGATCTGTCCTCTCTGACTATACCATCAGTGATCTAGTGTAAAGATTAAATAGATTATTCTATAACACTAACGTGGTACAAACATACGACCCACCTGATTGACTGGCTGGTCACCGTGCTTATAGATGTTTTCTTTTGAAGAACCCCATACTGTAGACACATTAAATTAATTAGATAATTCGCTTCTGAGTTAGGAAGTCTTTTCTCAGACTGCGATAAAGAAGAAGGCATTATTCATGTCTTGCTTACATTTACTGGAAATAGTTGAGACTTTTACGACAAAAAAAAGGTAATTTTAATATTTTAGAAATAAACTTGGCGATTATGTTATGATAGATTATTATTATGATGTAATAAACAGTGGTGACTTTAATATTTTATCGGATGACCTCATCTTTCTCCTTCCAAGAGTAGAAGTCTGAATTACCCTTTATAAAAGAATCTTCATGAATACTGGATTGTGAAACCACTCACACGACCACTCACCGCCTTTACGAAATAATAATAGAAGTGTGTTCATACCGGTGTCTTGATAACTGATAACAGTTATGACTGAGAACTTGTTTCTGCGAACAATTTCTTACATTTTCATTTAACTGTATAATATGTGTTTGATTTGAGTGACGTAAGTCGCATTTTTATGATGATGCTGACGTCATCGACTCGATCTCATAGCATATTCATTCATTCAGTTGGAAGTAGTCTGCCGATCGAAAACAACCCATAATGTTATGTCGTGTTAGTGCTGCACTTTGGACCGCAAAGTCTGGTTGCTTTGTACAAGTGACTGTGAGCGAAACGAATTGCACTACCGATTGCATCCATTGTTCAAGATATTGTGGCCAGGCCTAGCTATGTCCAGCGAAATTGGATTGTTTTATTTGTTCATTGGAAGTTTGCTAAAGCGTATCGAGGACTTTCCTGTGGCCTCACTGCAGAATATTGACAAATACTTTTGTTGATGTCGATAAGGTAATTTGATTTTCTCTTACTACAATAGTTTTGCCAATTGTCGGCACTCAAATCAATTGACACGGTAATGTTCTTGATTGAAGCCGGCACTAAACAACAAGGTTTAGTTTTTTTTATTCAATTTTATTATAAGTGTTCATTTCTATAAATATATGCATATTTATTTCATTTAGGAAGTTTTACGAGCTAATTAAGAATATATATCACAGCAATATTTCACAATAATGTTAGTTACAAGCCTACACATATATTAATGTACAAATATATAACTAGCTGACCCCCGCGGCTTCGCTCATGACATATTTTGAACCCCAGTTGCACCCATTTAATCCCGCCGCTTTGACGTTTACAAAAATGTATGAATATTTGCCCGATTTATAGACATTTATGATTATTGCTTCGCTCTCCTGGGTAGTAGCGTGATGATATTTAGCCTTCCTCGTTAAATGGGCAATCCATGACAAAAATATTTTTTTAATTCGTTTCTGTAGTTTTTGGGATTAGCGCGCTTAATGAAACAAACAAACTCTTCAGCTTTATATATTAGTATACATTTAACTTGTTGCAAACAATCTCAATGAGGAATAAAATTTCTTATTATGATAAAAAATAAATATGACATAAGGAAAATATTATTTAATAATTATTATTAATAGCAATAAATATATATACATCAACTCATAAGTATACTATATTATTATAGTATTCATTACATACATACATACGGCACTTGAGATTTTGATGGGGTCTCATACACCCAAAATTCTATATTATGATTGTTTATATATATACATAATATGCTGTTTATCATAAGGGAGCCCTTTCGATCTCATAATTTTTTTCAGCATATCTCATAGTTTGCATAACAGTTTCAGCATAAAGTTTTCTCGCATAAATTATGATAAGCAGATTGTTATAAACGCATAATTGTTTTATTGGCATAACATTAACTTAATTTTTTTATCATAATTTTAATCAGCATATTGGTTGTGTAAAGGGCATAATTGTTATACGCCTAAAGATAATTTATCATAAAATACAAAACGCATAATGGAGGTATGGAAAACCGTTTAAATCATAACTTGTGACCACAACGCGCGAGCCGAGCGAGCGAAGCGAGCGGGCCGCGGCAAGGCGATGCGCCAGAACTGAATCGTTCGTTTTAATCTACCTACTTCTTTTTGTATTTTATTTATATATTCTATATTTAAGTGTTGACATTTTGAACTTCGAACTTGAAGTATAATGACTATCGACATTTTTAATCAGTGGGCCTATCAATCTTAGACAGGTCAAGCTTAGATATAAAAATAAAAATATGTACTCGTTAACTTTATGGTATTCTATATGTAATGACTTGTAATCTTTATGAGAGAGTGAGTGAGATGCCAATAAATGTTATGAGTAGTATTCGTTATAGTAAAAAAAAATATGCGGTAGGTAGGTAGATAGGTAGGTATATCATTATTATAAAGAAGTTATGGGAAAATAAAGTATGCCTAAAGATTTATTCTGTTTGAACGTTATGCGAAACGAAGAGTATGACAAAAAACGTTATGCAGTTTTAAGTTATGCCTCAAAAATTTATGCAACCCAGTTTATTCATTACTAGGTGACCACCCACGGTTTCGCCCGCGACATACTTTGAACTCCCGGCGCACCTATTTAATCCCGTCGCTTATAAATTCTACAATAATTTGCAAATACTTGCCACCACGATTTGTCAACATTTATGATTACTGCTTCGCTCCTCAGGGTAGTAGCGTGATGATATATAGCCTATAGCTTTGCTCTATAATAGGGTTATCCAACACAAAACAATTTTTCAAATTCGTCCAGTAGTTCATGAGATTAGCGCGTTCAACCAAACAAACAAACTCTTCAGCTGTATAAAATTAGTATAGTGTAGACTATACATTAGTAGAGTATTTATTCCCGTACGTACCAATTTCCCACAGGAGGTTGCCGAGATGAAAAGTAATCTACTATGTGTTAATCCAAGGTAGTAGCTACGTTCCCACCAAATTTTATCCAAATTGGTCCAGTTGTTTGAGAGTATAGAAGTTACAAACTCACAAGCTTCAAATCTATCTGATGAATACGAGCGATACTGACAGTTACATTCTAAACCTACTCCTAAAACCATTACTATAAAAACATCTTGCCTTTTCTTTTCATACACCAGGGTTACAAGTCTACTAATTCCATCACGTCAGAAGATAATAATAATCATCGCTCCATAGAGAGCCGCCAGAAAAAAATTATAGTTTTCGTAGTCTACTATTACAATTGCGCCTCAATAGAATTCATGAATCCAATAGAAAATGTTATTAACACGTGTAGCGCCTGTAAGTAGCTCTTAATTTGCATTTATGGTAATCTATATTAATATTTTGATAGCTTAAAACAGCTATTTTGTCTCTATTCTGCAGCTTGAGAAGTAAGATTGTGAAATATATAATAGTTTATGGGCCGGTAGGCCAAGTCGCGTAGGCACCACAACGCTTCCTCAGCCCCCGCCAAGATAGATCGACGATGTATTTTCTGCTGGCACGCCACAGTAAAAATGATTGGCAGTAGCAATTGAAATGGAACATCTCTGTTATTGTGTTGGATTTTATTTTAGGTTTATGATATACTAGTTGACGCCCGCGGCTCCGCCCGCGTGATGAAGATTTTCCGTTCCCGTTTTCAAAAGGAACTTGTTCCCGGGATAAAAAGTAGCCTATGTGTTATTCTGATAGATAAGCTATTATATATAATAAATAGTTATGGTAAAGGATGAAACTAAAAACAGTTTGCTAGGCTATCACCGGCGACTGCGACATCACCCCAATACGCCCCCATACCCTGGCCTCACAACTAACGCATCGAGGTTATAGCAAAAGATTAAAAAGGAAAGACATAATCAGTGACGACTGAGCCCATTGGAAATAAACGAGGAGATGTGCCCACTGGAGAGCACACTCACTCACCTAATTACCCTCACACAATCTGCTTATAGTAGAACTGATTGCAGACAACAGAACACAGAAAAAAAAAGGTAAAGTTTATTTAAATTCCATTTAGTAGTTTTACGTGCAAGTAACAAACATCCATACTTACAAACTTTCGCGTTTATAATATTAGTAGGAGTTTATGATGATATATTTAATAACAAATTTAGGCTTTATGTACAAGTACCAAATAAAATGTCCCGTACTCATTATACTCTTTTTTTTAAATAATAATAAAATCAAAAAATTCAGAATATATCTTCCGTCCGCGCCAAACATTCTCCTTAAGTACACAATTTCATTCAATTGCTCTAAACGTTGCCGGTTTACCCAAATCTTGCTTTTAGTTCTAACTTTTTCTTTTTCAAATACCCGATTCTCAGTTTAACATGCAGCGAAGACCTTTACTTTTATATTAGTGACTAATGACTGAAGGTCGGCTTCTGATGAGACCATCACTACCGCATCATATGGTGTAGACGGCCAGTCAGGCCACACGGACGAGTACCACAATGTTCCTCTCACAATTTTATCAAATGCTTTCTCCAGATCCACTAAAGCGCAAAAAACCTTCGCGTTTAAATGTTGGGATTATTAATTGAATGAATGAATGAAAAATCTTCATTCAGGTCACAATATAACACTTATGAACGTCAAGATTATTGCTTCTACATTTACATTTACTGCCAGATTCGCAAAGCAATAGGTAGATGCTGAGGAAGAACCTGGCAATAAAACTCATGGCCACTCTTTTCTAACCGCCAGTAATTACATTAGTTTGAGTTACATGATGTTTGACCAATTATATAGTAATGAATTTATACAAAACCAAAAAACAAAATCAATGTGTTGTTTAAAATCATATCAAAATTAGAGCCATTCTAGTTGCCAGTTCTAAATGTAGGTATGGCTTACAACATTAAAATTACACTTACATTGTTCCTTTGTATTTATGTGAGAACAGTCGACTAAACTTAGTTTGCCTTAAATTTAAATTATATTATTTTTGATAATTGCTATATTATTATTAATTAATCAATTATTAGTTACATGAAATGTCATACATTGTTTAAGGCTACTAACAAAAAGTAAAAACATATATAAAAAGCGCTCGTAGCTCTACTAACTCGGTTTCTGTAAAAGATCACTGATTTAAGAAACTTTCTCGAATTTTGGATGGATGACCGCTTTGTAGCATTTTCATTTACCAGCGTTTTCTTGCTTCGAAAGACACGTTAACGTTGCAATCGACACTCGTTAAGTCAAGTGAATAACTTTTGAGTGACTTAAAAATTACAACAGCGAGTCGCTACAATCTGAGCCTGTCCATTTGAACACCACAATATGCCTCTGCCACACCTTCGGGGATAAAGAGGTGGCTAATAAATTTATAAATATACTTAAATAATTAATACTGAAAGCCTAAAACAAAGGTCTTGGAAACAATTTTAATAATTTATGCGAAGCGAAGCTTCAATATAACAACTGCACTGATTACTTCAGCCAGTGGCAGTCGGTATGTTTAAGCTAAGAATCTATTGATCAAATTTGTTTATAGGTAAACATACATTGATCGGCACACTGGCTCAGTTAGTTATATAACTGTCTTCTAACCTGTGGGTACCGGGTTCGATTTTATACTACTTACAGGGATAATTCTAACGCTTCTGTGAAGTGTAGGTACTTTATTTTATACTATCATATATTTTATTTATCTATCATATATTTTATTTATCTATCACGCATTATCCCCGAAAGGGTCCATTAACATCATCCGAGCGTCTGTCCCAGTTGCATCTTGCGACGCCCGGGGTCCGCTTTCCTACATTATCTCCTCCACTTCGCACGGCCTTCGGCATCCCCTGTAGTGAGACCATTGGCACGCATGTCATCCCTTACGACGTCAAGCCAGCACTTCATGGGTCTTCCCCTCTTACCGGGATCCGGCGGGGCTGACATGGCCAGACATTTGTTACCTACGTAGCCCGGCGGTTGCTGCAAGACGTGACCATACCAACGAAGGCGACACTCTTGCAACTTGTCTGCAATGTCACGGACGTGAAGGCTGCCGCGGATGCGAGATTTTCTCACGCGGTCCATTCGCGTGACCCCAGACATCCACCGCAGCATCTTCATTTCCGTGACACGCAGCTCCTGCTTGTGTCGCTCAAATATCGGCCACGTCTCACTGCCATGTAAAAGGACAGGTCTAATAATGGTTTTGTAGACCTGTCCCTTCAACCGGATCGGCATTTTAGGGTCACAAATGATACCGGTCATCTCCCGCCATTTGGCCCATGCGGCAGCAATGCGTGACTTGACATCGCAATCGATGTCACTGGACGTGTGAAAATCAGATCGAATCACCGCCTATGCGGACGGATGTGGGATCTGTCGAGTTTAGTGCCAAGTACTCGGTCTTCGCCACATTTAGTTTCAGACCGCCGTTCTCAAGCGTCTCCTTCCACGCCCTTACTCGTCGCACCAATCTGACCCTGTCCGCGTCTGCCAGCGCAATATCGTCAGCATACATGAGCAACCATGGAGGCTGCTCATGCGGGTTTCTGATGCTGTCCGACAATTCGTCTAATATTACACTGAACAGAAGCGGACTAAGGATCGAACCCTGGTGTACCCCGACGGTGATGGGGAAGGGTTTCGTGTCGCCAACAGCAGTCCGAACCATTGAATCGGAGTCACAGTACATGTCCCGGATAGTGTCAATATAGACCTCTGGAACCCCTTTGGACCGCAGTGCCCACTAAATCATCGCACGAGGAACACAGTCGAAGGCCTTCTGCATGTCTAAAAACAAACAGTGCAGAGGCGTGTTCTTCGACCTGTATTTCTCTGCGACAACCCTCAGGGCAAAAACAGGGTCCGTGGTCCCATAGCCAGTGCGAAACCCATATTGACACCCCAAAAGGGTACACTCCTACCGGATCCGAGAGTCTATAATCCTCTTGAAGATCTTCATCTTCCCGGAAAGGTGGCAGAGGCATATTATTATATATGCCCACTTTTCACCATGTGTATTCCTGTCCCACATAATGGGTGGTGAGTCCATTGCGTATATAACTCTCATATATATACACTAAATTAAGCTAACTCCGGGCGTCGCGAGATGCAACTGGGACGGATGATGATGGAATGCTTACTGCTCTTATAAATATACTGTGCCATTGCGAAAAAATGCAAGGGGAGCGCAACGAAAAAACCTAACACAGGTCCTACCTCAGTAAGTGCCAGCGCGCGACTGATAAGGCCTCAGCGTCGCGAATCTGATATTATTTAACATTTGTTCTATAAAAATCACTGTATATAGTCAAAGTAAGCCATTATGTCTATAAATATTTAGTAGCTATCGTTGTGTATAAAAAGTTCATTAAAAATATCTGTAGTTTAAATTTGTTTTTTAAAACATTTCGAAAGAGGGCAACATTGGGATGTTTTTCTATCAAGTGAAGTTTATTAGATTTTGTAACATTAAGCCATTTTGACTAGCTTAAATCCTTAACTAACATATATCTCTTTTTCAGAATCAAAAACCTCTACGATTCGCATTGTTTTAAAAAACTCAAAAGCGTGGCCTCGGCAGGAATACCAAGCCTTAAGTAGACTGCTTAGTTTTGGACAAATCGCAATAGAACCGCTATAGAATGGAACTAGAACGGCTTTCTATTAGAAAATAGTAGTCTCGACCTACAATAAATATATCTCTTATCTTCTCAATAGGAAATACCCAAACAAACATTTGTGTATCACACAAATGTTTGTTTGTTTGTTATTTTTTTCCGACTCGGGATATCAGTCGCAACAGTCGCATACACTACCACTGCGCCACCGAGGCAGTAATAACGTTTACTGGGGCAGCTAGTGTTTATATACAACAATTCATATAGTATCTGTTACTTAATAACTAGGTACAATTTGCCTTTATGGCGTCGCGTCGTTGATATAACGATCCCATGCGAGTAACTATTTAGTACGTGCATACACATAATTTATCGGTGCAAGCCCGCATGAACTTTATTGACGGCTGACCATTTCAAATTGACGTAGTTAATTTATCTCAACAAATGCTACACTTTCCCTTAACTATACATACCTATATGTTATAAGTCTATATATTTTAGGAGAAAGCTCGTTCTGTACATTAGTTTATGCGCTTAACCTGGCCGCACAGAACATAGATAAACTTGAGAATAACTAATTTGCTATGTAAAGGTTAATGTATAATGTGTAAGTATGGTTGTTGATGTGTTTATTACCGCGTGTATTATTTATAAAGTGTAAAATGTGAGTCATTAGCATTAAAAATATTCTGCTTAGATCATCACATTGTTAATTTAATATTTTTTTTTGTGTTCATTAAAATCTGTACCTATCTAAAAGATATATTTAAAATAACTAACTATCTTTACGCTGTATCCCTGACGGGGTAGTCAGAGAGGACAGATAGCCAGGCTTCGCGATCCATACGTACTTCTTTCGCTTCTTCGAGATTCATCAATCGCTTCATACACGCACGTCTGGGTATCCGAGTACTTTTGACCTTTCCGTTTTTGAGCAAATATTTAAAATAAAAGGTAAAAAGTTTGCAGAAACTACTAGATCGAATTGAAAAATCGTGCGAAGTTCTCATACATTATTGTAAAAATCCAATAAATCACGGGACACAAAATATTCTCAATAAAGATAGGTATTATCTCCCGAGATAGCTAAAAATGGTCTGGCGAAGCAGACTCGATTATTTCTTAATGATTTAGTTATTCGAAATTATATTAGAAAAAAACTCAGAACGTTCTTTTAAGTTGCGGGAGAGAAATATGCCATTTTCATTATTAGTAGCTTTGATATTTTTTAGATACCACTAAAGTGGGGAACAAGGATACAGCGCACCTAATCTAAAATAGTAGCCTGTAGACGTTTGCAACACCAGATGAACTACTACTCGCGGAACGCGACCTACACAATAGCTGTGCCATCATTAATTACTATGACAGAAAAAATAAACGCTTAGCCGGAGACCATTCCGGAGGAGTGATTTAGATTAATAACGCCTGTGTGTTTACCCCCAAGTAAAATTACTGGTGAAAAATATAATTTCCCTCCACCCCAACAAAATACTCTCTATCTCTAGATTAGTAATTCTGTGACTCATTCCTTTCTGTCTCTTTCTGGCGCCCTCTCTCCAAGCTATTTTATGCATGAAACCTCACCTATGATGACTCATTTATGTTGCTGTTCTATTATAACGATCTACTAAAAGTAACGGAGGTTAATCACGGATCTATTACATATCAAGATTGTCAGATCATTCAAGAAAGTAATAAAATCCTTAAGAATTTTTTTTACTGAAGGACCTACTTATTCTGAAGCTTGACTCTAACAAAAATTATCACTAGGTACGTGTTTATTGAAGAATCAACACCCTTAATGGTTTTAGCAAACCTCAAAAATTGCTCAAAAACCAATTCACGAACGTGGAAAGCAATTCACGAATCTAATACAATTTCTGTAATCCTATAATAATCGACCACGACACCCTTTGTTGCGAAAATATTGTTTATGTGTTATTGTTCGCTGTTTAGTTACATAAGCATTACATCAAACTAACTTTCCTTCCCGATTATGGAAGTTATAATAATAAAAAAGTCAAGACCGACTTACCTAATAAGCAATACCTTAACTCTAGTCAAACTTTTCTTTCCGATTATGGAAATAATGAAAAAATGAAGACCGAATTTTGATTTGGAACTAATCCACCCCTAGTTCCTATTACTGTGACTCCTGTAAACAACAGTAATAACCAAGAAATGAAATGTTACACTGACTTTGACCGACCGAGTCGGAGAAAATCCAGAAGAAGCAGTTGGAACATACGTGGAAACAGTTGTTGAATACTGACAGAACGGTGAATTGCTCCTAAAGCTACCATATGTCCTGTATGAAAAAAATAAAACCGACTATAAGAAGTATTAATAACTTCAGTCTAACTTTGTTTCCCGACTATGTAAGTTAAAATAAGAACAAGATCAAGTCAAGACCGACTTACGGATAATAATCAGTGCCAACTGTAGCAAGTCTGGTATTTTAAAGCAACTGGATCGTAGCTTATTCGTCCATGAAAAATGGAGACACAATACAATGAAATATGAGAAAATCTCATAACTTTAGAGGGCCGAGTCTGCTATTTCAATCGTGTCGAAATAGAATCGAAATCATCGCTCAATATAAAGCCAACGGTACAATTTTGACCGTTTTTCGTAGTCTACTATTACTTCGTACTCCCATAGACTTCTATCGGTCGGCCGATAGAATTCTAATAACACGTACCGCGCCAGAGGCCGCTAGTCAATTATTCATTAGCTAACTACCATTTTGACAGCTAAAAACAGCGATTCTGGTTCTATTCTACGGCTTGTCAATAATAGAATCGCCCCCAGGTGTGTAGACGATTGTTTTTATTCGAATGCCTCGGTGCCGCAGTGGTAGTCTATGCGACTGCCGTGAGGTCTCGGATTTAAATCCATACGTTCTACCTACATTTATAGTAGGGAATACGTTTCACTATATAAATCCTTGTGGCATTGGCTTTGGGTTCTAGAAGCTTGGTATCGTACATACGAGTACGTCTGTACTAAAAAAGAAGGTTTTATTTGTTTGGAGTCGAAATTTGAAACTACTGATCTGATTTTAAACTTTTTTCATCATTATGAAGCCAAGTTATTTAGAAATAACATAGGATATGCGTCATTATGTTACTACCCAAGGAAACGGAGCAGTATTAATTTATTGTATTAATTTTTCAGTATTAATACTTTTTAACATTTGTCAACAAATCTGGAAGATTTCCATACATTTTTGCAAATACCAGCACATACTGTAGGAGTTAATACGTATCTATGGAAGCACAGAGGGAGAATTCTATGATGTCACAGGTGAAGCCGGGGCCACATCTAGTTATCCATATCTTTAAATTCAACTAGTTTAGGAAATTATGTATTTACTGAAAGTCTGAAGTAATTGTGACCCCGATAACTGAGTGCTCTGTAAACGATCTCTCGTTAAGGATCTTGAGCCCTCTTAAGATTTCAATCAGGAACCAGTGCTCAATTCTACTATTTTATATTACCGGAAGCCACTATTTGTTTTAAAAAAATGCCATTTACTTTATTAATTTATCAGCATGCTCAATTCATATTGTTATTTGATATTTTCACTCTAAAATAATAATCATTTATTTTGTTAATTTAGTGACATTTCTTTAAGAAATTCCATTTTTGAGTGACAGGGGAGTATACATACAGTTTCTATGTTAGTACGTTAACATAAAATACCGTAATTGAGGCAAGGTAACTAACATTAGTCTACCACTTTAGTAGACAGTTTGTTTGTATGTTTTACACAGTTATTATTCTTTAGTAGTATAAAAACTGTGCATAGATCCACTTATCTTAATATCACTCTTTATCATATAATAGCTGGTGCGCCCCCGTTATAACTCTTAACGATACAAATATTCAAAATCCTATCTTAATAGTTACTAAAGTCATATAACAACCATCTTTATGCCAAATCGTCATTCCCTGTCGCTAAGGGGTAGTGTATGTGACTGCTGTTTCTTTTTGGGTTCAAAAATACTTTTGTGATACGAAAAATTATTTTTAGGGGTTTTAAGGTTTCCTATAAATGTGTTATAGGAAAAGTATGTTTATCAGTCATCTACATCGCATAGCACATGCTTGTATAAGTTCTTTTTGGATTTTTTCTTCATAAATGTTGAGGTATTGATGATTGATCAATTACTCACAGATAACTTAACTATCTTTACGCTATAACCCAGTCGGAGCCTACGGAGGAGACAAATATGGTAAATAGACATCTTATTAAAATCTTCTAATCTGTAGGTACAAGTAATTTAAAAAAGGCTTGTGAAAATTCAATAATTATGTACCCACATACAAATTTTTATGTCATGTTTATAATTATTTATGTCATGTAATTATATTAATTATATAATAATGTAAATTTTTATTCATTTGAGAGTTGTCAATTAAATAAAAACTCTTTATAAAGAGTTTCAGCTGTATATAACCTTAAAACTTTTTTTTGGAATTATTTAATGCATTTTATTTTATTTTATAATATAATTAGAAAAAAATTTAAAAAAACTATATTATAAAAACATTTAACACTAAAGACAAGGCTGTATGGACTGAGTTTCCTTTGCCTGCCCAATATGGGCGACAACAACAATTAGTTTTGAACAGGACGAAATTAAAACATAAGATTGAAGAAATATGAAATAAATAAGATTTGGCTAAAAGGTTGCTAAAAGGTAGGGTTACTAAGACCTTTTAACCTTTTAGCCAAATCTAATCTAATCCTATTTAGTTTTTGTCATGTCTAGTCCTTTGTCGATGTCGAGTAAATCAGTGGACCCTTTACTAGAGCTTTCTATGGAGATTTGGCACCAACACAAAAAACACCGCTATTCACTGCAACATTTCACTTTCCTTCACTTATGCACATTTTCGAACACTTTGTGTATCATACATAATCCACCATTATGAAACGCAAAATTAAATAAGGCAATCGTGCGTCGTGTTCAAGAATTGGCGCCAAACTCCTTAAAACTAAATTATATAAGACTGTATTCAAATATTTTTCATAAAAATAGAACGATACAGACGTCTGATAACTTGCAAATGTCAACAGCAAAAAAAAAACAATAAATTATTGCTAATTATGGTATCCGTAGTTAGTTGTAAATGTCCAAAATATATTAACCAAATCAATTGTGTAGCTTATTGCTCAGTGGGCACTTAAACGCACCGTTCGATCGCTATGATTCGAAAAAAAAATACTATTAGTATAGGAAGACGACCATGTTAACACCTTTCAAAATAAGAATAGAAATACGCAGGCGGAATATTTGGTTGCCTTTCAATCCCACTAATGTTGAATGTATTATGACTTAAATGAGAATATATGAGGCCGTGCGTGAGTGCGTTTTATTTGCTTTTATACGCTAAAATGATGTACTTATTATAAATTATAGGTAGGTATGTATTTATTTATTAGATTTTGTTTATTATACACTGCCTCCACAGAACAAAGGAATGTAGCTCGCGCGCTAGTGGAGACGATAGTAATAATAATACCGCGTGCCGAGTTTGATCCGCTTCCTCAGACATCTCATTTGATTTGTAACAGTTAGACACCTAGCGAAACACAACTCAATTACAACCGTAATCTCATAAAGAATGGAGGCAGGGAATAAAGTAGTCTTGATATATATGACACGTGATTAATAACAGAAAGAGAAGCTTAATAAAAAAGGATTATTACCATTTCCTGAAGATAGAGCAGCACCACCGAAAAATATAATTCCATTATTATTTTTAGGAAAAGTATAAGGAATAAAATCGGTAATCTAGTAATACGCACTAGAGTAGGTACTACAATATTTTGCTTTATATTGGAAAGTATATCTTAAAGTTTTGTTTTTAAGGTTGGTTTTACCATTCAACAACACAAAGGAGTACGGATCTACCGATTAAAGCAAAGTTAATGGACAAAGTGAATGTGTGAATTGTACAATATCGTACTGGAGTTTTTTGGGGTTTTATAATGATCTGTGGGAACATTGATACTCATATAAATATCTTTTCAGATGGCGTTGGTAGAGGAAGCGGGCGCCGGCGCAGGCGCCGACGACCCCGAGGCATTGCTCAACGAATGGCTCGGCGAGCTCACCGTGCTTACTGCGGTATGTATACCACAAATCCAACATCTGAACAGACGGTACACACCTTAAGTTCATTTTTTGTTTGCGTGTAGGTGTCATATCAAGCTATTAAGAGACAAGGCTACTTTTAATCCGATACTCGGCAGTAGGAATATGCATCGATGCAAATTGACAATTCAACCCGTACCTAAAGCGGCAGTCCTCTATTTTTGCGTTGCTATATTTGGAGCATTCGATATTGGTAATACAGACTGTTGAAACAATTATACACAGCTCATTTTAGCTTAAATTACGCTACAGTATCCAGACACTTAAATACCTTTTATTTAGAATCGATAATGAAAAACACACAATCCGTGAAGTTAAATTACTTGTGTGAGGGAAAGGTTCACAGCAGTGGCATATTGAGCGAGATTCCAATCCGCAACCTTTTAATTACCAAACCAATGCTATAAACATTACGCCACAACCGCCATTTAAGAACGAACCGCAACTAATACGTATCATTTACGCTCTTTGAAAAACTTCAGGTTGGCCAACGCCTTGAGCACGCTAATCTCGATCACGTTCCACGCCATAAATAGAAGCATCTGGAAAACGAATAGTATACTTAGCGGTACGATATACCTCCATTCAATAAATAAATAAAAACTTAAAAGTTTGGGTTTAGAAGGGATGATGGATGCTGGAGCACAAATGGAGCACGTGTTCGTTTGCAGCCGGCACGGGCGACGGCTGAGGTTCGGGTGTGGCGCGGGACAGGTGGGCTAACACATGCGGTGTAATCGAGATGTTGCATCGCATCAAAAGCTTCTTAAAAATCGTTTCGTGTAGCGACCAATACGAGTATCGATAATAACTTGATTTTTAACAGACCTTCAGCTGTTTCTTCATAAACCTTTTCTTGACATGATTACTGCTATTATTTCACCACATATACTGGTGGTTTCTTTTTGCATTTCTTAAAATTAATTGTTGATTTTCCCGACAAAATACATTCATACTTCTTATCATTGAGTTCAATAAATTTGAAAAAGGTATTAGGACTTCCAATATAATATTCTAAGTCTAAAGTGAAGTTGTGTTCATGGTGGTAATGCAATAGTAATAGAATAGAATAATTTTATTATGTACAAAAAGATCTTCAGGTTCTTATAATAGGATATAGATTAAAAAGTTTGATACAAAAAGAGGTTTGCGTTGGTGACTATACTAGTATTAACTCTGTTACAGTCTCCATAATAGCATAAAACCACTTTAAAAACAATCCTGAATAAAGAACTTCCTAATAAACCTCCATAATATAAATCAATGGGCAATGGGCTCACCACCTATTACGTGGGACAGAAATCCACACGGTGAAAAGTGGGCATATAATATGCCTCTGCCACCCCTTCGGGGATAAGGCGTGATGGATATTTTATAATTTAAATCCTGAATATAGGCCCACTAAGATTTTCGGGGCCAAGGCGATTTCACCAGCTAGTGGTGCACCTGCTGACTATCGGACAAGGTAACGACACGCAGTCGCCTCTAGAGGGTTGGAAGGTCAGACGACAATCGCTCTGAACACAGCTGAAAATCAGAAGCTTAGTAATAGATGCACCTAACAGCCAAAATAAACGTATATCCCAGCTGCCAAATCCAGATAGGACTTGGAAACCAACTAGAAGAGAGATCACAAACTATTCTCTATTATTAATCTATATTGCAACAGCAGGTAGCCACAACCTGCGTATGTCTAATTCAACACGGCAATGGGCTCACCACCTATTACGTGGGACAGGAATACACATGGTGAAAAGTGGGCATTTAATATGCCTCTGCCACCCCTTCGGGGATAATGCGGGATAGATAAATATTAAATAATATTAATAATGTAAGGGTTCCCTGTGTCTGAATCTATAAGGATGTACACAAAAAAAAATCTAATAGACCTTTTTGGTGACTTTTTTTTCTAACTTTGTGTTGAATGATTACGGTAAAGAGAGACTACTATCACTACCTACGCCGGCGCCGTGTCAACAATAATCTGCTGTAACTATTGTTACCGATTTTACTTCAACAATACTTTTGCTGAATAGCAACGTACATTTTAAAATCTCGTCACTGGATTTTTCGTGAGCTGTCAAATTCCCATACAAATTGTGAAATGTCACCGCAAATCCAGCGGGCAGATGTTAAAATGTCGTTACTGAGAAAAGAAGATTGCAGTGTTTAAAATTTTGTTACTGAAACCAATTGCGAGTTAAACTCAACTCCAGGTAATTTATAAAATGTCTTAATCCCGCGTAAGCTGACTTGAATGTCTTTTAACTAAATTCATATGCCTAGACTGTGGTGAAATAATCCAATTACACAGACAATCTGCCATAGTCATATTTTTTTTTAAATTTTCATATAAAAATATATACCTATCATAATAAGACATAAGCTAGTTTATTCCTGGGAAGAAGCTCCTGTGGGAACACGAGCATCAACTATAAATAAAAAAGGAAGAAAGAAATCATTTATAAGTTTAATGTACGAGAAAAAAAAAGATAATTTTTAAAATGGCGGACAACACACATTTCAAGCCAAATTAAACCTCAATAATTGTTATCGATAAACAGTCCGTCTTAAAATTATTTGTAAACTTCCAGCAAAGAGCACAAATAGGCACCCAGAATTAAGTATTACAACAAATAACATCTTCAGCACACAAAAGAAAAGATGATTATCTGCTATGGTAATTCGGACAGCGATAAAATGTGTATCCCGCACATCTGTCGTGTGCCTTGCTGTCTGCACAAGCAGGTGTTTTGTAAACACCACCTGTTTCCCATTTTTTGTTCATACTTTTTTTTTTGTAATTTCTGGTAGTAGCGTAGGCTCTTAAATGCTTAATAAAAACGCAACTTAAACTGAGACTCAAAATTTGAAGTTAATTTAAGAAACTTATTCTGTGTGCTTCTGAAAGCAGTTGGTCCCGGTTGCCTATAACATGGCAGTCGTTATGCCAAATTGAAGTCTATGTGAGCGGCCTTAAAAAAATACTACAGCAGGACGCCATAACTGCGCTTATCCATTTCAACACGGCAATGGGCTCATCACCTGTTACATGGGACAAAATGCACTTGGTAAAATAAAATTGAAGTGTCTGTTTGTAGCTCCAAATTAAAAGCTTTTCACTAAATACAAAAATAAAACAACTATCTTTTTGTTTCAACTATTTTAACGGGATTTTCAATGGCAGGTAGCTGATATTAAGTTAAATCCGTCCCTGGATATACCGAGACTCAAACACAAAATATAATTAAAATCGATCCAGACATTTTCGAGATTTGCACTTAGTTACTTAAGCTACATTTTATCCGGACACCACGCGGGTGAAACTACGGGACTAATATTATAAAGAGGAAAGATTTGTAAGTTTGTTTGTAATGAATAGACTAAGAAACTTTTGGGCCGATTTTTAAAATTCTTTCGCTATTAGAGGGCTACATTCTTCGTCAGTAACATAGGCTATATTGGAATTTCAACAAGTTTAGGGTTTCGTACGAAATCTCGAACAATGTACATAGTGAAAAAAAATAACTCATAAAATTCCTTACGAAAAAATTCCTTGTACGCTGCGAAAGCTATTGACGATACAACAAAAAAAATGAGAACACATTAAAATCTACATAAAAGTCGGCGATAGAGCATCTATATTATTCCCAACAAACAATTTGGCTGCAAATAGAGCTTACTATATAACCTAAAGTGTTATGAAGGTAGAGTAGTAGCTGCAATTATAGTTTGCGACGGCAAAAAAGAGTTAGTTATAAAATATTACGCTTACAGTGACAAAGCAGCTTGATAAGAGCAATGTGTGAAGGTTAAACGCGTAGAGCACCGATTATTATATAGTTTAGGGCTGAATAGTAGGGATATTTCTCCCTATAAATAGAACGTAAGTAAGTATAGCCTCTATATTATTTAAGGTTGAATTATTGAGTTCGTTACCACCTTAGTACCCCGTAGTAGTAATTGGTCATGTAAGCGGTCATGAAAGCATAAAATGGCGCCGCATCAGAGCTTTTAAAATTTTCTAAAATGATGGTTCCGTATGTAATGGAAGTGAATTCGCTACTGCAAGTCATGATATTTCTGAGGGAGACAGTTATTACTCATTGAGTAGTGATGATGTGAATAATACCAGTGACTATATTAAGAATCTTTCATTTTAGTCAAAATTTGAGGACATGAGCTATTAAGAATATTAAACAAACTGCTATGAAAGATTTGATGTTGATCTTAAATGACAGATTTGGATTCTAACAAAAGATCCTCGAACTATTTTCCAAACACCAAAAAAATATTTTAATACTAGGTGGCGATAGTGAATATTGGCATAAATAAAACACTAGGTCAGTGCGAGCATGATGTGTTATTATAAGTTAGATCATTTGTACGCTGCACAATCGATTTACAAACAAAATTATAACATCACGATCGATTAATATCCGCGCGCAATGCAGTGGCTGTATTGTCCTTTCTCTAATGTTCTTACTATTTTGAACGGCATTCTTAAATTGACATATAATTGTAACAGAATCAAATAAAATATAGTAGCGTTTATGTCGTCTTGTACTCCTATTTATTTTAGCAACCCTATTACAATTTATTTACGATATTATTTAGTGTATTATTAAGCGCTTGTGGCCTCAGTGCTCTGTAAACGATCACTGAGTTACGCTACTTTCACTATGGCTGGTCCTCGGATGGGTGACCAATTTGTGGCATTTACATTTGCGAGCGTTTCCGTGCTTCGGAAGATACGTTAAGCCGTTGGTCCCGGTTGCCAGTAAAATGGCAGTCGTTAAGCCTGGTTGAAGGCCTTATGGGCGGTTGACAAAATTTCAACAGCAGGTAGCCACAACCTGCGTCTGTCTATTTCACGGCAATGGGCTCACCACCTATTACGTGGGACAGGCATCCACACGGTAAAAAGTGGGCATATAATATGCCTCTGCCACCCCTTCGGGGATAAGGCGTGATGGATATTAATTTATTTTATTTTATATTATTTAGTGCTAATTTACAGAGTGACACTTTTAAAACAGCGTAATCGAAGCTACTTACGTGAACAAAGGTACGAGTATAGCAGTAGGTACATAGTTTCTACGCGGTGTCCGACCACAGCGTCAAAAACAACAAATGTCACGTCGAACTTAGTGGAGGGCAGAGACTGAATGGTTGGTACTTATTTTATTTGCGCCCGGACTTGCTCTCGCTGTGTAGGTACAAAAAAGCTAATAGTATCACATGCAAAGTTTAGACAATTGACGATTCGTTTATGAACGTAAGGAGTTTATGCTGGAAATAAAGTCAAACTTCCATTAAAAAAATAACATTCCATTGCTACAAATATTCAAAGGCTTTAACTGGCAGTATGTTACAGTATGTAATTTTGTAGACAGAAATATGTAGGTATTTAATTCCAAATCTTTTCAATTTTGGCAAATCAAACAATAAAAACAATTTAGCACTCGTCCAACTACCTACGTGTAAAAGTCGTGCGTTGGCTAGGTAGTGGTTTTGAAAAATTACTACGGATCTCCAAATTCATGGGTCCACCATTTTTAGATTATGAAGTTAATAAAAAACAGTGAAACGGACTAAAAGGTAACAATACAATGAATATATTTATTTTTATAGCATTCTAATAACAGGGTCACGACTCTTTAAGTCAATAGGCAAAATTTTGTTACAAATTTACTAAAAATAATGTTTTGCTCCATGTGAAGCAAAATATTTTTTAGATAAAGACACCGCAAAGAGTGGGCGCTTCAATTATTTGTTAATAATATAAACACATATTCACAGTTTACTTACCTTCACAATGAAAATTCCGCTTCATTTTGCACTAAAAATCAGTTAAAAGTTTTGCACTCAACTCCGCCATTTATTTTCGTAAACACAACGCATTACACTATGTTTATTTGATCCCTTTGAAATGGGAATATCTTTCTTAATTCATTTTATAAATTATAAGAAAAAACTAAGGAAAAATATATCCTAAGACGCTGTAATTTCCTATTGTAGATCCATACTGCAACTCAAGGCGTTACAATTTACCTTATTACCACCCTCTAACCGCTAAAACCGTAAGCAAGTTACATTATAGATCTACTATACCCCTCACGGAGTTTATATTTATTAATTTACTTTCTTTATAACGCTCAAAGAGTCAGTAAGCTGAACGTAATTCTACCATACCGCTTAAGGAGTTAATGGTCACTAAAATACTACTCTTACAGCGCTTTGGGTCTCAGTTAGCGCTACTGTTCCTCCACAATTGCTCTTCTATACCTCTTAAATTCATTCTATAACTCCACGACATTGCCATAGTGGAACCTAAGATCATAAGAATTTGTGCCCAATCCGAGGGAATAGTAAAGTTATAGCTCGCTATAATTCTTATGTGATAGCACTTATTGATGACCTTAGGATCTCTTTAGCTCCGTCCTAACTCTTATAGTAGCGCCTAATGTTAGTTGGGTTATAATAGTTTTTTCACTGTAACTACTATTTCATGTTACAAAATTATCCAAATCGGTAAAGTAAAGTATGGAATTTTCAGACCATCCTTATCCAAATAAATTACTTTATTTTCAAGTATGGTTAAGCACCAACAGATAGCTTTTTGAATAAAAAAATCGTACATTCTGAAATTTTGAATATAATAATTATATTCCAAAACAGTGACTTGATAAAATAAGAGTTATAAGTCCAACTATAATACTTAAGTGTTTAGCCAATTATTGTTTCATATTTTTCTTCATTTGCATTTATAATAATAATTAGGTAGTATAAATGTAATTTAATGAAAATAATATTAAAATGTACATTTTAAATATTGTATAACAAGACCTTGTTACATTTACATCTGTTTAGTTGCTTAATATACTTTTTTTTACTTATGATCATTAGTTTAATTATAAGTGTAATATGATCTATTTGTTGATGTAATTACACGAATTAATATATTTTTAACAATTAATTTAACTACGAATGTAATGTTAATATTTTGGACAGCCTGCATAAAAACTATGTAATTTTTTTATGGGTCCAAATGGCAATTAATCTGCATCAAACTATAGAAGAATCACGTAAATCTTAGCGTAATCGATATAGATACATAAAAAAAAATACCAATTAAACACATAACCTCCTCGTGTTTGGAAGTCGGTTAAAAATAGGTGACAGTGTACAAATTAGGTCAACAGTCAATACAATCCTACTAATATTATAAACGCGAAAGTTTGTAAGTTTGAATGGATGATTGTTACTCTTTCACGCAAAATCTATTGAATGGATTTTGGTGAAACTTTTCAATAATATAGCTAACACATCAGAATAACACCTTAGGCTACTTTTTATCACGGGAACAAGTTCCATTGGGAAACGCGAACGGAAAAACTCGTTCTTTAATCTATATATATAAAAGAAAGTCGTGTTAGTTACACTATTTATAACTCAGCAACGGCTGTACCGATTTGGCTGAAAATTTTTTGGAAGTTAGCTTAGACGGGGAGGTAGCTTAGAGCCAGGAGACGGACATAGGCTACTTTTTATTCCGGGAACAAGTTCCTGTGGAAAACGGGAACGGGAAAACTTCTCTACGCGGGCAAAGGCGCGGGTGTCAACTAGTATATTTATAAAATATTCTTAGTCACGTTTATCCAAACTCGTAATTTTTTAAAGGGTTTAAAAATACTCTTACACATTAATTTCGTTTGAAGTGTAAAATTGTGCAAGAATCTGAATTTTACTACAATCCATTATTCTTCATCTCAATAATATGTATGTACATACTAAGTAATTGCATGATAAGTAAATACTTAGTTAACATTACATTACAGCTTTATAGTTGCATTCTATTTGTCATGATGGATAACTAGTTGACGCCCGCGGCTCCGCACGCGTGGTGAAGTTTTTCGTATCCCGTTTCCCACAGGAACTTGTTTCCGGGATAAAAAGTGGCCTATTTGTTATTCGGATGTGTAAGCTTCATTATTGTAAAGTTTCGTCAAATCAATTCTGTAGATTTTGCGTTAAAGGATAACAAGCATCCATTCTTACAAACTTTGGCGTTTATAATATTAGTAGGATAAGTATTTGGCTAGCGATAACTTTTCCTGTATTTTTATTTGCATCTTTGTCTCGTATAACGTACCCTAGATCTTTTTTTTAAGTAAAAAATGTTTTGTCAATTTTTTTGCTAAGTTCAAAACTCGAGGTAGGTATGAATGTCTGTGCTTTGATTTGAATTGAATTATGTATATGTATACGTCTGAGCTAAGGTCTAAGTAGATCCAGGGATGGATTTAAAATACAATTGGAGCCGGTGGCGTCTGATATTGATATAGGAAAACCATATGTAGCCAGTTATACAACAAAATTATCATTAAAGGCCAAAAAGTCAGATTATTATCAAAACAAAATATATAAACACGCTCAAAATATATTTTTGCCCACTCGTTTTATTTCTGGTCTATTTACGGAAATGCCGGAAGTAGGTAAATAATAAATATGCAGATGTTTCAAGCGATTTGTGTCAAAATGCATCACTTCTCAACGTGTTAGTTACGATGTCAGCATGCCGAGTGTGTGCGATGCATCTAGGTGGCGTGGGTGCGTTCGAACGGTATTATAGTAGGGCTTTGCAGCGCAGTGCACGAGGGGTTAGAATAGAGGGGACGTGCTAGCCCCCGAGCACGCACACTAATGTAACAAGAATATCCCGTCCTGTCATTCTAAAATCAAAAAATGTAGCGTACCCAACCCGCACACGTGCGCAAGTCACAAAACACGATTGCCGCTTGTATACTCGCTCGTCTCCCCCTGCGTGTAGCCTGTCTCTGCGACAGGCCCCGCGCGGCCGACGCTCCTCATGCTTCATTTTGTAATACTACTCACTTCACTTTGCTCCACGCTTCCTAGTTGTGGTCGTGAATGCGCACGTCTTGCACGTTTCTTGTGTTAACCCAGATAGGGCTCTGTGTTCGAAGCTATATTAAATGAAACTTAGCCCAAAAATTTGTTATGATCAATCACTCACTACTCCGAGCGTGGTTTACCAACCTACTTACCGTGTGGCTAACTTGTAGTGCAGTTTCGCGCAGACTCCGAAATGTGTTGCTAATAACAAACTCGTTTGCGTACACACCGATTAATAATAAATATACTTCCATCTGACACAGTTAAATGCAGCTAAATCGTGTAGTGCTAGTTTATAAAAAAGACTAAGTGATTCTAAGTGACGTCATTACTAAGTGACGTAGCCCTCGTGACAGCGCGCCGGCCTTTGGCACGCTTTGCTAATAGTGTGAAGTGCTATATTGTGACTCATTATTACACACTGCGATGTTATGGAAATGATGGATATGCAACCAAACGAGACGAGTAAGTGGCAGAAAGGAGGGTTTCTGTCATCTCTCAACAGAAGTTTTCGATTGGCAAGTGGCAAATCAAGAAGTGTTAACAACTCTCCCACAGAACTTAAAATTATGGAGCAAAGTTGCGATATGTCATCGGTACGTAAAATGACAAGTATAGTTACTATAACTCTATTGTAACAACAGGCTGATAAACACTCGCACTGTAAGGAATGTTTATTTTTAACGTTAACCACAAATTAAGTAATCAGTGTATGTAGGATTTAAGGACTTTAAGAACCAAAGGCACACATTGAATTTATTTTTGGTCACTACCTTAGATTATTTTTGAATAAGTACGATATTTTATGGATTAAAATAATTGATTATACGACTCTTATAACGTGTTAAGAATTCACTGCCTACGATGCCCTTAAAACTAAGTGTAAACATAACAACATTCATTGTTTAAAAGACAATGCACTCCCAACCCAACTATGTCTTAGGATGTCAACTTATGTACGTGAATAATTAATTTCTGAGCTTATAAGCATAGGCTAGTTAATTTGTATTCATAGTGTCCTGTAACACCGTGAATACAAATTGTGACTAAAAATAATATCAACATATCTTAGGCAAGTTTAATTTAATTTTAACTTAGTTTAATTATATTAAGCTTGCTTAAGATAGCTAAGCTGATATTATTCCTTAGGTACAATCAGAGTTATAAGTGATATCGCTTATAATTTATAAGCAATATCACTTATAACTTTATAAGTAGAAACATGCTTACTGGTGTTATCAGACTAAAAAAACTAAAACCAACCAACAGAAATCACAAATCAAAAACATTTTTTTTGTGACTTCTGTTGCAACCAATAAGCTAATAGTGTTAAAAGAGTCTTCAATTAGAGTTATATGTGATATTGCTTATAAATTAGAAATCAAACACTGGAAAGCATGTCATAAGTGATGTTTCTTATAAATTATGAGCAATATCACTTATAACATGCTTACTAGTGTTTGCTATCTGACAAAAAAAAACAAAAACCAACAAACGTAAGTCACAATTTAAAAACCATAACTTTTAATTTATGATTACTATTGCAACCAATGAGATAATAGTGTTAAGAGTTAAAAATATATTTTCTGACAAGTTCGATTTTCTGATTTATACCTATAATAGGTATAAATCAGAAAATCGAACTTGTGATATTTTCTGACAAGTTCGATTTTCTGATTTATACCTATAATAGGTATAAATCAGAAAATCGAACTTGTCAGAAAATATATTTTGACTCATACAATCTGGCCTTACTTTTACTCGCAATATCTCTAAGAACAGCGGATGTAATTCCAGTACATATGTATTCATGGAGAGCCTAACATTCAACATTATCGGTTTCAAATGTTGTACATCTCTTATTTATCTTCTTCGACAATTTCTTTAATTGATAATATTGTCATGAATGGTGTTATAACTAGAACAGAGATTATATTGGTTTCCGACTAAAATTTTATTGAAGCTGCTTCTTAAAAAATCATCATGAATATGCAACATTAAAATCTCGCTAGAATAGAACTGCTCTTTAAATTTAGCGGTGCATGTACCTATAAAATAACAACCTGCGCCTGTCCATTTCAACACGGCAATTTGCTCACCACCTGTTACGTGGGACAAAAGTGCATATGTATGTATGTATGTAAGTATTTTCCCAGTTGCTTCCAAACCCTACCTGGATTTAAAACGTTTTGCATTGGGGGGAGGATACATATAGGTAGATATATATTTACCGCATTCTTTCAGCTACAACTACTGACACTAATTTCATACTAAGGGCACGCCCGCAGCTCAGCCTAGCTGAATTTTATTGGTATACCATTTTTCTGGTGGGAATAAGAGGTTTACTAGAATAATAAGTAAAGCGTGTCAATCTATAGACGTCCGAAAAAAATCAATCTCCATTTAAAAAAAAATTCTATTGCTTCCTTGTGATATGAAAGAAACACAAGCATATAAACCAATAAATACTAGTGGTCATATCCACTTTTGTGATCCTAGTATGGAATATATAAAGAATTTATATGTGACTATGTACTAAGAATTGTGAATTAGTAAGAATATTACTAGATACGAGTACATATTAAGTGTATGGTTATCAAATTTAAACTAGTGGTTCTGTGAACCGTAGACTTCGGCTTAAATTGAGGAAAAAGGCTATTTCCTCTCTTCTGCCTCCATTTCCCCCTCGATAGTAAAACCCCCTCGCTAAAAGTTTTTGGCCATATCAAGGATTGTCCATGCCAAGTTGCATACAAATCCGATGAAAAATGCGACCTGTAGACCGAATGGAAGGACGAACGGTCGGACATCGATAGCATTTTTCCCGTACCAGTGGACTTAAAACGGAGACTTTCGTCAGCTTGCTTCGCTCGCCTCCTCAGTCAATTATATAAAAAAAGACCATCCGATCTATTATTGTTAATTTCTTTAAATTACCAGATTACTAATAGTTGTTTAAAAAATTCCAGGGTCTAAACTCATCTAATGAAGCATCATCCGCGTTAAGGCCGTTGGAGATAGTGGCTCCGCGTATTGATACCTATCGATTCTCAATGGCGAACCTCGAAGAGACACAGGATGCGGACCTCGATGCCATTCTCGGCGAACTCTGCGCACTTGACTCAGAGTATGATGAAGAAATATCAAGAGTTTCATCTGGTAAGTTTAGTTTTAGGGGTTCATACCCTAAACTGAACTGTTATAGGACCACTCTGTTTTCCGCCTGTCCGTCTGTTAAGACCCATTATGAAGCGTGAAGGTTTCGAATTGAAATCTATACTAATATTATAAAGCTGAAGAGTTGGTTTGTTTGTTTGGTTGAACGCGCTTATCACAGGAACTAATGACCGGATTTGAAAAATTATTTTTGTGTTAGATAGCCCATTTATCGAGGACGGCCATAGACTATATATCATCACGCTACTACCCTGAGGAGCGGAGCAGTAGTCATAAATGTCGACAGATTGGGCAAATTTTAATACATTATTGTAGAATTTATAAGCGACGGGATTAAATAGGCTCATCTAGTTAAAATTATATACTCAATTCTACGGTCACCTGGTTGCTGTGTAAAAAATATACTTTTAAGAAAGCGCACAGAAAAAAAATAACGGAGCCCTCGGTGAGTCTGACTCGCATATATCGGTTTTTTTATGCCACTGAGGTGGCAAGCAAGCCTACTGCCTATCTAATCTATAGGCACCGTAGAATTTAGACGTTTGAAGCACTTATGCTGCTGACCCTATAATACTTTATGTCAAAATAATGCCTCGCCATCAGCCTGGTGGAAAGCGATGGCATTATCCAGATAGCGTAGTGAGCTTCTATTGAAAGTTGCCCTGAATTTGACTAAACTCCAGTTAACAATAAATCGCTGTCTTCTTAATACATACAATATATGTGAAGCCCGGATTTCGCTTGAATAAAAGAAAGTTGAGCTCTAGCGCCTTTTTGACTCTCCAACACCAAAAAGTGTCTGTGTCAGGGATTTTTAGTCTTTACAGAAATCTAACACACTGATTTTAACACCGTCATCGCAGCTTAGTTACTTCTCAGAAACGGCAGGTATATTGTTTGCCTGATTGTTATTATCGACACAGGAATCTCAGTGACGGCGACCAAATTGCTTTTTAAGCATCAGTTTATGCACCTTCGTACAAATAGTACGACGAATAGTTAACAATCTTAAACAATGCCGTCGGTAAACTGCAATTGTATCGAATATTTAGAATGTAAAGACGACCTACAGTTATTTTTGTTTTTTGTTCCAGCTTTATCATCAGCTTCAAAAGCTAGAACAGAAGGGAGTCATGATGCTGCTCAAAGGCATGAGAAGGAATGCAATGATGGCACAACCAGCATTGTCCGAACCGACTCTCCGGACAACGATTCAGCGTTTAGTGACACTGTAAGTGCTTTAGCAGATTTCTTTTGTAAAAAATGTATTGTTACTATAAGATATGTGTTTTGCTTAGATTTATTTTTCTTTTTATAGGTTTCCATGTTATCTAGCGAGTCATCGGCGTCAAGCAGCACAAGTACAAAGTGCAAGACGTTAAAATTAAACCTTCACCAAACACCTCCAAAAGTAAACGACCATTACATTAATTTTTGAATTATTACACAAAACTTCAAAATTGTAACCTTTCTCCTTAATTTTTTTCAGGACGCAAATTTCCAACAAAAGGCTGATAAAATTAAACTGGCCCTGGAACGCATGCGAGAGGCTAATATAAAAAAGCTTTTCATCAAAGCATTCTCTATGGATGGATCTTCTAAGAGTTTGCTGGTTGATGAAAAAATGACTTGTGGGTATGTAGCAAGGCTATTGGCAGATAAGAATCATGTAATAATGGAACCAAAATGGGCAATTGTTGAACACTTGCCCGATCTTCATATGGGTAAGAGACTTGAAAAATATATCATGACAACCAATTTTCGAAAATTATTGTTTTGACCTAAGTAATAACGGATCGTGTATTTTTATTACAGAACGTGTATACGAAGATCATGAAATGTTAGTAGATAATTTGATGCTATGGACAAGAGAGTCCAAAAATAAAATCCTATTCGCTGAGCGACCTGATAAAATAGCTCTGTTTCAAACACCAGAAAAGTTTCTATTGACTGAGGACGATAGAGGTAAACATACTGGAGAAGCATTTCTGAAAAGTGGATTAGATGAGTTCTTTATATAAGTAACATGATTGGTTTTTAGGCTGGTCCAGTGAACACGACGAGCACTCGAGACAAGTTATTATCGAGGAGTTCTTTGGTCAGAGTGGTGGAACAACAAGTACAGTTCCATCCGTCTCCGGCCATCCAGTACCTCCGATGGAGGGACCACTATATTTAAAAAACGATACGAAAAAAGGATGGAAGAAAATTTATTGCGTTTTACGTCCTTCGGGTTAGTAAAGTATACTTGGAAATGAAATCGTGTGGCCACACTTTATTTTAAGCTAAAGCGACTTGGCGAATGCGAATTTTATATACTTTAGAATAATATATAACATAACTCATTTCTATTTCATTATCACTTGTATAGGATTGTACTACTCGCCAAAAGACAAGGTGAAAACGTTGAAGGAATTGGTCTGCTTGGCGACTTTTGATACGAACGAAGTCTACATAGGATTGAACTGGAAGAAAAAGTACAAGTCACCTACGGACTACTGTTTCGCTATCAAGCACCCGAGGCTACAACAACCAAAGAGCGTTAAGTTTATAAAATTTTTGTGCGCTGAAGACCAGCGCTCGCTTGAAAGATGGGTTACAGCAATGCGTATAGCGAAGGTGAGGACTGAAACTAATATTGTTTAAAGATTTATTAGGACTGGGTCTGGTTTTTACTAAGTATGTGATGAATTTCGTAGCATGGAAGACAATTGCTGGAGAACCATCGGGCGTTGGTGGAAGAGTTGACACAGGAAGACTTGGATCATCTTGCCCATGCCCGATCATGTTCGGTAAGCACCTGTGCATCTTATATAATAAATTTGATTACCAATTCGTGCCACAGCTTAAAAAATCCTCGAAAACAAACGTCACACAAGTCGCTGGAATATGAAACACATGCTCAGAGTTCGATTTCAATTTAATTAAATCATCAACCCTATCACTGACTTTTGCTATCGATAGTAGGTAGTGGGACATAAGCATAGACGGCATCATTAATGACTATTATAAACGTTCTTAGGAATCCCATCTTATAATGTAAGGTAACGTAGTAAAATAAAAACCAATTGGGATTTCTGAACATCTTTAATAATTTAAAAAATTAAGACAGATTCGATTTGATCACTGACAATGGCAATGGCATTGCCGAGCAAATATTGAACACGCGGTTTTGCTGTGTTCTATTTTTAGGCCTATTTTATTGCACAAATTTGTGCCTAACTTTTATTATCTTTTATATTTTAGAACCGTGCGGTCCTTGAGAATTATCCATCAGCTTTTCAGTCAGCTTTTATCCCCTAAAGGTTGGCAGAGGCATATTATACGCCCACATTCATTTTTGTCCCAAATAACAAGTAGAGAGGCCATTGACGTTGAAATAGACATCAAATGTTGCGGGGACCGTTGCTGAAAATGTTCAAGCCGTCCTTAATTAAGGCTGATAAATCTGCCTAAGGCTATATTTAAACTTTCAGTAAATACAATTATTATTTTAACCGCTCGAATGCCTCTTCAAACAGATTACCTCGATACCAACTAAGACAAATAGCAATGGAGTTGTCGGCATCAGCAGCCCTGCACAATCCACTTCAAGTAACGCAAGCGTTGCCAACTCCGACATAAGCAGTGGCAGGTTGGTATTATAGATAAATTGCTCAATATTGCTCACGTGTTACTTTGTCATATTTATTGCTGTACTCAGGGACGTGTAACTATTCGTAAAGTGATTTTTAGTGTAAAATCTTATGGTGAATTACGATATATTAAAATTTTATTTCCGAATGGATTTTGCAAATTGTAAACTGATCTGAGTAGATATGTTCTGTTGTATTGTGCACACAATACAACACAACATATTTATACCTGTTTATTCTATCCTGTCTTTAATTTAAGTAGTACCTAAACAAGAATATCTAAACATAGCACTAGACTCGTTATACGGGGCAAAACTTTTCTCCTTCGATTTTAAATGGGCCTTTAACAAATTAAACCATGACCAACCTCCCTTTAACCAGTTTATGAGTTTAGTATTATAAATAGAAGTTTTTGCACCTCCCATGTATTGTTTCTTGTTCTTTCTTTTGTTATGTCCAAGCATTGCATTTGTATATATTTTTTGTATATGTTTTTTTTAATCTGTATTTATTTTACGTACTTATTCCAGTTTGTTATGAATGCTTTGCGTACCATTATTTTGCCGCTGTCGTAAAATAATACTGCAAAAGAACATAAGCGAATTTTATACAATGATTAAAAAACCGAATTCAATGCTTGCCTTATGAACTGATTTGAATACAAATTATGTGCGATCACTTCACCTATGGAATATAAAAGGTATTCTTAAAATCAGTTCATTGGTAGCAGAGATATATTTTATCAATTCACTATATTGAATGAACCATATACTTACGCAAAAGCAATCCTCAAAAAAATATCCTCCTATTTTGAAGTCGGTTTAATATGAAAGAGTGTTATAAATAATTTTGTTATTGTAATGTGTATACTTGTAATGCAAGCTACGTTCACTTTTAACGCACACAGACACTCTCGCGCATCTTCATCAAGTTCCAGCGGGTGTTTATCCGATGGCGGTACAGCCTCGGAAAGCGCTTTCGACTGCGAATTTCCTATGGGTAATTCTTATTATATAAATCTTCTTCTTCATCTTAAGTGTTTTCCCAGTTACTTCTAAACTTTACCTGGATTTGGAGCCTGGGGTCTACTTTTATTTGGTTGCTAAGAGCAGCATCGTTTGGCTTTTAATTTTCAGCATTGTTGAGAGTGAATGCCGTCTCACCTACCAACCCTCGAACTTAGTCCGTTAGTCAGTAGGTGCACCATTAGCAGGTGAGGTCGACTGAGCCCCTTAGATTTTAGTGGGTAATCTTCTAATTATACAAAAATTCTAGTTGACTGACTGACTTGTGTGATGAGATGTTCGTTTTGGTGAGTTTAACAGGTCCCATAACACCTCCATTAGGGCAGAAAGGTAGTTGAGGAGTTTTAGTGGGTATTCCCAGTAGCACAACGATCAGGTGCTGGGTGCACACAAGCCCATTGCTAGCCAGCAGTGGGTAGTATGTAAGCGGATCTCTCCTCGTAAAATAAATAAATAAAGTATGACTGACTGACTCGTGTGATACATGATGCGATGCGGCACTACCGATATCTTCGGGGCCCAAATCAGTCTCCTCGACAAGTGGTGCACCTGACGACTAACGGATGAGAACATGGCAACGAGAAAAAAAACTCGATACAAAACCCTGTCTGGCCAGCATGGTATTTAAAGGTTAATTACCCTCCAAAATTACGAAACCATCGATTGACGTCAATCCATTCTGCCATCATGCTGTAAGGTCCGATAGGGGCTTCCATCCACGTCCTATTACATATTTTAAAATACTAAAAAACTAGGAGTGCTCAACAGAGCGCCGCAGTAATTTACTGCGGAGCAAACATTGCTTATTTATAAGTCGCAAGTGGGGCCACACATGAAGTACGGCTGTCACTTTTGGGTTGGTGAACCTGAATACCAGCTTCGACCTTTTGACTCGATAGAAGGGCGTGCTATGAGGATTGTTAACGATCCTTTACTCTACTTGCAGGCGTAGTTGAGCTCCTTCGTTACAAGATTGACTTCGCCTCTTTGTTTGGTCTATCGCCTGTAAAACGGTCTGTGCTCTGAGGAATTGCCGTGGGCATCATATCAAATGATGCCCACGGCTACCATCTATCATCGCATCGCTCGCTATAAACAGGATATTTCAAAACACACTTTGCGCACGCATACGGTTAGGTTAGGCGTACGCTTAGATTGTAGAATGAACTTCCTGCCTGGGTTTTCCTAACGTCTACAATATGGGGTTCTTCAAAAGGGGTCTTAAAAAGTTTTGAAAGGGTCGGCAGCGCGAGTGCTGCAACTCTGGTATTGCAAACGTCCATAGGCTACGGTGACCACTTTCTATTAGGTAGGCCGTATGCTTGTCGGTCATTTCAGTGGTATAAAATAAAACACATTTGAAATCACACATTCAGGTACAATAAAGCGGAAGCCGTCAATGAAACCGAACATTCCGCTAACGTGGATGACAAGGCAGCTTAAAGAAATGGTGGAAACCGGCAGCGACTGTGGCGCTGAAGACGAGGGCGGTGGCGACTCCGGTACGCTGACTCGAAGGCCGCGAGCGTCAAAGACTGATGACTCGACGCTCAAACGACATCTTACTATAGGTCACTATTATTTTTTATACTATATTTATGTTAGCAGCCACCAGGAAAAGTCAAAAGTACTCGGATACCCAGACGTGCATGTAAAAAGCGATTGATAAAATATACCTAAGTTCTTATAACATCAGCTATCTGCCAGTGAAAGTCTCGTTAAAATTGGTCGAGCCGTTTTTGAGATTATCCATTATAGAAATAACAAATAAAAAATGAATGTATAAACTTCGGCGGAGGAGTTGCAGTTGATGGTAAACATTATGCATGATTCGTTAATAAACAAAGGAATGAAAGTGAATGTAAACAAGTCGAAAGTAATGGTTTCTGAAAGAGAGGTAAGTTCGACGGATTGCTCAATTCTTGTGGAAGGAGAAAGAGTAGAACAAGTGAAAGAGTTTGCATATCTGGGAACAAAATTTACGAGAGATGGAAAGTGTGACTATGACATTGAGCGAAGAGTTTTGGCAGGAAATAAAGTGATTGGAGCCATGTACGCCTTTATGAGCAGTCAGAACGTTTCTAAGAAGGCAAGACTGGCTGTAAATTGAGGCGTGCTGGTCCCCACACTTATATATGGCAGTGAAAGCTGGGCCGTCGTTAAGCCTGGTTGAAGGCCTTATGGGCGGCTTGAAAATTTCAACAGCAGGTAGCCACAACCTGCGTCTGTCTATTTCAACACGGCACTGGGCTCACCACCTATTACGTGGGACAGGAATCCACACGGTGAAAAGTGGGCATATAATATGCCTCTGCCACCCCTTCGGGGCTAAGGCGTGATGGATATTTATTGAAAGCTGGGTATGGCAGAAGACGCATAAAAGTAAAATTAGTAGGTACCGTGAAAATGAGAAGTCTGCGAAGTATAGCTGGAGTGAAGTTGATGGATAAAGAAAGGAACAGCGTGATAAGGGAACATTACGGTTTGACAGAAGATGTAGTGACTAAGATAGAAAAAGGGATGCTTAGATGGTTCGGACACGTGGAGAGGATGGATGAAAATAGACTGACGAAGCAGATATATGTGGCGAGAGTGAATGGGCTAACTGGTAGGGGTCGACCTCGGCGCACGTATGTCAATCAAATCGACGATCTTTGGAAAAAGGCCTGGCCAAGAGTACCCTTAACCGGCGAGCGTGTATCAAAACACTCATGAAAGTATAAGAAGCGAAAGCTGTATGTCAGGATCGTAGCAAGTGGAAAGCCATAGTCTCTGCCTACCCCGATGGGATACAGGCGTGATAACATGTATGTATGTATAAACTTAGATAACAATATAGATTTTTTATTTTATGTTCATACTTTCATATTAGACATTTAGTAAAAATCGGTTAAATTGGAATTACAAAGAGACATACGCCCGAAGGGGTAGGCAGAGGCGTACTATACGCTTCAAGCAGACACTTCAATTTTATTTATCTGTCGGAAGTCACGTTAAGCCGTCGGTCCCAGTTGCCAGTAACATGGCAGTCGTTAAGCTTAGTCGAAGGCCTTGGGCGGCTTGAAAAATTTCAACAGCAGGTCGCCACAACCTGCGCATGTCCATTTCAACACGGCAACGGGCTAAACACCTGTTACGTGGGACAAAAGTACATACGGTGACATGTGGGCGTATATATAGTATGCTTCTGCCTACCCCTTCAGGGATAAAGGCCAGAAATTACTAAGCTGAGCTTCCTATGTGTGTGTAATAGGCTAAGCTATTCTTAACTAACGTTGGGTCCGCTTACTGTCTTAAATGTCTGTGGTCCGTCAATCCGTCCGTCTATGTGTCTGTCAAGGCCCTTTATATCGGGTACGCGTGAAGGTATAGTCTAAGGTCCCCTTGAAGTTATGAAAAAATCAAACTTCTTAGTTAACGTACAATATTATGGCCGTATATGACGCATATATCGTATTTTCCTACA
The DNA here is from genome assembly GCA_948477245.1 of Thumatha senex. NCBI lineage: Eukaryota > Metazoa > Arthropoda > Insecta > Lepidoptera > Erebidae > Thumatha > Thumatha senex. Next base: position 17,555,558 of record OX419725.1, on the reverse strand, counting down.
TTCCTCACTCTACCTAATATATCTATCTAAAAAAAGCCCCTTTTACTGTAGCACTGCAACTCCAGGGCACATCTCAAATAGTGTTAGGATCCTTGGTGTTGAAATCTCTAGTGTCGTCATTTAGAGGATAAGGCGAAGCTGGCGTCCAAACAGAGTGCAGCAGTACTTTACTGTGGAGCAAACACTGCTTCTCTATAAGTCGCAAGTGCGGCCACAAATGGAGTACTGCTATCACCTTTGGGTTGGTGCACCTGAATACCAGCTTCGATTTTTTGACTCAGTAGAAGGGCGTGCTATAAGGATTGTCGACGATCCTCTACTAGCTGTGTTGAGCTTTTAGTGAAAGGAGAGACTTCGCCTCCTTATGTGTGTTCTATCGCCTGTACAACGGTCTGTGCTCTGAGGAATTGTTTGACATGATGCCCAAGGCTACCTTCTATCATCGCACCGCTAGCCATAGACAGAGTGTTCACCCTCACACTTTGCGTCCAGAGCGCTCGCACACGGTCCGATAGAGACTTTATTCCGCGTACGCTTAGATTGTGAAATGAACTCCCTGTCTGGGTTTTCCCAAACCAAGTCTACAGTATAGGGTTCTTCAAAAGGGGTCTTAGAAGATTTTAATTATTGCGCGAGTGCTGCTCCTCTGGTGTTGCAAACATCCATAGGCTACGGTGACCACTTTCCCTCAGGGGCCCCCGTATGTTTGTCTGCCACCTCAGAGGTATAAAAAACCGTCGTGTCATGAACTCTAATTTCTTTATTAATACGCATTTGTAGTAATTTCTTGTAAGCAGTACATTAGGCCTTTATTTGTTTTCTAACTCTTCACCTTGTCGGTAGCCTAACTTGTTTGCTATCTTATTTACAGATACCTCAGAAACTGTGATATACAACAGCTCAGCGAACACTCGACTCAGTGCCACCGCTAGCCCTGCCCGTCTCGACGCGCCATCCCCGACCTACGGTCACTATGAGGGCCTTCCCCGGGACAGTATGTTCCGCAACAGTAGCGACAGCGGCTCTGCGCTTTATGGGTATGCTAGTATCTACGATAAAGTGCAACGACCTTTGAACGTGTCTACCACGGACGATTTACCTCTTCCTCCACCGCCCACCGAAGATATACCAGACGGGATGTTCAGCTCAACTCTTAGTCTCGACTCTCTACCTCCACCTCCGCCTCCGCCGATGGAACCGATAGAAGACCTCACCGGTTCTCAACTAAGCCTACCTCCACCACCTCCTGAACATACTATGGAAGCTCATGGGTGCCCGGGCCGTGTTAGCGATATAGTAAATCAACTCACAGCACAGCAAATAGAACATTCAACCAGAACTGGGCAGTTGAATATCACCACCCGTCCTGCTGAACAGAGTCGCACCTTCCCTCGTCAACCCTCCCTCGACAGTGTCACATCAGAAGCATCTCGAACATCATCATTACAATCAGATAAAAGTATCTGTGGTCAGCATAATGTAGTATACGGAGCTTGTCTCGCTGAACTTCAAACGAAAAAAATAACCAACGGAAGTCCTTCTTTACAAAAGAAACTTCCCAACGAACCAACCAAGGAGCGGACTGGTTCCATTAAAAAGGTTAATTTTGCCGATGACCTACCCACGTGCTCCGATAGAAAAAACAATAAAAAAATATCGTTTAATTTAAAAGAGCAGCCTCCGTCGTCACCTCGGAAACCACCGCCGCCGAAACGGAACGAAAGCACTAGACTGACTTCACCAAAGAAACTAGCCGATTCGAATAGTAACCCTCCTAAGGATTTTCTAAGAGACTTACAAAGGGTAATGAGAAAGAAATGGCAAGTCGCTCAGAAATGCAAACTGGAACCAGCAACCACTCCGCACGAGGTACTCGGCTTTAGAGAATATCCGTTGTCAGAAGACTACAAAGAGACGAGTGTATCGATGTGGGTGCAAGAACATTATGGCGGTGGGGTTGAAGATCCTTTTTATGAGAATGTATTCGGTCAAGAACTACAACCTCGTCGTGAGGAGCCGAAGCCTATAAAGAAGCGTCCTCCGCCAGCACCACCGAGACGGAGTGAATCCACACATCTAACTACACATCCCCACTCTTCGGCTGCACAGCCTATTGTCTAAGAGACGTAACGCTAGCAAACAGTGATAGATTGTATCATAATAGGTGGCGTATGTTACATATTTTAAGTTGGTACCCTGTACGTCGGATACTGGATACTGACTCTTACATAACACTAAACAGTCAGTTTTAGCGTTAAGGAGACATTACATGGTTACATGAAGCTCTCTGGAGAAGACAACATGTGACATTACTAGTTGAAAACTTCGTAAAGATATTATATTAAAGTTATTATTGCATATGCTTCAAGGCAACGCAAAATAATTACATAAAATGACCAATCTTGATAAATATTATCGTGTTGAAGGCATAGTAATCAGAATGGGGTGCTATTTTGAAGAGATAATAGGTATGTAGGATGGGATTTTTTGTAAGTTCTCAGTACAAAACTTGATAAGCAAAACCCTGTAAAAAATAACAGCGTTTAAATAATGAAGGTGCTTTTGTAATTGTTTGTGAACTTACAAAATGAAATTTATTGCATGAGTTGGAGTTTTGTCAATTTTATATTATGTTCCTAGTTAATTATTATAATGTTGTATGTACCTCGGCGCTGACGTGAAGTAGGAAAAGTATAATATTATTATATAGTCAATAAATCCAAAATGACACCGTGCGTCGCGTCGTCATCTTAATCAGTAAAGCGATATTAGGTCTCGGAGAGACCCCACTCAAACTCCCTAAAAGAAAATTAGGCAGACTAGTAAATATATTATGAAAAGCTTCAGATCAGATACCTATATTTAATCCGCTTTGCAGAAAATTATAGTTCATCAACTTATGAGTAGGAAATAATGAAAAACATTTATTTGTGCCATATTTAGATTTTTATGTAACTTTCATTTTTCCGTTGCCTAGTTAATATAAACTTTTTGATAATAAGCACAGAATAAAAAATGAATTTTGTTTGGTCCCTCTCGTTCTCGACTAAGCGACACGAGGGAGCGAGCAACATTCCTTGCGGTGCAAGTGACATTGATTCCATGCTCTAATGAGAGACAATCTGTCACTATTCGATATGAGATCCTTTAGCGAGATATAGTCGAAACGTGGTTATATGGATGTACTATTGCTAATATGGGACAAAATGATAAATATACAGAACTCCAATATTGTTTGATCTCACTGTACCATCAGTAAGCATTATTATTATGTTCGGGCTGTGATTATATCGTGTCTGGTTTAATTTCTCAAGACAATATATTGCAATGGAGACTAAATAATTGAGACGATTTTTTTAAACACTATAACAAATTATAGTCGTGTGTGTAGCCTTAGTATATTAATTTGAAAAGTCTTAATTATATTTTCACCGTTGCGTGCTTAGCTACATTTCATAAATATTATTTTTAATTGTTTTTTTTTGTATTTTTATGAAGCATTAAAATAATAAATCGTCCTAGCTTAGCTAATTACCTAGCTATTATATTAAGCTTTGAATACCTGACTAGGTTTAATATTTTTATTATAAATTACGAATGTATCATCACTTATAATTTGATTAAACTGTGACAGCTGTTAAGCAGGGGCTGGTTCAACTTCTCTCTAAGTAGGTGTTATCTGTCATCTCTGACTTCTCCGTCAGATATGAAGCGTGAATATAGTTAGATATTATAATAATCTTTGTCTATCTAAACAAAATCCTAGATTCCCACATATAGGCTGCGGTAAAATTTACCATAATTTTACTGCAGTAGAACTTTGAACAAACCTATACATGAATACGCTGCTATCTACAAGAATAATTTACTTCTTTTAAATGAAGAATATTTATTATCTACTTGAAAATTGTCAATTTTGAAGAAAAAATTAAATTAAACATGGAAGATCAATTAATTTTGTTGTTGGCAATCCGTTACAGTGTGTAGCCAGAATTAAAAATAAAATATATCTAGTGCAGTGCAGCAAAAACGGATTTAAGTAGGAACTTCAGCCCCTGCTCACGCGAAGGGCCGTATTACAGAACGTTACTCAATTCTCAAGAAATACTTGAGAGTAGTATTATAAGGCGAAAACTAGCCTCAAGCGTTTCTTGAGTATTGAGAAACGTTCTGTAATACGGCCCTAAGTGTACACCACAGACATGTTAGTCTTGTACGTCTGTGAGGGACACGTATGGTATTATTTGACCCGTTATTCAATTATTTTGATATTTTGTAATTGTTTTTTAGACATCGGACATTTATCATAATGTATTATGTTATACGTCAGTTTTGAACTTAAAATATTTTTGTGAAATGTGTATCGTGTGCAAAAAATGTGTAGACATAAATAAAACATGGCATTCTGAATTTTATTACATACAATATGATTTTTTGAGATACTCCATCCAGTAGGTAGACATTCAGATTCCAAAGACTGAAATCACACCGATATTGACAATAAGCTAACGTCCAATTGTAATTTTTCGTAAAATATTCTAAAGTGATTTTCATTTGATTACCTATAAATGGGTAAATTCCATTTTAACCAAACTTTAGGTTTTGTTTGAAATGCTGTACAACCATCTGTGCAGATAACTAATTATATTTACATAATATAAAATGAAGTCGCTTGCGCTGTCTGTTCGTTTGAATCTTTTAAACACTACAGATTTTAATGTAGTTTTCAGTAGTGATTCAAAAGGAACGTTTACCTGTGTATAATAGGTACTTGTAAATTATATAGTATCTACACACGTGCAAAGTCGGGGCGAGTCGCTAGTATTAACTAAAACCATGAGCAACGATGCGCATTGCCAACTTCAGTCTATAGTTTGACCAGGACCGCTATACCGCTCACTGCGTACAATTTTGTACAGCGGTCGTGGTTAACTATACTAGAAATTTGACCTTATAGGTACCTACATCCATAGAAATCGTAAAAACATCTATACAAAATAGTAGATTTTGCGATTTCTATCGGAACATCGATTTTAATCTAAATCGATGTAGGTATCTATAGGTACAAAGCCAACTAATTTCATTCTAATACAACAAATATCAATATTGTAAATTTTAATGTTATTTAGGTCGACGTCATGAGTTTATATTGGTAACACATTTCCGATAATCTGTATCTAATCGGTATTCTTGGTTTATGAGTGTTTTACAAGTAAGGCCGTGGCCATTAATTTGTCTAGGCAATCTGAAATTAGTATGAAATCAATGAATACAGCGTTTCCCAGCAATTCTGGGAGGGTTTTTGGTCTTACCCGTATCACAATGATCATAGGGGTTAATGGGTACAGGGTTTTATTTTGAGATTTTTTTCTCTTAGCCATAACATCGCCCGTTAGTCCACGGGTGCACTGCAATATCGATTAGATACCTCGAATTCTGTTGTAACTGAAGAGTTTTAAACTATAATATCAACCATAAACCATAGTTATCTATGGTTTAAGCTTCAACATTCTTTGTGAACGTTTCTTGACTGAAAAATTATAATTGTCTCGTCAAATAATTGGTAAAATTCTGCAGGACGAAGGCAATTTTATATGCCAATACGAGCTAAACATTGCTGATAGATAGGTAACTACATATTCGTTTTATATAAACTGGCTATGAACTGTCGTTTTATATAATCTGGCTGTTAGCAAAACTGCATGATTTAAATGTGTAAGTTATATACATAGGTATCGTATGCAGTAGTTTAAATATTACGAAAAAAAATCGCTAAATGTATGCTATATACGAGAATTGTTGTTACCTCTACGTGTTATGTGGTGGATTTTACTAAATTAAGTAATATATAAAAAAATAAATGTGTCATGTCTGAACGGGACATTAAAATACTGAAAATAATAACAATTAAGTTTATGTTGTATATATTAACAAACAATCCTATATCGGATAAATCCTAAATCTGAAGGTAGATACGGGTTTTATTGTCACCATGGCAACACAAACCTAATGTTGTAAGAAAACAGGTTCAATAATCAATATTGTGTAACGCATTTATTAGTATTCATAAATATGTGTTTTAATTGTACAGAACAAATTAATTATAACCTTAATTCTTTGTATATTTTTTCAAATATAACGAAATTTCGAAAAATGTTGATATTTTATTTCATATGTTAAAAGTTGCAAACTAACACAGTTACTCAACGATGCATATTGATCTGCTGCAGCTGTATGCTCATTTGTATCGAGATAGCAGCGGCCGGCAGCCGTAGTGCTGATTCGATACAAGTAAATACAAGTAGGTAAGTACTCGATATTTTTGTTTCGATACCGAATGCTTTTCATTTTAGTAGGTATCGATACTTTCATGATATCGTACCATCACTTGGCAGCCGTTCTCATATCTCACAATTTTGGACATTTGGCGGGAAGAGTGACAAGTGCGGACGCTTGCTTTAGATTATTTTCTAAAACTAGTGCATTTATCTTGTTTTATGTGCGGGAGTGGTGATTTCTTGGACATAAAAGTTGTGTTAACGTGCTATAGTGAAAGACAATGATATATATGCAGTGAAATGCTATTTTTTCTCTTGCCGCGAAACGTCCACTGACAACCTTAGTATAAGAATCACCATTATACTGAGGGCAAGGACCAGGACGGACAATGAGGACACGACATCGACTGGACAGGACTAATTAGAAGATAAGATTGAAGAAATATGATATAAAAAATAAGATTTGGCTAAAAGGTCGTAGATACCAGGCCATTAAATAAATATTTAATAAAAATAATAATAATAATCTCACAATTTTTTTTTCTCTGACGATTTACTACGTAAACGCCTTTAACAGGTTGGTAGGTCAGACAGCAGTAGCCCCCAACAAAGCCGATAATAATGAGCAAAATCTTATTGGCTATCAAAAGTCAATTATAAGGTTCGAAATTCAAGTTGGGATTGGAAGTTACCGGGAAGACGCTAAGATAAAGAAGATGATGCATTGTAATTTGATGTTTCTAACTTAAAAAAAGAAATATCTTCTATTTTTTTTGTAATTATTTTATAGCCTAGTTACTAAGACCTTTAAGCCAAATCTTAATTCATATTTCTTCAATCTTCGTTCTTATTATCTAAAATGTCCCCGTCCTCTACGTCTTAGTCAAATCTTAAGTCAAGGTCAGTCTCACCTCAGTTAATGGTAGTTCTTATTCTGAGATTTTCAGTGGATTTACGCGGCAAGATAGAAAATAGCATTTCACTGCATACATATCATTTTCTTTCACTATAGCACGTTAACACAACTTTTATGTCCAAGAAACCACCACTCCAGCACATAAAACAAGATAAATGCAATAGTTTTAGAAAATAATATACAGCAAGCGTCCAAACTTGTCCATTTTTCCGCGTAGAATCTGAAGAACTTCCATACAACAGCTTTTTATTACCCCTTTAAAATGAATATTCATACTTACATTATTAGCGCAGCTTATTCTAAAACCAAGTGTCTTGGTGCATAGGTAAGGCTAGGCGTTGATAGATAAGTGATTCACCCGGTAATGGACGTAATAAATTTATATATAAATTTATTACGTCCTTAAATCTTCTTTGTTGGAGCTTCAAAGGGAACGTAAGTAATAGGGCATAGGCTTAGACCATCTAATGGTCTAAGTAAGGCATCGATTTATTAAGGCTTGGTATAGGCGGTATATATCCAATCACTACTCTATAGGCTTATCTATAGGGCACTATTGAATGACATTAAGACGAGTATGACATTTCTTTACATAGTTTTACATGTAAATATATACAAATTTAATAATATATATTAAATCAGTTTTGATTACAAAATGGATAAAAAACGTAAAGTTTCTTTAAACAGTGTACCAATGGGTAGGTAGTGATATTCAATTTACTAGTAGATACCACGGTGGGTATATAATTACCACTGCGATTTGTTTATTTACTTAGATAGCAATTGCAAATGTATCCAAATCGTTGGTCATTTGGATGCTGTGAAGTGGATGGTACATCCTCGGCTCTACCGGCCTGGAGCAGGACATCTACGCATCGGAGACTGGACCCAGAATCCACACATATGGCTACACTATGTAGAAAGTGCCGACGGCTTATTGGCTGATGATGATGTTCTTCTGTAAGTACGACAATAAGCTACTATAAGTTTCTATCATCATCATCATTATCAACTTTCACTTTGTCTGGTCGTATAATGGTGTTGTATATTTTCGCTATTTATGTGCTTTTCCGTCGGAAGACGCGTTAAGCTGTTGGTCCCGGCTACCAGTAAGATGGCAGTCATAAAGCCAAGTTGAAGGCCTTATGGGCTGCTTGAAAAGCCTGCGCCTGTTCATTTCAATACGGCAACGGGCTCTCCACCTGCCCCGTTAGACATAAATGCTTAGCTAAGGTGAAATGTGAGCGTACAGTATACCTATGCCACTGAAGACGGGACTGGTAGATATTATCACTACTAATTGACGCTCTCTTTGAACAAAGTGTCCCCTTATGAGACTACTCGTTTCTAGTAAGTCCTGTGATCTTTGGAACTCGTGAACTATTGGAAAAAAACCTGTTCATCTATCATATAATCATTTGCGCGGTCGCCGCACTATAGATTTCTATACGCTTACACTAAATGTTTTCTAAGTAAAGTGGATAATGCTTTAAGATAAATTTGTCAATACGTACAAAACCAATCCACCTTCTTCTGCAACAGGATAGGAGTTACAGAGTAGTAGCTTTGGGGGCCGAGTCTACTATTTTCCAATAGAAAGCCGTTCTAGTTCTATTATTTTATATTTCACAATCACACTTCCCAAGCTACAGAAAAGAGACAAAATAGCTGTTTTAAGCTATCAAAATATTAATACAGACTACCAAAAATGCAAATTATGAGGTACCTAATACGTCTTAATAACATTGTATCGGCCTGCCGATAGAATTCTATAGGAGCGCAATTGTAATAATAGACTACGAAAACTGATTTTTTTTTCTGTCGGCCCTCTATTGAAGGAACCAACCAACGAACTTGACCCCCGTTCCATGTGAAACTTCGTAGCCGTTGTAGACTACACGCTATAGCCCTTATAATGGGAGGTCAGACAGAAGTCACTCCCACCCATGCCGAAGGCTAAAAGCCACTCGATAGATGAAGGTCCTATTGCAAGTGGTCCATCACCACTTGCAATAGGATCAGTTGTAATGGGTTTATCATCAATAGCGAGAGAATCTCGTCGCGATTGCGGTACGACGAGTACGGTAGCGCCACGTATTTCTTTCTTTACTCTCTCTGAACGTAACTACACACGACGATGTTATCGGGCCCATAAGGTTTATAAAAATACGACGATTTTATAACCGCGATTCTGTCGCTCGTGTAGATGGACCTTTAGATTGAGTATTATAATATCCGTTGTTATGTACAGATGCACTGATACACGGTATTGGAACATTCACGATGTGCAACGTTACTTCTACGCCCACGAGCATTGCAACCAAATACTTTATACGTACCAGTACCCTAACCTGCGGATGCCCACTCCATATGGAGATTACCTGTGGAGGGCCAATACGGCAATGAAACTCCCGTCTAACCTGTTTTTAAAAGGATTAAATAAAGATTTAGCAATAACTCTTACGGTGAGTACTTTTACAGGATTTTTTATGGTTATCACCGTTCAAGGGTCGCTCCTAACCCCTTGTAGTAGGTTATACCCGTTCGGGGGTGCAGTCTAGGAGCAGCATAGTTTGCCTTACACATTATCAGATATAGCGAGGTGGGGGTCAAAGCATAAACTAAACGCCATTTAGAGAATTAGGCTTTTAGAAAATTAGCCATTTTGAGAAATACCCATTTTGCACTCTGTTACCATTTTGAGACTACCACTGCGTCACCGACGCAGTAGGTAAGTGTTATAGAAATTATCTGCTTTTTGGTAAGCAAGGGCCTTCAAATTACATCGAATAGTCAGTTTGTTTTAAAATATTACATAAATAAAATTTATAAACTAAAACTAATTTTTATTTTATTCTATTTAAATAATGATAGAAAATGCAATCTGGAGAAGAACAAATAGACCGCCTGATAGTGTCTGATCAATTACTGCATTTGGATCGTCTTGATTATTTCCGAAGGAAGAGCTTCTTCAAAACCTTATTAAATGTCCTAAGGTATAAACTACTTCTTATTTGTTGAGCACTTAATACACACCAGTATTGCCATCAAACGAAAATAATAGATGCCGAAAGTCATGAAAAGAAAACTCATTTTAATTTGAAAATGTCACCAGAAATAGTGAATCATTTTTTTTAAACCAATGAGGTGGCAGACGAGCTTACGGCCCACCTGAGGGAAAGTGGTCGCCGTAGCCTATGGACGTTTGCAACACCAGAAGTGCAGCACTCGCCCTGCCGAGCCTTTAAAAACCTTTTAAGTCATATAGTCTCCTAATCATAATAAAATACTTAAAAAAAAATTCACTGTATGTTTTTTTTTGTTTTGACAGCAACAATTCGAAAGCGTTAGTCAAAAATCTTTTCTCTTTTTTGTCGCGATATTTGTCCTTAGTTATTATAAAACAAAGATTGTGTGTTCGCGTTAAACTTTAAACCTACTGATACTTTCGCCAATTGATAGGAAGGTTTTGCCATTACTTCCGCCAGACATTATAAAGATTATTCTAAAAGTAGGTTAACTACGTTTACTAGGAAGCCTTACATTTTACATATATACTCATGGTACTATTTCAAGACCTTTTGTAAGCAGCCAGACCAATCCGATGGTCAATCATTCTATCGAGTGCAAGCGTGAGGTAATTAATACCTTAAATTTTTGAGCTATCGCCCATCAAAAATTATATGAAAGAAGGACTGACTAGTTCCCCTTATGTGAATGATCCAGTACTTACCCGTGGTACTACCGGTGGTACTACTGGTAGTACCACGGGAGATTTTATTTTACCCCTGGTACTACTTAATAAATAATATAAAATACTTATCACATAAGGGGAACTAGTCAGTCCATCTTATAATTTTTGTTTCAGTATACAGAATCATCTTCAGCTGGTATCATTCGAAAACATGCGCTGTAAAAGATTGGAGGGCGTTCGCTTAATTCAACAACTCGCAATATTTAACTCGGAGAGTCTGAAGTATTTATTTCTATGGGATTTTGTTCTACCTAACGAGAACCCCTTACTTATCAACTACAGCTATATAACCGGTTTGTCTGTTTACCTATTAACTGTGACTTCTCGTCACTTTCAGCTCGCATACAGCGTAAACGAGATCCTAAAGGCTCCTTCGAGCCTTGAACAAATGCTTCGTGTGTTCGAGTATGTGTGTGTATTATGTGTTCGAGGAGCTCGTCACCTTCAGCTCTCATACAACATACACGAGATCCTAAAGGCTCCTTCGAGCATCGAACAAATGCTTCGTGTGTTCGAGTATGTGTGTGTGTGTATTATGTGTTCGAGGAGGTTGACAATAACTGCAACTTTTGTACGAGTTGTTTTTTTACACAATCTTATCCTCATTTTTGGAAAGGAATCACATAATATGTGATTAACATATTATGTGCCTCATTTTTAAACAAGCTCGCGCTTCGGTGCTCTGAGTGTCTTCTGTCAGATAGAAAGATATCTCACCTTCTCCAATCTCTATGCATCACCTGTGTTACGTACGTGCATTGGCGTAACCAGGGGGGGCAGGGGGGGAAGGGGATGGGGCAGGGGGGGGGCAGCTGCCCCCCTTGGCTTTTGATTGGTCTCCTACTTTTGTCGATAATAGTACTAAAATAACTCTTTCCCATTTGCAATACCCTATACATCTTTTAAAAATCGTGAGGCACGTCCCTTTTAACTGTTTGTTAGCAGCGTCAAGCCGGACTTGAAACGACTAAAAAACTCACGATCTCTGCCTATCATTTTAACACCGGGCGCCCCCAGTAACTCCTCGCAAATTCTCCCTGGGTTCCCGGTAGAGATTGGCTACCATCGCGGCCTCTTTTAAAGGTTTGGGCGTTATCCAGCTTCTTTGGAGTTTAGTTTCGATCCCGCTTTTTGAGGCGGTGAGGCGAGCGTGAAATTTTAAGGTCAAACCGCCGTCTTGGACTTGCTTCTGTAAAAACGTGGGTCATCCAGCGTACTAAACATAGTTATTTAAAAAAATATAATTATTTTGTTTTTAAATGTCGTACGATGTCGACACGTGTTTCGCCTACACACGAGGCATTATCAAGACTGTTTGGCAGCAAAAAACAGTGTTTTGCTGCCAAACAGTCTTGATAATGCCTCCTGTTTAAAAATAGTTTTTTAAAATGGATTTCCGCCATGTAACGCCTGATTCAATTAGTTATAGTTATTTAAGAAATTATTGTTTTAATTTATATGTATTTCTTATTTACTAGTAGACGCACAGCGGTGTAAACTAAAGAACGGTATAAAAGTAGCCTGAGTTACTTCTTCTACATATAATAAGAGTGCCAGTGAAAGTCCCGTTAAAATCGGTTCAGTTGTGTCAGAGATTAGCCGGTACATACAGACAGAGATACACATTTAAAAAATATTTTTATTGTAATGTAAATAACGTATTTGATTTATCAAAATCTGAAGACAAGCAAGATCCATGAGGTGTATTCTGCGATCTATTCAAAGCTTTTGATTGCGTTCAGCATGAAACGCTGTGCAGAAAATTACATCACTATGTAATAAGACGCAAAGCTCTCGACCTTCTGTCTTCAAATTCTTGTTCTGTTAATAAAAAAAAAGTTTTATGAAAAAGGTTATTACGCTGTTAAAGACTATTTGCAGGACAAGGACGCTTAGAAATTATTTTAGTTTCTTGCCGGTTCTGCTCAGGTGGGCCGCGTTCCAAACCGGTGGTCACTCTAAAAATATTAAATTTATCTTTAAACTATTGTATGACATTTTGTAAGCGCCGTTAAAATTGTCTATGCAAAATAAATGACTTTTTTCTGTAGTGAAAATCTGTAAATTTGGAATTACAAACAGACATTTTAATTTTATTTATTTATACATATAGATTTGAACTTAACCAAATAAAAAAATAAAAAATAATTTGAAAAAACCGCATTAAAATCGGTCTGTCGGTTTAAGAGCTACGATGCCACAGACAGACACACTTACACACCGAAATCTACGTCTAACAAATAACATTAAAACCCCTATTTTTGCGGGGGGGTGGGGGGGGGGGGGTGTTTAAAAACAGGTAACATTATAAAAAATCTGAATTGCACCCCCCCCCCCTTGGCCCAGATTCTGGGTACGCCCATGCGTACGTGATTGCTTTTTCTACTCGTTTAGGCTCAGACAATTCTATAGTTCTACAAAAAGAAGAAGTAAGGACTTCGATGGTCATGACAATATGATTAAATTTTTTCAAATATACGTTTCAAATTAACTTCATGTTAACATTAAATATAACCTTAAAAATATGATACATAACTAAAATATATTATTAAAAAAGGTCCCTTTAGGCAAGGTTCCGAAGATACTGGCAGCGTTCCCCCTTTGAATAGCTAGATTAATTCTTTGTCCGAGGTAGCTGCCAGCTCTTCGGTAGATGGGAAGGGGCCAGCGTGTCTGAACAGGTTGCATCCCATACTAGCACCCGGCCCATCTTCCATGGAATCAAACTCATACCGTCCGGTCTCTTGCAATACCAGTTGGCTCAAGTAGACTTGGCACGTTGACGGTGGCAAAAATAGAGGTTTTAAATGTTATATGATTTTGTTCCAACTACACTGGGCCCGATGCCGGTGTGTGGTAATCGGTACAATCATCATCATCCGAGCGTTCGTCCCAGTTGCGTCTAGCGACGCCCGGGGTCCGCTTTCCTACATTTTCACCTCCACTTCGCACGGTCGTCTGCATCCCCTGTAGTGAGACCATTGGCACGCATGTCATCCCTTACGACGTCAAGCCAGCACTTCTTGGGTCTTCCCCACTTATCGAGACCCGGCGGGGCTGACATGGCCAGACATTTGTTACCTACGTAGCCCGGCGGTTGCCGCAAGACGTGACCATACCAACGAAGGCGACACTCTTGCAACTTGTCTGCAATGTCACGGACGTGAAGGCTGCCGCGGATGCGAGAGTTCCTCACAGGGTCCATCCGTGTGACTCCACACATCCACCGCAGCATCTTCATTTCCGTGACACGCAGCTCCTGCTTGTGTCGCTCCAATATCGGCCACGTCTCACTGCCATGTAAAAGGACAGGTCTAATAATGGTTTTGTAGACCTGTCCCTTCAACCGGATCGGCATTTTAGGGTCACAAATGACACCGGTCATCTACCGCCATTTGGCCCACGCGGCAGCAATGCGTGACTTGACATCGCAATCGATGTCACTGGACGTGTGAAAAACAGATCCCAGGTATTTAACCTGGTCCGTGCGCTCGACCAAATCACCGCCTATGCGGACGGATGTGGGATCTGTCGAGTTTAGTGCCAAGTACGGTACAATATTCGGTACAAAATAGACGAGGAGTGGTGATATGCGGTATTTGAACCGTAACGTAGATAAAGTGCAGGTACGTAGGTACAATCACGTAGGTAGGTCAAGAAGGAATTATTCCTAATTCCTTCTTGACGTACACTTTGATGAAATTATTCCTAGCGAGCAGCTGAGCAGTAGTTTTAACGCAGTGGTCAACACAATGAAACAATACTAAAATAACACTGAATACGTACGAATACGGAACGAGGAGGTTACGTCATCCTAGTTTCCCCTTTGGCGGACAGTCTTTCGGGAGTCCCGGGTTTAGATAGCCCGGAGGCAGATAGATGGAAGTGCACAGTGTCGCTTTAACAGTAAGAGGCTGGTATAGGATACTTAAGGGTGCACGTGAAAAATAGTAATCCTAGCTTGACAATATTACATGAACATCCAAGTTACCATGTCGCGATTCTTCTGAGCATCAGCATAGAGCTTTAATTGTAGTCCCTGCCTTACTAGAAAGCACATTATTTCCTTTCTGAAGATCAAGAAATAAAACTATTCTAAAAATATATAACGAATTTAATTAAGGCACAGTACAATCATTGCTCAGTCACAAACTTTCACAAATTCTAGAGATTGTGCATTTTTAGGCTCACCACAATGAGCTTCGGGCATAATAGCAGTTGCTGTAGAATTATCAACCTTTTTGTATTGAAAATTTGGCAGATTCTTTCTAGCTGCAACCACTGTATCTCTTAGTCGACTCAGTCCAACAGGTGGAGCAATACGAGTTTCTTCTCTGCATTCCTTAACCAAGTTTTGCATCTCATCTTCACCTAACGGTTCGATCAATTGTGAGGACTTCTCTAAATGACGCTTCAATTCACCATTTATACGCAAGAGCTTTTCTTTGCTAGTATGAGTTCTCCATGGCCGCTTAGGATCTTGAGATGTTGGTGTAATATTCTGTTGTGTAACATCTTGCTCCACTCTGTTTAAATATATCAAAAATAAAATTCAATATAGCTAGTTGTGAAATATCAAACATCTTAGTTGTCTAGTTCCCATAACACAAGCTTATATTAGCTTACTTTGGGCTAGACAGTGTTGTGTATTATTTATTCATTTATATATCTAAAAATATTTATCATCTAACACTCCCACGCCACATTTCGAAATCCTTCAGGACTTCAAATTTGTAATCAATTTGTGTTATTATAAGGAAAATTAGAGAAATAATCACTTTACAAGGAGAAAGTAAGTAAGGCTTAGCTACAGCCGGGTGACGTTCTAAAATAGCAAAAATGTTCCAGAGACTTGTGATTTCGTAACCTAATTATTAAACATGTACTAACCGCTTACTCTCCGCTAATAATTCTCGAAGTTTCTTTTCATTTTCCTCGAGCAGTTGTGGATCTGGTTTATAAGGGTTGTCAATAACTTCATTAAGAACACACTCTTGGTCCATTTCTTGTTCTATTTCATTATCGAAACATTTGCGAAACTCCTTAATGAGGTCCGTACACCGTTCAGATAACTTCACTTCGGGGACCTCTACGCTTTGTAACAATTTATTGATTTTATATTTTTCTTCGTCCGTAGACATTTCGTACTTAAATGAAATGCTGTTGTCATAGCAACGCAGTCTATTAAGCTGGTTGCTATGCGATTACATTACCCACTATGACTACCAAGATACGTAGGTAGCCAAGTGTAGCATTCCAGATCTTCATATAGAGGTATTGTTGACAAATTCATTTACCTTAACGTAAGCGACGTCTGTGTAATGGGAAAATACCCCACCTACATAAACACCCATCATACCCAAAAAAGTTACAAATGGTATCAAAAAACAAAACAGTTTTGCACTGGGACATAACAACAACACTGGTAAAAAATTGATCATGATTGATTTTTATCTTGATTACAAGTATTACAATATAAAATTTTTAATATATTTCTGTTTTTTTTTTAATAAATTACAATCGTTTTCTAAAAAAAATACTTATGAATTTTCTATGACACTGACAATGGTCACTGTTGTAAGTTGTAACTATGTATTCATTCTCTTTGGTAAATACAAAGAGCATTCTATTGCATAGGTACTCCTTTTTGCTTCCGATATTATTTTCATTCTTTTTATAATAAGTAGATACGTAGTTAAGGAACCACTCCTTAGCTGTTTGCAATTCCAAATTAAAAAGCTTTTTACTAAATTCATGAAAGTATATACGGTAGATATATAGGTACCTACATTAAAAAACAATTATTATATTTTTTTCTCTATCCGTCTGTCTGTTTGTTTCGGCTAAAACGGTTTGTATGTATGTAGTATTTGAAACGGTTAGACTGATTTTAACGGAAATTCCACTGACAGATAGCTAATGTTTTATGGGAGTAACTTAGGATACATTTATCTCCATATTTCCACGGGAATGGGCACTGCGCAGGTAAAATCACCGGGCATCCAATATTAAATAATAAAAAAAATAATTACGTATTCTATGTAAGTACATAGAATACGTAGTTAATTTGTACGGAACTGTCGATGGACACTAGATGACTCACTTTTGAACAAATGTTGGTGGTCATGACTTTCATCAAACGGGCGATGTCAATAAACGTGTTTTATAAATTCACCTTTTTGTATCTGGATAAAAACAACAATGCTCTAAATTCAAACTATTATTAATGTTTACATTTTTTTTCACGAAATTCTGCTGGAGTTCGAGTCCCGGGTCGAAATAAATATATTTGTGTGTTCCGCAAATATTTGTTTCGGAGTTTGGATGTGTCCTGCGTATGATATGTATGTATTTAGAAATATATGTATAAGTAATTTCATCAGTTGTCTAGATCCTATACCACAAGCTTATATTAGCTTACTATGGGTTAGACGATGTTGTGTCTCACAATAGTGTTAATCATCGGAAAGTTCTGTCAGTCTAATATTATGAGGCTGATGTATTTGTTTTTTTGTTTGGTTGTAAGCGCTTATCTCAGAAACTACTGGTCAATTTTTATTTTTTGTGTTGGATAGCCCATTTATCATATATATATATATATATACATAGGAAGTATATATTTCATCACGCTACTACCCTGTATAGCGGGGCAATAATCATAAATATCGATAAATCCGGCAATTTTTCATACATTGTCAAATTTATAAGCGACGGGATTAAAAGGTGCGACAGAAGTTCCGAAGTATTTCACGGGCGAAGCCTAAGGGGGTCATCTAGTCAATTATAAAATTGCACCTGGACTACGCCCACATTTCATCTTTGCCTATTGTTGATGTTGTAGGAACGGGCCAGTACATTCCACGGCCTTGTACGAAGCAATGTTTCCTGCGCAGCCTTGGAGAACTGAAGAATCTACGAGTTCTAGCCCTAGAATATTCACACCTGGCTGATGGCACGGGAGGGGCATTGCTCTCGCTATTACCTTTATTTAAGAAACCGCACTTCAGACTACAGGTAAGGATATTCTGGTTGACATAAATTTTCTATGAGGTAAGCAGTGCACCTGCTGAAAAACGAACCCTTCGTCGTCAAGGACACATCAAATATTCTGTAATTAAAATGCATCTTCAGGCACCATCTCATAGCCATATCATCACCTATGCGCGCACTCTTTGGTCAAGTCCAATTACGCGCGCTTTCCCGGTTTCCTGTAACACATTTCCGATCTTAAATTACTCCTACAAAAATATCCAGCGACCGACAGGATAGAAATGTTGCATATCAACAATGTACAACCATACTATTCATTTATTTTAGTTCTACAGAAAAGTGCGCGGTGAAAAATTATGTCTTGTGACGCATGCGGTCACCCGCGTTATACGCACCTGATCGTAAATATTTAGGCCATTTTATGACATAAATAAGTAAAAGCACCGTTTTTTCTTGTAGATTTATTTTGCATTTAAATTGAAAAACGTTTGTCAGACCCATTATACGATAAATAATAGGGTGTAAGTGGTCCCACTAACATCTCCGGGGCGTAAGCGACATCATCTGCTAGCGTTGCACCTGCTGGTTAACTGGCGAGGCAACAACGTTGGCACCTTTACGGGATTGAGAAGTCAGACGGCATTCCCTCCCAATACTGCCAAAAACAAACACTAAACGATGGGTGCGTGTTTAGGTAAAAGGCTCCAAATCCACTTAGATGAAGAAGAATACAATAAATAATAGTGCTAATACTTTTACACATTTATGTTGAATCAGTTGATATGTAGAGAGACTCACATCCCCGGGCACACGGACGCGGCGCTCGGCGCCGGTGGGTACACCATACCTGACACAGCGTGGAGACAAGTCACTAAAGCTTGTCCCGACCTCTATGTGCTACTAGCCTTCTGTAAGTGTTCACTCTTCTGACTAACTATTAGATCCATAACAATGTTAAGGACTTTAAAGTTGGCAATAGTTTTGAAGCAAAATATTGTTATATTTGTACACTCGTTGCCGTATGATAATCCTTGCGGACAAAGTGTTACCTATATTTTTGTCGTATAATAGATTTCGGTATGTAGATTTCGTATGTGCTAATGATCTTGCAGAAGTCCGACAATAAGTCAAAGGCACCCAATTCCGAGGGGTTCTAAAAATGGCACCTAATTCTGGTGAATTTAGAATATATAAATATAAATATAATATATAATTATTGTGGGACACTTTTCACACAGCGCCATCTAGCCCAAAGTAAGATAATATTAGCTTGTGTTATGGGATCTAGATAACTGATAAACATACTTGTATATTTCTAAATACATATAATATAAAAAAAAAATGTTTATTTTGCATAGACCATTTCAACGGCGGCGGCGCTTACAAAATGTCATACACTAAAGAAAAAAATTGTATATTTAAAGTGACCACCGGTTCGGAACGCGGACCTGAGAAGAACCGGCAAGAAACTTAGGAAGGCTTTTTTTTTGATGGCCTATTTACAATTTAATATATTATGACTATAATATTTTATTTGCCAGCAGGTCATTTCCCGGCATCCCTGTCCTGTAAATAGTCTTGAATAGAGTAATAACCTTTTTCACAGAGCTTTCTTTTAATAAACTTTTTAAATTTATTTAATGGTATATTTCTCAGGTCACAGGGAAGCTTGTTGTAAAAGCGTATACAGTTACCCTGGAAAGAATCGCCAATCTTATGCAGCCGACTGTGGTGAACTAAAAGATTGTTT
This sequence comes from Thumatha senex, assembly GCA_948477245.1. Taxonomy (NCBI): domain Eukaryota; kingdom Metazoa; phylum Arthropoda; class Insecta; order Lepidoptera; family Erebidae; genus Thumatha; species Thumatha senex. Next base: position 17,535,870 of record OX419725.1, on the reverse strand, counting down.
TTATGTCTAGTGTTTATATTATGTATATCACAGAGTTTAGTAAACTGTGATAGATTTTTCTGGACATACATAAGATTGTCAAAAATGTATTGTGATGCTACTGTTAGAATATTTACTTCTTTGAATTTTTCTCGGAGGGAGACTCTGGGGCCCAAATTATATAAAGCAGCGCGTACAGCCCACTTTTGAAGAACAAAAATGTTATTTACATCTGCAGCACTCCCCCAAAGGAGAATACTGTAAGACATAATACTATGAAAATAGCTGAAGTAAACCATTCTAGTCGTATCTACATCTGTTAGAGTCCTGATCTTTTTTACAGCGTATGCAGCCGTACTTAACCTAGAGGCCGTCTTTTCTATGTGCGGGCCCCACTGCAAATTGGCATCAATAGTTATACCAAGGAACACAGTAGATTCCACAAATTCTAACACTTGTCCATTAAGTTGAATTAAATATTATAGATAAATAACACCCAGACACAGAATAAACACCATCGTGCTCATCACACAAAGTTTTATCCTGGGTGGGAATCGAACCCACGACCTCTTGCGTAGCAGTCAGATGCACTCCCACCGCGCCACAGAGGCAGTCGAACACACAGTCGAACAAAATCTCGAAAACTTTATGAAATTCACAGATTCTTTTTGTCTGTAAGATAAATCATTCAATAAATAATTTATCTATCAATGTATATATGAGCAAGAGGGAACTTTGGTTTGTATACATTTTAATATAATGGCTAAGTTTGACAACTATCAAAATTAAGATCTGACTTTGCTGGTCTTCCACCAACACGAAGGAGGTCCTTATAAATTAATACATTCAATTTTGCTAATTTAATTAATAGCTCTGCCAATATAGTTGAATATTTATAATGTAATTAAAGCGTTTGCGAAAGCAATAGATGGACATAATTTTCAAAAGCGGTCATCCATCTGTAACCAGTTATAGCGAAAGTGGCTTAACACAGTGATTGTTTACAAAATACTGAGCAGGTGTAATACAAAGGTGGAGCACTTCTATCAGAAGAATGAGCTGCAAAAAATACGGTCTGTGCTATAGGTATCATATAACCTTGGGAAGGCCTATTCCACCTGTGCGCGTCCATTGGCATAATGATGATGATTTTAGGTAGTTGTTTTCCAACAGTCAGAATCCGGGACTACGACAATATGAGGTGCTTCCTGGCACCCAGCATGGCTTTACGTGAGGTGCACTTACAACTAGGTATCGACCTGAAAATGCGTCAGCGGCAGGATTCCGATATCAGCTGTTTTGTTCGGCACATTGCTTATCGATACGCTGACACTATGGGTATGTTTATTTTTCAACTATCTAAATTATTTAAAATTCTTTCAACAGAGATCAAGAAATAGATCGACATCGAGATGATGGAAGTTTCCATATCGAACACGACCCAATCAGACGTCCGGCCTTAGGCAAATAGAAAGGTACCGTGTGGTTTTAGTCGGTAAGAGTCCGGCATAGCACCCATGACGATTTCAAGGCAAGTTAAGTCCAAGACAAATGGTAAGTCGATCGTTGCTGGAAGGCACAAAGTAGGTAGTTGCCTACCTACTTTGTGCCTTCCAGCAACGATCGACTTTATTAAATTATGTCAAAATATTTCCACAAGATCTTGATGTCAGATTGATTTATTTACAGTAACCCTCAGCATTCATCAATGGCGGTTCGCCACGTTTCCTTTACGGCGTGTGTTCGAGCTTATGCCGCATTTGGTGCGTTTTTACTACGTCGGTCGCGTGGAGGATGACGTCGACTTAAAACGAATGCTCGAGATAGTTGCTTACGGTGTTTGTGACAGTAAGTATCTATCATGAAGTGGATCGGACAGTCAAAAGTCCCTAACATACATACATACATACCTACCTACATACATATTGTCACGCCTTTATCCCCGAAGGGGTAGGCAGAGGCATACTATACGCCCACATATCACCGTATACATTTTTGTCCTACGTAACAGGTGGTGAGCCCATTGCCGTGTCCCTAAATACATTAATATTTATGGTATTTATTTAAAAATATATCAGATATATATATATATATAAATATATATATTTATTTTTTCACCTTTGATATCAAAACTGGTTGTAATGTATGAATCACACACAGTAGGTAGGCATTTCTTAATTGTAATGACATTAGTAGATAACAATAGTGTTTTTTAAGGTTAAAAAAAATTAGACCAATACGTTAGTCTATCGAGATACCTACAACTTGGACTAATTGCAAAATACTACAGTGGTATTTTGCAATTTAGTCCAAGTTGTGAAGTGAGTGAGTGGTCCACTCTAAAGTTGAGGTACATTTGAACGTCAGCGTCTAACATTGCAATAGGTACTACCTATATAATGACAGTCACAATAGCTTTCTATAACATCATTGTACCTATTATATTTTGTCAAACTATGTGTCAGGTTTGATTTATCACTGTTAACTTTCATGACCTCCAGTAAAGTCAACTTTAGTGTTATTTTAATCGCAGAAATATCAAAACTGGTAAACCACTTTCTTGGTTAACTGTAGGTACGTACCTACCTACTTGGTGTATGAGGTCACGGAACTGTATCAGTATTCAGGACATGTTAGATAAATGGTGTAAGTATTTACGTACAATCATGGTTAGGTACGATAATAGATATATCTATATACCATATACTTGTAACAAAGACGTGTTAGTTAAACCATTTATAACTCAAGAACGGATGGGCCCATTGATTTGCTGAATTTGTCAGTAGCAGAATAAGTAAAAATGCATAGTTACCTAATACGAAAGAATTATGAAAAATATATTTTTAGCATAGGTAGGTACATATGCTTTGGAACTAGATTCAAAAGCTTGTTAGCTTTCCGGAGTAACTTTTTGCAATATTACTTCTAATTTAAGTAGAATAAATTGTACCAAAGTTAAGGTAAGATACCTAAGTACCCTCGAGTCAAGTGCTCGAGGGTACTTATTTTATACCAGATAGATCGGAATTTCGGTTCTCGACTAACCTGACATTGAAACGGTGAAAGGTCAAAGGGATGGATGATGAAAGCGCAGGCCTATGACGAATGTCGGAATATTTTGGCATAACTTGGGAGTGGCCTGCGATAGGATGATTTTATTGACTGCATCAGTACTGTAGTAGGTAGGTAGGTACTCTGAGTTACTTATGTACCTACCTATTTAATAAAATCTTGTTTTTCAGAATTGAAGCAATTAAAGATCCAAATACAAGACGATGAAATGAAACGATCTTACTGGCAAGACGTTATAAATTACTTGACTAAAGATTATGCAGATATTGTGGAATTGTATGGGATCGATCTATGTTTAACAATTTATAAAAACTGACTAAATGCTTACAATAACCTACCTAAATTCATTAATAAATTTTTTGAGTGATTGCGATTTTAGGTAATTTTTTTTATAACTCTGAGGTGCGCTTACTTGCGTACGGCCTACCTGATGGAAACTGGTCACCGTAGCCGCCTTCTGGCAAGGCACTAGCGCTCTATTCCTATCCCTACTCATTTTATGAATGAAAGTGTCGGTTATGTTATAGCCAATGGCGTTCGGAAAATGTGTCATTTTCCTTTGCTTTTCTTACTGTCATGATGGGTCATTATGAGTGATGAGATAGCCAAACTTCACGCGGGAGGAGCCAAGTTATAGTTAAAGCAGATAAACATACTTATAATATATCCTTTTCACTATCAGCTTAGGAGTCTAAGAACAGTCTTCAACGAGTTTATAATTATTTTTAATTAATGTAGGTATATCTATATGATCAGCTCTGGCTGGAGCAAATTTGTCCACGTGTTTATACACTACCTACTACCTACATACCTAGGTACGTTCAACAGGTTTTTTTCCAGTTGGGTAAATCATCTCTTGAAGACATGAAAGTATCATAGGATCCTCCCACACCTGTGGTGGATCTTACGAAACTCCCTGAGTGCTGTTCGATCCACTGGTGGATCATATTACGAGATGAAAGAATCACATAATTCACCCACCCAGACCAGTGGTGGTCACAGTGAACTTATGCGTGCTATTCGATCCACTAGTGGATCGAGATGGTGGATCCTAGAGGTCAGAGAGGAAAATACAGTCAAGCATACACCTAATAATTAATCTAAAAGGTTTTTTCATTATTAAATAAATAATAATAATAATAAACCCCTCGAGGACAGTCGTTATCTTTTATAGGATTAACGCAACCTTATGAGGGCATAGTAGATTCGCTTTTTGAGTCATCCACTTTCTGATATCAACAAAAATGTATCAGTAAGTTATTGAAAAGCTTACATCCGCAGGGAAGCTTGTGGCGAGCTGAATGTGCGTGGCTACACATTGGTCCCGATTCCTCAGAGTTTTGTTGCCCTTCTGCACCGGTTAGGATTTAATGGCCTAACGGGAGTGCAGTGAGAGTGCTACTCCCGGGAGTGCAGCAAATCTCAACTCTGGCTTGCCTTAATTGGCCGGTCAGAGGGAGGGAGCCATAGCTATATGCTCGGGGGTGAAAGTGTCATTTTCAAGGGCATAACTACGGGGAAGCCCGCTCCAGGCCTGTCCCGCGAAGGTGAAACCGGCGCCGCACCGCTCGACACCTCTAGCCGCTAACACCGGTGTTGCCCCCTGTCGCCTTACAGGCTTATCATGCCTATGGTGATTGAATAGGGGGCCCATCTAGCGAGTTGGCGAGTCACCCTCTGCCAGTAGTTTAATAATAATATATTTAAAAGGCAGACGCCGTTTTCATCAATAGCTTATATCACCCAATCCATTTAACACCCAACCCAATAGCCCATTTCATAGTTAGCACATTTCACAATAGTTTAACTCCCATTGGAGGTGATCCATTACCGTTCTTCTACATAAGGCGGGCGTGGACTATCTGCAGTGGGGGTCCCATTCCCTATTAGATTAAAATTCTCAAAGGGCCTCTGCGTGTTGGACCTATGTCTCCATGTACCTAAGCCTACCAAAAGCAAGGGTATCTACAAAAAAAAAATAAGATACCCGAGAAAAGAAGAGACATAATAATAAAACCCCTCGACAGTCGTTATCTTTTACAGAGGCTCCCAAACTTATTTTGTCTACTGCCCACTTTGAGACTAAATAAATTTGTAGCGCCCCCATTTTTTCACCTATTTAAAAACCACTATAACTTCAAACTAAATTAATTAATTGTTGTAAGCTATATTAGCGGAGATTAAACATTCATTCTAGAATAGACTTTTACTATAATCCGCAAGAGTTAACTTGAGACCTGAGCACAGTAGGTAGTACATAACGACGCTCAGGTCTCAAGTTAACTCTTACGGGGTACACCTGCCAATGAGAATGATTATTGAAACGCAACTTTATAGTATTCAAAAAGAGTTTTTTTAAAAATAAATAAACATAATCGATTCTTATATAAAAACTAATGAGAAGGATGAATCTGATGCTGTTTAATAAGTTTGTTGGTTCGTTCGATAACATGCAAACGATTTCTCTTTTTGTTAGCAGCGTTGCCACAGCACTAAATCCACGTTCACACAAATATGACGATGGGAATGCTATCAAGAATCGTTGAACGATTGACCACAATCCAGGGTACAATTGCGGGATCGGTTTTTGTAGCCAAAATTCTTGATAGCCATTTTTGAACTTGATTTTTATTTCCTCGTTTGTTGTCAATTCTATAAGTTCTTCTTCCAACTGAGGTTAGATTGCTGTGTTGACATTTGAAAACGGATCTAACACCCAGCCTGGTATTTCCAAGTTCAAAATGTCCTGGTATCGTTCGGTGAAGTCTATGTGGAGGTTTTTCAAATGTTGGCAGTAGGCAAACAAGTCGTCGTTACTGCAGGATACTGATAAATTCGGAATTTATACAGGTCTGTCATGTAAGCTATATCATTTTTTGATGTAATGAGTTTGTTGCGCAATTCTGTATCTTTAGTTTCCAAGAAATCTATCACAGAGTCAAACAGGTTGTAAAATCGAGTCAGACAATTGCCTCTTGATAGCCAACGAACCTCAGTATGAAGCAACAAACGGTTGGAATCTTCGTCATTAGTAACACAAAGCTAATGAAATAATCTATCATTTAAAGTGCTGGTACGGATTTTATTGACTGCTTTGATGACATATTGCAGTGATTGAAATAGTCTGTAGTAGCAACTGACATAATATTTTTCAAGGGAATCTCTTTCTCATCAAAAACTTTTCCAATGTATTGAATATGGTTTCGCCTTTTGTATCGGTCTCTAAATTTCTAGCAAACAATAATTCTTCACATATTTTCTCATGTTTAATAAACCTCACGTAAGACAGCAACAATGCTTTATTAGTAGGTAAAGTGGACTCATCGAGCTGAATTGAAAATTGACTAGTCTTCAGATGATTGCACAATGATCCTTCAATGTTTTCAGCCATTTCATCAATTCGTCTTTGCACAGAATTATTACTCAAAGGAATTTTTCGGATAATATCTGCGGTCGGTTTATGAAGCACAGTAGTTATTACTTCCTTTATTGCTGGCAAAATTAACTCTTTTCCGATGTTGTGTGGTTTGCCTTTTTGAGCAATTAACAAAGAGATATTGTACGAAGCTCGAAGTCGTCATCTTGCTTAGCAGCTGCCGAAAATAGTTTTGCTACACTTGGCTGAGTATTATGTCTTGAAAATATGCTACATTCTTGCCTTTCTTATCTGGATGCATTTTATTCAAATGAACTTGCAGTCTTGAAGGCTTCATTGCTTCATTCGAAAATGTTTTTAGACATAGAAGGCACTGAGGCGACGATGGGTTTGTGGGATTTTCAATGAATCCGAATTTAATATATTCCACAGAGTATTGCCGTCTCTTCTTTTTTACTTCCGACATTGTTTTGTTTTAAGAGATACGTAAGTAAGTGTTGAACTTAAGTACTGCTTATCTATTACGCGCGAAACCACAAATGAAAATAAAATAAATATTCCGTTGTTTATATAGGATTGCATAAGCAGCACGCACCGACAGGAATAAGACAAACATGCATTAACTCGTTTATCTCATTCGACGCTCAATTGTACTCAACAAGTAAGAACAAGTATTCTATGAATCAGCCGATTGATACAGGAATGCACAAATCGGGTTATTTAACAAAAACTTGTTAAAACATGATTGCCCGCGGTCATCGACGCTCATTTGACGCTCAATTGTACTCAACAAGTAAGAACAAGTATTCTATTAATCAGCCGATTGATACAGGAATGCACAAATCGGGTTATTTAACAAAAACTTGTTAAAACATGATTGCCCGCGGTCTATTATCTACGAAAATTACCTATCTAGGAATACTAATAACTATTAAAATGCGAAAGTGTGTCTATTGCCTTTTTGTTTGTTTGTGTCTACTTTCATTTCGAAACGGAGCAACCGATTGACATGATTTTTCTTCTATTTATTGAATAAAACAGGACAGATACATGAACTACGCGGAGAGAAATATCGAACCGAGTTTGAGCAATCTCTTAATTAATATTAGTTGATGTTCACAAGTTGTAGCTGAGAGTCGAGAGCTCTGTCGGTGTCTCAGGGCCGTATTCCAGAACCTTTATCAATACTCAAGAAATACTTGAGAGTAGATTGTATAAGGCAAAATCTAGTCTCAAGCGTTGATTGAGTATTAAGAAACGTTCTGGAATACGGACCTAAGAGTCCTCCTAGCTAGATGAAATTACAAATCCCCCCCCCCGAAGCCTACACAACGCCCCCATTTTTTTTCTGGGTCTCTTACAGCCCCCCTTTAGGCCTACAGCGCCCACAAGGGGGCGTTATCGCCCACTTTGGGAAACGTTGTTTTATAGGATTAACGCAACCCTTTGAGGGCATAGTAGATTCGCTTTTTGAGTCATCCACTTTCTGATATCAACAAAAAAATGTATCAGTAAGTTATTGAAAAGCTCACATCCGCAGGGCAGCTTGTGGCGAGCTGAATGTGAGTGGCTACACATCGGTCCCGATTCCTCAGAGTTTCGTTGCCCTTCTGCACCGGTTAGGATTTAATGGCCTAACGGGAGAGCAGTGAGAGTGCTACTCCCGGGAGTGCAGCAAATCTTAACTCTAGCTTGCCTTAATTGGCCGGTCAGAGGAAGAAAGCCAGAGCTATGTGCTTATTGGGTGGAAGTGTCATTGTCAAGGGCATAACTACGGGAAGCCCGCTCCGGGTCTGACCCGCGATGGTGAAACCGGCGCCGCACCGCTCGGCAGCCCAAGCCGCTCACACCGGTGTTGCCTTCTGTCGCCTGTGCCTATAGGCGTATAGTGGGCCCATCTAGTGAGTTGGCAAGTCACCGTCTGCCAGTATTTTGATAATATTATATTAAAATGGCAGACGCAGTTTTCATTCGTAGTTTCAAGTCACCCAGTATATTTAACCTCCAACTCAATAGACCAAGAGTAGTTAGCTAACTAACTAACTATCTTCACGCTGTATCCCTGACGGAGTAGTCAGAGAGGACAGATCGCCAGGCTTCGCGATCCATGCATACTTCTTTCGCTTCTTCGAGATTCATCAATCGCTTCATACACGCACGTCTGGGTATCCGAGTACTTTTGACCTTTCCGTTTTTGAGCAATCTGCTCACGTGGTCTTCATATGTAAGTCTCGGCCTTCCCTGACTCCTTCTACCCTCTACTTTTGAACAATATATATTCTTCGTCAATCGTTCTTCACTCATTCGTTGGACGTGTCCAAACCAACGGAGCACGCCCTTTTCCAGCTTAACGCTGACACTTTCATTGAAACCTGCCATATTGCGTATTACTTCGTTACGTATTCGGTCGGCCAAGGTAACGCCGCACAATTTTCGAAGTGATCGCATCTCCACAGCATTCAATTTACTTTCATGCATCTGCTGACATACCCAGGTTTCACTACCGTAAAGCAAAGTTGGCACTAGCACTGCGTTATGAATCGCCATTCGTGCTTCTTTTACGATGCTTTGTCGCTTTACTAACTGGGACAAAGCACCGTTAACTTTGTTTCCGGCAGCTACTCGCCGTTCTACATCCGAATCACATCTTCCATCCGCGCTAAACATACTTCCTAAATACACAATTTCATTCACTTGCTCTAGACGTTCCTGGTTTACCCTAATCTCGCATTTAGTTCTTACGTCACCTCTTTCAAATACTAGAACCTTAGTTTTACTTGCATTCAAGCGGAGACCCTTACTTTCACACCCCTCTTTCATATTAGTGACTAATGCCTGTAGGTCGGCTTCTGATGACGCCATGAGCACCGCATCATCAGCGTACAACAGACAGTTTACTGTAAAGTCACCCAAATTCACACCCATATTAAAATCTTTCAACTTCTGTAGGCAGCTGTCCAGATACACTATGAACAGCCAGGCGGACATGACACATCCCTGTTTGACGCCTGTACAGACATCAAAAAGAGGTGACACATCCCCCCCTACTCGCACGCAAGCCTTACAGTCCCTATAAAGCGACTGTATTGCCCGCAGTAGCGAGCCGTCCACACCATATCCTGGCAGCAAGTCCCACAGCGTTTCTCTCACAACGTTATCAAATGCTTTCTCTAGATCCACAAAAGCGCAGAAAACCTTCTGGCTAAGAGCCAGAAACTTTTCCGCGATCATGCGGAGAGAAAACACTTGATCCATGCAACCTCTTCCACGTCGGAATCCGCATTGAGCCTCCCATAAATACCTTTCAGACTTTTCTTGCATTCGTGCCGTTATAACCTTTGCATACACCTTACTAGCTAAGCTGACCAAGCTGATCGCCCTGTAGCTGGAGCAGTTTAGCATATTGTACAATAGTTTAACTCCCATTGGAGATGGTCCATTACCGTTCTTCTACATAAGGCGGACGTGGATTCTCTGCAATGGGGGTCCCATTCCCTGTTACATTAAAATTCTCAAAGGGCCTCTGCGTGTTGGACCACTATGTCCCCATGTAAGCCTACCAAAAGACCGGGTATCTTCGTAAGAAAAAAAACCCGAAGATACACAAGAAGAAGAGACAAATAATAATAAAAATCTTTAATTCAGATATCAATCCATATTACAAATTAAATTAAATCACAATTACATAATTATCACACATATCCATACATAATAATAATATAAAATAATACCCATACATAACACAACCAAGCCATTTAAATATTATTAATTTAACACATAGAAATATTCATTGATTATACTACAATAATAATAATTCAGTGATGTCAGTATTTATATTTTTTTTATAAAAAATTACTAAGGATAAAAATAATAAGAAAAAAAATATTCAAGATTATAATAATAATAAAACATGTCAGTATAATAATTAATATTTGTCATCAGTGCCTCACTAAGTTTAAGCTTACATTTTATACTATTATTTTTAACCAAACGTTTATAAATATCAGACGTGACCAACCTCTCTGATAAACTTCTAATTATTTTATTATTACATGTGCCAACTCTTATTCTTATTCTTTATTGTACACAGTAAACATATATTAGATACAAGGTGACTTATATTAGTGTACATAGGCGAGCTTAACTCAATATTGAGTTTTCTACCAGCAAACCTTAGGGTGAATGGAGATGCTGCCACGGATGGGTATAATTGTGCACAAGAACAGTTCTTTTTTTTTTAATCTATTATTGTTATTCTATATACCATACATACACTTATTACAAATATTATTTATACACTTATTATACATTCAACATAAATAATTACATAAACCTATTACAATAATAAGTCGGTAGTAACAACCAAAATCACCTACCTACAACTCTAGACATAAACCCAACAATATGCTTTCTTTGTATGGCATCAAAGGAATTGATTTGCGACTCAAAAAACATACCAGAAGTGCTGCAATAACGCGATAGACCTATTAGTCGCCTATAGATGTTATTATAAGCGACTCTAACACCATCATGAGCTTTTTGTGTGTATATCGACCAGAGCTGACACGTATAAAACGACTGACAAAAAGCACGAAATAAAGTATGTTTTACCTCCACTGAGGACTTGGAAAATTTTCTAATTATCATATTTCCAATAACGTATAAACTCGTCGCTGGCGTTCCATATCAGCGTCATCTTTCAGGTTTGACTCACTATGTGACCAAGGTACTTGAAAAGGTCTACAACTTTCACCGGTTGTCCATAAAGGTACCTATACACTGGGAATATTTTGTGGCGTCTTTCCGGACCCAAATATCACCATTTCTGTTTTTTTTACATTGTAAATTAGGTTATGTTTGTTAGCATATTTTTCACAAATAGATATCAACTTTCTCATACCTTTAATTGAGGGGCTGAGCAACACCATATCGTCAGCATAGCTCAGATTATTTACATATCTGTCATCTAGCTTAAGTCCGACCGGTGTGTTGCTCAGCTCGACAATCAAGTCATTAATATATAAGTTAATCAGATCCGGAGAAGTCACCCCTCCCTGCCTAACCCCACATGACAGCCTATAACTATCAGAAACCTCATTGCCCCACTTGACACTATTTGTCTGATTACTGTACCAGTATTTAAGCAATCCAATAATATCACTAGGGACATTGGTGCATCTAAGCTTTTTCCATAGGATCTCATGTTGAAACCCATCGAACGCGCGACTTATGTCTAAAAAACACGCGTACACCTTCGTCCCATCACGTTTGTAATAATTAACTACTTCCTTAAGCGAGAAAATTGCCATGTCAGTAGATACCTGTGTACGGAACCCGAACTGAGCATCATCAATAAATATAGACGGTGACAAATATCTTTATATAACCCTTTCAAGCACCTTGGCCACTATCGTGGCTAACGATATAGGCCTATAATTAGCAGAACTCGATATGTCACCCGTTTTGTTTTTTGGTATTGGTACAACTACCGTATACATCAAGTCAGTCGGTAAATAGCAGTATTTTAAACACTGATCGAAAAATGTAGCGAGCACATGCTGCATACAACAGATGTTCCAGACTAAGTCCATCGTGTCCCGGAGACTTCCCACGTTTCATATCTTTAATTACATTTCTACCTACTTGACTGTTACAATTAATAAAATTGTCATTCTTAACTACATTAAATTGATTTTTAAATATATACGCAATTTTCTTTTTACTCATCTCCTCTTCTATGTTATTTGACATATCTACTACTTTTATTGTCTTTTTGTTTGTTTCCAAAATTCCACAAAATCACCCAGTGAATGATGTCGGCCTCGGGCCAACATTTCCAGTTTGATGTTATGTTGATTAAAGAACATTTTTAAAATCTTTGCGGTCTTCCGCATGATACCCATTGCAAAAAATGTTGCCTATACTCTACTCTGATTTTTCCTTTATATACTAGAACTAGCTGACCTGCCCGGCTTCGTCCGTGACATACTACCAACCCCGTGGCACCCATTTAATCCCGTCGCTTATTACTTTTCCAAAAATGTATGAAAGTTTCCCCTATTTGTAATCCCCTAATGTCAATTTATGATTACTGCTCCGCTCTCCTGTGTAGTAGCGTGATGATATATAGCTAAGAACCTTCCTCAATAAATGGGCTATCCGATACAAAAAGAATTTTTCAAATCGGTCCAGCCGTTCACGCGTGATGTCGTGACAACGGAAAACGGGTTTCATTTATATATATATATATATATATATATATATATATATATAGATGACATTTGGAATGTTGCCAGTTTATCGCAATAAAAAGATAGTGACGTGACCAAAAATAATACGTGGTTAGTTGATTACTTAGTTTGAAATTGTGTCTATCCAAATTCAAGGAGTATTGAATAAGAAGTTTTAGAATTTAATTAATTTAAGTGATGCAGTTTTATTCGGATATTGCGTATATATGTGTACAGTGGAAACACCAATCCCCAAAATTTCATAAGTTTTTGAGCACACTGGCGCTTGTTTGCTTTGTCACCTAATAACATAAAGAATTGGCTTTCCTCCTCATTAGAAACGTATTTAAACAAGTTTTGTCACTCTTCTCTCAAAGCAATCCGGCGTTTTTTTTCTTGGTGACATAACTGCAGTACTCGGTTCAATGTTTTACATAATACAACAAACATAAAACCAAACAGTAACACTCAAACAACAACGTAGCAAAGCGTGGAATAGGTAGGTACATTAAACCGATCGGGAGGGAAGAAGGTAGACGTTCGGCGGTATGGTATTTTCTAGCAGATTTTATTGTTTTAATATTTATTATTTATATTTTTTTGTTGTTGAAATGAAGATTTCATACATGAAAAACTTAACAGTAGCACCCTCACGACAGACTGCGGATCGGGTTCCTACCCGCGCCCTCTACGCCGCCTCTTTCGCTAGCATGACGTGCTCTGTGTCCCCAGAATGATGTGGCAGAGTCCTTACTTGCTCCCGCATGAGACCATGACTCGCACCATGATCTCCAACAAAAAAATATCCTCATCTAAGAGAAAAATTATCATCATCCGAGCGTGTCACAGTTGAGTCTCGCGACGCCTGGGGTCCGCTTTCCTACATTTTCTTCTCCACTTCGCACGGTCGTCGTCAGCATCCCGTGTAGTTAGACCATTGGCACGCATGTCATCCCTTACGAAGTCAAGCTGGCACTTCTTGGGTCTTCCCTTCTTACCGGGACCGGGCGGGGCCGACATAGCCAGACATTTATTTCCCACGTAGCCCTGCGGTTGCCGCAAGACATGACCCTACCAGCGAAGGCGACACACTTGCAGCTTATCTGCAATGTCACGGACGCGAAGTTCCTCATTTCCGTGACACGCAGCTCCTGCTTGTGTCGCTCCAGTAGTGGCCACGCCTCACTGCCATGTAAAAGGACAGGTCTAATGAGGGTTTTATAGACCTGACCCTTCAACCTAACCGGCATTTTTGGTTCATAAATGTCACCAGTCATCTCCCGCTGCTTGGACCACGCAGCAGCAATGCGTGTCTTGACGTCGCAATCGATGTCACTAGACGCGAAATACAGATCCAAGGTATTTAACCTGGTCCGTGCGCTCGACCAAATAATCGCCTATGCGGACGGATGTGGGATCTGTAGAGTTTAATGCCAAGTACTTGGTCTTCGCCACATTAAGTTTCAGACCGTCGTTCTCAAACGTCTCCTTCCACGCCTTCACACGTCGTACCAACCTGCCCCTGTCCACGTCTGCCAGTGCGATATCATCAGCATACATGAACAACCACGGAGGCTGCTCATGTGAGTCATTGATGCTGTCTGACATCTCGTCTAATATCACGCTAAACAAGAACGGACTAAGGACAGAACGCTAGTATACCACGACGGTAATAGGGAAGGGTTTCGTGTCGCCATGACGCCGTCGTGTGTCTAAGAGCAAAAACAATAGTTAAGAAATATTAATAACATTATTTGTATTATCAGTATGCATTTTGACAGTAATATTAAAAACCTTTCCTCTTAGTCGAGTGATTCGATTCATAAGCTAAATCGACTAAGTAAGGCACTATGCTTGCAATCTTGCAACATTAAAAATGTTTATGACATACAGAAATGTCATTCTAGTCTATAAAGAAAAAAATCAGAGTATAGATTTAAGGTGTGTTTGGCTCCGCCAATAACTCAGTGTGGATTTGGTAGGGGTTTAGTAAATCGGTTCACACTTAGGTACGATCCAAGTTTGTGAGTGTACAAGGTAAAAGATAAAAATTATTTAGAATTTGACATTAAAATATTAAAATATTCTGAGCACACTTGCCTGCATAAATCTATCTGCATTTGGTCCCGAACACCCCATAAATGCTTTATAACATTTACTTATTTTTTACCGACTTTTTCGTGTTTATACCAATATATCAGTTAATTATGATTAAAATTCCAAATTATTATAGCTATAAGTTTTATCTTTATATATTTTACGATTTTTCAGTACTTTAAATTTTTTGTCAAGATATTATAGTTTACAAGATATCACGATTTAAGTTAATTAGGTCATAGGTTAATTACAAAAAATGCGCTGCTCTGGCAGCGCGAACGGTTAGCGAACGGTGGAGTGGATATAACACTAATGAGCGCTGCCGCCGCGGCAGTAGTGACACAGTGGTCTAGCCATCGACAAGTACCATAAACATCGCTTACATATGTATATATATATGTACTCGAGTCAAGCCTTATTAAGTCCGAACATTGTAATGATTGTTCACTACAGTAATTTACTACTTCCTTACAAAACAGAGTCCCCCCCACTATCACATTGTACTATTCTCGCATTTGTAAATACACTGGATCGCCACATCAACGCCACACCTCCATACGGACGGCCACGCAATACACCTACTGATGTGTCCACAGATGACTTTGCATAGCAGGCAAACTCCGAATGAATACTACTCACAAAACCTTAGTCACAAGGCAGTAGCCAGGTTTCCTGAAGGGCTATAATATCTGCGTACTTGCACATATCTCTCACATGATCGGCGGACCTTTTAATTGATTTACAATTAAAAGAAACAAAAGTCATTTCCTTACCTTGCACATCCATTATTGTTAGATTTTTCGACGTTATAACCCGAACTAGGACGCTGTTGACGGAATCGACGAAATACTAAGACCTGTGGCCAAAAATCCGTTGTCAAGAATATATTTAATTTAGAGAGCGGAACAGATATCTTAAAAGAGTTAAAATTAGTCTCTTTAAACTGTTAAAGAAGTTCAACACTGTGGCATTCTTCACTCATTTCCGTAATATGCATTTTTATGTCATCTTCTGTAACAATTTTCTCTGCACGCGATAAATAAATTATAACCAAAGGATTCCGCTACTCTCAATCTAGTGTTACTTTGCAATGTACCTCGGGTATTTCTATATTTATATGATTTTTTCTTCCTAATCACTGTTGTGAAACTGATGCACAACTGGAATCGATTGACTTTTACTTTTATGCAGTAAGGGGTCCAAGTTGGAGTCAACATACAAAACAAAACGGCGTTACTGCAAGGTGGAGGCACGATTAAATAAATAAATAAATAAATATTGTGGGACACATTTCACACAGCGCCATCTAGCCCAAAGTAAGCTAATATTAGCTTGTGTTATGGGATCTAGATAACTGATAAACATACTTATATATTTCTAAATACATACATATTATAGATAAATAACACCCAGACACAGAATAAACCATCGTGCTCATCACACAAAGTTTTATCCTGGGTGGGAATCGAACCCACGACCTCTTGCGTAGCAGTCGGATGCACTCCCACCGCGCCACAGAGGCAGTCAATTGATAGATCGCGTCTGTTCTTGGCGACACTTTCAGCAAGGCTATTCACAACCATTCGTCAAACTTCTCCCTCGGATCGGGAATATCCATGAAACGTCACAGCCCAAACCGCTCGATTTGAAAACGCTATTCACAAATCCCGTCGGAAACAAGCTGGTGGCGGGCAATAGAATGTAACAGGTGAGTGCATTTATAAGTATAGATACAGAATGGTAGAAAATTTATTAATGCGGTAGAATATTTACAGACATTATGTGCAACGACATTACTACAAATTTTGCTAACTTTCTAACACGAGACTACAAAATCTGACTGGGAACTTATAAAATTCCAACAATAATCAACATTTTATTAACAAATTTTAACAGTGAATTATTTTTTTAATAAAACTAGGTTTGTAAATGTCACGGTATGCCTGTTTCATGTTGGTCTGTGGTTTGATAGTCTATGATGTTTGTTTAGGACATTTGGCGGGAAGAGTGACAAGTGCGGACGCTTGCTTTATATTATTTTCTAAAACTAGTGCATTTATCTTGTTTTATGTGCGGGAGTGGTGGTTTCTTGGACATAAAAGTTGTGTTAACGTGCTATAGTGAAAGACAATGATATATATGCAGTGAAATGCTATTTTCTCTCTTGCCGCGAAACGTACACTGACAACCTTAGTATAAGAATCACCATTATACTGAGGGCAAGCACCAGGACGTAGCCTGAGGACACGACATCGACTGGACAGGACTAATTAGAAGATAAGATTGAAGAAATATGATATAAATAATAATATTTGGCTAAAAGGTCTTAGAAACCAGGCCATTAAATAATTATTTTAAAAAAATGATGTTTGTTTAGGACATTTGGCGGGAAGAGTGACAAGTGCGGACGTTTGCTTTATATTATTTTCTAGAACTAGTGCATTTATCTTGTTTTATGTGCGGGAGTGGTGATTTCTTGGACATAAAAGTTGTGTTAACGTGCTATAGTGAAAGACAATGATATATATGCAGTGAAATGCTATTTTCTCTCTTGCCGCGAAACGTCCACTGACAACCTTAGTATAAGAATCACCATTATACTGAGGGCAAGGACCAGGACGTAGCCTGAGGACACGACATCGACTGGACAGGACTAATTAGAAGATAAGATTGAAGAAATATGATATAAAAAATAAGATTTGGCTAAAAGGTCTTAGAAATCAGGCAATTAAACAATTATTAAAAAAAAAATTTGATGTTTGTTTACTTTGAGGAAAATAATTTTTTTCTTATGAGTATTGAGGTTATCTACCATAAAATAAAATATGAATTAAAACTATTTATCGGGCAAAACGTTTTTGTATCAGGTACGTAATAATGTAACGTAACAATCCCTTTTAAACCCAATTTTACAAATAGATTTATGCAGATGGCGGTGTCATGGATCTATGAGCCAAATCCATTCAGCAGTTTGAGCCAAGTGTTGATAGATCAATATCTCATGGTCGCCGTTTATAATTATAGATGACATAAAAATTATGCGTGTGTACCAGAGTACACAGGTAAGAAGTGAAACTTTGTTACAACAGTTTTTACAACTATAAAATTTCTCTCAATGTCGACGAAGAAGTTTCACTTCAATAATAGGTTGTACGGCAAAAATCACTGTAATTTATTTCAATATAATGTAGGTTTGTCTATGCATGTAGCCACTATTATACATGATAAAGGAATATAGGATACATTGATATATTTAGGAAGCATGTAATAACTTATAATGCCCAATACATGATTAAAAGGGAATTTTTGAATCTTTATGTGATGCCTGTCATGTGTGTGTGCGGATCTATCTAGTTTGAGATTAGTATTGTAAAATTATCGCATGGGTGTCTTTTGGATAGGATATGATAAATAAAATCTTTTGTGGTAAATAATACAACAGTATTTTATATCATTCTATTTATTGAATTGCATGTAACACTTATTTACTAAATAAAGGTTATTGGTAAGCATCTAAAACATGCCTTCAATACACTTCCATTCTATATGCAGTTGCGAGATCTCACATGCAGAGCGTAATTTGGTACTCAGTTTGGCTCTGCACTCACTCACTAACATTAAATTAGAAGCCATCTTCAGTGAATATTCTGAATCTTCTGAAAATATATTATTTTTGTTGGTTTTATTTATGTTAAAATAAATTTCATCACTATTGTTGCAGGTTTTGATTATAAAGACGGCAACATGTACTTGCATCAAACAATCCTCTTGATCGTCTTGCCTCTTACAAAAATGGTCTTCCAAATAAAGTTCTACCATAAACCTTGCAATAGAGTTTGTAAATACAATATCCTGCGGCAAACAGCTAACAACTCATTAACCACAACTTTACACTTGTCACACCGAGTATCACATTGAGATTCATTATATATGTTATTATAACTAACGCCCGTAGGCGGCGAACGTGTTGTCATCGTAAACAAATAACACCTGCACAGGACTGTAATTAAAGGTTGGTTCTTAATGCAAGTACCTACATACCTACTGCCCTTTGTGGATTAGACCATTTAGTTCAAATACTGGCGTTTAGAAAAGAGTGGCCATGAGTTTTATTGCCAGGTTCTTCCTCACAAATCTTTAGCCACAAATGTGGGTAAGTTATTAGGCTCAAATTCTTTAATAATTTTTATAATTTCCTGTACACTTTTTTGTTCTGTTCCTTTCTTCTCGTAAATCTCTTAGATGGAGCCATCAATTTATATACGATAACTCTGGCAGCTTCAATTTCCTCAATGTTATATGCACTTAAACATATCTGAATTATACTAGTTTCGGGCAGGGTATCAACCTTGTTATTTATAAAAGCTAACAACTCATTAACCACAACTTTACACACACGTTCAAACTACGTCACTGTCGACGAACGACTGTGATTTGTTGTGATTAAAGGTTGGTTCTTAATGCAAGCAAGTACCTACATACCTACTGCCCTTCGTGGATTAGACCATTTAGTTCAAATACTGGCGTTTAGAAAAGAGTGGCCATGAGTTTTATTGCCAGGTTCTTCCTCAGGCTCTCCTATTGCTTTGCGAATCTGGCAGTAAATGTAAATGTAGAAGCAATATTCTTGACGTTCTTAAGTGTTACTTTGTGACCTAAATGAATAAAGATATTTCATTTCAGTTATATGGTCTAATATATGCCTACTTTTCGACTATGTATTTTATATCTATTGCTATGTTTATATATATATATATCTATGTATTTTATAGCTGTTGCCCGCGACTTCGTTCTCATGAAAATGTTATATATGATGCAAAATTTCTATTGCCTACCTATAAGTATGCATTCTAATATAATATGAGAAATTTTGCAACTCCAACTCAAAATAAACAATGTAAACATAAGCGGATCATCGCTGTGCTGATCCGACAATCGAACCAGAGGCCTTGGCATGGCAGTCGCACTATGGGAGTCAATAGCGAGATAGTGCGATTTTCCATCTACTGAAGGAAAAATCAATTTAGTGTGTTTAATTTTCATGCATTCGTTTGAGCCTCAGCGGAAATGGCAATTGCCTGTCTCTATTAGTGAAGTCTGCGCCCGAGCTAATACTCCACCTACACAATTGCCTATTTCCGGCCTTTGCAGTATTGTCATACATGCAATATTCATTCAGAAGTAGGTATTCAAAATACATCACAAAATATCAATCACGCCTTATCCCCGATGGGAGTGGCAGACTTATTATACGTACCTACACATTTCTCCGTAACATGGCAGTTGAATCCTATAAAAAGAAGGCGGCTTGAAAAATTTCAGCAGCAGGTGGTGAGGCCATTGCAGTGTTTAAATAAACAGACGTTGAGAAAAATATGAACAGCAGGTCTGTTGAAATTTAAGTTACCCATTCGGCATTCTTGGCCCGGGACTAAGACCAACGGCTTAACGTGCTTTCTGAAGCACGGAAACGCAACCTTTATATCCTACCACATACTTTACCTTTATATCGTGGTAGCTCCCGTTCTCCTGCACTGAGCCCTTACTTGTAAAGACCGGAGTAAAAATTCAAACTCAGCCATCATCAGCACCTACGCTGTTTAAAAGGTTTGCTGAGATGCCCACGCCACTGGAAGCCATCGCCTTCCAGGCCTCGGTAGGGACTCCAATCGGATAAGACAGCTTTCCGATTCTTCATGCGGCGAGGAGCACTAGCCCTCGACTCCAAATCACCTTTTTGTGTAATTACGTTAGATTCAATTCTCGCCCTTTTTTTGCCCCCATTTGTTTTCAGCGTCACCCTAGTACTTACCTATACTTCAAAATCTCCTACCATTTCTACCAAATCCAATGGTTAGTCGAGCTGGCAGCGCGTCAGATAGGACCACACTTGCCACTCTGAGCCCTCTCAGCAGTACCGTTTTTAGCTAGCTAACACTTATAGGAAATAGCTACCCTAGCTGTAAGAAAATAGATATCATTTTAGCTCAACGAACTTTTTTGGTAATCAGTCTATTTGTAAGGTCTTCGGGCGTAGGCTGCCCAGCAGCGAAGTACCGCCGACTCGCGTAATTATGAAGTAAATCTCCCAACACCAAGGATACAAATATTGGCGCGGAATTCAGCAGCTTCAGCCGATTGCGCCAATGTCATCGATATTCGAGTTCTATGAATAACGATGACATTTGCGCTGTAGAGGATTTGGATTCGAGATTTGTGAATTACAGCGCTGAAGTACAATCATGTTGTAAGTTCACCACAGTGCTGTCGTCAGGCCGTTGCAATACCTGCAGTACTGCCCCTCCATTAGTTTTGCAGAGTTGGCAATACGAGGTAGAACTTTCTATATGGTGGGCCGTGACAAGATATTGATATAAAAAGCAGTTAAATGCGAGTAAGCACGGCCACTAGTTGATTGACACTAATGTAATCTGAATATTTAGGAATCGATATGGAGAACCAGGTGAGCATTACGCAGGGAATCTAACATAAATATTACCAAAAAAATTAATAAAAGGCTCGCTTTCCTGTAGAACTATAGCTTTTTAAAGCATATATCGTGATATCTGTACAATTTAAAATTAATGACAGACGCGCACGATACATACAACACGAATCCGAGACGATGGTTCCAAAAAAAACTAGGTATTATAAATAATACAAATAATGGTCACCTCAATCAACTTTCGGTGACCAATTTATTCACTACGTCAATGCACATTTACCTACACGATAAACATCATCATCGTATGTACATAATAATAATCTCCGATATTAAAACGGAGCGCATCTACTTATGCATACCATCTATATAATCATTTTCATAAGCACAAAATGTTATTATACTCATCGAGCGATTCAGAACTAAGCACTACGACGCACCTAATTATATTCAGCACCTTACCATTAATATGCTATCTGAGTATAGGTACCAGGGTTGAATGAAATGAAAAAGTAATTCAATATCCATCGGATGTTAATTTTAGATACTTCCCAGTCATAAACAACAACCTCTTACACAATACTATTTCCACAGCTATCTATAGCATAGCAAATTAGCAATATGTGACAATAACGCCACGCAAGACGGAGTTTTACAGCAACTGTTTAGTTCAGTTTATGTATAGCTACAATAGAAAGGAATGACAGTATCGTTGTTTTATTTTTCAAATAGCAAGGAGAAAATATACTTTAGCGCTGAAGACCAACTGGAATAAATTTGATACGATGATCCAGCCATCACGACACAATTATTATTATTTGGTGAATAGTTAACATATATGGTAATATTAATATAATGTATATTATTATAAAATACTACACGATTTTAACTACAACGTAACATATTAAAATGCTCGTATATATTGAACCGATATATTTCCCTGTGAAGACTATGAGATGGTATTCTCAACATTCTGCACCACATCTAGTTTAAAATTATCTTATTATAAATATATATATATATCTACCTATAATTAATTCAATCTTATATTGTATTGCTGACGAGTTTCATTATAGATAGGATTATCAGTGATTGTATATCGCGGTCACTACTAATTTATCAATACGGAATACTGCTCTCATACCTAGGCATCCAAAAATTAAAACAACGATTATGTACAAAATCTCAGGCAGAGATTTATATATTTTTTTTTGTATATAATTGTAGTAATAAATAACGTGTTTTTAGCTAATTTTCTTTTAACTATACATTTCAATTGATTATAAAAATTATTGCTTGTTTATTTATAAGATTAGGAAGGCTGTATATTTCTCAGTTATATAATCGACGGGCAAATTACAATGTTTGGTGTTCAATAACAGGAATACTCAGTAAGATTAGCTTTTTTAAAAAGTTTATTTACATAACATACATTGAAAAGATTAATAATAGAAACTCAGTAGCGGAGACAGTTTTAATAAAAAATATAACATGCAAAGAGCGAAGTATGAAGAATTCAGTTTAACAAGGCGGCGAGTTTGTACGCCCCTCGTAAGTGACTCGCACGCCTCGGAACGTTCAAACTAAATTTACCAAGATTTTGAGACTAATATCACTGCTAACTGAGTCGCTGCTAATTATAAAACTAAAACTAAATAAAATAGGTTTAAATCAAAAGTCACATTGTAAAAGTATAGTGTAACTTGCGGCTTTTGATAAATCATAAAGAAGAAACTACAACTTATAGAATTAATGTAGAGAAGTCTAAACAAAGGTTCACAGATTAAATTATAAGAAATCATGTAATTAAACTTTTAAAATTAAATATTGATGTATGTAGTATTTTCATAGACATATTTAAATTTACTTAGGAATAACCGATCAATCGAAATGATTGTAATATGCCAATAAAGTAATAGAAATGACACAGTGAATTTAAAACCTCTCGTTGTATAATACTAATCACGGTTTTAAATTTGCTATATTTCTTGTTAACAAAATTATAATGATAACTTTTTTTATGTAATGTTTGGTTGTGTTTCTAACAACCAAACTAACAGTATTACTTAATGTCCTATAACTATAAATTTTATTATGTAATTATCACAAACACTGTTTGTATTGCTTTTTGTTTCTTAATATTTTTGTATTTTTTTTCTTTAGTCCGATTCTAATCAGGCTACACGAAGAGATGAACATTTAAAAATTCACGCCGAAAAGGTTTCACTTCACTAGAATCGACTGCTTAGTTTATTTTCTGTTCACGTAGTCACGTTTAGGTAAACATTTTTTGTTAAATCACTGACCATTAGATTCTCTGTTGACAAGATTGGCAGTTGGAATCTTATCAAAGGTAAACGACTTCTCTTAAATCCATTTCAATTTACTTTTAGGAGAGTCGCCGCTCTCATATCAAGATAACACATTCGACTCCATTAGACTCTTAGAAATGGTCTAACAAGTGTACCTTGATACACAAAAAGTAACATATTAGATTCATAATAACATTTAAAAAAATAATTATAGCATCAGGACCACAGCATAAGTCCTTTTACATTATGTATATTCTATCTCTAGAATTAAAAATAAACATAGTACAAACAATAAACAAAATACGTATAAATATGCATCGCAAATCTTGCTTAACAGAGAATGCAGCGATTCCTTTTTTTTTAAATAGTCATTACTAGGTGTCTCAAAAAATCACTATAAACCAGACTACTTAATTCTGTGATTTCAAAATCAAACTATTATAACCGTAAAATAAAGATATTAAACATAGTACCTCGGAAATTACACCATACCAAAATCAATGTGATGCATTCCCAAACTCATATAGGTACGAATCATTTACGCATAAACAATTTTGAAGCAAATTCAATTTAAAACCTTGATAAATAACTATCGCATTAAAAATATTATACAACTTTTAGCTATCTCAGATTAAGCATTATCATAATATTAATATAATAGCTAGGAGTACCATTTAGAATGATTCTAATATATAAAAATATAGAAGACTGTTGGTGAATCAGGCGGTGTCAACGAGGCGACCGCCTCGAAAGGCCCGCGTCAGTCCTCGCTACAAGAATCTTCATTGTCAGCCTCCTTAATGTTGGTGAAGAACGACGTCAACGCCTTCATCATCACACCTGCGACAAACATCACATCATTATATTGCAACTCGATATTGAGAGGAACTAAGGTTTTAGCTGTTCTATCTGGGCAAGAAAGATGTCATTGTTTTACTGACAAGTTTTGAATTGTTGCTATCATTTACTAGATAAAGAACATTATCCTCACCTTTGCCTTCCGGCTCCTTATCAGATGCTTCCCATTCCAGAAAACCTTGTAAAGATATTATATATTGTTCGTGCAGATATTGGAATATTTCTAAAGTTAAACCTGTAAGAAAATATGTTTGTTTATTTTATGCAAACATTTGTCTAAAAAATACAATTTTTTTTAGGTCTATATGTATGTTAGAGCTTAAGCAGTGGCTACACGTACGTTTAGCTGGTAACAAGTTGGTACCAAAAGCACATGCTCGGTCAATTGAGTGTCTCTTAGACAGTTTAGCTATATGATACTTTAGTGGAACTTTTTGATAGCCAGTTAAACCTAGATGGAGCCACATTTTGCTATAACACAAATAATGAGTATAGAAACAAAAGTAGGTACCTTGTGGATGTTCTAGCCTATGTATTAGCTGTTGTATACCAAATAAACAGCTCATTTCTCTAGACTGTTTAGTCTCACCAAAATCGTGTATAAGACTCGCATATTTATTCATGCGGTCTTGATTAAAGTGTGGCACGTCATGTCCTTCGGGACCGAACAGTGCATGTTCGCATATCGCTTGGATCAGAGCTCGCATAAACCAGTCTTCATTAACAGATTTATCAACATTGTCCTGGATAAAATAAATTGTGTGAATTATTAGAATGTTCAAGCACAATAATCGAATGTAAACATCAATGAAGCTTAATGTATAATGCATTCTTTATCTGTACATAGTTTTGTCAATCAACTTAAAAAATGGCGGTTTTGTCATGTCAGTTGTGAATTGTATTTCATAACTCAAGACATTAAATTTAAACCAATTTTTTTAGTTTATGGGTCACCAAGGTGGCAAATTTGTTTTGGGCATCATTTTCTCTAGTATTACCTTGAAATAGGTGACAATTATGTTGATCTATTGAGGGAGTGCTACAATCGGTTCCTATTCCCATCTTTATCTTAAAATCGCTACTGTCGGTACCAAGACATATTTTATTCGAATAATTTTAGTCTTCGTATTTCAATTGAATTCAAATATTTGCATGCCGTGTTACATAAGAGCGCGATTTTGGTGATAGGCTATAGATACCGACCATTAGTACTTTTATCTAATCTGAACTCTTCATTCTTGTTATTAAACTAGTGTAAGTGTCATTTTGAGGACGCGCCACAATGCGGAAATAATTTCATAAAAGAACGAAAATCAATAATGTTCGATGCATGTGTATTACAATAAAAACAACAATAAAGAAACATTGGGTGACAGTATATACACAACGCTATCTAGTCTCAAACTAAGCCGAGCAAAAGTTGATAGCTGACTGAACACTTAAATATTTTTTAAAATACATATATCATACATATAAAACACCGATAGGTACTCCGAAACAATCACTGCAAATGACATATGATGACATTTAGAACATGCAAGTAAATGCACATTTGATCTTACTTATAACCTTGTCCAACTTTATTTGTAAGTCACTTTTATTACATAGCCACGTGCCACAATGTTTCAAGTGTGGACAGTTTATAGCGGTTTTTGAATAATGTTCTTTGTGAAATTATTTCAGTTATTATATTGGTGTTATATGCCAATATGATAAAATAACAGATACGCCGCCAAAACATTAAAATTAACGGTAATTAGTCGTAATTCCAATAAATAAGAATATTCTATTTCCATCTCTGTAATATAATGGAGTCCAAAATCTATGCCTATTTAAATGTATACCAAAAGTGGAATGATCTTTTGAGGAAATTGGTACCTTCCCAAGGTCCACCTCAGCAGACCACCTCGGCGTACAGAGTTAATTTTTAAAACAACTCTTCATTTTTTGTCTACGTGGGTTGGGTTTACCTTGGTAAATTTTAGATTAAAATATAGTTTCAGAAAAATATAATAATGGTACACCCAAATGGACAAAGGTGAGTAGTAGTTAAAACATTACCACTGTACAAGCATCTGAGGGCGTTCGTGGAAAAGAAAAGTTCACGAAATGACCACTATGTTCCAATAATGAGGTTTGTTCTAATATTAATCTTAAATACTTTTACAACGCGAATTTACGTTAGGATAAAATTTATTTGGTGTAGTTATTGGAATTACTTTATTTGGCTTTGATTTAAACTCAATTTTTACAACATGAAGTTTCGTGCTGCTTTTCCATCTGAAACAAAGTCTTTTGTTGAAGTAGTAGTAACGTCAACAATATAAAACTAAGAACGACAACCAACAGAAGCCGTATAGGTTTATTTAAAATTATTTGCCTTGTTACAAGAACTATTTTGCACGCCTCATAAGCGAAGCGTTGAGGTGGGTACTACTGTCACTTCGCGCAAAACATCTGATTTTTCAAACTTAAAATGTCTTTATTTATCATATATTGCACTTGTAAAATAATATATACACACAAGAAAAAACACTATTTATAACACTCGTGATATTTTTGATGCCATTTTTGTTACTTAAACTAGTTAAAAAACTGTTTAAAAAGTTTTGTCTTGGACGGCCGTATGTCTGTATGTGCGTATTATTTTCTTGTTAACACGATAACGACCGAAATACTTTACTAATCGAGTCTTTTTTTTCTCTTACGCTTCAGTATAATTAGGAATAGAACTCTTTCAATTTTCACGGTCTGATTCGATGTGGTTTAATTGTTATTATTTTTTTTAACGGAATTTGAGATAAGCGCTATCTATGATTGTTATGATCAAAGTGTTCCATGTTGCTTGTGATGAACTGTCAACAGAGGTGATAGTACTTTTTTATATTCCAGACGGCGCTAATATTTTTTTGCTTCAGTATAATTAGTAATAGAACTCTTTCAATTTTCACGGTCTAATTCGATGTGGTTTAATTGTTATTATCTTTACTTTATTTTTTTTTATAATACGAGGGCGGCACTGAAAATTTCGGGAATCAAGGAAGTGACACAACATTACTGTTTAAAAATGTATTTTCGAAGTATTCTCCGCGAAATTTGACGCATTTTTCCATACGATGGAACCAATCATTAAAGCAACCATTCCATTCGGAAGTTGGGGTATCCAAAATGGCCGTTTTGTAGGCGTCCACAGCTTCTTTAGGTGATGAAAATCTCTGACCACGCAATTTATTCTTTTTTTAGGGAAAGTATAGAAATCATTAGGGCTTAGGTCGGGGCTGTACGGCGGATGGTCTAATAATTCTATGTTTTCTTGCTCTAAAAACTCTTTTGTTTTGTGCGCGGTGTGAGAACTCGCATTGTCGTGATGGAGGATGATGCGGCGGTTGCAGTTCTCTTTACGGAGTTCAGAAACGACCTGTGGCAAACAAATGCTAGCATACCATTCTGCATTAACCGTTCTTTGTCCCTCAAGAGGAATAGTCTCAACATGGCCGGTTTTGGAGACAAACGTGGCCACCATTTTTTTGCAACACTCCGTGAACGAACAATTTTTGTTGGCTTTATCGAACTCATTTTCGAACACCCAAACTCGTGACTGGTTTTATCTTGGTATATCCAGGATTCGTCACCTGATACGATGTTGTATACAGCATTTGAGGATGCTGCGTGGAATCTTTCGAGAGTTCTGACCAAGTAACGCGAGCCTCTTCACAGAGCGAATGCGGTATCCATCGGGAAAACAACTTTTTTACACCTAATTGTTCATGCAGATTATTTGTATTTGACTCATGCCAATGTCTAAAGTTGCCTGAATTTCGCGGTATGTCACATGTCGATCTTCCTCAATCAGCTTACGCACAGCATCAACGTTTTCTTGGGTGACTACAGTTTTTGGACGACCTTGACGGGGATCATCACTGAGCTTGACACGTCCACGTTGAAATTCAGCAATCCAGCGATAAATTGTGGTTTTGGATGGGGCTTCATCACCAAATGCAGAAATCATCCGATCAACACACTGTTTTTGTATTAAACTACTTCGAAAGTCATAATAAATCATTGCTCTTGAATTTTCTCGAGTCAATTCCATTTTCTCAACGACTAAACAAGTTTGTTAAAACCTTGTGACAAGACCGAGAATCTTTTTTTTAAATAAAAAAATGGTATTCGATTTTTAAAACCAAGGAGTTTTCAATTAAAAAGATTTTAATATGACAGGAACAGTGGAAATGTTCCATTCCCGATACTTTTAGTGCAGCCTCGTATAATAAAAGCGTGTGAGGCGTGCACTTTTGTATTTTCCAAACTTTTTTAAGATTTTAGACACAACAAAAAATCAAATGAAAAAGTTCGTCAGTACTAATATTATAAAGGCAAGAGTTTGTGAGTGTGTATGTTTGTTATTCTACACGCTCAAAGGCTGGGCGTTTGGTGGAAATTGGTGTGGTTGCTGACACCCTAACACATATGACTTCTTATCACGGCATTGGTTCCTTTGGGAAATATCGCCAGGCTGAAAAGTTTTCCAACTTGGTTTAACAACATGACATATTACTTATCGACAACCAAAATAAACGCCTTCCCAGGTCTTCTGAGGAAGAGAAACGCTCGTAAATGTAAGTCACAAATGGTCACTCGTATAAGGTCAGGTCAGGTCACAGGTCAAACCCTAGCGAAAGATTTTTGTCGCAAAAATCGTTGACAGAACACTGAGCTAAAAAGAGCTAAAGTGTTAGAATATTGTAAAACATTTCTGAACCACAGATTTATAAAAAAAATACTTTTGCATATTCGAACATTCGATTAAAACACAGTATTGTAGGTAGTCCTAAGCTTTTTGTTCCTCTATATATTCCTGTTCGTCAAAAGGTAGTCTGAAAGAGATCGGTGTATGCAAAAAGGCATAACATTTTTTTAAATGACTGTTTTATGTACTTTTATATTTCGATATGGATTAATTATACATAAGTCACCTGTTTGGTTTTATACAAAATGTCTGTTAGGAAAACTGCCTTGCCATGAGCGTAGCGATAAACTTGTATTTGGCTGCAATTTTTAAAAGAATATACCGCTTCAACTAAGCTAAATTGATTGTGTTTGGAGTGATTTCACGTCAGAGTTAGTAATCGTGGACAGAATTAAGTTCGCGTGAATGCAAATCCAACACCGTGAGCAATGGGCTACCAACGCATTAATATAGGAAATTACAAGTGCTTCATAATTGTTACAATGTATTAAAAAAGGCAACATATTAAGACAATGTAAAATACTTGCACAATTTAATATACATTATAATTATATATTTAATAGTATTTATTATCAAAAGAAATCCCATCCAAAACCAAGTCTCTGGAATAGTGCATTTTCATCTTTAAGTAATAATGTGAATATTTTGCCCGGTTGTTGTACTATGGTTAAAATTACAAGTATAAAAATTTCCGTGACAATTTTTTTTTCATTATTTCACATTTCCAAATTGCCACCTGGGTTATACTGATCCATATAAATTCCAATTCACCCCATTAAAATTTTACAGCAATATATTGCCAAGAATATTTATCAATTGAAGTATTTTCTTTTGTAGATAAGAAAATATGTAAAAATAAAATTAGGTATGTATAGGAACGTAATTATACCTGTACCCATCCTTTTATACAGTCACAACTTTCATCAGCATTCATTAATTGATTTAATTTGGTTTGCGTAGTGATAGGTGATAATAATTTCTTTGTTTCTTCAGAAACCTTCGCATCTCCTTCCAAAAATTCAAATTTATTATCAATCAGCCATTTTGCAACCTAAAAAAAAATAATAAGTTTATAATACAGTGAGATTATAATTTTGGCAATTTATATATACCTAGTCAGGTCATAAATTCTGTCACATGTTTAATATAAAATAATTGAAACACGTTTATTCATTATGTAACCATTTATATACCAAAATGAACTTAACAAAACATAGATTCTTATGACAATAAAGTTTATGCAAAATGACCACCGTGATTTTGAATACAGGCCTTCAATCTGCGCGGCCAGTCGTCTATCGCAGCACGAACGAGGTCCATGTCAATATCGGCGGCTGCCTTAATCAAGGATGTCTTGAGTTACTCCAAATTGGGATGAGGCTTTGAGCACGCCTTTTCCTCCAAGTGTTGCCATATCTTGTAATCTAACGGACTCAAATCTGGACTGGAGGAGGGCCAGTCTTCGTGCCGGATGAAGTCGATTTCACGCGCCGCCAGCCAGTCTTGTGTGCTCTTCGCTCTATGAGCTGGCGCCGAATCTTATTGGAATACCCAGTGCCTGTTATTGAACATGGTATGAGAAACAGGTTCCACAAGGTTCGTCAGGACTGTACGAGGGCGGGTCAATAAGTCCGTGACTTTTTGAATAAAACACAGTTTTATTGATTAAAAAATCATCTTATTTTTCATCGTAGTCTCCCTTGAGCTCTATACACTTTGTCCACCGCTTCTCCAATTTTTTTATCCCTTCCAAAAAATAGGATTTGTCAAGGTCCTCAAAATAGGTCTTTGTTTGTGAGATGATTTCATCATTCGAGTCAAATCTTTTTCCACCAAGCCATTTCTTCAGGTTTGGAAACAAGAAGTAGTCACTCGGAGCCAAATCTGGAGAATAGGGCGGATGAGGGAGCAATTCATAGCCCAATTCATGGATTTTTGCCATGGCAACTACAGATGTGTGCACCCTTGCATTGTCTTGGTGGAAAAGAACTTTTTTCTTGGCCAAATGAGGGCGATTTTTTTTTTAAATCGTCATTGAATCGGCCCAATAAGTTGGCATAATATTCTCCATTGATTGTTCTTCCTTTTTGAAGATAGTCAATGTGGATTATCCCGCGTGCATCCCAAAAAGTCGCCACGACTTTATTGGCTGACAAACCCACTTTGGCCTTCTTTGGCGCCGATTCACCCTTAGAAACCCACTGTTTTGACTGTTGTTTGGTCTCTGGTGTGTTGTGGTGGATATCCACGTTTCGTCCACGGTTACAAAACGGCGAAAAAACTCCTCCATATTGCGGTTAAACAACGCCAAACCCTCCTGTGAAGTTGTTACACGATTGCGTTTGTGGTCGACTGTGAGCAAACGCGGCACCTATCTTGCGGAAAGCTTTCTCATGCCCAAGTGATCATTCAAAATTGAAACCACTGAACCATGCGAGATCCCTATGGCTTCCACAATCTCTCGCACTTTCAATCTTCGGTCGGCCAAAACCATATCGTGAATTTTTTCGATTGTTTCGGGTGTAGACACCTCAACTGGGCGTCCAGGACGTTCGGCATCTTCAGTGCTTGTACGGCCACAACGAAACTCAGTAAACCACTTTTTCACCATTGAAATCGATGGTGCAGAGTCCCCATAGTATTTATCAAGCTTGGCCTTGGTTTCGGTAATGGTTTTTTTTTCGCAAAAATAATGCTTAATAAGCACACGAAATTCACTTTTTTCCATTTTCTTCTCAGATTGCTGGGTAGTGTGATAAAAATAGCTGCCAAACACAAACTAACTGACGCAGTAAGTTCAAATTTTGACAGGAGTCGACTGACATATGCCTGTTGACAGGAGCAGTGTTTCTTTTTCAGTAAAGAGGTCAGAAGTTCAAAAAGTCACGGACTTATTGACCCACCCTCGTATTTTGATCCACAACTGCATTCGTTTTTACACCTTTCTCACAAAAATGTACCTCTGTTAAGCCCCAATAAGAAACTCCAAAGCATACCATGAGCGAGGGTGGAAAATGACCTCGTTGGACACGCGGAATACGGTTGTTCGCTTCATCACTATTGTGTGCGTACACCTTATCATTTTGTTTGTTGTAGCTGTCTTCAACGGTAAAATTTTTTTCATCCGAAAAAAGATTTTCCTGTTTTTTTTTCCCGCGTACCGCTTCAACAAAGCGCGGCATCTCTTCAGTCTCAGGTCCATTAAACGAGCATTTAAAGGATGTCCTGTCTTTCTTCGATATGACCGAAGCCCTAAGTCTTCATTTAACACCCTTTTCACCGTGGTTCTGCTTGACCCCATCTGAAGGGCCAACAGTTTCTGCTTACGTTTGGGATTTATTTGAATTCGCGGCTTCACAGCTTTTATCACTGCTGGAGTCCTAACAGACTGAGGGCGACCACTTCTTGACCTGTCATCTACACTAGAGTCTTCATTGTTTCGTTTGATGGTACGATAAACGAATCTTTTGGTTATATTCAAATTTTTCAGTATGTCAAAAATTTGAATTAGCGCGTAACCGCAACGATGCAACGCAATAACTGAAACACGGTCTTCTTTAAGCGTTCACTCCATATTTAAAAATGAGTAAAATTCTAAAACGTATACATTTTTATTTTCATGAACAATACGAAATTCGAATTCAATAAACTTTTTTCTGGCCAGCATTCTAAAAGAAAAGTTTTTACTGTGTGACAATACTTATGACCTGACTAGGTAATACCAGAAGTATCAAGTATGGTAAGAGATAACTAGTTTATTTTGCGAGTAACAGTCTCTTATAGGTACGTGCCTTATATGTATCTTATAGCCACTCCGAGACGTGCCCCAATCATGGGGCATGGTTTCAGAAGCCGGTATTTTAAATGGTAGTTTCTTAGACATAAAAGTTGTGTAAAGGTGCTTTAGTAAACAGTGATATATTGCAGTGAAATGCTGTTTTACATAATGCTGCGCAAATTCCACTGAAATTAAGGCTTCTACTATGTTAATAGGAACTGTGAACAAACCCATACATGAATACGCTGCTATCTACAAGAATAATTACTTCTTTGGAATGAAAAAGATTCAATGTACTTGAAGAAAAATGTAATACATAATCGAAGATCAATAAATTTTGTTGTTGGCAATCGCGTTACCGTGCGTAGCCAGTTAAAAAAAACGTGCTCAGACCGGGTGAGGTCGTGTTGTGACCTAACGCAAGTCTATATTGAAAAATATATACATGAACGGGTTAAGAATTTTCGGGATTAAAACGGGCTGTTTGTGTAAACGCACTGATGAGACCATGAAAAACTAAAGATATAATGAATATGGTGTGGGTTTCGTTGTCTTACTATTGTCTGTTATTACTATACTACTGTCTAAAACTTGAATAGAGGGTCCTGAAATCAGCGTAGAACACCGGTTAATGCACCATTCTTGTTTAATAGAGAATTGTGCTGCATCAATTTCGACTGGGACGATAATTAACTATAAGTCATTATGTCTAGCCTCACTCTGAGGCTTACGTCTTGAGCTCATCAGTGCCTCACAAAACACGGCCTTGGTTAACACACAGCTGAAAAATCCTGTTTCCCTTACATCAATTGATACTTCTGGTATTAATGTGTAAAAAGTATTTATAGTATAAATAAAAATAAAAATAAAAATATCTTTATTTTGCATAGACCATTTTAACGGCGCTTACAAAATGTCATACACTATTTAAAATATTTAAAGCGACCACCGGTTCGGAACGCGGCCCACCTGAGAAGAACCGGCAAGAAACTTAGGAAGGCTTTTTTTTTGATGGCCTATTTACAATTTAATATTATTTCATTTTGCCAGCAGATCATTTCCAGGCGTCCCTGTCCTGCAAATAGTCTGTAACGGAGTAAAAACCTTTTTCACAAAGCTTGTTTTTAATAAACTTTTTAAATTTATTTAAAGGTAAATGTCTCAGGTCACAGGGAAGCTTGTTGTAAAAGCGTATACAGTTACCCTGGAAAGAATCGCCAATCTTATGTAGTCGACTGTGGTGGACTGAAAGATTATTTTTATTTCTAGTGTTTATATTATGTTTATCACAGAGTTTAGAAAACTGTGATAGATTTTTCTGGACATACATAAGATTGGCAAAAATGTATTGTGATGGTACGGTTAGAATATTCACTTCTTTGAATTTTTCTCGGAGAGAAACTCTGGGGCCCAAATTATAAATAGCGCGTACAGCCCGCTTTTGTAGAACAAAAATAATATTTAAATCTGCAGCACTCCCCCAAAGGAGAATACCGTAAGACATAATACTATGAAAATAGCTGAAGTAAACCATTCTAGCCGTATCCACATCTGTTAGAGTCCTGATCTTTTTTACAGCGTATGCAGCCGAACTTAATCTAGAGGCTGTCTTTTCTATGTGTGGGCCCCACTGCAAATTGGCATCAATAGTTATACCTAGGAACACAGTTGATTCTACAAACTCTAACACTTGTCCATTCAGTTGAACATTGGCCGCAACTTGTTTTACATTTGGTAGAGTAAATTTTATACATTTAGTTTTATTTTCATTAAGGCAAAGATTATTTGAGCTGAACCAATGAACTACTCTTGCAATTGCATTGTTTACATCCTCATAGTTATCTAATTGTCTTTTAATTTTAAAAATTAATGAGGTGTCATCTGCAAACAAAACAATCCTATTCCTGTCCCCTACATAAAATGGTAAATCATTAATATAAATGAGGAACAAGAATGGCCCAAGTATCGAGCCTTGCGGCACACCCATTGTAACCATGGATCCTACAGAACGTGTACCATTAATATCGACCCTCTGTATTCTATTGTTCAAATATGAAGACAGAAGGTCGAGAGCTTTGCCTCTTATTCCATAGTGGTGTAATTTTTTGCACAGCGTTTCATGTTGAACGCAATCAAAAGCCTTTGATAGATCGCAAAATATACCTAATGCATCGTGCTTGTCTTCCCATGCTTCATGAATACATTTTAATAACTCAACACCAGCATCGGAAGTTGAGCGCCCTTTCGTAAACCCAAATTGATTCGCATGGAGTATTTT
This sequence comes from Thumatha senex, assembly GCA_948477245.1. Taxonomy (NCBI): domain Eukaryota; kingdom Metazoa; phylum Arthropoda; class Insecta; order Lepidoptera; family Erebidae; genus Thumatha; species Thumatha senex. The sequence goes on along the minus strand of OX419725.1, from coordinate 17,500,698 downwards.
ATGACTATTAAAATGGGATAGCATTTGATTCAAGATTATTTTTTCAAATACTTTGCTCAAAGTTGGCAGCACTGACACTGGTCGGAAATTAGACGGCTCTGTAGCGCTGCCAGCCTTGAACAAGGGAACGACTTTGCTGTGTTTCATTAAATCAGGAAATGTACCACTAGAAACACAGTCATTAAACACAGTTGCTAGATGGGGCGCAATTACCTCAATTATACATGATGCAGTTTTGACCGATAACCCCCAAATGTCCGCGGTTTTCTTAATTTCGATACATTTAAATGTTTTTCATTCATACCTGTTTGTCATTCATCCATTGGCTTAGCTGTAGCCCAGACTCTTGCCATTTGCTTTTAACAAATGACGGCCCCATGGTCTCTTTCAACTCTTTGAGAATCGCTTTCAGTATTAGATGTCCTTGATTAGAACTGACTATAGTATCACACAGTCTATAAATCTGTAGAAACGTGATATGCTGGAAAAATACATTATTTCAATACATTATAAAACATTCTGTAAAAATAATGCATCTCACAATACAGCTTTATTTGTTCAGAACATAGCTGCCGAATCCTTAACTTCAGGGCAATGTGTATGAACTCATAATGAGACTTAGGTGAATTCAATTACCTTCTTTTCAATAAGAGGAGCTACCAGATGTCCTAAATTATCATACAACATTGGAATATCAA